>JARWIR010000021.1:20839619-23239619 GCA_029959085.1 Nemophila menziesii
CGTCAGGGTGGACTATAAGGCTATCCTAGAGTGTCACTAGTCCCGTCAGGGTAAATATGATCGACTTTTAGATGTTTAAGTAAATTACCACATTGGCCCTAAAATTAGCTAAGTTCGTCAGAATCAATAGCTCCTATTTTAGATTGAATAAATAAATCAGTACCTAAACCCTCCGTCAGGATGATCCACACGCCACATATGTGGAATAGCCTAGATACTAACACCTGTTCTTAGTTAGCTACTCTAAAAACAGTAAATAATCTCAATTTATTGAAAAGAGTAAAAGACCCAATTTAATTTAATTTAGCAGAAACCCAAATTCAGACATAGAAATTCAATAGAATTGGGATTCACCCATAAAACATTCTCAAGTACTATAAAAGAATTAGCTCATGCTAATTAAAAAGAAAACTAAATTAATTGAAATGGAATTCATAATGTATTACAGAATTAAAAATAAAGAAAACCTAATTTCCAGAATTGGAATGGCTGAGAACGAAGATATAGACCCTCTCCAGCTCTTGCAACTTCTTCTTTCTTCCTTCTGTTGCTTCTCTCTAATGTTTAATCTTGTAAAAAGTGAATTGTGCGAAAAATAGAAGTCCAGACCTCCTTTTATAAGCATTAAAACGGATTAGGGCTTGAACCAGAAAATAAAATACTAATTAAATGTCCAAGCCCAAATTCTAAGCCCAAAATCCCGTAACTGCTGATACACCTTCACTAAAACGGCTTTTCCCGCTTCGTTATGACTCCGATTTACTTGAAATCAGTTGCTAAATTTCCGTAACTCGATAAGGATCGTTTTCTCTTCAAAGGTCAGCGGATAAATCAGCTCTTAAGCACCTTGAAATCAGCAATCTATGGCCTGGAAAACAGATTTTCAGCTCTAAAAATAATATCTTCGGGATTTATCTTCAAGTCTTGACTCTAATTCACGATCTTTGACTTTCTCCTCGGATTCCTCTCCTATCTAACATCTAAAACCTGTAAACTTTTCACTAAAAATACCAATATTACGCGCAAAAGCTTAATAATATAAAAATGCTAGAAATAAAAAGGGAATTCCGGATTATTGCATATTTAGTCCAAAAGTCTATCAAATTAATTAAATAAACACCAAAAATGATGTCTCCCAAGAGTCGAAAATAAGAACAATTAGGGAGACATCAAGACCCCCAACTCAAACCTTTGTCGTCCCGACAAAGTAAAACAAAACAAAGGGGTATAAGTAAACGTATAGACACATAGAAGCTAACAAATAAACCCTAAAGCAATTCTTAAAATAAATCTCATATAGCAAACTCTAGAAACAAATATACACATACATCTAAAATGCAACATCAAACATAAATAATCTCAATCGTAAAATTAAAGTTGCAATGCTTGAAGGTTACACTTGTGCTCATCTCTGTATGATGGCTATAGGGTGGTCATTAATCCTAAATCGCTTTGAACGCTCCACCTAGTATATTCCCTATTAACAGAATCATAAATTCACTATGCACTTAGGAATCACGAGGTCTTTACGGTTGTAATATTGGCTTAAGGACGGGTGTGGATGTATATTTGGTAAATTTGAAGTGAGCTTTTGGCTCTCTCCTCACTTACCATCAACAGTGTCCTCGAGCTTGAGTTAACGCTCAAAAGATGTTCTCACTCACCCATATACGCAACAATTTAGCGTCCCATGTCTACCCACTATAAACAAGATGATTTTCAGAAAAAATTCCACTTTGCCGGGTGTTTATTCATATGTATTTTTCTTTTTCTTTTCTTTTCTCTTTTTCTCTTTTTTTGTACAGAAGCAAACCGGGTTCCGGGTTTTGACGAAACCGGGTTCTCGGTTTCTACTGTATGAATTTTTAAAAATTTTCATTTTTTTCTTTCTTTTTCATTTTTTTTTTCATTCCCAACAATGGGTTACAAGTATATATCATCTGCAATTGTGCTACAATACAAAGCACATCGATCCCAACCCATTAAATTCCCCATATGTGGTCCCACCACCCCAAACTCAAGCTCGAGACATGTCTCAGGATTGTGATTCAAGTGCGGGTCATATGGTCATGCCTAATAATCTAAGGGATAATGGATTATATCGTGGCTACAAAGAAAAGGCTAAGGCTCAAAGTGGGCTAAGACGGATAATCATTAACATAAGGGATAGAAGGCTAAAAAGGCACAAATGGCTAACAAAGAACTGCCCCTATCATTTTCCTAAGTACATAGCTTGTCTTTAGTTCATATCTAGGTGGGTTCTCTACTAATTAGGATTTCACTTTCTACACACCAAACATATTCCTTAAGTACAAGCTTACTTCATTTGCATTGTTCATTAATTTTTCCTATTAATTACCTATGTTTGCATGCAATTCTAAATGCGTTTTATATCAATCCCTAAAGTCCACTATTTACTATCATAGATTAATCAAAAGTATGCTTAAAGGGATATTTAAAAATTTCTACAGTCAAACGCAACTCCGAAAATTATTTTATTGAAAGCAAATAAAACATATAACACATAAAAACTGGGATGAGGCAACGAACCCCACCCCAAACTCAAAAATGAGTCGTGTCCCCACGACTCGAAAAGACTCAAATCAATAAAATAATCTACACTAAATGAGAAGGGATAGAAAACGTATCTTAACCAGCGCGAGGCTGGTTGTCGGTGTTGTGTCCCTGAACTTTATCTCGCGTCTAGACATCGTAAGTTGTGCTTTGAACAAATAAAGTTCTACTTGTTTGTAACGTTTCCCAAAATAGCGCACCTCGTATCCTGATTCTCTTCCAACACCTTGATTTTCGATTCCAACTCATCATCGGATCATTTTCTTCCTCACTTTCAGGTTCCTCAATCACCTCTCTCTTCTTAGGATTAGCTTTAATTTGTTTAACCTTTTCAGTCTTGTGTTTGCAACGCGAATTAGGAATCTCAATAGCTTGTTCTTGAACAGTACCAAAAGTGTTTCTGTTTCTTGGAGAATTCCTTCGATAAGTACACATGAAAACGGTTCTGATAAGCATCTCTTTCCACCCCAAACTCAAAACTTCAAATAGTGAGAAGCTAAGGCTTAGAACTTTGATGTTTTGAGGCTTAAGACTTGAAGATTATGGTGGAATATGAGATGGTTAAAGGCTAATTGTGTGGGAAGAGGGAATTGGATTTTATTTGAAGCTTGGATGAAGAACAAGTGGAGAAAAGTGGGAATTTCATGGTGATTTGGATAGGAGATGAATTATTGTATGTTATTGTGGTGGACGAGGATAGGATTTGATGATTATGTGGTTGTAGATGATAATTTTCGGAAGATTCTGGGTTTTGGGAGTGTTTTTGGAGGCTGGGTTGGAGAAAGAGGTAAAAATCTAGGGCTAAAAAGATGAAAATTGACCTGTCACAGAAGAAACCGGGTACCCGCATTTGCAAATGCGGGGCCCCAGTTTCGCGTCGCTGTGTCGACGTGATTTTTTTTTTTTACCTCAAAACGCAGCCAAAACGCGGGACCCAAAACGCGGGGTCAGAGAAATGCCCTTCGAAACCGGGTTCACGCATTTGCAAATGCGGGTACCCGGATTTTCGTCGATGGCGCGAGCCAAGACGCACCAAAACGCGACCCCCCAAGACGCCGGGTCAGAGAATTTGGAAAATTACAGCTCCGAAACCGGGTACCCGCATTTGCAAATGCGGGGACCCGGTTTGCGTCGATGGCGCGAATCAAAACGAAGCAAAACGCAGTGCTGACGCAGCAAAACGCGGGACCCAAGACGCTGGGTCAGAAAGTTAGAATTTTTAGCTTTCGAAACTGGGTACCCGCATTTGCAAATGCGGGTACCCGGTTTTCCCCTGGAACACCACAAATTTTTCTTCTATTTTCGCCCTTTCGACCCCAAACTCATGACCTTTTTATCCCTGAAATCATCAAAAACAACTACCCTTCCTCATTTCTTACTAATAAACACTAAATTAACGAAAATCAAACGAATTTATACTACGAAAAATAAAAATTTAAACTAATATACAAGAAATGGCTTTTGTTTAACGTCGTTAAGCTCGACGGGTTACCTCATTCTTTAGTCATTAACATAACCTCCCCAGCAATGAGTGAGGTTGTCAATATTTGCAACTCGAAATTTGCATCCCTTAGCTTTTATGCCCACTAGTTTATCTGAGATAACCTTCGTGGCCATGAATGGTCCTAGCCAAGAACTTTTCGATTCACGTACCTTTGGAGGGGGATTTGGTTTCTTCATAGCTACTTCTTCACCTACTTTGAACCCCTTTTTCTTTCTTTCTTTCTTAGGTTCCTTCGGAACCTTCGTGGCACGTGCTTTCTCTTTCTTCTTCGCATGATTTAGTTGTGTATTTTTAGGGTATGGAGGAGCTTTAATTGGTGGTT
Source organism: Nemophila menziesii (assembly GCA_029959085.1). Lineage (NCBI taxonomy): Eukaryota > Viridiplantae > Streptophyta > Magnoliopsida > Boraginales > Hydrophyllaceae > Nemophila > Nemophila menziesii. The sequence continues at coordinate 20,844,020 of JARWIR010000021.1, forward strand.
TCTTTCGTAGCTCTTTCTCCTCCACTCCTAAAGTGTCCACAACATTAATTGGCTCTTTTCTTACCGGTTCCATTACATCTACACGAAAACATTCTTCCTTGGAATCCAGAAACTTCATAGGTCTAAACACATTAAACTTCATCTCCTCGTCTTGGATTCTCATAATCATTTCTCCGTTCTCTACGTCAATCAAGGTACGCCCCGTGGCTAGGAATGGTCTTCCCAAAATAATGGGGACATTCCTATCCGTGTCGTAATCAAGTATAATGAAATCAGCGGGAAAAATAAACGTACCTGCTTTAACGAGGACATCTTCGATTCGGCCTTCCGGATGTGCAAGAGATCGATCCGCCATTTGCAAGACCATAGAAGTGGGTCTTGCTTCGATATTAAGCTTATCAAAGATCGATTTGGGCATAAGATTTATGCTTGCACCCAAATCACATAGTGCCTTACCTTTCCATTCTTCTCCAATCGATATCGGAATTGTGAAACTCCCAGGATCAACTAACTTTGGAGGTAACTTACTTTGACAAATGGCACTACATTCTTCAGGAAGACCAATCATCTCATTATCACAATATGGCCGTTTGTTGGTGAGGGCTCTTTTCAGAAACTTAGCATACTTGGGCACATCTCGAATAGCTTCTATCAACGGAATATTTATGCTAAGACCTCTTACCTTGTTAAAGAATTTTTGATACTCAGCCATATCACTCTTCTTTTGAACTCTCGATGGAAATGGTGGAGGAGGACGGTTTATTATAGTATCATCTTTCTTTTTCGGAATTTCACTAGAACTCTCCACTTCTTCTACTTCAACTTCTTTATCTTCATTCACCACCTCTTTTTCTTTTCTAGCAACTTCTTTCTCTTTCATAACAGGAAAAGGAGGTGGAGCAAGGTTCTTACCACTTCTGAGAGTAATAGCTTTACAGTCTTTGATTTGGATTGGATTTTCAGTATCGCTAGGGAGTTGCCCTTGTGGACGTTGATTCAGTTGTTTATTCATTTGCAAAACTTGAGTTTCCAACATCTGAATGTGTGCTTCAGCAGATTGTTGCCTTTGGATTGACTGTGCATGTAGGGCAATTAATTGCTCTACGGTTTTCTGAAGGGTAATCACATCTTCTTGTGGTTGGGCAGGTAAGGCTTTTTGGTTCATGGTTTCATTGTAACTATCTTGAGGAGCTTGTCTCTGAACATAATTTCCCTGATTCTGTCCTCCTTGATAATTATTTTGTGGTCTTGGATTGAAATTGTTACCTTGGGGACGCGGCTGATACGCATATGTAGGATTGGCTGCCCCATTAGGATTTGAATATTGAAACCCAGGATGGTTTCTGTTAGGTTGATATCCATTACCATTCGAATTAAAGTTACCTCTGTTGGAGACAAACATCACGGATTCTTGATTATTTTGACAATTCTCCCAACTATGATCATTGACACCGCAATACTCACATCCACACACCTCTTGTGCAACCTTTACCTCACCTCGTTTATTCAAAAAACCTTCTTTCACGGCTAAAGTGAGTTGTTTCAGTTGTTGTTCTAATGTGGTTTGAATCTTGGTCTCTAACGTAGCAAATTTTTCTTTCATATTAACATTACTCACTCCTCTAACTGGTGTTCTTACAGAAGTCCACCCAACTTCATTCTTGACTGTTCTTTCCAAAATGATTTTAGCATGAGCGGGTTGAACTTGAAGAAAACCTGCACCACATAACAAATCCAATTTTTCTCTTGAAGTCCCATCAAGGCCTCTGTAAAAGATTTTTAGATGTTGTTGTTCTAAAAAGCCATGAGCGGGAACTCTACGTAAACACATCTGAAATCTTGTCCAGCTTTTACCCAAAGTTTCCTCATATTCTTGACGGAAATGCGTTAATTCAAGTTCAGCATCTAACCTCATATTACTTGGGTAATACCTGTCAAAGAAAGCAGTCTCTAATTGGTCCCAGTTTGTTATCTTCGTAGGATCTTGTGTATTGTGCCATTCACTCGCTCCATCAATAACAAAAAATTTAAACGCAGCAAAATACATCTGTTCTCTTGAAACTCCTTGTGTGATATAAGAATCACATATCTGCTTAAATTTCTGTACTAATCTAAGAGGATCTTCTGCTGGTCTACCACAAAAATTTCCAAAATTTTGGAATTGAGCTAACATACCCGAATCTGGACGAAATCTTGGAACATTAATATCTGGAGCACCTACTCCTATAGCAGGAGCACGGAATGGAACTTCTGGTGGACCATTAGTAAACCAAGGATCTTGATTCATCACTATTTGAGCTTGTCCGTTATTGTTTTGTTGATTCTGAATATTAATGTCCTCCATTCTGTGAATTAATTCTTCTACTTCTAAGGATTCTTGTTCTCTCTTTCTCTTGTTAGCAAGTCTGATTAATGTTTCTGGATTACTAAGGATCGGAGGTGTTGGCTCTAGATCCTTAAAGAGTCTCCTTCGCATACACCAAACCTAAAAACCTGAGAAAACTAAACAAGCAAAAAGCGTAAAACTGATAAAAACAAAAATAAAAATAAATGCAACTATCACTAAAGGATAAACACCGTGGTCACACGCTACCGTCCCCGGCAGCGGCGCCAAAAACTTGGTGGTCCTTTGTGTGCTCTAAAATAAATGCGAAAGTAATCGAACCACAACCGCAAGTGTACGGTTGTTCCAAGTAGTAATAAGTGATCTAGGATCGTTCGCAGGGACGGTTTGGCTAACTACAATGCTTATCGAATAATGAATGGTTGCACTTATGAAAGCAAATAAAGGTATAATGATTGATTTGGTTTCTGTATTAATTCTAATCAATGAAAGACTAAATATAAAATGCAAGTAAATAAGTGGAAAACGCAAGTATGAAAATGTAGCACTTGAGAACGCAAGGGATCCTCCCAATCCTATTTCATAACCTATGTTGTTTAAGGGTTAAATTGGTCAATTACAATGGTCGGGATTCTAAATTCCTTATACCCCCGTCAGGGTGGACTATAAGGCTATCCTAGAGTGTCACTAGTCCCGTCAGGGTAAATATGATCCACTTTTAGATGTTTAAGTAAATTACCACATTGGCCCTAAAATTAGCTAAGTTCGTCAGAATCAATAGCTCCTATTTTAGATTGAATTAATAAATCCGTACCTAAACCCTCCATCAGGATGATCCACACGCCACATATGTGGAATAGCCTAGATACTAACACCTGTTCTTAGTTAGCTACTCTAAAAACAGTAAATAATCACAATTTATTGAAAAGAGTAAAAGACCCAATTTAATTTAATTTAACAGAAACCCAAATTCAGACATAGAAATTCAATAGAATTGGGATTCACTCATAAAGCATTCTCAAGTACTATAAAAGAATTAGCTCATGCTAATTAAAAAGAAAACTAAATTAATTGAAATGGAATTCATAATGTATTACAGAATTAAAAATAAAGAAAACCTAATTTCCGGAATTGGAATGGCTGAGAACGGAGATATAGACCCTCTCCAGCTCTTGCAGCTTCTTCTTTCTTCCTTCTGTTGCTTCTCTCTGATGTTTAATCTTGTAAAAAGTGAATTGTGTGAAAAATAGAAGTCCAGGCCTCCTTTTATAAGCATAAAACGGATTAGGGCTTGGACCAGAAAATAAAATACTAATTAAATGTCCAAGCCCAAATTCTAAGTCCAAAATCCCGTAACTGCTGATACACCTTCACTAAAACGGCTTTTCCCGCTTCGTTATGACTCCGATTGACTTGAAATCAGTTGCTAAATTTCCGTAACTCGATAAGGATCGTTTTCTCTTCAAAGGTCAACGGATAAATCAGCTCTTAAGCACCTTGAAATCAGCAATCTATGGCCTGGAAAACAGATTTTCAGCTCTAAAAATAATATCTTCGGGATTTATCTTCAAGTCTTGCCTCTAATTCACGATCTTTGACTTTCTCCTTGGATTCCTCTCCTAGCTAACATCTAAAACCTGTAAACTTTTCACTAAAAATACTAATATTACGCGCAAAAGCTTAATAATATAAAAATGCTAGAAATAAAAAGGGAATTCCGGATTATTGCATATTTAGTCCAAAAGTCTATTAAATTAATTAAATAAACACCAAAAATGATGTCTCCCAAGGGTCGAAAATAAGAACAATTAGGGAGACATCACATACTTGTTGGCTCCCAACAATTGATGTGTGAAGAGTCGCATAGCCAAATATTGGCTGCTTCGTCATCAAGAATTGGATTGTTTTCCTTCTCGCTTCTATAATTGTCTTTGTCCCTACCTTCCTTTCCATCTTTCTTGTTCTGATTTTCGCTAAATAGATATTTTATATTGAATTTCACCCTTTCTAGGATTTCCTTACTATCCCATTATTTCCTTTCATGAAAACATCTCATCCTAGCCTTCCATATATTCCAAATTGTTAAAAGTAGGATGGCCGTCACTAATCTTTGATCCCAACCGTTCCTTGCATAACTCTCACTAATATTCATCAAACATTCTCCAATATTAATTTTCAAATTGTCCTCTACTCTTATTTGTAACTGACAGTTTGCCCATACTCCTTTGCTATACGGGCATGTTAAGAAGATGTGTTCGGCTGTTTCGGTTCCATTTTCGCACCATTCGCATATGTCATTATCTGCGCACTTTCTCTTCCTTAAATTTGACTTAGTCGGTATGGCATTATTGTGAATTTTCCAGGAAAAATTCCTCACTTTTAACGGCACATTAGATCCCCATATTAATCTATATAACTTTTTGTTGAAGGCTTCGTCTACGTTTGATGATTGTCCATTTTTATCCTCCTCTCTTTGTACCAATTTGTGGTACCTTAATTTAGTTGTGTACTTGCCCTCCTTATTTTCCGTCCAAACAATATAATCATCCTTATCTAATTTCATTATCTCTGCAGGTACAAAATTCACTTAGATTATCATAATTCCAATTTGACATCTGATTATTAAAACACTCAGCCACTTTGGATATTTTTGTTCCCTCTGGTCTTGTTAATTTATATCCTTTTCTTATCCATGCATCTTCCCATATATTAACTTTCATACCGTTGCCAATTTGCCATAAACTTTCTTCTTTGATGAATTGTAACCCTTTGCATATGCTTGCCCAACTCCATGATCTCTTATTTTTTAATTTCGCGTTCCACATATCACTGTTTGGAAAATAAATTCCTTTCAGAACCCTATATACTAGTGAATCCGGATTGTGTAGTATTCTCCATGCTTGATTGGCTAATAGGGCTAAATTCATCTTTTGAAAATATCTGAATCCAATTCCTCCGTCCATCTTTGCTCTAGCTACCTTCTTCCATGCCACCAAGTGAATTCTTTTTTTCTCTACAGAATTCCACCAAAAATTAGCGACCATACTACTCATAGCTTTACACATATTTGTTGGGAGTTCAAAAATCGACATTGCATAGTTCGCTAAGGATTGCAAGACTGCTTTAATTAAAATTTCCTTCGCTCCATCTGACAGTTTATTGCTTACCCAGCTAGCCGATTTACTTTGGATTCTATCTCTAATATAAGTGAGGCTCTCATTCTTCGATCTTCTAAGAGAGAGTGGGATTCCCAAATATTTATCAAATTCTCTAGCGTGATTAATGTTTAATTTATCTGCTATCTCCTTAGCCTCGCTATCCGGATATCCTTTGCTAAAAATAATCGATGATTTGTTGAAATTTATCTTCTGACCAGATTCCTTGCAGTATTCCACGAATACTCTTGAAAACGCTTCCACCTCAGTTTTATTAATTTCCAAGAAAAATAACGCATCATCCGCAAACAAGAGATGAGTAAGTTTCGGGGCCGCTCTTGAAATTGAAATACCTTTAATATTTCCTTCCCGGCATTCGTGATTGATAAGTCCTATAAGCCCTTCAGTTAAAAAGGAGAACAGGAAAGGTGATAGGGGATCACCTTGACGTAGTCCCCTTTCCGACTTGAATTTCTTCATTCTTCCTCCGTTTACTTTAACTTGGTATGTTACCGTAGATATGCAGTTATAGATTAATTTATTCCATCTTTCGGAGAAACCTAACTTCTTTAGTATAACCATTAAAAACTCCCAATTTACTTGATCGTATGCTTTGGCCATATCGCTTTTTACTGCTCCATAGTGCTTTTTTGAGTTTCTTTTGCTTTTCATAAAGAAAGCAATTTCCTGAGCTATCAAGATATTATCTTGAATACTTCTGCCTTTTATGAAAGCTGATTGGGTCGGCGAGATGATATCGTTCATCAATGGGTGGAGTCTAAGAGCCATAATCTTTGCGATAATTTTGTAAACAAAATTAATGCATGAAATTGGTCTGAAGTCCATGATTGTTTCTTGCGTTTTACCTTTGGGAATAAGAGTAATGATTGTGTCATTGATCTTGTCTAGAGGTGCATTATTCTCAAAGAAATCCACCACAATTCTTTGAATATCGACTTAAACAATGTCCCAAAACTCTTGGTAAAAGTTCCCGGGTAAGCCGTCTGGTCCCGGAGCTTTTGATCCCGATATTGAGAACACTGGTGTCCTTATCTCTTCCATATCCGGGGTTCGTGTCAATTTCTCATTTATTTCTTCATTTATCTTGCACGGATTGAAGTTAGCTACCTCTTCCACGTTTATTACATCATCTTTTTTATACATATTACGAAAATATTCCTGGATTATCTCTTTCACTTCTTTAGGGTTCTCTATCCAAACCCCATCATTCTTTATTTCATTAATTCTATTATTATTACGTCGCATAGTCGTTTTAGCAAAGAAATATTTGATATTTTTATCGCCTTTTTTTATCCATATGTCTCGTGCCCTATCCGCCCAATATGTTTCTTCTTGTTTCCATAATTTTTCCAATTCATCTTTTATCTCCTTCTCTATTTTGCAATTCTCCATTGTTGCTTCTTCATCCTGTAGCTTTCCCAACATATCATTATATTTATTTATTAACACCCGCGAACTGCAGAAGTTATTTTTGCTCCATCCTGTCAAGGCAAGACATGTCGCATCTCTTTTGATAATAAAATTTTTAATATTATTTAGGTTCCTAAAGTTGTTCCATGTCTTGCATACAACCTCCTTGCATTCCAAATTCTCCAACCATCTTGACTCAAACATGAAATATTTTCCATTCTTACCCATCTTATTTGTTCTTTGTACAATTAGAGGAGAATGATCGGATCCTATTGCCGATAATACTTTAACAATTGTCTCTGGAAATAAATTGTACCACTTCGCCGATGCTAACCCTCTATCAAGTCTTTCTTTGACATTTTCCGTCCCTTCCCTTTTATTTGTCCATGTGAAGAAGCAACCCTTAGTTTCCACCTCAATTAGATTATTAGAATCGATAAATTCGTTAAATCTCAGCATTCTTTCGAGGTTTGGTTGAACCTTACCTTGTTTCTCTGAAGCTTTGGTTATTTCATTAAAATCTCCAATAACGAGTGTCGGTCCTTGATTATTGGTCATCCATTGTGTTATGTTTTCAAAAATCCTTTCCCTTTTGTTAGTCTCATTTGGAGCATGAATAACAATAACATACCATGAACTTGATTTTGATTACACACATTGACAAATAACATAACTCGAACACGAAACAACTACTTTTATATTAAGATGATCCTTCCATGCTATTGTAATGCCCCCGGACCTATGAGCTCTTCCTCCGGGGTTCACTACAAATTTATTATTAAAAGCATCTAAAAAACTACAAGATCTCAAGTCACTACTCTTGATTCTTGATTCCAAAAGGCACACAAAAGACACATCAAACTTCGAATTAAGGGACTTAATTAACTTTCGCGTCACGGGTGCCCTTGCCCCCTGACAGTTCCAGATCATCAGATTATCCATCAACCCTGGCCGCTTCCATTCCGGGCTGGCCGCTACCCTTTGTTATGTTATGGATGATGTCTTCCTTCACAGGTGGGACCTGGGTACTATCATCATCCCCGGAATCATCGCTAGCAATGTCGTCTCCCCTCAAGTGACCATCACAGTTTTCCGCGCTACAGTAATAGTATTGATCATTTTCCATCCCGTTTTCAACCACTTCATTGGGCCCACACACATTTACAAACTCGTACTCTACAAATTGGTCTTTAATCTCACCGTAACTCACTAGTAATTCGTCCAAAAAGTTCCTTGCCTCGACAATTATCTTCCCCAAATTATTAACATCCTCTAAGCAGACTTTCTTCATATTTGGATTATTAATCATACCACTTGGAGCTTCCTTCCTCTTCAAGTTACTAGGCCACGTGAATTTCTCGAAATTTTTGCTAGTCCTCATCCTCGGAGTGCTTTTGAACGCTTTGTAGGGAATTCTTCCACTAGGCGCAAATGTTGGCTGATGTGAATAGACTGGGAGTTGGAGAAGCTGTTTTCTTGCTCGAAGTCTTCAATAAAATTCTAATTATCATCTTCCACCATCATCCTATTATAGACCTTGTCGATCGTATTCTCATAAAGTTGATGGACCCGGTTTCTATGCGCTTTTTCGAATCTTTACTTTGTAAACCTACTCTTTGTCCCAAGAGGGATCAAAATACATTGGCATTATGTTCAAAATCATAATATTATTCATTTCTAGCCTTCACACTTTAATATTCTCGAAATATTTATAATATCTTTCATCTGCAACCATTTTATTTACAAATATTTCCCTATAAATTACTCATATACTCAAATGAATCCATCATAAATAAATTAGATGCATTTCTAAATTGTTTGAAATCAGTTTTTTTTATAATTCTTTGTTATACATCTTATGTTTTCTATTATCAATTCAGTTTAACATATTGTATAAGTATTTTAACTTATGTGTTTCAGAATTTATATTTCCAATTTTTTCTTATTTTTGGCAGAATATTTCATGTAGAACTATAATTTGGCTACGAATATACAATATAAACATACATACACCACTATAATAATCATATGAGCAAAACTAAACAAAATGCAATTCGTAAAACTACATATTAATATAATTTATGTATTGGTGTCACCTAGGGTGTGATAAAATAATATAAATAATAGAAATAATAAAGCAAATAAACACCCTAGACTGAACACGGATGTGCAAGTACTACAGGACGTATGCAAGTTTTAATGATAAGAAGATTCGTTACGCAGAGACTTAAGTGTGTTATGCATATGGGTAAATAGATCAGAGTAACAATTAATCATTAAAAGACAGAAAATAAATACGATTAATGGAGAGATTAATGATTAAACTAAATAAACTAAAAGACAATAAATTAAAATATGTAAGAATAAGATACGAAATTATAGCTCAGGTTTTGCGAGTATGCACTAATTCTTCTATTTCTTCTACTAGTTAATAAGGGTGATAAAGATTCTTAGATAAGTAGTCAGGATTTTAAATTCCTCCCTACCCCCGTCAGGGTGGACTAGGGTGGCGACCTCACAATCACGAGGGGACTTATATAGGGTGCTCCTACGCCACTAGGTTCCTAGATGAGGCTGGCCTTCTAATGATGATCGGTGAGTAAATCAACCCCTAAGGACTATCTAGTTAGGCAAGCTCGTCAGGATCACTACCGCACACTAGAAGTTTATGTGGTGTTTGAATAATTAGACACCCCTTCCGGGTGACCATCTAACTACTATTACCACAACCCTATATTGATCAGGTTTAAGACAGACAATAAATTACAGCACATAAAACAAATATATGGTTAAGCAGCTAGAATCAATTTAAAATAATTCTCCCAAAGAAACATAGATAGAAGAAAATAGAATTCATAGATTATACATATGCAATACCCAAGCTATGGGAAAATTAGTTCATGCTTAAAAGAAATAAACTAAAAGAAAGATACATACTGTCAACTTGCTTCTCTTGAATGACTAAGGATTGGACTAAGGTTTAGAACTGAGCCAAGACATGTTTACAATAGTTTAAGGGTGTATTTATAGGGGTTTAGGAAGCCCTGACACGTTTTCTTGGAGTGGAAGACAAGTAATTGGACTTCTAGCCCAACTCAAATTCGTAACCCTAAAATATAGAAAAGGTAATAAACTGTTGTTGTTTTGTTTTGGCAGTAACCTCTTCGATATTGCTCTGATTGACGCGTTTGGTATATCGAAACTGATCGTCTCGGAAAGCTCTACACTTTTGCTTCAGACCATTCTTTTAAATTCCCAGCCAATATTGAATTAGGATCACTTTTGTGGTCGTAACTGCTGAACTTCAGATTTACTTGGCAACTTTATCTTTCCATACTTATCTTTTCCTTCCTTTATTTCCAATGACCATCATTATCTTCTTTCCTTTATTTGTTGGAATTGATTTGGCATATAATTAATTACCATATATATTTAAAGCTTCACAATTGACAAACAATTAAACCAAATATGCTCTAAAATTAATAAATCATTAAATCAAGACAAGAAATAAGAAAATATAATAACATAGCTAAAATTCTAGTGATTGACTTCCAAATAATCCTAAAATGATGTCTCAAACTAAGATTAAATCATCACAAATTGGGAGACATCAAGACCCCCAACTCAAAGTTGTATCGTCCCGATACAATAAAGATAAGAACAGAGGGACGTCTCTAAATACACACCTAGGTCAATTAAGCACAGAGGGAAAGAAGATAAAAGAATATATAGAATAGACTCAAAGCAACTACTCAGAAGATTTAATGTAATAATATTTACAAACTACATACATGCACACTTGTCATATCTACCATCAACACGTCTTGGATTCAAGATTAGATTAGCTTCGCAATGTAAGAAGGAGAGGATCTTTACTCAGTTCACCAAGGAGGCTATATATTGTTCATCGAACTTCACTAGTATCCAAATATCCACTTAACTACTCTATATTGGCTCAAATACTTCTAAGATTACATAGCAAAGAATCAAAAGGTCTTTTAAGGTTGTAATGTTCGCTTAGGGACGGTATTATAAGTATATTTGGATAATTTAGAGTGAGCTTTTGGCTCTCTCCTCACTAGACATCAATGAATCGCCCTAGAGCTTGAGTTACTCTCATAAAACGTTTTTCACTCAACCCAATGATTTTCTTGATGCACTAATTAGTATCCCCAATAACCCAATAAAGCATTATGATGTTCACGTAAAAATTCCACTTTTCCGGTCCAAATATATATTCTTTTCATATCAATTTTTTTTCTTTTGGTATAGTTATGACTCTCTTTTTTATGTTGAGATATCATGCTATTTTTTCTCATATATTTTTCTTTTTCATGCTTTTCATCTTTTTTCATTTACTCTTACCCCGACAAAGGGTTACAATATAATAAACCTATGAATAGTCATCAAAATAATACTATAGCACAATTAATAAGCTCAAAAATTCCCAACCCAATCACACTTACCATAATGGTGGACCCACCATCCCAAACTCAAGCTCTAAAACAATTGTCTAGAAGGGGCTGAGAAGGATATAATTATAATAAATGGAAAGCAAGCTAAAGTTAACAAGGGGTTTATGAAAGAATCACCTTAATCACTTTCTAAACTATGCAATTTCGTCATTCTATTACCTTTAGCACGTTCATCAAGTAGATGTATTAACTAGCTTGGATCTCACGGCCTACACACCACTCGTGGCTCCCTGAGATTGAACATACTTTCTATTGCATTGCTAACTAATCTTTTCTTTACTATCAATGTGTGTTTCCATGCAAATACTCAAAGCATACAAAATAAAGCAGCTCATATACATACTACTTTTTATCATTAACTTACTAAGTTTATTCTTTTAAGCTATTAAACACATTCTACATCTAAATCCCATGTATCAAAAATTTTAATTTATCCCAAAAAAACAAAAAATCACATAAAAATGGAGATGAGAGACAACGAATCCCCATACCGCAGCTAAAAAAGGAGGCATGTCCCCACGGCTCGAAAAAGACTCTAAAAAGAAATTAAAATAAGCAGATAAAGCATATACAGAAATGGTAAGGAAGAAAGAGAACATACTCTCGAGGCTATTGCCTCGCATTATCGACATCCAAGATAGGATTTACTGGATCTTTCTTTAATTGTGCAAGGAGTGTCATTATGTGCACCTGATTAGCTATGATTTGTGCCCAATCTCCGGCTAAGGAAGTTTGAGCTTCTTCAACTTTATTCAATCGCTCCTCTACCTTCGCTTGCCAAACACGATCCTTTTTCTCTTTTGAAAGTTGCGTAATTCCTGCTCCTCTCAAAATTGTCTTGATCCAAGAATTGTCAATGTTACTCATCTTATACTCTAGTTTCTCTTCTTCACCCGGAATCACATTCTCTTTTCGCACAAGGCACGTGATCATAGTAGGATATTTCACATTAAGTAACGAAGTAGGAGAGACCGAAAATCGCATCACCTCCTCAAAAATCACTTGTGCCACATCCACCTCTTCTCCCCGTAAAATAAAATTCATCAAGATTGTGTTCTTCTTAGGTACATCCGAATTTCTTTTGTTTCCAAAGACATTAGCTACAAGGAAATTGTGCCAAACTCTTGTATCTGCTTGGAGGTATTTGTAAGGCCAAGGTGCCTTCAATTCTCCATTATGTGTTTGCACTCTGTCCTTATCTAAAACATGTTCAAAAAGTAGATTCTAATCGAAAGTCTTGATATTTTCAACCGCTTCTCTATACTTACATGGTCCAACCAATTTCTTAAACTGGAAGTGGTTTCAAATCTCTTCAACTGTAAAAGGAACTAACTTGCCTCTAACTGGAACACAACTTTTACTATCTCGGCTAAAGAGGCCTAAATAGAATTGAGAAACTAACTCAACACATAAATTTGAACGTCTTACCATGAACGTAAACCAACCCAATCTTTTACCGATCTCCACGAATCTCTTGTATTCACCTTTACCAACTTCTTCTTGGAATACTCTATCATGAGAAAAAGGTAGTCCCTGTAGATGTTTCTTAGCTGAAGCTATTAAGGCCTTTGAAGCTTCCTCTTTTTCTTCGGGTGTAGGGTTTTCGATCTCTAGAGGTTGGTGTGTCTTCTTTACGAAAGCTGGAACCTTTTTGCCCATTGAATTTACCACAGGTAGCTGTCCTCTCTTTTCATGAACTGTTTTACCCTTTATGCTGGAACTGGAAATTTTCTCAATTGATTTCTTCTCAATAGAACTCAATACCTTACTTTTCTTTATCTCCCTAACATTATATAATGTTTTTTTCTTTTCTCATCTTAATCGACCTCCAACTCAAAGCTTTGAACAATCTTGAACTGAAACTCTTGATTTTAGGTTGAATAAGCTTTATTTGGGTTAGGAAAGGCTTTATGATGATAATTATCTATGTGGGTAGGATGAACTCTTGCTTGATTGTTATGGGTTTAAGAAATTTTTGGGTGAAATTGGAAAATTTAGGCTTTGAATTCTTGGATTCAATGTGTTTTGATATGATTTGGGTGGTTGAATCTTCTTTATAATGATGTAGGGAAAGGATTGAATATATTTTTATGGTGATTGGGTAGTGTTTTGATGTTTGGTGAAGGTGTGATGAAGCTTTAATGGAGTTGGAAGAGGTTTGGAGAAGAAAGAAGGCTTAAAGGATTGAAAATCCGAAATAGAACTCACCTTCTCTTCTCTTTATAACCTAAAAAAAGAAATTTTTCTCTTTCCAGCGGCGCGCACCGGCATACCGGTCACAGACCGTGTCGTCAATCGCGCCCACGATTTTTCCCACTTGCTCCGGCAATGAACCTGATTTCCCATACCGTGCCACGGTTCTTCTCCCACCAGCATACCGATCAGCTGGGCGGCATACTGGTCTGTCAATTTTTTTCTTTTTCGTGCTCTCGGCAAGGAACCTAATTCTAGGAACTGTGTCACGGTTTTTGACCCACCGGCAATATCGGTCATCTCACCGGCATAACGGCGGGTTGGTCAGAATGTGCTAAAAAATTTCTGTTTCCTCCCTAACTCAATTTTCTTAGTACCTGAACATCAAAAGCCCTAATACCTTTCTCAAATATGCAATATCAACTAAAAACAACTAAAGTAAACACAAATTAAAAACATATAAACATTAAAAAAATGTGGGTTGTCTCCCGTACAACACTTTTATTTAACGCCTTTCAAAGTTAGACGTGTTACCTCTATCAAGATTTGCGAATATAGCCTCCCTAGCAACGAGCAAGGCTATAAACGTCTACTAACCTTCGTTTAAGGCCCCTCTTGGGCCTGATCTCTATCACCTTAGCTGAAAAAACCTCAGTGACTACAAATGATCCCATCCACGAGTGTTTGTGACTTCGTGGCCTATTCTCTAGTTTATGGGATTTCCGTACAACTTCATAACCGACCCCAAATTCAATCTTTGGCTTAGTATCCATAGGTTTTGTGTGCATTTCTTCAGGGACACGATGATGTGAAATACTGTGGATGATAGGAACGGTAGGATCTAACTTCCTTGGTTTCTTACCCAAGACATGGAATGTCTCGGATATGTTTTTAGCATAAATTGTAATTGCCCCCTCCTGGAAGTTGATGATGCTCTGACTTATGGACATGAATGGCCTTCCAAGTATAATTGGAACCTTCTTATCTGCATCGATATCAAGTATAACAAAGTCAGTAAGGATGGTGATATGCCCTGATCGGTCGTGTACATCCTCCACTGTTCCCCATGTCTTGGTATCTGAGTTGTCAGCAAACTGCAACTTCACTGGAGCTTTCGCTGCTTTCTAAAGTCCAAGTGTATCGAACACGGACTTTGGCGTAAGATTCACACCTGAACCCACATCACACATAGGTTTCATCTTGAGCATACCATTTATTTGAATAGGAAGATTAAATATTCCTAGATCGTTAAGCTTCAATGGTAACTCTTTCTCAACTCTTTTCGAGACTCTCTCAATATGAGCCACAGTCTCTTTCTTGGCTTCTACACTCGCTTCTTCTCCCAAATAACTTGCATGAAAACTTGTTGCGGTGTAAGCCCTTTCTTTGTAATCTCAAGCATCTGGGCGTTGATATTTTTAGGAGTATACATCTCTACAAATGTCTTGAGTTCAATGTCTACCTTCGGATTTGTATCAGGAATTGGTGGTGACATTGTCCGAACAACAAGTGGCGATTCCACCTTCTCTTCTTCTTTCTTCTCTGGCACAGCAGGTGCAACTGTATCTTTCTTTTCTTTCGAGGCTTCTTCCTCTCTCTCTTTAGCTCTAGCATCTTGTAGCTCAATAACCGATCTAATTTCTTCTTTCATTTCTCTCAGAAGGTCTATAAATTAGGATCTTTCAAATGAATCTTCATATTTAGAGGAGTCAGAGTCTTTGGGGCTAGACTTGGTTGGTTCTTTTTCAATTTTGGGAACTTCCATGGCAATTTCTGCAGCATGTGGTACTTCCTCTTTATCATTTATTTCAAGGCAAATTGCCTTACAAGCTTCGAACCCAACATTGGCATCACCCTCTTTAATGGATTTCAATTTCTTGGCTTCCACCATATACGTTAAAATATTATTCAATTGACCGACTTGTGTACCCAAGATTTGAAATGAAGCTTCTGTTTCTCTCAACTTCTCGTTTTGTGTATTAATAGTTGTTGTCATAAGATCCATAAAATTTGTTAATTGCCTATCACTCACAGCTCCCTCTTGAGTATGTTGTGGTAAAGCCTTCTGAGCTAAGGTATCGGTATAAGCGTCATTGACAGGTTGTTGGGGAGGAGCATGTCAATTAAAATTCTGATTTCCTTGATATTGATTTTGACCTCTCGGTTGGTAAGAGTTATTCTGGGGACGAGGATAATAGTTACCTGGATTAGCATCCCCATGTGGATTTGAATATTGCATACCCATATGATTCATGTTACCAAATTGGTAATTTCCTCGGTTGGATATGAAATAAACAGATGCTAGATTTCCTTCACACTCTTCCCATCTATGATTTGGTACCTCACACTTCGGACAACCTTGTGCCTCTTGCACTACATTTGTTGCTGCTACATTCTGTTGTCTTTGCATCTCAAGTTTGATCTCCTTAACTTGCTTTTCTAAAGTCTTTAATTGAGTTGAAGTAGCAGTATCTGCATCTAATTGAAGCGTACCTCGGGTATTTGTAATAGGATCTCGCGAAAATGGCCAACTCCTTTCAATTTCTATAGTTCGTTCCATACCTTCAGCGGCTTCTGTAGGATCCATGGACACAAATCCTCCTCTTCCAAGATTATCTACCCTCAATCTACTTTTGGCATTAATACCTTGATAAAACATAGCTAACTGTAAATATGGGTTGTAACCATGAAGCGGACATCTAGCTAACTTATGTTGAAACCTTGTCCATGCGTCTCCTACCTCTTCTCCATTCTCTTGCCAAAACTTAGCAAGCTCACTCTGATCTTTGAGTCTCATAAAAACGATTAAAGAATGCAACTTGAAGTTCTTCCCAAGTATTAAGTGTACCTGGTGGTTGTCTATCTAGCCAATCACCAGCTTTGACGGTCAGAAAGAACCAAAACATGTGTGGTGGTCCTTTGTGTGTTCTAAAATAAATGCAATAAGGAAAAGAGAACCACAACTGCAAGTGTACAGTTGTCCCAAGTAATATAAGTGATAATACAGATTCGTTCTCAGGGACGGTTTGGTTGACTCTAATGCTTATCAGATAGTAGTTAATTGCACGTAAAACAAGTAAATGATATTAAGATTGATTGTTTTGTTTTTCTAATAACTAAGACAATTAATTAAAAGACTAAAGTAATGCAAATAATATACTAGACGCAAGTAAATAAAATAGCTGGACGCAAGGTGTGAGAGGTAATACTTGAGCAACGCTAGAATTTCACCTAAATCTATTCATTCCATGTATTGTTTAAGGGACGAATTCGGTAAATAATATCAGTCGGGATTCGATTATCTCCTTACCCCGTCAGGGTGGACTAAGGAGCTCTTCTTAAGTGCTACAAACCCCGTCAGGGTGAATATAGTCCACCTTCGAATGATGAAAGTCTAACTACCCAATTGGCCATAGGATTAATTAAGCCTGTCAAGGTCAAATAATTTCTATCCTACATTCGTTAATTAGTTCTGTACCTACACCCCCGTCAAGGTGATCCAATTGCCACTAATTGGAATAGCCTAAGTACTAGGTCCTAATATTGATTAGCTACTTCAATAATAGTCAATAAGTGTAAATTAAAGAAAAATATGAAATACCCAAATCGATTTCAATTAAAATAATCCCAAATTCAAAAACATAGAATGGAAAAGATTGGGGTTCAACCCATTATGCGTTCTCAAGTACCAAATGAAATTAGCTCATAATCGTAAAAACTAAGAAAATAAATTGAAAGGAATTCATAATTGTTTTACAGAAATAAAGATAAGAAACCTAATTAGGGAATTGATTCGGCTGCGAATTGGAGAAGTTGAATTTCTCCAGCTCTTGGCTTCTTCTCTTCCTTGCTTCTGCTTCTTCTCTCGTTGTCTGGCTTTGTGAATAATAAATTCTGTGTGAAAATAGAAGTTCAAAAGCCCTTTTATACTCATAAATTCGGACTATGGCTTTTAATTAAAAGAATAAGCAAATATGAAAAGCCCAAGTCCACTCTTCAAGCCCAAAATCTCGTAACTAATGTACACCCTTCACGAAAACGGCTGTAACTCTCTTAATATAACTCCGAATTGACTAATTCAACTTGCTAATTCTTCGTAACTCGATAATGTACGAATCTTTTCATAACTTAGAGGCTGAATTCATCTTTAGGTAGCTCGAAATCAGCACTTTCCATCAACCTTCCAGATTTTTAGCTTAAATTTGTCAACTCCTTGGGATCTTCTTTGTAGCTTTTGACTTCTTGGCACGATCTTTGACTTCTATTCTCGATTCCTCTCCTTGCTAGTATTAGAAACCTACAAACTTTTCACTAAAATGCACCATATTACGCGCAAAAGCTTAATAAATTAAAAATACTAAAATCGAAGGGGAGAAAATGAAATATTGCATATTATTACTAAAAGTCTATCAAACTAGCCAGATAATCACCTAATTTGATGTCTCCTAAGCATATAAATATAGAACAAAAGAGGAGACATAAATGTGACAATACAGTTGCTCGCGTG
The DNA here is from genome assembly GCA_029959085.1 of Nemophila menziesii. Taxonomy (NCBI): domain Eukaryota; kingdom Viridiplantae; phylum Streptophyta; class Magnoliopsida; order Boraginales; family Hydrophyllaceae; genus Nemophila; species Nemophila menziesii. The sequence continues at coordinate 20,862,125 of JARWIR010000021.1, forward strand.
CAATGCCTAGAGTAATGTAGGCATCACAAATCTGTATGAACTTCTGAATCTCTCTAACCAGATCTTTAATTGCTGCACCACTGTAGAGTCCAAAGTTTTGAAATTGACTGAGCATACCCGAATCGGGCCTGAACTTTATGTTTTGGATCTCTGGAGGACGATCACCTAAAAGGTTGAACTCGAAAAGGTGCTCCCAAGCCTGGGAGATCTTGTTCATGACGTATACTATTCCTGTTATCTCCTACTGGTGGTGGTGGTAAATGTCCTAAAGGACCAAGGGCGGATCTCCTACCACTAGTTGTAGATCTTGTCCTCCTTGATGTTCTGTCATTGCTCTTCTTTATGCTCTGTCTTCTTTCACTCGTCTGTTATAAGCTCTGAAGCTCCACTCGGGCTCCGCAAGAGGAGGCCAAGAATTCACTGTTAAAAACCTGAAAAAGACTAGAAAAACAAAAAGCGTAAAACTGGAACATAAAATTAACAAAACTGCTACTACTAAAAATAAATAACCCACACGCAAACGAGACACAAGTCCCCGGCAGCTGCGCCAAAAACTTGGTGTCGCCTTGGGTGTGATAAAATAATAGAAATAATAAATAAAATAAACGCCCTAACTGAACACGGTACTGCAAGTATTACAGAACGTATGCAAGTCTTAATGATAAGAAGTTCGTTCCGCATAGACTTAACTGTGTTATGCTTATAGGTAAATAGATCAGAGTAGTGATTGATGGAGAGATTAATGATTAAACTAAATCAACTAAAAGACAATAAATTAAAAGATGTAAGGATAAGATGAGAAAATATAGCTCAGGTTTTGCGAGTATGCACTAATCCTTCGATTTCTTCTACAAGTTAATAAGGGTGATAAAAGCTCTTAAATAAGTAGTTAGGATTCTATATTCCTCCCTGACCCCTTCAGGGTAGACTAAGGTGGCGACCTCACAATCACGAGGGGACTTATACAGGGTGATCCTACGCCACTAGGTTCCTAAATAAGACTGGCCTTCTAATGATAATCGCTGATTAAATCAAACCCAGTAGAGGTTTATGTGGTGTTTCAATAATTAGACACCCCTTCTCGGTGACCATCTAACTATTATTAGCACAACCCTAAATTGATCAGGTTTAAGACAGACAATAAATCAAAGCACATAAAACAAATATATGGTTAAGCAGATAGAATCAATTTAAAATAATTTTCCCAAAGAAACATAGATAGAAGAAAATATAATTCATAGATTATACATATGCAAAACCCAAGCTATGAGAAAATTAGTTCATGCTATAAAGAAAGAAACTAAAAGAAAGATACATACTATCAACATGCTTCTCTTAAATGACTAAGGATTGGACTAAGGTTTAGTATGAGCCAGGACATGTTTACAATAGTTTAAGGGTGCATTTATAGGGGTTTAGGAAGCCCTGACACGTTTTCTTGGAGTGTAAGACAAGTTATTAGACTTCTAGCCCAACTCAAATTCGTAACCCTAAAATATAGAAAAGGTAATAAACCGTTGATGTTTTGTTTTGGCTGTAACTTCTTCGATATTGCTCCGATTGACATATTTTTTATATCCAAACTGATCTTCTCGGAAAGATCTACACTTTTTCTATAGACCATTCTTCCAAATTCCCAGCCAATATTGAGTTATGATCACTTTTGTGGTCGTGGCTGCTGAAAATCATATTTACTTGGCAACTTTATCTTTCCATACTTATCTTTTCCTTTCTGTATCTCCAATTTCCATCATTGTCTTCTTTCCTTTATCTTTTGGAATTGATTTGGCATCTAATTAATTATCATATATCTTTAAAGCTTCACAATTAACAAACAATTAAACCAAATATGCTCTAAAAATAATTAATCATCAAATCAAGACAAGAAATAAGAAAATACAATAATATGGCTAAAAATCGAGTGACTGACTTCCACATAATCCTAAAATAAGTTCTCCAACTAAAACTAAGTCATCACAAATGGGGAGACATCATGTATACATAAATCAACAAATTTCCTTAATTTTTTAATATCACTCTATTATACTCGCATCAAAGTTTATTATAGAAATTAAACATAAAAAACAACCAAAAGAATATCATATTTGAAACTTACCTATAGTTTAATTTCTCAAAAATCATTTCAAGTGCTTGTATCGACTTTGAATTTATGTCTTAGACATAATGAAATTTATAATAGACGACACAAAAATAGATCTTATACTTTAAAGACAAATACATGAAAACACAATGACATAACATTTTAGAATTAAAAAACTACTAAAAAAGATTATATTGTTATAAAAACTTATGTGGAAAAGGCATATGAGTATAGAATAAGATATTATGAATGATGTAAGGCTAAAAATGGGTTTTAGTAAAAAATTGGTTGAGAGAATTATGGAATGTGTAACATCAATGAGTCACTCAATTTTAATAAAAGGAGAATTACATAAAATTAATAAAACCAACAAGAGGAATTAGATAGCGAGATCTACTATCTTCCCTACTTTTCTGCATAATATCCCAAACTTTGAATGATCTGGTTAAAGATAAAGAGGAAAAGGAACAGTTAGCTGGAATTAAAATTAGTAAAAGTAGTCCAAATATAGCTCATCTGCTCTTTGCAAATGATAGTATATTTTGTATAAAGGTCGATTATATATAAATAAAGGCATGTAATGATATAATAAATAAGTATAAGTTTTCTACAAGCTTATCACTAAATTTAAACAAATGTAGTGCTATGTTTAGCCTTAATACCCATAACTTATTACGAATATAATGACAAGATGATTAAATATGAAAAAGTATACAATCTTGGTAGTTACTTAGGCTTGCCCTCTAAATAGGGTAGAGAAAAACCAAAGGATATTGAATATCTAATAGGTAAATCCTAAAAGAATGAAAAACAATATTTTAATCTCCAAGGGGCAAATAAATCTTAATCAAAGTAGTCTTACAAGGTTAACCGGATTATATAATGCTATCCTACCTTTTACCTTTAAATATATGTGATTCAATTTATAAAATGTTAGCCAAATTTTGGTGGGGTAATAATAGACAAAAAAAGACACATTGGTACACATGAGATGAAATAACTAAATCAAAATTTGAAAGAGGTTTAGGATTTAGAAATATACACCTTATGAATCTAGCTATACTAGGAAAACAAGCCTGTAAATTAACTATTTCTAAAAAAGTTATTCTATATAAAGTTCTACACGGAAAATAGTTTCCTAATACAAGTTTTTTGGTTGCAAACATAGAAAATGGACCTTGATGGGGTTGAAAGAGTTTAATAACAGCTAGGGATTTATTAATAGATGATAAGATTACTTGGAAAATAGGAAATGGTAGATCAATTAATCCCAAAAAAGATAAATAGATAACACATCATCAAGAAATAATAAAACCAAAAATATCAGTTATTAATAAACTAAAGGATCTATTTATTAACAATACAGAATAATGGGACCTAACTAACCTAAATATGAATTACAATGGGGAATCCATAGAGCAAATTAAAAATATTGTAATCCCAAGATTTTAGTGTGAAGGTCAAATAGTATGGGAGTTTAGTAAAGATGGAGAATATAAAGTCAAAAAGCATATCACCACCTAATGTTAATAGAAGATAAAAGAAAAAAATAATTAATAATCTAATACAATCTAGTTCACATCACCCTACAAAGGGGTTATGGGACTTGATTTGGAAAATAAATACTACCCCAAAAGTTGGGAATTCTATTTGGAGGGCACCTAAGAATCTTATACCTACTGAAAAAAACTTATACAACAAAAGAATAAATAAAAATAAGTTTTGTAAATTTGCAATGAAAAGATAGAAACAACATAACACAATTTATTTGAATGCCCATGGGATAGATGTGTGTGGATAGAAAGCCAAATGGGTGTACGCAGTTGGAACCAAACAATAGTTAAACTAGACAATTGTCTAACGGATGTAATTAATGAACTTCTAAAAATATTTGGAAAAAAGGATGAAAAATTTGAACTAGTATGTTATACTCTTTAGTAAATATGGAAAGATAAGAACAATTGTATTTATAATAATTTAAAATGTAACCCCTAAACACTTTACAAATAAATATTAATAATTTGGAAGAGTATAGCAAAGCAAATCAAGATCAAAGTAATAATGCGGTGGAAAAAAATTTGTTGATTCTACTACTGTTGATATATAAAAAGTAAGGAAAACCAAGAACAATGGATCCACCACCACTATATTATTATATTAATTATGATGCATCTATCGATAAAAAAGCTACTATAACAGTAAAAGTTTGAAATGATAAGGATTTTGTAATTGCATGTTCTTTTTTAGTCGAGAATAAAAATTCATTAATTAAAAATTCTTACATCTTAGCCAATCTCTAACGAACGGATGTCACTAGAAAGAAATTTTGCTGATATGAGAATAGGAATAAAACTCCAAAGGCTAAACAAATAGGCTTTTGGCTTTTGTTTAGACACCCCATCAGCATTCATCATCTTGGATCTCTTACAATGAGAGATTTTCAAGTAACCCGAAAACTTACACTTTCTAAAATACTTAACCAATACTAAAATATTACAATAAAAATTACAACTACCACTAGAATAGTTACTTAAATTTGTTGCAATCTTTTTCAATTTCTCCACTGCTAATCTAAAACTTTGAATCCATGGCCCAGGCTGCATACCCTCTAGTCTCTGCTTCAATTTCAAAGTTAGCTGACATTTTCCTTGCAAGTCCTTCTACCATTCTTCTTGTTAAGTTCTTGCAAATGTTTTGAATTTCCACATTGCCAATAGAACAGTTTGACATTGCAATAAACCAATCCTCAAATTCTGAAAAAACCAATACAGTGTTCATAAATGTAGAAAAAACAAACTCCTGTCTTAACAAGATAATTAAACCCTGCACCAGTGAAAATAATTAATGCATCACTAAAGATTAAATTAACCAAATTCCAACTAAAAGCAACGGAAAATGGGTTCCAAATCAAGCCAATATACCTATGTCACAAACAGAATAAAAGGTTTCAATCAAGAAACTTTAAGATTTAACACAACACAGCGAAAAAAGAGCATCCTAGAACAGAAATTTTAAAATTTGAAAAAGGATTTCACCAATTGTTATTAATCTGATAATCTTTCCAACAATCAACCATACTAAAGAAGATTTGTATCCGGCTAAAGAGTAGTATACAACAATGAACCCACCTAAGTGTGCAGAAAGATGTAAACTATTAAGCCTAGCAAATCTGAAGCTTTGAAATGGGTTAACACCATTATTAACAGTACAGAAAATTTGTTCCAGAATTCTGTTTTTATAGTCTAAACATTTGGTTTTAAAAACCAAATTAACCAAATTAACCAAGTGAATAATAGTGTCAAGTGGCACGTATCTATTGAGTTTTTAAAAACAAAGCTCATCTGTTTTTCCTCAATCATATTAATAAAAAAGTACAACGTACAGGGATGTACCTGGACAAAGAAACTTTTACCGGCTCAAAGGCGGTATATAATGTTAGGAATCAGCGGCCTAAGCAAAACAGCGAACTGATTCGGCCTTCCTTAGTTCTGGTTCTGAAACACGCCCAAAAAGAGATTCCGGCCTAGATCTGGGTATAGGGCCTGACAAAAATTTGGGCCTAACATATAAAAAAGCCTGAAACGCTGAAACAGTAGGCCAAAGGTAGGAAACGATCTGTTCAAAAAGAGAAAGGAGGCGGACAGGTGTAGGAGGGCAGGAGGCTTTATGGTGGGTTTTCGAAAGTGGCTGAGAAATGTAGGAAATGGAGGGGGGAGGGAGCAGTAAGTGGGGTGGATGAAAGCGGCAATTTAGTATGTAGGCGGTGGCGGTAGGAGGTAAAACCGATTGACAATAGCAGATTGTGGTGGTACATGAAGAAAACCTGTTGAAGATGAAAGAGACGGCAAATCTATTGGCTGGGAAGGGAGTGATGTTACTGGTCTGAATTTGAAAAGGGAAGAGGAGTCCATCCGAGTTTGGAAAAAAGGGCGGGCCTAGGGTTTTTTGAAATATGTGCCTGGGAGCAGATTTTGGGGTTATTTTGTTTATCACAAGTATGATAGGTTGCTAACGAGATGATTGATTTTGTAATTGCATGTAATTGCAGGTGATTCTTGGAAGGTCAACTCGGAGTCTATATTGGAAGCGGAAGATTTTGTATACTCAAAGCCACCGATTTTGCAGAGAATTTTCCAGCTGAGAGGGTTATAATAGAAAATGATTCTAGTCTTATTATGACTCTACTTGCTTTAAATCTTCCTGTAAAAATTTGTAATATTATTAAATCCATTTATGGATTAGCCGAACTATCTAAGCCTAGTTTTCCCCTTATATTAGGAGGGGAAAAAATTCCTTAACTGATCGGTTAGCTAAACAAGAGCTCTTAAACACATTGAATATCAATTGGTTGGTTTGTCAACCAACCCGATTGGTTGTTCTAATTTAAAAAGACAATACCCCTAGTAGGATAGATTAATGTAATCTTTTTAATACTTTTAATATAACTGTTTTGTAGACAAGAGTTTATGTCGCAACCTTTAATATGTATTTAAACTGCTTTATTTCCTTGATTTTTGCAAGCATTTGCTGTAATAGGCGATTAAATCTCGATTATGGCTAAGATAATGCATAATCTTTTGGAGAGGGTTTTTGTGTGGTGTGAGTTATTGTGTGTCGTGTATGTTTTTAGTGTGTGAGTTTGTGTGGGTTAAGTGTGTGTTGTATGTTTTATCATTTTCTAGTTCCTTTTTTTAGATTTTTTTAGTGGGCATTTTGATAATTATTCATGTTTTTGTTATAGGTAGAAATTATTTTTTTAACCTAACTAACTTAAAAGGGTTTTAATTTTTTATACTTTTTAGTAAACGGGATGTGTAACTTATCAAACTGTATGTGAATGAAATTAAGCCTATCATATAACATTCCAATAACTAGCCTCGAGTCATATGAAGAATGAAGGGATCCTTACATAGTATTTGTGATCACAGAAGTTATGTGTTTATGTTTCTTTGGATTTCTATTTCAATTTTGGTTCCTAAAATATTTATATACAACAAAAAAATTAAATTTCATATACTTTAATTATGATAAAAGTTGATTGAAGTTCATGGTTAGTTTAATTTACGCAAGTAAAGAACAATAATTAATCAAAGTTATTTTTCTCGACTAGAGTATCATCAAGAAGTTTCTTAGCGGATTGGTCGTACTTACTGAATCTAAAGTCATTTCATGACAAAAAATAATCTAAAGTCATTAAACCATATACAAATAGTTTTGTTTCACAAGATAGAGTGGTATAAAATCTCACATGTAATTTATTTTATGATTTCTTGCATCAAAGAAGAAAATTATACATTGTTCAACATGGTGAAATCATAATATTTTTAATTTGCATGACAACGAATATGGATTTTACCTAATTATATTATAACACATACATTTGTCCTTACCAGTACAATAACCTCCTTTTTTAAATCCATGAGCTTTACATAATAAACTACAGATCCAATCGGGACAAAGAAAGCTTTGAACCACCTTCTGATCATAATTGACTTTTGCAGTCCTCAACTCCGTCTCTTGGTTTTTGTCTGTCATTGCACAGTTTATCGAGGTTACAATAATTAGGCATAGCAAAAACAAAGAAAAAAATGTTGTCTTATTTACTGAATACATGGTCATTCTTTTTGATATTGTTTGTGAGAAACACGACTATTTGGTAATGATATATATAAAAAAACCATTAATGCTAGTCGTAATTAACATTAAAGTGATTTAAAGGAATTTTTGACTTTACATATTCCATTTGAAATTATAGTTAATGTACTTTGACCCAAAAAAATCATTATGTGTACATTAAATGATACAGTTAGTAGATGGGAGAACTTAAAACAAACTCTCAATATACTCGTATGGCATTGCTATGGACCGACGAACCCATAATTCAGGCGTGTCGTAAAGGATATAATGGTGAGTCACAAAGTGTGGCCAACAATTATTGTTGAACCCCGTATTAGTGGGGTAAATGCAGATTCAGTAATTAACTCCTTACGAAAAGACAACTCAGTACAGGTAGATTCAGAATGTTACAAAGGTGGTATTTGGCTATTGTGGGATAACTCGGACGTGACAATTCAGGTATTATCGGCTGGTCGGCAAGTCATTAACATAGATGTTGGAAAGAAGGGTTGCGAGTCATGGATCTTCTCAGCAATTTACGCTCGTACAAAGTATAAGGAGAGAGAGGAACTGTGGGAAGCCCTTCACCAAGCTTTCCATAACGTGAGGATTCCATGGTTAGTAACGGGTGATGTTAATCAAATTGGTAAAGAGGAGGATAAACATGGTGGAGTTGAAGGGGTCAAAAGGAGGATAGAAAAATTCGAAGAGTGGCGCCATAGATGTGGTTTGATTGATCTAGGGTTCGAAGGATCACGATTCACGTGGTTTGACTCTTGAAATACAGGGCAACGAATTAAGAAGCGCTTGGATAGGGCGTATTGGAATACAGATTGGCATGATCTCTTTCCAAATGCGCGAGTCACGCATCTTGCGCGAATACATTCAGATCATTTACCTACTATGATACAAACATGTCATTTTCAAAAACCAAAATCTAAGTCTCGTCATTTTCGTTTTGAAGCAGCATGGTCTCTCCATAAAGATTTTCAGGATTTTGTTAAAGAGGATTGGAGTGGGTCACAGGAAGGGATTAGCTCGGGGATATCATCAATCCAGGAACATCTCAACAAGTGGAAGTATGATAAATTTGGTGATCTTCATCGGAAAAAAAGAATACTAGCAGCAAGGTTGAGAGGTATACAAAAGGCTTTACAGTCTTCTTATAACTCTTCACTTCGGATGCTAGGTAATCAATTAATGAATAAATATGAGAGTGTATTACAAAAGGAGGGAATAATATACTTTCAGACATCAAAGGAAAAATGGATAGCATCGGGAGAACGGAACATGAAATATTATCACCTATCCACGAAAAGTAGGAAAAAGAAAGCAAAGTGCAGTAGACTATTAAATGATATGGGTGAATAGGTGGAGAAAGATGATGATTTGCGAGTTCTGGTACGGGATTTCTTCGAAAAACTATACGCGACACCAGAAGATCAGATTGTTGTGTTTAACCTGCCGCAGATCACTTTTATTAGAGAGGATTCCATTAAAGAATTGGATACACCTTTTTCAAACGAAGAGATAAATAATGCGGTGTTTCAGTCTAGTCCCACAAAGGCTCTTGGACCAGATGGTATGTCACCTGCTATCTACCAGAAGTGTTGGGGTTCAGTTGGTGAATCGATATGTAACATGGCTCGGGAGTCTATAGAGGTTGGTGAGCTTCCACAATCCCTAAATGGAACTCTCATCCATCTCAATCTAAATGTTACTGATCCAGATCGGCTAAGTCTATTTCTTCCCATTAGCCTTATAAACTCTCCTGTTAAATTTATTATGAAGGTAATGGTCAATAGATTGCGCCCCTACTCGCGGATTTAATTGGCCCCTGCCAAAGTAGCTTTCTTCTAGGTCGTTCCACCACAGATAATATCATACTTGTTCGAGAATTAGACCATAGAATGCGTCAAATTGAGGGAAAGAAGGGTATTATGGTGGTAAAGATAGACTTAGCAAAGGTCTTTGACAAAATAAGATGGGAATGCATAAAAGATACAATTGTATATTTCGGTCTTCCTGAGAAATGGGTATCGTTTATCATGTCGAGTATGGAGAATAATGAGATGAAAGTGCTTTGGAATGGGGAACCCCTCTCTCCCTTTAAACCGTATTGGGGAATTCGCAAGGAAGACCCCCTCTCTCCATATAATTTCGTTATGTGTATGGAAAGACTATCTCTCTTGATAAATGAACAGTGTAGGAGCGGGCGATGGGTGCCAGTTAAGATGGAAAGGCGTGGACCCACAATTTCCTATGTTTTTTACGCTAATGACCTAATACTCTTCGAAGAAACTTCTATTTCGCAGGTACAAATCATTCAGGAGACATTAGGGATGTTTTGCAATGAGGTGGGCCAGACTATTAGCGCCGGAAAATCTTTTATCTACTTCTCTAGAAATGTACCAATGATAACGCAACATGAATTAGCAGGAGCGAGCGGATTTTGTCTCAGCGAATCATTTGGCACCTATTTGGGGGCCCCAATCCAATCAGGGAGACTGCCAAAAGGTTTTTACAAAAGAATAACATAACGAATGAAGGAAAAATTAGCCTCTTTGAAGGGGAAAACATTGTCTCTGTTGTAATTTTCTATCAATATTAACCTCAAATCACACTACTCAATAACCACAATCACAAGAAATAAAGCGAGAAAGTAAGAACACAGAATTTATCGTGGTTCAGTCCAAATCAGACCTACATCCACGTTGAGCTCCGATGAGAGGTGCTCGGCTACTAGAAATCACAAGAGATACAATATTTCAGATCACCTTACAATACACACCACACAATTGAATGAATACCACTTCTAATCTAATTCTCGAACCCTAAACAGATGAATAAGGCTATCTAGTGATTAATCAAGATGATTATCACAACTTACACGAGATATTACAGCCAAGAAGTTATCTAATCGATTACAAGAAGAAACAGAGATTGATCTTCTACAAACTAGGGTTTAGTGTATGAGAGAGGCGAGAGAGAACGCAGAAGTTGAGAGAGAAAGGGTTATGACTTCGGTCAACCCGTGTTTCCTTATATATGAGACAAAAGCCAAGAACGAATGAGAGCTATCGGATAATAATAAGATCAAACGCCCGATATTAAGCCACGTCAATAAGTAATGAGCCAATCATAATATAACACTTCACATAATATATATCCACCTAATATATATATTCTTCAATCTCCACCTTGAAGTGTTGATCCTCCACCTGCACCTGAAACTGCACCTTGAGTGATTTCTAGCCAGCCTAAGCCATCTCCATCATCATCTCAGCCCAAGGTTCCTGCAAAACATTAACCAATAGAAAGCAAATCCAAGCAATGCTTGAACTTGACATTAGTAACAATTTTAGTACCAAAATCACCAGGATTATCCTCAGTAGCCACTTTCAACAACTTAACTTCACCACTAGCCAGTATATCTTTTATATAATGATACTTAACATCAATATGTTTGGTCCTTTCATGATATACTGGGTTTTTACTCAGTTGAATTGCACTTTGACTGTCAGAGAATATAGTAGCCTTACCCTTCACAATACAAGCTTCAGATAGCAAATTTTGAAGCCAAATTGCTTCTTTAGAAGCATCAGTTATAGCCACATATTCAGCTTCAGTAGTGGACAAAGCCACTAAGGGTTGAAGTTGAGACTTCCAAGAAATACAATTTCCTCCAAGAGTAAAACAGTAAGAGGTAGTAGACTTTCTTGAGTCTCTATCTCCAGCAAAATCTGAATCTACATATCCAACTAACTCAAAAGGTATATTATGATTACCATAGCACAGTCCAACACCCAAAGTACTTCCAACATATGCAAGAACATGTTTTAGAGCACACCAATGATCACAACCAGGATTTGACATATACCTGCTCAGTAAAGATATAGCAAAGGACAAATCTGTTCTAGTACTAATCATAGCATACATGAGGGACCCTATAACATTAGCATATGGGACTGAATTCATTTTAACAATATCAGACTGAGACTTGGGGCACAAGTGTTTAGATAAAACAAAATGACCAGCCAAAGGAGTCATAACAGTTTTGCAATTCAAGCTACCAAATTTTGAAATTACTTTTCTCAAATAAGGTTCCTGGTGAAGCTTAGTCATGCATTTATCTCTATCTCTATCAATCATCATCCCTAAGATTTTCTTAGCATTTCCAAGATCTTTCATATCAAATTCCTTACTAAGTTTCCTCTTTAACTCAGATATAAACTTAAGGGACTTAGAAATAATGAGCATATCATCAACATAAAGTAAAACATACACATGATGATCAGTTTTAACAGATAGATACAAACAAGCATCATAATCAGATCTCACATAGTCACATTTAAGCATAAATGAGTCAAACTTCTTATACCATTGTCTAGGGGACTGTTTTAAACCATAAAGAGATTTTTTCAGTAAGCATACATGATCAGGCAATTTAGGGTCAATAAAACCCTCAGGTTGTCTCATGAAAATTGTTTCCTCAAGGTCACCATGCAAGAAAGCAGTCTTAACATCTAATTGCTCAATTTCAAGATTATAACAAGCAGCAAAAGCTAACATAGCCCTAATAGTTTTAAACTTAACCACAGGAGAGAAAATTTCATTGAAATCAATACCTTCCCTTTGAGTATAGCCTTTTGCAACCAATCTAGCTTTGTACCTTGGAGGGTCAGTCTCAGATATGCCCTCTTTGAGCTTGAATAACCATCTACACTCTACCACCTTTTGTTTATGAGGTAGTTCAGTAAGAACCCATGTGTTATTCTCATGTAATGACTGAATTTCTTCATTCATGGCTTTTTCCCATTGTTTACTGTCCTCTGCCTCCATAGCATCCATATAGGATGTTGGTTCAGAGTTTGTGACCTCAATTGAAGCATTCAGAGCTGTATACACAAGGTCTGCATATGAATACCTTGAAGGTGCTCTGGTTTCCCTTCTAGTCCTATCTCTTGTAAGTTGATAGTTCTGAAGTTGCCCTGTTGAAGACTCAGGAGGATGTTCTTCACCCTCATTGTCCTCAGTAGCTTCAGCTTCATCATGGGGAGGGTTTGGATCATCCCCATGGTCATCAACTGGACTGGAAGACTCAGGCTCCACCTCTTTCTCAATTCCCACCACTTGTTGAGGTTGTGCAGGTTCAGGCAAAGCATCATCACCTGATCCTGTATCATTTTTGAAAGGAAATGTTAGTTCATCAAAAATTACATCTCTACTAACAATAACTTTGAACCCTCTACTATCTTTTTCCCACAGTCTATAACCCTTTACACCATGTTGGTTTTGATAACCCAACATTATGCATTTGATAGACCTAGGATCAAGCTTACCCTCCTTTGTGTGTGCATAAGCTGCACACCCAAAGGGTTTAAGAAAAGACAAGTTTGGTTTCTGCCCCTTCCAAATTTACATAGGAGTCTTAAGGCCTATTGATCTGTTTGGACTCCTATTAACAAGGTATGTGGCTGTGTAAAGAGCTTCTCCCCAAAAATCTTTGGGTAAGCCTGAGGTGAAAATCATGCATCTCACTTTCTCAAGAAGTGTCCTGTTCATCCTCTCAGCTACACCATTTTGTTGTGGTGTATGCCTAACTGTCCTGTGTCTCAAAATTCCATTAGTCTTACAGTGTAAATCAAACTCAGTGTTACAAAATTCAAGACCATTATCAGTTCTCAAAACCTTTAAAGTTAAACCAATTTAATTTTCTTCCAAACACTTCCATTCTTTGATTTTTTAAAAAGTTTCATCTTTAGTTTTAAGTAAAAAGGTCCAAACCCTTCTACTGAAATCACTAAAGAAAGAAAGTATTTAAAATTACCATGAGCATCATACCTCTCAGGACCCCAAAGGTCTGCATGAACATATTCAAGACAAGCCTTGGAATTGTGAGTTCCAGGCTTGAAACTTACCCTATGTTGTTTACCCAACACACAAGTCTCACAGAAAGGAAGGTCCCCAACTGTGTCTTTTCCAAGCATACCTTGTTTGCTAAGGACACTGAGTCCTTGTTGACTCATATGCCCTAGCCTTAAATGCCACTTTTCAGTGGTAGCCTGAGATGAAGCATTAGTAACAGAATTCACAGAACCAATTATATGAGTACCATCAAGAACATATAAACCAGCATGTTTAACACCAGATAATAACAATTTACCACCCTTATAAACATGAATAACACCTTTAGAAACATTGGAAACACAACCAAGATCATCTAAAGCACCCAAAGAAATTAAATTTCTTTTCAAATCAGGAATATATCTAACATTAGTCAATTCAATACATTTCCCAGAACCCATTCTCAATTTAACTTTCCCAATACCTTTAACATCACAAGTGTTATTGTTCCCCATATATACAGTTTCATTGTTCACATAAGACAAGTCATGAAATAGTTCAAGTATGGGACACATGTGAAAGGTACAACCAGAATCAAGAATCCAACTAGCATGCTCAGACAAGTTACTAACATTTAAGACTTCAAACACATCATCAGTGGACTTAGGCATACTAGCAATGTTTGATTCATTATTGTTCATCTTGGTTTTCAACTTATAGCAATTTTTCTTTAAGTGTTCAGCTTTCCCACAATGAAAACACTTCCTAGTTTCTTTGTTCTTAGAACTAGTGGTTTTCTTTCCTTTCTTATTCTTAGCTAAGTCAAGTGATTGAGTAGTATCTGTTCTAGGGTTAACATACATGTTAATTCCAGTTCTCTTAAGGGACTTTAATTCATTTTCTCGGGTCTTAAGTGCAGTAACAACTTGATCATAAGTAGGGACAGTACTAGCATATTGAAACACATCTTTCACAACTTGAAAAGATTCAGGTATAGCATTCAAAAGGATCATACATTTACTAGTGTCATCTAAGGCCATAGTAGTTCCTTTCAGAACAAGGGACATCTTAGTAAATTCATCTAAGTTCTCATCAATAGATTTAGACATATCCATTTTATAATTAAACAAAGAACCTTTCAAGAAAGCAAGATTAGGAACAGATTTAGAAGCATAGGGAGTTTCGAGTTTACCCCACAGCTCAAGAGCTGTATCAGCACCATCAACTTGTCGAATGACAGAATCAGAAAGATTCAAGAAGAGAATATTATAGGCTTCTTCTTTGATTTGTGCTTCTCGATCAAGTTCTCCCTCACGCCAATCTTTAATATCAGCAATAAGCGCACTTCCTACTTTATGATGAGAGAGAAGAACCCTCAACTTTTCTCTGCCAAACACCGAAATCCATCTTACCATCGAACACGGACATATCAATTCGTGTAGAGGTAGCCATCGTATTACTGAAAGAAGAACGGAGAGAAACCGAATTAAAACCCACGAGATGAAATCAGGCGAAACCCTAATTTTTCAAGAACGCCGATTTGAAAACCTTAATCTGATAGCCCAAGATTAATACTCGAGCTCTGATACCACTGTTGTAATTTTCTATCAATATTAACCTCAAATCACACTACTCAATAACCACAATCACAAGAAATAAAGCGAGAAAGTAAGAAAGTAAGAACACAGAATTTATCATGGTTCAGTCCAAATCAGACCTACATCCACGTTGAGCTCCGATGAGAGGTGTTCGGCTACTAGAAATCACAAGAGATACAATATTTCAGATCACCTTACAATACACACCACACAATCGAATGAATACCACTTCTGATCTAATTCTCGAACCCTAAACAGATGAATAAGGCTATCTAGTGATTAATCAAGATGATTATCACAACTTACACGAGATATTACAAGCAAGAAGCTATCTAATCGATTACAAAAAGAAACAGAGATTGATCTTCTACAAACTAGGGTTTAGTGTATGAGAGAGGCGAGAGAGAACGCAGAAGTTGAGAGAGAAAGGGTTATGACTTCGGTCAACCCGTGTTTCCTTATATATGAGACAAAAGCCAAGAGCGAATGAGAGCCATCGGATAATAATAAGATCAAACGCCCGAGATTAAGCCACGTCAATAAGTAATGAGCCAATCAGAATATAACACTTCACATAATATATATCCACCTAATATATATATATTCTTCAGTCTCTTGCTGGACGAATTACTCTTTCAAAATCGGTTTTATGTGTTGTCCCGACTTACCAAATGCAGGTAATGAAACTCCCAATCTATGTATGTAAAGAAATTGATCATATTGTCCGTGATTTCATTTGGGGGTCATCAGATGAGAAAAGAAAGCTTCATTAGGTGGCGTGGAAACAAATGTGCCAACCAAAGGCTATGGGGGGCTAGGATTAAGAGGTGCTAAAAATTACAACATTGCCTTACTAGCGAAACTCGGGTGGAAAATACTTCAGAAGCAAAAAACAGCGTGGTGGAAATATTAAGTAATAAATACTTCAAGGATGGTCTCTTGTCACGTGAACAAAAAGTAAACGTTCCAAGTGTTTGTAAAGCCATTCTAGTGGGCGCAAAACTTTTGAAAAATGGGGTAACAGTAATATCGAACTCAGGAGATACTGTAATCAAGTGGAAATTCGAAAATTTAAGTTGTTTCTCTGTAAGATCCGCGTTTAATAGCTTATAAGAGATAGTAGATACAAACTTTGAATGGTCGCGAATTTGGAAGCTTAAGTGCTCAGAAAAAATAAGGGTGTTACTATGGAGGATCGGGAGGAATAGAATTGCCTCGGCAGAAAATTTGTTTAAACGTGGGGTAATAGAGTCTAAAATATGCAGTAGCTGTGGCGCTGAATTTGAAGATGTAAAACACATTCTTGCAGATTGTACTTTGGCGAAATCAGTATGGCAGGATCTGGGCCTTCTGAGAGATATTAATAGGGGTGCTGCAGATGGCGAGGGGCCAACAGGTATGGGTGGAACTGTGGTGACTTAGCAGCTTTGTTCGGTTGGTGAGCTGGAGAATTTACAACTCGTGCATCAGATGTTCACTTTTGTACATGTGGACCTACACTCTAGTTTAGCCTCAGTTGGCTCGCATGACAACATCAATGAAAAAGAGGCTGCAATCAAATTGTGGCTAAGTGTACATTTGAATACTAAATATATATATATATATATATATATATATATATATATATATATAATGGTATATATATAATGGTATATCATGGTCACTAATATTTGCAGCAGTGTTTTGGATAATTTGGACCAGGAAAAACGAGTTTATTTTCAACCCCCAAGTTACTAAGCCCAGGAGTTATGGGTTGAGAAATGATATCATCAAAACAGCAGGAGATTTTGTGTCTGCTTAAGGAAGAAAATCTGATGGAGGAATTGTTAAATCGGCCATGAGCTTTTTGATCAAATGGGTTAAACCACATGGAGGCTATAAAATGAATGTGGATGGTTCTTATTCTATGGACAGAAATGAAGCTGGAATTGGGGGGATTGTGAGGGACTGTAATGGTGATTATATCGCAGGTTTCTCGGGGGCATGTGGGGTGGATTCACCTCTCCAATCAGAATTAATAGCCTTACACTATGGATTGGAGTGGGCTGTGAACTGGGGAATGGAATAGTTATATGTCGAGACTGATTCGAGGGAACTTCACGCGCTAGTGAAGGACGGTGGTAGTTCTAGGGTTGAGTCTTGTCACTTCGTTCGGAGTTGCATCGAAATTTTACATAATCACCCAATGATCGAAGTGAACCACATCTACCGAGAGGCAAATGTATGTTCGAACACATTATCCAAGAGTGGAGCGAAATCGAAGGAACACCTGCGAATATACGAAGATCCTCCCGACTACTTGTGGAAGAATTTAACTAGAGATAGGAGTGGCTTGGCGGTTCCTAAGATTGTTATAGATACCCCATGAGGGTGTAAGTTATTTAGTTAGCTTACGGCTTTAAGCCTCCGATATATGGAAAAAAAATCATTAAAGGTGATCAAAGTCCAATAGAAAAATAAATATAAATTTAAGGTGATAAATGTAAAGTTATAGTTACTTTTTTTACGAACAAAAAAAAGGAAATGTCGTCATTTAATATATATTTTTTTCAAATTCAAAGTTGTAGATATTATTGATAGGATTTAAAAAGGCATTCTTCGAATGAACGAGTAATCGAAGAACAAAACAACATGTAGTTGGGTAATGTCTAGAAAATCTTCGAGAATAGATTGTATAAACCTGAAATCAGAAAACTTCGACTCTTAAGTTAGTTTAGGATAGCCCAAAGGACAAATGTTCCTCGTGATGAAGATGTGATATATAATATCGAGGGTAGTTTTAAGTATATTTGCATAAAATATAGTTGATGATTTGATAAATGAGAATATGTTCTCTGAAATACTTAGTGTATTGTGTGTACCTGATTTAATTGGATGGACGATTATATATAGGTATTAGAGGAAAATGTTTGACGTGGTAGTTGTTGTTCAATAAGAATCAATGGTTTAACCGCCAAGGTAACATCTTTATTTGACCACTGTGACTAAATGTTGTAGTAAGGGTGATACACATGCATTATCCGATAGGGTCAAGACAATTGGTGGAGGAAGCTCAAGAACAACCGGAGGTGGAAGAGGAAAGTTATGTTCATTAACAAAACCCTTGTAAAGAGGGTAACGAGCCCTAATGTCATTTAAATAACGCTTGTACCCACTCTGCAACCTGCTGGATAATCAACCATTAAACAAGCTAGACATATCCTCTCTTAAACTATCAGGTAAACTATATGTAAGAAATCGAGAATCCCCATTAGAGGCTAGGCAAGAAGCTTGAAGAAGTTTTGCAGAACAAGAAAGAAGAAGAAGAAGAAGAAGAAAATGAGAGAGAAAATTCTATTTCATGAAGTTAGAATGAATTTACAGCTATACAATCATATATATACATGTACTAGATTAAGAATATCATCTATCTTCTAGTTTAGATACATTGAAAGCTATTGTAACAACTTGCTAACTAACTTTATTCTGTTGACTCGAAGTTTGTTTTAATTGTAACTTCAGTCCCTGAAGTTATCTTCCTTATTGTTTTGTTGTCGATTATTGCTGGTATATTCCAAGATCCACCCACAAGCTGAACATGGATATTATTGACGTTAAGCTTGGACAAAATATGGTGAAAAGTGATAGACCCAAGAGGCTTTGTAAATATATCAACCAACTGTAAACTAGAAGGAATGAAAAATAGCTTGATTGTGCCTGAATTGATCTTTTCACGAGTTATTTTGCAATCAATATCAACATGCTTAGTTCTTTCATGTTGGACTGGATTTGTGGACACCGTTATAGCTGACTTACTGTCTGAAAAAACCAGAGCAGGATGATTAAAAGAAAAACCATAATCATTAAGAGCATAGAGGAGCCATTGGATTTCACAAGTAGTTGAAGCGAGAGCTCTATATTCTGCTTCAACAGATTATTTACTGATGGTGATCTGCTTTTTACTCTTCCATGAAATCAAAGAATCACCCAAAAATACACAAAATACAGTTATACTCCTTTGTGTATCGATACACCCAGCCCAATCACTATCACAAAAGGCTTTGAGTTTTATTTCGGAAGAGGAGGAGAAAAAGATACCTTGTCCAGGAGTTATCTTTATGTATCTTAGTATCCTTTGAGCTGCATTCCAATGGTGAGTTGATGGATTGGTTAAAAACTGACTCAAACAGTTAACAAAAAAGGAGAGATAAGGTCTTGTTATTGTTAAGTACAACAATCTACCTATTAGTCGTCTATAAGATGTTGGATTATCAAGTAGATTATCAGAATCCTTATTGAGTTTGAGGTTAGGTTCCATAGGGAAAGTAACGGGTTTTGAACCAGAAACACCACATTCTTCCAATATGTCTAAAGCAAATTTGCGTTGACATAATGTTATTCCTTTTGTACTTCGAGCAACTTCAATACCAAGAAAAAATTTCAATTCACCAAGGTCCTTAATAGTAAATTGTTGGTGGAGATAAGTTTTTAAATCTTGAATTTCTTCGAAGCAATTGCTGGTAAGTATGATGTCGTCAACATATACAAGAATAGCAATGAAAGATGAAGGTGTACTTTTGATGAATAAGGTGAAATCACTATTTGAGTGTACAAAACCATAAGCTAAAAGTGCATTAGATAACTTGGCAAACCACTACCTTGAAGCTTGTTTGAGTCCATACAAACTCTTTTTCAATTTGCAAACTGAGTTTGGAGGTGACTTGAGACCTTGAGGAACAGTCATAACAACCTCCTCATGTAAGTCTCTATGAAGAAACACGTTATTGACATCGAGTTGATGAAGATGCCAGTTTTTAATTGCTGCTAAAGCTATCATAAGTCGAATAGAAACAATTTTTGCCACAGGGGAAAAGGTGTCAAAAATATCCAACCCCCTCTTGTTGATTGTATCTCTTTGCAACCAAGCGTGCTTTATGCTGTTCTAAAGAACCATTATCCTTATATTTTAGCTTGAACACCCATTTACAGCCTATAGGTGTCATATCTACTGTTTGAGGAACTATGTCCCAAGTCTGATTAGTTTCAAGAGCTGAAAGCTCTTTGTTGATAGCTGCTACCCAATTAGGGTTGGAAGAAGCTTGTTTATATGATCTTGGTTCAGTTAAAGTAGTGATAGCAGCAACAAATTTGAAATACTTTGGATAAAGTTGTGTAGAACTCAGAAAAAAAGTGATTGGATACATAGCAAGTGATTTAGGTGAATCAAGGTTGTGTGAAAGACAAAGAGAAGCAGAATGACATATATAGTCTTTTAGGTAAGCAAGAGGATGTCTTATTCTTGTATATTTGGAGGGTTGAGGATTGAGAGGTGTGGTGGTGGTTTGGTTTAAATCAATTGCAGAAGAGTTAGGTGAAGTGTGTGTAGGTGTATTATGTGGATAGGTTTCCATGTATGAGTTGGATGAAGGAGGGAAAAGGAAAGTATGAAGATGGGTAGGATGTGTGGTTTCTGAGAATGGCAATACTTTTTCATGAAAAATGACATTTCTTGAAACAAAGGTTTTATTTGTATGTATATCTAGTAACTTGTAACCCTTAGTAGCAGTAGGATATCTTAGAAAAATGCATTTCTTGGCTCTTGGATCAAATTTAGTTCTGTTGTGTGCTAAAGTAGATGCATAGCACAAACATCCAAAAACACGCAAATGTGTGAGGTTAGTTTTTTTCTTGTAAAGCATCTCATAAGGTGACAAATTATCAAGCAAAGGAGTAGGTAACCTATTGATGATATGAGTAGCTGCAAGTATGGCTTCAGACCAAAAAATAATAGGTAACTTTTCTTGAAACATTAAGGCTCTAGCTATACTTAAGAGATGTTGATGCTTCCTTTCTACTAAGCCATTCAGCTGGGGAGTTTCTACACAACTTAGTTGATGAATTATACCATTTGAAGTCTAAAAGTATAAGCTCAGGTCCATTGTCTGGTCTGAAGGTCTTAATCTTGACATTAAATTGAGTAAATATTAAGTTGTAAAAGGCTATTATATGAGTTTGAGTTTCAGACTTGTGTTTCATCAAATATATCCAAGTGCATCTAGTTAAATCATCCACAATAGTGACAAAATATATGTAACCAGAATAAGAAATATCTTTGACAAGACCCTAAATGTCACAATGAATCAATTCAAAATAATGTGAAGTAGAAGAGGTAGAAATAGGAAAGGAAAGCCTCATTTGTTTAGCAAAGTGGCAAGTTTCACAAACATTATGATGTAAAAAGGAAATAGTAGAGTCTATAGACTTTAAAACATTCAACTTAGCAGCAGAAGGATGACCTAATCTAGAATGCCACAAGTCAAATTTCTCAGTTGTAGTAGCAAAACTTGAATGATTTTGAGGTCTTGATTTCATATAGTAGAGTCCATCTTTTTAATAAGAAATCCCAATCATCTTCCGAGTTGTTGCAGCCTGTAGAATACAGTAAGATGGAAAGAAAACAACCAAAACAGATGATTCTTTAGTGAGTTTTGAAATGGACAACAAGTTATGCCTAAAATGGGCACACACAACACATTTTGAAGTGTAATATTATTGTTTATTGTTATATGACTGGTGGGTCCTTGTGTGTTATAAAATTAAGTACTAAATAAAAGGAACCACAATACCGCAAGTGTACGGTTGTCCAAGTAATACTCCGATAAATCGGGTTTCGTTCTCAGGGATTGGTCTGGTATAACTCAAGTGTTCAATGAATAAGTAGTAGTAATTGCAATTACAAAAAATAAAATATAAAAGATATTTTTTTTTTTTTGAGTTATTAAAATACTAGACACAAAGAAATAAAATACTGAAAATAAATACTAAAGGACTAAGACGCAGATATGAGCTACACGTGAGTCTCGCTAGAGAATCACCTAAACTTACCTAATTAATGCTTTCGTTAAGGGCAGAACTGATATTTCTATATTAGTCGGGACTCTATAATCTCCTAGCCCCCATCAGGGTGGACCTAGGAGCTATTCTCAGATGTTACAAACCCCGTCAGGGCGATTATAATCCACCTTCGAATGAATACTATTTTACCCAATTGGCTATAAGGTTAACTAAGTCCGTCAGGATCAATAATTTCTACCTTACGTTTATTATCTAGTTCAGTAATTAAACCCCTCGTCAAGGCGATCACTTCCCCACCAAAGTGAATAGCTTAATTACTATGACCTATCTCCGATTAGCTAATTCATTGATAGTGAAATTAATATAAAATAAGAAACAATATGAAATACCTAATTCAAATTAAACTAGAAACTAATCCCAAATTGAAATACATGAATTAAGCAAATTAGGGTTCATCCCATTACGATTCTCAAGTAATTAAGGTTTAGCTCTTATTAAAAGTAAAAACAGTAAAGAAATTAAGAATATACATGTCCTAATAACAGAAATAAAATAAGAACCTAGATAGAGGAATTGGGATGAACTGTTGTTGGAGGAAAAGGATTCTCCAGCTTCTGCTCTTGCTTCCGCCTCTTGACGCTCTCTCTAAGGATGATATAAACTGAATAAATTGTGAGAGGTATTGAATTATGTGGTCTAAGGGGTGTATTTATAGGTGTTAGCAAGCCCTAGGTCGAATTACTTGGAGTGGAAGACAAGTCAAGAACTCTTTAATTCGTAACCCTAAAATCTAGGAAAGGTAAGATTTTAAAGCTGATTTGATTTGGTCATATCTTTTTCAATACTTATCCGTTTGAAGAGTTCCAATATATGAAACTGCTTGTCTTGGAAAGAGCTTTCTATTGGTGCAGACCACTCGTCCAGATTCCTAGCCAATCTTTAGTTATGGAATTATCTTTGAAACGTGGCTGAAATTTCAGATTCATAAGGCAGCTTTATCTTTTCCTTCTTTGCATATATCTTTCCTAAGTCTTCTTATTTCCATGTAAATCTTCTTTCCTTTACTTATTTATCTTTACTTGGTCTCTAATTAATTACCATATATCTTTTAAACCTTCACAATAAATAAATAATTAAACCGCATATGCTTAAAAAGAATAAATTAATAATTCAAGAAATCGAAATAGGAAAGTGTACTCTAAAAATAGAAACTCGAGTAAAAGTACTTCCTAACACACTAAAATTAGCTAAGACTCTAATTCTCACTTCTCCTCCTTGGATTGGTCTTTCATTAAATTCAAGAACCTATTAACTTTGCACTAAAAATAGTCAAATTAACGCACAAATTCTCTAAAAACGCAAATAGTTAATTTCCAAGGGGGGAAAGTGCAATATGATCAAATATGCGTGAAAGTCTAGCTGATAAGTCAATTATTCACCTAAAAGGATGTCTCCAGAGGGCTAATATTTAGAACAAATAGGGAGACATCAAGACCCCCAACTCAAACCTTTGTCGTCCCGACAAAGGAAAATTAAAACAAAGGATCTTTTAGGTGAATGCAGAAGGTAGAATATAGAAAATATTCCCAAAGCACAACTTAAAATAAATCTCATATAGTCTACTCTAGAAATTAATATACACATGTACTATCATGCAAATCAAGCACAAAATAATATCAATCCAAAATTAATTTACCAATGCTAGAAGGTTACGCTTATTACTTATCTCAAGATGGTGGCTATAGGGTGTTCCTTGATCTTTACTTGCTTTGAGCGCTCCACTTAGCATATTCCCTATTAACTCACTGTGCATCTAGGAATCACGAGGTCTTTACGGTTTTAACGTAGGCTGAAGGACGGTATGGTATGTATATTTGGTAAATTTGAAGTGAGCTTTTGACTCTCTCCTCACTTACGATCAACAAACTGTCCAAGAGCTTGAGTTTACACTCGAATAACGTTCTCACTCAACCCATTTGATGCGCTAATTTAGCGTCCCCAAATTAACCCAAAAAGCACTAAAGATGATTCACATAAAAATTCCACTTTGCCTGTCCGAATATATATATTCTTTTCAAATCATTTATTCATATATTTTTTTTTGTATAGCCATGACTCCCTTTTTTATGTTGAGATATCATTCTATTTTTCAATAGTTATGCCTTTTCATAACTTAAGCTCATGGCTTCTTTTTCATTCACTATTACCCCGGCAAAGGGTTACAATAAAATAAACTGTGAATCATCATCAATATATAGAACGAGCACAATTGATAAGCTCAAAAAAATCCCAACCCAATAATTTCCCATAATAGTGGACCCACCACCCCAAACTCAAGCTCAAGACAGGAAGTCTCAGGATCGTGATTCAAGTGCGGGTCATATGGCCATGCCTAATAATTTAAAGGGATATTGGCTTATACTGTGGCGACAAAAGAAAGGCTTAAAGGCTAAAAATTTGGCTAAGAAGGATAAAATTAATTCAGGGATAGAAGGCCAAAAAGGATTCAAAGGGATAACAAAGAACTGCCTCTATCATCTTCCTATTTACACAACTTGCCTCTAGTTCATACCTAAGTGGGTTCTCTACTCATTTAGATCTCACGTTCTACAAACCATTCATTATCCTTAAGCACAAGTTTACTTCTTTTGCATTGTTCATTAATTCTTCCTATCAACTATCTCATATTTGCATGCAATCAAAGTGCGTTTTACACTAACTCCTAAAGTCAACTATTTTCTATCATAAATTCATTAAAAGCATGCTTGATGGGGACATTTAAAATACTCTACAGCTCTACAGTCAAAATATTTCTCAAACTAAATTGAAAAAAAAAACAGTAAAACACATAAAATTGGGATGAGGCCACGAACCCCACCCCAAACTCAAAAATGAGTCGTGTCCCCACGACTCGAAAAAGACTCAAGAAAGCAATTAAACAATTAAAACATATAAGAAAGGGATAGGAAAACGTATCTGAACCAGCACGAAGCTGGTTTCCATTGTTGCGTGTAGGTTGATCTTCTTGTGTTGCGTAGGTGGCATGTTGAACATTGCTCACTCCACGTAATATGATTTGCATAAGCTCCAACTCTTTTGTGACTTTTCCTATGGTTGGTAACACCTCTTCATGAATATCCTCAAAAAAATTCCATTCTTTCAACTACATCTTTTAACACCCAAAAGTTAATAAGAGGTTCTCCAACTTCCTTTTCCTTTTCATGGTATTCTTGTCTTCCCAATCTTCGACATCTCAATGAACCCCAAACTCAAAACTTCAAATAATCAGAAACTAGAGAAGAGTTTTGAAATTTGATGTTTTGAGGATTTGTAATGAAGGATTATGCTGTTATATGAGATGGGTAATGAATATGTAATGGCTTGGGGAAGGTTTAATGAATAGGGTTGAAGCTTTAATGAAGAGGTTCAAGGTTGAAGGAGAATATTTCTTGATGTTCTTGAATGATTGTGGTGTTGGATGTGTGTTTGGAATGAAATAGGAGGAAGGGTTTTGATGTTCTTTGGTGTTGTAGTGGTCTTTGTGCAGGTACATAAGGGTTAGGATCTGGAAAATTTGTTTTTGAAGAGGCTAGGGTTTGATCTTGACAAGGTAAGAAGCTTATAAGGTGAAGACTCTTCAAAACCGACATAGCGCGGTATACCGGACCTATCGTGCGGTATACCGGACCGCGCGTCGACAAATTTTTCTCCTTTCGGCAATAAACCCGAGTCTCATACCCGTGTCACGGGTTTTTTCTCCTGCGGTATACCGGACCAGAGGCGCGGTATACTGGACTTGTCATGCTTCGATTTTTTACCTCTCGGCAATAAACCCGCATCACATACCCGTGTTACGGGTTTTCCATGGCGCGGCCGGACCTGCCTGCGAATTTTTCCGAGTTGTTCCTTGTGAATTCCTTAGCACCCCAAACTCAATTCCTGCACTATTTAACACACTCCCTTCCTCATTTCTTTTAAAAATAGTCACTAATACTCAACTATAACTTAGAATTATACACTAGAAATTGAAAAACAAAAAGCAAATTAAACATGGGTTGTCTCCCAAGAAGCACTTTTGTTTATTACGTCTTTAAGTTCGACGCGTTACCTTCCATGAAGATGGTATTGACGCCCTTGTGGTTCTCCTCCGCATAAATCCGCCTCTTCCTTGGCATATAAGTTTAAGAACTTCCGCACCTCGAATGTTATTTAATCGATCTTTGAAAAGGGGTGGGTAAGTACTTCGTTTCGCCTTCTTATTTTCACGACGAAACTCATTTTCCCCCACGCAATAGTAGATGACCGTTCTCCACGGTATAAGCTCACTTTTATTCCTCGTTTCAATATCACATTCCTCTTTAAAATGTGGTGGGTAGGTGCTCCTTCTTGCCGCTTTACTCTCGCGGTGTGGCACCTTGCTTGTGTAACGCATGTCTGGAATTTGTGGTGGAGGTGATTCGAATTTCTCAGCTCTAATTTCTTTCATAATTCGGGGTAGAGATGGTAATTGGTGAACTTTTTGTGGTGGAGATTCAACTTCTGTTTTAGCATGAACCTTGAATTCTTCAATTGATTCTCCAACCACTTCAGATTCGTATTCGCTGTCAACCCAATCTTCCACTATTACCTCGTCATATTTTTGTTGTGAAATCTCGATCACCACCTCTTCTTGTTGGCGTTCTAAATCTCGATCATGTGCATACACTATAGGAATAGCAATTTCTGTGTTAACTTCTAGGAATTGCGTTGCTACTCCTTCTTCTACCATGCTAACAAGATTCTCAACCACATGGTGGTCTCCATTTATAATCGGCACGGTGGTCATATCACTATCACTAATATTGTCATTCAACATTTCCTCCTCAACAACTTCTTCCAGTTCATAAGATTTGCTACTGCTCTTGGCAAGTTGGGAAGCCAGATCATCTAGCATCTGTTTTATTCTTTCAAGTCTAGCATTGCTTTCCTCGTCTCTTGCCTTTTGCTCTTGATCTTTTCCCATGATTTTCTCTTCGTCACGGCATTCGAATGTGGGGTCTTCATAAGACTTGGTTTTACTCTCGGCAAAGTCATGAGAATTATATCTGGAGCCCCTTTCTAGCATCCGGTCTATTTTTGCACTACTTTCCTCTCTGTTGCGAATGTATTTAGCAAGTGTTTCATTCAAATCGGCCAGATTTATTTGTGGAGGTTGTTGAATGTTCCATCTTTGATCTGGTTGATAGTGATAATATGGTTGTTCTTGATGATAGTGATACGACAATTGTTGTTGATTATTCCCGATTCATTGGTTGTTCCATTCTTGCTCTTGCGGGTGTTGATAAGGTTGTTGGTAGAAGTTACTACCCCATTGTTGTTGTCCTGAAGAGTCTTCCCAATAGTCATATGGATCAGGATCTGGGTAATGTCCTCTATACATCTTCAATAAAATCTCATGATCATTACCTGAATATAAAAACCTGTAAAACAAAACAAAAACAAAGACCAAGCGTAAAAAACTGAAAAATAAAAATAAATAAACAATTAAAACTACTTAAAAATTACACACCGGGGTCACACGCTGCAATCCCCGGCAGCGGCGCCAAAAACTTGGTGGGTCCTTGTGTGTTATAAAATTAAGTACTAAAATAAAAGGAACCACAATACCGCAAGTGTACGGTTGTCCAAGTAATACTCCGATAAATCGGGTTTTCGTTCTCAGGGATTGGTCTGGTATAACTCAAGTGTTCAATGAATAAGTAGTAGTAATTACAATTACAAAAAATAAAATATAAAAGATATTATTTTTGTTTTGAGTTATTAAAATACTAGACACAAAGAAATAAAATACTGAAAATAAATACTAAAGGACTAAGACGCAGATATGAGCTACACTTGAGTCTCGCTAGGGAATCACCTAAACTTACCTAATTAATGCTTTCGTTAAGGGCAGAACTGATATTTCTATATTAGTCGGGACTCTATAATCTCCTAGCCCCCGTCAGGGTAGACCTAGGAGCTATTCTCAGATGTTACAAACCCCGGCAGGGCGATTATAATCCACCTTCGAATGAATACTATTTTACCCAATTGGCTATAAGGTTAACTAAGTCCGTCAGGATCAATAATTTCTACCTTACGTTTATTATCTAGTTCAGTAATTAAACCCCCCGTCAAGGCGATCACTTCCCCCACCAAAGTGAATAGCTTAATTACTATGACCTATCTCCGATTAGCTAATTCATTGATAGTGAAATTAATATAAAATAAGAAACAATATGAAATACCTAATTCAAATTAAACTAGAAACTAATCCCAAATTGAAATACATGAATTAAGCAAATTAGGGTTCATCCCATTACGATTCTCAAGTAATTAAGGTTTATCTCATATTAAAAGTAAAAACAGTAAAGAAATTAATAGTATACATGTCCTAATAACAGAAATAAAATAAGAACCTAGATAGAGGAATTGGGATGAACTGTTGTTGGAGGAAAAGGATTCTCCAGCTTCTGCTCTTGCTTCCGCCTCTTGACGCTCTCTCTAAGGATGATATAAACTGAATAAATTGTGAGAGGTATTGAATTATGAGGTCTAAGGGGTGTATTTATAGGTGTTAGTAAGCCCTAGGTCGAATTACTTGGAGTGAAAGACAAGTCAAGAACTCTTTAATTCGTAACCCTAAAATCTAGGAAAGGTAAGATTTTGGTGCTGATTTGATTTGGTCATATCTTTTTCAATACTTATCCGTTTGAAGAGTTCCAACATATGAAACTGCTTGTCTTGGAAAGAGCTTTCTATTGGTGCAGACCACTCGTCCAGATTCCTAGCCAATCTTTAGTTATGGAATTATCTTTGAAACGTGGCTGGAATTTCAGATTCATAAGGCAGCTTTATCTTTTCCTTCTTTGCATATATCTTTCCTAAGTCTTCTTATTTCCATGTAAATCTTCTTTCCTTTACTTATTTATCTTTACTTGGTCTCTAATTAATTACCATATATCTTTTAAACCTTCACAATAAATAAATAATTAAACCGCATATGCTTAAAAAGAATAAATTAATAATTCAAGAAATCGAAATAGGAAAGTGTACTCCAAAAATAGAAACTCGAGTAAAAGTACTTCCTAACACACTAAAATTAGCTAAGACTCTAATTCTCACTTCTCCTCCTTGGATTGTTCTTTCATTAAATTCAAGAACCTATTAACTTTGCACTAAAAATAGTCAAATTAACGCACAAATTCTCTAAAAACGCAAATAGTTAATTTCCAAGGGGGGAAAGTGCAATATGATCAAATATGCGTGAAAGTCTAGCTGATAAGTCAATTATTCACCTAAAAGGATGTCTCCAGAGGGCTAATATTTAGAACAAATAGGGAGACATCAATGACCTCTGTGTGTAGCATATACTAGCTGACCATTAGGTAAAGTAACAGGTTTTTTAACCATATGAACATCATGAGTGTAACAATGTGGTGAGTAAATTAAGTGGTATGTAGCTCCTATCAAGAATCCAAGAAGAAGAAGTACAAGAATTACCTTCTTGAATGGAAATTTGATGCACAACTGCTGGAGTAAAGGTTGATCTATGAGCTAATGCCATAAGTTTGCTCACTTCTTTAGGTGTAAACACACAAAGATTGAGTGGTTTACTCTCAGCAGGAAGGTCTTCATTCATCACACAATTAGCTTTTGGTTGAGAGTTATTACTGTTTCTTTTGCCTTTAGGTCCACTCCATCCTACAGGATATCCATGAATTTGGAAACACTTATCAATAGTGTGTCCATTGTAACCACAATGTGTACAGACAAATCTCTTTCTTTTTGCAAAGTAACTCAGTTTAAAAGTGTTCTTGGCATAGAAAGCCTGATTGTAAGGTGTTTGACCAGTATTTGTAATTGATCTTTGACTCTCCTCTTGGATTAACATTGCAAAACCTGAATTAATGTGAGGCATAGGATCCATTAACACAATCTGACTCCTAACAGCAGCATAAGAATCATTCAATCCAATTAGATTTTTTACCACAAAGTCGTGTTGTTGTCTCTCAATAAGTGTATCAAACAGCTTGCAAGTGCACTGAGTCATGACTCCACAAGAACAAGTGGGAAGAGGCCTAAAGTGTAAGTATTCATCCCACAAAGACTTGAATTGAGCAAAATATTCATAAATTGAAGAAGCATTCTGCATAATCAAACTTAAAGCTTTCTCGAGTTGAAAAATTCGAGTTCCATTACTCTTTGAGAATCGTATTTTGATTTGATTGTACAAATTGTTGGAACATTTTCATGTGGGGGGAGAAGTCACTAAGTGACTATTTTGTTTATCCCACATCGGTGGGTTATAAACAAAATACCCCACTTAAATACTTTGTGGGTTCATAAGATACCAAAGAACAAACACCCATGCACATGATATAGCAATGGGTAAGCCCACGCGCGCGCACCACCACCACCAACCCGGCCCAAGCCCGGGACCGGGGCCGGGTCCGGGTCATGGGTCATGGGTATTGGGTCTTGGAGAAAAAAAAAATTTATACCCAGTTTTATTGGTCTTTTGACTTTGTCAACGTGCTTTAAATTCCCAGATTTTCTCCCCAAATTTTAAACCTTTTTTCACACGTTTTTGTAAACAGCTTTGAGTAACAGGTGCGAATTTGTTGCTCCTTAATCTCAGCTCGTAACAGCTGCGTTTCATTACCCTTGATGTCAGCTCGTAACAGCTCCTTTTCCACCTATATATAGAGTTGGCCTTCACTTCCGAAATACACACAACTCTCCTAACAAAATTCTGCAGCCATATTATCCTCCTTTCTCCTCCCTAATGTTCTTGAGCGAAGCTTTTATACAGATTCTAAACCATCCCTTGTGAGTGCACACGAGAGCTGGTTAGTAGTGTTTAAACCTTGGGGAACGTTCAAAAAAACAGTATAGCATCCCGCCTATCCCGAAATTCGTTCTTAAGGCAGTGGCTTCTCCACGACACTACTTTTGTTATCGACTCCAGTTTCCGGTTCGTATTTTCCTTTCGTCTTTTTATTTCTGTCCATGTTATTTTCATATACTTAAAGCCATTTTCTCATTTCGTTTTTGTGTTTAAAATTACCATTACAGTTCCGAAAATTTTACCAACACAAATCAAATGCAGAATTAACGTAGAGGAGGCCACCTCAGATTTCTTTGGAGATTGAGTTGAGGAGCCATTAAAGAACAAGATTATTGGCTCGATTCCAAGCATTAAAGAGAGCTAAGTCTGTTAGAGAAGGCTGAGTGATTTCACCATTGACAAAACCCAATTTGTTCTTTACAGGAAGTGCAATTTCAATAGCACGAGAACAAGCTAGATAGTTATCTCAATTGAGAACCTCAGCAACAAGAGAAGCTCTGGTGTTCTCGCTAGGATGAAGATAGTAAGGACTTGAAAAGTCTTCGAGAATAGACGGATTTTGCGGCATTGTAGAGAGTGTAGAGTAGATCGGAGAGTGCAGAAACTAATTTTCATCTGATACCATGTAAGAAATCGATAATCTCCAGTAGAAGCTAGGCAAGAAGCTTGAAAAAGTTTTGCAGAACAAGAAAGAAGAAGAAGAAGAAAACGAGAGAGAAAATTCGATTTCATGAAGTTAGAATGAATTTACAGGTATACAATCACATATATACATGTACTAGATTAGGAATCTCATCTATCTTCTAGTCTAGATACATTGAAAGCTATTGTAACAACTTGCTAACTAACTTTATTCGGTTGACTCAAAGTTTGTTTTAATTGTAACTTCAGTCTTTGAAGTTATGTTCTTTATTGTTTTGTTGTCGATTATTGCTGGTATATTCCAAAACTATATTTAGATATGGATTGGGTAGAACAGATTTAATAAACTTCTAAGGTGCGATGCTATTTCATCACGTAAACTATTCACTTTTGATTGATGATATTTTTGTGAGTTCAACAAGGAAATCTTCGTTAACTAAGCTCATTACGAATATTATTGACTTCTACCCGTATTTTAGCGTAATTATTGGACGATTCCAAAAATTAAGCTTGGCAGCTAGCAAGGCTAGTAGAGACTTGGTCGGGTTTAAACATCAAATCTCCCACTTTGGCCAAAAGATGACCAAATTGTAGATAGTTATCTCAAGGCTAGTAGAGACTTAGTGACCTTTTAAGCAAAGCCTCTCGAATTCCTCCTCTAGGAGACGAATGTTGTATTTTTCTCTCTCCGGAAGGAGAAAACTAGCTACTAACTCTATTTGAATAAAAATTAGAAAAAGAAGTTTAAAGATAATATTTCAATAACAAAAAATGGAAAAGTGAAGAAATATTACCAAATACATGATGGATTGCAACAAGGAAGGAATGGACAACCTCTCAATGGTCTTGTCTAGGGAGTTACATTCTTTCTTATGAGGGAGGAGAACTGAAGCATAATTTGAGCGAGGTCGTGTGACTGCCGCTTGTGATGGTATGGGAGAATCTCATAGGAAATTCATTAATTAAATATAAGGATATATAAAAATAAGCCCAAGGTATATGAGTATAATGATGAGAATGGAATTAAAGAAATCATAAAATGCACGTATATATACCATATGGAGAAAGTGTTCCACATTCAAACAAAATCCTGCTATACAATCAAAAGTAAACAAGTGTCAAAAACAAAGAGGCCTGAGAAGTTAGGCGAAATGTTGTGAGCCCTCTAGAATAATATGAGCTTGGCAATCAAAGAATTATTGATAACACTAACAAAGTCTTGACAATCAAAGATTACTCATAAGTTTGTGGTAGACTCTTCAATCAAAGATTACTTACAAGTCTTATGTAGTCTCGAAGATCAAGCATTACTTGTATGTCCGACGTAGCCTCAAAAATAAAATACTATTGTTAAATCCGGCGTAGCCTCGGTAATCAAAGATTATTCGCGAGTCTGATGTGGCATCGACAACCCAAGAATCCGACAAATTATCAGTAGTCTAATATTTATGATAGACTAAATGGACATGGTATATTATGCAAAAAAAATCAATGAGGACACGTTCCTAGAGGTGCGCTCCTAAAAGATAGTGTCTTCATTCATATACAAAGTAAATAAATTATAAGCAAGACACTACCTTGTCAATTAACATTATACATAAAGACAAAGCGTAGTTTCAACATACTCAATATTGAAATATGAAGGAAAACATACTGAATAGGTAAAAGATGGACCAGATTTAGTATCAGCAAAAAACTACAACAGAGTAATGAAATACCTTTGATCATATTCAAGTAAAGGATACTGATTGCACAAATTAAAAGGGGGTATTTATAAGCCAGTAATTTTCTTTAATGCAAGCTCGGTCCTAAGAAGGTTTATTAAGCCAAATTCGAGGAGATGGTACATCATGCCAAGAGTAAAATATATCTGCCAAGGGAGAAGAATGCCACACTATCCTGAGGGTAGATATACCAAGGGAGTTAGAGTTACGCGGGGACTACTTTGAGAATAGTTGTTTACTAATCAAAAGGAGGACTTTATGGTTCAAGCTTGTCCATGTTTCATTTTCTCCCCTTGGAGTTATGTTATTCATGTTTTAGAGCTTTTGTACGTTAATTTGTTTGTTTTTAGTGCAAAGTTCTTAGGTCCATGGATTCTATGGAGCACCAATACAAGGCGAAGAAGTGGGAATTAAAGTCCAAGATCAAGCGGAGAGGTCAAAAGCAAGAAAATAATATTCAAAGAGTTGACTAATAGAGAGGAAAATCTGGAAGGTTGTTACCAATTGCTGATTTTGAGCCACTTAGACAATGATTCAGCCTTTGAGCCGTGAAATAAGAAAGTTGCGCCTTTGAGTTATGAGGATTTGAGAACTAGAATTAGGTGATTTTGATTTTAGACGCAAAAGTTACTGTCGTACCAACAGTTGTACAACAATCTATTATAAAGAAATTTGATTCATTGATCACTCACAAGAAAGATTTTTTGTTAGGATACAAAGCAACAAAAAGTGGTGTAAATCCTTTGATTTCAGATCAGGTTTAAGAAAAGATTTAATCGAAATAGTTATCAGAGAATGATTAAGTACAAAAAATAAAGAACACAAGAAATTATCGTGGTTCAATCAAAATAGACCTACATTCACGTTGAGCCCAGATGAGAGTAGCTCAGATTCACTATATGCTTTGGATTACAAGTTTGATCACCTCACAGAAAAACCCGTCAAGTTTACACATTATTACAATTCTTTCACAAATCTTCCTAGTACATCAACTACGCTGAAATACAACTAAGAATTGAACTAGAAGACTCAATCTAACAGATTTGCTAAACTGTAATCTAAACTAAAAAACTCAAACAAGCTATCGATGAAGGAAACCAAGAGTTTCGCTTAAACTAGGGCTTTGAGAGAGAGAGAGAGAGAGAGAGAGAGAGAGAGAGAGAGAGAGAGAGAGAGAGAGTTGAGAGGAAGCATAATCGAAGAAGTAAAGAGTCAAAGGCGGAATGAACACCTTTTGTAAGAGACATCAACGAGGCTTAATCCCAGTCGTCCATTTTATCAACAATCAAAGAATCAAAAGTGTCCACGTAACTCCCAATTCATCCAACCAAAATAAGATAGCGTGACCCGTGGGGTGTCAAAAAACTCCACATAATATTTCACATATATAACAATCTCCACCTTGAAGTCTTATTTCTCCTCAAACTCCCATTTATTGAGAAAAATCACCTCTTGTATCTTCATTGGAAAGAAATCAAACTTTCTCATCATCTGGACACCTACAACACAATCAACCAATAAACAACAAGTCTATACAATGTTTAAACTTGATGTTAGTAACAATTTTTGTTCCAAAATCTGCAGGATTTTCCTCAGTTGCAATTTTCAACAACTTCAACTGACCACTTTCAAGCACATCTCTAATACAATGAAATTTAACATCAATGTGCTTGGTTCTTTCATGATAAACAGGATTTTTACTTAACTGAATTGCACTTTGACTATCAACACTTCAGTAATTTGAGTTCATTTAACAAATTCTGCATCCGAATACCTTCCTTAGCAACATAAGTTATTGCCACATACTCAGATTCTATGGTGGACAGAGCTACAAGTGGTTGCAACTGAGATTTCCATGAAATACAGTTGCCTCCTAAAGTGTAGCAGTAAGTAGTAGTGGATTTTCTAGAATCCTTATCACCGGCAAAATCAGAATCCACATAACCTGTTAACTCAAAAGGAGCCTTATGATCTCCAAAACACAATCCAACATTCAAAGTACCACTAACATAGGCCTAAACATGTTTAAGTACAAGCCAATATTCAAACCCAGGATTAGACATATATCTCCTAAGCAAAGATATAACATACTCCCTCCGTCCCAAAAATAATGTCCACTTAGCATTTTCACACAAATTAAGAAATGTCATTATTGAATCATACATGTACAAAAATGCCCCTAACAAATGTCATAATGCACACCTATTCCTATGCCTAGGAAAATGCAATCAAGTATAAAATAATAATTCAAATAATTATAAATTAAAAGAAAAGTAGGGGCAATAAGGGAAAAAAGTAGAAAAAGTTGTCTTGAAATGGTAAGTGGACATTATTTTTGGGGCACCATATTTAGTAATGTGGACATTATTTTTGGGACGGAGGGAGTAAGATAAATCTAGCCTAGTGTTAAGCATTGCATACATCAAAGAACCTATCACATTAGCATAAGGGATATAGTTCATTCTTACAATATCTGACTGAGACTTGGGGCAAAGCTTCTTAGACAAAGCAGTATGACCAGCTAAAGGAGTCAACACGTATTTGCAATTCAAACTACCAAATTTAGAGACAACCTTTTTAAGATAAGGCCCCTGATGTAGTTTTAACATGCAATTTTTCCTATCTCTATTGATAATCATGCCCAGTATCCTATTAGCCTCAGCTAAGTCTTTCATTTCAAACATCTTACTCAGAGACTACTTCGAGACTTTAATAGCATGACAAGATTTACTTATTAAAAGCATATCATCAACATATAGAAGTACATACACAGTGTTAGATTGATCCAAAAAAAAATGCAAGCAAGCATCATACTCAGATCTCATAAACCCAAGTTTAATCATGAATGAGTCAAATCTTTTATACCATTGACTAGGGGATTATTTTAATCCATACAACAATTTCTTAAGTAAGCATACATGATTAGGAAAAATTTTATCCACAAAACCCTCAAGCTGTCTCATACAAATTGTTTCATATAATTCACCATGTAAAAAAGCAGTTTTCACATCCATCTGGTCAACTTCAAGATCAAAACAGGCAGTGTAAGCTAACATACACATAATAGTTTTTGAATACAAATAATGGAGAATAAATCTTAGTATAATCTATTCCTTCCCTCTGAGTGTACCCTTTGGCTATTAGTCTAGCTTTGTATCTAGGGGGTCAAGCTTAATAACACCCTCTTTAAGTTTATATAGCCATCTACACTCAATCACATTTTGATTCTCAGGTAACTTAACTAAAATCCAAGTGTTGTTTAGTTTCAAAAAATTCATTTCTTCTAACATAGAACCATATTACCTCAACAGCAGCACTAAGTGCAGTATATACCAAATTTGCATATGAATACCTTGAAGGAGCAGTTATATTTCTCCTTTGCCTATCTCTAGGTAACTGGTAATCCTGAAGCTCCCCTACTGATGACTCACTGAGTTGTATTGGTTGGTCATTCCCCTCAGACTCACTAACATCATTAGGTTGATTTGGTTGTGCTACATCCTCAGGGTTATCGGTTGGATCTGCATCTAAATGATCAGATACAGTTTGTGGCTCCATTTTACACTCTAATCCCACCTTCTGACTTATGGGTTCAAACTGAGCATCATTACCATTACCTGCAGTATCATGAACTCTACAAAGAAATGTTACTTCATCAAAGATCACATTCCTACTACAAAAAATTTTGATGCCTCTAGCATCTTTTTCTCACAACCTGTAACATTTAACACCATGTTGTTGTTGATAACCTAACATGATGCACTTAAGGGACCTAGGGTCTAATTTTCCATCTTTAGTATAGGCATAAGTAGCACAACCAAACACTCTTAAATGTTGCAGATTAGGTTTAGACCCTTTTCAAACCTCCAAGGGAGTTTTAAAATCAAGAGTCCTATTAGGGATCCTGTTAACAAGATATGTAGAAGTGTATAAAGCCTCTCCCCAAAATTATTTTGGTAACCCATAAGTAAAGAGCATGCATCTAATTTTTTTCCAAACAAGGTTCTATTCATTCTTTCTGCAACCCCATTTTGTTGGAGAGTATGCCTAAAAGTTCTATGTCTTAGTATCCTATAAAGTAAAACTCGTGCCTTAAGGCACTACGAAAAATAAAAATCATCTATTTTATTTATTTTTATTTTAAGAGCATGTTTATAAGTTAAATTATATTGAATCTGATTTTTTTTTTTTAGATTATTATAATTTTACCCTTAACAATAATAAATAATAATAGGTAGAAAGTATATTATATATATAATATATATAGAAGTGGTTATATGGTTTTTTTTTGTTACATAGGAGAGCCACTTTGGACTCGGAGTCATTGACTCGGTTTGAACCTGCACCACTAGATTAGATGACCAAGGCTTTAGCCAGTGAGCTAATCACAACTGGTTTAAATGGTTATATGGTTATGGTGGTATAACAATTAAAAATATACATTCATTTAAAGTATATATTATAATTTTTAAAGATATCTAAGAAATATTTTTTTTTAATTCAAGATTTTAAGGTATAAACTATTTTAAAAAGATAAATAATAGGATTAATATATTTGAGGGAGATAACTTTTTTTAATCCATTGAAACCTGTACCATTGATATAACTTTTTTGTTGAATATAGCATTTTTCCTTTTTATAGATATTTTTGGATTTTATTTTTTTAAAGTGGTCAAAATTTATTTCTTTAGTAATATATTCTCACGAATGCGTAGCTTAGTTGTCTATAGTCTTCAAAATGTATTAGCTTTTCCTGGAAAACCCTCAAAGATGTATTTAATTCAAGTATCACAATAGAATTTTGAGAAGTCATTCATGTAGTTTAACTTGTTTCACCCCTTCATTAGTAACTTCAGTGTAAATGACATCCCATGTACAACAATCATCGAACATATATATTTTTACATATACATCTAAATAAATACAATACAAATTAATATCCCAACAAATATCATCCAAATATGATAAGAGAAATTGTGACTCGAATTTTTAATGAAAGAATGGTTAAAAATCACTCCAATCTTTTCCACAAATCTCTATTTTCTGAAAAATAGTCAACGCTACAGTTCCAACAAACATCAGCTTAAAATAAAAAATAAAAAATAAAAAATATTTAAACTTGCATTCTCACCATGGTAGATTTTTGTAATGGATTGCAGCAACCGGTTAGTCACAAATCCATACCGCCCAGCTCATGTAGATCACATACTTACAGATTGAATTAGCTCGAATCAAATTTTACAATCTTAAACTTGTTCCCTGAAATTCCAGGAATTGTCTCTCTGTGTTCCTGTTGCTCATGAATTTATTTAATACGATGAACTCTTTCCGCTTCAAAGCTGTCATGACTTTACGCATATATGATTTGCTTAGATTTAAAAGTAAATGAGTTAGGTTGACTAATAGAATAAGGGAAATCAAGTTTTAGAAATCATCATTGCAATTTATACTTCTTCCATCTATTTATCATATAATCCTTACATATTGGACAATGCTCAGAACTGTGATCTATGATATGTTTATCCATAATTATTAAGTCATTACATATACTGGTGCGTCAATGTCATTTAAGTAATATGGTCTAGACTATCATGATAATTATATTAATGTTCTTTAAATCACACTTCAGGCCATAATTTCACACGGGACTAAAAAATGTGAATTTTATTAACAAATAAATTATCATATACCTTTATTAATTCAACTCCTTAAGAATCACCACATTTGTCCAGAATTGTTTCTTCTTCCATGCTATCCTGAAATTCACAACTGAAAATAAGTAAGTGATCAAATAACTAATAATAAAAATACAATCTTTGATAAACACTTTAATTACACGAATCAAAAAATCTAAGTGAACAATTAAATTCATCAATAATAAGAACACCCCATATTAATATAAAACACCCAAGTACACCATGTAATCAAATAAATAAGATTAATTAAACGGACAAAAGGAAGGACATACATACATATTGCACAATGCCAATTTTGATTGTTTGATAGAAGTCAGACCCGAGCTGTCATGGCTTGAGAAACCATGTTCAACAATTCCAAAGCATATGCTTCATCTAGGATAATTAACTGTAATGTTTTCCATGTTCAACAATTTTGATTGTTTAAAATGCAATTGAAAAAATGTGGTTTGTTTAAAATGCAATTGAAAAAAATGTATAAAAAGTAGAGAAACGTAATTGAAAAAAAATTAGGTTTTAGAGTTTCAATGCATTTAAAAATAAAACGAAAAATGAATAAATGTAAAACGAAAAAACCTTCAATTATTCTGGAAGTAGCTGATATTTATCAACTGAACTCTTGATGGACGCAACAATAAATTGTTTATCAATTTCAACCCTGTAATTCATTTCAATCAAAATTATGGATTTAATGAATTCACGTTCCATGAGCTTTTAGAAAATATAGCATTGCCATCAAAGTTAACATTTCAAAGGACAAATATTGCAAATACAGTATATCCATACACATTATTTATCAAACGTGATACCTATTCTTTGGATTTTTGTTGGCAGAACCCATCTTAGTGGTTAAGTGTGTTGATTCGCAGAACCCATCTAGGTGATTGGGTGGAGGAGATTTCTTTTATAAGGATTTTTCCAATGAATGTGACCGTGATAAGAGATGGTTTAATCTGATGGGAAGGTGAGTGTGAAGAGATTTCTAAGTGTGAAGAGGTGAGCTTTTATGGTAAATATTTTTTACCTTAATTTGGATTCTTCGCCGAGCCCATTTGATGGTGGTGGAAAGTGAAGAGATTTTTTTTTTTTTTTTTTTTTAATTTAAGCGTGAAGAGATGCTTATGCGTTAATTTGATAATTTGAATTTGTGAAAGTTATAAGGAGTTAAACGGGGGATTTATGAGCTATTTGGGGGAAGAGGGAAAATAGAGAAAATTAGGTAGTTTGTGTTATGTAATATAGACTAGGTATAGCCCGTGCCTTAAGGCACTCCAAAACATAAAAATTGAGTTATTTGTCTACTTTCAGTTTTAACATAGAAAATGTTTAAAAGATATGATGATATTTTGTCTTGAATATGTAAAAACCGAAATAATAGATAGAATGAATACGAAAGTGAGATAAAAAAAATTGGCTATTAAATTCAAATGCACCATAAATCTATGTACAATTTAAACAACTAATAAATAGATTAAAATACGAAAATAATCAAAGAGTATCATAATCTAAATGTGTGAATCATATAATCTCGAGTTTTTAATATACGTGCATAAATCTCATAACTCTACAAAGTATCATTGTGTCAACATACATATCTTTGAAGACACTCAAGATTTTTTTTTTTCCATTGACGAGAATCGAATCCTGGTTTGATGGGTGAAAGTCAAGGTTAAGATTAAGGTTAAGGTTAAGTTTAAGAATAAAGTTAAGGTTATGGTTAATGTTAAGGTCAAGATTAATGTTAATTTTGAGGTTGTGGTTAAAGTTAAGGTTTAAGATGTAAATTTTAAGGTTCAAGGTTAAGGTTTAATAAGATATAAGGTTTAAGGTCGAATATTAACGCTATAAATATTTATTTGGTTAAGGTTAAGATAAAGGTTAAGGTTAAGGTTATGGTTAAAGTTAAGGTTAAGGTTTAGGTTTAAGGTTTAAGGTTTAAGGTTTAAGGTTTAAGGTCTAAGGTTCAAGGTAAAATTTAAATTTTAACATTTAGGTTAAGGTTAAGTTTTAACTTTAAAGTTAAGATAGTGGTTATAAAATTTAAGATGAAGGTGAAGGTGAAGGTTATAGTTATTGTTTAAAGTTAAGGTTAAGGTTGAGGTTAAGGTTTAAGATTTAAGGTTAAGGTTTAAATTTTAATATTTAAGGTTTAAGGTTTAACGTTAAATATTAAGGTCAGGTTAAAGTTAAGGTTAAGGTTTAAGTTTTAAGGTTTAAGGTTTAAGCTTTAAGGTTCATGGTTCAATTTAACATTAATTTTATAATTTAGGTTAAAGTTAAGTTGTAAATTTAAGGTTAAGATAAAGATTAAAAAAAGTAAAGATGAAGGTGAAGGTGAAAGTTAAATTTAAGATTTAAGGTTTAAGGTTAAGGTAAAGGTTAAGGTTTGAGGTTCAAGGTTTAAGGTTTAAGGTTAAGGTTAATTTTAAGGTAAATTTTTAAGGTTTAAATTTAAAGTTAAGGTTAAGGTTAAGGTGAAGGTGAAGATTAAGGTTTATAATTTAAAGTTTAAGGTGTAGGTTTAAAGTGTAATATCTAAGGTTATGTTTAAGTTTAAGGTTAAAGTTGAGGTTAATATTATTGTTAAGGTTAAGGGTAAGGGTGAGGGTAAGGTTAACAATAAGGTTAAGTTTAAGTTTATGTTTAAGTTTAAGTTTAAGTTTAAGTGTAAGTTGAAGTTTATGTTTAAGTTTAAGTTTAAGTTTAAGGTTAAGTTCAACGTTAATGTTAGGTTAGGGTTAAGGATATGGTTAAGGTTATTAGTTAAAAGGTTGAGGTTGAGGTTAAGGTTAAGGTTAAGGTTAAGGTTAAGGGGTTAAGGAGTTAAGGGTTAAGTTTATGGTTATGGTTAAGTCTAAGACTAATACTAAAGCTACGACTAAGGCTAGGTATAAGTTTAATGCTCAGGCTAAGGCTAAGGCTAAGACTAAGGTTAAGGCTAAGGTTAAGGCTAAGGCTAAGTCTAAGGCTAAGACTAAGGCTAAGGCTAAGACTATGAGTATGGCTAATGCTAAGGATATGGCTAAGGCTTAAGGTAAGGCCAAGGCAAAGGTTAAGACTAAGACTAAGGCTTACGCTAAGTCTAAGGATAGGTCAAGGGCTAGGGTCAGGGCTAGGGTTAAGGAGAAGGTTAAGGTTAAGTTTAAGGTTAATGTTAAGGTTAAATTTAAGTTAGAGGTTGATGTTAAGTTAAATTCAAAGGTTGAGGTTGAGTTTGAGGTTAAGGCTTAGCCGCTTAGGTTATGGTTAAAAATTTGGGTTAAGGTTAGAGGCTTGCGGTCAGCGTGGACAAAATACAGAACTTTTAGATGTCTAATGGAGTGGGATAAGGGACAATTAAGTTTTTATTAGAAAAAAATTGATGCAATTAATGTGAAGAAATAAATTAAGGGACCAAAGACGATCATGCTCGTCTTTTATGTTGAGGGTCCAACCCGTTTAAAAAAGTATTTTATTATATAGATTATGGTCAATTATCAAATAATTTAATTCTTAATTATCCTTTAAGTGTTTATTAATTTTTATTTTTTATATGATATATATATATATATATATATATATATATATATATATATATATATATATATATATTATTTTATGAATTCCATCTTTACTTTATAGTATTCTATAATTTTTATTGGCTGAATCAATATATTTCTTGTCTTGAAAATTTATTTTTATATAGTTGAAATGATTTATGTAAAAATTATACATGTTTTGACAATCAAAAATAAAAGAAAAAAATTATTTATATATCGTAATGTAAATTGGTTTTTTTTTTAATTTTATATTGTATCTAGTTAAATTTTTCGTATAATAAATTGTGTATTTTTTTTAAAATTTTTTAGTACTTTGTAAATTTTAATAAAAATGAATAAACTTTATTTATATGAAAAATGATATGAATTCTTATAATTTTATTTATATGAAGGTTAAGTGAATTATATATTATTAATTATTTTATTTTTATAAAAAATAATATAAATTGTTATAATTTTATTTATATGAAGGTTAAGTGGATTATATATTATTAATTATTTTCATGCGTATATAATAATGTGTATATATTTGAGTCATGTGTATGTGTATATAATAAATGAGAGAATGAGAAGAATGGGGGAATTATGAGACAAATGGGGAAATTATGAGACGAATGGGGAAGTTTGAAGATAAATAGGGAGAGTTAGGTTTTATTCTACTTTATGATATAGACTAGGTATAGCACGTGCCTTAAGGCACTTCAAAACATAAAAATTGAATTACTTGTCTACTTTCAGTTTTAACATAGAAAATGTTTAAAAGATATGATGATATTTTGTCTTGAATATGTAAAAACCGAAATAATAGATAGTTAGAATACGAAAGCGAGATAAAACAAAATTGGTTATTAAATTCAAATGCACCATAAATCCATGTACAATTTAAACAACTAATAAATAGATTAAAATACGAAAATAATCAAAGAGTATCATAATCTAAATGTGTGAATCATATAATCTCGAGTTGTTAATATACGTGCATAAATCTATTAACTCTACAAAGTATCATTGTGTCAACATACATATATCTGAAGACACTCAAGATTTTTTTTCCATTAACGGGTATCGAACCCAGGTTTGATGGGTGAAAGTAAAGGTTAAGATTAAGGTTAAGGTTAAAGGTAAATTTAAGGTAGTGTTTAAGGTTAT
Organism: Nemophila menziesii; assembly: GCA_029959085.1. NCBI lineage: Eukaryota > Viridiplantae > Streptophyta > Magnoliopsida > Boraginales > Hydrophyllaceae > Nemophila > Nemophila menziesii. The sequence goes on from JARWIR010000021.1 coordinate 20,905,740, forward strand.
ATGTTAAGGTTAAGGTTATGGTTAAAGTTAAGGTTAAGGTTTAGGTTTAAGGTTTAAGGTTTAAGGTTTAAGGTTTAAGGTCTAAGGTTCAAGGTAAAAGTTAAGTTTTAACATTTAGGTTAAGGTTAAGTTTTAACTTTAAAGTTAAGATAGTGGTTATAAAATTTAAGATGAAGGTGAAGGTGAAGGTTATAGTTATTGTTTAAGGTTAAGGTTAAGGTTGAGGTTAAGGTTTAAGATTTAAGGTTAAGGTTTAAATTTTAAGATTTAAGGTTTAAGGTTTAAGGTATAAGGTTTAACGTTAAATATTAAGGTTATGGTTAAAGTTAAGGTTAAGGTTTAAGGTTTAAACTTTAAGGTTTAAGCTTTAAGGTTTAAGGTTTAACCTTTAAGGTTCATGGATCAATTTAAGATTAATTTTATAATTAAGGTTAAAGTTAAGTTGTAACTTTAAGGTTAAGATAAAGGTTAAATAAGTAAAGATGAAGGTGAAGGTGAAAGTTAAATTTAAGATTTAAGGTTTCAGGTAAAGGTAAAGGTTAAGGTTTGAGGTTCAAGGTTTAAGGTTAAAATTAATTTTAAGGTAAATTTGTAAGGTTTAAATTTAAAGTTAAGGTTAAGGTTAAGGTTAAGGTGAAGGTGAAGATTAAAGTTTAAGGTGTAGGTTTAAGGTGTAATATCTAAGGTTATGCTTAAGTTTAAGGTTAAAGTTGAGGTTAATATTATTGTTAAGGTTAAGGGTAAGGGTGAGGGTAAGGTTAACGTTAACAATAAGGTTAAGTTTAAGTTTATGTTTAAGCTTAAGTTTAAGTTTAAGTGTAAGTTGAAGTTTATGTTTAAGTTTAAGTTTAAGTTTAAGTTTAAGTTTAAGGTTAAGTTCAACGTTAATGTTAGGTTAGGGTTAAGGATATGGTTAAGGTTATTAGTTAAAAAGTTGAGGTTGAGGTTAAGTTTAAGGTTAGGTTAAGGGGTTAAGGAGTTAATGGTTAAGTTTAAGGTTAATGTTAAGTTTATGGTTATGGTTAAGTCTAAGACTAAGACTAAGGCTAGGTATAAGTTTATGCTAAGGCTAAGGCTAAGGCTAAGGCTAAGGTTAAGGCTAAGGCTAAGGCTAAGTATAAGACTAAGGCTAAGGCTAAGATTAAGGCTAAGGCTAAGACTAAGAGTATGGCTATGCGAAGGATAAGGCTAAGGCTAATGGTAAGGCCAAGGCTAAGGTTAAGACTAAACTAAGGCTTAATGTTAAGTTTAAATTTAAGTTAGAGGTTGATGTTAAGTTTAATTCAAAGGTTGAGGTTGAGTTTGAGGTTAAGGTTTAGGTTATTGTTAAGAATTTGGGTTAAGGTTAGAGGTTTGCAGACAGCGTGAACCAAATACGGAACTTTTAGATGTCTAATGGAGTGGGATAAAGGACAATTAAGTTTTTATTATCCTTTAAGTGTTTATTAATTTTAATTTTTTATATGATAGATATATATATATGTTTATTATTCTATAAATTCCATCTTGACTTTATAGTATTCTATAATTATTATTGGCTTATACTTTGTAAATTTTAATAAAAAAGAATAAACTTTATTTATATGAAAAATAATATGAATTCTTATAATTTTATTTATATGAACGTTAAGTGGATTATATATTATTAATTATTTTATTTTTATGAAAAATAATATGAATCGTTATAATTTTATTTATATGAAGGTTAAGTGGATTATATATTATTAATTATTTTCATGCGTATATAATAATGCGTATATATTTGAGTCATGTGTATGTGTATATAATAAATGAGAGAATGAGATGAATGGGGGAATTATGAGCTAAATGGGGGAATTATGAGACGAATGGGGAAGTTTGAGAATAAATAGGGAGAGTTAGGTTTCATTCTGCTTTATTATATAGACTAGGTATTGCCCGTGCCCGAAGGCACTTCAAAAATTTAAAAAATTGGGTTTAATTATGTTTAAGATCACAATTAAAATTTCATGGTTTAAGGTTCATAATCTAATATCTAAATATTCATTGTTTCGGGTTTCAAGTTTAAGTTACACATAATTATATGGTACGATCAAAATTGCCTTGCTATTTTATTTCCAAAGCGAGTTATGTGCAAAATGAATTTAAAAAATAAAACTTCAAACCCCTCCTCACACTCGCATTGGAACTGAAAACAAAAAGGAATCTCTTCACACTCGCCTTTCCACCATTCTCCACCATCATCAACCCGTCTTGGCAAAGCACTCAAATTAAGGTAAAAAATTAAATAATTATGAGAAGCTTAAACAGCTAAACGGGGTATTTTTGAGCTAAATGGGGAAAGAGGAAAAATAGAAAAAATCAGGCAAGCCATATTATGTAATATAGATATAGATTAGGTTTTGCCCAAACACTTCAAATATTATTTATTTTATCTTGTATAAATTAAAATGGGTGATAGATTTGTAACGTTTGATTTTAGAATTCATAGATTATGTTTTTAATATCTCATGATTTAAAGGTAAAATATTTTAGGGTTTAAGGTTTAAACTCCAAAATTCTTGGTCTATGGTTCATTATTTAAGGTTCAGAGTTGTAATGCATAATTCGTGGTTTAAGGTTCAAATATATGGTGCATGTTTCATATTTAAAGGTTCAGTTTTAATGGATCATGGTTTGAAGTTCAATGATCCAGATTCATGGTCATGGTTCATGACTCAAATTTAATGGTTCATGCGATTCAAAGTTCGTGGTCTATCATTTATTCAAATCCAATTCCAAACCAAATCATAACTCAGCTTGGCTTTGACCTAACATTACTACATTTTCAACCTGAGTGATCAAATAATGGCGTAGTAAAAATCAATATGTCTGGACTAATAACAGGTTGTTATGCAGAAAAGATTGATAAACAATTTAAAAACATGAATTATATATTAGGAGCATTCATGTTTCGAAATAACAAAATTCAAGCTTTCTGCTTCCGGAAATCTTATTCTTCCCCCTTTAAGTGAGATCTTAAACTTATTTTTTTTGTTCTCTTTGCTTTGGCTTAAGATGTAATTTTTTCAGTTATTATAAGGACATATAGTGCATTTCATTAAAAAAATAGGACATATAGAGTGATCTTTACATAAAATAGGAATTTTTAGTGCAATTCAATCAAAACAAATCGGAGACATATATCGCGTATAATATGGGAGTTTATATTGAAAATTTATAATGTAGGGACATATAAATCGATATTTACATGATATAGGAACTTATAGTACAATTCAATCAAAATAAATTGGGATATATAATGCAAATTTTGTAAATTGTGGGGGTTTATATTGCAATTCATTTATAACTTAATATAGGGACCTAGTACAATTATCATATAATATACGGAAACTTAGTGAAATTCATTCAAAAAAAGTAATATAGGAACATATGGTGCAATTTTTGCATAATGTAGGAATTTACTGTGCAAAGTTAAAAAAAAAAATAGTATATATGGGAACTCATAATGTTCTATCTTAATATTGATATAACATGTTTAACTGGATTACTTTCCTATATACAGAGTGGTCAACAAAGTTTGTCCCTAAGAGTTAAAGAGCATTATATCTTAATGTTTGACCTTAAGAGCGTTATATCTTTGACGTAAAAGCTGAGATTAGTAATTGCTTACAAAATTTCACTGGCAAATGCTTTGTTAGCAAAAAAAAATTCATCTTTGTAGAGAATTCACATTACGGTATGCAATTCATTCAAAAATTAATATAGGAACATAATACCGTTTTTTGCATTGTATAAGGATTTGTAATGCAATTTATTCAAAAATTAATATAGGAACATAATACCGTTTTTTGCATTGTATACGAATTTGTAGTGCAATTCATTCAAAAAAATATTATAGGGGAATATACTCAAAATTTATTCAAAAAATAATATAGGTGATATTCCCAAAATTTATTCAAAAAATAATATAGGTACATATATTGTAATTTTTGCATAATATAAGGGACCTAGCGCAATTCATTTAAAAAAAATAGATGGACATACAGTGAAATTTTTGCTTAATATAGAGACTTGTAGTGCAGTTTAACTCAAAAAAAAATGGAGTTTTAGCTCCGAACCCCGTTGAACTTTAACAACTCAACAATCCCTCATACCTTTCTCAAGTCAAGGGGTTTTTCTTCGGGTCCTGGTAAACTGTTGAATATACCAGTTTATTATTTTATTTTTTATGCAGTACCCAAACGTTAAGTGAAATTTTTCCATCATACATATCGTTCTCAATGGGGTAACTCTCTCTGATAAAAAATGTCTTCACAATTCCTTAAGTTTCCCCTTTGTCTAGCATCTTGTTCTACTTCAATAGAGGTATATAACATGGACCTTCTAAATCATAATGTAATCATGTCCGAATTGTGAAGTGATCTTTTACCCCTAAACTTGAAACTTTACCTACTCATAACTTTCTTTACTGTAAGCACTATTTAGAAGTATCTTCATCGAAAAGCTTGAATGAAGACAAGAGTAGTCATGGATATCTTTTATGTGGAGGAGTTCTTCCCAAAGACATAGCAATAGCAAGTTGAGTTAAAGATTTAAGAAAAAAATAATCTTACACGACAAGTGAGTGAACCTGATAGCTTATCACCATCTGTTTCCACAACAATAGTGTTAAAAACTCAATATGTACATTTCATGACAGTAATCATGCTTTTGATTCTCATAAAAAGTGACTAACACAGATGCCCCAACAAAGAGAAGCAATTCAACACATATTTCATCTGGTGTCTTATAACCATTATCTGGATTTTTTTTATGAATAATTAAATCAAGATTACTTAGAAAAAGGGTTAGTTGTATATTGGTCCATGTATTATACCAAATAGTCAAAAAGTAGCAAGACATATCAAAGTTATATACAGAATACTATGGGTCTTATATATTATATCCACATATTCTAAAATTTACCCTTCACAGATTTGTCCAGAAGACATATGCACTTTGGTGTTGTAGTAAAATATCTTTTACTTTTCTCATACTCTTCTTTCACTATTGCCTTCTCTGTATATCTTCTTATGATGAAGCCATCATCATCGGGGTAATGGAAGAGCTCAATTCTCATCTTTTTTATTTCCACATTTCCGAAACTTTACTCTCTTCTATGCCAATCTTTTCAACCATATACTCAGAAATAACCATAGTACACAGTATTACTGACTATGAGATATGATCATAAAAAATATTGGATTATAATTAGAAAATTTTATGTCTACTATTACCTCTAAATTCTTGGTGCATTCAGTTGATATACCAGAATTTCGAGGATAAAGTGTATCATCAACATCTGGAATTTAAGAAGAATGTATTAGAATCTCGATGGTCAATTCTCAAGTTCGGGCTAAAAATCAAACCTTTTTTTACAGTAGTTGACTGGCACTATAGGTCCCTATATTAGGCAAAATCGCACTACAAGTCCCTATACTGCAAAACAATTCAAAAACTAAATTAACTTATGAATAAAATAATTGTAAATTAAACAAAACTTATCAAAAACTATGAATTAACTTACTTGTACAGCATCGGTACCCTTGTCCATTAGATCAATTTTTGTAAGAACCCTAAATGTACGCTCTCCTAAAGAGTTAGATAAATATCCAGTAAGTAATACATATGTGAAAGCAGTTAAAGATATAAGTTACCCTTTACCTTAATTGGGGTTCTTTGATTGTTGATGGCGTAGCCAAGCCTGTGCTGCAAATATGAAATCAACAATGGAATTAAATAAAGTCGGGTTGTTGAATGGTCGATAATGGTCAAGTAAAGAGATGAGTTTTAGATATTTTAGGGTTTCAATGGTTGTGTCAAATGGATACTTACAGTAAAACAATTCAAAAAATGCAGTAAACCAAATTGATCACCTACCATATACGCTATTCTCATAGCATCACTTCCCGTATGAAAGGCTTCCGGCGTTCATAAAATGGTCACTGGATTCTGAAAAATTCATTATCTGAAATTGTAAAAGTAATGAGATTAGGTGAAATTAAATCATATTTTTAGAGCTTTAATAGTAAAAACTTAATTTTTTACCTTAATTTGGGTTTTCACCCAGCCGGGTTGATGATGGTGGAGAATGATAATTGAAAGGCTGTCGTTTACTTGTTCAGAAGAACCACTTGGTGGGAAGGTGAGCGAAGAGAGGGTAGGAGAGCGGCTTGGTGGTGGGAATGTGTTTGTGAAATTAAATTCTTTTTGTTTTTTCGTTCGTACAAATGAGAAAAGATAAAAAATAAGTTTTAAAATCTAGACTAAAAATTAAAAGAATAAGTTTTAAGCTATCTGATTGGTTAATAGTAAAATTATGAGAAGGTTAAGGAGCTATTTGGGGTAATTATGAGCTTAATGGGGAAAATAGGGAAATTCAGGTATATTCTATTATGTAATATAGACTAGGTATAGCCCGTGCCTTAAGGCACTGAAAATAGACTATGTTCTATTCTATATGCGTCCTAGAAGGGGGGTTGAATAGGACAATTGAAATTAATCGGCTAATTTTATTTCAAGTAAATAAAATTAAAAGCTAATTTGAATCCTATTGTTATAGTAAACTAAATAGTTAAAAACTAGATAATCCTATAAGACAATATTATCAAACTATTCATGTAAGCATTTTATCAAGCATATAGAGTGCGGAAAAGTAAAGAGTGTAGGGATAGAAAGATACACAACGATGTATAGTGGTTCGGTTTCCCTACATCCACTACCTAAGGAAGCCTCCTTAGGATTTCAAGCTTTTCACTAAGCTCCGTAACTCTTTAACCCGGGTGAGATTACAAACCCATTACAACCACTTCAAAAACCTTGAAGGAAATACACTTGTGTTATCACCAACACAAGGAACCAAGTATAGAACCTATACTCACACTACTCTCTTAATCTATTACAAGAACTAAGAGGAAAAGAAAAGTGTTTAGGGGTGCTATAAAAGCTTTGTAATTAAACTCCTAAATGAGTGGATATAAACTATGTAGCTTGAGAATGAATATGACTTGAATGCTCCTTTGAAACCTTCTTGAATGATAATATTAATTGCTCTTAAGATTGGTAGATGGAAGGGATGAGTTGTGTCTTGAATGAGCTTCAATTTATAGCTGAAAATAGCTTCCAACGGTCAAAAGGCTTCTCTCTAACGGATATATTTAAACTCCAACGGATATAAGCTTTGTCCTCTTCTAATAGTGCAGAAACCCTTTCTTGCGGTGTACCGCGGGTATGGTCCGGTGCACCGCGAAATCCCTCGTCTTGGTTTCATAGCTTACTGGTCGGACTATCCTATGCACCGTGTTCCTGGTCCGTGCCTAAGTCCGGTGTACCGCGCCTCAGTCCGGTGTACCGCACATTTTCTTAGCTTACTGGTCGGACTAGCCTGTGCACCGCGCCTTTGGTCCGTGGTACTGCGGTGTACCGCAGCTCTTGTCCGGTGTACCGCGACACTGTTCTTTTGAAGCTCAAGCTTAAGATCAAGGAATTAAAGACAACTAATCTAATGAGGGGTTTTGGAAAACCTTAATAGTGATACCAAATGAATTTTAGTTTAAATGATGATTTGTCGAATATTAAAACGGGAATAAAAATAAGGTGAGGCTAACAGAAATGATTTCTGTAAAAATTATACATGTTTTGACAATAAAAAATAAAAGAAAAAAATTATTTATATATCGTAATGTAAAGGGTTTTTTTTAATTTTATATTGTATCTAGTTAATTTTTCGTATAATAAATTGTGTATTTTTTTAAAATTTTTTAGTACTTTGTAAATTTTAATAGAAATGAATAAACTTTATTTATATGAAAAATAATATGAATTCTTATAATTTTATTTATATGAAGGTTAAGTGGATAATATATTATTAATTATTTTATTTTTATGAAAAATAATATAAATTGTTATAATTTTATTTATATGAAGGTTAAGTGGATTATATATTATTCATTATTTTCATGCGTATATAATAATGTGTATATATTTGAGTCATGTGTATGTGTATATAATAAATGAGAGAATGAGAAGAATGAGGGAATTATGAGCCAAATGGGGAAATTATGAGACGAATGGGGAAGTTTAAGGATAAATAGGGAGAGTTAGGTTTCATTCTGCTTTATTATATAGATTTTTTTTACAGTAAGAGTCAAAATCAACATTACAGAATTCAAGACCATTGTTAGTTCTAAGTACCTTTAAAATCAAATCAGTTTGTTTTTCTTGTAAAGATTTCCATTCCTAAATTTTTGAAAAAGTTTCATCTTTATATTTTAACAAAAAAGTCCATACCTTCCTACTGTAATCATCCACAAGAGTCAAAAAATATTTAAAGTTTCCATGGGCATCAACTTTTTCAGGACCCCAAAGATTAGCATCAACATACTCAAGACACATTTTAGACTTATGAACCCCAGCAGAAAATTTTAGTCTACGATGTTTACCCAGGACACAGGTTTCACAAAAAGTAAGAGTACTTATAGTTTCATTACCAAACATCCCTTGCTTATTTAGTAAAGTGAGTCCTTGCAGACTCATGTGTCCAAATCTCAAATGCCATATTTCAGTGACACCCTGAAATGGGTTGTTAGTAACATGATTTACACAAGTAGATAAGTGAGAACCATCTAACACATATAGTCCAGCAAGTTTAGTACTAATTAATAGAAATTTGGATTTCTTTATAACATGCATAACACCATTCTCAACGTTAGATACATGGTGGTCCTTTGTGTGTTCTAGAAAATATGCAAATAAGGATAAGAGAACCACAACTGCAAGTGTACGGTTTTCCCAAGTAATATAAGTGATAATACAGATTCGTTCTCAGGGGTGGAATGGTTGACTCTAATGCTCATCAGATAGTAGTTAATTGCACGTCAAAACAAGTAAATGATTTTGAGTTGTTTGTTTGGTTTTTTATAAGACTAAGACAAATAATTAAAATACTAAATTAATGCAAATAATTAACTAGACGCAAGAAAATAAAGTGTTTACGCAAGATGGGAAAGACAGTACTTGAGAGACGCAAGAGTTTCACCTAATTATCATTCATTTCATGTCATGTTTAAGGGACAAATCGGTAAATATGTATTGGTCGGGATTCGGAACTCTCCTTACCCCCATCAGGGTGGACTAAGGAGCTACTCTCAAGTGCTACAAACCCCGTCAGGGTGATTATAGTCCACTCTCAAGTGATTAAGTCTATTCTACCCAATTGGACATAGGTTTGATTAAGCTCGTTAGAGTCTCTAATTTCTAACCTACATTCATTAACTAGGTCCGTATCTAAACCCCCCGTCAAAGTGATACAATCGCCACTAATTGGAATAGCCTAGATAATAAGTCCCAATATTGAGTCGCGAATTCAATAAAAGTAAATAAAAGCAAATTAAAGAAAAATACAATTTACCCAATTTGATTTCAATTGTTAAAATCCAAAATCCAAACACATGAAATAAAATCAAATTGGGATTAACCCATTATGCGTTCTCAAGCACTTAATGAAATTAGCTCATGCTAATGTGGAAAACTAAATTAAAAGAAATAATAATACTCATATTTTTACAAAAAGAAATAGAAGAAAAACCTAATTTCGGAATTAGATTAGCTGTGATTTGGAGATATAGACAGTCTCCAGCTCTGTAGCTTTCTCCGCTTCCTTGCCTTGACTTCTCTCTGATGCTCTCATTTGTAAAAAGTGAATTGTATGTAAAATAGAAGTCAAAAGGCTTATTTATACTCTCAAAATCGGACTTGGACCTTAGGCTAATGTTTAAATGAACTAATAAAGGTCCAAGTCCATTATCTTAGCCGAAAATCCCGTAACTGCTGCACCACCTCCACTAAATCAGCTCTAGCCGGTTCGTTTCAACTCAGATTGACCTTATTCTAGTTGTTAAAGTTCCGTAACTCAATGGGGCACAATTTATCTTCAAAGGTCAACGGCTAAATCTACTCTTAGGTGGCTCGAAATCAGCAATATTTATCAATTTTCCAGATTTGCAGCTTTAAAATATCAATTCTTTCGGGATTTGTCTTCATGCTTTGACTCCATATCACGATCTTTGACTTTATTCTCGGATTCCTCTCCTAGCTAGTATTCAAAACCTACAAAATTTTCACTAAAATACACAATATTACGCGCAAAAGTTTAATAAATTAAAAATACTAGGAATTAAAGAGGAAAATCAGATTATTGCATATTTAGTCCAAAAGTCTATCAAAATGGTCGAATAAACACCAAAAATGATGTCTCCCAAGGGCATAAAATTAGAATATTTAGGGAGACATCAAGACCCCCAACTCAAACCTTTGTCGTCCCAACAAAGTAAAATTAAAACAAAAGGGTAAGAAGTCATTGCGAGAGAAAGTACAAGCTAGCAAATAAACTTAAAGCAATTCTCAAAATAAATCTCATATAGCAAAACTCTAGGAACTAGTATACACATACACTTTTCATGCAAAATCAAACACAAATAATCTCAATCATAAAATTAAAGTAGCAATGCTTGAAGGTTACACTTGTACTCATCTCTGTATGATGGCTATAGGGTGTTCCTCAATCCTAACTCGCTTTGAACGCTCCACTTAGTATACTCCCTATTAACAGAATCATAAATTCACTATGCACTTAGGAATCACGAGGACTTTGCGGTTTTAGCATGTATATTTGGTAAATTTGAAGTGAGCTTTTGGCTCTCTCCTCACTTACCATCAACAACTGTCCACGAGCTTGAGTTTACACTCATATAATGTTCTCACTCAACCCATTTGACACGCTAATGTTGCATCCCCAATGTCAACCCAATATATACTAAGATGATTTCCTAAAGTATTCCACTTTGCCGGTTATTTTATTTATTTTATTTTTTTCATTTCTTTTCTCTTTTTTTTGTACAAGATACCCATGACCATCATTTTGATGTGAAAGGCCATGTCTCTTATAATTTTTTTTTTAAATTCAAATCCCGGCAAAGGGTTACAAATAATAATCTCATCTTTTATTTTTGTGCCTCAATACAAACACATATAATACCCTCCCAATGTAATTTCCCAAATGTGGACCCTCCACCCCAAACTCAAGCTCGAGACAGGTGTGATTCAAGTGCGGGTCATTTGGTCATGCCTAATAATCTAAGGGTCTGTTTGGATTAAGGAGGGATTCTTTATTAAAGGATAGGAAGGGAGAGTATAACAAGGGAATGGAAAGGAGAGTATTTAATCTTGTTTGGATTGAATAAAAAAAGAAGGGGGGATTTTATTAAAGGATAACATTTATCCGGTGTTTGGATTAGAAGAATAATAGGAGGAAGGGATTCTTTTTATAACTAAATGACTTATATACCCCTATTAAAATATTTTATAAAGAAAGAATAAGGGTAATTTAGACATTACAACGTAATAAAAGAATCCTTCCTTCCTAATCCCACCGAATTGGAGGGATTGAATATATGGGTTTGTAAGGGATTGCAAGTATCCTTTAATAAACTATCCCCTCTACCTATTTCCAAAACAAACAACGGATGGGATTGTCATTATCCTTTAATACAATCCCCTCCCTCCCAATCCTTCCATCCAAACATACCCTAAGGGATAATGGGCTTATATCGTGGCGACAAAAGAAAAGGCTTAAGACTCAAAATTGGGCTAAGACGGATAATATTCATATAAGGGATAGCAAGCTAAAAGGCTACAAATGGATAACAAAGAACTGACCCTATCATTTTCCTAAGTACATAGCTCGTCTTTAGTTCATATCTAAGTGGGTTCTCTACTAATTAGGATTTCACGTTCTACACACCAAACATATTCCTTAAGTACAAGCTTACTTCATTTGCATTGTTCATTAATTTTTCCTATCAATTACCTATGTTCGCATGTAATTCTAAGTGCGTTTTATACTATTCCCTAAAGTCCACTATTTACTATCATAGATTTATCAAAAGTATGCTTAAAGGGACATTTAGAATCTTCTACAGTCAAACGCAACTCCGAAATTATTTTATTGAAAGCAAATAAAAACACATAACACATAAAAACTGGGACGAGGCAACGAACCCCACCCTAAACTCAAAAATGAGTCGTGTCCCCATGACTCGGAAAAGACTCAACGCAATAAAATAAACTACACTAATGCGAAAGGGATAGAAAACGTAGCTTAACCAGAGCGTGGCTTGTCATCGGTGTTGCGTCCATGAACTTTATCCTGCGTAAGTAGACCATAGGTGGCGTGTTGAATCGTGCTCACCCCGAGTAGAATGTTTCGGATAAGGTCCAGCTCTTTTTTAACGTTTCCAAAAGTAGCAATCATCTTCACTTGATTCTCTTCTAACACTTTGATTTTCGCTTCCAACTCGTTATCGGTATGTATCTTCTTCTTTGGAGGAGCTCTAGGAGTCCTTACAGCTTGTGTTGCTTCGTCATGGGCATTCTGAATCGAGATTAAAGGTATCGGTTCTCCAACTACGGACGGTTCAGTTTCTTCACATTTACGCGGAATCTTAGCGTCTAGACACAAGGTAGTGATGGTACAAGGAAACTTAAGATTCTGTTGCTGATGTCTCCTCGTTTGTGATAATAAAATATATTTATGAGACATCATTTTAGGCGTATTTATTAGTTTATAGGTCGATTTTAGCTTAATTTAGTGCACTTTCCTATTTTGAGTCTTGATTTAGTAAAATAATATTTTTAGAGCATATTGGGTTTAATGATTTATTTAGTGCGAAGCTTTAAAGATAATTATGGAGATTAATTAGAGTCCAAGTCAAATACTACAAGATATGGAAAGATATAAGCATGGGAATTGGAGATAAAGGAAACAAAATCTAAAATCATGGAAAAGGAAAAGCTGCCTTAAATCTGAATTTCTGCAGCTACGCCTAAAGAAGTGGTGATAAATCCAAAGCCAAGACGATTTTGGAAGATTCCTTTCATAAGGACGTAGATAATTCTGTGAGGATTCTTTTGGTATCTTGTGGGCTAAAAACCGACCAATAACAAAGAAGATATGATCAAAACAAGTCAGCAGGAATTATCTTTATTTCCATACGAATTTGAGTTGGGCTTGGAGTCCATTACTTAACCTCTCCTTCAAGAAACGAATTAGGTCAACCTATACACTATAAATACAGCCTCTTAACACTCTTAAATCATCCTTGGTGAAACCTTAAGCCAAGACGAAGCTTACAACATAAGAAAAGAAGTCTGGAAGGAGTTGTTCATCAATATGTCTTCTTCTACCTCTGAATTTGTAATTTCTTTCTTTTCTTGCATTAGTATGAACTAAATTTATTTTAGCTTGAGTTTTTAGCATATATGTATGAACCCTAGTTTTGGTTGACATCTATCTAATTTGGAAATTCTATGTTTTAAATTGAATTATTGTTTTTATTCTCTGTTTATGCGTTTGGATTTATATTCTGTGTTCTTGTGGAACCGCGACCATATAGAATTACCATCTAGTAATTAGGTCACAATTGACAACGGTGTTTAATTACATGTTTAGCACATAACGTCTAGTATTCGGTTTAGATCTGACAAATCAACCTAACTAGATAATCACTATGGTTTAGTACATGTTACTATTTACCAATTACAGGAACAGTTTGCTTAGGAAGCCTTATTGACACAGGTAAATCCTATTTAAAACTACCTAGCGTAATTGGAACCGGTTATTGAAATACTACATAATTCACCCTTACATGTTTAGAACGGCAAAACTAGTGGGGATTACATGCTATTGACTCAAGCTATATTCTCATACTACTCTTTCTTTCGTATTTATTTTCTGTCTTTAAATTCTTAGTTTAATTTAGTTTAATCAAAAACCAAATAAATATCTATTATCTTTATTTTCCTTGCGTTTAGTTGTTCTAGCCTTAATTAATTGCACTTGATTATTGCATAAGATTCCCCTAACTTTCGTAGTCTCTGGAACGAATCTTACTTATTTTCTAAAACTTGCATACGATCTGTATACTTGCAGAACCGTGCTAGCTTTAGGGTGTTTATTTGCATCTAATTTATATATCTTTTTATCACACCCTAGGCCGTACCAAGTTTTTGGCGCCGCTGTAGGGGACTACATCGTTAGTCCTTGTGCATATATCTTGTGCTTTTATTTTCAGCTAGTTCTATTTTACGCTTTTTGTCTTTTTAGTTTTTTTATAGATAGTTACAGATGGAGAACCCAAGGAGACTTGAGCTACCCATCGAATTCAGAGTGCAACCAAGAGAAATTCGCGCTCCAGAAATCCAAGCCGCTAAATTTAAGCCTGATCCAGGGATGTTAACGCAGTTTGCAACTCATGGATTATTTAGCGGTGCTGCACATCAAGATCCGATCCGATATATTCAGAAATTCATGCAAATCTGTGATGCTTATATCGTAAGAGGAGTTACTAGGGAACATGTGTATTATGTGATGTTTCAGTTCTTCTTGACCGGAGGTGCAAGCAATTGGTATGATACCCAATACCCTCATGTTATTCCAGATTAGGACAAGCTTCAAGCAAGATTCCTAGACCGCTTCTATCGATTAGTAGACGTTTAAAAGATATGTTGGAGCTTGAACAATTTATAGAGGAAGACGGAGAGAGTTTGGGTGAAGCATGGTTACGATTTACAGAAAAGAAGGCGAGATGTCCATATCATAAATCATCGCCAGAATATTATTTAACCTTGTTTTATGGAGGACTTGATGACAAGTTAAGGGAAAAAGCAGATTCGTTAGGAAACGCAGGTTTTGTGTTACTAGATCCTGAAGAAGCTGAGTTTGGGATGGAGAGAATTCTTGAGAACGAGAGAAGTTGGCCAAAGAAACCAGAAAAAGAAGACACTTCAGAATCTCTGAAGCTTAAAGAGTTGGCCCAACAACTCGAAGAACTACAAGAACAAGCCCGAACAATCGCTCAGTTGAATGTAGTACGTACAATTCCTTCGTGTCCTGGTTGTGGATCAAGAAATCATGTGTGGGAAAGGTGTATGAATAATCCAGCTTTAGCTTCCGTTACATATCCTTAGGATAACTATTATTCTAATGGTTACACTTATCCTCAAGAAAGCTACGCTAGTTATCAACAACCTCCACAACAAAGAAGTTGGGTCAGAAATCAAGAGACTTATTATCAACCCCAACCTCAATCCTATAATCCACCACAACCTTTTCAGCAAAAAGCACCCATTATTGAAAAAACTTGTCAAGAAACGAAGAAAGAACCACCAAAACAATCAATGCAACTGGCAAGGAAAGAACAAATCCCAAGCTTGAATTCGAGTATGGCTAAATTGATGCAAGCAATTGAATACAATATGAGTCGTAGCCAACAAAAAATTCAAGCCCAACAGAAGGTAATCAAGAAACTAGAGCAGACTTTATCACATATGGAAAGTACATTACAAAATAGGCCGAAAGGGCAACTTCCAAGTGATACTATTGCTCCTAGAGATGATTCTTGTCATGCAGTTGAATTGCGAAATGGAAAACAACTACCTCCACCAAGACAAGAAACAGAACCAATCCCTATTCCAGAAAAGGGGGGAGAAGAAACAACCAAAGACACAGTAGAGGAGGTAGTTAAACCAAAGAGTGTCCAAGCCGAGACACCAGGAAAAATGAGAAAACCAGTGGAACTTAACACGCGCCCTCCACCACCATACCCTTCACGTGTCAGAAAGAAGGACAATGACCTGGAATTCAAGAAGTTCGTTGACATGTTGAGCAAGTTAGAGATTAATATGCCGTTTGTTGAAGCTCTCAAGAGAATGCCAAAATATCTTAAATTCATAAAGGACATTCTCTCCAACAAACGAAGTATAGAAACTGGGGAAACAATTGGATTGCCTGTGGAGTGTAGTGCTATATGTCAAAGTAAGTTGCCACCAAAGCTAGAAGATCCCGAAAGTTTCACAATTCCCATCGGCATTGGAGATAATTGGACCGGGAAAGCATTATGTGATTTAGGCGCGAGTATCAATCTCATGCCAAGATCTCTGTTCGAGAAGCTTAATATAGGAGAGGTAGTACCCACATCTGTGGTATTGCAAATGGCGGATCGCTCCCTCTCACGACCAGTAGGTAAAATTGAAGATGTTTTAGTTAAAGATGGTTCTTTTATTTTTCCTTGTGATTTTATTATTCTTGACTACGACGCGGATAAGAATGTCCCCATCATTTTGGGTAGACCATTCTTGGCCACGGGGCGTATACTAATTGATGTTGAGAATGGTGAGTTGATCATGAGGGTACAAGACGAACAAATACGATTCAATGTGTTTAAGGCTATGAAGTTACCGAATTCGAAAGATGAATGTTTCAAAATAGATGTCATCGGAAAAATTGCGCAAGAAGTCTTCAATGAAGCAAGCCTAGATGATGATCTTGACAAGGCCTTGACACTTTAATCACCATAGGAACTTGATATTCCCCCTAAAGGAGTTGCTACATTAGGATCAAATGTACGAGAACTACTTCGAGAATAAGGTGACATTGAACCAATGAAACAACCATCTATAATATGTCCACTTGTTCTCGAAGAAAAAGCGCTTCCAGATCATCTACGCTATGCATATCTAGGTACGAATAAAACTTTGCCTGTTATTATTTCTGCTAACCTTTCAGGTCCTCAAGAGGAGAAGTTACTCCAAGTACTTCGCGCTAACAAAGAAGCAATCGGATGGACTATTGCCGACATCAAGGGAATTAGTCCGTCCGTTTGCAAACACAAAATCATTCTTGAGAACGAAGGTGGGCGATCTATAGGGGGACAAAGAAGACTCATGCCAGCTATGAAAGAAGTGGTGAGGAAGGAGGTAATCAAGTTGTTAGACGCAGGAATTATCTATCCGATTGCTAGCAGTGATTGGGTCAGTCCAGTGCAATGTGTTCCAAAGAAAGGAGGTATCACTACCATCCTTAATGATCAAGGTGAAGCCATACCATCAAGAACAGTTGTGGGTTGGCGAGTATGCATGGATTACTGAAGACCCAACAAAACTACAAAGAAAGATCACTTCTCGCTACCATTCATTGATCAGATGCTAGACAAACTTGCAGGGAGAGAGTATTATTGTTTCCTTGACGGATATTCGAGTTATAATCAGATTTGTGTGGATCCCCTTGATCAACACAACACAACTTTTACTTGTCTGTTTGGTACTTTTGCCTATAAAAGGATGCCGTTTGGTTTATGTAATGCACCTGCCACGTTCCAGAGGTGCATGATGGCTATATTTTGGGACATGATTGATAAATACTAGGAGGTTTTTATGGATGATTTTTCAATGTTTGGAGATAGTTTTGATGATTGTTTGAATAATCTCGAGAAAGTCCTTGTGAGATGTAGAGAAAATGATCTTGTGCTTAACTAGGAAAAATGCCACTTCATGGTTCAAGAGGGAATTGTGTTGGGACATAAAGTTTCGAAGGCAGGGATGGAGGTCGATCGTGCTAAAATTGACGTTATCAAAACATTACCACCTCCAGTTTCTATAAAGGAGTGAGAAGTTTCTTGGGTCACGCAGGATTTTATCGAAGATTTATTAAAGATTTCTCAAAAATCGCCAAACCGCTCTGTTCTTTACTCG
Source organism: Nemophila menziesii (assembly GCA_029959085.1). Classification (NCBI taxonomy): domain Eukaryota; kingdom Viridiplantae; phylum Streptophyta; class Magnoliopsida; order Boraginales; family Hydrophyllaceae; genus Nemophila; species Nemophila menziesii. The sequence goes on from JARWIR010000021.1 coordinate 20,923,347, forward strand.
AAAAGGATACTCCTTTTAACTTTACTGATGAATGTCTTCAAGCGTTTTTGACGATTAAGGAGAAACTGATCTCCACACTTATTGTTATACCTCCGGATTGGAAAGCTCCGTTTGAACTTATGTGCGATGCTAGTGATCACGCTATGGGTGTTGTGTTGGGGCAGAGGAAAGACAAGATCTTCCACACGATTTATTATGCAAGTAAGACTTTCAACGCTGCCCAGATGAATTATACAGTAACGGAGAAAGAGATGTTGGCCGTGGTATATGCTTTTGATAAATTCCGTTCCTATCTGATTGGAAAGAAGACTGTTGTATACACGGACCATTCAGTTATCAGGTACCTTATGGAGAAAAAGGATGCTAAGCCGCGTCTTATTAGATGGGTACTGTTGCTTCAAGAGTTCGACATAGACATTCGAGACCGAAAGGGATGCGAAAATCAAATTGTTGATCATTTATCAAGGCTCGAAGGATCTGATGCGAACAAAGAACCATTGTTGGTTAAAGAGGTATTCCCTGATGAACAACTTTTTGCTATTAAAAATGTGTTTGTGCCATGGTATGCAGATCTAGTAAACCTCATTGTGAGTGGTGTATTCCCCAAGGATATCCATCCACAACAAAGACAAAGATTATCTCACTAGGCCAAACAGTACTATTGGGATGAACCGTACCTCTGGAAGATTTGTAGTGACCAAGTTGTTAGAAGATGTGTTCATGAAGGCGAAATTGACAAGATCATAGCAAGTTGTCATAGTTCGCCTTATGGAGGTCACTTTAAAGGCGATAGAATTGCGGCTAAAATTCTTCAATCCAGGTTCTATTGGCCTACCCTACACAAAGATTGTCATTGTTTTGTACAGTCTTGTCAAAGATGCCAGCTCACTGGTAATATATCAAAAAGGGACGCGATGCCGCTTAACAATATCCTAGAAGTTGAAATCTTTGATGTATGGGGAATAGATTTCATGGGACCTTTCATCACTTCCCATGGAAATCTTTATATTTTGCTTGCGGTAGATTATGTATCAAAATGGGTAGAAGCGGTGGCAACACCAAAGAACGATGCTCAAACAGTGATTAAATTCTTAAAAACAAACATCTTTTCAAGACATGGTACGCCACGTGTTCTCATCAGTGATAAAGGTACCCATTTTATTAACGCTCCACTAAGAAACTATCTTCGTAAGTTTGGAGTGAGACACCGTATTTCAACCGGTTATCACCCACAAACTAACGGTCAAGCTGAAGTTTCCAACCGGGAAATCAAATCTATTCTTGAGAAGACCGTGAATAAAACGAGAAGAGATTGGTCTTTAAAGCTAGATGATGCTCTCTGGGCATACAGAACAGCATTTAAAACACCAGTGGGGGCATCTCCATATCGCATGGTCTACAATAAAGCATGTCATCTTCCTATTGAACTGGAAGCTCGAGCCTTCTGGGCTATTAAAACTCTGAATCTAGATCCAGAATTGGCCGGGAAACAAAGGTTGATGCAGTTGAACGAGTTGGAGGAGTTTCGCTATCTTGCCTATGAAAATTCACGCCTCTACAAGGAGAAGACAAAGAGATGGCATGATAGGCGGCTCCGTCCAAAGCATTTCGAGAGAGGACAAAAAGTGTTATTATACAACTCTCGATTTTCGAACTACCCAGGAAAGCTTAAATCCCGTTGGGGAGGACCTTACATTGTTACGAAAGTCACACCTCATGGAGCAATTGAAATTGAACATCCAACCATGCAACGGACATTCATGGTGAACGGCCAGCGTTTTAAGAGATACCATGACAGTGAAGACTTCGGGCGAGAGGAGACGATCCATCTCGTAGAAAGCGCTTAGCCTGAGGTACACGTCTAACTCAAAGACGTTAAACAAAAGTGCTCTTGGGAGACACCCCTTGTTTTAAATGCTTTTTAGATTAGTTTATTGCTTTGTAGTGTATAATTTTAAGTTAGTGTATATTATTAATTGTGTTTACAAGCTAAAATGAGAGAAAGGTAGTGTGTTATTATGCAGGAAATGAGTTTGGGGTCAAAGGAAAATTTTCGAAAAAATTCGCAGGCAGGTCCGGTATACCGCGCCTCACGCCCGGTATACCGCGCCTGGAAAAACCCGTGACACGGGTACACTGGCTCGGGTTTATTGCCGAGAGAAAAAAATTTGGAACATGACAGGTCCGGTATACCGGAGGATATGCCCGGTATACTGCAGCAGCAAAAACCCGTGACACGGGTAGGGAGGCTCATGTTTTTTGACGAGGAAAAAAATTTGGATAGCTGATGGGTCCGGTATACCGCGGTATGGCGGTTTGAAGGAGTTTTATTCCTATTCAACTTCTTACCTTAACAAACTTAACCCTAACCCTTCCCACACGAAATTTTCAGACCCAAACACTATATATAGACCTTAAAGCTTGTACAAACCTTCACAATTAACATAACAACATCAATAATTCTCTCCTCCATCATCCATAAACACAAATTCTTTATCAAATTCATCACACTACACCATTAAACACCATCAAATTCATCAAGCTTTCCAGAATTCTTCCAAGATTCATCAAGAAATCTTTTTCTTTCATTAATTCCAAGCAACAACCTCAAGCTAAACCAATTTCTCTTAAACTTTTAATTCATCATTGGTATAACTTGAGTTGTGGGTAAATCAAACATGACTAATAGATCTGATGCTATGGAATATAAGAGAAAGTGCACCATCATTGGGAAGAATAAGAAATTGCCTGGAGCCACCATTGAAAAGCCTATCACCATTTATGAGGCTACTAAAGAATCAAAAAGAAAGGCACCAGCACAACCACTACCAAAGAAGTTAACTGCTAGAATGTCTATACCATCAAGGCCTTTGAAGAAGATAAAGATTCATGTCCAAGGTTCTTCTACTTCTTCCTCTAAAATTAATCATGATCTTCCCCCATGGGCTCTTAAATTGCAACATGAAGTTGAAAGATTACGAGAAGATAATAGAGAACTTTGGGTGGAAGTCATACAGATGCAATCACAGCTGGAAGATATAACCTTGGAAAGGGATATTGATAGTTATTCTGATCCCTCTGCTTCAGAAGAGGAGGAGGACATAATGGATCTCTATGGCCAGCCAGGTAAGCCATTCTAATTAGTTTTCTTAATAGCTTGTATGTATTAGGTAGTTTAGTTAGTTTTAATTTTAAATTTTATTCCATTCTTGAGTCTTTTTCGAGTCGTGGGGACACGACTCACTTTTGAGTTGGGAGTGGGGATTCGTTGTCCTCATCTTCTTTTCGTTTTTGCATAAAATTTAAATTTTTTAGGTTGAATTAAGGCATAGAATATTTTGAATGTACCTATTTGAGCATGATTTTATTAGGTCAATGATAGTAAGTAGTATGTTTTTGAAAGATGCAACAAAATTGTTTAGATGCATGTATGAAAACAGGAAATAAAGGATAGTAAAGTTAATGAGTAATGCTATGAAGTCACGTTGAAACTTAGGGAGAGTTATTTGGTGTGTAGACCGTGAGGTTTGAAAGTAGTTGAAAACCCACTTGTCTACGAACTAATAATGAAAACGTAACGAAATCCAGTAGTTCGAAAAATGAATAAGGCAGTTCTTTCATGATAAAAACACTTGAAGCCTTTTATACCTTCTTACCCTTTTATTTGATTATTGTTATTATTTATCCGTCTTAGCCCCTCTGAGCCTTTATAAAGCCCTTTTATTAACCACATTATAATCCTTACCCTTAGTTTATAGGACTTATCTATATGACTCGCACTCGAATCGCAAAACCTGAGACAACTCGTTTTAGAGCTTGAGTTTGGGGTGGTGGTTTCATCAGTAGGGAACATTGGGTTTTGGGAATTATACTTGTGAATTTATTGATGATGAAATTGTTATGATTGTAACCCTTTGCCGGGGTGATAGTGAATGGAAAAGAAGCTACGAGCTAAATTTGCCAACAAGGGCATAAAAAGAAATATATATATATATATATATATATATATATATATGGAAAAAATAGTGTGATATCTCAACATCAAAAAGAGAATCATAGCTATACAAAAGAAAAAATTTGATTTGAAAAGGATAGATATATATTCGGGCCGGCAAAGTGTAATTTGTATATCATCATAAAAGGTTTATCTGGGATTAATTGGGGATGCACATCAAAAGCATCAATTAATTGGGTTGAGTGAGAACATCTTCGAGTGTAAACTCAAGCTCTAGGGCGATTCGTTGATGGCTAGTGAGGAGAGAGCCAAAAGCTCACTTTTCATTATCCAAATATACCACACCCGTCCTTAAGCCACGTTATAACCAAAGAGCTTAGGATTTCTAACTACTTGGTGGAGAAACAATTGAGCTATTAGGTAATAGGTAAGTGGACCATTGGATGCTATATTAGGACCTATGAACAACCTATAGCCATTAACATGAACTAAGTTATCATCCTCTCCTTCTGGCATTGCGAAATTAATCTTGACTTGAATTTATGAATTGTTGATTACATGTGTATTAAGCATACTTGTGCATTGTTTCTTGAGCATTACTACATGATACTTTTTAGATATTTATGCTCTAGGATCATTCATTACGTTCTGTTCTTATTCTCCTCCGACTTCTTCTTCTTGTTTATTTGACTACCCTACTGTTCTTTACTTTTATTGTATCGGGACGATACAACTTTGAGTTGGAGGTCTTGATGTCTCCTCATTTGTGATAATAAAATCTATTTCTGAGACATCATTTTATTAGTTTATAGGTCGAATTCAGCATGATTTAGTACACTTTCCTATTTTGGGTCTTGAATTAATTAATTATTAATGTTAGAGCATATTGGGATTAATTATTTATTTAATGTGAAGCTTTAGAGATATATGGTAATTAATTAGAGTCCAAGTTGGTAAAGAGAACTAAAGGAAAGAAGATAATCATGGAAATTGAAGATAAAGGAAAGAAAAGCTAAAAACATGGAAAAGGAAAAGCTGCCTTAAATCTGAATTTCTGCACCTACTACCACAAATCAGCTTATATCTTAAAAACGGTGAGGAATTTGGAGAAACGGTAAGGAGAAAAGTTGAATATCTTTCCGAGACGATGAATTTGGTATATTCATACGCATCAATCGGAGAAATATTGAAGCTGTTAGGACCAAAAGAAAAACGAGGCTGATTGCATGTTTTTGGGCTACGAATTTGAGTTGGGCTTGAAGCCCATATTTACATTTTCCTTCAAGAAAACGAATTAGGTCAACCTATACACTATAAATACAACCTCTTAACACTCTTAAATCATCCTTGATGAAACCTTAAACCAAAAGGAAGCTTACAACACAAGAAAAGAAGTCTGGAAGGAGCTGTTCATCAAGATGTCTTCTTCTACCTCTGAATTTGTAATTTCTTTCTTTTCTTGCATCAGTATGAACTAAATTTCTTTAGCTTGAGTTTTAGCATATATGTATGAACCCTAGTTTTGGTTGACATCTATCTAATTTGGGATCTTTATGTTTTAAATTGAATTATTGTTTTTATTCTCTGTTTATGTGTTTGGATTTATATTCTGTGTTCTTGTGGAACCTAGGCCATATAGAATTACCATCTAGTAATTAGGTCACCATTGACAACGGTGTTTATTACATGTTTAGCACATAACGTCTAGTATTCAGTTTAGATCTAATAAAAATCAACCTAAGTAGATAATCACTATGGTTTAGTATATATTGTTGGCATATAGCCTCCCTTAATAGGTTGTTTTAATGTGACAAATCCTCTTGTTTTTAGTGTGTTAATTACTCTTGTTTTACATATTCTATCTTGCACTCTAATTCATCAAAAAGCTCTTCTTTATCATTTAGATCAAAGCTTTATTGTTATATCTTAAGAAACTAATTCTCTTACAAATACTTTTATTCATATCTTTGTGTACATTGAGAATTAGCTTTAGTGATCAACTACAAATTTTCTTAAAATGATGTTCTCTACAACTCTCGTGAAGAAGGTTTTTTTATCCGGGCATCATAGTAAAAGATATACTCACTAGAAGGTGTTTTAGACCTTTGGTGCGGTACACCGGAGGTTCTGTGCGGTACACCGCAGCCCACGGACTACACCACGGACCAGGGGGCTAGCCCGTCAGAGAGCAAGTGAATTTAGCAAGCTCAGTGCGGTACACCGCACCAACCCCGCGGTGCACCGCAGATTAGGGTTTCCTGCAGCAAAATGAAGACAAAAGGAATATATCCGTTGGGGATATTAATATATCCGTTGGAGACAAGTCTTATGACCGTTGGAAGCATTTTGCAGCTATAAATTGAAGGTCTTTCAAGGCTACAATTACACCTTTAACCCATATACACTTAGGGGCTTAATTGTTATCATCCAAGAAGGTGTCAAGAGCTATACATTGTCATATCCACTCAATTAAGGAGTTAATCCAATAAGCCACAAAGTTCTATCTACTCAAGAGGAGTCTTTCATGCTTAAGTGTTATATCTACTCATTAGGAGATTGTTAGCAAAGTAGTTTCACCCTTTAAACACTTTGTATTTATCCTCTTAATTCTAGTTCTTGTAATAGATAGGTTAAGAGAGAATTTGAGTATCGGGAGTATACTCAGTGTCCTTGTGTTGTGATTACACAAGAGTTTCCTTCGTGGTTTCGAAGAGGTTGTCCTTCGTGTTATCGAAGAGGTTGTAAGGGTTATTGTGTTCTCGACCCGGTTAAGAGAGACACGGGAGCTTAGTGAAAAGCTTGAAATCCTAAGGAGGCTTCCTTAGGTAGTGGATGTAGGGAAACCGAACCACTATAAATCGTGTGTATCTTTCTATCCCTACGCTATTTACTTTCCGCACTTAATATGTTTGATAATATGCCTATATGAATAGCTAGTATGAATATTGTGATAATGCTTATCTTATTTATCAAACTTTGGTCCTCTAAGTTAGTAAGAGAATAGATAGACGATTTACTTGTTAAACTTATATATCGAACCTCTAACTTATCCTTTGCATGATCCCATAAGTGTTTGATATATTAGTTGACTTAGAAGTTTCTTTCTTAAACTTATAATTGTCCAAAAGATTTTTAATTAGGCATTAATCTTATTAGTAATCCTATTCACCCCCCCCCTCTAGGACTTTCAATTAGTATCAGAGCCTAACTCTATGTGAATAGCTTAACCGTTAGTAGAGTAAACGATTTGGAATTTAATCTTTTGGAAGTGTTGTTTTCTACACAACCTCCATTTTCTTGTAGGTAATCGTTACTTTGCTTGGAGGAAACAAATGGAAGAATTAATATACGAAAGAACACTCAAATCTCGAAAAAGGAAAATCCGGTGATTTCTTTTCTTTATCTCGTATATATTTTTGCGTTCCTCCTGATGATGTGTGTTTATAATTTTGTTTTGGTTGTGATTTGATTAGTTGTGTTTGTTGTTATCATGTTTTATCTTTGGATATTATCTTGTGATACTAATCATTGTTTTAATGTTATTAGTGTTATTGCATCTAATTCTCATGAATGATGTTTTTGCACTTTAGCTCTTAGAATTTTGGTAATTGCATTTTAGTCCCCAAAATTTTCAAAATTGCACTTTAACCCCTCATATTTATTAAATTCTCCAAAGTGTCATAGTTTGGACTTCATAATCTTTCACATGTAAAATTTGCCATTTTAGTTCATATTTTTGAAAAATTGCATTTTTAGTCCCTACTATGTGAAATTGTTTTTTGTCCCTCAACTATTATAAATTGCACTTTTTATTCTTACAAGTTTTTATAAATTTTAAAAGTGCCTATTGATTGATAAAAGGGAAAAAGATCAAAGATATTAGTTTACACTTTCAAATCTCAATTTATCTTTGAACACAAATTTGCATTTTCATATGTCTTTTAGTAAGGGTGAGTTTTAAAGAAATTGCTTTTCAAAATATTTTTCCGATAATATTTTAAAATCTCATAACATTTCAAAAATGTTTCTATGCATAGAATTATGGGAATTAATCCATTATTGGTCATTAACTCATTTGCATGAAATTGTTTAGCCTTACTATCTATATGTTGTGCTTCATTATGTGCTTATATGGTTTATTCCCTATTGTGCTAATATCTTGTATAACTTGACCTTTTCATGCTTAAAATTGCTTAGTTTTTACATTGAGTCTTTTTGTACTTTTTAGAAAATATAGGGGTATTTGTGAAATAAACTGTTTTATTTGTTTTCGGGATTTCCATGTTGAATCTTTTCAAAACAAAAGCGTTTTTAGTAGCTTTAAAATATTTCTATACTATTGGGGAGTTTTCATATTAGCTTCGGATGTTTATGCAAATTGCCTATTTTCTATTCTCTCCTCTTACACCTTTTAGTCGAGCTATAGTGCGGTGCACCGCAGCAATGGTCCGGTACACCGCGATTCGGGGTTTAGTGTTTTATTTTGCATTGTGGTCCTTATTGGTTCAAAATGTTTATTTGAGGTCCCTTTAATTAGGAACAAGATGCATTTTGCTTGAAAATTAGACCTACGTCCCTATTGTCTTGAGAAAGTTATAATTAGGTCCTTGAAGTTTTTCAAAATTGCATTTAGTCCCTAAACTTTTGAAAAATGCATATTGACCCCTATACTTTTCAAAGATTAAATTTTACCCCTTGATTTCTTAAAATCGGTTCAAATTTTCTTATTGGTAAAAAAGGGAGAAATTATTGGTCAAACTTTTCAAAATTGAAACAAACACTCTATGTATTTTGTGAGGGGGAGTTTTTCTTAAATTATCTTTAAAAACTAAAATGCTTGATTAATCGTTTGTACTAATCGTTTATCTCATAAATTGCACTAATCGTTTGTGTTGTTGGAAAGCGTATAAGATGAAAACCTTTCGATCAAGAAGTTGGTAAAATGTCTCTATCCCTTATCTTTTTCATGCTTTGCAATTGTTGATCTTTGTGCATCTCAAATTAAAATGTTTTAGTTGCTCTTAACCCTTGATCTCTTTATATTGTTTTTCGAAATCTATTCACTTGAGTTTTAGCTCTTCTATGTTTAGTTGCTTGATATTATTTTATTATCCCGTCTTTTTGATGAAGACAAAGGGGGAGAAATATGTGCACTAAAACTTTCAAAATTGCACTTTTTAATACTCACAAAAGCATTTCATATCTTATATTCATTTTTACTTAAATGCTTATTGTGAGGGGGAGCTATATTTCATAAGAGCTTATATTTTCATATCATTCCTAAGGTGTTTTAGTGAAGGATTTGTCATCATAAAAAAGGGGGAGATTGTTGGCATATAGCCTCCCTTAATTGGTTGTTTTAATGTGACAAATCCTCTTGTGTTTAGTGTGCTAATTACTCTTGTTTTACATATTCTATCTTGCACTCTAATTCATCAAAAAACTCTTCTTTATCATTTAGATCAAAGCTTTATTGTTATATCTTAAGAAACTAATTCTCTTACAAATACTTTTATTCATATCTTTGTGTACATTGAGAATTAGCTTTAGTGATCAACTACAAAGTTTCTTAAAATGATGTTCTCTACAACTCTCGTGAAGAAGGTTTTTTTATCCGGGCATCATAGTAAAAGATATACTCACTAGAAGGTGTTTTAGACCTTTGGTGCGGTACACCGGAGGTTCTGTGCGGTACACCGCAGCCCACGGACTACACCACGGACCAGGGGGCTAGCCCGTCAGAGAGCAAGTGAATTTAGCAAGCTCAGTGCGGTACACCGCACCAACCCCGCGGTGCACCGCAGATTAGGGTTTCCTGCAGCAAAATGAAGACAAAAGGAATATATCCGTTGGAGACAAGTCTTATGACCGTTGGAAGCATTTTGCAGCTATAAATTGAAGGTCTTTCAAGGCTACAATTACACCTTCAACCCATATACACTTAGGGGCTTAATTGTTATCATCCAAGAAGGTGTCAAGAGCTATACATTGTCATATCCACTCAATTAAGGAGTTAATCCAATAAGCCACAAAGTTCTATCTACTCAAGAGGAGTCTTTCATGCTTAAGTGTTATATCTACTCATTAGGAGATTGTTAGCAAAGTAGTTTCACCCTTTAAACACTTTGTATTTATCCTCTTAATTCTAGTTCTTGTAATAGATAGGTTAAGAGAGAATTTGAGTATCGGGAGTATACTCAGTGTCCTTGTGTTGTGATTACACAAGAGTTTCCTTCGTGGTTTCGAAGAGGTTGTCCTTCGTGTTATCGAAGAGGTTGTAAGGGTTATTGTGTTCTCGACCCGGTTAAGAGAGACACGGGAGCTTAGTGAAAAGCTTGAAATCCTAAGGAGGCTTCCTTAGGTAGTGGATGTAGGGAAACCGAACCACTATAAATCGTGTGTATCTTTCTATCCCTACGCTATTTACTTTCCGCACTTAATATGTTTGATAATATGCCTACATGAATAGCTAGTATGAATATTGTGATAATGCTTATCTTATTTATCAAACTTTGGTCCTCTAAGTTAGTAAGAGAATAGATAGACGATTTACTTGTTAAACTTATATATCGAACCTCTAACTTATCCTTTGCATGATCCCATAAGTGTTTGATATATTAGTTGACTTAGAAGTTTCTTTCTTAAACTTATAATTGTCCAAAAGATTTTTAATTAGGCATTAATCTTATTAGTAATCCTATTCACCCCCCCCCCCCTAGGACTTTCATATATTACTATTTACCAATTACAGGAACAGTTTGCTTAGGAAGCCTTATTGACACATGTAGATCCTATTTAAAACTACCTAGCGTAATTGGAACCGATTATTGAAATACTACATAATTCACCCTTACACGTTTAGAACGGCAAAACTAGTGGGGATTACATGCTATGGACTCAAGCAATATTCTCATACTTCTTCTTCTTTCGTATTTAGTTTTCTGTCTTTAAATTCTTAGTTTAATTTAGTTTAATTAAAAGAAAACCAAACAAATATCTATTTGTCTTTACTTTTCTGCGTTTTATTTGTTCTAGCTTAAATTATTTGCACTTGATTATTGCATAAGATTCCCCTAACCTTCGTAGTCTCTGCGGAACAAATCTTACTTATTTTCTAAAACTTGCATACGATCTGTATACTTGCAGAACCGTGCTAGCTTAGGGTGTTTATCTGCACTTTATTATTATCAGATTTTATCAAACCCTAGGCCGTACCGGAAGGTAATATGGTTTTTGAAAATACATTAAATACAGAGAAAATACAGTAATTATACGACACGTCAATAGTATAATATACGTATTTGGTATAATTTTTTATTTTCTATTTTTTAATTTGTTTTTTTATTCGGTTTTAGCGATTCTATCATTAAGGAAAATAAAAAGGGCGACAAAAGATCGCCCTGTCTCAATCCCCGTTCTGACTTAAATTTTTCTAACCTATTTCCATTAAAATTTAGTTGAAAAGTAAATGATTATAAACAATTCGAGATCCATCCAATCCATTTGTCATGAAAACATAGTCTTTTTAGAACAAGTATTAATAAATCCCATCATACCTGGTCGTATGCCTTTTCCATGTCTAGTTTGATTGCTGCCATCGGTTTAGCTCTTTTGCGTTTTCTCTTCATAAAAAATAAGATATATTTCTTGCGCTATTAAAATGTTATCTTGTATCGCATTACCTTTAATAAATACCGACTGTGTGGGAGATTCTATATCGTTCATGAACTCTTGTAATCTTTTACCAACATTTTTGCTATTATTTTATATCCAAAGTTCACATATGATATTGGACGATAATCAGCTATTCCTTCTTGTTTCTCTCCTTTCGGTATGAGTGTAATCAGTGTTTCATTCAATTTATCGAGTGATATATTGTTATTGAAAAAATCTTGAACCATTAGTAAAACATCATATTGAATTATATGTCAATATTTCTGGTAAAACATACCATTTAATTCGTCAGATGCTGGCGCTTTGGTAGGTGACATGTCAAAAACGGCTTTTCGGACCTCTTCCATCGTCGGTTGTCGTGTAAGTTTATCGTTTATTTCCTCTGTTACCTTCTTTTTTATTCCTTCAACTGCCCTTCCATTTGTTCTGAATTCTATTCTTTAAAGTTTTCATCTCTGAAGTCTCTTCCAACCACCTTCCGTCATTGTCCTTAACTCGATGTATCATGTTTACCTTTCGTCTGCTTATAGTAGACAAATACAAAACCTAGTATTTTTGTCACCGCATTTGATCCATCCCTGTCTCGCCCTATAATACCAGTATTTCTCTGCTGCTTCGCATGTCTTTTTTATCTCTTTTTTAATTCTCATATGTTCTTCAATACTTTCTTTTATGACCGTCTGACTTTCCAATTTAATCAATTTATCTGTCAAACTTTTTATCTTAATCGCATTGTTTTTGAAATTCTTCTGCTCCATCATGTTAGGGATATAACAGTATTATCTCTCTTTTCAACAAACATCGGTAAAGATCCTCCATCCCAGGTTTAACCCATGTTGTTTTTATTACTTCCTCACATTGTTCATGTTCCACCCACATTGTCTCAAATTTGAACCATCTTTGATCAATGTTCATAGAATGATCATATTGTAGAATGAGCGGACAGTGGCCGATCCAATCTCTAGTGGAATAAAGACTTGCGCGTGTAAGTACCTGTTCATCCAATCACTAGATGCAAATGTCCGATCAAGTTTGACCCTGACGAGCTTGCCAATGCTTCTGTTAGTCCATGTATAATAACAATCATGTGAATGTATTTCAATTAATCCATTGTTCGATATAAACAAGTTAAATTCTTGTATTCATCTATTATTTGGGGGTGTATTACTATGTTTTTTACAATTTTTTAAAATATCGTTAACATCCCCTATAATATCCATGGTTTATTGATATTTTTATTCCAGAGTGTTATTTCTTTCTATAATTTTAGCCGTTGTTCAAAATTATTCGGAGCATGCACACAAACCATATAATAAAGAAAACCTGTATCATGAATAAACAAGATTACAAAATATTGACTAGACATAACGACTTCTAGCTTAATATCCGCTTGCCAAATAACCAAAATTCCTCTAGAATGGTAAGCAGTCCCGACAGGGTCCCTAATAAAACTATTGGCATATTTAAAGTTTTTTAACACATTAAAAGCATCTTTAGAACGTAACATAGTTTCGTTAAAAACATGTAATACCTAGTTTGAATCTTCCAATCACGGACTTGATATTGGACATTGTCAAAAATACCAACGTACTCATTGAATTGGACACATATCCCTTAAAAAGTAAATCTTGACCACATTATAACGGTTTTCTTCTCTTCTTTCCGCTACAATGTACTCATTAAACTCTCTTGTATGAACATTCCCTGGCCTGGCCAATATTTTATTACTTACTTACCCAAGGATTGGTCCAAAACTTAAATTTCATGTTGTTTCCAAATTTGACCCAAGTCCATTTTTCTTAACTGTTCTGGCCCGGCCCAATTATAATATTGTTGTCCACATCCTTTATCTCTCTCCCGTTATCATTCCAGACCATCTTCTTCCTCACCGATTTAATCCCAGTATTAAATCCAACTGTCCGATTTAGTCACCGTACTTCTCTTATTACCTATTTCTTGTTTCTGCAACTTCGAAGTATTCAATTCAATCCCCTGTTCTCTTCCCCTACTTGTTAAAAAACTTTCTGTAATATTCTTACATGTCTGATATCTAAATACTGCCTTTATTATCCAACCTACGGATTCCCTCAGCAAATCGATCCTGCATTTTCGACAAAACCTACTCCCACCTGTATCTATAGTTAGCACTTTGAACAAATCCAACACAGTATATAAGGTAAGAGCAAGACAATTCAATTTTTTTTCATATGTTTTTTCTTATTATTAGCCGTGCTTCCTTGGAGACCAAGGATCTTATAATTGCTTATAATACTATTAACAGTATTGACTATTAGAATAATATAATTCCTAGAACAAACCTCGCATTTCGATAGCTTATGTTTCTGGAGATTCATATAGCAAATTAAACTGATATGTTGACTATTGAAAGAAAGCTTCTGAAACCACAAATACCTAGTTAAATTTTTGGATTTATCCCAAATACCTAGAAAGCTTGTGAGCAAAGTTCGCTGTGGGGGACCTTTTTTGTAGTATAAACTTCTTTGGGGAACCAATTTCACAATTTGTTTTTGTTTTTAAAGTTTTTTACTGCAATTCGGAAAAATCTATGTCTCGATTGAATTGAATATTACAGACAGTTTGTAGGTTGGATAATAAAGGCAGTATTTAGATATCAGACATGTAAGAATATTACAGACAGTTTTTTAACAAGTAGGGGAAGAGAACAGGGGATTGAATTGAATACTTCGAAGTTGCAGAAACAAGAAATAGATAATAGGAGAAGTACGGTGACTAAATCGGACAGTTGGATTTAATACGGGTAATAAATCGGTGAGGAAGAAGATGGTCTGGAATGATAACGGGAGAGAAATAAGGATGTGGACAACAATATTATAATTGGGCCGGGCCAGAACAATTAAGAAGAATGGACTTGGGTCAAATTTGAAAACAACATGAAATTTAAGTTTTGGACCAATCCTTGGGTAAGTAATAAAATATTGGCCAAGTCAGGGAATGTTTACACAAGAGAGTTCAATGAGTACATTGTAGCGGAAAAAAGAGAAGAAAACCGTTATAATGTGGTCAACATTTACTTTTTAAGGGATATGTGTCCAATTCAATGAGTACTTTGGTGCTTTTGACAATGTCCAATATCAAGTCCGGAGAAATTCAAACTAGGTATTACATGTTTTTCCGAAACTATGTTACGTTCTAAAGATACTTTTAATGTGTTAAAAAACTTTAAATATGCCAATAGTTTTATTAAGGACCCTGTCGGGACTGCTTACCATTCTAGAGGAATTTTGGTTATTTGGCAAGCGGATATTAAGCTAGAAGTCGTTATATCTAGTCAATATTTTGTAATCTTGTTTATTCATGATACAGGTTTTCCTTATTATATGGTTTGTGTGCATGCTCCGAATAATTTTGAACAACGGCTAAAATTATAGAAAGAAATAACACTCTGGAATAAATATATCAATAAACCATGGATATTATAGGGGATGTTAATGATATTTTAAAAAATTGTAAAAAACATAGTAATACACCCCCAAATAATAGACGAATACAAGAATTTAACTTGTTTATATCGAACAATGGATTAATTGAAATACATTCACATGATTGTTATTATACATGGACTAACAGAAGCATTGACAAGTTCGTCAGGGTCAAACTTGATCGGACATTTGCATCTAGTGATTGGATGAACAGGTATTTACACGCGCAAGTCTTTATTCCACTAGAGATTGGATCGGCCACTGTCCGCTCATTCTACAGTATGATCATTCTATGAACATTGGTCAAAGATGGTTCAAATTTGAGACAATGTGGGTGGAACATGAACAATGTGAGGAAGTAATAAAAACAACATGGGTAAAACCTGGGATGGAGGATCTTTACCGTTGTTTGTTGAAAAGAGAGATAGTACTATTATATCCCTAACAGGATGGAGCAGAAAAACTTTCAAAAACATTGAATGAGAAATTGATTAAATTGGAATGTCAGGCGGTCATAAAAGAAAGTATCGAAGAACATATGAAAATTAAAGAAGAGATAAAAAAAGACATACGAAGCAGCTAAGAAATACTGGTATAATAGGGCGAGACAGGGATGGATCAAATGCGGTGACAAAAATACTAGGTTTTTTATTTATCTACTATAAGCAGACGAAAGGTAAACATGATACATCGAGTTAAGGACAATGACGGAAGGTGGTTGGAAGAGACTTCAGAGATGAAAAACAGTTTCCAACAATGCTATGCGAATAAGTATTGCATAAGCATAATCTAAGTCTCCACCACAATTAATAACTCTTCCTTAATGATTGGATGCATATCTCTTCCCTTTTTCCTTTTGTCACTATAAAAATAATGCATATATGGAGAAGATATAAACAAAACAAATTTATTTCATATATGAATAGAGATTAAATTAATACAACTGAAAAAGCGGGATTACAAATTTGAAAAACATGATCAACGCTAAAAGAAAAAAAGCAACCTATATAACCCATATAACAAATGGAAGTTATGATATAAGAAACTGGTTCATGGATAATATAGATGTGTTTACTAAAAATGGTTGAGACCGCAAGGAGGTCACAACTTATATTCTTCTTATATGCTGGAACTTATGGAAAGCTCGAATGAAAAGCTTTCATGATAGGAAAACATAGATTATGAAAGATACTATTCATAATGTAAATAGGTGTATGAATGAATTATTTAGGCCTAGAGACAGTGAGGGTTTGGGAGTGCGATCTATTGTGAATATCAAGTACATGGGTATGATTGATAACCCGCTTTTAAAGGAAGAATTTGACTTTGTTTGGCTTTGAGATGCTTCTTTCACCAAAGATTGAGAATCGACCGGAATTGTTTCAGTGGCAGTGAATAAAAAGGGTAATATTATACACCAACTTACTATGAAAGGTCTAGTGAAAAGTTCTTTGAAAGGTGAATGTCGCGCAAATCTTTTCTCTATGAGAAAAGCAGCTTCCCTCAATTTACAGAGTATTTCCTTTCACTCCGATAACCTTGAATTGGTTCAAGGTATTACTAGAAGTTCAAGTCTTCGTTGGCAAATTTACCCGTTCATTACTGAAATGAACAACTGGCTAATCAAGTTTCTTCTTTGGAAAGTGGGCTATATAAATCGAGAATTGAATAATGTGGCAGGTTTGTACTTAATCTTTTACTTTGAAAAAAACCCCACTGCTACCCTCAAACCTTACAAATATATGAACCCAAACTAGACATGGAGTGATCTACTAATTCCTCCCCCAACTTCTTATTTCTAATGTTTTGTATACTTTAATCCAAACCCTACAAATATATGAACCCAAATTAGACATGGAGTGATCTACTAATTCCTCCCCCAACTTCTTATTTATAATGTTTTGTATACTTTAATCCTAACAAGTAATATTGTCTTCAATTCTTCCCTGAAACTTCATAATACATCTTCTAAATTGGTTAGTGGTCCATTTTTAGGAAGAAGAACGTCTAGGGGTATTTTATGATGAACGAAGACTTATGACTACTTATTCAAGTAAATATTTCTTCACATGTAAGAGTTTTAACTCGAATAACAACGTATTTAGTTCTCTCTTGAAGAGGCAACACATATTTATCAACGAATAACAACGTCTTTAGTTCTCTCTTGAAGAGTCAACACATATTTATCAAAGTTTAGAGTCAATGTATCATTTGTTATAGATCCATATCTTAATGTAATTAAAGTGGGAACATTCACACACTATTTCCCGTTAAAAACTTGAAATTTTCAAAAAAGCATAGATCAGTAGAGAGTTCAAGATAGATACGAACTAAGAGCTAGACCAAAAGGTACATGAGTGTGGCAATTTCTGTAGACTTGCATGTGAGATATAATAATGAAGGGCCATTTTACCTGTTTTTCATTAAAGTTGTGATAAACTAGAAGTGCTTCGAAGTTTACAAGAAATTCATCAATCTTACACTTACACATGAGACTATTTCTTGAAAAAATTGTGCGTTATGAAGAGTTTTTGGATTGAAATTTTTTAATGATATAGAGGGCTTGGTGCTTACAGATCATGATAGGACAAAGAAAGTTTCAACATATGAAAAATATTATCCCCATGCTTTTCTCAGACTCACTATAAAGAAAAAAGAGATACCTCCTTCATTTAATTTGAAGGAGTCTATTAGTTTAGCATTCTAATAAGGGTAAAGCCCTCGTCTGGCCCCTTAACTATGCCCAAAGTGCACGGGCTTCCCCTGATCTTCAAAATTACCCTTTTGTGCCCCATATATGAAATGTGCATTACGAATTGCTCAAAGTTGAAATGTTGAACCAAAAGTATTTTCTGCACTTATTTAGTTGAAATGGTGTGTAAAAGAATGTTTTTTAATATTTTTCTCCATTGTTGAAGGTTTGAAGCATTCAAAACTTCAAAGGTTTTTTTTTCAAGTTAGGGACGATGCTGACGAAGACAGAGACGGTGAGGTGGCGCTGAGGTGGCACTGACGTGGCGCCATGTGACGTTGACTAACGGTCAACTGACAGAAAAAAGGGCTAGCCGTGTAATTTTGAAAATCAGGGACGGCCCGTGCATTTTGGGCATAGTTAAGGACCCAGACGAGGGCTTTACCCTTGTAATAATCATCGTCTTGTTTTGAACTATGGAACAAATTTTGTGGACATTACTAACGTCTTGTTTTGATAATAATCTACACCTATTTATTTTGTTCCGCTGATTTAGCGGATTGCATGGCCAAGCCACGCCAAAAGGTTCTATTGGAACATACTGCTTCCTTTTTAAAGTGAAGAAGCCTTTTATCTCTTGCGTAACGCTTTTTAGCTTTTTTACTAATAACTTCTGTTAATAGAGCTTATGGATCACTAGTCTTAACTCTTAACGGTGCCTCGACTAAACACAGAACCCCGATTCTCAGAAACCAAACGAACCGAAAAACCCAGACAACCCGAATATCCCGGACAGCCCGGCCAACACGAAGAACCCGGAAAACCCGAATTACCCAGAGCGAACGAATCAACTCAACTTCTTTACTAGGTCGTTTCACAAAACGGCCATTTGTAAGTCTCACACGAGAATGCAAAACTTCATCTCGAATTGTAGCTGAATTCGGAATTTCTGCTGGAATTAATTGATTTTCTGCAGAAAAATCATGACTGGAGCTGTTTCTGCCTGAATCAGGAGGAGAAAAGATGTTTTGAGCTATAGCAGGTGGTACAGAGGGAGGAATCAGCTCTGAAATGATTTCAGGCGAAACAGGGCCTTTCCAGCGATGGAAATCAGTGGCGGTGATCTCTGGCGGTCTGCAGAATCCACTCTTCTTGCACATGGTGCAGGGCGGAAGTGGAAGAAGGCGGCGCGAGGTGGCAGCGGCGCTGTTTTCCGGTGAAGATCTCCGGCCAAGATTCCCGGCAGGACTTCCAAAGCCGGTGAGTATGGCTAATGGGTTCGGTAGTGTCATGTGCTAAAGCTGCAAAGGGATTGTGGAGCTTTAACTGAAGGGGTATTAGTAGTAGGTCCAGAAAACTACTGCTTTTGGGAATGCAGAGCTGGTTCGTTGTGAAGCTTCTGCTGAGGTGGACGATTAGATGCTTTCGAGCTGGACTGATGAATCTGCTGATGGGATGGACGGGGGTGGGGTGCTGGTGCGAGAAAGGAGGGATCTAACCTGCTGTTACGAGGGGCCATCACTATGCACGGAGGCGCACGTCGATCCGCCACATGCCCAAAAGCCTTGCAAATATCACAACACACGGGAAATTGCTCGTATTTGATGTTAATAGTGTAGTCTTTTTCCTTCAGAGAGGCTAGATCAATGGAGCTTTTCCGTTCCTTGTGGAGATCGAGCTCGATAAGGACTCGACCATAGCACATATCCTCACTCGTCATGGTTATACCGTCCGATCAGAAAGGCTTACCGATTTGCGAAGCAATTTTAGCTAGACCAAGCGTGGTCCTAGCTTGAACCGGGAGGTTACGAAGAATAATCCAAACGGGAGTAGTAGTAATCTCGAGATGCCCAAAGTCGAAAAATTCCAAAATCTCCGAGAGGAGGAGCAACTTTCCGAAGGTTGTGAAAGGGCCTTCGGGGGGAGGATGGATTGTTTATCCTCCTCTTTATCAAATTTGAAGACAATGCAACCACTTGGGTGTCTTCGAACTTTGCAAGGAACTATACATTCTTTCACAATTCTTTGAATGAATGTCTGTCATGTCTGGGTTTCTTTTACCGGCCACGTATCCTATGAGAGAAACCTAAAATATTGCTCAATGGTTAGGATATCGTTATCTAACAATGAAAGCTTTAACCGGCTCAAAGTATTGGAGTTCTAGTTCTGCTCTAGGCTTACGATTGTTTGTAAGAATACTTTTATTATCCGATTTGATTGTATTCGAAGGGGCTTGTTTAATTATCACATCGGCGACCAAGATGTGATCTTGGGTGGTCGTTCATGCCTAGGAGTGACCACTTTGATGCACGAGTACCTTCAAGTATGTTTATCTCAGCATCCTCGTTTAGCTCAATGGTGTCTTTCATGTTACAGGAACTTGACTTGAGCATTTTAACATGGCGTCGAGTTGATCCCAAGCATCCTTGAGAAATGCTTTAGTTTGATCCTTCAATTCTTCAAGGTGAGTTGAGCTAGTTACCTTGGTTATGTTATTGTTCCAAGAGCCTTTATCCACCATGGAGCAATCGCCGGATGGGCAAGGAAACTGACCGTCCAAGAGAGGGCTGATCGGCCGAGGAGCTGCTGCCGAGTGGGGAAGGAGAGAGCTCTCCAGATTGTTGGTCACCTAATCAGTCCCAAAAGAACCTCTTGTCGCCAAATCACGAGATAGCGTGAGACTATTCACATTTTTAGAGGGGCGATGATCCGGGTTTTTTCGTGATGTGAGGTTTGCAGGGTCCGGAGGTCTTTTGGTGGTGGCTTCAAGGCGTAATGGTGTCTTCGGGATCAATGTCATCGGAGGAGGAGCCTAGAAGAGACGAGCAGGGGCGGTTTGGATGGCTTGGGAGGAGGAGACATGCCGGAGAAGCGAAAAGGGGCGCTAAAAGATCATGACGATACATTATATTAAATGGAACAGTACTCTTGTTTTTAATGAATAATGGAACTATTAACTATATATAGGAAAATGCTTTATGAATGTGGAGATTAACGTTCATAATTACACCGACTTGGTTGGATCACCATATAGGTCAGCGCTCGATGTTTATTGTATAAATTTGCACACAAATAGAAAGATACATATGCACAACGTAACCAAGTAGAGATATATAAGAGTAATAAGTAGTTATCATTTCATAGATAGCAACATATATAATTATGGTTAGGTACTGTCTTCTGTAATAAATCAACTATTATTGCAGTATGCTGCAGCTCGGTATTACCTAAGAGGTAATATGATCCATCTGCAGGTAAAAACGCTAAGCAGATATACGGACTTGTGTACATTGCGATGTGATCCTTATCTAGATATTAGCAAGTCAGTTCGCCTGAGAATCCATAAAACTATATCTCCACACTAGGAAAGTCATCCATGCCTGCTTTACTAGTATCATAACAAAGATCATATAGAATAGGAGCTTCTTCAGATGGGGTTGATTTTGTTTAAAAGATGTCTCCACACATACCACCTCAAGTTGCTATAGACATGTTCTGGCAAGCGTGTGAATGTACTTCCAGAATCGATAAACATAAGGCCGTTCCATTTTTCGGGAGCAATATTAAACAGTTTGTCAGTTTCACTACCAAGAATCATATGCTTTAGTTTTAAGAAGTATAAGGCTTCATTGTCCGAGCTAACAGGATCACCATAAAGTATTGCTCTAGGACCAGCCCAATAGCCGCATGGTGATACACCATGGATCCCAGACTTCGTCAACCTTAAGCACATTATATTTGGGGGTGAAACGGACAAAACATAATATATTGATCCTAAAAGATTGAACGGCCTAATATTTATAGATTCTGGAACTACAATCTCTCGCTTTCCACTACATGTCTATAACGACTTGAGGTGTGGTATGTATGGCAACATCTCTTAGAAAAATCAATCCCATCTGAAGAACCTCCTTCTTCCTTTGATCTTTGTTACGATACTGATAAAGTAGGGATCGAAGACTTTCCTATTGTAGATTTATTTCAGAGGAATCTCAAACCTACTAACACTGTTAGTTCTGGAAAAAGATCAAGTAGCTGTGCAGGTAGGATCGCTTGTCTGCTTAGCTTTTATACCAGCAGATGGATCCTATTACATTTTAGGTAATACGCAGCTGAAACGTACTGCAATCACAGTTAATTTAGTGCAGAATACAGTATCCTTCGTTCAGAAGGCATGTACCTAACCATAATTATATATTGTTACTATCTATGAAATGATAATTACTTATTACTCGTATATATCTTTACTTGTTACGTTTTGCATATGCATCTTTTTGTTTGTGTCCAAATTTGTATTATAAACATGGAGCGCTGACCTATATGGTAATCGTATACTTAATAACTAATTATTACCTGATAAGGTTATTAGAATGAAATGTAAATAGCTTCTCTTTGTTTTGTCGAGCAAGATGGAAGTTTTGTGGGCCATCGCCTTGTTCAATTAGTTTGTCAAGTTTTCTAAGCCATCAAGATAAGGTTAATTGTTGCTACTGCGAGTGATGACTCATCGGCTAGATTTTTCTTGATAATATCAGTATAAGATCGATACCTTCTTGTGTGTTTCCTCGAATCTGGATGAATAAACCTAAATTCAGTCTTGTTAGAAATAAAAATAAATATGTAGATATAAAGAGTAATGAAAGAATCTCTTTACCTGCTGAAGTATGCCAATTGAACAACTATAGGTGCTAACTAGATTTCTATTTCATCATCAGCTAAATTTTCGTCCAAAAGGGTTTCTTGACCAATTCTGCATAAATTAATGTAAATAATTAAAATATGATTGTTGCCTAAGAAATATTAACATTACCTTCGAGCAGATAAAAGCAACTGCTCAGCATCTCTGTGCATATTCCTTTCAACCAAAGAGCAAGCTTTGTTGTATGCTAATTCAAAATTGCTAGTTGCTATTAACTCTTAGAGAATCCATCACTCGTAGAACCTCATAAGACTTTCCAGCAGAAACCAAACCAGCAACAAAATTTATCTTTAGTGACTCTTTCTTTGATTTCTGAAGGTTCTTGTATATCCACAGAAGTGTCCATTTTCCCTAAACGATACAAAACCTGTGACTCAAATAGCTGTGACTCAAATAGCATAGTTGCTGAACTCCCCTCTTGCCCTTTTAAAGACTCTAAAGCTTCGTCTAACCTATTTTTACCGTATAAGCAGTATGACTAAAACAGAAAAATCAAAAAAATAAATATATAAATAACTTAATTTATATAAATATATAAATAACTTAATTTACATATCTAGCTAGGTAAAAAATTCGTTACAGACTGAAAAGGGGCATTTATTTCCTGAGACCTATGGCCAGTTAGGTTTATAATTTAAAACCCAACTCTAACTATTTGGTTAGAGTATAGCAGAAAACTCAAATTGCCCTCCCCTACTATCATCACACGGTGAAAATTAAAAAAACAAAACCCCAATCTTTTTAATATATCGTGATTTCAGAAAACCCAACCCCATCACAAAGGGATTTACGATGGAATTTTACAGTAATGACTTGATAAAAAATACGAAATGACTTGTAAAAAAAGTAAAAACCGACAAAGGGTCTGTAGTACCATCAAGGGTTGATTAAAAAATGCTAGTGTGTGTTGATAGGTCCGTACCCATTACGAGTATAATTACAAAATGAATGTTCGTGGGTCTGTACCCTCGGAAAGCTTAAAAAATCTTTTTCAAACCAAGGGTATAAAAGTTCAAAAGTAAACCAAAAAATTCTTTTTTTTTTTTTTGTTCCAAAACAAAAAAATTCAAACTAGCCTTATATTGAATGTTTTTTAGTTTAGCTTTATTTTATAAAGTTGGTTTATTTTTTGTCTCTGAAAGTATTTTCCTCAACTGAAAAGTAGTATTATATCTACTGAAAAACGAGTCGGGATTATGAAATTAATAATGACTTAAATAGGATACTATTGCAAAATTACCTTAAAGAAGCTGAAATCAACCCCATGTGGGAAGAGAGCCCCTCCGAGACCAGCTGTGAATTAGCCGGTACCACTGGTCTGATTGGTTCCACATCCATATGCAATTCTAGCCGTGGCATTATTAGCTGAAGGAAATGCAAGTGATTCAAACACCCTGTGACCTTTACTTACTTGGCCACTACCGTACCCGATATCATAGAGACAAGGACTATACCGATCTTTGCAACTCGTCAGGGATGAAAGGCTACAAGTTGTATCACAATCGATTTCCATATAATATGATGACTCACTGGAATCATAAATTGGATTTTGAGGTGTATCATAGCACATGTTGGGCTCACAAGGACTGCATTGCCACCATGTTAGTGGGTTGGCAAGATCTACGAGCAGTGAGTCATCAAATATCTGCTGTGGGCTGCCCGCATTAGCTTCAGAATGAAACCGTGATGCCAAATATTTTGATCTGGAAAGATCGCGAGCCAAACGAGCCTCTATTGAGGCTTTTTCCTTTGGGCAATTTGATCTTTCGAATCTATCTCTATGATAGAGAGTAAAATTATAGGTAGGTAACAAATTTGTTGGGGAGTGTAAAGAAGAGAAAAGAAAGCTAATACCAAAAACTTTTTATCCATCTTTAAAACTTGTCTTTCATTTTTGATTCTCAAGCACAACATATTGAGAAATTTTAGTCATTAATTATAAGTAGGTTTTAAGTTTACAGCTACCCGTATTAAATTTGATAAAGAAGGGTAACCAATGATTCCAATCTAAGACACTTTTTTAAACAGTAACCCCTCCAATTTACTCACTCATTCATTATTAGTTCAACTACTCATTTACTGGAATCTTCTAATATCTCTTGAGTATACGTTGCACCTTTTTACCCACAAACATTTATTTTATTTTATTTTCTTAAACGCACGTATCTCTTAATAACTTAATAGGTTTTCTCTTAAATTATATTCCCATGCAATTACCTTGTATGTATGTGATTAGTAATATCGATTTTCGTTTTTTTTCTTCTTTTTTTTTTTTTTTTTTTTTTTGGACGCTTCTTTTTTTCTTTTTAAGTTCACTTATTTTTTGGTGTAGTTCAAAAAAAAAAAAAAAAACTTTTACCAAACTCAAAAACTTGATCAACAATTTTGATTAAATTTTTACATAAAAAAGATTAAAATTTTCATAATTAAAAAATTAAAAATAAACCAGTTAAGATTATCTCAACTGGTTAGAGTCTTGGTTTTCCTTCTAATCGGTACAAGTTCGAACCGAGTCATAACCCCGAGTTCAAAGTGGCTCTCCAATGATTAAAAAAATTTAAAAATATATTTCTAAAAATTAACTCAAAAATACGAGATATCACGAAAATGTTTCGAAACTTAGACGATCGAACAAAACCTAACGACTCAGACAAAAATTAACAATAAATTCTTTTATTGAATTTTTAATATTATTAACCATACATTATTAACATGTACTGTTAGAGTTATAAAATTTTATGGGAATTTTTTTACAGTTGTCAGTATTAAAAAACTAAAAAATTTGTTTTAAAAAATAAACTCAAAATCACGAGATACCATTATTATTTCATATAATACGTTTCGAAACTTAGACGGTCTATCGAGGTCTAACGACTAGAAAAAAATAAACTATAATATTTTTTTTATAAAATTTTAATATTACTAATAACGCAACAATCTCTTCCGAGTGTTAGGATAATTTTGGAGAATAATTGTAGATCTTTGATAAAATCACTTAGTTAAATTTGCAACCAACTAAATCAAAAATATCTAGTTTTATTAAAGACCAACACAATTTTGTATATATACTTTGGAGATTTTTCTTATATGTGGAGTCTTATTTTAGAAAAAATTTAACATATTTATGGAGTTATCTTTTCGTTATGGTTAAAACCCGCAAACCCATTATAAAAAATCAAAACCTAATAGTTAAAAATCGCAAAAGCGATGGTTAAACCGTTAGACTATGGTTTATAAAAATAATAAATCGTTTAAGTTTCGAAACGTTTTCGTGATATCTCGTAGTTTTAAGTTTATTTTTAAAATATATATTTTTAAATTTTTTCATAAAAATATTGGAGAGTCACTTTGGACTCGGAGTTATTTACTCAGTTAGAACCTAACTGCTTAGAAGTAGAATCAATACTCTAGCCAGTTATAGTAACCCTAGTTGATTTATTTTTAAATTTTTAATTATTAAAATTTTGATTTTTTATGTAAAATTATTATAGATCTAAATTTTAATTTTGGTAATTTTTTTTCGAACTACGACAAAAAATAAGTGAAATGAAAAAGAAAAGAAACAAAAACAAAAACTGGTATTAGTACCAACCTACCAGGCAATTGTGCGTGTGAATATAATTTTTAAAAAAAAAAACGTATTAAGTTATTGCTACTAAAATATATGTGGACTTTCAGAAAAAAAAAGTAAAAGAATTGTTTGTGGGCGAACCACGTATACTACTCTTAGAGTTGCTAGATGCTAGAGGAGAGGAACTTTTTGGGGTAGCTCAACTGGTGAGAGCCTTGATATTTCTTCAATCCTTAAAGAGGGTAAGGCAAGAGGTACATGATTTGAATCTCCTCTCTAAACATAGGTAACCTAGTTATAATTAAGTAGGAATATGCATGGGGGCGTGTATATTTCCCATGGATTGGTCGTGCTGCGTCATAGGATTAATTGTGATGCGAGAAAGTTGGCTCGGACACCCATGTTTAACAAAAAAAAAAGATGCGAGAGGATCCTCACCCTCATTTACTACCTTATGACATTTTGTATCTTAATCCTTCTAAGTTTGACCCACTTTGGAAAAAAAGTTTGACCCACCATTTTTTTGTCATGTTTAACCTAGGGTAGAGCATATCCCGGGTTGGCACCAGGTTTAGATTCTAATTCTAAATTTTAACATCCCGGGTTGAAGTTTAAAATACAAGCCGAGTTTTTCTTACTCAACCCGCTCGGGTTCAAATCACCTGTTTGACTCAGGTTACACACCGGGTTGACTCAAGTTTGTTTGCATCAAAAAATGTATAGAGATTTGAAGTTATAATTAGAGGACCACATGTCCTGGTTTATTTACTTATGATGTAACATGTTGCTTGAAATATGTATATTGATGAAAAGTTGTTTACTTGGTTGAAACTTGAGACATATACAAAAAGAGCATGGCCAAATTTGGAGTTGCTCCAATGTTGTAAGAGTTTTGTTATGTTAGTGGAGAGAATATACTAATTGCTACTTAGTAGAATAGAGTGGGCTTATAATTGTTGTGGTTGCTCTTCTGATAAGCCAATAATGTAGTATCATTGTAACTAACACTCTTATAATAAAAGCCAGTATTGCAGTAGTATTGTACCTGTGAGTTTTACTTTAAAGCAATATAGTAGTAGTA
Source organism: Nemophila menziesii (assembly GCA_029959085.1). Classification (NCBI taxonomy): domain Eukaryota; kingdom Viridiplantae; phylum Streptophyta; class Magnoliopsida; order Boraginales; family Hydrophyllaceae; genus Nemophila; species Nemophila menziesii. The sequence continues at coordinate 20,950,480 of JARWIR010000021.1, forward strand.
TTGGCCTGAAAGTGGGCGTGTTTTACTTTGAGTGTCCAGTGAATTACTTAATTACTTACATATGAAAATTAAAATAATTCTAAGATGTCGGGTTGGTGGGGTCTAACCCGACATATTTAAAAAAAATATTGACCCGATCTGCAATGGTCGGGTTTGACATTTTTATTTATTAATCCGGCATAAGTTTAGACTTCTTATTCGGGTTATCTTAACTTAGGCCGGGTTGACTCGGGTTTGTTTTTTTATACCGGGTTAGTTTAGTCAATGCTCTACCCTAGTTTAACCCACCATTAAGTACGACTAAAAGTATCATTAAATTTGATTCCCAATACATCTAATCACTAGCTTATAACTTATTGACTACATAATCTAAAAAAGAAAGGAACGTCTTCTCAACTTAGCCCTTTTTTGTTTTTTGGGTTAGATAATTGTAGTATAAATAGGAAATAACTGTACACTATACAAAAAAGTCATTTATCTAAACTCGAAAGTTTAACATAACAACTAAGAAACTAAACGCAACTAACATATATTAGTATAAGCTAGTCTCTCATCATCATCCAAAACTGAATGATGAGTAAATAAGAAATACAGAATGGAAAAAATACACCACTTAACTTCCTTGGTAACCGTTTCCCTAGAGATAGAATCACTCTCATAGCAAGGTGATTTCTCGCCTTCCAAATACAATATACGGTAGCTCTAAAACCAATCCTTCATATTTTTCTCCTCCAATTCTCTCTAGCTTTAAGCTTCATTGAGTCATTTCAAAGCACTAAGGATCGTATTCATTTCTTTAGTTATCCCTAGCTAATTCCTAATTTCGTCCCATATCGCTCTCGCATAAGCACAATCGAAAAAAATGTGTTTGTTTGACTCTAAGTTTTCACTACATAAATCACAAAATGAATCCAACTTCAAATATAAGAATAGTACTTTACTACTATCTCAGTACTTAAGAATATCTCTTGAGTCTTATTACACAATTACATCTCCAGTTTATCATATTATATATTTCTTGTGCTAAATCTTATAAAATATTATGTATCATTATTTATCAATAGAAAATTTGTTGATAAAACACAAGTAACATAATAATGTATACAAAAATAGAAATAAAATTATAATATAACTAAACTAAGGAAAAAATAAAATATATATTAAATTTAACTTATGGTGACTTGTTTTTCATTTTATTGGATATTTACATATTTATATCGATAACTAATATTTAAATTATTGAAAAGTTAGGTTTATATAAAATAATATAACATTAATATATTGTTTGGATTCAGTTTTTTAAAGGAAATGAAAGAAAATGATAAGAATAAATTTTCATTTCCCTTATTTGAATTTGATTTTTAATTAAAGGTAAGTAATTCAATGGATTGCATAATCCTTTATTTTCCTTTAAAATGTCAATTATTTAATTTACTCATTTTGGAGTCATTTCAAAGGAAAGAAAATGATTACTTTTTAAAATATCACAACTAACCTTATAATCTTAATATATAATATTAATACGTAACACAAAAAAGGTATAAAAATATTTTTATGTAAAATAATCTTTTCTATTTTTTTAATAATATGAATCCAAACAAGTCATTCTTTAATCAATTATTTTTTTTATTAATATTTTTATAATCTAAATACGATTATCATTTTTCTTTTCATTCTTTTAATATTTTTATATTTCTATCATTTCTTTTTTTTTTATAATCTAAATCTAAATAATGCTTAAGACATGTGCAACCATGTTGATTACCAGTGTCCACTTTTATAGATAAAGAAAAAGATCTTTTTTGTAAAGGAAAATCATGACAAGATAAAAATTAATACGGAAGATTGTTGTTGGTCACTTAATAAGCATATTTATTACACACACTTCTTTGATAAATCACGTAATCCTTTTTTTAATCGAAATAAATAACGTAATCGATAACACGAATGAAAGAAATATACTTTACTTCCTCATACGATATGATTAACCTATACATTAATTTTATATACATAAAGTTATAACCAGGATCAAAGCTCCCGTCTCTTCTTTTTTTTCATTGATATAAGTTAAAGTTAATTACACAGGTTTAGAAAGTTAAATGGTCCAAAGACCAAAAGATCAGTCCATTGATCAAATTATGTTGCGATACATGCATTTAGACAAAACATCTGCCATCCCATTGAGTTTCTTATTGATATAAGTGACTTTTTATAAAGAAAATTTAGAAAGTCAGCTTTTCATTTTCTTTCATTTTGAAAATGAAACAGTAAATTTGCCACTAAAAACCTGAAATATGAAAAATAGCTTGAAAAGAGATACTCTGTTGGTTGGGGAAGCCCGACTTTTTCATAGCGAGTAAGACAGTCCAACATTCTCTCTCAATGAGGCCATAGTCCTCTTTATTTTTCAAAAAATAATGTTATTTATTCTGTAAAAATAAAATAAAATTATATTATATCTTTTGACTTCTCCTAAATTTCAACAATTCCCTAAATTTTTTTAATTTATTTTAGTTATGTAAATATTTTGAAGCAATTGAGAGAAGAGAAAAGAAGACTAATACCAATAAAAACGTTTTGTCCATCTTTGAGATTTGTCTTTTTTAGTTCTTAAATACAATATATGGAGAAATTTAAGGTATTAGTCAAAGGTAGGTTTTAAGCTGACATATTAATTATCAACTTTAAAGTTGATGATGTGTTTTTTTTTGTGATGGATAAATTCATTCACGAGTCACTATTTTGGAAGTTTGTTGGGTCTAAGTCAACCTGGTTATCGGTCTCGGTTCTCTGGTGCACCGGACTGGTCGGTTCCGGAACCGGACCGAATCAGAGCTGGTTGACGGTCCTGAACCGCTCCGAACCGGGGAATTCCTTATACTTTCGGTTCCTTAAAAAAATAATAGTTTGGACTGGTCTGGACCGATAAGGATTTAATTTTTTTTATGTGGATCCATTAATCCACCGACTTAAACAAAACAACCCAACCCATTTACTTTATTCCCCCACCCCACCGAAATCTCTTTACTCTCTCTGGCTCTCTACGAATCAATTACTCTCTTTTTCTCATCTTTTGATTAATCTGTAATTCTCAACCTAATCCAATGGTTGAATCTAAAGTATATAGTATATTATGTATTATGGATTTTAATAATTCTTTGGTAAGGTTTTGATTATCAACTATGGTGGTTTTTTGGTTTTGGGTATTCTTGATCTTCATCAATTTATATGAAATGGTAATCTTCATCAGTTTATATCAACTCTTGTCTATTTTCTAGCAATTGGATTAATTTTCTATCTTTAATTATCTTGTATTCTTGTGCATGGGTGAATTAATCTATTATGTGGATGATTTTATCCATTTGGGTTGAAGATTGGTGATGCAATTGTGGGTATTGTCTTCTATACTCCCTTTTCTTTGATTAACTTTTATTATTTTGCAAACTGATTTTCAAAATTGAGAATATTTAGCATAAACTCTTTATGTGATTCCAAATTGACAATATTTTGAGGGAAATAGCTATATAAAGTGCTTGTTAGTTGAGAAATTGTTCACCTAGTGACTTGATTGGTTGAATTTGCTTAAAAAGAGGACATGTTGTATTCAATTCCCTTCTGAGATACTAGTGGTATGATTAACTCGTGGTGGCTCGATTAAGATTTGGTGGTTTGATTTTGTAATAGTGTCTTGATTATTCGAAGTACTTGGAGGTGGTTTGGGTTTGAAAAACACCGAGATATGGTGATGGTGGATGGTGGATTGACGAATTCTTCCATATGGTTTGTCTAGTTCATCTATAATCTTCAATTTTCACTTCTATATTGTTTTTTATCTATTTATTGTGATGATTTCTTTGATTATTCTTATTGTCATGTTGTAATGGTTCTCCGATGATGAAGATGTGATTTCTTGCTGATGATTTATGTATTCATCTACTATGGTAAGTAGATGGCTTTGAACCCATGTGTATTTAATATGATGTAGAGTGATTTTGGATTTTCTGTAATTTTTGATACTCGGCTTTGAAAAGAAAATCACTTGATGTTGATAAATTTGAGAGAAAATCAATGGTTTGTGCTATATTAGTCCTGTTATTGGTGAAGTTGTCTACAATTGTTGAACATATTTTCTAAAATTGTGACTTTAGTCCCTGTGTATCTTGAAAAGTATATGTGTTGGATTTTCTGCAATTTTGGTCCCGTTGATACTCGGTTTTGTAAAGAAAGTCACTGGTTTTTGATTATTTTTTGGTAATTCTTAAAGGTTTGTGCTAGATTGGTCCTGTTTTTGGTAAAGTTGTCTACATTTGTTGAAATGAATTTTGAAAATTGCAAGTTTGGTCCCTTTGTATCTTGAAAAATATATGTGACAATTTGGATAATGAATATAATATTCGAATTTGCATGTTTGGTCCCTTTGAAATCAAAATTTGCGAATTGGAGGAATTGGTTAAGAATGTTAAGATCAAGTAGTTGAAATTGTGGGTTTAATTGATGGAAATAGTTGAAATCATCCCCTTCTTTAAACAAAAATAATGATATACTTTTATATATACATTCTTTGATGACAAATTGGCCCCTTATCTTTCATAAAGTTTGGATTTGGATATAAATGAATTTCTGAATTGATGATTTGAAATCTGATTTTTTGTATTTTAGTCCGTCCACGATTTTGAATTTCCTCTTTTGGATAAACTTTACAACTTGGGCGGTTTTGGTGATGACAATGCATTACTAAATTGTGTTTAAGTTTAGAATTCTTGAATTGTAATATGAAATTGCCAAGTTGTATTTCTAACATTTGAAAATGTAAATGGGGTTTAAGTTTTCTTATTTGTGGATTAAAGTAGGGGGTGATTTCAAAATTCTGAAATTCTATTAAATGGGTTGATTCTAGTCACTTCAAAACCAGTAAAGATCTTTTGCAATAAATGTTTTGATAGAAAAAAAGAACTATTTTCAGCATTGTATTTATTCTCTTAAAAAAGTCACATCTCATCTACTCAATTAAATCCAACTACCATCTTTAACCTCCGTCCTTTTAGCTTATATAAGTGTGTCTATTTCATTTGTAATACTCACCTTGCAAACAATTGTTATCTTACGAAACAAAAGTCTTCATTTTTATCTATGATGTCTCCCCATTTGTGATGATTTAATCTTATTTGGAGACATCATTTGTAGTGTTTTAGGAAGTCTAGTAGTCGATTTTATAATGCATTATTGCACTTTCCTATTTCTTGTCTTGATTTGATTATTTATTACTTTTAGAGCATATTAGGTTTAATTTATTTATTTAGTGTGAATCTTTAAAGATATATAGTAATTAATTAGATAAAAAATCAAGTCTAAAGAGATAAAGGAAAAAAGATATGCATGAAAATTGGAGATAAGGAAAGAAAAGAGATTATATGGAAAGATAAAGTTGTCAAATAAATCTGAATTCCAGGACCTACGACCATAGAAGTGATCATAACTCAAGATTGGCTAATAATTTAGAAGAATGGTCTGAATCAAAGTTATAGAGCTTTCCGATACGATCAGTTTCGACTATTGGAACGCGTCAAACGGATAAGTATTGAAGGAGTTACTTCCAAAACAAAACAGCGGCAGATTGTTACCTTTTCTATATTTTAGGGTTGCGAATTCGAGTTGGGATTGGAGTCCATGTTACTTGTCTTCCACTCCAAGAAAATGAATTAGGTCTTCCCACACACCTATAAATACACCCTTAAACCATTGTAAACATGTCCTTACTCAGTGCCAAGTATAGGCGTAGTCCTTGCTTGTACTTTTTCAGTTTTAAATAGTAGCTTAGTCCTTTAATTTAATATTCATCCTTAGTATCAAGCTATTCATCCAAGAAGCAAGCTGACCTGTAGAGGAAGACAAGAAGCAAGAAGTTGGAGAGTGACAAACTCCTCTTCTATATCTCACCTTCTCTATATTTAGGGTAATTAGCTATAGATTTGTGGTTTCACCATATTTCTAAGCTTTTATTTTGTAAGTTTTAATTTTAATTGTTGGGTTATTATTTTGTCTTAAATTTCGTAATACTATTTGTTATTTTAATTGATTTGAGATTGGCGTATATTGTTATTGTCTGCTTTGACTTATTGCTCTCACCCCTAGATTTGGCCAATCTTAGGACTATCCTTAGTAATTCAATTATTGACACCACCACATAATCGTCTATTAGTGATCCTACCTAGATAGACATAAAGGTTTGATTTAATCACCAATCATCACTCAGGATTCCCTGGTAGTGGAGAGGTTGCTCCTAAGTCCACCCTGACGGGGGTTAGGTAGAATTTAGAATTCCGGTTGATATATAATGCTCAATTAACTCTAAGGTTAGAATAACAACTTAGTAAAATAGACTCATATTAGTAATCCTAATTTATCTGACTTACATTCATATTTATTTATCTGTATTATTATTTATTATTTCTCATCAGATAATTGATTCCTCTTATTATATTTTATTCTAAACATCTAAATTCATCTACTCTTATTTAATACAAGTAGATCTAACAGATTAAATCCCTACGAATGAACTTGACTTATCATTAAGACTTGCATACGATCTGTAATACTTGCAGTGAGTTTCTCGTGGTAGACAAGGTTGTGTGTCCTTTATTATTATCTTATTTATCTATTTATTTATCACACCTTTTCCACCAATCTACTTAACTTTATTTTTTCATTTCAACTTTCAAGTTTCTTTCATATCTTATTCAAACTAGCATTTGTATTTCAAACATCACAAGAAGGTAAACTATTTCGTCCCCTTTACTTTGTGTAGTTAACTTTGTGTATATTTAAATGAAAAATAACTCTTATTCTTTTATTAAGAAAAACCTTAAGTCTCGAAAATGCTCCCTACACTTTAGGTAAATGTGTAATAACCCCTATTCGTTGTTAAAAAGTCCCATACTCTTGAAAATGACCCCTAAACTATAGTTAAATGAAAAATAACCCCTAGTCTTTGATAAAACCCCCTTTAAGTCTCGAAAATGAACCCTAAATTATATTCAAATGAAAAATAACCCCTATTCTTTGATGAAAAAACCCCCTTAAGTCTCGAAAATGACCCCTAAACTTTAGAGAAATGAAAAAGCACCCCTAGTCTTTGTAGAAAACCCCCTTAAGTCTCGAAAATGACCCCTAAACTTTAGATAAATGAAAAAGAACCCCTAGTCTTTGTAGAAAACCCCTTAAGTCTCGAAAATGACCCCTAAACTTTAGATAAATGAAAAATAACCCGTAGTCTTTGTAGAGAACCCCTGTAAGTCTCGAAAATAACCCCTAAACTTTAGATAAATGAAAAAGAACCCCTAGTCTTTGTAGAAACCCCCCTTAAGTCTCGAAAATGACCCCTAGATTTTAGATAAATGAAAAATAATCCCTAGTCTTCGATAAAAAACCCCTTAAGACTAAAAAATGACCCCTAAACTTTAGATAAATGAAGAATAACCCTAGTCTTTGATAAAAAAACCCTTAAGTCTCGAAAATGACCCCTAAACTATATTTTAAATGATAAATAACCCCTATTATTTGATTAAAAAAACCCTAAGTCTAAAAAATGACCCCTACACTTTAGTTAAATGTGTAATAACCCCTATTCTTTGTTAAAATTGCTAATGCTATCCATTTTTTTTGAAGAAAATCAACTGCTTGGATTACAAGGATTGTACACTACTACAAAGTATAATACAAAGGGTTTCAAGAGAGTCCAAAACAGGTATAACTTTATTTAGTACAAGTATTTTTTATTTCAAGGCATTTAAATTCATTAAAATGGGGGTGAATTACCCAAGGAGTCTTGGGGACCATCTTAGTGCCATATAGGAACCAAGTGGATTCTCTGTTCTACTTAGAGGCCTCAAAATTGACAAATACCTTTACTACCCTTATAGTGTATATAAGACAAAAAAATAGATTCTTCTCTCTCCTCCATTACCATTAGTCTCTCTCTCCTCCATTACCATTAATCTCTCTCCTCCTTTATCAATTTTTCTATCTCCTCTTTCATTAACTATTAATAAATTCCAGCTCCGACCTCCGACCTCCGACCACCGACCACCGCCGGCCACCGCCGGAAAAAGTATTGAGCATAAAGTACTGAGCATAAAAGTACTGAGCATGGAAAAAGTACCGAGCATAAAGTACTGAGCATGGAAAAGTACTGAGTATAAAGTACTGAGCGTGAAAAAAGTACTGAGTATCAGAAAAATTTGCTGATTATTCGAATTTTTTTATTGAGTAAATATACTGAGCATGATCGTTTAATCAATAAAATTGCTGAGCATGCTCATTTAATCAATAAAAGTGCTGAGCATTTCTCGTATAAATCATTAAAATTGCTGAGTATTTCTCGTATAATCAGTAAAAGTGCTGAGTATTTCTCGTATAATCAGTAAACTTACTGAGTTTTCACAAGTATTAGGGCAATTCTGCTAATTAGTCTTTGCAAAATTAAATAAAATTATATTACAAAAAGTCATAAAAGAAAAAGTAACAATGCTAAAAAATTCATACAAGAAAGAAAAAGAAAAAATTAATATTATTAATTCTTGAAATTGTATTAATAAAAGAAGGACAACTCATATTTACACAGAAAAAAGATAAAAAGCTTGAAAGGACTGTTGAGCATTTTTCAAACTTTGTTGAGCATCTTTTGCAAATATTTGCTCCATCTTGGTGAATAACCAATCAAAACTTTGACCACTTGCTAAGTGGGTTCAATTATGTTCAAGCAAATACAGCTCTTGTATTAAACGATGCAGTAAACACAAATCTCCATTTTTTTAAAACCATATGAAACACAACTTAACAAGTTGCTGAAAATAAGTGACCCAGTCAGCGAGCCCTAGTTCCTCATCATCTCTAAGATTACCAAATGCATCTAAAGCTTTATTCATCATTTCATATATTGTGAAGTTTAATTTACGCCTCTTCCTAAAATAGTATAATGATTATCAGATAAGACAATTCACATATCTAAAGGTTTTTTATTAAAAAAAATTAAAATGAAAGATAAAAATCAGAATTATAATTACCTTAGATGGTGATAACTTGTACAAAGAAACTGAGTTGCTGATCCATTTATGACAAGCGTGAGGAAAACTATACCACCAAAACAGCCGCTGCTCTTGATTGGTTATTTACCAAGAGCCACCACCAAAACAGCTGCTGATCTGTTGAATACCATATTTAATATCAAAATCGTCCTAAGCTGAAGCAGATCGAGCCACCACCACGCACCACCATCTCTTGATTCACGGAGGTGCGCTGCCGCCAGTCTCTACCACCACCTCGAACCACCATCTCGCACCACCACCTCTTAATCTACGGAGGTGCGCTGCCGCCAGCTTCCACCACAAACCTGAACGAGCTCCGAGCTCCATCTCACAAGATTCACCAGCAGCAGCCATGGCCATGGCTGCTATTAGAAAGTTGAGTAACCAAAAAAAAAACTGCAGGAGAGAAGAGAGAGAAACAGATGGGGTTTGACTATTTTTTTAGGGTTTAGAATTAATTGTAAAAAGGTTAATATATATAAGAAATAAAAAATAAAAAGGGGCAAAAAGGTAATTGGAATTTTTGTTTGTAGTGTTAATTTTTTGATGTGGCCTTTAGAAAGAAAAGAGAATTCACCCGGTCTTCTTGGGTCTTGGGGTGGTGTCCCCAAGACTCCTTGGGTAATTTTCTCTTAAAATGGTTTGTAATAATTTTTTTATTTTTAAAGATTTTAATTCTTGTATTTTACTATCATGGTTTGTTTTATATGTATGTTTGCAAACTTAATTAGATTACTAGGTTCTCGACTATTAGTTTACTAGGTAATCGTCTATTAGTTAACAAGGCAAACATATAATCTATAAGGGAAATATATTTTAAAATCAAGTAAATACTTCAAACAAACCAAATCAAACTATATGTTTTCCTAATAAGCTTAACTCTATATTTTTAAAACAAAAATAAACTCTATTTTTCTAAATAAATTCAACCAAAGCAAATCAAACCAAAGTAACATTATTTTTCAAAAAAAAAAAATTCAACTATATGTTTTTCTAAATAAACTTAACTATATATTTTTAAAACTAAAATAAACTCTATATTTTCCCAAATAAACTCAACCAAACCAAATTAAACCAAAGTAAACATTATTTTTCAAAACAAAACTCAACTATATGTTTTCCTAAAATAAACGTAACTATATATTTTTAAAACTAAAATAAACTCTATATTTTCCTAAATAAACTCAACCAAACCAAATCAAACCAAAGTAAACATTATTTTTCAAAACAAAACCCAACTATATGTTTTCCTAAATAAACTCAACTATATATTTGTAAAACTAAAATAATCTATATATTTTCATAAATAAACTCAACCAAACCAAATCAAATCAAAGTAAACATTATTTTTCAAAAAAACCCAACTATATGTTTTCCTAAATAAACTCAACTATATATTTTTAAAATATGACTACTATTTTTAAAAAATAAACTTGTACTAAAAAATAACCCTCGTGCATTTAGATACCATGTCTTCATCAAGATCCAGTGGGCGAAGTAGCAGTAGTGGATCTAGAGAACGTGCAAACCAACTTCAAGCAGTCGAAATACAAGCCTAAATAGATGCTCTTAAGGCACAACAACTTCAGCTAAGCGAAAGCAGTGTTTCTCACGAAATAGAAGGTATAAACCTACAACTAAAAAACGTTTAAAAACTTAGCCTTAAAATATTAAATTATCGATAAACCGTAGATTTAGATGCCGAGACATATCTAGACCGCACTAGAGTCAAGATGGACAGTCAACCGGAAGAATACGTAACATCGGAAGAAACCCCTCCACCCGGTGATGAAACCGATGATATGGACGCACAACAACCACCAACAAAGGGAAGAGAATCAAGATCACCAGCGTTGGATTACTTTGTGAAGGACAAACCACGCCCTGGTATGGATAAATGTAAGGTATGCAAAACCTCATACAACATACCTGCTGATAAATCTACTGCTAAATTTGTGAAACATATAAGAAACACCCATAAGGCAGTCAATAACCTAACACAAACTACAATTGACTCCCAAACCAGCAAATCCTTTACCCCTAACATCGAACTCACTCGTAGAGAAATTGTAATATACATTTCATGTGATGCTAAGTCGTTTAGTCACGCCGAGAGTCCTCATCTAGCTAGGTTCATAAGAAACTCACAATACCCGTATTACGAGCCTATACCAAGGACTACTCTAATGAAGGTTAAACTATATAATGAGCTTAAGGTTAGTCTTGCAGACGAGCTTAAACATCTAAGCAGCAGGTGTTGCTTAACAGCCGACATGTGGGAAGCCAAAAATGGCTTGAAGATACTGGGAATAACCTGTCATTGGATTGATCCAAAGTGGTTGCTCCAGAACTCATAATATGTTTTTGTGTAGTGAGTGAACACCCTACTAGCAATAACATCAACGATTTAATAACTGCTACCGCGTTGACCTATAATATTTCTGGTCGAGTGCTTTCGTGTACGTTTTACAACGACACAAATATGGTTGCCACTATTCCCGACCTTATTAGTCACTTCACCGATAAATCAGCGTATTACCACGAGCTATTTCATATCCAGTGTAACTGTCATATAATTAATCTGATAGTAAACGACGATATTGAGGGTGTTGGTGTGAGTTATCACGTAGTATCAGATAAGAAGATTGTGGGACCTAATAGAGTGAAGAAGATTAAAAAAGCATCCATGTGTATTAGAAACACTTCACCATTATCGAGGGCCTATAAAAATAAATGCAAGGCTACAAGGGTTAAATATAAGAGATTATGTTTAGTATGTCCTACCAGATGGAATTCAACACACTTGATGTTGGAACATGCGTTGGAGTATAAGGATATTATAACAAGCATCAACAACGAGAACTTGGCCGACAACTTTATTGAAAGTAGGGATTGGGATACCATTAGCCAATTATGCGGTTTTTTCCAACTTTTTACCTACACAACAACAGTATTATCGGCAACATACACTTATACGAGTCACCGGGTATTAGAAATGGTTTACGAGATGGCTTTACATATGACAGATAATACTTTAACTAATGGACTCCGAGATATAATTATACGGATGATGGACAAGTTCTTGAAGTACTATGACCCTTTCCCATACGCTTTTGCGATATGTTGTGTCCTTGATCCGTGTTACAAGTTGTCGTATACAAGGTAATTTATCTTAGAATTTTTTTAAAATAATAGTTATCCCGACGTTGAGACCAATGCATACATGAAAGAGGAGATAATGTGTGACTTGTACAAGACTTATAATGATAGGTTATGTCGCAATGGTAGACCAACCCGTATCCCACAACCAGTACAGGTGGGTGTTGTGAGATCCAGAGTTGGAAAGATGATAGCAACATCAAACACATCGACACCAAGCATCAACCAAGACATAATTAATGATCTAACATTTTACCTTAAGTCTGCCCATGAGCCGCATGTGGAAGACTTTGATATCCTGGGTTATTAGAGAAAGTATGCTAGTGGACCTGTTTTATCTCTCATGGCACGTGACTTGCTCACTATTCCAACTTTCTCAGTTCCTTCAGAGTCGGCTTTAGCGAGGGTAAGAAACAACTTTCCGATCAGCGGCAGCGTATGATCAGGTCTACATTAGAGAGGGTGGTGGAGCTATAAGACTGGATGAATGCATACACACGAACACAGGACCAATTGAATGCTTCATCTGAAGAAGAGGATTTAGCGTTCAACTTGTCTAGCTCTAGTGACGGTTCAGGCCCTTCAGAATCATACCAGGCCGATGAAGACGAGTGGTGAGTTCATTCTCGTAATTTATATATTTAAAGTTATTTATCAAAAAACTTACTAACACTTTTACTATGGGAGTTAAAAAAACTACGTGGTAGCTTGATCCTTTTCTGAGTATGCATTTCACGCTACTTACAGATAAGGTACGTAGGCAGCCTAAATTCTATGGGCTTAGCCACCAACCACCCCCCCCTTTTCTCACAGGTCATTCTTCTGGTGTAGTTGCAATGTACTCTGTTATGTATTATCTCAAATATAGTTGTAACAATTTCTTTTATTATAACTTGCAATTTATTTAATCAATATTTTTTATATGTCTGAATTGTATTTGTATGACTATATCAATAGAAAATCCACTATTTATCAATAACAGTCTAACATATAACAATATTAAATAAATACAAATTAAGTATGAACAAAAAAAATTTAGTAAGTCAAGGAAAAAATAATTTATGCTTTTAAACAAACAAATAAAGTAATTATAAATTAAATATGATTTTGGTATCTTTAAATTAAACAAACAAATTAATAAAATACAAATTAAAAATTATTTATGATTTTAAATAAACATGTTTCTAAAATTATCTTTAAAAAAACTCCTTAATAAATCAATTTTTCAAAATTTAAAAGTAATAAAATCAAGATTTATTAAACAAAAAAAAATTATGGTCGGAACCGGTAAGAACCGGACCCAGAACGGTACTGGTAAGACCGGTTTGTCTCCTTCAAGTGTCTCTTCGAGAACCGACCGAACCGGTCCGGTAAGGGTAGCACACCGGTAAGCCGGACCGTACCGATAAGGCCCAGGTCCGATAATGACCGGTCCGAAACAGACCAATAGCCACCATGAGGTCTAAGTGAGGGATTTTTCCCTAATATTTGTTAAATTGCACTTTTAATTCTACATTTAGATATATAAAACTGTTTATAGAGTTTTTGTGCCTTAATTGTGTGTTAATGCTTGATACATGCTTAATTGCTTAATGTATCTTTAATTCCATTTTTTAGTATTCGATTATGAAAAATAATATATATATATATATATATATATTATATTATTTCTAAATATATGAAAAAGATATATTGAAAAATTAAAATTCTCAAATAAATTAATTTTATTAATATAAAGCAAATATTAATCTCAAAATATAGTTTAATCATACTTTGGTTTTCCAAATTTCTTTGGTTTTTTTGTTACGCATGAGGTCAAAGACCCTGAAGAATAAGTTTCTAAAGAAAAAATAATTAACTAGCCATAACGACTCGTGGCACAACCCAACCGGGTTTTTCAAATTTCAATATAAAGTAATAAAATTTTAATAAATAAATCATATTTAAAACATTAAATCCAAAATGTATGTACTTAATGGATTTGGATCATCTACTAAATTGATTTCTATACTAACTCTACTAAATCCAATCATAATTAAGTAATTGGTTTTTAGCATTATCTTTATTTATAATTTATTTCTCTCTCTTCCTATTATATCTCACATAGTAATTCAATTATAAATACAGATAATACTAAAAACCAATTACAATTTTACCCCCCTTTGCTTTCTTATTCCCATATATACTATTATTATCAGAATTTTTTTATTAATCTCTCTCCTCACATGTAAACAACATCTCCTCACACAACTATACACCTCTCTCCTCTCTCTATTTCTACCACCACCCACCTACCCAAACCACCACACCAACGATGGCCACCACCACCGACCTACCTAAACCACCACACCAACAACTGCTATGGAAATGGAAGATCAGTAGATCTCTAACATAGGCGTCCAGGAGATCTCGAACGAAGGCTCGAGCAGATCTCGCAGGAGTGAACGAGCGGAGACACCTCTCATCGAGCTGCGAACTAACCGCGTTGGCGAAAAAGCACTACTCGAAGCTGTGAAGAACAGAGCCAAATAGGGGGTGGAGCTCCAGTGGTTCGAAATAAGGTTCGAAATGTAGGTTCGTCTTCACAAATCTAAGCCATGGTTGTTCGTCGAAGTTGCAGTGAAGCTTCACAGACTCATCCTTCGCTCCAGCTCCAGCGTTGCGCCGCACCGCACCACATCGCGAAGCCGTTAAAGGAGATCTATTTGTTTCCTGCAAGTAAACTTCGTTTGCAGATCCATGGCAAGCTTAGAGGAACGAACCCAAAGGAGCCAAGATCGAGCACAGCACTGCTGAGCTCTACCGCGCTGCAGATCCATGGCAGCTTTCTCAATCTCGCTGGAATATAGAGAGGCCTGAATGTATTGCAGCACAAGAACACCATCAAAGCCTACACCTGAAGCCCCGTCACAGCTCCGTTCGCATGACATTTGCTTCTTCTTTTGATGATTAGCGTACTCTGTACGCCGAATGAAGTCTTTTTTTCAGATCTGGTCAAACACGAATTTAGCTAGTTTTTTTTTTTAGTTTGAATTGTTATTTATATTGTAATTCATTTGAAAATGTATAAAAGAGATTGAAAAGTGAATAAATTATTATTTTAGCTATCTGCTCTTTGATTTTTAATAATAGTCTACACTTTTTATAGAGTACTCATCAATTTTGATGTTGTACTCATCAGTTTTGGCGCAGTACTCATCAGTTTTGAACGAGTACTCATCATTTTTGACAGAGTACTCATCAATTTTTCCGGTGGTTGGAAGTCGGTGCCGGTGGTCGGAGGTCGGTGGTCGGAGGTTGGAGGTCGATGGTCTGATGTTAGAGATCGGAGGTAGGTGGATAGTAGAGAGAGATGAACAGTGACATCACTTCTTTTGTCTTTTAGTGTTAGTAAGGGTATTTTAGTATTTGGTCATCCTCCATGTCCCTTGAAAGAATTAAGATTTATTCCCCTCCTTATAGAGAATAAACTTTGTCTCTAAGACCCTATCTCTCATTCACCCTATATTTAATATGATAAAAAATACTGTGTTATAAAAAAATTTAAGAAAAAGTTATTTTTTGTATGTTCATAAAAAACCTTATTTTAGAATTTTAAAAATATAAATAATTAGGGTTTAAAAAGAAAAAATATATATAAAAACGCAATATATTTGGAATTTTTTTTAAATTTATAAATAATATTGGGTATGGACATATTAACCTTTGATTTTATTTATCAAGTTTAAAATATTTGCATAACTTTGATTATATTTGGGTTAAATATGTAGGATGAATAGATATTAGGATGACGCCGAGTCATTGTAGGTTTTTCGTGTGGATGATTTCATGCTTTTAAGATTCAAAACAGATGACGAAGCGTACGAGTTTTATAATATTTACGCTAAGATTAAGGGTTTTAGAGTAAGGAGAAATACCACCGGTGTAAAAGAGGGGCATATATGGTATAGATTGTTTACGTGTTCAAATGAAGGTACACATAGTGACCAATATATTCATATGCAAAACAGACAAAGAGAGCACCGGGCGTTGACGATATGTGAGTGTCCAACCCCTCTCAGATTATTATGGAATAATGATCTTTAGATGTATATGGTTTCAAAAGTTGTACTTGAGCATAGTCATGCGCTTCTTCCTAAGTTTTGTGTCCCGTACTTACGCTCTCACCAAAAAGTTGACGCTCCCCACCTCGCCTAAGCGTTGACCATGCATGCTTCAGGAATAAGCACGAACCATATCATGGATGAATTTAAGTACCAAGACTCGGGGTATGATAACGTTGGTTTTCTTAAGAAGGACCTTTACAACATCCTCGGTAGGGTGCGTTGTGCAGATATTAGCATGGGAGATGCTAACGCGGCATTGGCATACATGATCGAGAAAAAGGTACCAGATGGTTCTTTCTTCTTTGCCTATAATGTTGACATATCAAACCAGCTGGATAGGATATTCTGAGCCGATGGTAGATCAAGTAAAGAACTTTAGCCCATAAAACTCTAGCTCCCTTTTCTCCATCTACATTTCCCTTCCATAAGAAGTTTGAGAGCTTTTGGTTAACTTTATATATAGTGTTCTTTGGAAACATAAATACTATACATCAATACAAAATTTTACTTATATAAACTACCTTCAATAACTCCAATCTCCCTGCATAGGTAAGAAATTTGTTGCTCCATTTGTTAATACTTGAACAAATACTTTCCATCAACTTATTAGAGTCTTCAAGCTTGATTTTCTTAGAGCTAAGTGGCACTCCAAGATACCTAACTGGAAGATTCCCCTCCTCAATTCCCAATATTTGTGTAATACTATCTTTTACTTCTCTCTTTGTACCTCCAAAGTAAACCTCACTTTTTTGGTTTATCTTCATCCTAGACATCCTAGAGAACAAGTTTAAACCTTCCTTAACAAGCATAGTAGATTAAGTCTCAACCTTAATGAATATCAATAAGTCATCTACAAAGATGATGTAGTTTAGTTTTAGTCCTTCACACTTTAGATGAAAGGAAACGTTGCAATTCTCTCCAACATTGTTGAATAAAGATGTGAAAACTTTCATACAAATGACAAATAAGTATGGGGAGAGATAGGGTCCCCTTGTATAAGACCTCTCTTCCCTTCAAAAAAAACCCAACCATCTCACCATTAACTCCAAGTGAATAAGTAGGAGAAGACACACACACATCTCTATCCATTTTCTAACATTCTCACAAAATGGTAGAGCTTCAAGTATGTTAAACATAAACTCCCAATGTATACTATCATATGCCTTTTGTAAATATACATTTATTGTGCACCTTGGGCTCAAACTCTCTTTTCCATAACCATGTGTAATGTCTTGAGCCACTATTATGTTGTCTCCTGTGAATCTACTACTCACAAAGGCAGGTTGATTGCTAGAGATAATAGTGTGTAATACTTTTCTAACAATATTTGAGATCATTCTTGACATAGTTTTGTATGAAGTGTTCAAACAAGCTATAGGTCTAAACTGTCTCACATTTGTAGGAATTTTCACTTTAGGTATAAGGGTGATATTAGTTGAATTAACACCCCTCTCCATGTAGTTTGTTTCAAAAGTCTCAAGTATAGCCTTACAAAAATCCTCACCCACAATACTCCATGCTTGTTTGTAAAAATAAGTAGTAAATCCATCTGACCCATCTACTGAAAACAAAGCTTCCTTCATCTCTTCTTTAGTAAAAGTTTGTTCCAAGCTCTTTATTTGTTCTTCAAAGAGACTAATATTGAGTAATTCTTTAAAAACTAAGGTTGAACAAGTCTCCCTATCTTCACCTATAGTTCTAATTAGCTTCTTGTAGAATTGTATAAGTTCTTCCTTAAGTTGTAACCAATAATCAAGAGTTTCAAATTTCAAGAGTGGTTAAAGCTTTGAGTTGGGGGTCAATTGAGATGATTAAGAGAACATGAACATTATCTACTGTATGGGAGATGAAGAAATCAAGGTATTGGATTTAATTGAGAAGAAATCAAGTGAGAAAAGTCCTAGTTCCAATTCAAAGGGTAAAATAGGTCATGAAAAGAGAGGTTAGCTAGCTGTGTTTGATTCAATGAGCAAAAAGGTTCCAACTTTAGTGAGGAAAACAACACAACCTCTACGAATCAAAGACCTTATACCCAAAGTAAAAGAGAAAGCTTCAAGGGCCCTGATAGCTTCTCCAAAGAAACAATTAAAGGAACTACCTTTTTCTTATAAGAAAGTATTTGAAGAAGAAGTTGAAGGAGAATACATGAAGATTCATGGAGATTTGGAATGCTTGGGTTGTTTGTGAATTGTATTTTGTGAGGAGAAGAGGAAGATGTGGCACAGTTGATCTATGAGGAGGTGATACGAATTTTCGATCTCTCCCATATCGTTATTTAATGCAATATCCTATTATGATCACGTGTCTTGATCGAAAAGTGAATAAAGAAATTGGGTGAAGAAGATAACTAGAATTTAATCCAAGTATCGTCAAGGCGAGGTAAAAGCCTCGAAGAGTATGTTTTCTTTCTTCCCTACCATTTCTTTATGTGCAATATGTATGCTAATTTTAAATTTTATTCTTTCTTGAGTCTTTTTCGAGTCGTGAGGACACGGCTCATTTTTGAGTTGGGGGTGGGGATTCGTTGTCCTCATCTTCCTTTTTGTTTTTACATAAAATTTAAATTTTTTTTGGGTTGAAATAGGCATAGAATATCTTTGAATGTACCTATTTGAGCATGATTTAATTAAGTTAATGATAATAGGTAGTATGTTTTTGAAAGATGTCATAAGTTTGTTTAGATGCATGTATGAACAGGAAATAAAAGATAGAAAAGTTAATGAGCAATGCTAAGAAGTATGTTGAAACTTAGGAATAGTTATTTGGTGTGTAGAACGTGAGGTTTGAAATTAGTTGAAAACCCACTTAGCTATGAACTATTAGTGAAAAAGTAACAAAATCCGGTAGTTAGAAAAATGAATAAGGCAGTCTTTCATGTTAAAACACTTGAAGCCTTTATACCTTCTCACCCTTTTATTTGATTATTGTTATTATTTATCCGTCTTAGCCCCTCTGAGCCTTTCTAAAGCATTTTATTTAACCACATTATAATCCATACCCTAGTTTTAGGACTTATCTATATGACCCGCACTCGAATCGCAAAACCTGAGACAACTCGTTTTAGAGCTTGAGTTTGGGGTGGTGGGTTTCATTATTAGGGAACTTTGGGATTTGGGAATTATAATTGTGATTTTATTGATGATGAATTGTTATTATTGTATCCCTTGCCGGGGTAATAGTGAATGGAAAAGAAGCTACGAGCTGAATTTGCCAACAAGGGCATAAAAAGAATATATATAGGAAAAAATAGTGTGATATCTCGAACATCAAAAAGAGAGTCATAGCTATACAAAAAAGAAAAAATTGATATGAAAAGAATATATATTCAGACCGGAAAAGTGGAATTTTGTAAATCATCACTAAAAGGTTTTATTGGGATTTATTGGAGATGCACATTAAAAGCATCAATAAATTGGTTTGAGTGAGAACATCTTCGAGTGAAAACTCAAGCTCTAGGGCGATTCGTTGATGGCTAGTGAGGAGAGAGCCAAAAGCTCACTTTTCATTATCCAAATATACCACACCCGTCCTTAAGCCAAGTTATAACCAAGACCTTAGGATTTCTAACTACTAGATGGAGAAACAAATTGAGCTATTAGGTAGTAGGTAAGTGGACCATTGGATGTTGTATTTGGGACCTATGAACAACCTATAGCCATTAACCTGAACTAAGTTATCATCCTCTACTTCTGGCATTGCGAAGTTAATCTGGACTTGAATTTATGGATTGTTTATTACATGTATATTAAGCATATTTGTGCATTATTTCTTGAGCATTACTACATGAGACTTTTTAGATATTTTTCTCTAGGATCATTCATTATGTTCTGTTCTTATTCTCCTCCTACTTCTTCTTCTTGACTACCCTACTATTCTTTACTTTTATTGTATCGGGACGATACAACTTTGAGTTGGGGGTCTTGATGTCTCCTCATTTTTCATAATATAATATACTTCAGAGACATCATTTTAGGCTTATTTATTAGTTTATAGGACGATCTTAGCTTAATTTAGTGCACTTTCCTATTTTGAGTCTTGATTTGTAGAATTATTATTTTTAGAGCATATTGGGTTTAATTGTTTATTTAGTAAGAAGCTTTAAAGATAATTATGGAGATTAATTAGAGTCCAAGTCAAATACAACAACTTATGGAAAGAGATTTGCATGGTAATTGGAGATAAGGAAACAAAAGCTAAAAAGATGGAAAAGGAAAAGCTGCCTAAATCTGGGATTCTGCATACACGTCTAAAGATATGCGTTTTTACCTAAGAAATCGGCCGAATCTGATGATTTCCTTCTAAATGGTCAAGATAATTCTGTTGCGATTCTTTTGGTATCTTATGGAGCTCAATCCGACCAATAACGAAGAAGATACGCTCAAAACGGTCCAGCAGTGTTTATCTTTGTTTCCTTACGAATTTGAGTTGGGCTAGGAGTCCATTACTTTCCTTCTCCTTCAAGAAAACGAATTAGGTCTTCCTATACCCTATAAATACAGCCTCTTAACACTCTAAAATCATCCTTGGCCAGACCCTAAGGCCAAGAGGAAGCTGCAACACAAGAGAAGAAGTCTGGAAGGAGCTGTGCATCAATCATGTCTCCTTCAACCTCTTATTTTGTAATTCTTTTCTCTTCTTTTCTTTGTATGAACTAATTCTATTAGCTTAGGTTTTGCATCATGTATAAACTATGAATTCTAATTCTTCTATCTATGTTTCTTTGGGAATTATATGTTTTAATCTGATATTAGCTACTTACCTTTATATTTGATTATGTGTTTTGATTTAATGATTGTTTTCCTTGCGAATGCATGCGTATAGGATTACCTTAATAGTAGTTAGATGGTCGCCTTACCAGGGTGTTTAACTATTGAACCACCACATAACGTCTAGTGTCGATAGTAGTTCTGACAAAACATGCTTCTAACTAGATAGTCATTAGGGTTTGTTTTAATCACCATATCACCAATTGATTGTAGTGTGCTGGATAGGGCCTTAGTGGCGTTTGATAACCCTATTTGAGTCCTCGTCTTGGTTGTGCCGTAGCCCCCTTAGTCGCTCTCAAGGTCTAAGATTGGGGAATTTAGAATCCTGACTAAGTATACCAAGAGCTAATATTCTCCCTTATGAACTAGATCTAATAGATAGAATTAGAATGATTAGTGCGTACTAGTAAAACCTAAGTTATAACTTTCATACCATCTTCTTTTCTTTTCTTTTATTTATATTCTGTCTTTAGTTTATTAGTTAGTTTATTAATTGAAAATCAAATAAATATTTGTCTATCTCTTCTTTCTACTTGCGTATTATCTTTTCTATCTTTGATATCTGCACTTGATAATTTGCATAAGTTCTCTCTAACTTTCGTCAGTCCCTGAGGAACGAATCTTCTTATCATTAAAACTTGCATACGTCCTGTAATACTTGCAGTACCGTGTTAGCGTAGAGTGTTTATTTGCATCTAAATTACATATCTTTTTATCACACCTTAGGCCACACCAAGTTTTTGGCGCCGCTGCCGGGGACTACATCGTTAGTCCTTGTGCAATTATCTTGTGCTTTTATTTTAGTTAGTTCTATTTTACGCTTTTCTTTTTAGTTTTTGTTTTACAGATTTTTTTTA
Organism: Nemophila menziesii; assembly: GCA_029959085.1. NCBI lineage: Eukaryota > Viridiplantae > Streptophyta > Magnoliopsida > Boraginales > Hydrophyllaceae > Nemophila > Nemophila menziesii. The sequence goes on from JARWIR010000021.1 coordinate 20,972,451, forward strand.
GGCGAAAGCAGATTTATTAGGAGATAAAGGTTTCGTGTTATTAGATCCTGAAGACGCTAATTCATGATGGAAGCTCTAAAGCTCAAGGAGTTGAGACAACAACTTGAGGAATTACGAGAACAATCGCGAGAAATAGCTCGGAGGAATCTAGTACATACATCACCTTCATGTCCTAGTTGTGGAGCAAGAGATCACTCGTGGGGACAGTGCATGAACAATCCAGCCTCAATTTCCTTCATGCCTTATCAAAGAGACCATTATTATGATGGTTATTATCAATCTCAAGGAAATTACGCTGACTATCAACCCCCACAGAGTTACAATTGGGTCGGAGATCAACAGAATTATTATCATGATAACCATTATCATGATGATTATTATCAACCACGACCACAATCTTACTATCCTCCACAACCTATCTATCAAGAAGCGCCAATTTATAATGAAGCTTATCAAGAACCACCTCCTTATTCAATGCAGCAAACCGTACAACAACCTTCGAGTTCGAATTCAATCAAGGCTAAGATAATGAACCTAACTGAAAAAATGGAGATTCGCCAGTAAATATTCCAAAGCTCAGAAAATGCGCTTAAGGATATCGAGCATACAATGTCACAAATGGTGAATAAGCTTCAAATCTTGGCAGAAAGGCAACTCCGAAGTAAGACTAGTGCTCCAGCAAACACAGTTTGTCATGCAGTTGAATTAGGAAGTGAAAAACAACTACCTCCACCAAGACCAGAACCAGAACCAGTCCCTATTCCAGAGGTCGAAGAGGTAGTTGAACAAAAAAGTGTCCAAGAGAAGACACCAGAAAAGAAAGAGAGCCCAGTGGTAACCAACACATGTCCTCCTCCACCATTCCCGTCACGTGTCAGAAAGGACAATTACCTGGAATTCAAGCAGTTCGTTGACACGGTGAACAAGTTAAAGATCAGCACCCCATTTGTAGAAGCTCTCACAAGAATGTCAAAATACGGCCAATTCATGAAGGACATTCTTTCTAACAAACGAAGATTCGAAGCTAAAGAGATGAATGGATTGCTAGAGGAGTGTAGTGCTACAAATATACATACCTAATTAGTTATAACAGGGGAAACATACGTTATCACTCACTCACTCACATAAATAAATCCTTTCCTATTCGTATTGCAAAATAGACCGTTAATACTGTTATGAACAGAGAGAATAGAGAGAGAAGCGTTCTGTTTATTATCAGAGAGTCTATAGATTACATAGTGTGAGCTCCTATTTATAGGTGATAGGAGACCCTAAACCCTAGTGTTCATGGGCTTGACTACTAGCCCATGGGCTGGAATGAATATCCACTAAGATAAGTTTATAACACTCCCCCTTGGATATTCAGTCCCTAAGAATATGCCTCGTTAAAACCTTCCTAGAAAAACCTAGTAGGAAAAAATCTAGTGAAGGAAAAAGAGTACATTTCTTTATACGCTAACTAAAACTACCTCATTAAAAACCTTTATCAGGAAAACCTATTAGGACAAAACTGTGATGAAAGAAAAGAGTGTAGTGCGTATTTGTCTCCCCTTCTTGTCAGCTTCTTAAGAAAGATCTTGAAGTCGCTGCATGCTAATCTTGTGTATTAGTTTCTTGAACATAGATGTAGGTAATGCCTTTGTAAATAAATCGTTTGAATTGTCACTTGAGCGAATTGGTTGAACATCTACTTCACATTTTTTCAAGAGTTCATGTCTAAAGGATAGCTTTGGAGATATGTTTGGTTCGATCATCTTTGATGTAGCCTCCTATGTCTTGAGTGATACAAGTAGCATATTATTCAACTTTGTTTACTTGTCGAAAGATTGCATTCCGCTTTAATATTTAATTTTGAGAATATACCTCATTAAAACCTTTCTAAGAAAAACCCAATGGGACAAAATCATAGTAAAGGAAAAAGAGTATAGTATTCTTCAACACGCTTATATAAATTGCCTCATTAAAAACCTTGCAAGGAAAACCCAGTGGGAAAAAAACCTATGCTAAGGGAAAAAGAGTGCATTGCGTAAATGTCTCCCCCTGATGTGAGTATAACACAATGGTGTATAACTTGAGACATTTAATAGGAGTAATAAATAATACGACATAAATTGGATCGACGCTTCATTCATATATAATGATTTAAAAAGCTCGACATAAGACTTATATGAAGTCTTTCATAAAAAATAATAGCAAATAAAAGTGCATCCACCACCGGAGACTATATCTCTTTAATAAATATATTATGTGTGCTACAACTTACTATCTTATATAGTGACTCCCCCTTGTAGCACATTCGTTTCAAAATTGTGAAAAATTTTACGTCGTACAAGTGAAATTAAAAAAAATATTTGCTTTATTTATGTCTTACTACTGATGGCCAGTCAGTTTATTTAGACATTTTAATTAAAATAATCCTCGGTTTCATTCATATATTAATAGTTATTACGCGTATATATAAATATTCGATTATGATCAATTTTTAGTTAGGTTCCAATAATTTAAAGTAGTAAAATAACTGCTTGAGATCTCAATATATAATCAGGTACCTGATACTCAGTAGGAGCATTTTAATTCTCAGTTATATACACTACTTTGACATTTATAAGATGTCAAAAGTCTCATAATTAACAATTTACTCATGTTATTGCTCATTTATGCTATCTTTGGAACCAAATAGATCTATTGAGCTTTAAGCACACAATAGTCTAATTTTATAAGATAGCTCTTTTGAGACATAAATTTAAATAGGAGCATTTTTTTTTTTTTTTGGACATTGTGGGGGTGCAGACGCACCCAAAAACAAAAAACGAGATTAGCCTATCCCTAATTTCCTAAAAGCTAGAGATAAATCGAAAATACTACACGTATTCCGATAAGCAAAAGTTGCCGTGTGTCTAGCCTCCTTCGCCAATTTATCCGCATTTCTGTTGAGCTTCCTACTGATGTGTTTGAAGGAAATATCTCCGAGCTCTTCAGACTTACGGGTAATTCTTTGTAGGATGGGTTGGACATTCCAACGAGCTGCTGACACTAGCTTGATACCTTGAATAATCTCAAGGTTGTCTGAGTGAATAGTAATTTTTTTCCCCGGAAAGTAAGCACCAATCTGTGTTGCTTTAAGGACCACTTCTGCTTCTCCTTCCAGGGCTGAGTTACAATCCATAGTCATGCTGTGCTTGATTGGCGTATTTTGTTCTTTTTTTTCGCCCCATATTGCTATCCCTGTTGGTTCCCATTTATTTGAGAATGACGCATCGCAAAATAATTTAATATCTTGTTCTTGTTCCTCTATAATTGGGTCAACGTTTATTTCATTATTATTTCTAAAACCTTCATATCCTTTGCTTATCCAGTTGATCCCATGAATCTCTTGCATCAATTTCTTCGATGCATAGTTGATTCCTGTTCCATCGACAACTGTTCCTTCATGTGTAGCCTTCATTTTTCCTTTCCATATATTCCATAAGTTTATCATTAAAAAATCTCGTATCACATTTTCGTCCCATCCTCCTTTAGTATATGTCTTAATTATCTTCATGAACCATTCTTCTATCTCGTCCTCCTGTTCTTCCATAATCTTTATCTGTAGAACTGAACCTGCCCAAATATCTTTACACATTGTACATTGAAGAAGTAAATGTTTGACATCTTCTTTCGCATTGTTACACCATAAGCAATTCTTCCCATCCGCACATTTCCTGTTAAATAAGTTCACTCTAGTTGGAATTGCGTTGTTGATTATTCGCCACATAAAAAGTTTAATTTTTTTTGGTATGTTTGACTTCCATATTATTTTCCATATTTCAGAATCTTCCATAGCTTTGGTATCTATTGTTGTAGCTTTTTTCGCATTTTGTTCTTCAATCATGACTTTATAACCTGTTTTGGTATCATATTCCCCATCTCTTGAGAACGGCCAGATGTACTTGTCATGTATCTCATGTTCTTTAATTTTTGTTTTTTTTATGACTTGTATAATCGGTTTTGGAAAAAGATTATCTAATGTCTCTGTGTCCCATTCATCTTTGTCTTTTTTCATTAAATCACTAACTTTCATTAACGTTGTCCCCTTCGGTTTCTCTAATTCCCATTTTGTATCTATCCACCTTTCATCCCATATATTCGTATCTCTTCCATCACCTATTATCTTTATACCATGTTTCTTTAAGAAATCTCTTCCTTCTATAAGGCTTGACCAGCTCCATGTCCTGCTTTGTTTTAATTTACATGTTAAGAAGTTAGACTTATTGAAGTAGATACCTTTTAAAAGCTTTGTTGCAAGGTTATTAGGGTTATGCATAAGACGCCATGCTTGAGCCGCAAGAAGGACCGTATTCATTTTTTTGAAATCTTTGAAACCCAATCCTCCTATAAGTTTGCTTACCGCAATCTTCTCCCAGGCTACCCAGTGTATTCTATTTCTTTCGCCTGAATTCCACCAAAAATTAGCAATAGCTGAAATAAGTTTGTTACAAAAAGAGATTGAAAAGAAAAAATAGACATATAGTAGTTAGGTATAGCTTGTAAGATAGCTTTAATAAGTACTTCCTTCCCTCCTTCAGAGAGAAGCTTAGCTTTCCATCCTTCCGTATTTTTGAAAACCTTTTTTGCTATCCATTCTAGAGATTCTACTTTTGATCTCTTGTGACAAAGGGGAATCCCTAGGTAATATCCTAAGTCCAGTGTTTCTTCAATTTTCGTAACCTCAATTACTTCTCTTTTAATATCCTCTGGAGTTTCTTTGCTGAAAATCATCGCTGATTTATGAAGGTTTATTCTCTGTCCAGAAATATGACAATAAGTATCTAGGCATTCTTTGAATTTGTCAACATCTGTATTCTCAAGATCAATGAAAAAAAGAGAATCATCTGCAAAAAGAAGGTGAGATATCGTGGGGCAGTTTCTATTAATCCTTATGCCATTGATGAGTTTTTTTTCAACATAGCTATCCATTAAACTAATTAAAGATTCTGTCATAATAGAAAAAAGAAAAGGGGAAAGTGGGTCACCTTGTCTAATACCTCTGTTAGGTTTGAAGTTTTCGAGTCTTTCACCATTAAAGTTAATATAGAAAGAAGAAGAGGTAATGCAATTTTCTATCCATTTTATCCAGGTGTCGTTGAAACCCAGTTGCCTAAGTATCTTAAACAGGAAAGACCATCTGACTTGATCATAGGCTTTAGCCATATCAATTTTAACAGCAGCCATATTTTTCCCATTCTTCCTTTTCCTGCTCATAAAGAAAGATATTTCTTGTGCAATAATGATATTATCTTGTATAGCTCGTCCTTTAATGAAAGCCGATTGTGTAGGTGAAATGATTTGATTCATGATTACTTTCAGCCTATTCGAGAGAATTTTTGTAATAATTTTGTAAATAAAGTTTACACACGAGACAGGTCTAAAGTCTCCCAATTCTTCTTGGGTAACCCCTTTTGGGATAAGTGTTATCAAAGTATCATTAATAGATTCTACTGAATAATTGTTTTCAAAAAAATCCATAATAACTTGTGTAACATCGTCTCTGATAATATCCCAAAATTCTTTGTAAAATTTACCATTTAAACCATCTGGTCCCGGGGCTTTTGATGCCGATAATTCCTTAACAGCCATCTCAATTTCAAAGATATCCGGTTTTTTTGTTAATTCTACGTTCATACTTTCTGTAATACGAGGTTTAATTAATGCAATAGCTTCATTAGTGATACTCTCATCCACTTCGTTATCTTCAAAAAGTTTTTTGTAAAAATCTTGGAAACAAATTTTTATACTATTAGTGTCTTCTATCCAAGTACCATCCTTATTTTTTATTCTAGTGATTCTATTTAATTTTCTTCTTTTTATAGTTGCTAAGTGAAAAAATTTAGTATTTTTATCTCCAAAAACAAGCCAGTTTTGTCTTGCTCTATCGCTCCAATATTTTTCTTCTTTTTCGTATTCTTGCTTAATTTTTTCTTTAATCTCCATTTCTTCTTTAGTAGAATCGATATTATTATCTAAGTTTAGTTTTATGAGTTTATCCTGTAAATTTCTAATAGTTCTCTCATGATTCTTAAAGTTTTTGTTGCTCCACTTCTTAAGTTTCTTTTTAGTATATTCTCTCTTTTTTACAAATTTATTTATGGGGATATAGTCATTAGGTATTATCCAACTATCATTAACAATATTCCTACAGTTTTCATCATCCAGCCACCTAGTTTCAAATTTAAAGTGTTTTTCACCAATTTTCATATTAATATCAAAATGAAGAATTAAGGGAGAGTGATCCGACCCTATTGCCGGAGGAATATGAATTTGAGATCTTGGATATCTTCGTATCCACTCGTAAGTTGCGAGTCCTCGGTCAATTCTTGTTTTAACATTTTTCTCCCCTTCCATCCTGTTTGACCAAGTAAAGAAACAACCGTTAGACTCTATTTCTGCTAATGAATTACTATTTGTAAAGTCAACAAAAGCATTAATATGATCAATATTAGCTTGGTTCTTGCTTTGTTTCTCCGTTATGTTAAGTATCTCATTAAAATCACCCATAATAATCCATGGTAGATCAATGTCATTACTCCAATTGGTTATATCTTTCCAAATGTTAAGCCTTAGATTAAAATCATTAGGTGCGTGTAAGAAAATTAAATAATACGAGAAAGAAAGTTCATTAATACGGACAATAACATACGAGCTACAACTAGAAATAACAAGCAAACACACATAAGAGTGCCACAAAACCAAGAAGCCCCCGGAGTGAAAAGCATTTCCGGAGGGTTCCACAAAAAAAGAGTTTTCAAAACCCAAACGAGCCAACACATTCTGAGAGTCCACCTCTCTCATCATAGTCTCACAAAAAGCCACAACACCAGGTTTAAATTGAGCCACCATCGAGCAAGCTTTGGATAATGTCAAGGGCGCTCGAAGACCCTGGACATTCCAAAAGATGGTCGTCACTTTGCTTTCGCGGCTTTCCTGGAGTAGCCGCCTCCACTTTTGCTTTCCAACTCTTCATCCCCATCCTCCAATGCATCTTCATACTGAAAATTCATATCATGGTCATCTCCCCCTCCCATATAATCTTTCTCAAAATAATTCTCGCTAGATTCAAAGTTCCCCTCCTCCTCTTCTGGTTCAAACTGTGAGTTAAATTCCTCGTCAAGCTTAGAGCTGTTTTCTGACTCTTTACCCTTGCCTTTCTCTGGATAGATTCCTTCCTCGCCTTCTTCCTCATTTTCCAACAGATTGAATTGATTATTGTTGACGAAATTCTCAATTGGGTCCACCACTCTGAGTTTTTTAAAATTCCCTGTAACTTTGGAGCCAATCTCACCACTTCCTGCTTCAATTCGAACTCCTTTCCCATCTCTTCTTCTCTTTATATTATTTTGGGAGTTGGATGATGTATCCATGTGATGGTCAGCAGTATTACTATTACTTGCAACATATTTCCCCTTAATCTTTTTCATCTCTTCTTCAAAAGCAAGAAGCGCAGCTCTTATGTCACCCTCGTTTCCATCTTCTCCTTGTTGTGTTATGCCATGATTTTTTTTAAATGCCTCCATTTTTAATGTTGATTCGTGCAACTCGTTGCGAATGTCGTGCATCTGCTTATTCCAAATCTCCCAATCTTGGTTCTCTTTCTCTCTTTCTTCTTCAGCTTGATTAAGATTATTATTTTTCTTGCTAGTACCTCCCCTTTTGGTATAGTTGAATTTGCTGAGGACATCTTCTTCATCGTCTTGAACTTGCCTCCCTTTAGCTTGGTTATTAATCTTGACACTCGAACCTGCATTTTTAACATAGTTCCCACCATATAAAAAATTAGAAAATTCACCATTAACTTTAATATGTAATCCATAAATAGGATTAAAGGGTGGGAATTTTGCCACGTTGTCTATGCTCCATGACATTTTCCTGCGTTCATCTATGTCTTCAGTTTGTTTTATGACTTTAACTGGGCAGTCACCATATTGGTGACAAATTCTACCACATCTAAAACACAAGAGGCCCGTATTCTCATATTGGAAAAGAACCCAAGCAGGACCTTCTTCTTGATAAAGATAAGCACCAGGTGGTAAAGGTTGTTTGGTATTGATCCTTGCTCTAAATCTCAGGACTTTCACATCACAGTTCTGGGTAGTTGGGAGATCAACAGCTTCGATCTTGATGAAACACACCTCAAGGGCTTTGACAGTCTCCACATTGTTCTGTATGAAAGCTAGTCCTCTGACTTGGACCCAAATAGATGAATAATCAGTATTGAGGTCATTGAAATCCACCGTGAGAGGCCATAAGGTTAGGCTGAGGTGAAGCTTCTGGTATAGTCCCGGCCTCATTTCCCAAACTCTTCTAAACTCCTTCTCATTGAAGACCTCCAATTTGAACATATTGTTTTTCACATCTGTTAGTCTATAGTGTCCTTGAATACCCCACCTATCTTCAATGTAATTCCTCAACTGAACTGCGTAAATTGGTGAGGTTCCAATGGCTTTAATGAGAATAGCCTTTTCTTCTTTCATGCTTTCTGAAAGCCTTGCATTTGATCCAATATTGATAACCCCTAGCTTCCTGGCTTTATGATCATTCAAAGGAATGATAGGAAGGGCATGGTGTTCTCTAGAAGCCATGTTAACACCTGAAATAAAGACCAAACCAAACGCAGAGCACACACCAAAGAACCAAAAGAACAGAAAAAGAGATATAAAAACTGAAACGTAGAGATTAGGAAGGGAAAGAGAGGTCTGAGGGGAAGAGCAAGTGATGAAATGAAAGGAGTGAGTGACTAACCGAGGTGAGATAACAGCTTTATATAGGCAATAGAGATTGTCTGTGTTGATAACCTTGATTCTGCTAGATTGAGGCTTACTGTTACAACACCATTCTTGAAAAGTGAAATAGACTCTCACGCTTCTTCTAGTCTTGTACTCCTCATCCAAATTATTACTCACAGTAATAATTGCTCTTGAAATAAACAAAGTAATTAGACCATTTTTTGGTTTATTGTCTTGGCGTCTAACGTTATCATCATCTTTAGCGTCTCTTCGATTTCTTGTTTTTATTTTCCTTTTGATTATGATTAAATCCTGCACGCCATATAGGATAAAACCAAAAAGGATGGATTTTGGAGAGAGACTCACCTCGGAACTCGGCGAAAGCACTCCTGCAGCCATTTTCATCTTGGTAATCCCAATCAACAGCTTGAGTTCTTGCTTAAGCCACCCATTATTACTCTTGACTATCTCGTTTCTCCTCACGAGAAGGTTTTGCCCAATAGTGGATGTTTGCTTTCGATCTAAACGCCTTATACCTAAATTGAAATTATTGAACCCTAACCCTAGCTTACCTATGCCATCAGATGAGATCCCCATCACTGCTAAGACCGTAGGAAGCGTGTGAGATAAACTCCACGCGTGAGGAAGATCAAAGGATTTTGGCAACAGCTCGTGAATAACGAAAAAATTAGAAATTTTTCGATCAGAAGATCGTAGGGAGAAGAGAGAAGGGAGAGGGCGTGGTTTTAGAGAGAGAAAGTCTTTTCGTTCTTTTGTTTGGTACTTCGTATTTTAATAGGAGCATTGATAACTGGTTATTGTGACTTAATCACTACACCTTTACAATATTTTCAATCATTTAAATGAGTATACGAGGATCAATGTAAATGGTGTATTCTTATATTCCAGTTATATTTTGTTTATTTCTTCCCTTATTTATGAGAAATCATATATAAAATGTTCTCAGAATCCATCTTTGTGCACGGTGGTGGAGCATTTGTAATGAAAATTGCACAATCAAAATATCTTGATGGATATAGTTTTTGGTCTTTTACCAATAGGGGTATTTACTATGAGCATTAGTTTTAGCGATTCAGCATATGCAATACAATAAATAACTTTGCTGGACTTGTATATCCCTCTGAATTTGTCTTGAAAAGGGATAGACGATTTAATATCAAAATATATAGGATAAAAATCTTTGCTTGTGCATAGTCAATTTGCTAATATTCATTTGATAAACTTGATCTTTAATATTATCACTTGTGAATGTTCTTGTAAAATTTACATTGCCAAATTTACATATGATAATGTTGGTAAAATATAACATACAATGATATTTTCCAAATATAAGTGATAGATTAACAAAATAATTCACTTTTCAAATTTAGTAGTTTTATTTTGCTATAATCAAAATATCTCTTATTGAACTCAATGTTCTTAGAAAATGTAATTTTAATTTTTCGGGACTTTCATATATAATTCACATCATTATACATCCATAGAATGTCATTTGAGTTTTGGATAAATGTAATTCTTAGAAGCACAATACGAGTTTTTCCAAATCCTTTTATTAGGTTGGATGTACCATATCTGGTATTTTGACATTTGTTTTGGAAACTTAAAAATCTGAGAAATATAGTTTATTTCTTAGGTTATAGGAATGAAAAACGAATTAATTGATAGAATATGCGATATATGCGCATAAAATATATCTTTAATTACCCTATATTTTGTTTTATTTGTTAACCGAAATACGATCTCTGATTGACATCTATGCATTCGCATAGATTACATAAAGTTATGTCTAATTATTTTTCACTATATGTTATGCTATATCAGCGAATATGCATAAAATACGTATGCAACTTGTGTATACGCCTTATTTTTCTCATAGGTAATGTTATAAATATATTCAAATAACATATATTACATTTTGTGTATATGTCATTTTTTTTTTTGTATATATTATATTATGTCAAAAGATATAAACGTAAATTACATATACAAATAATAAATATACTCTATTCATTTGGTATATATCTATTAGATAAAATAATTGTAAGAGTTATCATTTTATTTATATCAATAAATAAATATAATAAAAATGATATTACAAATATAAAAAAAAATTAATTGATAAAACAAGAAATTTTTCTTTTGTTTCATTTTATGGCCAATTATATTAATGGCACATGTACATTACCTTCTTTTTTTTTTTTGGTCGAAATCCACTACTCTTATTACGTTAAACGGAGTTATTACAACGATTATCTAAATTAACAATATGTACATACGAGAAATTATCCATAATACCTATCGGACCATCTACCATTCGACTATTCCATTGTTGGCGTCGTAACTTGCAAGATGCGCTAATCATTGAGAAAGTATACCAATTCGTTCGTAGATCGCATGTCTCATTAGTCCTCCAAAGTGAAACAACATCAAACACAAAACCCCTCGCACCTTTCCTAACCCCCGTGAAAATACCAACACCAACACGACACGTACACAAACCAAGAACCAGGAGGTACTTAATCACGGTAGCGAAGCTAACCATGACTTGCCGTAGTGTAGAACACCACAAGTCCTCCCAGATAAACATAACCCAAATCTGGGTTTGAACCACGAAGGATAAGACAGGCCAAGGGTGGTACTTGTATTTGAAGCCAAAAGTGTCCTGTTTTACAATAATCTGTATCCTACTATATATCTCAAATTGAAATCGTACCGAGTTCAGATGTCTCATCGATTCAAAATTAGGTGTCACACAATATGTAATTCTAAATATTTGTTGTATACCACAATCCAAATGAGAAACAATCGTCTCCTGTATCCTGCTCTTCTTCTCCCTATTTTGTTTATTTGCAGTAATTTCCAGAAAAAATATTTATCTTCACCATCACCATCTTCACAATAATCTTTCTCATCTGTATAATTGAAGCAAATCCTTTTCCTTTTATCATCTCTGTAAGATCACATCTCCATTTAGCCGTTTTCTTTCTTGGGCATTTTTCACTTTTCATCTTCCCCTCTCTTCCTATTGTTCTCTCATCACCATTATCTCCTTTCTCTTTGATATCATTAATAATTAAATTTTCATACCTGATGTATTCAGTTTTTCTAATATCAGTCTTTCTTTTCATCGCAATATCCTTTTGCTGACTTCCGCCGCCTGCCCCTTCACTCAAGCCTGATTGTTCCTCAGTGTCCAATTTTTCCCCTTCGTTCCAGTTTTCTTTTTTCTTTCCCTTCTCATTCACGTTATATTCACTAGTTCTATTACCAATTTTAATCCATAGATAAAGATTTGCCTCCTTTTTACATAATCCTAATATATGATTTCTTGCTATATTATCATATTGTTCTTGTTTACCATATTTAAAGCACTTAACATATATAAGTAAATCAATTAATCTAACTAATTTACTATCCATACCACACTTTCCTGTATTATCTGTATAGATCTTTTTGTTGCCACCCAAAAAAACAAACGCATACGTATAAGAAACAGAGAGTATGAAAAAAACCATACCTTCCTCACTTAAACTTTTTCTTTGAAAATTAGCTTTCTTATTATATGTCCTTTGATTGATATAATCAATTACTATTTGTAAATCATTTGTGTTACGAACTCTTGTCTTCCCCCTTTTTCTATAAAACCAGTAGCTTATTCCTCTTCTTTCGTGTTCTGTTGTCGATTCCTTATTCAAACACCTTATCTTCGTCCTGTAAGTGTTCTTGTGATCTTGTAACATCTTCTTGTATTGGTTTTTTGTATTTATCCTCACCATGTTCCAATAGATCGAGAAGTAATAATTATCGGTATAGTGATAATCCTTGTACCATACGTGTTCATAGATCGAGAAGCAATAATTATCAGTATAGTGATAATCCTTGTACCATATGTGTTCTGTAATTTAATATTCTGTAGAAAACCCATCTGAAACTTCGCTCATCCTTCTCTTTATATGATTTAGTTTGTTCAGATGTTAATTTCTGAGATAATTGAGGGTTGAAGATGAAAGAAGTCGGTGAAAGGATATGCTTCGAGAGTGTTCACCGACTCTCTCAACTCTACCACTTTCCTTCTTCTTTTTTTCAGGCTACCTTTTTTTTTTCTTCGGTCAAAGAAATTGTGTGCTTTTTTTTTTCATTTAGTAGAGGAAGCATACGAATTAGTGTTTTTGTTCCAAAGAATCACAAGGGAATGAATGATTTGTGTCTAAAAAATAAGAGAACACCGCGGATGCTTATATAAGGTTTTGTTCCTTTTTTTTTTTTTTTCAGTTTCACAGTGGTGAAACAATGGTAATCAAAGTTACTACTTTTGTTTTGGTTTTTCTTTTCTTATTTCACAATAGTAAAACTTAATTGGAGCAATTGTCAAACAGCAATGTGATAATATAAATCATTGCGTTATTCGTTACATATAGCTATGTTTTTTTTTTCACACTAATAAAAAAACTTGATTCTTATAAATCCAATAATGAAAAAAATAATCACAGCCATATTTTTCTTTACAAAAATAAGTAAGCTGTTTTTTTTTCTTTGATCGAGAAAAAAAGTTCTCCATAATATACTGTTTTTTTTCTTTTAAATCAAAGCTTTTTCATCCATTGAGAGCAATGGCTATGATTCCTACTATATTATAAATCAAAGGGTCGATCCTTTTCTTTTATTGGAATTGATTAAAGGATTTATTTTTTTTCAAATAGATCAAAGGATCTACATCCAATTTTTGCTTCAATGTAATGAAGTTTGAATTCATAAAAGAAATTCATTTGATCTTTTTTTCCAAGCACTTCACAGCGGTTAAGGCTAATAGTTAGAAGGTAGAGACTTCGTGCTGATAACGTGTTATGAACAGAAAGAATAGAGAGAGAAGCGTTCTGTTTATTATCAGAGAGTCTATAGATTACATAGTGTGAGCTCCTATTTATAGGTGATAGGAGACCCTAAACCCTAGTGTTCATGGGCTTGACTACTAGCCCATGGGCTGGAATGAATATCCACTAAGATGGGTTTATAACAAATACAATATTATTCGCATTCATAAATTGGTCACTTAAAACAGGTATCAATAATTTCTTCTTATTTTACTAATTAACATTTATGATTTTTTTGCAGTTTTTAACAAAATACTACACTCTCGACCTTATCCTCTCAAAGATACAGCAAAACCTCCATTTTCATCCATCTTACCTTCTCAATCCTTCTACTTTACTTCACACAATCGTGGTTTCTATTTCTTCTTCATCAAGTACAACTACTACTCCATACCATGAGCTTCTTCTCGGATGGATTTCATACTCGAATCTTTCAGGTGTTCTTTGTCTGGTCAACCCTGGTGTTCTTTCTTTGGACCGATACAGTCCTTCATCAAGAAGATACAGCTATGGAAGACCGATGTCACGAAGCTCTCGATAGTAAGATTAGGTGTTATCTGGATTGCTTGAATAAGATGACGCAGCAGGTTTGGAATTCTTCTTCGAATTTCATTAAAGGTGGTCTGAATATTACACACGTTCTCCGTATATTAGGTTCAATCTCTATCCCTTTTATTGATTACGTTAACATGGACTTACTGATTCAGAACTTTTTTAAGAATCCTTTTTTTAATATTCACAATCCTAAGCCCAAGATCTATAACTACAGTAGTAGACTTTTAAACCACATAGATAGATTTTGTGCGGTGAATAACTGGACATGGAAGGAAATCAGAGATATCTGCGATAAATATGATCAGTGTTCAATTGAAGGAGATAGTGGGCTTGCTCATGTCAAAAAAGATACTAATAAAAATACTGTGTGGTAGATTAGAATTAATAAAAAAGGTAATAATTGGGTTAGGGGAGAAATGGGTATAGTGCATAAGTTTAGTATGAGGTGTGGTTTTATCAATTTTAAGCTCATATGGGATATTCGGACTGTCCCCAAGACGTCCGAGGATGTTCAGTGAATACGCTAGTGTGGAATTGACAGGGGATTCGGGCTCCTCTGACGATTTCATAATCTAAAGTCCTTAGTAAATAGGTTTAAACCAGGAGTGGCGTGCCTTTTAGAAACCTTGTTGCGAGCTACATTACGCGCTACAGGCGCTCCTGATGTTATTAAGAATTTTAACTACGTTAACAGTTTTGTTAGGGATCCTATCGGCACTACTTTCCACTCCGGGGGTATTTTGGTCCTATGGCACTCTGATATTAGGCTAGAAGTTATAGATTCTAGTCAGCATTTTGTACTACTATATATTAAAGATAAATATTTCCCGTATTATATTATGTGTATACACGCTCGTAACGATTTAGAACAACGTATAAAACTTTGGGACGAAATCTCTATCTGGAATAATAATGTTAATAAACCTTGGATACTAATTGGTGACTTTAACGAAATTCTAAACTCTTCTGAAAAATTTAGCAATACACCTCCTAATTATAACCGTATTCAGAACTTTAATTTATTTATCTCCTATAATGGCCTTAGCGAAATTTACTCTAGAGGTAATTTTTATACTTGGACTAACCGCAGTCTCGATAAAGTCGTCATGGTAAAACTTGATCGAGCTTTTGCTTCTAATAATTGGTTAACCAGGTACCCAGGGGCGCTGGTTACGATACCACCTGCGATTGGCTCTGACCATAGCCCTTTAATTCTTCACACGGACCGCTCTCGATTCCAAGGGAAGAAATGGTTTAAATTTGAAACTCTCTGGATCGAACACGAACAATGCGAGGGGATTATCAAAACAGCTTAGGGTGAACTAGGTAACTCACCTTCACTACCACTTTTTGTGCATAAGACAGACAATACCGTTACTTCTCTAACTTCGTGGAGTAGACGAACCTTTCGAAACAACGCGTTAAAAATTAAACAGATAACTGATAGACTAAATTATCTCGAGAGTCAACCTATAACACATCAAATTACAACAGAAGAGATGGATATAAAACAAGAAATTAAGAAGTCATACGAGGCGGAAGAGAAATACTGGTACGATCGAGCAAGGAAAGGATGGCTTAAATATGGGGATCGAAATACAAATTTTTTCTTTCTGTCAACTATTTTTAGAAAGAACTTAAACCGAATACACCGAATAAAAAATTATCAAGGAAACTGGATCGAAGAGGCATCAGAGTTTCGTCATGGTTTTCAGACCTTCTATCAAGACTTATTTCAAGAGCCAAATCACGAAGACATGTCATCAGCACTGGAAGCAATACCATCAAAGGTCACCCAAAGCATGAACGATAGACTCCTTAGGCCATTAACTACGGATGAAACAAGGCGAGCAGTTTTTGACATGTCACCAAACAAAGCGCCAGGTCCAGACGGCCTTAACAGTAAGTTCTACCAAGAATACTGGCATATTATTCAATTTGACGTCTTCTTTATGATTCAAGACTTTTTCGATAATAATATTTCTCTCGACACTTTAAACGAAACACTAATCACGTTGATCCCGAAAGGTATTACCCAAGAAAACGTCGGAGATTATAGACCAATCTTCTGCGTTAACTTTGGCTACAAGATTATAGCAAAAAATTTAGCTAATATACTACAGGAGTTTATGCCAGTCCTCGTTTCTGAAACACAGACAGCTTTTATCAAACAACGTGCTATTCAAGATAACATTCTAGTAGCTCAAGAAATCTCTTTTTATATGAAGAAGAAGCGGAAAATTCCCAAACTGATGGTAGCAATCAAACTGGATATGGCCAAAGCCTATGATCAGGTACGGTGGGACTTTTAGTTACATGTTCTTAATAAACTTGGTTTCCATCAGACTTGGATAACTTGGATCTCGAACTGTTTAAGGTCGGTAAGTTTCCAACTTAATTTTAATGGAGACCGATTACGCAAATTTACACCACAAAGGGGTTTAAGAAAAGGAGACCCCTGTCCCATTTCTTATTTTCTCTTATGACTGAATCTCTAATCAGTTTGATTGACACGAAGGTTAGACAATATCCTCATATGGGAATCCAAATCACCAGAAACTGTCTGGTGGTTTCGCACCTGTTATTTGTAGACGATTCTCTATTTTTTCTCACTTTACAGGGCAATGTCATCGACAACTTTGAAGAATGCATTCAGAAGTACTCCAAGGGATCAGGTCAACGAATTAACTATCAAAAGTCATCAATCTGCTTCAGTAAGGATACACCTCAACTACTACGAAGGCAAGTAACATCCAGACTAGCGATACAGGAGAAAGAAGACCTTGGGAATTATCTTGGAATCCCACTCTGCCATAAAGAGTAGAAAGTGGAGACGCTTCAGTGGATCACAGAACATTTTTTCGATAAAACGGAAGGATGGAAAGCTCACATTTTATCAGAAGGAGGTAAGGAAGTTCTCATCAAAGCGGTCCTCCAAGCGCTTCCATCTTATTCTATGTCTATTTTCTCATTCCCGATTACATTCTGTAATAAACTAATCTCGACAATCTCGAATTTCTGGTGGAATTCCAGAGAAAAATCTCGAATACATTGGCTAGCTTGGAAAAAATTAGCAATGAGCAAACTTCTGGGTGGAATGGGTTTCAAGGACTTTAAACGTATGAACACCGCTCTACTAGCAGCGCAGGCATGGCGAATCCTTCAACATCCAGAATCCTTGGCACCCCGTCTACTAAAAGGTATTTACTATCCTAAAACTAACTTTCTAGATGTTAAATTACGCTCTCGAACTTGGTCCTGGGCTAGCTTATTAGAAGGTAGAGATTTGTTGAAAAAATACGGTAAATTCCAAATAGGTAACGGTAAAACTATTAACATTTGGGAAGATAAATGGTTAGATACTCAATGGAAACTCGAACGACCAGAAGGGTGCACACTCAAAAATCTTAATGAATTATGGACCGCAGATACAACAAATTGGAATACAGATCTTCTTAATGACCTTTTCCCAAGCCCTATTATTCCAACTATATTACGAGAAAAGGTCTTTCCAAACGACGAAACGGACAAATTTATTTGGCCTCATTCTAGACAAGGAGAATATGTCACGAATACTGGGTACAAAATTCTAACCGATCACGCGATATACGAGGAACCACACCAGTCATCAAATGTCCCGACATAAAGTGTGCTTTGGAAAACAATTTGGTGGTCAAATGTCCCGACAAAGGTCAGAGATTTTAATTGGAAAGTATGCAACAATGTTATTCCCACAGGTTCAAATCTCGAAAAACGAAAATGCGGTGTACAAAGTAACTGCAGCTGGTGCTGTGCCGAACAGGAAACTACAGAACACCTATTACTTACTTGCGGGCTCTCTAAACGCATTTGGGCTGGATCAGTGTTACAAATACATATTGAACCCTCGGAGGACCACATCAGCGTATGGCTACTGAATACAATTAGCTTATATACTTCCGGGGGATGGAATAAGGCAGTTGTCACATCATACTTACTTCTCATGATTTGGAATATCTGGAAAGCAAAAATGAAAAGTAGGCACTCAAATCTTGAAGTCGACTCAACGGAGGTAATACGTATAACAACAGTAAATATTCAGGAACACTTTGGTACGAATTGGTTCACGAGTGGTTACAATCAACCGACACCAAATATTACAACGGAAAATACTGGAACAGATCTCGACTTTAATTCAGAAATAACTTTTCTATGCGATGCCTCGTTCTCAGAAGCACATCTACCAACTGGAATTGGAGTTGTACAACACAACAAAGAAGATGGATCTCGAATTAAATACCAATCAACAACACACTGCAACTCCAGCTGCATTGGGGAAGCCTAAGCAGTAGTCTCAGCCCTTGAGATCGGGAAGACTTGGAAAAACAAAGAGAAGACGATCTTCTCTGATAACTTGGATTTAATCCAAGGAATACAGCAAGTGTCGGCGGCTAGATGGGAGCTCAGACCATGTATTAGGCGTTATCCATCAACTGACCAAAGATTCCGGGAAAGTTTTCTTCAAACACATCCCGCGACGTTTCAACAAAGGAGCAGATTTTCTAGCAAAAGACGCCAGACACAGGGCATTTCAAGACCACGTTACAACTACAACTCTTCAGTGTTACTTCTCGAAGTTAGGAATAGGTTAATCATTTTGATTTTGCTTGTTCTTGGTGGTATTTAAGGTTGAATCTTTTTACTCGTCCAAAAAAAAAAAAAACAGGTATCAATATTCAACACTATGACTGATGTTACTCTGGTTAACAATATTTTTTACTTGAATACACATACCTAATTAGATATAATAGGGGAAACATATGTTATCACTGACTCAGTTTATAGATGGTGTTGTGTGTATGTACGATATCAATTATTTTAAGAAACATTTGATGAGTTTGGAAGTACATATCTCACACGAAAGCGATTTAGAAGTTGGAACGTAATAGTTGATGTGAAATTTTTGAGTTTTTCTATACTTTTGTCATTTTTTAATCAATGTTACGTAAATAGTTTTTTTTTTAATTTCAAAACAAATGCAAAAGTAATTCTGGATTTTCAGGATAATAGTTGACCAAAGTATATCATTTTCGTAACTAAGCATTTACCAATAAGGAAAATGCTTCCAAGAATGGAAATACATACTTTTTGAATTTATTTTTTGCTTTAAAGAGAAATGAAGACAAAATGAAGAGTTTCTTTTTGCTTTTAGCATTAAAAAGAAAAGAAATTGGCATTTTAGCATGTATGGCAAAGATTTTACAAACTTAGCACCCGGGCGGTAACCCATTTTCCGCCCATCTTGAAGGGCGGTCGGCTGGGTGCCGCCCTTAGTTAATTTTTTAATTAGGAAAAGGACGGTCAGCGGGAGACCGCCTTTAGTGCACGGATTAAAAAATTACACTTAATTAAGGACAGTCGCTTATTGACCGCCCGTAGTTCAATTTTTAACCGCCAGGAGGGCAGTATGCTCAATACTGATAAATTGGTCAACTAAAACACATATCAATATTCATCTCTATGTCCGGTCAAAACATTTTAGTCTCTTCTTTTTTCTCTCTAGCCAAATAATAACTTTCCTATTACAGAAACCTAGTTATCCGCCTTTTGCCTTTTCTATATGATTTTATTTCCTTCCAGTAAGTTTCTTTCCTTACTGGGTTCAGAGGTCGAATAATGGAGGGCCAGGGGCGGCCAATTCTGCCGCCTCCTCCAGATACCGGTGGCCGGAAAACATGGCGGGCTACGAACACGATTACTAAACACTCTTTCTCCCTTCCTTCAAAGCCGAATTCTAAGACTAGCCTTCCTACAGAGAAAGCGAATAGCGTTAAGCGGCTCTCCACCAAACGGCTTCAAATTTTTAACCAGCCTTAAACTGGTGTTTATGCAAGAAACACCAGTGGGTCGGGTGCGATGAGGGAGGGTAGTGGAGGTGTTCAACGAGCGCCTAAACGGGCACTGAATTATGTTGATCGGGATGATCTTTCACCTGTGATTGATGGAGGGAACATGTCATTGCCGGATGGAGGTAATAAGTCTAAGAGTGCAATTCTGGAAATTGAAGATAGCAGAACCAGAGCCATTTTACCTGCTTCCCCTGCAAGCGCGGTTAAGGTAATTGAGAATCCAGTGTATGATCATGAATCAAGGAGTCTGATTGAGGAGAAATTGATGGACACCGAGGGAATTCTATCATTAATTGCTAGGATTCCGTCACCGGTTACCGAACTCCGAAAATTGACTATCATAGGTAATATTAGTATCCCATCTTCTTTGAATTTACCTGGAAAAGATGTGAATGCAGGGAATACGTCAAGGGGAGGGAGTGTACAACAGAATGAGGCGCCTGGTCTGTCTCTTACTACTGGCGAGATAGGAAATAGTGTGAGATTGTATAGGGAGGCAATCATCGATGCTCCTCCAGGGTTTACACAGTGTTGTGCCTGCTCAACTATCCTTACCAGTGAGTTTGAACAAGGTAATAAAGGGGAACAATCGGCTTCACCAGGCACAGGGAAAGAAGCGGTTAGATTTTTTATTGAGGATGACGTTCCATTTACTGACAACACTTACCCACAGTTGGTTACAACAACGGCTCAGAAGCGAAATGGGTGCAAGGTATGGCAAAACTCCCTAGTCATTAAATTACTTGGTTACATCGTTGGTTTTAAATATTTATATAGCAAGTTGAACCAAATATGGGCCCCGAAGGCTCATATGGATTTAGTCGATGTGGGTTTTGGATATTTTATGTCCAAGTTTATGAAATCTGAGTATTATGATAAAGCTTTGAATGGGGTCCTTGGATGATACTTGACCGGTACTTAATCTGAGGTTTTTGTAGTATAAACTTCTTTGGGGGACCAATTTCACAATTTGTTTTTGTTTTTGAAGTTTTTCTCTCTACAACTCCAGGTTCCATTTCTACGATTTCTCTTATCTTCTCCAAACTTCTGAAATCTCCTTAACCCTATCTGGTCCCAAAGTTTACAATGTAATTTCATCAAAGATTTCCTCTTCACTATAGTACTGTTGATTAAACACTCTATCAATCTCTGTTTTGTAGGGATTATATTAATCTGAGTGAGCCACAGAAGGACTTTATATTTTGGTAAGTTTTTTGCTTTCCAAATACATTTATACCAATCAACCCCTTTACCTTTTTGTCTTTAATTCATCATATATTTGTGCAGAATTAATATTACCTTTTTTTGTATACATGAAACTCGACATAGTTGGCCATCTCCATCTTCCTCTATGCTATAAACATAGCAAGTTTGCTATTAGTATAATAACCAGAAGCTAAGTCACTCTTCTTCTTAACTCACTCAATCTCTATGTTTTTACTGAATTATCATATATAGGTGCCTCCTGTGCAAATTTCGCATAATATAGGAACCTCCTATGCAAATTTCGCATAATATATGAACTCTGTTGTAATTTTCGCATTATATAGGGACCTGCTGTGCAAACTTCGCATAATATAGGGAGCTTCTGTGCAATTTTCGCATAATATAGGGAGCTGCTGTGCAATTTTTGCATAAAATAGGGACCCCCAACTTATGTTAAAATTGCAATTTAGTATATGAACTTTGAAAAAGTATTTGTGTTATGCGAAAATTGCACCTATAGGTCCTTGTGTTATGCGAAAAGCAATTTTTTAGGTGAAGAAATTCCATATGAAAATTGCACAGTAGGTCCTTGTATTATGCGAAAATTGCATAGTAGGTCCTTGTATTATGCAAAATTCACTTATGAGTCCCTGTATTATATTAAAGTTACCTGTATTATGCAGAGTTGCACATAAAGTTCCTTCTATTATGCAAAATTGCACTTACAGGTCCTTGTATTATGCGAAAATTGCAAATAGTTCCCTAAATTTGTTTGAAATGGCTAATAGGTCCCTGTAACGTTTAAAATTGCCAATCAGTCCCCTGATTTTTTAACATTGCAAAATAGGTCCTGGAACTTTGAAATTTGCAAGATAGGACCCTATATTATGCGAAATTAGGAAAGTAGGATCTAAGAACAAACATATCTGCTAAACCTTTTTCATATGTGATAATCACTTTAAAATAATATTTTCCTAAGTTCCAAAATATTTTTACTGATGGATGAATTTATGGATGAATTTTTTCTGTAAATATCACTTTTCATGAAATTTTGGTAGAATTGGAATTTTTTTATCATTATTTAAAAGTAAAAGATATATATATATTTTTTTAATTTTATTATTATTTTATTGTTTATGTGAAAGTTTAAAATACTATTTAATTATTAAAATTTTATTTACTGACATGTATAATAACACATACAATAGAATATGATATATGGATGAAAAAAGAAGAAGAATTTATAATATTGCTTTTATTTTAATACCGCTTTAATGGTAAACTATTCAAACCATACGGTGTAATTCGTCTCTTTTAAAAAATTAAATATTTAAAAAAAAAAATCTTTGTTTTTCAAATTTGTACATAATATTTTTTGTAACTTCTTTTCATATATTTTTTAATTTACAACTCGGACTAGAAATAATATGGTTTATGATATTTTATATTTACAGTACTAGAAAGTAAAACATGAAAAGAAAGAATTTTTTTTTATATAAAAGTATCTTTTTTACATTCAATTTGGAAGGCCATGTATCCATCAAAAAAATTCAAAATTATATTTTGTTAATTTTCAAAATTATATTTTGATATTAGTTTTTTTATTATGAATTCGAAAAATTAATATCAGGATACATAATAAAAAAACTAATATCAAAATATAATTTTGAAAATTAACAAAATATAATTTTGAATTTTTTTGATGGATACATGGCCTTCCAAATTGAATGTAAAAAAGATACTTTTATATAAAAAAAATTCTTTCTTTTCATGTTTTACTTTCTAGTACTGTAAAAATAAAATATCATAAACCATATTAATTTCTAGCCCGAGTTGGAAATTAAAAAATATATGAAGAGAAGTTACAAAAAATATTATGTACAAATTTGAAAAACAAAGAAATAGTTTTTTAAATATTTAATTTTTTAAAAGAGACGAATTACACCGTATGGTTTGAATAGTTTACCATTAAAGCGGTATTAAAATAAAAGCAATATTATACATATATCATATTCTATTGTATGTGTTATTATACATGTCAGTAAATAAAATTTTAATAATTAAATAGTATTTTAAACTTTCACATAAACAATAAAATAATGATAAAATTAAAAAAATATATATATATCTTTTACTTTTAAATAATGATAAAAAAATTCCAATTCTACCAAAATTTCATGAAAAGTGATATTTACAGAAAAAATTCATCCATAAATTCATCCATCAGTAAAAATATTTTTGGAACTTAGGAAAATATTATTTTAAAGTGATTATCACATATGAAAAAGGTTTAGCAGATACGATTGTTCTTAGATCCTACTTTGCTAATTTCACATAATATAGGGTCCTATCTTGCAAATTTCAAAGTTCCAGGACCTATTTTGCAATGTTAAAAAATCAGGGGACTGATTGGCAATTCTAAACATTACAGGGACCTATTAGCCATTTCAAACAAATTTAGGGAACTATTTGCAATTTTCACATAATACAAGGACCTGTAAGTGCAATTTTGCATAATAGAAGGAACTTTATGTGCAACTGTGCATAATACAGGTAACTTTAATATAATACAGGGACTCATAAGTGAATTTTGCATAACACAAGGACTTATGGGTGCAACTTTGCATAATACAAGGACCTACTGTGCAATTTTCATATGGAATTTCTTCACCTAAAAAATTGCTTTTTCGCATAACACAAGGACCTATAGGTGCAATTTTCGCATAACACAAATACTTTTTCAAAGTTCATATACTAAATTGCAATCTTAACATAAGTTGGGGGTCCCTATTTTATGCAAAAATTGCACAGCAGCTCCCTATATTATGCGAAAATTGCACAGCAGCTCCCTATATTATGCGAAATTTGCAACAGAGTTCATATATTATGCGAAATTTGCAACAGAGTTCATATATTATGCGAAATTTGCACAAGAGGTTCCTATATTATGCGAAATTTGCACAGGAGGCGCCTATATATGATAATTCAGTAAAAACATAGAGATTGAGTGAGTTAAGAAGAAGTGACTTAGCTTCTGGTTATTATACTAATAGCAAGCTTGCTATGTTTATACATAGAGGAATCTATGTTGAGTTTCATGAATGAAGTTAGTAAATGCCTATATACAAAAAAAGGTAATTTTAATTCTGCACAAATATATGATGAATTAAGACAAAAAGGTAAAGGGGTTGATTTTGGTATAAATGTATGAAAGCAAAAAGCTTACCAAAATAAAAGTACTTCTGTGGCTCACTCAGATTAATAGAATCCCAACAAAGATTGATGGAACCTGGAGCTGTAGAGAGAAAGATAATGTCTTTAGGGTTCATAGGTGTTAATTTTGGGATTTATTTTGTAAGATGAACATAAAACCCTAACTGCTAATTCAGCTATGTTCAAATTAAATGGAAAAAATCAGTTAAAACTCATGAATCAATCAATCGAGGCATAGATTTTTTCCGAATTGCAAAAAAAAACTTTAAAAACAAAAACAAATTGTGAAATTGGTCCCCCCAAAGAAGTTTATACTACAAAAATGGTCCCCCCAACATGAACGGTCCCCCATAAATTTCACAGATAAATTCAAATGCGTATCCAAAATTAACTAATACAAAAAAAAATTTAAAATCAAAAAACCCTAGTCTTTACCTTTTACGCTGTCTTCGCCATTGTTTTGATGTGGATAAACTCTTACTTCGCAAGTGATGGCTTTTTTAATGGCGGATGAAGAACAAGCTTCTTTCTCTTTTTTAATGGCGGATGAAGGAATAGTGCTTTCAGATAAACAAACGCGTCCTGCTCTGTCAATGATGCTCGCTTACATTGATTCTGAATAAAAATGTCAATCTGGTTTAAATAAAAAGAACAAAACTGAGTTAATATTATTAGAAAATAACGTATCAAATAATTTATGAATAATTGACACTAACCATCAAAAGAGTAAAAATATCAGATCATGTTGTAATAAAATTGCAGACCTTAGCGAATAAGGCAGATATCCAATTAAGTTTGGTTATTGTTAGAGATAGTTGATCAGTTTCAACCTAAGCAAGCCAAACAAAATATAGGGAATGCAAAATGAATAGCTTCAATCCTTTCCTCTTCCTCTTGATGAGCAATGAATTACTAAAAGAGTCATGTACTTCAACACTTCCAATAATCAAAAAAAAATCACTAAATAAATCAAAAAATTTAAATACTCAAGAAAAAAGAGAATACCCGATTAGAATCGTGGGTTATGAATAGAAATGATCAGAAATTAGGCCACCATATTAGATCTGAAATCATAAATCATAAATCACAAAATAATCAAAAAAAATTGAATAGTGAAAAAAAAAATTACCATTCGGAAAAGACCCATGGAAAATAGGAATTTCTATGGCTATGATTAGATATGAAAGAGTTAGAGTAAGATTTAAATGTGAATAAAAAGTGAGAGAAGTTAGATTAAAGTTTGGGTTAGGGTTGTTTTGGTAGGTTATCTGATTTTATGCTAATGGGGTTGTTTTGATAGATGATTAAATTAGTTATTAGCTATCTGATCCTATGCATGAATGAATATATGTTGTGTAAGAGATAAAACGTAACAAACAAATGAGTTGGACTTTGTATGATATAAAACATAACAATGAAATGGGTTGGGCTCTGGAACAAACTAAAATAAAAAAATAATTGGGTTGGGCTGCTGCCGAATGTATGGGTTGGGTTTTTTTTTTTCTTTTTTATTAAACCGGTCATTATTATGTATTCTTTTAATCCACCCGTTACCTGCTTAGCACATTAGACGGTTGAGCTCAACTCGGACCAGGTTGACCCGGGTTCCTTTTATTTGACCAGGTTGACTCGATCAATGCTCACCCCTACTCTTAAGAATTCGACACGTGAAGTTTTATTTCAAGTAACGCAATTGGGTAACTAAATGGTGGTGATGACTGATTATATTAGAGCATCTCCGGCGCTCTTCAATTATTTACCCTATCTGTAAAATACAGAATATAAAGTATTGTAAAATAGAATACCCTATAAATTGCTACTTATTTGCTAAACATTTTTAATTTTCTTTTTAAAAAATCATCAGTACAACAACAGCTTTATAATTACAGAAAATCAAACCAAATCTGCAATCTCCCATCAAAATTAAATTTCTACTATGCCTATATATATCCGAATGGTAAATAAAAATTACTACAATCAAATCATCTAAATCATAGAGAAATCTGAGAGGTAAGAAAAAAATACTTTTTGTTTTTTAATTACTGCAAAAATTAATACAGACATGTTATGTTGATGCAGAATAGAAAGATCAGTGGCTGATATTTTTGTTACATATATAAGTTTTCAGATTTGGATGAAAGAATCAGCGACCGATTTCTTTGTTGCAAATACAATTTTTTTATATGGGTGAAAGATTAGCGGGGGAAAAGCAAACCATAAATTCATCCTGATGGGCTGAAATCTTCATTAGCTGAGCTCTATCATCTTGATCAGCGGAGGTTTATGTATTTTTCATTTTTTATTTGTTCGATCAAAAGCAGAAGAAATAAGAGGCTCAATTGGTTTGATATTATGATATTGGATAATGGGTCGGTGGTTGGGTTTTTTATTTTATTTTTAAGCGAGTGTTTAATGGGTTTAAGGAGCGGGGGAATTGGGTTTTTTAATTAATCGGGTTTTTGGCAAACTTTCAATTTTCTTTTTAAAAAATAATGTAATTATATTTTGTTTTATACATTTAAGAGCCACTTTGGAAATTTTATTTTTAAAGTATAAACTTATTAATTAATTTTTTTCCAAATATGGATCCAAATGTCTATACGCAACAAGATTTTGAACATTATTCGAACTTACTGAGGAGCGTTTCGATCGAAGATCTTACTATTGTTGAAAAAGATGCTACTATGACGACGATGCCATTGGACCACATAGTCCTAACGTAGTTTTATCTTAAACAAATAATAATCATGTTGGGGACGACAAAAAATTTCTGTAGATGAGGATGAGGTTTTGTGCAAAGCATGGTCAATGTGTTCCACCAACTCAATTGTTGGAAATGAGCAAAGAAGCGTACAATATTGAGATTGTATTTTAGGTGAATTCAACTCCTACAAAGACTTTATGGGTGGAACATGCTCACTTAAATCACTACAATCGCGAATGAATGTGATCAAGCTCTGCCTTGACAAATGGAATGATTGTTATACGAAAATTGTGAATATTAATCAGAGCGGAATAACCGACAAAGATAAAGTATATATTATTTTACTTAACAAAGTTTGATTATTACGTATGAAATGTGACTAACTTAATATAACTTTTGTATGTAGATCGATCACACTTAGCAATTGTACCGTAATTGAACAAAGGTAAAGCTTTTGCTTTATTCCATTGTTTGGAATTGTTGAAGAACTGCGAAAAGTTTAAGATTGTGTTTGCTATTACACACCATGTGAAGAAACAACCCAAAAGGTACAAGCCTAAAATACCAGGGGCTTCTTCTCGACAATGTCCGGATACCATAAATTTAGATGGCGCTGATGATGATAATGCTACCACAACTCCGACCGACGTAGTGAGACCCCTTGGCAGAATAGCATCAAAAGATTTGCGAGGGAAGGGAAAATCCAATGACGAGGATTCACAAGGATATCGTCCCGATAATCTTATAGAATTTCATGAACTCAAGAAAAAACAACATCAAATCAAGAGAAGATACACATATGGAGATAGATCGAGAAGAGTGAGAAAGGAGCCGATGGGAGGACCACATACGAGAAGATGCAGCAATATTACGGGCAGAAGAAGCCATAACACGGGAATTAGAGGCACAAGAACAAGCGATTATGCGGATGAATATCTCAGAGATGCAACCTATGCAAGCTAATTATTGGAGAATGAAGCAACAAGTAATTTTGAAAAAAATATAATATTAATGAATGATATGTTCAATTTACGTTATCTTTAATTTGTCTTCAATCTATTTAAAATCAATGTAATTTAATCTACCGAATTTTAACATCTTTTCACTAGTAATTAACGAATTTAGTTTCCAAATAAAAGTTTTTGTTAAACTAAATAGGGCTAACAACACACTTAAGGATACAAAATATAATATGACATTACAAAAAGTACAACATAAAGATAAGAGATATACAACGACGACAAAAACGACGACGACGACAACAACTTCTAATGTTGGCTCCCAATACATTGGAACTGGTTTGGTAACGGAACTAAAGAAAAGAAAAAGAAAAGAAGAAAAAAGATATAACTAATTTAAACAGAATGCAAACAAAACCGGATTTTAGAAAAATAGAAAATAAAAAAATTATACCAAATATGTATACTATACTATTGACGTATCGTATAATCCCTGTATTTTAAGCTTTTTAAAAATCATATTACTTTCTTATTTTATATGTAAAAAAAACTAAATTAAAAATAACTTTCTTACAACATATTAGTTTTTTTTTTTTTTTGGACGGTCGTTACAAACGTATCTAGTATTCTAACTCTCAGCCGATCCCGAGTCTCATAAACAGCGTGTCCAGGGCAAAAAGCCCTCCAGCTACTGATGCCGCTTGCCTCAACATATTAGTTACTTTCTTATACCATATCTATTTTCTTATTACTACACATTATCTATTTTCTTAATTCATAGCTGAATAATTGTTTTATAGTCCTTAAAAAGGGTAACTTAGGTATCTAATAATAAAGTAAAAGAAATTAATAATGTATGAAAGACTTACCCCAGTTCTTACTATATATGTTGTGACATAGGATTGATTATTTAATTAGTATATCTTTTGTGCATGGCCTTTTTTTTCCTTTTTATTTTGGATGGATGCATGGCTTTTCAAAATGAATGTAAAAAAGATGCTTTAATATAAAACATAAAATCTTTTTTTCCATGTGTTCCTTTTTAGTATTGTTTTTTTTTTTTTTTGGACGATACTATTTATTTTTTTTTTGTTACATAGGAGAGCCACTTTGGACTCGGAGTCATTGACTCGGTTTGAACCTGCACCACTAGATTGGTAGACCAAGGCCCTGGCCAGTGAGCTAATCCCATCTGGTTTGGACGATACTATTTAGTATTGTTGTAAACTCTTTTTTCCGAATATGTATTTCCATTCGGCAGCATTGTCCTTTATGCTTAATGCTTAGTAATGAAAATGATAAACCTTGGTCAACTATTTTATTTAAAATCAATAAGTCCTTTGTATTTGTTTTGAAATAAAGAAAAGTATTTATATAATATTTATTAAAAAATAACAAAAGTATAGAAAAACTCAAAAATTTCACACAACTATTATGTTCCAACTTATAAATCACTTTTGTGTGTGCTTCTTATTAATCTTTTAAAGAATTTCTTTAGAAATATGTATTTCCAAATTCATCAAATGTTTTTTTTTTGTTCTAAACGCTTTTTCATTCATAACCTAGATAAAACTATTACAAAGTAAAATTATCCAACTCCCGTGGGAGAGGACTCATTCAAAATAAGTTTCGCGAGTTGGGGGGGCAAAGTGTTGGCATATAGCCTCCTTTAATAGGTTGTTTTAATGTGACAAATCCTCTTGTGTTTAGTGTGCTAATTACTCCTGTTTTACATATTCTATCTTGCACTCTAATTCATCAAAAAGCACTTCTTTATCATTTAGATCAAAGCTTTATTGTTATATCTTAAGAAACTAATTCTCTTACAAATACTTTTATTCATATCTTTGTGTACATTGAGAATTAGCTTTAGTGATCAACTACAAAGTTTCTTAGAATGATGTTTCCAACATTTCTCGTGAAGAAGGTTTTCTGATCCGAGCATCGTAGTGGAAGATATACTCATTAAAAGGTGTTTTAGACCTTTGGTGCGGTACACCGCACTATGGGCACGGTACACCGCAGATGTGCGGACCAGGGCACGGAGCATGGCTAGCCCGGGACTAGAAAATGAGCAATAAGCGAAAGTTGGCGCGGTGCACCTCACCAACCCCGCGGTGCACCGCAGGTTAGGGTTTTCTGCAGCAAAATGAAGACAAAATAAATAGATCCGTTGGGGATATTAATATATCCGTTGGAGACAAGTCTTATGACCGTTGGGAGCATTTTGCAGCTATAAATTGAAGGTCTTTCAAGGCTACAATCACACCTTCAACCCATATACACTTAGGGGCTTAATTGTTATCATCCAAGAAGGTGTCAAGAGCTATACATTGTTGTATCCACTCAATTAAGGAGTTAATCCAAGAAGCTTCAAAGTTATTATCTACTCAAGAGAAGATTTAAGCTTATAGTTATATCATCTCTTTAGGAGTTCATTAGCAAAGTTGTTTCACCCTTTAAACACTTTGTATTTATCCTCTTAATTCTAGTTCTTGTAATAGATAGGTTAAGAGAGAATTTGAGTATCGGGAGTATACTCGGTGTCCTTGTGTTGTGATTACACAAGAGTTTCCTTCGTGGTTTCGAAGAGGTTGTCCTAAGCTAAAACTATTGCCTAAAGGTGGGTTTTTAGCTAACCAATCCGCAACTAAGTTTTTCTTTCTAGAAATGAAATAGAATAAAGGATTACAATTTTCACTAATAAAGTAAATACTACGAATAATGCTATCTATTCTTAAACTAGATACAAGTTGATTAGATGCGAGAGGGTCCATGACATCCTTGCAATCGTTCTCTATGATGCACCTTGTGTCTTTAAAGTCTCTAGCCCGCAAGGTAGCCTTCAAGATCCCCAAAGCTTCGGCTTCCATGGAATTTTCTGCACCTATTCTCCAAGCACCACATTTAATAATATTACCAAAACAGTCCCTAGCAATACACGCAATAGAGGAGTTAGAATTTTTATAAGATGCGTCACAATTGATTTTGTACCAATTTTTTGGGGGGGTTCCCATTTAGTCTGAATAACATTACCATTAGTGTTATTAGAAGTTCTAATAACTTTTGAGAAAGCTAGATTTATCCTCTTTTGTTCACAACTTGGAGTATTTTTAACCTTCAAATCATGTTGATCATCATAAGGTATTTTATTTTCAAGTTCATAACCCCACACTCTCAAGAGAGTATTATTATTAATCCTCAGTTTTTTGCTAACATCCTCGTATTTTATTAAATCATGTTGTTCCTTCCAAATAGCCTGCGCATAGTTACTTATATTCAAGGGACAAGGCTTGATATTTTTAAAAAGAAAAGCATTTCTACTTTTCCATATTTGCCAACATAAGATAGCAATTTGCTCACCGAGGTAAGGGACTTTATTATCAATAGAATCATTCTTATTTATAAGTTCAGCCATCCAAGTGTCCAGTTTATTGGAACACTGGTTGCTTGTTCTTATAGTAAGATTAGAGGTTAGCCATGTAGCTCTAGCATAGTGACAATCAAATAAGAGATGCTCAACTGATTCAGCTTTCTCATAGCATATTTGGCAAATACTTGAAACTTTAACCTTTCTTATAAAGAGGTTTTCATTAGTTGGTAAAAGATTTTTAGTAGCCCTCCACATAAAATTCTTGATTTTTGGGGGAGTTTTCAGATTCCAAATAATTTTCCAGGTTTTAGCATTGATATTATGCGAGGTAGAGGGTTTAGTATTTTCAAATTTACTATCAATTTATCTTGATTATCTTTCAAGAAATGATAAGCAATTTTGACATTGTAATTACCATCAGGGCTGAGCTCCCAAAACAAGTGTCTTCAAGGGGTATAAGGGGAATAAACATATCATGTATTTTGTTACTAATATTTTCAGGGAATATATCCTTAATAATATCTATATTCCAATTTCTAGTATTTTGTATCATTAATTCACTTACCCATTGTATAGATTCAGTGGATGGAATGATTAAATCATTACAGTTCTGAATCCATTTATGAGAGTGCAGATTTATACTTGTACCATCTCCAATTCTCCATTTAGTATGTTTAATAATAAAATCTCTTACATCTAAAAGACTTCTCCATCCCCAAGAGGGAGAGTATCCAATTTTAGCTTCGAAAAAACTTGAATTTGGGAAATATTTTCCTTTAATGACTTTATAAAGGAGAGATGAGGTATTAGACATTAAATTCCAAGCCAATTTACCTAGCATAGCTAAATTCATAAAATGTAAATTCCTAAAACCGAGGCCTCCAGAAAATTTACTTTTAGTAAGGGAATTCCAGTTTCCCAAATGTATTTTCTTTTCACCTTTAGAACTTCACCAAAATTTAGCAATTTGTGAGGATATAAGATCACAAATTTTTTTCGGGAGTAAGTAAGAAGCCATAAAGTAATTTGGAATACTTTGAAGTACAGCTTTTATAAGAGTTTCTTTACCAGCATCATACAAAAAAAGAATTTTCCAATTGTTAATTCTTTTAATGAATTTTTCTACAAGGAGGTTAAAGTCCCTTATCTTAGATCTTCCCCATTCAGTGGGTAAACCAAGGTAGGTTCCCAAATTTTTTGTAATTTTCATGTTTATTTTTTTCGCAAAAAGTTTTTGAGTATAGCGAGGAGTATTGCTACTGAATTTCACCCCACACTTGTTGAGGTTTAGTGTCAAACCAGTTGCTTTACCATACTTATTTATAACATCATTGAGACTATTTGTATTTTCAATGGTAGCCCTTAGAAAAAACACAGTATCATCAGCAAATAGAAGGTGGGTGAGTTTAGGACAATTTTTTTGTTAAAGATATACCTTCATATAAGCCCAAGTTCCACTTTTTTTATAAGGGCAGTTAAGGCTTGGGTAATAATACAGAAGAGTAGAGGGGATAAGGGGTCACCCTGCCTTATACCCCTAGTAGGTTTTTGAATGGGGTGGGGTTTGCCATTTATTAAAACAGAGTATGACACTGAAGTCACACAGTTCATAATAAGGCCACACCACTTTTTACAAAAGCCCAATTTAATCATAATGTTATATAAAAAATTCCATTCAACAAATTCATAGGCTTTTTGAATATCTGCTTTAACAATCATATAATATTTCATGGTATCCTTTTTATTTTTAATAAAGGTGCAAGTTTCATGAACTATCAGTGAGTTTTCTTGAATATGCCTTCCAGGGATGAAGGCAGATTGATGATCATCAATAATGAGGTTCATAAAAGGTTGTAATCGATTTACTAAAATTCTTGCAATGATTTTGTATATAAAGTTAGAGACACTAATTGGTCTAAAATGTTTAATGGTAGCAGGATTATTAATTTTTGGTATAAGGGATATAAAAGTTTGGTTAATGTTCTCAAGGCTATGGTTATTATACCAAAAATTATTAATAAGTTTAATAACATCTAATTTAATAATTTGCCAATATTTTTTATAGAAGAAACCCAGGTAACCATCAGGGCCTGGTGCTTTACTAGCTCCAAGTTCATTTATAGAATTCACAATTTCTAGGATTGTAAGAGGTTTAAGCAAGTTATCATTCATAACTTGTGTTACAGTAGGTTTAATAATCTCAATAACATCATTTATCTCTCTATATCCAATAGAGGATAAAATGTTGTTAAAGTAGGTTAAGATATTATCATTAACCTCATTATCCTCAGAAAGCCAAAGACCTTCATCATTTTGGATTCTACTGATTTTATTAATTTTCCTTTTTTCTTTAGTGGTAGCATGAAAATAAGCAGTATTTTTATCCCCACTTTTAAGCCACATGATTCTAGATCTAGATGCCCAAAAGTCTTCCTCTCTTTTCCATTACACCCCATTTAGTGAAGCTTATTTATCCCCGGAAATAAAGGCAGAACTGCAATAAGAGCATCACCATATCCAACAGGTTCTGTATTATGTCAACAACTTCATATTCATATTACTATAAAACACGTAAAATATTTACATATAAATAGAAATGAAACACTTACCACCATCTTCTCGCAATATGTTCGTCACTTCTCCAGTAATATTTGACTTAAATTAAAAATAAAAAAACATAATATATTATAATTATTAAACTCAAAAATCAAGAAAAATTACAAACGTGGAGGGGAATATAAGCACCGAGTTGTTCTATATAGCAAAGAACTTGTCCCTCTTTTACTTGTTGCTTCTGTTATATAGTGATTAGTTTTGTCAAAAGGTAATAAAATATTAAATTACAGACATACCTTTTTACAAGATGGAGGAGCACGTTTCTCTTTAATTAACCGGGGTCTTCGAAACAATCCAACCTGTAATATTTATTAACTCAACACTTGTTATCATTTAGAAGTTATGAAATTTATTTGTTTCATACCCTTGGAGATTGAAGTAAGAGCAATCCTTCATCTGTTGCTCTATCCATTAAAGTCTAGGATGACTCTGAGGAAAAAATTGATTTGGTGATGGATAAAGAAACTGATCCATTTGAAATAGGTGTGGTAACATTAACAGGAGATGAAACTTGTGGGGGTGACACTATAAGTTTCTCTTTACATGTAACTTGAATCCTCCAAGCTAATACAAGAAATACAAGTGAAAGATGGTGAAAAGAAAATCTTGAATTGGGATGTGAAATTCACTGTAAAATTTTACCTTAATGTCAACCTCCGCAATTGAGGTAGTATCGCAAATCTCATTGAGAAAGATATTTCACCTATGAAAGTAGAGAAACTAAATTAATTAAATATATGTTTTACATACTAGTACAATTAACAGAAAGCTACATCAAATGCATTTGGAATACAAAAAGTTATTATTTAGTGGGAAAAATTCCACCAAAGTAAGTTATTATTTGGTGGGAAAAATCTTACCAAATTACATTAGTCCGACCACAGAGTCTACAACTGATCCTTTCCATGGTGAAAATCTTCTGTTACCTGTAAAATTTAGAGCGAAATATATGAAGTTATTACATAGTTTTAAAGATTATTATAACAAAGTTGCAAAGGTTGAAGATATATATATATATATATATATATATATATACACGCATACCTTGAACAAGATGCATACGAGCGATGAAAGAATCAGTCCTTCCTTGAAAAATTGTACGTTCATTTTCTCGATTCTACAAACACTTCTTCAAGAAACACAAAATACACAAATTTTGCTGATTTTGCACCTCATCTTTAACCGACCTGCCTTTTCTCTCACTTCTGCTACATCATTCAAACACAAACCACATCATTAGAGCCTGAAATAAGTTCGTTAGAAGCTAATTTTCCCCAAAACATATCCCATTTACAGGAACCTGAACTTACATCTAATTAGACTTTTCTTCTACCATGACTTGAGTTATACAGATCGATCTTACAGACTTACAGTTAGCTAAAAGAATAAGAATCTGAACTCTTGAATGCCAATGAAGCAGCCAAATTCTCGTTAATATTCATACACAACCCCCCTCCTCTCCCATTCTAGAAGTCCTCCCAGTTTGATGCACAACCTTCTACATAGATGGACCAATCTAATGAACCGAAGTCGAAGCCTAGAATGGCTTTACAGTTTGAATAGAATTTAACTAATTACCAGAATCGATCGACAACTCATTTTGAGATGATTTCACCACTGGATCGATGATGCTTTCTCTTGTACATTTGACTGAACAGTTTGAATACGATTTCACCACCCAAAATCACCGCTAACCGCGTCGCGAACCACCATTCTTGATGCTTGCTTGCTTGAGAGAAGTTGAACGAGAAATCATTAATGGTGGATTGGTGTTGTAAAACGGAGGCGATCGACTTTTCATTTTGCTATTTTGTGTGGCGGTGAAGAGATGTGATTTATTCTCTACCTTACGAAAATGTTGCCGATATGAAGGCTTGCTCACCTGAAATGTTTTTGATGTGGATTGTTTACTCGTGCGACTCCACATAGTAGCCACCGTTGTCCATCGGGCGTCGTCGTTGAGGTGTTGGACTGAGTGAAGTATTGGTTGTGATTTGTGAGGTTAGGTGTTAGGTGAGTGTTCGTGACTTCTGAATGTCATGAAAAAAGATTTTGCTATTTATATTAAATTAAAATAGAGTATTTTAGGTATAATACTTTTTTTTAGAACTTTTATAGACAATCTAAATTAAAAGATGGGAAAAGACCATTATTATCAGGTTTGTGATTTAGATGGTAATTTTTTTTTAAAAATTGATTTAAAATTACTAGTGGAATTTTAAGGAAAAAAATTGAATATAGATGGTGAAATGAGAAAGAATATGGACAGTATCTCTCATGTGTTTATTGGTTTTCTTTTTCAAAGTAATTTCTCTATTGGTTGACAAACAATAGTTGGTGTTAATGGAATCAATTTTTATATAAAATTTAATATAAAAGATCAATAATTTAATGGACTACGATTTTGATTTTATGTAGGAAGATGCATCTATGTTTAGGCAACCTCAAGTTTCTCGCTAAACTCTCTAACAAAACCCAGAGTAGTATACTCCACTCCAAATTACATAAGAAATCTAAAGTCATAGAGAGGCAACCTCAAACAATTGATCATTTACTTTGCTACATGCCATAGACAAAAATCAAATAATATATATTATATATATATGCTTTTCGATTACAACATCTCTCTCTAATATAGTAACATTGCTGATTTGCTTCCAAACTTGTCTGAACAGAGAACACCATGGCAAGCACACTAGGAAAAAACCTTAATCTCTGGTTCACAAAGATCAAACGTCCTACATCATCTCAATCTACTTTCCCAGAAAATCACGAAAGTCCATTGACCACCTCCACCAACTCAACAACCCTAATCAAGAACTTCAACTCCTTATACGATCACACATTAGCCTACACCACCACCACCACCCCCACCACCACCACCACCCCCACCACCACCAGTAACACCCTTTCCTCGTCAGAATCAGATGCAGAAGCCGCCACCATCCCTGATTTTGCCACCATATTTGCTTCAGAACGCTTCTTCTTCTCTTCCCCAGGTCAATCCAACTCCATCATTGACTCCTCATACAATTCATCATCTTCCAGAAACAAGCCAGAAACTGACACACTCATTGGCAACACCATTGCTATACCAACGTACTCACCCGATCCTTTTGTGGACTTTCGACGTTCCATGCAAGAGATGGTGGAAGCACGTGAGCTTATTGATGTTAGAGAAAATTGGGATTGTTTACATCAGCTTCTCATGTCATATCTTGCTTTAAACCCAAAAAGTACACACAAGTTCATTGTTGGAGCCTTTTCCGATCTTCTTGTAAGTCTCATTACATCCTCGACCAACAATGCCCACCGGAAATCAAACTTTTCAGATCAAGCTAGTTGTAAGATTTCTAGACGGTCAATATAATTAAAGGTACGTTGTAACTAGATCCACTAATTTTCCGTTTGGACTCAAATTGAAAATATGAATTAGGCGAACTAATATTTTTTAGCATTTGATTTTGTAATAGATCCATCTTTTATATCAAATTGTTAAATATATTTTTTTATGTATTGGATCTTATTTTATTAGAAATATAAGTACTTTGTCAATTTACTATTTTATTACATGTATATTTTTGTAATTTATTTATTATGTACAATTATTGCACAAATTATAAAATATAAAATGATATTAGGTAATAGGTATGATCTCTTTAATTTTAAAGTTTTATGTAGATATAATGATAATATATCTATATTCTTGTTTTTTTAGATGTATGGCTGTCTGGTCTAGCTACCCATGTTCAGGGAGGGGACTTGAACCTTGCACCTCTTGCTTATCCTCTTTAAGGACTCAGGAAATAACATTCGAACCCTGTATCTCCTAGATGAGAGACAGGCATCCTGGCCATTGAGCTAGTCCCAATGGTTAATATATCTATATTCTTTTAAATATATCTGGAGTCATTTTAATTTTAATAGAATCTTATTTCAATCCTCATCTGCATCTTTCATGGAGTCAAAATGAATTAATTTACCATTATTTTTAAACATTAACATTAGAATTATAATTTTTTTTAAATTACAATTTCAATGAAACTGAGTTAATTTATCAACCCAAACTTCAATTTTGATATACTATTTTGTATTTGAATTAAATAAATACATGGGTAATCGAGATTATAGTTTGAAACCAATAGAAATTGACATCTCTATTGCCCGCCCCACCTGCCATATGGGACCATTATCTTTTACTAATGAGATAGTTGCAATGCAACTATATACACATTAATTCATGATCATTACTAGTTCGTGTAAGACAAAGATTTGCAATCTACCTCTGTAGTCAATGTTAGACTATTCACTTCGATCGACCAAACAGACGTTAGTTTATTCTATCCTTGGAATAAGTAATTATATTAATATAAATGTGACCGTGATTATTGACGACAATCTAAACTTATTTCTTGTAATTTCGTGAAAATGTAGAAATTTGATGGATAAATATGCGCGCGTGCAGGATTGTTTCAATATGATTTGGTCAACTTATCTAGACTTCAATTATTACAATAGCATAATATCGTAGTCAACATCTCATTTAGGGGTCCTTGTTTTGTAGTTAGTTTGAAATTATTACAACTATACAATCACATGTAGGTTCCAGTAGATTTTGTCACAAGTGTACGACAAGCTTTTGTCTGAAATGTAGAGTCGTTGTTCATATTCTCAAATGGTAGATAGTAAAATAGTTGGTGTAAGATGTAACGAATTCGTTTTAAAAACCACTTTTAAAGGTTATTTGAGTTAATGATGGAATCTATTTTGGATTTCGATTTGAGAGAAATCATATAAATACATATGAGATCGGTTTATAAACTATTTTATTACATATGGATTCAACAAATGTATTTGTTTAGTCAAATGATGCGGCCAGTGCAAGCGAAACTGTGACATGAAATCAAGTTAAAAGAAAAAAAAAATAGAAGATAATGTTTTTTATATAGTTGCATCCTTCCTGATAACTGTTTGTACCTGCTTTGGTATTTTTTGTTCTCACAATTAAGGAAATTACAACACTGAAAATGAAACTTTACCCTATATCTAATATATGAAACTCTGCCAACATCATTTTCATTGTTGATCGACGTGTCTTTTCTGTTAGTGTGTTTGTCATAGTGTTGAGGTGGCATGAGATATATTTGAAACGGATCGAATTTGTCTTCGCTGTCGACACGGCCTGAGCCTCCAACTAACTACCGATATTTGCATGATTTCTTGAATTACTCTAAGTTTATTTGAGAAGATGGTCTTCTCCTCGTCTGGAAATTTCCTTCCTAACTCTAAGGCAGTGATGATAGCATGAGTTTCTCCTTTCGCAATGGAGTTACACTCGATATCCTTACAATACTCTACTCGAGAACCGTCATGTTTCTGAATTTATACATTTCCTATTCTAGTTGGGTCATATGAATGTTCTAACAATGCATCACAAGCAAAATCAACGTTTGTATGAAAATCAATATCCTCTCCTGCTGGTGTTATCGTATCTGTTTCTCTCTTTTGTTTCTGCTCAAGAGTGAACCATTCACTTCCGAAATGCTGTTTCATATTTTTAATTGGTAACTCTGATTATATCATCTGGATCAATCTCAATATTATTATATCGATTCTTTACTTTTCATTT
Source organism: Nemophila menziesii (assembly GCA_029959085.1). NCBI lineage: Eukaryota > Viridiplantae > Streptophyta > Magnoliopsida > Boraginales > Hydrophyllaceae > Nemophila > Nemophila menziesii. The sequence goes on from JARWIR010000021.1 coordinate 21,012,245, forward strand.
CCATAAATTTCAGATCATTAGTAGAACATTAGAAATTATGATCTCCCTCTTCCACCCCCTTCCACATATACACCCACAATCCAGATTATCCATTGCCCTAAATCTATTCCATTATGTTAAATATTCAATTGTAGCGTTAATCCAACCCAAACTATTTTTTCTACCCCGTATTTGAGAGGTAAATGTCCCACTGTCTCTTTCTCCAAATTACACCAGATTTATTCAGCTACTATGTCACATTTCCTCTTTGCTAGATTCTTCATTTCCATAAGTTTCAGATCATTAGTAGAACATTAGAAATTATGATCTCCCTCTTCCACCCCCTTCCTCATATACATCCACAATCCAGATTATTCATTGCCCTAAATCTATTCTGTTATGTTAAATATTCAATTTTAGCGTTGATCCAGCCCAAACTATTTTTTCTAGCCCGTAATTGAGAGGTAAATGTTCCACTGTCTCTTTCTCCAAATTACACAAGATACATTCAGCTACTACGTCACATTTCCTCTTTGCTAGATTCTTCCCTATTGGGATCGCATTATTCCAGGCCTTCTAGTTGAAGATTTGAACTTTGGTCGGAATGTTAGATTTCCATATCGTCTTCTATATACTACTACTATCAGAAAGAATAGGTACTAACTGTTGAGGCTCTTCGAACAAAATCTTATTAGTACTTAATTTATATCCCGTCTTTGTTACATATTCGTCATTCTTTGAGTGCGGCCAAATAACTTATCTCATCATCTGGTAAAAGAGCCTTCGCCCTCATGATAACCAGAATGATGGGTTTTGGAAATATCACATTCAATACTTCGATGTTCCATTCTGTCGTATTTTCCTTCCATAACTCCTTCACTTTTTCTACTTCGCAATTCCTTGGTTTTTCAAGATTCTATTGTGTATCCATCCATTTATCAGTCCAAATAGTAATACTTTCATCATTCCCTATTTGAAATCTTCTGTATTTCTTTAACATATCACGTCTTTCCAATAAACTTGTTCATGACCATGTTCTAGATTGTCTTAATTTAACGTTGAGAAAGTTATTCTTTGGAAAATAAATACTTTTTAATAATCAAGATGCCAATGAATTTGGGTTATTCAATATCCTCCACGAATATGGGGCCAATAATACCGTATCCATTCGTTTGAAGTCTTTTAAATCCCATACCTCGGAGGATCTTACTGATTGCTAATTTCTCCCATATGTCATCCAATAGGGGTGAGCAAAACAAAACCGAAAAACCAAACCGATTCAAAAAACCAAAAAAATGAAAACTGACAAAACCTTTTGGTTTGGTATAAGCTTTTTATAAAATCATAAAAGTTTGGTTCGGTTCAGTACGGTTTTCCTATGCTAAACCAGACCGGAAAAAATACAAAAACTAAGATACTCTTGAATTTAATTTATAAATGTTCATATATGACATACAACGCCATTAAAAATGTCATAATGTGCACCATATCTTTACATTAGTCATTAGTCGATAAATCGTAAAAGATCCTTCGTTTATTGAAATTTGTTGAAGGTAAAGTATACACATTAAATTTTATAAATATTCTTTTGAATTATTTGTTTACCGATCAATGCATAATATTTGAGTTCCAAAAATACAATTTTCTACATGGGTCAATAATATGAAAATCAAACACTTCATATATGGATTTTTTAGAAAAAGATGACTCATGTGTAAATGCCCTTGACATCTATCCAACTATCAAACTGAATATATACCAAAACTGAAAAAATACCGAACGAACATATAGCGAACCGAAAACCGACAACACTGAACCGATAAAAACTGTTAGGTTCGGTACCATCACCTGTAAAAACCAAACCATTTGGTTTCTGTTACGGCCAAAAAACGATCTGGACCAAACCGTGCTCATCGCTACCATCCAATGAATCCCAGGCTTCTCACCTGAATTCCACCAAATATTTGAAATTGCAAATATTAACTTGTTACATAATGTTATGGAAAATAAAAGATAGACATGGAATAATTCGGTAATTCTTGCAGAACTGCCTTTATAACAACTTATTTCCCTCTTTCTAATAAAAGGTGTACCCTTCATCCTTCCATTTTCTTAAATAACTTCTTAGATATCCAGTTTAGTGATTACACATTTAATTGCTTATGACATAAGGGGAACCCCAAATACATCACAAGATCCTCTTTCTCCTCAATACATAACATGTCTGTGACCTGATGTTTGTTTTCTTCCGGAGTGTCCTTACTAAAATATATCGATGACTTATTAAAATTTATTCTCTGCCCGGATCCTGCACAATAAGTATATATACAATACCAAAATTCTTCAATCTCATTACCCTTGATTGTTTGAAAAAATAATGGATCGCCAGCAAACAATATATAAGTAATAACCAAACAATGTCTTGTTACCTGCTGAACACATTTTATATGTTGTTGTGATACTTTCCTTTCGATTAAGCTTATTAGATATTTTGTCATTAAATAGAATAAAAAGGAGATAATGGACCCTCTTGTCGTTATCCCCTTTTCGGTTTAAACTTACCCCTTCTGTCTCCATTAAAATTTGTTTGAAATGATACCAACGATATACAATTCGAGATCCAATTAATCCATTTGTCATCAAATCCCAACTTTTTTTAAACTAATAACACAAAATCTCATCGAACTTGGTTGTATGCCTTTGCCATGTCTAATTTTACCGCTACCATGGGCTTTAGATGCTTCCTTTTCCGCTTCATGTAAAAAGTTATCTTGAATCCCCCTTCCTTTAATAAACACTGATTGAGTGGGTGATACCAATTAGTCCATAACTTCCTCTAACCTGTTAGACAAGATCTTTGCGATGATTTTATATCCAAAATTAACACACGAAATTGGCCTATAATCCCTAGTCCCCTCTTCTTTTTCCGCTTTTGGTATAAGCGTTATTAAAGTGTCATTCAATTTATCGAGAGAAATATTATTATTATTAAGGAATATTGAACCATTAACAAAAAAAAAACAAATTGAATTATATGCCAATATTCCTGATAAAACTTACTGGACCCGGTTCTTTGGTTGGTGACATATAAAATACCGCTTTACGTACCTCTTCCAAAGTTGGTTGACGTGTAATGGTGTAAGGTTGTTATCCATATCTGGAGTGACTTTCTGCCTTATACTTGATATCGCTTCCTCCATTTGTTCATTATCTGTTTCTTTAAATAAATCTATGTAATAATTTGAAAACAAATTTTTAATCTCTGACACTTACACCTTCCACTACTATCTTTAATTTGCTGTATTCTATTAATATTTCTTCTCTGAATTGTTGACATATAAAAGAATTTAGTATTTTTATCTCCGTATTTTATCCAACTCTGCATCGCTCTATCATACCAATACTTTTCTTCATCCTCATAAGCCTTCTTAATTTCTTCTTTTATTAACATTTGATTTTGATATCTTCCTTCTGTATGAGGCTTGTTATCCAACAGTATCAATTTATCATATAATTCTAAGATCATGTTTGAATTGTTCTTGAATGTCCTTCGACTCCATCTTTTTAACGATATAATAGTGTTGTCACTTTTTGTTACAAAATTAGGCAGTGACTCTTCAAAATCTGGATCACCCCAAGTAGTCTTGATAACCTCTCCACATTGTTTATTTTCCAACCACATTGTTTTAAACTTAAACCATTTTATCCTTGAGTCATTGATGGGTCATATTGTAAAATTAGTGGACAGTGATCTGATCCAATTGTCGGTGGAATAAATACTTGCGCATTATTGTACTTGTTCAGCCATTCATTAGAAGCAAATGCTCGATCAAGTTTGACCTTGACGATATTGTCTGCCTTTCTGTTAGTCCAAGTTAAATAACAATCATACGAGTGAATGTCCAATAAACAATTATTCAAGATGAACATTTTAAATTCTTTAATATATCTATTACTAAGAGGTGTATTACTGATTTTTTCAATTGTTTTTTATATATCATTAAAGTCGTCTAATATACAAGGTTTATTATTATTCTTATTCATATTGTAATTTCATCCCAAAGTTTAAATCTCTGTTCAAATTTATTCGGAGCGTGAATGCAAACTATATAATACGGAAAACGGTTATCACTATTAAACAAGATCACAAAATATTGATTAGACATAATGACTTCTAATTTGATATCTGGTTTCCAAAATACCAAAATAACCCCTGAATGGTACGCAGTCCCGATGGGTTACCTAATAAAACTATTAGCATATTTAAAGTTTTTTAAAATATCAAAAGTATCTTTTAAACATAACATAGTTTCAAAAGAACAGGCAAAACCTGGTTTCACGGTCTTGATACTTGACATTGTCAAGGGCTCCTGTATACCCTGACAGTTCTAATCAGCGTACTCATTGAACGTCCCCAGAAGTCTTGGGGACATTCTGTCCCTTGGTAAATTAATCTTAATCTCGTCACATCTCATAATAACCCATTTCCACCCGCTACTGATTAATATTCTATATAAATTCCATATTTCTAAAACACCATGGACAATATCCAAATAACCATACCTTTTCCAAATGCTATCTTTTTTCAAAAAACTAAATTTGACCCAAGCCTTAAACACATATCTTCACAACTTTTTTTGAATTTTCATACCTCCAGAATTCCACTTTATTCCCTCCTTAAAACACATATCTCCTAAATTAGCCCAATAGGCCTAGTATCTATCTTCACTCCACCAACTAATAGCGGCTCACTCCATCCAATAAAAATAAGAAACCTCTGCTAAAGTCCGTCTTTCTTCCATATTGTTCGCAAATCCAAGTATTTCGCATGCCCTCTTCTCCTTCATTAGACCACATCCATCATCATCCGTCAAATCCATAAAACTTACCCAAGCTTCATAACAAAGTTCCAACATAGTCTCCTCTTTCATACCGTACCTATTACTTTTACTCCTTTTAATTTCTGATTTAAATAAAAAATTCCCTAAGATGTCCTCCATCTTCCTTATCTTGGGTAATTAAGTATTCAAACTTCATTTGTTATGTGTTATTATAAAAAAATATCATTCTCACCATCCCAGCCTTCCTTATCATAGTTTCACCACCACTCCTTTCACATAACTCATACATTTTTTGCCTCCTGGTCATTTACAAAAATCGATCTTATACCGGCCATCGATCTTATATCGTTCAACTCTAAGTGTCCACCAGATCCAGATCTTACCCACCATAATATTATCCAAATTATGATAAGAGTAAATACACTTGTTGTCCCCTATACTTTCCCCGAATCGTCAGCTTACCCCATATTTCGTATAAAGTGTAAACTTACCCCCTAACTTTTGAATATGTGACTCGTTACCCCCTGACGGCGGATCCGTCCTCTCCGTTAAGTGAGCATGTGCAACGCATGTGTGATTTTTAATCATTTTTAGCATTAAAAAATATTTAAAATCATTTAAAAACAAAAATCAATCAAACCCTTAATTTATTAATAAAAAAATAGCAAAAAAATTCCTGTCTTCTTCACACTCACATTCGAATGAAAAACAAAAAAGATATCTCTTCACACTCAGGTCTCATCGAAGTCTGACCACCGAAGTCCGGCCACCAGGAGCCAAGCTCCTGCCAGCATAGTCCAACTTCACACTCTCCTGCACAAGAGAACTGACGCCACTCGGAGACCATTCTCCAGCATCATCATCACTCCGTCTTGGCTACACCGAGGAACCCTAATTAAGGTAAAAATGGGCGGCCATTGCAGCAAATCAAACCATACCCACCACTGAGCTTCCGCTAATGGTCAACCCAAACCACTACCATCCAAAATGGAGAGCCAGCACTGCCCATTTTTACCTTAATTTGGGTTACTCTGTGTAGCCAAGACAGGGAGATGATATTGGACAATGGTCTCTAAGTGGTGGCGATTTTCTTGTGCAAGAGAGTGTGAAGTTGGACTACAATGCCGCAGGGTGGCTCCTGTTGGCTAGACTTCGGTGGTCGGAGCTTGGCTCCAGGTGGCTGGACTTCGGTGATACCTGAGTGTGAAGAGATTTCTTTTTTGGTTCAAATATGAGTGTGAAGAAGAAGGGAGTGATTTTTTATTAATAAAATAAGAGTTAATTTTTTGTTTTTACTTGATTTACAATTTATTTTAATATAAAAAATCGCACATATGTCGCACATGGTCACTGAACGGTGAAAATGGACGACATCTGTCATCAGGGGGTAACGAGTCACGTTGTCAAAAGTTAGGGTGTAAATTTACATTTTATACGAATTAGCGGTTAAGTTGTCAATTTGGGCAAAGTACAGGGGGCAACAGGGGAATTAACTCTTCTAATAATTATTATGCATATCTTTTTCATTCATATTAATTCTAAAGTTATAATCAAAGTGTTTGTTGTTAATAAAGATTATATAAGAAGAGTTTCTGAATTCAGTCTTAGAGATAAAGTCCATGAGTTTACCTATGCTAACAGATTGAGCGAAAGTCATCCATGAAACTGAAAAAAAAAATTGAATATGAAGAACTTGATTATCCAGAATTTTCAGTTGTTTTCCTTGTGAATTCCTTCACCAAGCATTCCTAAAGAAAAACCGAGACCATGAATCTACCATGGCAGTTGTTCACCTCTGAATTTCATTATTTCCATTGATTGAAATATGAGACTGAGTAATGATTTTCTAGTTTTGACGAGTATCGTGATCAGATTAGTACAAAAATTTGATAAATAAGATGAAAAATATCAGGCGGTTAAATGGATAAGAGAGAGAGAGAGAGAGAGAGAGAGAGAGAGAGAGAGAGAGAGAGAGAGAGAGAGAGAGAGAGAGAGAGAGAGAGAGAGAGAGAGAGAGAGAGAGAGAGAGAGAGAGAGAGAGAGAGAGAGAGAGAGAGAGAGCAAACTAACTTTTTTTAAATTCGCTTTGGTATTAAGAAATTGAGAAATCTTATATATACATAAAAAATCATATCACCAATATAACATTAATAAAATGATGTGATTTAAAAAGTTGAATTGGAAATATTTTTATTTTCATAATCTAAATTCAGTGTAGTTTTAACTGAATCCTGTCAAATTATTGGTGGTATAAATAATGGTGTATATTTTATTCATTATTTATTCAAAATTTTGAACTTTTATTCTGCATACATCAGAGCTTTCAAAGTCGTTAGTCAACAAAACAACTAACTAGTTCATACTAAGAGACTCTATAACAGCTATAGAATATGTGCATCGATCTTATCTTTCGTTATGAGGTTCCATAAATAATCTGGGGGATCTTCCAGCATGCATACTCTGCTACGCGTTTCAGTTCCTCTTTTTGCTAACACATCTGCACATGAGTTCGCTTCGTGGTATATATACTTACCACAACCTTGGAGTGTGTACATAAGATTTCTATATCACTCCCGATCAATATGACAATTCCAATTCCTTGTACTACCACCTCCCTTCACTAGCACATGAAGCTCCCTTGAAACGGTCTTGATATCCACTTTCATTAAACCTGGAATAACTAGTGATCTCAACCTGAAATAGAGCACAAACACTTCCAAAAAGAATGGAAAGTCACCACACAAGCACCTGAGAAACCCAATATAAACGCACCTTCACTATCCTTTAATATCCCTCCAACCATCTTTATTATTCGCTAAAATCACAACTCCCATCAATATTTAGCTTAAGCGTCCAATTGGTTTTACTCCTTTGACCAACGAACTCCTAGTGGATACAATAATTTTGTTGTTACACTCCTTTCCCCAAGCTAACATAAAGTTGCTAGCCAATCTCATTACCTCCTTTTTTAATTCATCTAGGGAAAGTGTGCAGCTCGTTGATCGAAGAATACCTTGTCCCTCATATCCCATAATACCCAAACAGAAGCGGCAAATAGAACAGGACACTCCAGACCCTCGTAGCAGACCATTGACATTAAATTACCCTCCTGCTCTGTATACCTCCACTGGCGGCTAATCCTTCTGCCTGTTTTGGCTTATAAATTTGATCCCACACAACCCAATGGATTTTTAATTTTTCAGCCATTGAACCCCATATAAAGTCTATTACAATTCGATCAATCTCCTCACACACATATACCGGCAGCTTCATCATTTTCATTTGATATGGCAGTATAGCACAAAGAACCGATTACGCCAAATTCACACGTCCCGCTAAGGATAGTGTTTATGCCTTCCATGCAGCGAGTTTTCCTCTCAATCCTTCCATGATCCTCTTGTAGAAACCTTTCGAAAGGAGACCTGATTGAATAAGTGCTCCCAAATACGTCCCCAAGGAATCACTTAAGCAGAGTCCGCTCACACCAGCTAACTCTTGTTTAACCATTAGAGGTACATTCTTCGAGAAATATATGAGTGATTTCTCCGCACGCAGAGTCTGGCCAGCTTCACCGCAGAAAACACTCATCACCTCTTGTAATATATATAACTGCGACAAAGATGCTTCCCAAAAAAAGATTAGATAATCAACAAAATAAATGTCTGATAAATTAGGACCTTGCCTCTCCAATCGAATTGGATCCCAACTCCTTTCCGCACACAACTCATGTATAAATAAATATAATTGCTCCATACACGTGATAAATATATACGGTGAGAGAGGATCTTCTTGGTGAATTCTTTGATGTGGTCTAAATGACGGTAATGTCTCTCCATTCCATAAAACTTGCATATCATTCGCAGCCATACTCTTCATAATAAGAGATACCCAACCCTTAGGAAACCTAGAATTCATAATCAAATTTTCAATGATTGCCCACATGATCTTATCATAAGCCTTTGCTAAATCAATTTTCACTGTCGTTAATCCTTTTTTCCCCTTAAGTTGGGGCATACAATGATCCACCTCCGACCCATAGTTTTATGACCTACACTCAACTACCTACCTTAGAGACTGGGTCAATTTTTTTCCCGGGTGACTTTTAGGTCTATGTCTTGTATTAGAAAAACTATCTTACGACTGAGTCGAGATTTTCCCAAGGTGACCCTTAGGTCTATCCCTTGCATTTGACAACTTATCTGATTGAGTAGAGGTTTTCTCCAGGGTAACCATTAGGTCTATGTCAGGCACTCGACAACCTATCTTAGATATTGAGTCGATGTTTTACCAGGGTGGCCCTTAGGTGTAAGTCTTGCACTCGATAATTTAATCAAGGTTTGCAATAGTGGCCCTTAGGTCTATCCCCTGGACTCAATTTTGTCTCAGGAGGATTGAAATCGAGATTTTACCAGGGCAACCACTCAAGTATTGCTTTCCTAGACTCGGCACCCTCTCAGAGAGTTGACTCGAGGTTTTGACGGTGGTGACTTCTTAGGTCTAACTCACTTGGCCAGATTACCCTTATAAAGGGTTGAATCGAGTCATTTTCTAATAAGGGATGAGAATGAAAAGACATGTTCATTCACATAGGTGGAGAACAATATTTTTATTCCAAAAATATACTTCCATATCATTATGCAGTCTAATTAGCAAACTCGGGTGGGCCTTAACGTAGCCTAATGTTAGATACCTAGGGTGTGTGTGACACATATATTCATCAACCTATTGTTAATGAGAGTCATAGTCGTGTACCTTGGTGGCAGATTGGGTTGCCTCAAACTTTGAGTTTGATACTCTGTATTCTTCACTACCGAGATTCCTTAGTTGGATGGTGAAGGCGCCCCTCCTCAGTGCGAACCATGACTCCTCAATGAATCTTTCGCATATAAGGTAATTGCCCATAATACCGGAGCTGGAGAGAGAATGTGTGAGCAAGAGGTTCTCTCATCCTTGGCAGTGTGAAATGTGAAGACGAAAACGTTTTGAGACAACAGGAAAATTTATGTTTTGGTTAAAAACCGTTTTACTTTAAAAACCAAACAATGTTTTGAACCCCTTAACCTACTTGTATAAAAATAGACAAAGCCGTGCCACCACCCGAGTCAACAAATATACTAAATCAAAGCTCGGAAATGCAATGGTCAAACAAGTTATTAACAAGAGAAATTCCTAAGTATATGCACACCAAATAAAACTAGACATGAAACAAACAAGAAAAGAAAATAACAAGACACCAATAACTCCATAACCAAACTAGCACAAAAAACTGAAAGACATTAGTGTAACCATAAGTAAGGATTAAAGTAACACAAGAAACCCCTGTTCCATATACATAGAGAATAGATGCATATATAAAATCTGAAATATATAACCAATACTTTGTCAAACATGTCAAAAATCTAAAATCCAACAAAAACAACCATTAATATCCAAACTCTTCTCCTTAAACTCAGAAAGCCAACCATAATTTACTTCTTCTTAGCAGCATCTCCAGCCTTAGTCTGCAAATTTTTCCAATATTAGTCAGGATTAAATTATATACTATTTTATAAAAAAAAAAATGCAAAATACCTTCTTTACACCACGGATCTTCTTGGATCTGTTTTTCCTTTCCTTCATCTGTTTTCTCGACTTCTCAATCTTTTTATCCAAGCCATTCTAGATAAGAAAACACACAATATATCATTAACATACACTAATCATGTATATTTATTAACTAAAATACATACCCTGATGAGTCTGTATTTAGGCTCGTATTTCTTTGCATTTTCAACAGAGTCATAGATTAATCCAAATCCAGTAGATTTGCCTCCACCAAAGTGAGTACGGAACTTGAAAACAAAAATGGCGTTTGGGTCTTTCACATCATAGATCCTTGATAATCTCTCCTTCAACTCATTCTATATAATCGAACAAATAAGTAAGAATACTGAAACTTTAAAAACAAAAAGGCGGAAGCTTTATCTAGAATTTTTCTTGAATTTTAACATTATTTGATTCACATCGGCGAGTTACATATACATATATATAAGAGAAATTGCACCGCAAAAGTAAAAAGGAATGAAAAAATAATTATAAAGATCGAACCTTGGAAACATTGGGCCTTCCAGGGTGCAAAACATCGATGACCTGTATAATTATCAAAATAAAATATTAATAATTCATTTAAAAATCATTGAAAGTTTCACTATGTGTAAAGAGCTTACGAATTGCTTTCTGGAAAGAAGCCTGTTTGTCATGAACTTCCTTGTTCTGATAGTTACATTTTTGTCCGCCATTTTTGCTCTCTAACTATCTCTCTTCGACGAGTGTGTGTGTGTGTTTTAGTGTAGCAGAGAAGATGCGTTAGCTAGGGTTTTCTTGACATATACATTGTTGCGTCTTGGTAATGGGCCGAAACAAAAGTTAGTTAACTGGAATTGTTTTTGGCCCAATTACATTGCAAACAAACCAACTTTGTTTATGGCCTAGTCCTATAGACCTACCTTAACTTTTCTTTTATTTTCTTTTATGGTTAACTACTTTCTTTTTTTTTTTTTTTTTGGACGATGTTAACTACTTTCTAATCCCACAATTTAAGTACAAAAAATATATATATATATAATTTTTTTTGGACTACATAAAATTAAATTGTAAAGAAATATTTCGATCAAAAAATTATCTTTAAGAATCATATTTAAAAAAAAGTAATGATATTTGTTACCTTTTTTTTTTATCATTTTTTTATCACCTCTTAAGTGTATGCCTACATTACTAATGAATAGATTTCTCTATCCTATTTAATTTTTCTCTATCTGCTATTCAAAGAAATTAAAACATATATATAGAAATGTGATAAAATGGTGACATGAAAAGGAGTGACATACATCATTACTCTTAAAAAAATTGAAAAAGATATTAAAAGATATATATCAATAGTATTATACATATAAAAAAAATCTATATAACAAAGCAGGATACACCTAACATTCTCTATTAATACTCAAAAATCTCTTATTCTTCTCATAATTTCCATTTTCTTCTCATGATTAATTAATATAAAATAAAAACATATATATACTTACCATTTTACCTAATATTTTACTCAAGTAATAACAATAAAGCAGGATACACTTAATTTTCTCTATTAATACTCAAAAATCTCTTAATTTTCATATTCTTCTCATGATTTTCATATTCTTCTCATGATTAATTAATATAAAATAAAAACATATATCTACTTACCATTTTACCTCATATTTTACTCAAGTAAATAAAAAAATTATTTCCTTCAATCTCGGATTTTATAGTATTTAAAAAATAGTGTCGTTTTAATAATAAATATATCTAAATATAAACTCATATATGTAGCAAACATATATATATAAATCAAATTGAAAGATGATTACTCATTAAAGACACGTTTAAGCATTCTTTTTTTAATAAAGTATGTGTCATTCTAAACTCAACGTAGTTATATATATGTTACAAAATATCTATCATGCATAAATTAGTAAAACAATTTTTGCTATAAAAAGACCAAGTTTTGTATTTTATATTTGAATCATAAAAAAAGAATTAATACTTATTTAATTTTCAAATAAGATATCTATGTAAAATAGGATACACCTAACTTTTAAATTTTTATCAATATTAAAATATGACCAAATGAGCATCACGACTTAATTGAATATTTTCTTATTTATTTTTATTACAAGATCGTTTATATTATATAAACTAATCAAATATTTAAAAAAAGTAATATTATATATCGAAATACTAACATTTACCTTAGATTTATAATATAAAACTATTCCTTACAAAAACTTCCCAATTTCTCAACCTTAAAATTAACCTTAACCTTAACCTTACCCTTGACCAAAAGCTTGACTTTAACCCTTAACCCATAAACTTAGCCTTATATTAATATTAACCTTAACTCTTACCTTAACCTCAACCTCAACCTCAACCTTAACCTTAACCTTAACTTGAAATTTAACCATAGCCTTAGCCTTAACTATATCCTTAGTCGTAGCCTTAGCCAAATCCTTAACCTTAACATTACCATTAACCTTAACCCTAACCTTAAAATTAAACTAACCTTTACCTTAACTTATCTTTAACATTAACATTAACTTTAATTCTAATCTTACCCCTTAAATTAACCTCAGCCCCTTAACTATTAACCTTAACCATATCCTTAACCTTATCCTTAACCCTAACCTTAACCTAACATTAACCTTAACCTTAATCTTAACCTTAATCTTAACCTTAATCTTAACCTTAACCTTAACCTTAACTTAACCTTAAACTTAACCTTAAACCTAACCTTAACCTTAACCTTAACATTAACCTTAAGCATAACCTTAAATCTTAAACCTTACACCTTACACCTTAAACCTTAAACCCTTAATCTTAACCATAGCTTAATTTTTAAACCTTAACATTAACCTTAAACCTTAACCTTAACCTTAACCTTAACTTTAACCTTAACTTTCACCTTCGCCTTCATCTAAACATTTTTTTAACTTAACCTTAAAGTTAGAACTTATCCTTAACCTTGACCCTTAAATCCTAAACCTCAACTTTAACCATAACCCTAAGCTTAACAATTAACCTTACACTTTCCCTTAAACCTTGAACTTTGAACCTCAACCTTATTTTTCATCTTAACCTTAACCTCAACCAAATAAAAATTTGTCACGCTAATATCCGATTCTAAACCTTATATTTTATAAACCTTAAACGATAAGTATTTAACCTTAACTGTAACCTTAACCTTAATTTTAACCTTAACCGTAACCTTAGTTTTAACCTACCCTTGACTTTTACCCAGGGAACCTAGGTTCGATTCACGTCAACAAGTTCTTTTTAAGTGTCTTCAGACACGGGTTTAACCTAGATGGAATTCCCACAAGTAATGGCATTACCTAGATGGCATTACCTAGACACGGGTTTTACCATAACTGCTAGGGATGGCAATAGTTACTTTTAAAAATCGATACAGATAATAATCAAACCGGTAAAAAACCCTTATATAACCGTGGTTAAAACCATTAGGTTATGGTTTTGAAAAGTGTAACCGATGGTTAAAACCGTTAGGTTGTGGTTTTAGATAAAAATAAAATCGAATAACCGATAACCGATTATTATCATATATGTTTTCATATTTTATAAAAGTATAAATAAAATTAGATATATTAAAATTTTAAAACCAAAATCCAAATACTAGATTTAACCAACTAAATAAAAATATGTAATTTAATTATAAACCAACACAATATTTTATATATCTTGGAGATTTTTCTTATATGTGTGGTTTGATTTTATGAAAATTAATATATTTATTTATCATTTGGTTTAGTTAAAAACCGCAAGACTGTTTAAAAGAACTGAAACTGGATAACGCGTTTATGGTTTTGAAATGTGTAACCGGTGGTTAAAACCGTTAGGATATGATTTTTAATAAAATAAACAATTATGGTTATGGTTTTTGATATTTTTGAAAAAAACGATCTGTTGCCATCCCTAATAACTGCTCATCCTGTTAAGTCATAAATGCTTCAGTTGTTAATCCAAGTGATGTTTTAGCTTAAAAAATCACACAAGTGTTCCAAAGCCTCCAAACCTCTGAAACTCCTCCAAAAGGTATTGATCTGATGGATTTTCTCTTTTTTACAATGAAATTTTACCCTTATATGATTGTGGGTCATGCTAATTTCCAGGGTCAGGGCTGATTTCCTAAGTCTTACTACGTTAAATGGAATTCATGTAAGTTTTGACTAAACTGCTTATAGTTTTTCCTTTTTCCTTTTTCGATTCTCTGTTTTAATGGTGTGGTCTTAGTTTTTGTTTGGTTTCAAATTCCTGTTTTATTTTTCAGAAAGATTTCCTTTAAAGTTTTCAAATGCCTTAGATAAAAAATACCCCAGCTAATTTCATATCTGTCTTTCCCAATCTTTTTTCATAACTAAGATAAGCAAAGATGGGAGAAAAAGAATGTCATTTCTTCAACCTTTGAGATCGGAAATACCCAACTGGAGTAAGAAGTAATCGTGCAACAAACACCAAATATTGGAAAACTATTGGAAAAGATAAAGAAATTTGCAATTGTGTAAGCTTAGAGAAATAGCCATTAGAATAGTGATAAAAACCCAATGAAGTTTGTGAAAATTGCATTTTATACTCTGTAATATTTAATAGCCTAATAGTGTATATGTTTTACTTTTCCAAGAAAACCGGAATGAGTCTCATTATGTTATTCAACATAGTGAGAGATACATTCTTATAGATCAGGTCTTTATAATCATGGATTACTAAATAGTGACATGGAGTTTCTATTTGGACAAAACTTGGATAATTTCACAATTGGTCCTGAGTAATGTGTTTCTTACATATCTTTCCAATGTTAAACGAACCCGTAGGTGTGTTTGATATGGTACTCAAGGCTCACAAGACAGTACACGAAAGAAATATTTAAGTTGGTAAAAGGTTTGGAAACTGGATACTTTGTTTGCTTGATAAGGCAAAATCATCAGCTGAGATTCAAGTAAAGCATCTCCCTGGTGGGACCACAAATGCAAACCCGATAAGGCAACTTACCAATGGGAATACAAACGCAAACCCAATAAGGAACCTTGCTGATTCATCTAAACTGAAAATCTCACAAAATTTGCAAAACATGTAGTTGGTCTAGGTTCCATTTGGGTCTTTACTCTTTATACAGGGAAAATGTATTTGTTAATTTTCCAGACGAGATTACTATATGAAATTTTTAATATTATAAATAATAAAGTAGAAAAGAATAAGGGAGAAAGTAAAAATAGATCATATGGGTATTTTATGTATGGATTGAGAATGTAGGTTTATGGGTGTGTAACCTCAAACTAGAAAAAATGTGTTCAACTTTGTAATGGAACTGGTCCATGAACATTTAAATTTAAAAAATTCTAATTGATAAATCATACATTACAATAATTTTAAATAATAAATAACATTTAAATTAATTAGTAGAAAAAAATTAAGTAATATAATTTATTTTTCCTTTTGCAAGAGTGGGGTGGGAGGGGGGTAACATAAATTTTTCTGTCCTAACCATCTGTTTCATGAAAAGTCGATTGTAATGGTGGTCTACCCCAAATTTTTTTCTTTCTCTCTCATTCCCTCTCACGATATATGATCATGAATCGTGAACATAAATTATGAATCTGGAACCCTAAAACCTTAAAATCATGAACCATGAACCTAAATCAACCCTTTAAAATACATCATCACTTCAATGCAACAAATTATGAATTATATACTAATTTTCTATATTTTTCAAATTAATAGATTATCGTTCAAGTTCCTCGCGTTGGACGATATATGTATGTTGACACAATGATACTTTGTAGAGTTATGAGATTTATGCACGTATATTAAAAACTCGAGATTATATGATTCCCACATTTAAATTATGACACTCTTTGATTATTTTCATATTTTAATCTATTTATTAGTTGTTTGAATTGTACATGGATTTATGGTGCATTTGAATTTAATAACTAATTTTTTTAATCTCACTTTCGTATTCATTCTATCTATAATTTCAGTTTTTACATATTCAAGACAAAATATCATCCTATTTTTAAACATTTACTATGTTAAAACTGAAAGTAAACAATTAACTCAATTTTTATTTTTTGAAGTGTCTTAAGGCACGGGCTATACCTAGTCAAATAACACATGAGAGAGACAACCAATTCTTCTTTTATATATTATATAAATAATATTATTGTTATTTGCTGTAATGGTTATTCTTTTTTTTTTAGCTCGTTAAAAATGCTGGTGAGTGATTCAAACCTGGACCACAACCCTTGTAATGGTTATTCTGCAATGACCAAAATGTACTAAGATCAAATTTAACTGAAGTCAAAATACCTCCGAATCCAAAATGACTCTCCGACATATTGAAAAAATTAATTATATCTTTCTGATTTGGATAATTCTTCTATTCGATTATCAAATGGTCCCATTTAAAAAATTGATATTAAGACAAGTAACTCACTAAAGACTGAAAATAACTGAATGTATTTTTGTCATATAATTTATTTTACGACTAAATCTATTAAGATTCATCTTATCCAGAGTATTGTAATAGGATATAGAAATTTCTAGGTAAGCAATGAAGAGTTGGAACTTACTATTGATAATAGGTATTGCACAAGGACATTCCCTGATTATTAGGTAAATTTTTTCAAAGGAATGAGGTTGTAATGCGATGTAAATGCGGTTGCAAATCCAAGAACATTTGTCACTAATCTTAAATTATTTGCAAATAATCATATTCCATTAATACCAGTGTTCTAAAAAGCATTAGGTGACAATTTTTTCTTATCCTAGTATTGTATGTATTAATCCTTATTATATTATCCTGCATATTGGTGATATTTTATTTATGTACTATATAGTTTGTGTTCATGCTCCCAATAATTTTGATGATCGTACTAATCTTTTGCATGAGATCACTAATTGGAAAAATAATATTAATGAACACTGGACAATTATAGGAGACTTTAATGACATTCTTAATATTAATGAAAAGCTCTATAAAATTTCCGTTAATAATAAACACATATTATAATTTAATTTTTTTATATAGTTATAGTTTAATAGAGTTGCATTTTTGCGGATGTTTTAATACTTGGACCAACGATGATCTGATAATGATCTTGTCAAGGTTAATTTTGATCGAGTTTTTTCTTCTTGATAAATAGGTTTCCAAATGCTCAAGTTTTTGTACCACCGATAATCGGATCATTCCATTCTCCACTAATATTACAGTATGATCTTACAATGAAACAAGGACATAATGCCTTCATATTTGAATCTTATTAAATGGATAATGAATAATGTACAGAGGTAGATAAACACACTTGGGGAGGAGGGGTCATGGACATGGTGAATCGTTGGATGTTTTTATTAAAGAACGAAATGGAACGATTGGTGTACTCAAAAGATGGAGTAGAATCACTTTCAAAAATCATGATGAACAAATAAAAAATTACAAAAATAGGCTAATGGAGATTACGAATACTATATCAAACCTCTCGCTACAAAAAGAAGAACATGCTATAAGAATTCAGATAAAATCAGTGTTTACGAGTGAAAAAAATACTAGGCAGACCGAGCAAGACAAATCTGGCTAAAATGAGGTGATAAGAACACTATGTTTTTTCACATATCCACAATTCAGATAAGGATCGATAACAAAATATTATGTATTAAGGATGAGAATGGAAATTAGAAAGAAGAAATCTAAAAAATTAGGACATGTTTTCAGGATTTTTACAAGGAACTATTCACAAAACAAACGAAAAGTACACAACAAACGACAAGTACACAACAAATGGAAGAGGCGGTAAAGTATGTCCCAAACAGAGTTACACCAAAGATGAATATTGATTTGAAGAGACCTATGACGATAGAAGAAGTGCATAATGCGGTTAAGGAGCTATCACTAGCAAAAGCACCTAGTCCAGATGGATTAAATGGTGAGTTTTATCACGAAATTTGGTAAATTATTAAGTGAGATGTATTCCTAATGGCACAGGATTTTTTCAACAACGATATATCCTTGGAAAATTTAATGACACATTTATAACTTTAATCCTGAAAGGATAACACTAGGAAAAGGCAGGGTATTATAGACCAATTGCATGTGTTACTTTTGGACACAAAATTATTGATTTTTTTATCTAATAGACTATAGGTCTACATGAATACCATAGTCTCCCAAACACAAACAACATTTATTAAAGGACGGGTCATACATGATAATATTCTTGTAGCACATAAAGACTCATTTTATATGACTAAGAAACAAAAAAACAAAAACATATGGCGGCTATCAAACTAGATATGAAAAACGCATACAACCAGGTACGTTTGGATTATATTAAAAAATGGGGTTATGTCAGGGCCGGTCCTGACATTTTGGGGGCCCAAAGCAAACTTTAAAATATGGGCCCCTAAAAAATCTTAGATGTATTACAAATGATTTTATTTTACTTAACTTAATTAAACAATTTTTGTAAAAGATAAAAAAAACTGGACTATAATTTTTGTTCAAAGTTGGGCTAAAATTAAGCCTTTTTAAATAAGAAAAAAGTTATACGATATATGCAAAAAGGACATTTGGGCCCTAAAAATGATAAGAATTGAGGGGGGCCCAAGGCGGTGGCCTCCTTGGCCTCCCCTCAGGACCGGCTCTGGGTTATGTGATAAGTGTATAATATAAATTGAGACTTGCATTACCACTGTTTTATTTAAAGTTAATTTTAATGGTGATAGAATTGAAAGTTTCAAACCTGAAAGAGAAATTCGACAAGGTGACCCTTTATCCCCATTTTTATTTACTCTAATGACAAAAGCACTAATTAGTTTAGTAGAAAATAGATTATCAACGAACAAGATTAGAGGAATACAAATCACCAGCTACTGCCCAATCGTAACACATATTTTATTTGTGGAAGACTCTTTATTTTTCTTAACAATTGATGATACTGAGATCCAAGCTTTCCAAGAATGTATGTTTATCTATTGTACTGGATCAGGTTAGAAAGTAAACTTCACATATCTACAATTTGTAGTAGTCGAGATACTCTAGAAGATATACAGTAACGAGTATTGAGTCAAATTCACATTAAGGAAACAAATAATCCTGGGAGATACCTAGGCATACCACCATGACATAAAAAAATCAAATGTTTAATCATTCTCATGGATAACAGAAAAGATTTTTAAGAAAATTGATGGATGAAAGGCTTAGCTTTTATTAGATGGCGGGAAAGAAGTCCTAAATAAGGCAATACTCCATGTAATCCCAGTATACATGATATCAGATTTCTCTTACCCTATTTATTTTTGTAACTATCTAACTATTGGTGGAACTTTGGAGAGCGGAACCGAATTCACTGGCTTGCAGGGAAAAATCGTCAATAGTTTAACTCCTTGGAGGTTTTGGTTGCAGGGAATTTAAAAGTATGAACACATCTCCATTAGTTGTGCAAACTTGGCTAAAATAAAAAATTTCAGAGATTTTAGATACAAGGCTTCTTAAAGGTATATATTATCCTAAAACTGGTTTTATGAATATAAAACTTAGACGATGTCACATATGGTCTTGGGAAAGTATAAGTGAAGGAAGATACTTTTAAAGAAATATGGAAGATATCAAATAATAAATGGAGAAAACATAAACATATGGAATAATAAATGGATAATTTCAAATTTGAAATTGGAAAAATCCACTAGGTTATTCGCAAGAAACAATCACTCAATTATGCAAAAAACATATTCACGAATGGGATACAAAGTTATTGGACAATATTTTCCCACAACCAATCATACCAGAAATCAAGAGAATAAAAATATTACAACCTATATTGAAAATAATTTTGTTTGTCCCCATAACACAACTGGTGAATACACTACAAAAACATGGTACAAAATTCTCACATAAAAACATGTGATAAATAAACCAAAATCAACAAATTTACTTGAATAAATTACACCAGAATTATGGTATACTAACATATCAACAAAGATTAGAATATTTATATGGAAGGTATGTAACCGTGTCATACCTACGATGGAAAAACTAACAAAAATAAAGTGTATGGATATTGGCAACTGCTCATGGTGTCAAAATAAAAAAGAAACAATGGAACGTCTCTTGCTCATATGCCTGGTCAGATAGTTCATTTGGAAAGGATCAGTGCTACAACTCATGATACAAGACTGGGAGAAAATGGAAATTGGACCCTGGATTCTTAATATAACATAATCTTTTTCTGAAGGCGGATGACCCAGGAGTACTATTGTAGCATATGTCTTAACTATTATTTGGAATATATGGAAGGCAAAAATGAGTCGTATACCTACGACTCAAAACAGACTTAATAAGAAATAAACAATTTAAAATGCACATCTAAACACATATGTTACATTTAATGAGATGAAAGGTAAAAAAGAAAAAAAATGTACTTTCGAGGCTACAACCTCACATGATCAATACCCAAAGTAGGGTGTGGTGTATGATTCAGAATATCACGATGAATTTTCTTCTCGTATGTAATGATGTGCGCTTGATTTGCACCACATCGTCTGTCAAGAAAGTCTGAGCCACCTCTACTCGGTCAAATCGCCCACGCATC
Source organism: Nemophila menziesii (assembly GCA_029959085.1). NCBI lineage: Eukaryota > Viridiplantae > Streptophyta > Magnoliopsida > Boraginales > Hydrophyllaceae > Nemophila > Nemophila menziesii. The sequence goes on from JARWIR010000021.1 coordinate 21,033,240, forward strand.
CTTTCTTGCCACGAAATATCCTCTTCTCTCAAACATGATTCCTTCTTGATCTTCTCACTAAAATTCTATACATTTGAAGGATTTTTCGTACTCGCTCATCTAAGAATTGTTTTGATCCACTAGTCATTGATACTCGTTGCTCGTCTTGTACGTAAGTTTTTTATCACCACGACTCACATTCGATTTCTTCACTAGGCTTGTGATTATTGTTGGGTACTTCAGATTAAACACTGATTTTGGTGTACTTGCAAAACACAATACCGAATCAAAGAGCATTTGTGGTACATCTGTCTCCTCCTATCGTAATACACAATTCAAGAAGATGGTAAATTTCTTACTTACATCTGCGGTTTGAACGTCCCTAAATGCTACTGGTACAAGAAAGTGGTATCAAACTCGTGCCTTGGGTCGAAGATACTTGTAAAGCCAAGGTCCCTTCAACTCTCTTTTGATTTTCATCACCAAATCTTTACACAACGCATGCTCGTATAGAAAATCCCAACAAAAACTTTATATATTCATCACCACTTCTTAATACTTGCATGGTATAACTAATTCCTTAAACTCTACGTGGCTACAGATATCTTCAACTATGAATAAATTAGTTTTTCTCTATCTGTTACTCGACCCTCGCTATCTTGGCTAAGGAGGCCATAATAGAACTTGGATACTAACATAGTACATAATATCGATTGCCTCATCATGAATGTGGTCCATCCTAATATATCATCCGTCTTTAAAAATCTTCTAACTTACCTTCTTGAACTCTTGTCTCGAATACTCTCTCATGTGAAATGGTCAATTCCAGAATTTTTCTTAAGCGAAAGCTAATAAGCGCTCAGAAGCTTCTCTCATCATGGGTATCAGAATCTCGACTTGAAGCGGTTGCTGTATTCTCAGTTCTAAGAATCACAATTGTTTGCTCTTGAGGACTCAAACTCACCATCATTGGTTCTTCTATTATTGCTTGACTCAAATTACCCTTTCTATTCTTCCCCAAATTCACATGAGTCTCGCTAGTCTTCCTCATTTCAACCCATTCTCTCTCTTGATTTTTTGCCATCTCTCTAGCACTTGCTAATGTTTTTTTCCTAATTGTCATCTCAATTGACCTCCAACTCAAAGTTGCACCACTCTTGAAGTTACCATTTGATTTTGGATAGATAAGGTGTTATTTGGGTTACGAATGGTCTAGGGATGATATTAGTGAAATGGGTATGATTGAATCTTTCTTTGGTGAAGAGGATTTAAGAAAATTAGAGTTAGGGTTTTGGAATAATTTGGATTTAAATATTGATTTTTAGGTGTTTTGGAATGATTTGGGTAGTGAATTTTTTTTTCTTTTGGAATGGAAAGATGAATTTAGATGTGAGTATATGGTGTTTTGGTAGTGTTTTGATGTGTGGTGAAGATTTGGTTGAAAATTTAATGGAGTTTGGGTGTTTGGAGAAGAAGAAGGATTGAAGTTTGGAAAGATGCCCAAGCGCTCATGTGTTTGGACAACTTTTACCTCGAGTTTTACATTGTTGCTAGGCAAATAGCTGGCAAGCACAAATTGGTGGAGTTATGGGCCTTGGTTCTTTAATTGGAAATTTGACTTTTAAAACTCTATCTTTCATATATGTGCGAATCATTCGAGGTCTAGTATATGTGTTGAAGAGGCTTCCTACTTTTGCTGCTAATGAGAGAGAAGAGACTAGTCGAGTTCTTACTCAACTTCTTCACCTTCTTGGTAATCTCGATAAATCAAACAGGAAAATTTATCAAGGGGTTATTGAATATCTTGCTTCTGAGTTGATTAGTCATAACGTGGGACAAATTGTACAGTCTTGTTTGGAACTTTTGGGGAAGCAAGCTAGGTGTAATGTAACCGAGTTGCTTCAACACATATATCAAACAAAGATAGAGCCTCATATTATAAAATTACTACTGTCACAGACTAATGATCAACATGTAACTTCCAATGCTTATGATTTTTTTACTGTCTCCTTCCGTGTAAACAATATTCTGACATTGCAAGACAAATTTCAGGTTGGGTTAGTTGCGAGTTTAAATTTTCTAATAAAGTTAAGGCCACCTCTTGTTAAGTCAACTCCACAATTAGAAAAGTTACTTCAAGAAGCTTTGCAGATTGCTTCTGATGAAAACACGATGAACAACAAAGTACGTGCAGGTTGCATTGAGTTATTATGCACATATATGGAATCACAGTTCACGAATCGTAAATCGTATCGTGAATCGAAATGTTGCTTTTTTGGATCGTATATCGTATCAAATTGTGTCGTAACAATTCCGATTTCTTTTAATATAATATATTTAATATGTAAACTAATTATGATATTTTTGTAATTAAAATTACTAATAAAAAATTATTTATCAAAACAAATATCTTTCAAGTTTCAACATATAAATTCTGAAATTCAAAAACAAAAATTAATTTAATTTCGTACTCATAAATCATCAAAATTATCATATTCATTGTCAAAATGCGTCTCTTCGCCATCTTCATCCTCATCACTTAGTATTATCTCATCTTCCTCGTCCATAAGTCTCGTTTTATTTTTCTCTTTACCCTTCATTTCTGCATTTAAAATTCTAGGCCTCTTTCTTTTTCTTCCCATAACCAACTCTTCTTCTTGGAAGCACTCATGCATGTCCATCCATGAATGGTCTTCTGGGAGACAAGGATCTTCTTCCTCCGTAATCCATTCGTCATCGGATTCCATATCGGACAAACAAATTGGATCATAATAATCACCTTGTTCTTTTCTTTAAAAATATCTAATTTGAAGTTGAATGTTGTATTTCACTTATACAAGAGCATTCATTCTTTGTTGTTGCAAACGATTTCTCTTCTTTGAGTGTACTCGATCAAACGTACTCTAATTTTGTCCACAACTGGTTGCGCTACAAGTTAAGCTTAACACTCGTATAACTAATTTTTGTAGCTCAGGGCATTCTTCACCATAACTCTCCCACCATAAAGCTACAAAACAGATAGTTTCATATCAAAACTACCCAAATATATTCTTAAAATTTTATGATTAGTATTTTTTATAACATAAAAATATATTAAATATAGAGAAAAAGACTCTGTGGGTACCCATGAAATTCGAAAATGGACTTTTGAGTACCCATACTATAAAATAGGACTTCTAGGTACCCAACTTTTTCTTTTTGTCCAACCGTTAAAGTTTTCTGTTATTTCACACATTAAGTATGATGTGGAGCCTATGTGGACTTGGTTTCCTTTTATTTGAAAGGTATGAACGGTATATTATTATGTCAAATTAAAAGAAAACCAAGTACACACAGGTTCTACATCATACTTAATGTGCCTAAAATATAAATTTTATTTCTTAAACTTTTTAATTAAAAAATACAATTAAAATATATTAAAAATTAAATTATATATTCATATAAGTAGTTAATGAATGATATAAAAAGAATTATAAGAAAGTTAAAATTTTGAAAGTTAAATATAACCATGTGTCAAAAAATTATTTAGAAACCCGTATTAGTTCTCGGGCTAAAGGTTTTGATTATCCAATCTAGTAATATAGGTTTAAACTAAAAAAATGTGTTAATATAAAAACTCAAGAATTAAGTGTCATTTTCTCTAATAAAAAAAAAGGATTATTAAAATCCTTTATTTTAATCCTCTGCCTTCCCATATTCCTTCCATCGAAATAAACTCTTTAGTAAAATCCAAAAAAAATAAACTCTTTAGCACGTGGTCAAGTATAAATGAAAAATCGTGGTCAAGTCTCCTTATATCTTAGCACGATGTTTTTCGAAAAAAAGAAAAGAAAAAACACGACACAAAATGTGTTGGTGAAGATTATTTCTTTTAATTATTTCGGTTGGAAAATGGAGACACATCAATTAAACGTGAACTATACATCAGTAGTCTTAAAATCATTACTAGTCAAAAGTTATTATATAGTTGTTGTTAGTTAAACACTCCTGTCGAGCTAATCTAGGTGTGTTTATTCAGAGAAAGTACTCACACTTATAGTAAAATGAAAGACTTCCCTTCTTGCTTTGGTGAAAATGGTGTTCAAATTGCTGATTCTTCATCATCAGCTACTAACAAAGCTACTCAGAATCTTGTTACCTGTGTTTATGAATGTCAGTTACAAGGCATCACACGCTTCATCAGAGTTACTTGGATCAAGATTTTGATGGGGCAAATACTAACCATCAGTATCGAAGATTCAACGTATCAATGTCTCTATAAAGTGGAAATCAAACCCTGGTTATTTTCCAAGAAAAAAGGGTTCAAAACTTCAGAAATTGATTCCAAATTGATTGAAATATATTGGGATCTATCGTGTGCTAAGTTCGGCTCTGGTCCTGAGCCACAAGAGGGGTTCTATTTAGCTGTTATATGTAATCAAGAAATGATTTTACTGCTTGGAGATTTAAAAAGAGAGGTTTATCAGAAAACAGGTTCAGAATCTTTTGAACGTGAAGCAAATTTTGTTGCTAGGAAAGAAGATATCTGTGGAAAGAAAATTTATCGTGCGCAATCTCGACTTTGTAACAAGGGTGGGTTACATAATATTGTGATTGAGTGTGACACATCAGGGAGTAGCAGAGATTTGTGCCTTGTGATTCGTATAGATAGTAAAGTAGTGTTGGTGGTGAGGAACCTAAAATGGAAATTCAGAGGGAATCATACTATCTTGGTTGAAGGATTTCGGATAGAATTTTACTGGGATGTTCATAGTTGGCTTTTCGGTGACAATGTAATGCCTGGAAACGGAGTTTTCTTGTTCCGATGTACCGATAATTTCTCGGTATCAAGTCTTACAGGTTCACGGAAGGTTACAAGTTATGAGCCAAAAGGTGAGGGATTTTCACTGTTACTGTATGCTTGGAAGATTGAGTAAAACAAGGGTGATCTTCGTTTAACATTATCGCTTTTTAGTGATCATTTTTGGTGTGGAATTTACTTAAATACTTGTGTTACATCTTAGTGAAATTTCACTACAACAAATGTTATCTTTAGCGGCAAAAAACTTTACCTTTAAAAGTCTTAATTTTACTGTTATTTGTTCGCCGCAATAAGTTTGTCTTTAAAGATACTTTTTGTAGTAAATTGTTTGTTTTTATCTCTATTGACTTTAATTTTTGCGACAAATATTGCCACTAATAATATATTTGTGGCCATTTTGGTGTTTAAAGATATTATTAGAGACAATTTTAATGTTGACGCAATATATATTATCTCTAATAATACTATTTGTTGTAGTATTTAATTATACATTGATTTTTATTTAGTAAATTGCAGCAGTGTTCCTGTGTATGTTTTAGAAAATTTCAAATATACCCTTGGAGTTATATAATGACATTGCAATTTTTCCCATTACAAGGATTAATTGTGTAAACTTTTTTTTACGGTAAAGAAATTATAAATATCTAAAAACAGAACTCCTTAACGTATACATAATCTATGAAACTCCGCCTGAAGTCTTGCAGCTACTGACCTTTGTGCTGTCACCATGTGCCTGACCTTCTTTGCTAACTTGTCTGTCTAAGTAGTGGTCTTTTGTGTATTCTAAAATAAAATGCAAATAAGGATAAGAGAACCACAACGGCAAGTGTATAGTTGTCCCAAGTAATATATGTGATAATACAGATTCGTTCTCAGGGACGGATTGGCTGACTCTAATGCTTATCAGATAGTGATTAATTGCACGTAAAAGCAAGTAAATGATTTTGAGAATGTTTGTTTTGGTTTTCTATAACTAAGACAATAAATGAAAATACTAAATTAATGCAAATATTAAACTAGACGCGAGAAAATAAGTAGTTTACGCAAGGTATGAAAGACAGTACTTGAGAGACGCAAGGATTTCACCTAATTATCATTCATTTCATGTAATGTTTAAGGGACAAATCGGTAAATATGTAATGGTCGGGATTCAGAATTCTCCTTACCCCCGTCAGGGTGGACTAAGAGCTACTCTTAGGTACTACAAACCCCGTCAGGGAGATTATAGTCCACCTTCAAGTGATTAAGCCTATTTATACCCAATTGACCATATGATTAATTAAGCTCGTCGAAGTCTATAATTTATATCCTACATTCATTGATGGTTCCATACCTAGACCCCCCGTCAAGGTGATCCATACGCCACTATATGGAATAGCCTAGATACTAGTCATATGATTGGTTAATTACGTCAATAATAGTAAATAAAAGCAAATTAATGAAAAATACAAATTACCCAATTTGATTTCAATTATAATAATCCCAAATCCAAACACATGAAACGAAATCAAATTGGGATTAACCCATTATGCGTTCTCAAGCACTTATTAAATTTAGCTCATACTAATTAAAAATACGAAAACTATAGAAATAAATAAGTTCATCATGTTTTACAGAATAAAATAAAAGAACCTAATTACGGAGTTGAATTGGCTGAGAATTTGAGATATAGACAGTCTCCGGCTCTTGCTTCTTCTCTGATGTTCTGACTCTTAAGCGTATGAATTGTGTGTCAAAAAATAAGAGTCTAAAGCCTATATATAATATGAAATTCGGACTAGGGCTTTTCTTAAAGATTAAATGAAAATTAAAAAAGCACAAGTCCATAATGAAGCCCAAATCCCGTAACTGCTGCACCACCTTCACTAGATCAGCTCTAACCGTCTCGTTTCAACTCGGATTGACCCCATTCCAGTTGCTAAATTTTCGTAACTCAATGGGGAACAAATTCTATTTACAAGTCAGAGGCTAAATTCACTTTTAGATGGCTCGAAATCAGCAATCTTTATCAACTTTCCAAATTTGTAGCTTGAAATTATCAATTCTTTCGGGATATTTCTTCTTGCTTTGACTTCATTACACGATCTTTGACTTTATTCTTGGATTCCTCTCCTAGCTAGTATTCAAAACCTACAACTTTTCACTCAAAACAAACCATATTACGCGCAAAAGTTAAATAAACAACAAATACTAGAATTAAAAGAGTACAATCGATTTATTGCATATTAACACCAAAAGTTTATCTAAATAGTCGAATAAACACAAAAAATGATGTCTCCCAAGGGCATAAAATTAGAACATTTAGGGAGACATCACTAAGTGTTGAGGTGTCGTGTAATGTGTCTGATACTTATCGGACTTGTTTCCTCCGCTAGTTTACCTATGTGCCTGAAAAACAGTCAGAGTCTCCAACTAGCTGCCGACATGTGCCTGATCCCTTAAATCACTTCAAGGATATCTGAGAAGATGGTCTTCTTTTCATTCAGAAATTGTCTTCCCAACTGCGAAGCAGTGATTATAGCATGGGTTTCTCCTTCGGCAATGAAGTTACAATAAAGATCATTACAATGTTCTATTCGAGACCCACTGTTTTTATGAATTTGAACAATTCCTATTCTGGTTGGACTAAATGGCTGTTCAAATGATGTATCACAGGTTAAAGCGACGTTAGTCTGAAAATCCATACATTCTCAACCGTTTCTACCCCATCTGGTTCTCTTCGTTCGTTTGACTCAAGACTGAACCACCAATTCTCAAAATATTCTTTTAGATTCTTATTTGTAATTCTAATAATATTATTTGTATCTATCTCAGTATGATCATGTCTACTCTTCATCTTAGCCTTCAAAAGATTCCAAATCATTAGTAATAAGTAAGACGTTATGACCTCGTTCTTCCATCTACCTCCGACGTAAACTTCAATTATCCTAAGTATCCATTGACCTAGATCTTCCGTCACATCATGCTGTATACTAATTTGCAGAGCTAAACTTGCCCAAATGACTTGATCCACTCCACACTTGAGAAGAATATGTTCCACTATCTCTTCCTCTGTATGATACCACATACATTCCGCTATAATGGTTGTGACAAAGGTGTGATAAAATAATGATAATAAAAGATAAATAAAAGAATACACATCCATTACTACCACAAGAAACTCACTGCAAGTGCGCAGATCGTTTGCAAGTTATAGTTGATAAATAAGATTCGTTCTCAGGGATTTACCGGTTAGCTTAGACTCGTGTTTAGATAAGAAGTGTGGAAGAGATTAATTGTTTAGACTAAAGACAGAATAAAAAATAATATTTGTTTGATTTCATGAATAAGAATGCAAATAAGAATTAAACTATTAATGCAAAAAATAAACTAAGAGAATGGAGATTATAATACAGATTAGGTTTGCTAGTATGCACCTATCCTTCTAAAAATAATATTCTAATTATAAGGTGAATTAAGTGAATATAAATAGAAAGGATTCTATAATCCTCCTAACTCCCATCATGGTAGACTTAGGAAGAAACCTCAACACTATCATGCACAATGATCCGTGGTTAAATCAAACCTTAATGACTATCTAGTTAGGCAATCCCGTCAAGATCACTACCGCACACTAGAAGATTATGTTGTTTTGTCTATAACTGAATCCCATGTCAGGGTGACAATCCAACTATTAAGGGCAGTCCTAAGATTGGCCAGATATGGGTCTAGAATAAGTCAAAACACATATTTTTGTATGAAGGAGGAGGTTGGAGTGCTTTGGTTTCTGCATCGTTTTCTCTACTTCTCTTTTAAGCTATCAAGATTAATTATTGATGATTGTCTCATATTCTCTTAATAACGAAACATATTATCACTATATATAGGGAAAAATAGACTATAGTTACTACTAATTACACATGCAACTGCTTTGATTCCGCCTTTTGTTGTTTTCCAGACAACAAAATAGAGTGTGAGTTCGTTGCCCAAGCATCTTGGAAGACAGAAAGGCTCATCGATCTTTACATGCATGAAGTTGTCTATTTTCAAAGTTTACTTTGATTATATATATATATATCTATATGTATATATATATATATATATATATATATATATATATATATATATATGTCCTGTACTCCATATCCATCAGGTAAATATTAAGTCATTTCACCTCCTTTTTAATAAACACTTACTTTCCCTCTCTCATTACGCACTAAACCTTCCCCTCTCTCAGGTTTTCCTTTTACACTTTCTTTCCCTTCATTGAAATAGTATATGTAGTTATATCTCTTTGTTTGTGATCTAGTTTCCCCTAGTTATCATGGCTTCTCACGACCGCTACGCTCTCCCCATCATTCCGGTGAATAAGCATAACATCAGAAAAGTTGAAGTTATCAACATAGGTATTACCCCAAGCCAAACGTTTTAAAAGTCATATTTTTAGGCCAAACGTATTCAAAACGCTCATTTTTAGGCCATTTAACTAATTTCGTGAGATGTTTCATACATTTAAAGGACAATTTGGACACTTTCGATAGAGTTCTTAGTTTGTGATGCGCCCAAATAAACATATAGTTTATTTGAAATGCCTAAATTGTCCTTATCATCAATGAAATATCTCATGAAATTAGTGAAATGGCTTGAAAACGGACATTTTGAATACGTTTGGTCTAAAAATGTAACTTTTGATACGTTTGGCCTAAAAATGTTTTTGATGAACTAAAAATGAAATTTGCTCTAAAATATAATTTGTACTTTATATAATATAACCACCCGTATAACCGCTTTTCTTGAATCGTCGCCATATCGAATCGAGTCTAATTACCGATTGATTCTATACAACATAGCTAAAGACTAATTTTGCTTGAGTAATGGTTGTTGGACCATTTAAAGTGAAAGTGGGATTCTCCCACATCGATAGAAAGGAAGTGGAAAAAAGGTTTTTTAACAAATGTGATGGCATTAGCTTCCAAAGAGCCCAACACCATGAACATGGAAAAGCAATGGAGAAGGCCACACGCGCGCACCACCACCACCACCACCCACCGGCCCGGCCCGGCCCGGCACCGGCACCGGCGGCGGCGGCGGCGTGGGCGTGGGTCGTGAGTCGTGAGTCGTGGTTCGTGGTTCGTGGGGAGTTTGGGGAGTCAAAAAATGAAAAATGGAACAAGTTTTGGGTCCAGCTCTTATAGTGAAGCTGGCAAGCTATCAAAAGAAAAACGGAAGACAAGGTTCCTCCAATCACGCTCCCATCAAGATGATTATTCCATTAGCTGGTCAACTCGTCAATCAAAACGTGTGGATTAGAAGACAAGTCAACCAGCGGTTACACTTTCATTCTAAACGTGGGGAATTAAAAGTCAGCTGAAACGCTTGGAATCAAATCAAATCAAAAACAGTCAATCATTTACGGGAGGAAATCAAGGACGTGATTGGTCCGTTACAAGTGACAAGGCTTTTCAGAACTTCCCCTCCCCTATATATAGTGCTCACTCCTCACTTGTAATCACACCGAAAATCAACAAAAGAAAACAAACACTTCTCTCTTTCTCTCCGTGACAAAAACAGCTGTTGTAGTAGTCTTTCCGTTAGAAGATACCGGTACGCCGGAAAATCTTTTTTAACGCTAGGATTATTGTTTTACCGTGTATTAGTGTTTCGTTTCCGTGTAAGTTGATTTTCTATTGTAATTTCAATTCTTGTAATAGTTCGTTTACATTTAAAATTGATTTTACTTTTAATCTCTTTAAAAACCGTTTCTTCTTCTTTGTTCTAAACGGTGATATTTTTCACCTACAATTTAAAAAAGATTTTCCGTAGCTTTTAATCTTATCACCGTTTTTTTAATGGCTTTTCCAAACTCGGCGGTTGCTTCATCATTGAATGCAAAAGCCTTTCCCAACGTGAATCAGGTGGAATCTCTTAATGGTTCCAACTACAAACGTTGGGCACAAAAGATCCTTATCTGTCTTGAACAGTACGAACTGGACTTCGTTTTATACGAAGATCCTCCACTTTTAGTGGACAATGGGGTTCCCACTGAGGAAGAACAGACTAGGCATCTTGCTCTGGAAGCCAAGTTTAAGCGAGCTAACACCATGGCTCGAGGATGGATGTTGAACAACGTGTCAAACCTTATCTTTGATCTTCTTGCCAAAGAAAAATCGGCAAAGATCATATGGGAGACACTTGAGAAAAAATATGGGGCTGAGGATTCGGGTAAGAAGAAATATGTCACTGGGGCCTGGTACAACTTTCGCCTCAACGATCAAAAACCTATGACCGAACAACTCCATATCTATGAGAACCTTTGCGCGGATGTGATTGCTGAAGGTATGAAAATGTGCGAAGTTCTCCAAGCCAATATCCTGTTAGAAAAATTTCCACCTTCCTGGAGCGAATACCGTAATCAACTGAAGCACAAGAAGAAGGAAATGACATTACAAGAGCTGATTAGCCACATTCAAGTGGAAGAGGCTAATCGACTCAAAGACAGGTCTATCTCTTTTCCTACCCAATCCTCCAAAGCTAACCTTGTTGAAAGTTCTGGTGAAGGTAACAAAGGCAGGTTCAAAGGAAAGGGGAAACAACAAGGCCACAACAAATCCAAATCTGGGGGGAACAAGAACCGCGGCAACTCCAAAGGTGGTGGGTTCAAAACCTCTGGTAAGATTCAGAAACCCAAAGGAGCTTGCTACTGTTGTGGGAAGGAAGGACATAGGGCTTTCGAATGCAAACTTAGAGCCGATCAAGGTCCTAAACCTGCCGCAAATCTGGTCGAGACTGAAGAGGTTATCGCTGCAGTAATGGTCGAGGTAAACCTAATTGAGAACAAAACCGAGTGGATCCTTGATACTGGAGCTTCTCGTCACTTCTGCTCAACGAGATCCATGTTCAAGAAATTCGAAGAAGCAACAAATGGTGAATTTGTCTACACGGCTGACTCCTCAACCGCCATGGTCTTCGGTAAAGGACAGGTTTCTCTCAAACTCACTTCTGGTAAGATCTTAGAGTTAAATGATGTTCTCTTCGTCCCCAGTCTCCGTAGGAACCTAGTTTCCGGAGCTCTTCTTAATAAAGTAGGCCTCAAACTTGTATTTGAAGGGGGGAAAATGGTTATTACCAAAAACGATGAGTTTGTGGGGAAAGGGTACATGGCTGATGGTTTATTTGTTTTAAATACTGTACCAATGAATGAGAATGCCTCTGATTTTGCTTATGTCGTTGAATCTATTGACACTTGGCATGCTAGACTAGGTCACCTTAATATCTCTTCTATTAAAAGGCTTAAAGAACTTGGACTAATACCCCTAAATAAAATAGATGACTTTTCCAAATGTCAAATATGTGTAGAGTCCAAACTTGCGAAGAAACCCTTTAAGCCTGTGACCACGAGGAAGACTAAACTTCTAGAATTAGTGCATTCTGACTTAGCTGACTTTAAAAACTCCGCTAGTAGAGGAGGCAAACTTTACTATATAACCTTTGTAGATGACTACTCTAGGTTCACTAAAGTGTATCTCCTTAAAACTAAAGACGAGGCGGAAAACGCGTTTTTAAAATACAAAGCTGAAGTAGAAAACCAACTAGACTGTAAAATCAAAAGACTTAGGTCAGATAGAGGAGGCGAATATAGTTCTAATTCACTTAAAGAGTTTTGTGAAATAAATGGGATAATCCACGAACTTAGTGCCCCCTATACACCCCAACAATATGGCATAGCTGAGAGGAAAAATAGATCCCTTAAAGAGACTATGAATGCCATGTTAATAAGTTCAGGTTTACCAACCAACATGTGGGGGGAAGCTGTTTTATCAGCATGTTATGTCCTTAATAGGGTACCCCATAAATCCCTAGATAAGACCCCATATGAGATGTGGAAAGGGTTCCCACCTAACCTGAAATTTTTAAAAGTGTGGGGGTGTCTGGCTAAAGTCAAACTACCCGATTTTAAAACAGTCACTGTTGGACCTAAAACAATAGACTCTGTATTCATAGGGTATGCTCAGAATAGTGCAGCCTATAGATTCCTATCATTAGACGATAACTCTGTTTTTGAATCTAGAGATGCTGAGTTCTTTGAAAACATCTTCCCTTTGAAAACTGTGCATACTGTTGATGCTTCTTTGTCTTCTAGTAACTTATCTGATGAGGTTAATGTTCCTTTATGTGATAGTACCCCTGGTCCCTCTACCTCCTACGTGCCTAGTAGTATTCCTGAGGAAGAACCTAGGAGGAGTAAGAGGCATAGGACCGAGACCAGTTTTGGACCTGATTTTATCACAGCCTTCTTAACCGAAGGTTTTCACTTTGACCTGATAAGTGAACAGGTTGTCACCTGTCTCCTCTTGGAGGAAGACCCAAAAACTTATACCGATGCTTTGAGATCGGTAGATGCTAGTTTTTGGAAAGAAGCTATCAATAGCGAACTTGAGTCTATTAGAAGTAATCATACGTGGGAATTAACTGACTTACCCAAAGGTAGCAAACCCATAAACAACAAATGGATTTTTAAGAAAAAATTGAGACCTGATGGCTCAATAGAAAAATTCAAAGCTAGGCTTGTCATTAAGGGTTTCACCCAAAAGAAAGGTCTTGATTACTTCGACACTTATTCCCCTGTGACCAAAATCGCCACCATTAGGACCCTCATCGCTCTTGCGGTCATTCACAAACTTGTCATACATCAGATGGATGTTAAGACTGCGTTTCTGAATGGGGACCTAGATGAAGAGATCTATATGGCCCAGCCTGAAGGGTGTGTGGTTCCTGGTCAATGGGATAAGGTGTGCAAGTTAAAGAAGTCTTTGTATGGCTTAAAACAGGCACCCAAAAAATGGTATGAAAAACTCGATAGTACCCTTATCTCCAATGGGTTTGTGGTCAACACTTCTGACTCATGTGTTTACTCCAAAGTAAGAGGATCAGAGTGTACTATCATTTGCCTGTATGTAGATGACATGCTCATCTTCGGCACTTCTCTTCATACCATAAATGAGACCAAACGCTTCTTGTCTTCTAAGTTTGACATGAAAGACATGGGAGAAGCAGATGTAATTCTTGGGGTAAAAATCATTAGGAGCAGTAATGGTATTTCCCTGAGTCAGTCTCATTACGTAGAAAGGATGTTGAAGAAATTCGACTCCTTTGAGGTGACCCCTGTAAATACTCCCTATGATTCTAGTATTCATCTGTCTAAAAACTCTGGAGATGCTGTATCCCAAAATGAATATGCCAAAATCATAGGTAGTGTGATGTTCTTAATGAACTACACTCGACCCGATATTGCCTACGCCGTCAGTAGACTTAGTCGCTATACTCATAACCCGAGTAATGACCACTGGGTTGCACTTCGTCGTCTTCTAAAGTACCTGCGAGGTACTATGGACCTAGGATTGCATTACAGCTCTTTCCCTGCAGTTCTTGAGGGATTCTGTGATGCAAACTGGATCTCTGACAATGACGAAGTTAACTCCACCAGTGGTTATGTTTTCTCCTTAGGAGGAGGTGCTATATCGTGGAAGTCCTCTAAACAGACTTGTATAGCACGCTCCACCATGGAGTCTGAGTTTATAGCACTAGAGATGGCTGGACAAGAAGCTGAGTGGTTGAGAAGTCTCTTAGCAGATGTGCCTCTTTGGGAAGGTAAGGCCACACCTGTGTGTATCCATTGTGATTCACAAGCAGCCATTGCAGTTGCTCATCAAAGTGCTTACAATGGAAAGAAGAGACATATACGCATCAGACATGGCTCAGTAAAACAGTTACTGAAGAATGGTGTGATAGCCTTGGAGTATGTACGATCAGAAGAAAATCTCGCTGATCCTTTTACCAAAGGCCTACCCAGGAGAGTAGTTCTGGATACGTCGAGGGGGATGGGGTTGAGACCCATTAATGGGGAACATGTGACTCTTGAGTCAAGATGATCTCCATTCATCCCTATGGCATAAAACTAAAGCAATATGGATTCATAGCCACTTATGGTGGTCCTTTCGAGAAGGACTTGATGAATCAGAATTCATAGCCTATATGGTGGTCCTTTTGAGAAGGACTTGATGAATTCAAGGGTAGTAGCAAAACCCCAAACCTTTATAAACAAAATGTCAAGGAGACGTTCTTGAATAAATGTAAGTAAAGGTATCCACAAAGTTCATAGCCCACAAGGGTGGTTCTTAGAGAAGGACTTGATGAACTAAACTGAAAGGTGAGGTTCGAGGGGACCATAACTTTCAGCAGGGTAGAGTATGTGTTGTGAGGGCCTCTATCGGAAACCGTTAAAGTTCAAGACTAGGTTCACTTTAAACGGAATTCGGTGGTTGCCTCACTTCACTACGTGACAATTCAAATCGAAAGATATTGGCACTTAAGTACAATTCACCCAAACGCTGAAAGTCGTGGAAACCTGATCACTTTCTCTCCAAACCTCTGTTGACACTTCAAATGTGTGGGGGATTGTTGGACCATTTAAAGTGAAAGTGGGATTCTCCCACATCGATAGAAAGGAAGTGGAAAAAAGGTTTTTTAACAAATGTGATGGCATTAGCTTCCAAAGAGCCCAACACCATGAACATGGAAAAGCAATGGAGAAGGCCACACGCGCGCACCACCACCACCACCACCCACCCGCCCGGCCCGGCCCGGCACGGCACCGGCACCGGCGGCGGCGGCGGCGGCGTGGGCGTGGGTCGTGAGTCGTGAGTCGTGGTTCGTGGTTCGTGGGGAGTTTGGGGAGTCAAAAAATGAAAAATGGAACAAGTTTTGGGTCCAGCTCTTATAGTGAAGCTGGCAAGCTATCAAAAGAAAAACGGAAGACAAGGTTCCTCCAATCACGCTCCCATCAAGATGATTATTCCATTAGCTGGTCAACTCGTCAATCAAAACGTGTGGATTAGAAGACAAGTCAACCAGCGGTTACACTTTCATTCTAAACGTGGGGAATTAAAAGTCAGCTGAAACGCTTGGAATCAAATCAAATCAAAAACAGTCAATCATTTACGGGAGGAAATCAAGGACGTGATTGGTCCGTTACAAGTGACAAGGCTTTTCAGAACTTCCCCTCCCCTATATATAGTGCTCACTCCTCACTTGTAATCACACCGAAAATCAACAAAAGAAAACAAACACTTCTCTCTTTCTCTCCGTGACAAAAACAGCTGTTGTAGTAGTCTTTCCGTTAGAAGATACCGGTACGCCGGAAAATCTTTTTTAACGCTAGAATTATTGTTTTACCGTGTATTAGTGTTTCGTTTCCGTGTAAGTTGATTTTCTATTGTAATTTCAATTCTTGTAATAGTTCGTTTACATTTAAAATTGATTTTACTTTTCATCTCTTTAAAAACCGTTTCTTCTTCTTTGTTCTAAACGGTGATATTTTTCACCTACAATGGTCAATCTAGTATTCTTTTTTAGAAGTCCCTCCATTCTCTTAAATCTTAATCAAGAAGCGCTATCGATCACTAAATACTTTAGATAAAATCAAGATACTTTGAGATGAATATGCCCACTATGGCTTCTTATGCGTGTTATTTAAATCCTTACATTACCGTCAATAGAATGACTTCATGGTGATGTTTTTAGTTGGTTTGAATGAGTCCTTTGCTCCTAAACACAATTAGGTGTGTATGCCCTCTCCATTTCCTTCTTTGGATGAAGTTTTCCCTTTGCTCATTTAAGAAAGTAGATCTTCTTAAAATGGCCTTTGAATGCATAAAATTAGGGTTCAAAAATCTGAGCTTTTTCGGCATCCTTTGTGGTCTCTGACTTGAGCAAAACTTAATACATATTATAAAATACGTACAGAGAAAAGAATGCTACATTAATTTGGCAAAGTCATTCAAAATGCACATAGTCAGAAATTATCTATTTTCCATTTCCATTTCCATTTAAAGGCAGCTATTTATGTAGAATTTATGATCTCCCTAACAGTATTATGCAAAAAAAAGCAAATGAATGAAAGGGAAACGATAAAATGGAACATCTTTGCAAATTTGTGAAGCTCCAGTACTGATTTGTGTTGCTTCAGGATTCATTATCTGTGTACAATTTATTGATACCATGTCGAAATTAAGTTTCATATCTCACCATGCTTAGTATCTGATAATAAGATGGAAAGAGAGGACTTGCATGATAAAAGAAGAGCATGTCAATTTAGCCAGGATGACAGCCTGACAATCAAACGATGAGACTCGATCCCTCGTAACTATAACATTTACGACCATCCCCAATCCCATTGGAAGGATTGCAGGCAAGTCATCCTTGGCTAGTAAACAAGACTCTTCTCATCATGTTAGGCCTACTTTCCCTTTCCCTCATACTTCACTGTAAGGATCGATGCATAACATTATATAAATGGCATCTGTATTTATAGCCAACAAGTGTGAAGATTTTGGAATATCATCCAAGATATCAATAATCCATTGGTCATATACGTCTAGCTGTTGATAATTTAGGGGCCCATGCCATGCAGGAATAAATTCCTTGGAACAGAAGGAATATTTGTACATTGACTTCTTATTGGATGGATGGAATGTCAAAAGAATCAAAAGTTTGTGATGAAAACTTCTCGCTCTAAATTAGCATGCAGCATCAATAAGAAAGTGGTCAGGATTTCTTATGATCAAATAGCTTTAAGTCTTTCAACTTACCCTTTGCCAAGATCTGCTAGGTTCAATTTTAAGCAACTTATCCCCGGTTCTATTGACTAAACAAGTGTATGAATGGAAATATTCTAATTTCTTTTTTTCCGGTAAAATTAATAAAAATAAACCACATAGTTGCCTATTACAAAGATCATCAGAAATATGTATATTTCTTGTCCTAAAGGGGATAAAGCAAGATATGCAAGTTTCGAGTAGTTTCTCTGAGGTAATCTAGTTCTGATTAAGTAGGAATATGCATGAGGAGGCGTGTATATTTTTCATGTGAACAGTCATGGTGCACGTAAGTTGGACCAGACACCTATATATATAAAAAAACCAAATATATAGGAAAAGATAACATTTAAAACACCTATCCAGTAGATTACCATTAGTTCTAAATTTGAAAACATGTCTATAGGTTGTAATATATGTACCTGTTCAAAAAAAAAAAAAAAACATGTCTATAGGAAAACCAATCTTTAAGACCTATTAAGTGGTCAGGATTTCTTATTATCAAATAACTTTAACTTACCCTTTGCCAAGATCTGCGAGGTTCGATTTTAAGCAACTTATCTCAAGTGCTATTGACTAAACAAATGTATGAATGGAAATATTCTAATTCTTTTTTTTTTTTGGTAATATTGATAAAAATAAAATAGATACCACATAGTTGCCTATGACACAGATAAAAAAAAAATCCAGTAAAGGGTCAAAACCCAAATATTTAGAAAAAGATAACATTTAATACACCTATCCAGTAAATCCACCGTTATTTCTAATTTGAAAATATGCCTATAGAAAACTTATCTTTAAGACCTATTGATTTAAGGAAAATATTGTTAGAACTTAAGTCAATAATTATGTTTAAATTATATTTCATACAAGGTATTAACTAATTGAGTAATGCTAGGTATCACCGAAAAATATATTACCTAAACATCACCCATGATGTGACAATTAAGTGGTCCAATCACGAAAGAAAGAGAAAAAGTAAATTTGGAAAGAGAAAATCCATGATTGGACCACTTAATTGCCACATCATAGGTGATATTTAGGTGATACCTTTTTGGGTATAGGAGAAGTGAAAAAAAAATTCTGTGAAGAAATAATGTCCCACATAAGAGCAGAGATATGAAACATATTAGTTTAAAATAACTTACCTATTTATTCCTACCAAAAGATCTAAAGTCTATGAAAGCCAAAAGGTAAAAGGCAAACCCCCACACGCGCGCACCACCACAACCTCCCGCCCGGCGCGACCCGACGACAGCGACGGCGGTGGGCGGTGGGCGACAACGACGGCGTGGGCGACAGCGACGGCAGATCTCGTGTTTGCGGCCTAGGCAGATGACTGGGGCCTAGCGCCTAGGCGGGATTACACGGGGCCTAGGCGGAATTATACAGTTTTGAATCCCGCTTTGTAATTTTTTATATTTAGTAATATATGCAGTAATTATAATAATTTTAACTATTTAAATCATAAAATCATATAAGAACACTATAGTAAATATTAAAATACTAAAAATTGAGTTATAATATCAATTAAATAATTCTCAAGAATAAGAAAAATAACAAGAAAGCCTATGCAGGCATGTTTTTCCATTAATCGGCGCCTAGACGACCACTTTTTGCCATTAATCGGCGCATAGATGGGCTAGACGCCTATTCCATGGTGACTAAGGCTCTAGGCAAAAACACCTAGGATTTTAACTAGGCGTAAGCGACTGGGGGGAGTTGATGCATAGGCGGCGCCTAGGCGCGCCTAAGCAAGGAGATCTACAACATAGGTCGTGGGCTCGTGGGGGAGTTTGGGGCGTGGGCTAGTACTTATAGTAGTCGGTGGAAGTTCAAATCATTTCATCAGAAGACAAAATGTACAACCATTGAAGTCACAATATAGCCGGAATATTCCTCATTCAAAGCTCAGCCGTTAAAGGTTGGTCAATATGGGAATGAACCAGCAGTCAACTTCGTGTCCAGGTTCATTGCCAGAATTTGAAAAGAAGTAATCTCTGTAATTGTCAAAACGTCAGCAATAATGGAGTCATTAAAGACCATTTATTATGACGATTCTGAAAGAGCCCCTACTAACCTATACATACAAGTCCTTCTTCATTTTCCAAAGCTACGAAACACATGCGAAAAGAACAAACACTACACTTATCTTCTTCTGAATATTATAGTTGTAGAATCTCTATTATAGGTTGGTCAATAGGGAATGAACCAGCAGTCAACTTCGTGTCCAGTTCATTACAAGAATTTGAAAAGAAGTAGCATATGTAACCGTCAAAACGTCAGCAATAATGGAGTCATTAAATACCATTTATCGTGACGATTCTGAAAGAGCCCCATACTCACCTATAAATACAAGTCTTTCTCCATTTTCCAAGGCTACAAGAAACATCCAAAAAGAACAAACACTCTACTTATCTTCTCTCTGAATATTATAGTTGTAGAATCTTTGTTAGAGATAACCGGTACGCCGTAACATCTTTTTAACGCCTACATTCCGAGTAATTTGTTTTTCTTTTCAATTCCGTGTAAGTGTTTCATTTGTATTTCTATTTTTGTAATAGTTAGTTTGCATTAATTGAAATATTATTTTCAGGATTTCCATTTCTACTGTTTTGAAAACCGGTGATTTTAATTTTTCCCAATAATTGAAAAAGATATTCCTTTATGTCACCGTTTGTTTTCTGAAATGACTTTTCCAATCCGGGCTGTTACTTCATCACGCAAAGGCTTTTCCCGACGTGAATAAGTTGGAGCCCATTAATGATTCCAACTACAAGCGTTGGACACAAAATATTATGATATGTCTTGAACCATACGAACTCGACTTCTCTATAGTCGAAAATCCTCCATTTATGGTGGAAAACGGAGTTCCTACTAAAGAATAACAGTCTAGATATCTTGCCCTCGTAGCCAAGTTCAAAAGAGCGAAAACAATGGATCGGGGCTGGATGTTGAACAATGTTTCAAATTCCATTTTTAATCTCCTTGCCAAAGAAAGTCAACAAATGTCATATGGGAAAATCTTGAGAAGAAATATGGGGCTGATGATTTCGATAAAAATAAATACGTCACTTGTATAAGTTTATTCTTACTGATTAGAAACCTATGACTGAACAATTTCATGTGTATGAAAACCTATGCATAGAGGTAATCGCCGAAGGCATGAAGAGTTGCGAAGTTTTCCAAGACAATATTTTACTCGAGAAACTTCCCCCATCATGGAGTTAATACTTTAACCACTTCAAACACAAAAAAGAAAGAAATGACTCTCCAAGAACTCATCAGTCACATGCAAGTCGAAAAAGCCAATCGACTCAAGGATATGTCTCTTTCTTTCCCTCCTCGTTACTTGAAGTATAACCTTGTTGAAAGTTATGGGTAAATTAACAATTACAGGTTCGAAGGAAATGGAAAACAACAAGGCGATAATAATTCCAAATGCGGGGGAAACAAAAACCGCAACAACTCCAACAAACAAAGCAGAAGGTTCAAAACTTCTGGTAAGATTCAAAAACCTAAGGGTGCCTGTTATTGTTGTGGTAAAGAAGGACCCAAAGCTTTTGAGTGTACTCTTAGACCAGTTCCTGATCCAAAACCTACTGCAAACCTAACCGAAACCGAAGACTTAATCGTCGCGGTACTGGTTGAGGTTTACTTGGTGGAAAACAAAAGAGAGTGGATCTTTGACACTAGGGCTTCACGACACTTCTATGCAAACAAAACACTTCAAAAAATTCAAAGATGTAACCAATGGTGAATGCGCGTACCTGGGTGACTCATCCACTGGTACAGTCCTCGGAAAAGGACACGTTACCCTCAAACTCACTTCTGGTGAGATCTTTGAGTTAAACGATGTTCTCTTCATCCCCTCGCTCCAAAGGAACTTGGTTTCTGGAGTTCTTATTAATAAAGTGGGTCTCAAACTAGTTTTCGAGGGGGGGAAATAATTATTACAAAAAATGATGAGTTTGTGGGGAAAGGGTATTTACATAATGGTTTGTTTGTTTTAAATACTGTAGCCCATGACTAGTACCAAAATAATGTTCAAAAAATGGATTGTGTGGTTGAACATTGTAACCTCTAATAAGGATGCCTCTAATTCTGCTTATCTCTTTGAATGTTTGGATGTGTGGAATGATAAAATATGCTATCTTTATTTATTTTCTTCTATGAAAAGGCTAAAATCCATTGGACTAATAAGGTTGATGAATTTATTAAATATATGTAACGTATAGAGTCCTAACTCGCGGGGGAAAACGACCTTTTAATTTGTAATCTCGAGAAATGCTAAATTATGAGAATTAGTGTATTCAGACTTAACTTTTTTAATAAATTCCGCAGTGGAGGATAAAACCTATAATATATAACCTTCATAGGTGACTATTCTTGGTTTATGAGAGTATATCTTCTAAAACCTAAAAGATGGAACGAAACTGTGTTTAAGTATGCAAGTCCGGGGTTGAAAACCAACTAGTTTGCTCAAACAAAAGACTTATGGCGCGAATATTGTTTTGAATTCCTCAGAATAGATTTGTGATTTTTAAAGAATTATCCACAAACTCATTGCCTTACACACCCTTACGAAATGACATAGCTAAAGGATATGATATTTGGTTCAAGCCCATCAACCTAAATGTGGGGGTGTCTAGCAAATATTATTCGAGTTCAAAGAATGGTCACGGTTGGACATAATACAATAGACTCAATCGTCATAGGATATGGAACAGATGTATAAATCGTCTTAATAAATTCATAGCCACTTGTGATGGTCCTATTGAGAAAGACTTGATGAAATCTCTCATAAGGCGTAACATTCTAGAAAGAATACAAGGATGAGTGTTTAACTCGTAATGAATTCATAGCCATGATGGTGGTTCTTTTGAGAAGGACATGATAAATTCACAGTAAAAAATAAAACTCAACTTTCATGATAGAATGTTAAGGAGACGTTCAAAAATCTCATATGAATGAGTCATCAAAGTTCATAGCCCCCAAGGGGTTGTTCTTAGAGGATGACTTGATGAACAAACTGAAGGGTGATATTCGAGGGAAGATTAACTCTCAGTTGGGTAGAGTATATGTTGTGAGGGTCTCGATCAAAAACCATTAAGTTCAAGAGTAAGTTCACTTAAACGAAATTTGGTGGTTGTCTCACTTCACTACGTGTCAAATCAAATAGAAAGATATTGCCACTTGAGTACAATTCACCCAAATACTAGCAATTATGGAAACCTGTTCACCTTCTCTCACAAAGACCCCTGAGTGGAGGATTGTTGGAATTTAAGTCAATATTTGTGTTTAAATCATGTTTAATATAAGCATTAACTAATTCCATTCATGCTCTTATGGGAGAAGTGGAAAAGACACTTTTTGTGAAGAAAATATCCCACATAGGAGCAAAGATAGAAAACATATTAGCTTAAAATAGCTTACATATCTATTCCTACCAAAAGATCTAAAGGCTATGAAAGCCAAAGGGAAAAGGCAAAGCCCCTCACGCGCGCACCACCACCACCACCACCACCTGCCCGGCGCGGCGCAGCGTGGCGGCTGCGTGGGAGTGGGCTCGTGGGGGAGTCAAAAAATGAAAAATGAAATAATTTTCTAGAAGTAATTCTGGTAGAAAATAGCGAGTACTTATAATAATCAGTGGAAGTTCAAATCAATTCGCCAGAAGACAAAACGTACAACCATTGAAGTCACAATGAAGCAAGAATATTCCCCATTCAAAACTCATTTGTTACAGGTCTTGGTCAACACGGGAATGAACCAGCAGTCAACTTTGTGTCCAGGTTCATTGCCAGAATTTGAAAAGAAGTAACATCTGTAACCGTCAAAACGTCAGCAATAATGGAGTCATTAATGACCATTTATTGTGACGATTTTGAAAGAGCCCCTACTCACCTATATATACAAATCCTTCTCCATTTGCCAAAGCTGCGAAACATATCCGAAAAGAACAAACACTCTACTTCTAACGCCTAAATTCCATGTAATTTGTTTTTATTTTCGATTCCCGTGTAAGTGTTTCATTTGTATTCCCATTTCTGTAATAGTTAGTTTACATTAATTGAAATATTGTTTTTGGATTTCCATTTCTACTGTTTTGAAAACCGGTGATTTTAATTTTTCCCAACAATAGGGCTGTAAACGAACCAAGCCGCTCGCGAGCCGCTCGAGCTCGGCTCGGTAAAAAGCTCGTTCGAACTCGTTCGTTTATATAAACGGGAAAAAAGTTCGTTCGAACTCGTTCGTTAAAAAACGCGTTTGTTCGAGCTCGTTCGCTAACTCGTTAAAAATTTATAATTTGTAAATTAATGGTTTAGTTATCAATAAATATATTGTTAAAATTATAAAAAAATAAATTATTCGTTAATAACTCGAGACCGACTCGAAAAAAGCTCGTTCGATATGTTATCAAGGCTTAAAATTTGAGCTCGGCTCGACTCGTTAAAATTTGAGCTCGACTCGGCTCGAATCGTAAATCTTATCAAATAAGCTTGCACATCTAGTATTCGACTCGACTCGATTTGTTTACAGCCCTACCCAACAAATATTAGTGTCTCGAATCCTTTTCATGAGAATTTGAATTTTCCAGTTAGGTTTATGTGGAATTAAGATCTTCAACAATCCCAAAATATCAATAAAGATTATGAGTATTCTTCAAGTAATTGTATCAATGATTCTCTAAGCTTTCGGTATCGCAAGAGTTTCTCCTTCGATTGTTGATTCTAATATTGTATATTACGTTCACAAAATGCTAGATTCATGTCATAATACGATCCTACCCCCGCAATCTCAAAAGGTTTGAGAGGGAAAAAAGGACGCATCGTAGTGAAGATTCAAAACAATATTGTCATTTGAGATATTGTGGGTACTTTGTTTTAAAGAGTGCTTCATAGAAATCTACAAATTTCTTCTTCCCAAGTCCTCTATAAAATATAAGTCATGAGATTGTTAGCAATGAGAATAATTGACTTTGGACTTCACTTTGCATTAATGAATTAGTATTTTATACAGGTTGTCAAGATGTTCCAAGACAATATGAGAATTCCACAAACCACTTTCATGTTCCAAGCCTTCGTGATGTTAAAAAAGATTTCTTAAAAGAGAGTATGATCCACTAGGTCAGTGAGAATTTTCACCGAATAGATGGTCTAGACTGCTCGACTACGTTAGCATGTCAAAATAATGAGTTTGATCGACAGTGGTGCCTTACATAATCTACATTGTGGTAAGGGGAACATTTTTTCAAAAGAGTCGAACCACATGGGATTTCCTCGTTGCATCATTTCCAATTGAAAACCCTAATTTTTGTGGGAAGTTTCACATGCCAGAATTTTTTTCAAATGATGGGACCGCTCGATACTACCGATGAGGAGCTTGGACATTCTTTTTCGCATTCATGGAAGAAATAGAAAAAGTATCCAGTTCTAGTGGAGTACTTACCATTAGATGTGAAGGGTCATATAAGATTGTTTACCTCAATTGTCATATACAAAGGCATTCTACTATTATGATCAGCTGTTGCATTAGGAAAAAGTTTAAAAGTAAAGGGACATTTCAAGTAGAATGAAACCTCCAACGTAAGTTAATTCTCGGTAACGATCTCTTTGTTTTGTAGGATTCGTAATTGGGAGAGACGTCGGAAGACATTTACCATCCTAAATGATGATGCTACATCAATTTACCACTTGGTATGTGATGTCTCTCCTTGTGTGATAGATTTGTAGACTTAAGAGACATAATTTGGGTATAGTTCTGAATATTATTGGTGGGATTTATTAATTTATTTGACGTGATTTGAATTTTAGCTTATATTAAATGTTATATGTATCTTTGAAGAATTTTGAGATGATTTGTTTTTTAAATGAGTATCTCCTAGGTACATGGATGATTTTAGATCCTAATATGACACTATGAAAAAAAAGGCATGTAGAAACCCAAATTAAGACGCAAAAGAAGTCAAGATATCCATTAAAAGCTCTATAAGAATTCCCAGCAATATTTCTATTGAATTTTGAAGGTAATGATTCTTAATTGGTAATGAATATGCTCATGAAATTTATAGACAATGTAGATATTGGATTCTAGTACATATGGCAGAAATGAGACCAATTTGAATTAGAACTGAAACAATTGTCGACATTTTACTAAGGAGACCTAAACTTCAAGGATTAAAAAAGCCTATTTTGCCACATTTAAGTCATTAAGTAGGACCAACTTAAGCCATACGTTTTCTAGAGCCTATATACTTGTTTGAAGCAATAAAATAGGTCACTTATCATTATTAAGAAACATAAACGTTGAGATCAATGAGGCAAAAACTAGAATTTAAGAACAACACTTTTTATTCCCTTAACTAGTGTAATTTTTCCCTCGTCTTATTTCTTGCTTAAATCATGACCATACATATATTTCTTTCTTGATATCCATTGTGAACTAAAACTCTAGTAGCTTGAGATGCTTGGTATGAATCCTAACTTGTGATTTAAGGCTTTATTTTATGACTTTGAGATTTTACACATGAATAAAGCTTTTATTGGTGTTGTTGTAATGCTTGTACTTATTCTTAAATTATTGTATAGTGGCCACATATTTAGGATTTGTTAGCTATTTACTTGGAAGGGGGGTTGTGTACTGGATCTAGCATAATTACGTCTCTTGGAGTTGAAGAATCGAAAGAGCTAAACTAACTAGGTAATTACATAAGGTTTGAACTTTTAAGCATCCAATAACACGCGTAGGATTCAATCGGAAGAGGTTCATCGTTTAGATAGCAGCCACCTAATAATCCAGAAGGAACTTAGGGAGACTTTAGAATATTTATTAGCAACAATGTCGTGTTTAGCCCTTATGATTGCAATTAAAGTGCTTGTCATAGTTTGTGGTGAGTATGAGCATTGCAAGCTAGGGTTTCTCTCCCCATCTTTACACTATTTTATTTATTTTTCTTTTGTAGTCATTCATCTTTAAATTCCTTAATCTAATATATCTTCAGTCAAAAACCAAATTAATATCTTTTCATTTCTGTCTTTTGTTACTTCAACAAACAATAAAAACTAGAACTAATTTACAATTTAACTATATAATCTATGTGGAGATGAACATAATTATTATTTTTTATTATTTGTGACTACTCGTGCATTTGCGAGTTTTCCATTCTTCGAGTGTTGATTTTATATCACACCTCGGAGGACAACAAGTTTTTGGCGTAGTTGTTGGGGATTAATAGTTAATTGTCTTTTGGCTTTATTTTTTAATTTTTGTTGTCAGTTGTTACACTTGTTCTTGTTTTATATTTCTTAGGTATCATCGTCTAGTGCATTCTTGACGATTCCGAGAGCATACTCAAACTTCATAGAAAGCGAGAGGGCGAAAGGAAGAAGCAAGAATCACTGGAAAAATCAAACAAAGTTTACTTGGTTTTAGGTTATTGGGCTGGATGGGCGGCGAAATAACTTCTGACAGCGGCGACGGAAGAAGAAAAAGGCGACAAGGATATATTTCATCTGAGTGGGCGGCATAATCACTAAGAATTACTAGGGTGGGTGTTGAAGTGGTGGTTGGGGGTACAATTCTTTTTTGATAAAATGAAAAAATGGAGAGGAGAAGATGAAATGAATTAGAACCGGTTTCCGAGTTTTATGATGTTTTAACCTTCCAGCGACAACCCTGGCGGTCGCTAGAGGTGAGTAAGTTGGTCGGTAAAGATACAATATAAAAATGGGAGGACAATTTTGGACCGCCGATTACTTGGTTGATCTTCTAGCGGCTAAGTGGCAGTTGGTTAAGGGTTTTAATTACTAACGGCTACAAGCGATCATTATATGGTTGGCAACAAACCAGGGCCGGTCCTGGGCATAGGCCCAGGAGGCAACCGCCTTGAGTCCTATTTAAGTTTGGTATTTCTAAGGGCCCCTTTTTCGGAGAATTAAATATTTATATGTACATATAGTTATATATTTGAATTCAATAAAATAGCATGAATCATACGTTAACTCATTGGTAAAATGATATATTTCCTTACGAGAGATTCAAGGTCTGAGTCTTATCCTAAAATAATTTTTTTAATAAATATTTTTAATGTAAGTATATAAGGATCTCTATTATGAAATTCGCTTTGAACCCTAAATATGTCAGAACTAGTTCTGGCAACAACAATTACGGTCGATTATTACATCTGCCATATTAGCGGTTGACAGAAGTGTTATGCCACTATCAACAATTTGTGATCGCTAATCCTAACTTTTTTGGTAAGTGATTTTTTTAAGTGTCTGAATGGTGATCAACTCGCGGTCGCTAAATCCTATCCTATAGTGACCACCATGTGCAGTCGCTAGAGACGTCGTTGCTGGCCACCATGTAACTAGTATTGAGGTAATCCCTAAAGTTTATATATAGATCTTCTCACGAATGTATTGGTTTTTATTACTCAATTTAATTAAAAAATGTAAAAATAAGAGAAAATATAGATGAATGGGTAGAATTTCAAAATATACAGTGGTGTGTTTTCGAATATAATCGTTTCAAATTTTATTTGTAATTTATATTATTACTAATGATATCTATATAATATTTTCCTTTTATATTATTACTATATTTAAAATATAATTTTTACTTTATGTAATATTTTATTTGTATTTTATATTATTTAGAGTAATATCTATATTTTTTTATTACTATTATTATATTTAAAATATAATTTGTACTTTATATAATATAGCACCCGTAATAAAGCTTTTCTTGAGTCGTCACCATATCAATCCAATCAACGCGACCGTTTCTGATCCTAGACTAATCTTGCAAGACTGAGTCGATCTAGTGTTCTTTTGAGAAGTCCCTCAAGTACTCTTAAATCTTAATGAAGCGCTATCGATCACTGATTACTTTGATAAAATCAAGATACTTTGAGATGAATGTACCCACTATGGCTTCTTAGCGTGCATGTTATCGTCAATACACTGACTTCATGGTGATGTTTTTAGTTGGCGCATAGCCAGAAATTACCTTATCTATATTCCATTTCCATTTCCATTCAAAGGCAGTTATTTATGTAGAATTTGTGATGTAACAGTATTAGTAATACATAATGAATTTATTTTTCGTTGTAAACAATATAAGCCTTATAAGGAAAGCAAATGAATGAAAGAGAAACTATAAACAGAAATGTCTTTGCAAATTTGTGAAGCTCCAGTACCTCCAATACTTGTATCCCGACCCAGTTAGCTACTATGATTTGTAATGAAGCCGATCCCTCGGGGGTAGGCTAACTTTTGTAACCGTTTCCTATTTATCTATAATATTATGATTTCGAACAAAAAAAGAAACAAAAAGCTGTGACAAAAAGTCGAAATGAAGTTTCATATCTCACCTTGCTTGGTAACTGATAGATAGATGGAAAGAGAGGACTTGCATGATAAAAGAAGAGCATGTCAATTTAGCCGGGATGACCGCCTGAAAATCAAACAACTAGACTCGATCCCTAGAATTTATGAGACCACACGATCTCCCTCGTAATAATAACATTACGATCATCCCCAATCCCATTGGTAGGATTGCAGGCAAGTCATCCTTGGCTAGTAAACAAGACTCTTCTCATCATGAAAGGCCTTCTTTCCCTTTTCCTCATACTTCACTGTAAGGATCGATGCATATAAGTATAAGTGGCATCTGTATTTATAGCCAACAAGTGTGAAGATTTCTTAATATCTTCCAGGATATCAATAATCGATTGGTCATACGTCTGGCTGTTGATAATTTAGCTGCCTAGGCCATGCAGGAATAAATTCCTTGGAGCAGAAGGAATATTATACATTGACTTCTTATTGGATAAGTGGAATGTCAAAAGAATCTAGTGTCTGTGATAAAATTCTCGCTCTAAATTAGCAAGTAGCATCAATAAGAAAGTGGTCAGGATTTCTACGATCAAATAACTTTAACTTACCCTTTCCAGAGAAATGTCTTTGTGGTAAGGAATGTATTTTAAATCCAAGTGCTATCGGCTAAACAAGTGTATGAATGGAAATATACTATTCTTGTCTTTTATAAAAGAAAAAAAATATATAAAAACTAGATAACACATAAATCAGCCTATTCTATTCTTTACAAAGATCTTCCAATGAACTGATAACATTTATAAGATGGGTCGCAGTCCAAATGTGGGAGAAAAGATCTATATAGTAAATCCATCAATCAACTTCTAAATTTAGGAATAAGTCTAATAAAGATATATAATATAAAGAAAATATTAGCATTGATGTTAATTGTTCGCATGAGAGGTTGAATTTTCAATTAATGCCGATGTGAAATTAATACCTTGATCAATTCTAAAATATAATAGAGATGATAACAATTTTTCCAACAGTTGTATCAGCGATTCACCATTCTTTCAATACTGTAAGAGTTTCCCTTGAATGGTTGAGTCTTAAAATTGTCTATTACCTTCACAAAACACTAGATTCGTGTCTAATATAATCCTACCCAGCAATCTCAAAAGTTTTGAGAGGTTAAAAAAAGGAGGCGTCGCTGTGAAAATTCAAAACAATATTGTCATTTGGGATACTATGGGTACTTTGTTCTAAAGAGTGCTTCATAGACTTCCATGAATATCTTCTTACAATGTCCTCCCAAAAATGTTAGACATGAGGTTATTAGCATGAGAATAATTGACTTCTAATTCCATATTACATTATTGAATAAATACTTTATACGAGTTGTCAAGATGTTTTAAGCCACTATGCGAATTACAAAAACCACTTTCATGTTCCAAGACTTAGTGATGATGAGGAACCATTCCTTAAAAGAGAATATGATCAACTTTTTTTTTTTGTTCAAAATTATATGATCAACTGGGTCAATAAGAATTCACATCGAATAGATGGTCTAAACTTCTCGACTACGTGAGCATGTCAAAATAATATGATCGATTGATTCTATTGGTGCCTTACATAATCTACATTGTGTTAAGGGTAACATTTAGAAAAAAGAGTCGAACCACATGTGATTTACTTATTGCATCATTTCCAATTGAAGGCTCTAATTTTTGTGGGAAATTTCACATGCTAGATCAGTTTTCAAATGATGGGGCCGCTCGATACTACAAATGAGGAGCTTGGAGATTCTTTTCCGCCTCCGTGGAAGAAATTAAAAAGTAACCAATTACTTACCATTAGATGTGAAGGGTTATATAAGATTGTCTGCCTCATTAGTCAGATACAAAATATTCTACTATTATGATCAGCCGTTGTATTAGGAAAAAGTTGAAAACTAAAGGGACATTCCAATTAGAATTATTAATTCTCTAACATAAGTTAATTCTCGGATTCAAATTTCGTGTTTCTTAGGTTCCGTAATCAGGAAAGATGTTGGAAGACATTTACCATCTCAAATGTTGATGCTACATCAATTTCCCACTTGGTATATGATGTCTCTTATTTTGTGATAGATTTATAAACTTAAGAGACATGATATATGTGTATTTTTGAGGTTTAATGGTTAGATTTAGACCTTTATATGACATGATTTGAGTTTTAGCTTATATGGAATGATATATGTATTTTTGGAGTATTATGAGATAATTTATGTGTTAAGTGGGTATCTCCTAGGTAAGTGGATAATTTTAGATCCCAATATGATACTATGAAGTAAAAAAAAAGGCATGCAGAAACCCAAATCAAGATGCAAAAGGAGTAAGAAGTCCATTAAAATCTCTACAAAAATTCTTAGCATAATGTTTCCATTGACTTTTGAAGCTCATGACTCTTAATTGGTAATGAATGTGCTCATGAACTTTAATGTATATATTTGATTTTAATACACGTGGAAGAATGGAAGACCAGTTCAGAGTTGATTTGAAGAAGTTATAGATGTATTACTAAGGAGACCTAAACTGTCTAGGATTAGGAAAAAATCTATTTAACCACTTTTGCCAAACATTTAATGGAGCCTATATATACTAGTTTCTATAAACAAAATAGGTCACTTATCATTATTAAGAAGCAGAATCGTTGAGACCAAGTAGGCAAGAATTGGAGTTCAAGAACAACACTTGGTGTATATCTTCCTTCTTTTATTTCTTGCTTAAATCATTAAATCATGACCATACTATATTATTTTTCTATATTTACATTAGGAACTAAATATTAGTAGCTTGAGATGCTTTGGGTATGAATATGAACTTGTGATTTAGTACCTTATTGTATGATTTTGATATTTAACGCTTAAATAAAGCTTTGATTATTGTTGTTGTAATTATGCTTGTTATTGTTTTTAAGTTCTTGTATGGTGGCCACATATTTAGGATTTGTTAGATATTTACCTGGAGGGAGGGGGTTAGGTAGTGGATGTAGCATAATTACACCTCTTGGAGTTCAAAACTCGAAAAACCTAAACTAACTAGGTAATCACATAGGGTTTGAACTATTAGGCATCCAAATAACATGCGTTGGATTCACTAAGAAGAGGTTCCTAGGGTTCAGATAGCAGCCACCTACTATTCCGAAAGGAACTTAGGGTGACTTTAGAATCTCGATTAGCAATAATGTCGTGTTTAGCCCTTTTGACTACAATCAAAGTCCTTGTCATAACTAGTGGAGAGTATGAACGTCTCGATATATGTTTCCTCTTCCCATCTTTACACAATTCTATTTAATTTGAGTTTGTAGTCATTAGTCTTTAAATTTATTAGTTTTATAATTATTCAGTAAAAAACCATATAAAAATCTTTCCTTTTCTGTCTTTTGTTATTTTAACGAATAATCAAAACTAGAGCTAATTTATATATTAATTATCTAATCTCTATGGAGACGAACTTACTTACTATTAGTGTAACGTTGTTTATTTTTGAATGATTTAGTGTATATTAAATTTTAATGATTTAGTTACTAGAAAGTAAAGACAGATGAAGACCATACCTTAGAGCAAAGGCCCCAAGAACCCAATCCACTAAATCGTCGGATATGAAGTCTACTCTGGCGGATATCCTAAGGAGATAAAGGTGGGTATCAGTCAATAATAAACTACTACAAAGGACGAGTAGATAGTATGGTATTACAAGATAGTATGGTATTACAGGACTTCATAAGAAAGGAACACTTGTACTTTTTTTGTATTAGAATATTTCATGGTACATCAATAAAGTCGATTGCCAGGAGCTCAAACTTACACTTAATCTTATTATTGAATGACTCAAAGGCATTTGATATCATCTCGCTATGATGTTTGCTCTTGAAAAAAAATGTATATCAATATTTCTCATTATGGAGTTCTTTTGACAAATTTAATAGTTGAGGGACCTCCGACCTTTATAATTCATTCGAAACCAGGTCGTAATATACTAAAAGTTCACAACATGAGCACAAATACAGACAACTTATGACATAGGTTAGTAAATACCACCTTTATATTTGAGCTACATGGTTTTCTTGAGATGAAGAATGGAAAATGAAGGATGAGATCCTGGGAAGACCAAGTGGATGGATGCTGTAATAACAATGTAACAGTTTGTAACGAAAGTCGTCTCACGGTCATCAAGATGCATGCCCAAAAAATTGGAGAACGCTTGTCCAATTTTTATTATATTTGGACCAGGCTACAAAAAATACGATTGAGAACAATACAACAAAATTGGTAATACAAAACTCAACAAAAAACAAAAAGTCTGAGTCATGGGAAAATTTCCATAACTTAGTGAAGCATTTAAACATAATGTAAACCTAATTAATTGAAACATAATGCATTAGCTACACAATTTCTTTTTGTGCTTCATTCCAAGCACAAAAAGAAATTATGTAGCTAATATCATAAAAAATCAAGATTTGATGTGGTTTACAAAATCACTTGGTTTGATAGAAGATCTACTCCTGAAATCATCAAGTATTACATATTTAATCACATTCTTAGACAAACGATTGTTGGATAACTATCTATAAGGAAAACAACAAGTACGGTGTTTGATGGAAGATTTGAGACACACCTTGTTATCAGCCTTCTCTAACTATGCATACACGTACCAAAGATATCTTGATTCTTTCCTATTTTTGTATTACACACTAATTCGATGACCATTTTTGTGACAGTAATTTACGGCTTAACCGGGTTCATAAGAATTTTTTACAACACTTAATTAGTAAAACACCTTCCCTATTCCTTTTATGACGTTTTCCATGTGTTGCTTCAGAGTACAACTTTTGTATGATGGTAACCTCCTCCATCTCCCCCTCCTCCTTCTTCTACTTCTTTTTTTTCTTCTTCGATCGACAAAATATAACTATTTACAATTGGATTAGAAAATGAAGTATTAACTTGAAGACCAACATTGTATGACGTTGTAAGAAGGGAAATATAGTTAAATTGATAACGGAGTTGCACTTTATCTTCATCATTGTGTTTATCACAACTAAAGAAGAGTGGCAGAATCAGAGCATTTTGCACTCTTGATGATTATCATAATTAAAGACACATGATTCAAATCATCCCATCTTTTAATCACATATTTAGTAAAATATTCAAACAAATAAAAAAAGAAAAAAGATACATTGCAATTTGATATTTGTACTTGAAAATAGCCAACACTTTAGAAGTCATTACAAGATATTAATCTTATTTAACACAGAAAACAAATCAAATTAGTGAAATAATTTAGGAGTAGGCAAATGAATGTTCATACCAAACATACTGAGTTATGGGGACATTCCTATAACCCAGAGAAATATAAAATATACTAATAAACTTACTTTGAGATGATATAATTGCGTATATAAAACCAAATATTGAACATAATTATGTAGAAAACACTAGAGGAGAACGGAAATATGAAAAAAAATATATATATACATTGCATTTTTTTGTT
Organism: Nemophila menziesii; assembly: GCA_029959085.1. Lineage (NCBI taxonomy): Eukaryota > Viridiplantae > Streptophyta > Magnoliopsida > Boraginales > Hydrophyllaceae > Nemophila > Nemophila menziesii. The sequence continues at coordinate 21,067,507 of JARWIR010000021.1, forward strand.
CAAAAATATACATTGCATGAGAAAATAAAGAAAACTATTAAAAAACGGTTTGAGTTATGGAAAATCCCATAAATCAAACAAAGTTATCTAATAAACAATTTTTTTGTTGAGGAGAGAATTTTTTTTTTGAGTAATGATATATACCACCCAAATTCATACCACCCAAATGTCACCCAATGACGTGGCGTGAATTGGTTGGTTGCAAATCGTTAATATATTTATTTTCTTGATTTGATTAAAGATTTGCAACCAACCAATTCACGCTACATCATTGGGTGACATTTGGGTGGTATGAATTTGGGTGGTATATATCATTACTCTTTTTTTTTTTCAATAACATTTTAAAATAAAAAATATGATATATAACATATTTTATGAAGTATATTTACTGAAGATAAGAATTTCAAGTACTATATGAATAGTTGTCAGAGTTTAGGGAAATTTTATATAACTCGTGTTTTAGAAATTGAATGTAAAAACATATATTCAAACAATAAAGGTTAACATAAAGATAAAAATTGATTTGAAACCAAAATTCTTATAGGTTATGCATTAAAATGAAAAAACACTAAAAAAATTAAATGTGATGACATCAAATTATGCATTAAAGTGAATCAAATGATGAAAATAAACAATAAGTTAGAATATAGTTTTATGAAATATGATTTGAAATTTGGAACTTTAAAATTAATATGGAAGTTAGTAATGGAGGTTCATCTATGAAGCTACTAGTAAAACTTAATAAGAACATATGATACTGGGGAAGAACAGATGAGGTGAAGAGAGTATGTATCGAGAGCGATTCACATGAAGTTTTCGATATGATTAATTGGAGAGTATCGATCGAGGTTGCATATTCAATCAAAATCCTCCGTGTGTTGTGAGTAGCATCTATAGAGAGAGGTTAAGCTTTATGCATACTTGTTTTCCAGATTAGGGGCCTCCTAACAGAATAAGAGTTTGATTGTCTTTGAGAAGTTGGAGGAATTGCGGTGGCACTTGATGCAAGACAAAGAAGAATGGGGCACTGCTATGGATCTTGACTCTTGCGATCGCGTAAGTAGTCGCCAAAACGGTAAATCGGTCGCCAGACGCATTAGAGACTGCCTGTGGTCGCCAAAGGATAGTCACTAGTGACTTGTCTTTAGAGTTACTCTTAAGTGACTACCAGACACTATTACGGCCCGAGAATAACCAATGAGCACCCAATGTTTGCTAGTTATCGTCTTGTGGCCGATAATTCTTTCTTTGATTAACGACCACTTTGAGGTCGTCAAATCTCATATCCTTTTAGTGACAGCCAAAGTGGTCGCTAGAAAGGCGATCTTAATACTGGCCACCTCCTAATCTCTAAAACCAAATTCTCTTTCACGACCATCACGCGGTCGCTAGAGGTATAAATATAAAAGTAAATTATTTACAAAACGATTATTACAAAAGTTCAATTATTGAATAAAATCATGTCCTAGAAAAAAATTATTGAATAGAATAAGAAAACATCAGGTAAAAATAAATTATAAATTATAGAGTAAAAATGATTACAAAGTACATAATTGTAGTCTGAATAAAACATAATGAATCCTAAATAAATTACAGTACAATATGGATAATAAATTAATAAAGTAACGGGGAGAGAGTTCTATCGGGAGCCTAGGTCTCGCCATCTCTGAGTCTCGACTCGCTTGAAGGTGGTACTCTCATACGTGGATTAGTCGGTTATGGATTAGTCGGCTTTTATGGACCTGGTACGATCATATCTAAAAAAGCCTTACCCTGTTCTAACATTAGCTAGTTGAGTTGTCCAACCAACATCATATAGTTATCCGGAGTAAGGACTGGAGGAATCAAGGTGGATGTGGTAGTGCTAGTCGGTCCTTAGTCTGGGCTACCGATGGGCCTGCTGGCCGGGTTAAACTATTCACAACTACAACTATATGCTATAATATATCAACCATCTATTTGGGAACCACGGTATTATCCGGGTCAAGAGTCAACCTCTTACTACCGGTTAGAAATACCGTTCTAACTATGGGTTTCCAACAATTTCTTGCGGGATACATACGGTCCTTTGGGGCCTCAATCACAATTCGAGTTGATCTTGCTTGGTTAAAGACTATGATGGTGTAGTTGAGGACCCGAAGACATCACCTGAAGAATACCTAACATGATCGATCCTCGATCTCAACTCAATCGGTTAGTAAACAATATTTTAATTCAGGATAATTATAATTAGTCAGTTGCTAACAATATTCTAACTTACATCACACTCCTCGAAGAACTAATCCCTCTAATCTCTCGTATTATTTTTCCCAATCTTGCTATAATATTCAACTATCTCCAGCTTCTTCTTCGACCCGTGCCCTGCGCGTGTAGGTGTAATAGTATCTGGATCATCCCGTGTCTCCATTTAAAACTCTAGGTCGGCATCCGCGGGGTTATTTACAAAAACAACCATGGAGTTAGTACACCAAATATATTTAAAAAAATACTATAAACATTACCCAGAAGTACATAACGGGTATTAAAAAGGGTGGACGATTCATGACAACAAAATCAATTTTATGTTCTTTTTCCCCGCAACAAATCTCGACTGTTTAAATTAATTTTACTAAATACATATCTAAAATAACAACAAAATATATAATATTTTTTACCAGAATCTCTTTAGTGCCCACATCCGCAACATCAACTCAAACTCTTCTTGACTCATATCTTTCAGAGGAACACCAGTGTGTAACCAATCCTTGCGTATCGTCCCCTTCATCACTATATCGAGGACCAAATATTTTCTAGACGTAGTGGTGTATGGTTTTCCAATCTAGACGATTCCTCCAATCATTTAACGGAAAATATTGCTACAAAGAACAATAGAACTTAATCGTAAAAATTTAATTTAACAAATACATATATTAAAAAACAAAACCAACTTCGAGATGAATCCAGATAAATACATTTTTTCAATCAAGGACACTTTTCTAGTCAAGAAAATATTTTGGGATATGGTCCCGAACAATGTTCCTTATCACCTAGGCCAGGTGGTGTGCCGTATCACTAACTTGGTGCCACGTCCCGTTCTCCCACAAAACTCAAGTGACACCACTCCGCCATATTTTTCCTTAGCGTTCTCCACCATTTTGAGAATGCTCTTTCCCATTTTTTAATTACTTATTTTCATGTTTAGTAAATAACATAAACAAAATATTCATAGTGGACCGATTACATTAAATCATTAATCAATTGTCATTAACCTTTACTATTACACCTGAATAATAAAAGAGGACCTCTTGGTGGGTCATTACCCTCATCTTATCATTACCCTCATTTTACCCATAACTTTCGGCAATTAACATTCACCCCCAATTTTTGAAAATTAGCATTATACCTCTCACCTTTTCAAAAATTTACGTTTGACTCCACAACAATTTCACAAATTTTCATTAAACCCCCAATGTCGACGAAACCGTTTAACCCCTAACTTTCTCAGAGTTACTGTATACACCATAATATTTTCGCAAATTTCACATTACATCCTCTAATTATCACAAATTCAAAAAATAATAAACACAACTAAATCACAAATTCAAAACAATTAAACCAAACATTCACAAGTAATAATAACAACACTAATTAGAATAATAAAAAAACACAAAATAAACAAAGTTTAATTGGTTTTAGGTTATTGGGTTGGATGAGGGGTATCGAAATAACTTAGGGAGGCAGCAGAAACACTAAGGCCTGACGAAAGAAGAAAAAGGTGTTAGGGATATGGTTGACCAGAGGCGGCAGCATGATCACTGAGAAATTATTGGGGAGGGTGCTAAGTGGTGGAAGGTAAGGATTCCATTTGATAAAATGAAAAAATGGAAAAGAAGAAGATGAAATGAATAAGAACCAGATCTTGAGTTCTATAATATTTCAACTATCTAGCGCCCACCTTGGCGGTTGCTAGAGGTGAGTAAGTTGGTTTGTAAAGACACAAATTAAAAATGGGCGGGCGATTTTAGATCACCAATTATTTGGTTGATCTTCTAGCGGCCAAGTTGCAGTCAATAAGGGTTTTAAATTACTAACTACCACAAGCGGTCGTTAGGAGGTTGACAACAACAAGAAATAATCACGGTCAGTATTGCATATGCTATATTAGTGGTCTCCAAAGGTGTTAGACCACTACCGACAACTTTATGACCGTTAGTGCTTTTTTCTGTGATCAGTGAATGTCTTTATACTGTCTTATTTTCTCTTCCAACCACTTCTCAATCGCTAGAGACGTCATCGCTGGAAACCGGGTACCTAGTAGGTGGGTGATTCCTAGAGTTATATATAGTTTTTATCAGTAGTGTAATTATAGTGGGTCCGTAGTTTGATTTCAGTTATTCCATTTTATTATAAAAAATGTATAAATAAGAGAAAATATAGTTGAATGTGTAGGATATAATTTGTTTTTGATTTTATTTGTTTTTACGTCATTTAAAGTAATATCGATTCTTGTATAAAAAGACTAATACCGATTATATAATATTTCCTTCTATATTATTAGTATATTTAAAATATAATTTGTACTTTATACTAGGGGAGAGCACAGGCCGGTTTTACCCGGTTTTGAGTTAGGGTAAACCAAAGGTAATATATATTGGTTTAAGGAATTGATAGGGTAACCCAAGGGTAAGGTAAAAAAAAAGTTTACCCTCTTATTAATTTGGGTTACCCTTCGGTTTACCCCATTAGTCAACATTAGTCAAACTTTTTTTAACGCATGAAAAAATTAAATAAAAGACGAAATTTGAAAAAACTGATATCATTATACTTGTAAGGACCAAAGTCACAATTTTGACATTAAAAATCAAGAAGTCGTGAATCGAATACTTCAAAAAAAATTATGCATGTTTAGAATATCCGAGAAACCAAATGATTGTTTTTTGTTTGAAATAGAAACCAAAGTAAACGACATAACTGATATGCATGTTTTATATTTATTTTTATTACACGGTTTTTCGGTTTGGGTAACCCCAACCTAATAGCTTGGGTAATAGTGCCCGTTTGGAAGTGCTTTTTTTGAAAAGCACTTAAAAGTGCTTCTAGATGTTTAAAAGTATTTTAGATCCTCAAAAGCGATTTTAGAAAAAGCACCAAATAGATGCTTCTTGTAAAAAGTACCTAACAGTGATTCTAGATATCAAAATTATTTTGAATAATTTTTTTTTAAATTTAATTTTTATACTAAAAGTGTTTTTACTCTAAAATAAGGACTTCCACATGGACTCTATATATAAGTAAAATACATGGACCCGAAAAATCATAAGTTAACTCGATGGGTAAGATTGGCTCTGGTAAAATTGACATATATTTCAGGTCGGTTTGGTTAAAATTAACACTATTTGACGGTTTTTATAGAATTCTACTCTGCCCTACTTTATACCATCAAGACTAGGGGTGAAATCAGAAGGAACAGATCGGAAAAAAGGGTTTTCGGAAAAATTCCAAATATTTTTCGGAATAGATTTTTTCCATTCCAATTTTTCGGGACCGGGAAAAACAATTCTGAATTCGGAATTTCGGAATTAACCGAAAATTCAGAAATTTTGGCACGGAAGTTGCGAAACTTTTGGTTCGGAAATTTCGGAACTTTGGGTTCGGAATTTCAGAACTTTTGATTCGAAAATTGCGGAACTAAGAGTTATAAACCGGAACAGTAGTTTAAAACTTACACGAAGAGTAACAGTAGTTACAAACTAAACTTATAAAACTTATACGAAGAGTAACAATAGTTAAAAACTAAATTTATAATTTACATGAAGTAATAAGGTAACAATAGTTAAAAGAACAATTCTAAAACATTGTTCCTTATTCAATTACATGAAAAACAAATATTACAAAAAAGTCTCAGAAAATGATCTTGCAATTTTGTTCCAAAGAAGTCTTATCTCCGAACCCAAAATGATCATGTAGATTCCTATAAATTGTTAGAAAAAGTGCAAGAACAATGTTGTATAAGTTATTAGAGAAAATGTGAAAAATTGCTTCAACATTTTGGAAAGAAGATCACACTAGGCATTGCTGGATTGTCTTTGTTTTGACCATAAGTATCATTGAAACGGTTGGATGTTAAAGCAGTTAACTGCATCAACAGATTTACATGCATTTTAAGTGTTATGAAATTTGTTGAAAAATGCATGGATTTGTTCATCTGTTGAAGGTCTCTTTACAAACATTATTAATAATATAAGGAAGAGAGAAACTAATTGCTTAACCTATTCAAAAGAAACTTATGATTTTTTTTTTTGAAATTAACCAAGTCTTGAGTTGATTTATAAGTATACTTTGAAAAAGTTTTGGAAATATAACTGGATAGTGGATACGGAAGTCAAGTTGATTTTCAGGTTCCAAAACTTTTCAAAAACCAAAGAAACATGCTATTAATTTTCATGTTTCAGATACTCCATGCAATATTATTTTGAAATATAATTTATAATTCGAAAATAAATCGGATCGGAAAACCCGTAGTTCCAATTCCGATCCGATTTTTCGGAAAAAAACGGAAATAGGAATTTCGAAATTCGAAACCTTAAAAATCTGTTGCGAAATCGGAATTTTCGAATCGGAAAAGTCAAAAATCTAAAATTTTGGATCAGATTTCCATCTCTAATCCGGACCATCCATATTAATATTATAGCTTTTCTTGAGTCGTCTCCATATGGAATCGAATCTAATCACAGATTCCACTTCTGATCTTATACAGCATGCTAAAGACTAATGTTTGCGAGAGTGATGGTCGATGTAGCGTTCTTTTTTGAAAAGTCCATCAATTTTCTAAATCAGGAAGCGCTATCGATCAATGATTACTTTGATAAAATCAAGATACCCTAAGATGTATATACCCACCACTATAGCTTATGTGTGCATGTTATTTGAATCCTTACATTATCGCCAATAGACTGACTTCATGCTCATGGTAATGATTTTAGTTAGTTTAGATGAGTCCTTTTCTCCTATACGCAATTAGGTGCGTATGCCCTCTCCAATTCCTTCATTGGTTAAAGTTTTCAGTTTACTCATTCAAGAAAGTATTCAAGAGATCTTCTCACAAATGGCCTTTGAATGCATAAAATTAGGGTTCAAACATCTGAGCTTTCTCCATGGCATCCTTTGTTATCTCTGACTTGAGCAACTTAATACAATTATGAAATACAGAGAATGGAATGCTACATTAATTGGCAGAATCATTCAAAATGTGCATAGCAAGAAACTAACGTATTTATTTTCCATTTAAATGCAGCTATTTATGTAGAAGTTGTGATCTCCCTAACAGTATTAGTAATACAAAATGGATTTATCTTTTTGTTGTAAACAATAAAATGAAAGCAAATGAATGAAAGAGAAACGATAAACAGGAATATCTTTACAAATGTACAATTTCTTGATAAAATGTTGAAATTAAGTCTCATAAATTACCTTGCTTAGTAACTGACAGATAGATGGAAAGAGAGGACTTGCATGATAAAAGAAGAGCATGTCAATTTAGCCAGGATGACCGCCTGAAAATCAAACAACTAGACTCGATCCCTAGAATTTATGAGACCACACGATCTCCCTCGTAATAATAACATTACGATCATCCCCAATCCCATTGGTAGGATTGCAGGCAAGTCATCCTTGGCTAGTAAACAAGACTCTTCTCATCATGTAAGGCCTCCTTTCCCTTTTCGTCATACTTTTTTTTTTGTCGAACCCTTTTACTCATACTTCATTGTAAGGATAGATGCATACTAATTTATAAGTGGCATCTGTATTTATAGCCTAGAAGTGTGAAGACTTCGTAATATCTTCCAAGATATCAATAATCGATTGGTCATACGTCTAGGTGTTGATAATTTAGGTGCCCAGGCCATGCAGGAATAAATTCCTTGGAACAGAAGGAATATTTGTATATTGACTTCTTACTGAATGGATGTAATGTCAAAAGAATCAATAGTTTGTGATGAAACTTCTCGGCTCTATTTTAGCAAGTAGCATCAATAAGGAAGTGGTCAGGATTTCTTATGATCAAATAACTTTAACTTACCCTTTGCCGGAGAGAGATGGTAATATGGTAAGGAATGTATTTTAAATACGATATGCAATATGCTGCTATGTTCGATTTTAAGCAACTTGTTGCAAGTGCTATTGACTAAACAAGTGTATGAATGAAAATATTCTATATTTTTTAATAAAAAAAGTAATAATAAAATGAGTAATTTTATATACCACCCAAAATCATACCATCCAATGATGTGGCGTGAATCGGGTGGTTACAAATCTTTAATGTATTTATTTTCTTGATCTAGTTAAAGATTTGTAACCAACCAATTTATGCCATGTCATTGGATGGTATTTGGGTGGTATGATTTTGAGTAGTATATATAATTACTCTCAAATAAAATAGATAACGTATTGTTTAGCCTATATAACACATGTATTAGAAAGATCTTATCACGTCACTACCCAAATATATGATCACATTTAAAACGTTTATCTAGTAAATTTGGTCATGTAATCTGGATACGCCAAGTAATCTTGACTTGACCAACTCGATGCGATGAGTATGATCTCGTTAGATAATCATTAATCATATAAGTTAAGCAATCATGTAACACATACACTTCTTTCTTATTTGCATAACATGTAAGGATGTCGAGACCCCACAACACATTCAACTCGTCTATCATACGTTGAAGAAATACATCTAAATCTTTTCCGAGACAACACGAACCAGGAAACAATAATGTTAACGTTAGCGTCGAGTTTTTAAAAAACAACCACGGTGGTGAGTTCAAAACTTTTAATATCATTGGTGACATGTTATATGAATTATTTTGTCTTGAGAATGGACAAAATTCATCAAGTTCAAAGCACAGACAAACATTACGAGCCTATATAGCAAACTCTGCGTAACACTTGTCAAACAACTTCAAACTAAGGTCATCAACTAGATGACGCTAAATATCCTTGCTTATAGATTTCCCAGTCTTGTGAAAATCATTTCCTTTATAGTATGTCTCGATACCTACAATTGTTGTAATCTCAGGGTGATGGGAAAATAACGTAATTTCTTATGAGGCACTCTCTTCCCCTTCTTTCGATCCCACCTAGATACCTTACAAATCAGACACGCCTCTAATGATTTATAATCACCTTAGTTCAAAACACAATCGTTCAAACAAAAATAAGTTGTTTCATAACCTAAACCCGAACTCTGTAACTTCTTTAAAAGTTTTCATACGATGAGGGTAAGGTGTGTCCATCGGGAAAAGCCTGACTCAACAACCGTAGGACCTTCGTGAACGAAGTATTTATCCACTGATTTTTCACCTTTATATGCATCAATTTCGCTATAAAATTCAACGACCCCGTTTTCATGAAACCGGGATATAACTCGGTATTGATTTCTACAACCAAAGCAATAAAGGAACGCACGTTAATTCGTGGAACATTTTCATCTACCATTTTTGTGTCCACTTCTTTAACAATGTGCTTCAAATCATCTATCACATTCATCATCTATGCATCTACAATATTTGAATTATCATTAGAACGAACAAGTTCAACTTCACCATACTCATACGTCTATTAATCCCATTTTGCAAATTATATGCCTCGGCCTCAAGAATATTTATTTTATGATTACTAATGCACCAATTACACGAACATTGAATTGCATTGGAACTATCATGTGTGAAGAAGTAAATTCAATATAACTCTTTACACCATTCACAAAAGTAATATAGTCTTTCTTTTTTATTCAATGCACTATCTATTGCTAGGCACACCTATTTGAACTTCAGTGAATCGTAAACAAAATAATCCGAATTAATATACTATTTTTTTTAAATAACTTGTGTATACTATATTGATATTCTATCTAATATTTAAATGAAGTAAACAAAAAAATTTAAAATTCAATATAATATAATCATTTCTTAACATAACTCACACTAACTATTTTTATTCCACATTTCTAACTAATTTTTTCCTCATAATTTACACAAATTCCTTAGATTATAAAAAATAATCGTATATATTACATATATTAAGCAAATACATCACTTAACACTTTAAAAACCATAATATAAAGCATAAAAATGAAAAAAAAACTTTTATGAATGAAATAAATGGAAGAAATACCTTAATAAAAGTGGTGGATTGGATGGTGAAAAACGGGTCTCAATTAGTTGGGCTATGCTTAGTGGTGTTCAGTAACGAGATAAGAGGTAGTGACGACAATTGGTAGCTCCATTGTGAGAGTGTCTTTGTCCATACTTGTTTTCATATTAGGGGCCTCCCAATAGAATAAGAGTTGGATTGTCTTTGAGAAGTTAGAGAGATTGAGGCGGCACCTGATGCAATATATAGGCGGATTGGCACTGCTATGGAAATTGACTCTTGCGATCGCGTAAGCGGTCGCCGAAAGTGGTAAAATCGGTCAGCAGATGCATTAGCGACGACTTGTTCTCGCGAAAGGGTAGTCACTATTGCCTCGTCATTAGAGTTACTCTTCAGCGACCACCAATCACTGTTACTGCCCAAGAATAATCAATGAGCACCTGGTGGTCGCTAGTTATCGTCTTGTGGTCGACAGTTCTTTCTTTGATCAGGGACCACTTCGAGTTCATCAAGTATCTTATCCTTTTAGTGACCACCGAATTGGTCATTAGATGGGCGATCACATTATTGGCCACCTCCTAATCTCCAAAACCAAATTCTCTTTAACGACCATCACACGGTCGCTAGAGGTGTAAAAGTAAAAGTAAAAATAAAAGTAAAAATAAAAGTAAAAGTAAATTATTTACAAAAAAATTAATATAAAAGTTCAATTATTGAATAAAAAGAAAAAATAATGTAAAAATAAATTACAAATTATCGAATAAAAATGATTATAAAGTACGAAATTGTACTGTGAATAAAACATAATAAAGCCTAAATAGATTATAGTAAAATATGGACAATAAATTAATAAAGTCAAGGGGAAACAGTTCTATTGGGAGCTTGGGTCTCGTGAACTCTGAGTCTCGACTCGCTTAAAGATGATACTCTCATGCGCGGATTAGTCGGTTGTGGATTAGTCGGCTTTGATGGACCGAGTATGATCATATCTAAAAGAGCCTTAGCATGTTCTAACATTAGCTGGTTGAGTTGTCCAACCAACGACCTATAGTTTTTCGGAGTAAGGATTGGAGGAATCAAGGTGGATGCGTTAGTGCCAGTCGGTCCCTAGTCATGGGCTGCCAATGGGCCTGCAACCCATATTAAATTATTCACAACCACAACTATCTGGCTCAATGTATCAACCATCCATTTTGGAACCACGGTATTTTCCGGGTCTTGGGTCAACCTCTAACTATATGATGGAGTTACCATTCCAACTCTGGGTTTCCAACACTAATCCCTCTAATCTCCCATATTATGCTTCCCAATCTTGCCATAAAATTCAACTACCGGCTTCTTCTTCGACCTGTGCCCTGCGGGTGTAGGTGTAATAGTATCGGGATCATCCAGTACCTCTATTTGATACTCTAGATCGCCAATCTCGGGGTTATTTACAAAAACAACCATAGAGTTAGTAAATCAAATATATTAAAAAATACGATAAACAATACCCAGAGGTACATAACGGGTATTAAAAAGGGTGGATGATTCATGACAACAAAATCAATTTTATGGTCTTTTTCCCCGCAACAAATCTCGTCTGTTTAAATTAATTTTACTTAATACATATCTAAAATAACAACAAAATATTCATTATTTTTTACCAGCATCTCTTTAATGCCCCACATCCGCAACATCAACTCAAACTCTTCTTGACTTCAAGTGTCTAGCCAATCCTTGGGTATCGTCCTCTTCATCACTATATCGAGGGCCTACTCCTTTGTAGACGCGCTAATATATGGTTTTCCAATCTAGACGATTCCTCCAATCATTTACTGGAAAATATTGCTACAAACAACAATATAACTTAATCGTTAAATTTAATTTTTCATATACATATATTAAAAACAAAACCAATTTTGAGATGAATCCAGATCAATACATTTTTTTCATCGAGGACACTTTTCTAGTCAAGAAAATATTTCGGGATATGGTCCCGAGCAATGTTCCTTATCACCTAGGCCATGTGGTGTGTCGTATCACTAACTAGGTGCCACGTCCCGTTCTCCCGAAAAAACTCAAGTGCCACCACTCCACAATATTAAATCCTTAGTGTTCTCCACCATTCTGAGAATGCTCTTTCCCAGTTTTTAATTACCTATTTTAATGTTTAGTGAATAACATAAACAAAATATTTATAGTGGACCGATCACATTAATCCATTAACTGATTGTTATTTGCCTTTACTATTACACCTGAAGACATGAGAGGACCTCTTGGTGGGTCATTTCCCTCATTTTATCTTTACCCTCCTTTTACCCATAACTTCCAACAATTAGCATTCACCCCCAACTTAGTAAAATTAGCATTACATGTCCCACCTTTTCAAAAATTTACGTCTTACTTGCCAACAATTTCACAAATTTTCATTCAAGTTTTGACAAAATCCTTTAACCCCTAATTTTCTCAAACTAACAGTAAACACCATAATATTTTTGCTAATTTCACACTACATCCTCTAAATTTCACAAATTCGAAATTAATAAAACAATTAACCAAATAAACACAACTACTTGGTTTACAAAACCAAATCACATATTCAAAACAATTAAACTAAACATTTACATATAATAATAACAACACTAATAATAATAATTAAAAACACACAATAAACAAAGTTTAGTTGGTTTTAGGTTATTGGGCTGGATGAGGGGCATCAAAATAACTTAGGGAGGCAGTGGAAACACTGAGGCCCGACGAAAGAAGAAAAGGGCGTTATAGATATGGTTGACTAGAGGCGGCGGCAGGATCACTGAGAAATTATTAGGGAGGGTGCTGAGTGGTGGAAGGTAAGGATTCCATTCGATAAAATGAAAAAATGGAAAAGAAGAAGATGAAATGAATAAGAACCGGTTCTTGAGTTCTATAATATTTCAACCTTCTAGTGCCCACCTTGGCGGTTGCTAGAGGTGAGTAAGTTGGTTGGTAAAGACACAAATAAAAAATGGGCGGACAATTTTTGATCGCCAATTATTTGGTTGATATTCTAGCGACCAAGTCGCAGACGATAAGGGTTTTAAATTACTAACTACCACAAGCGGTCGGTAGGTGGTTGACAACAACAAGAAATAATCACGGCCGATTATTGCATATGCTATATTAGTGGTCTCCAGAAGTGTTACACCACTAGCGACAACTTTATGACCGTTGGTGCTATTTTCTTTGATCAGTGACTGTATTTTATACTTTCATATTTTCTCTGCCAACAACTCGCGGTCGCTAGAGACGTTATCGCCGGAAACCAGATACCTAGTAGTTGGGTGATTCCTAGAGTTATATATAGTTTTCCTCAGGAGTGTAATTATAATGGGTCTATAGTTTGGTTCCATTTATTCCTTTTTATTATAAAAATGTATAAATAATAGAAAATATAGTTGAATGTGTAGAATATATTTTGTTTCTAATTTTATTTGTTTTTACGTTATTTAGACTAATATCGATTCTTGTAAAGAAACAAGACAAATACCGAATATGTAATATTTTCCTTCTAATAATATTAGTATATTTAAAATACAGTTTGTACTTTATACTAGGGGAGAGCACGGGCCGGTTTTACCCGATATTGAGTTAAGGTAAACCAAAGGTAATATATTTTGGTTTAAGGAATTGTTAGGGTCAAGGGTATGGTAACAAAAATTTTACCCTCGGGTTACCCTTCGGTTACCCCTGTTAGTCAACATTAGTCAATTTTTTTAACGCATGAAAAAATTAAATAAAAGACGAAATTTGAAAAATCTGACTTTATACTTTTAAAGACCAAAGTCACAATTTTGAAATTACATTCCCAAAGAAGACGTGAATCAAATATTTCAAAATAAATTATGCATGTTTGGAATATCCGAGAAACCAAATGGTTTTTTTGTTTGAAATAGAAACCAAAGTAAATGACTTCTGCAATATGCATGTTTTATATTTATTTTTATTACCCGGTTTCTCGGTTCGGGTAACCCCAACCCAGTAGCTCGGGTAATAGTGCCCGTTTGGAAGTGCTTCTAGATGTTTAAAGGTATTTTAGACCCTCAAAAGCGCTTTTAGAAAAAGCACCAAATATGTGCTTCTTGAAATAATACCTAAAAGTGATTTTAGATATCAAAACTTTTTTTAATAATTTTTTCAAAGTTTAAATTTTATTCTAAAAGTGTTTTTTAATCTAAAATAAGGACTTCTAAACAGGCTCTATATATAGTGCAATACATGGACCCGAAAAATCATAAGGTAACTCGATGGGTAAGATTGGCTCAGGTAAAATTAACATATATTTCGGGTCGGTTTGGTTAAAATTAACACGGTTTTACGGTTTTGTTAAAATTCTACTCTGACCTACTTTATACCATCCGGACTAAGGGAGGAAATCGAAATGAACGGATCGGAAAAAAGGTTTTTGAAAAAAATCCAATTTTTTTCGAAATAGATTTTTTCCCTTCCAATCCCTATCCAATTTTGCGAAACTGGGAAAAACAATTCCGAATTTGGAATTTCGGAATTTACCAGAAATTCGGAAATTTCGGCACGGAAATTTCAGAACTTTTGGTTCGGAAATTTCAAAACTTCGGGTTCGGAAATTGCGGAACTAAAAGTAATAAACCGGAACAGTTGTTTAAAACTTACACGAAGAGCATCAGTAGTTAAAAACCAAACTTATAAAACCTACACGAAGGGTAACAATAGTTAAAAACTAAATTTAAAATTTACATGAAATAATAAAGTAATTTCCAAAAACAATAGTTAAAGAACAATTCTAAGATACTGTTACTTTTCCAATTACATGGAAAACAAATATTACAGAAAAGTCTCGGAAAATGGTCCTGCCATTTCGTTTCAAATAAATCTTACCTCCGAGCCCCAAAATGATCCTGTAATTTCCTATAAGTTAGAAAAAGTGTAAAAACAATGTTGTATAAGTTATTAAAGAAAATGCGAAAATATTGCTTCATCATTCTGAAAAGAAGATCACACTAGGCATTGCTGGATTTTCTTTGTTGCGACCATAAGCATCATTGAAACGGTTGGATGTTGAAGTAGTTAACTGCTGATTGGCTAGCGCGCTTTGGATTGAAACAGGTGGACAGATACATTTTGCACACGGATCCTCCGAAAGGAATTTGGAAGTGTTTAACGCGAGATTGTATGGGATGGAAGACTCCCAGGATTATCTTTAGCCCTGGTTTATTTGATGATATCTTAGCTTAGTATCTCACGATCCATTTGGATCTCCATGTAATAAAAAAAAAATCAATAGGTTTACGGGAATTTTAAGTGATATGAAATTTGTTCATCTGTTGCACTTGAAGGTTTCCTTACAAACATTATTAATAATACAAGGAAGAGAAAAACTAATTGCTTCACCTCTTCAAAAGAAATTTATGATTTTTTTTTGAATTAACCAAGTCTTGAGTTGATTTATAAGTATACTTTGAAAAAGTTTTGGAAATATAACCAGACGCTGGATATAGAAGTCAAGTTGATTTTCAGGTTCCAAAACTTTTCAAGGACCAAGAAACATGTCATTAATTTTCAAGTTTCACATACTCCAGTCAATATTATTTTGAAATATAATTTATAATTCGGAAATATAATTCGAAAATAAAATCGGATTGGAAATATAATTAAAAAAAAAATCGGATCGAAAAACCCGTAGTTCCAATTCCGATCCGATTTTTTCCAGAAAAAACGGAAATTGGAATTTCGGAATTGCAAACTTAAAAATCTGTTGCGAAATCGGAATTTTCGTATCGGAAAAGTCGGAAATCGAAAATTTTAGATCCGATTTCCACCCCCAATCCGGAACATCCGTATTAATATTATAGCTTTTCTTGAGTCGTCTCCATATGCAAATCGAATCTAATCACGGATTCCATTTCTGATCCTATACAGCATGCTAAAGACTAATTTTTGCGAGAGTGATGGTCGATGTAATATTCTTTTTTGAGAAGTCCCTCAATTTTCTAAATCAAGAAGCGCTATCGATCAATGATTACTTTGATAAAATCAAGATACCCTATAAGATGAAAATACCCACCAGTATAGCTTATGTGTGCATGTTATTTGAATCCTTACATTATCGCCAATAGACTGACTTAATTCATGGTGATCTTTTTAGTTGGTTTAGATGAGTCCTTTTCTTCTATACGCAATTAGGTGCGTATGCCCTCTCCAATTCCTTCTTTGGATAAACTTTTCTCTTTACTCATTCAAGAAAGTACTATACAAGATCTTCTCACAAATGGCCTTTGAATGCATAAAATTAGGGTTCAAACATCTGAACTTTCTCCATATATGGCATCCTTTGTTACCTCGGACTTGAGCAACTTAATATATATTATGAAATACAAAGAAAGGAATGCTACATTAATTGGCAAAATCATTCAAAATGTGCATAGCAAGAAACTAACGTATTTATTTTCCATTTAAATGCAGTTATTTATGTAGAAGTTGTGATCTCCCTAACAGTATTAGTAATACAAAATGGATTTATCTTTTTGTTGTAAACAATAAAAGGAAAGTAAATGAATGAAAGAGAAACGATAAACAGGAATATCTTTGCAAATTTGTGAAGCTCCAATACTGATTCGTGTTGATTCAAGATTCAATATATGTGTATAATTTCTTGATAAAATGTTGAAATTAAGTTTCGTATCTCACCTAGCTTAGTAGCCGATAAATAGATGGAAAGAGAGGACTCGCATGATCAAAGAAGAGTATGTCAATTTAGCCAGGATGACCGCCTGACAATCAAACAACGAGACACGATCCCTAGACTTTAATACCCTCCCCAATCACATTGTAATGATTGCAGGCAAGTCATCCTTGGCTAGTAAACAAGACTCTTCTTATCATGTTAGGCCTACTTTCCCTTTTCCTCATACTTCACTGTAAAGGATCGATGCATATCATTATATAAGTGGCATCTGTATTTATAGCCAACAAGTGTGAAGATTTTGGAATATCATCCAAGATATCAATAATCCATTGGTCATACGTCTAGCTGTCAATAATTTAGGTGCCCATGCCATGCAGGAATAAATTCCTTGGAACAGAAGGAATATATTAGCATTGACTGCTTATTGGATTGATGGAATGTCAAAAGAATCAAATGTTTTTGATGAAACTTCTCGCTCTAAATATAGCAAGTAGTATCAATAAAACAGTGGTCAGGATTTCTTATAATCGACTAACTTTAACTTACCCTTTGCCGGAGAGATGGCACTGTGGTAAGGAATGTATATTATATACAATCTGCAATATGCTGCTAGGTTCAATTTTAAGCAACTTGTTCCAAGTGCTATTGACTAAACAAGTGTACGTATGAATGATTATATTCAATCTTTTTGATAAAAAGATTAAAAATAGAATAGATAACACATATTTCAGCCTACACTAAATTTATTGAGAGAATCAAAGATCTTCTTATCACATCAGTACTCAAATATGTGGGAAATCACATTTAAAATGTTTATTTAGTAAATTTGGCACATCTTGTAACCTTGACTCGACCAACCTGATAAATATAATCTTGATGGATAATCATTAATAATATAACACAAACACTTCCTTCTTATTTTCATAACAAGTAGAGATGTCTGGACTCGACAACACATTAAACTCGTCTATCGTAGGTCTAAGAAATATATCTAAATATTTCCCGGGACAACACGAATCAGGATTCACTCATTTTAACATCAACGTTGATTTTTCTAACACAACTACGGTGGTAAGTACAAAACTGTCAATATTATTGGCCACATGGATTATTTTGTTCTGAGAATGGACAAAATCGATCAACTTCAAAGCACAAACAGACACTACGAGCCTATATAGCAAGCTCTGGTGACGCTTGTCAAACAACTTCCAACTAAGGCCATCAACAAGATGATGCAAACTATTTTTGCTTGTAGATTTTCCAGTCTTGTGCAAACCATTTCCTTTATACAATCTCCCGATATACCTACAATTGTTGTAATCTCAGGGTGATGGAAAAATAACGTAATTTCTTATGTAGTACTTTCTTTCCCTTCTTTGAGCCCCACCTAGATATCTTACAAATTAGACATGCCTCTAACGATTTATAATTAGCTCGATTCAAAACACAATCGTTCAAACAAAAATCAGTTGTTTTATAACCTAAGCCTAAACTCTCTAACTTCTTTAAAACTTTTCATACAATGAGGATAAGGTGTGCCCGTTCAGGAAAGTCTGACTCAACAACTGTAGGAGTTCCATGAACAAAGTATCTGTCCACTAATATTTCACCTTTATATGCATAAATTTCGCTATAAAGTTCAACGACCCCAATTTCCATGGAACCGAGATATAATTCGGTATTGATTTTTGCAACCAAGACAATAAAGGAACCTACGTTACTTCGTGAACATTCTCATCTACCATTTTTGTGTCTACTTCTTTAATAATGTATCTCAAATCATCTATCACATTCATCATCTCTGCAGTTACAATATTCAAAATATCATTCGAACGAACAAGTTCAACTTCACCATGCTAATTTCAAATTTCATATGTCGATTAATCCCGTTTTGCAAAATATATGCCTTAGCCTCAAGAACATTTATTTTATGATTACTCATGCACCAGTTACACTAACATTGAATCGCATTGGAACTATCATGAGTGAAGAAGCAAATTCAATGAAATTCTTCACACCTTTCACAAAAGTAAATTATCCTTCTTTTTTATTCAATACACTATTGAATACTAGGCACAGCCATTTGGATTTCATTGAATCATAAACAAAATAATCCAACCAAATATACTAGATTTTTTGAAAAAATTGTGTAAATTATATTCATATTTTATCTAATATTCTAATGAATTAAACAAACAAATTTGAAATTCAATATAATTAATTATTTTTTAATATAACTCACACTAACTATTTTGATTCCACATTTCTAACTAAATTTTTCCTCATAATTTACACAAATTCCTTAGATTATAAAAAATAATCATATATATTACATATATCATGCAAATACATTAGTTAACATGTTAAACACCATATTATAAAGCATAAAAATGAAAAAAAAAACTTTTATGAATGAAGAAAATTGGAAGAAGTACCTTGATGAAAGTGGTGGATTTGATAGTGAATAATGGGTCTCAATTAGTTAGACTATGCTTAGTGGTGTTCGTTAACGAAATAGGAGGTAGTGATGACAATTGGTTGCTCCAATGTAAGATTTTTCACAGACAATTTTTTGTTTTTCAAGTGAAGGTTATTAAGAAAGTGGGGAGTTGATTGGAAAGGTTTCTACTCAATATATTGTGTATTTATTAAGGTGCCATTATTCCTACGTCTACAACTATAGATTTGCTCTTTTCTAATTTAACGACCGCCTAGGGTGGTTGCTAAAGGGTTTTTTAATCCTCGTTATAAGGTCCATTAACAACCACCTAAGTGGTCGCTAAAAGATTTGTAGCTTTTAGCGACCACTATAGATGTTAGAAAAGAATATTTATATTCTTTTAATATACCTTTACCGACCACTCTTGTGGTCGTTGATGCCTTCTGGATACAAGTGACCAATTTGTGGCATGTACTAGTGATCATAGTTGCGCTTGCGAAAGGTCTATATATATTATATATATTATTTTAAATTTTCGGCGACTATTATTGGTCGCCAAAGCATGGGGTGGAGTGTGAAGGTAGTTTGATGCATCAAGTTGTTTTATATTAAAGGAGGTGAAAAGAGGGATTAATATCTTTAATAAGAAATACTTTAATCACTCCAATAAGGAGATTGATAAAATTAATAGTGATTTTAGGGCTATGCAGTTGAGAATTGTGAATGGTGATGAGGGTGAGTTACAAAAAGAGAGGGATACTAGTTATATTTTTGAGAGTTTGTTAGATATTCAAATTTCTTATTTGAAACAATAATCAAGAGTTAGTTGGGCTAATGATAGTGATGGCGAGACTAGTTTTTATAATAAAAGTATTAAAACTAGAAGAATACAGTATCATCTATTATTTTGGACAGTGGTGATATAATGGTGGACGAGTAGTAGATTAATGAGTAGTTTGCAAAGTATTACTAAAATATTTTAGGAAGAGAAGATGATAAGGAAGAAAGTGTATCAAACAGTTACTTGAAAAAGTAAGTTTAGAAGGATATTAGTGATGCATAAGCAAAAAGAATGATTGAAGATAAAACTGATAAAAAGATACAATAAGCTATATTCTCCATTTATGAGCAAAAAAATCATGGTCCTAATGGCTTTACTAGTGCATTATACAAGCAAGCTTGGGGTGTGGACCTTTGACGTCCCTGTTAAATATAATAAACAACTAACAATTTTGGTGTCGACTCCGCAAAGTATGGATTGCATATAGAAAAAAAATGATAAGTATAGATTCGTTCGCAGGGATGGACTGTCGATTAATGGTTTTCAAGATAATATAAGTGCGTAAAGTATGAATCTGATTAACGACAAGGGAAATATTTGTTTAATTTTAATATATTAAAGCTAATAACGAAATAAAAGTAATTGCAAGTAAAATTAAAAATTATCAATTAAGAATAATGAAATAAACAACTAAACTAGAGGATTAACTTGATGATAAAAGAGCTTGTGGATATTGCTAGATAATAATTTATGCAGCTAACTGATTTTGCTATTACTAAGAGCGAATTGGTTTAATGTTCTCACTAGTCAGGACTCTAATGTTATTAAGTCTCCACAAGGGCAAACTTAATTCTATCCTTACTCGTCTTCTGGCTTTCAGGATGGTTCACGTTTATATTACCTATTGAACTACGTAGCGTGCTAATATTGTATGATAAAATGCACTACGCGTTCATATCCTAATTCAACAATCCTTCCCTCCACCCGGGCTTTAGTCGGATTACAATGGCTCCTACTACTCTAGCCACAAGCACACGAGTATTTAATACACAAATACAAATAATGGAATTAAAGACAAACCCAATTCAATTAAATTTGAAAAACATATACCAAATGTAATTAACAAGAATAAAAAAGCTAACATAATGTATTATTAAAGAATTCTCAAGCAAAGGGTATTTAACTCATAATCAAATTAATACAAAAAACAATAAAAATAATTAAAAATAATGTAAGAATTATATTTAATACAAAACATAAGATAGTGTTATTGTTGAAGGTAAAAGGAAATGATAATCGGTTGAGGTAGAATTGATAGGTTTATAGACAACCTCTTGTTCTTCCTCTTCATGCCTTTTGTCGCTTCTTCTTGCCCTTCTTTTCTCTCGATAAAATGACTTCTAAAAGTGCAGAGTACTGAATAGGGGCTGGAAGTATATTCTAATTTAGTTGGGATCCTTCTACGGTTAAGGAAATAGCTCAAAATAAGCCCAACCCGTTTTTACTTTCACCAGATTTCTGGTTCGAAGCACGTCTTGTGCAAATGTCATAACTTCTTCGTCTTAACTCCGAATTGAGTGTCGTCACTTTTCACGCGATCCTGACTTCAATATATTTTCATCCAAAAAGGTTTCAGGTCCAAATATCTTACTCAAAATCGTAGTAACAGAAACAATCTGGTGCAATAAATCTCCAAAAGAAGGTCTAACTTTCCACCATGGCTCTAAGCTCAAATTCCGCTTTAACTTTGGGGTTTATCTTCATCTTTTGACTTCTACTCTTCATATTGGACCCTTTTATCAAGAACCTACCTAAATCTACACACTAAACACACAATTAAAGCACACAACTTTCAATAAACAACATTAAGTCCAAAACTAAGGGTAAAAGTGCAATAGAGCAATTATTAGGGAAAATCCATCACTTAGGCCTAATAAACTCCCAAAGTAATGTCTCATGAACGGATTTATTCATCACAAATAGAGAGACGTCAGAGTATCATAGGGAAGGATGTTTGTCATGTTATCAAAGATGCTTTCATAGAAGGATCATTATTAAACCACTTTATGCCAGTAATCTTGTACTCAAACCTAATGTTAAAAATTCTAACTCAGTGAAAAAGTTTAGGCATATAGCTTGTTTCAATATATTGTATAAATGCATATAAAAACGTAAACAAGAATGAATGATTGTTTAGATGATTTGATATCTCATAATCAAGTAGCTTTTGTGAGGGGAAGGTGTATTTTAGGTAATACACTTGTTTCTTAGAGTGTAGTCCAAGTCTATGAGAGGAGAAATATAAGTCCAAGATGTACACTTAACCTTGATCTTCATGAAGCTTACGATACAATCAGTTGGAAGTTGTTGAGGAATATGATGAAAGTTATGGTATTTCATGAAATATTCATTAAGTGTGTGGATATGTGCATAACTCACCAGCTTATTCTCTTTGTGTTAATGAAGAAGTCTCAGGATTCTTTAAATGCAAGAGAAGATTGAGACAAATGGATACATTATGTCCTTATATATTTGTCTTGTCTATGCAAGCTTTTACACCCATTCTTGACCAAGTAGCTGAGCTTAAAAAATTTACATATCATCTAAGGTGCCAAAGATTAAACCTTAACCATCTCATTTTTGCTGATGATTGTCTTTTTTTCAAAGGAGAGACTAAGATTGCACAAAAATTGAAGAAAGGAATCATGATTATATCTACACTAGGGTTAACAATTTGTCTTGGAAGAGTGAGCCTTATATGGGAGGAGGAGATAGTGTTAAACATTAGGAGTTATGAGATGTTTTTAATACAAGAGTAGGAATTCGCCAGTTAGATACCTTGGGACTACTCTCACTACTAAAGGCCTAAGAGCACAAGACTGTAATACTTTAGTTAATAATATCATGGGTAGTATTGAAGGGTGGAGTGCACAAACACTTAAGCTTTGTAGGGAGAGGTCACATGATCAAATATGTGTTGTAGAGTAAGGCTAGTATTGATCTGCAGTTATGTTTCTACCTATGAGGGTACACAAGATTGAAAGCTTTCTTAGTAGATTTCTATGGAAGGGCAACATTGATAACTTTCATGGTGCTAATGTCTCTTGAAGGTATATTGTAGAGATAAAACTTAAGAGGACTAGGTATACCAAGGTTAATGCACATTAATCAAGCTGTTATACTTAGAGAATTTTGTAGAATGTATGCGAAAAAGAAGAATATACGCTCCTAATGGTTTTATACCAATTGGTTAAAAAAGAAGAATAATTAACGCATTAAATGTGACAGTGTTGTGCCTTGAATCTAGAGAGCGATGTTGAATATTAGGTTACAACCTATAAGTATATAGAACATATGGTAGATAATGGGTATTTAAATAAAATAATTGTAGATAACTGACTTAGAGATAAAAATGTAAACGAATTATGCCCTGATATGATATTTATTTTGGAAACACTTTAATATAGAGAGGAATATGGCAAGGTTTTTATATTCAAAGCAGGTGTAGTTTGGTAGGTGATTTTGGAGATATTAGGAACATTATTGATGAATATAAACTGGGAAGCATAAATGATATTATTGTTTGGGGGAAAAAGGATTTAAAACTAAGGTTGTTATGATTGATCTAAAATGAGGTTGTATAAAGTAGGATGTTATTATGTAATTTGAAATAAATGGCCACCTCCAAAATAGAGACTTTGTGGTTGGTTGATATGTAAGAATAGATTAGCAACAAAAGATAGATTATTAAAATAGGGGATGATAATGGATGGTATTTGTGCTTTATGTAAGACTAAAATGGAGACTAGAGATCACTTGTTTTCCCATTGTTCTGTTACTCAAGATATATGGAAGAGTTGTTGCAAGTTAAATGGATGTATTAGTAGAGGAATTAAATCGGATGATAGAATATAGTGGATTGGGAACACATATAAGAAAAATATTCTTAAAGACATTGTGGTCACTTTGAGCTCTGTTGGTTTCTTATACAATATTTGGGATGCTAGGAGCAAAAAAGTCGTTCAGCAATATAAGCTTGCAAAGGAATATATCATTAATAACATCAGAAAATACTGTAGGATGAGGATGTGGAATAAAGCTAAGTTTAAAGACAACATGTAGAATCAAATATTAATGCGAAAATAGAGCTTACAAGGGGTGATTAATATTGGTACGATTGATGGATTGTAATGAGATTTGGAGTTGGGTGTAGGATGTATATGATGAGGAGTGATGATGGTCGGATAAGGGTGGATTGAAGTTATGAAGGTGGTATAGTATGGGAATCGTAGGCATCAATTTCCAATTTATAAATTATGGAAATAAATTGGTATTACGCTGGTTTGAAGAGTGGCTGGTTGAGTGGAAGACATGTAGCTAACTTTGCTGAAGACACGTGACGGGCAAGGATGGGAGCTTAGTGCGCATGGACCTAGTATGGGTATACCTTATTTTAATTTTCCTTAATTAGATTGTTATGTTACTATTTTTATTAGGTGTTTAGGGGTCTTCCAATAGACTAAGGGTATGTTTGGATCAAAGAGGGATAGTATAATAAAGGATAGGAAAGGGAAGTATAGTAAAGAATTGGAAAGGAGAGTATTAAATCTTGTTTGGATTAGATAAAAATAGAGAGAAGAATTTATTAAAGGATTACATATATTTGGTGTTTGGATTAGAAGGATAATGAAAGGAATGGATTCCTTTTATAACTAGATGACTTTTATACCCTTAGTAATATATCTTATATATAAAGAATGGGGATAATTTAGACATTATGACATAATAAAAAATCTTCCCCTTCTAATGACACCAAATTGGAGGGATTGAATATATAGTATAAGAAGGGATTAGAAGAATCCTTTAATAAAATTTCCCTTCTAATTATTTCTAATCCAAACAAGAGAAGGGATTGTTATTATCCTTTAATATAATCCCATTCCTTCTAATCCCTCAATCCAAACAAATCCTTAAGAGTTGAATTGTCTTTGAAAAATTGAAGGGATTGAGGCGGCACTTGATGCAAGATAAAGGCAGATGGGCACTGCTATGTATATTGAATCTTGTGATCGCGTAAGCGGTCGCCAAAACTGGTTAAATCGGTCAGCAGACGCATTAGCGACTGCCTGTTTTCGCCAAAGGGTAGTCAATATTGCCTCGTCGTTAAATTTAATCTTCAACAACCACCAAACACTATCACCTCCCAAGAATAATCAACGAGCACCTGGTGGTCGCTAGTTATCGTCTTGTGGCCGACAGTTCTTTCTCTAATCAGCGACCACTTCGTGGTCGTCAAATATCTTATCCTTTTAGCGACCACCAAATTGGTCACCAGAGGGGAGATCACATTACTGGCCACCTCCCAATCTTTAAAACCAAATTCTCTTTAACGACCATCACGCAGTCGTTAGAGGTGTAAAATTAAAAGTAAATTATTTTCAAAAACATTAATATAAAAGTTAAATTATTGAATAAAAAAGGTAAAATAATGTAAAAATAAATTACAAATTATTGAATAAAAATGATTACAATGTACGGAATTGTACTCTAAATAAAACATAATAAAGCCTAAATAGTTTACAGTACAATATGGATAATAAATTAATAAAGTCAAGGGAAAACAGTTTTGTCGGGAGCCTGGGTCTCGTGATCTCTGAGTCTCGACTCGCTTAAAGACGATACTCTCATGCACGGATTAGTCGGTTGTGGATTAGTCGGCTTTGATGACCGGGTATGATTATATCTAAAAAAGCCTTACTATGTTCTAACATTAGCTAGTTGAGTTGTCCAACCAACGTCATATAGTTTTCCGGACTAAGGACTGGAGGAATCAAGGTGGATGCGATAGTGCCAGTCGACCCCTAGTCATGGGATCCCGATGGGCCTGCAGCCCATATTAAATTATTCACAACCACAACTATCTGCTATAATGTATCAAAAATCGATTTCGGAACCACGGTACTTTCCAGTTCTTGGGTCAACCTCTTACTATAGGATGGAGTTACCGTTCCAACTCTGGGTTTCCAACACTAATCCCTCCAATTTCCCATATTATGCTTCCCAATATTGCCATAATATTTAACTATCTTCGGCTTCTTCTTCGACCTGTGCCCTGCGGGTGTAGGTGTGATAGTATTGCGATCATTCAGTGCCTCTGTATGATACTCTAGGTCGTCATCCTCCGGGTTCTTTACCAAAACAACCATAGACTTAGTAAACCAAAAATATTAAAAAATACGATAAACATTACGCAGAGGTACATAACTGGTATTAAAAAGGGTGGATGATTCATGACAATAAAATCGATTCTATGGTCTTTTTCCCCGCAACAAATCTCGACTGTATAAATTAATTTTACTAAATACATATCTAAAATAGCAACAATATATTCAATATTTGTACCAACATCTCTTTAGTGCCCCACATCTGCAACATTAACTCAAACTCTTCTTGACTCATATCTTTTAGAGGAACACCAAGTGTTTAGCCAATCCTTGCGTATCATCCTCTTCATCACTATATCGAGGGCCAACTCCTTTGTAGACGTACTAATATATGGTTTTCCAATCTAGACGATTCCTCAATCATTTACTGGAAAATATTGCTACAGACAACAATATAACTTAATCATAAAATTTAATTTAACAAAAATATATATTAAAAACAAAACCAACTTCGAGATAAATCCAAATCAATACATTTTTTTCATCAAGGACACTTTTCTAGTCAAGAAACTATTTCGGTATATGGTCCCGACCAATGTTCCTTATCACCTAGGCCATGTGGTGTGCCGTATCACTAACTAGGTGCCACATCCCGTTCTCTCGACAAAACTCAAGTGACACCACTCCACCATATTAATCCTTAGTGTTCTCCACCCTTCTGAGAATGCTCTTTTCCATTTTTTAATTACCTATTTTAATGTTTAGTGAATAACATAAGCAAAATATTTATAGTGGACCGATTACATTAATCCATTAACCGATTGTTATTTTCCTTTACTATGACACCCGAAGACATGACTAGGAGGACCTCTTTGTGGGTCATTTCCCTCATTTTATCATTACCCTCATTTTACCCATAACTTTCAACAACTAGCATTCACCGCAAACTTTGGAAAATTAGCATTACATCTCCCACCTTTTCAAAAATTTACGTATACAAATCGAATCTAATCACGGATTCCATTTCTAATCCTATACATCATGCTAAAGACTAATTTTTGCGAGAGTGATGGTCGATGTACTTCCTCTGTCCATCAATATTTGTCATACCTTTTTGTTCACACAAATTAAGAAATGCAATTAATTTCTTATATTTTTACTAAACTATCCTCAGCCAACTAAGTAAATGAATTTAATGATGATAAGTTTGTGAACACTAAATAATGATAAAGTTAATAAAAAAGGTAAAAAAGTTCACTGGTATCATAAATTGACAACTTTTTGTGGATATCTATTTTTAGAAATTGTGACAAACACAGATTGACGGAGAGAGTAGTGTTCATCTTTGAGAAGTCCCTCAATTTTCTAAATCAAGAAGCCCTATCGATCAATGATTACTTTGATAAAATCAAGATACCCTAAGATGAATATACCCACCACTATAGCTTATGTGTGCATGTTATTTGAATCCTTACATTATCGCCAATAGACTGACTTCATGGTAATGCTTTTAGTTGGTTTAGATGAGTCCTTTTCTTCTATACGCATGCGTATGCCCTCTCCAATTCCTTCTTTGGATAAACTTTTCTCTTTACACATTCAAGAAAGTACTATACAAGATCTTCTCACAGATGGCCTTTGAATGCATAAAATTAGGGTTCAAACATCTGAACTTTCTCCATATATGGCATCCTTTGTTACCTCGGACTTGAGCAACTTAATATATATTATATAATACAAAGAAAGGAATGCTACATTAATTGGCAAAATCATTCAAAATGTAGAAGTTGTGATCTCCCTAACAGTATTAGTAATACAAAATGGATTTATCTTTTTGTTGTAAACAATAAAAGGAAAGTAATGAATGAAAGAGAAACCATAAACAGGAATATCTTTGCAAATTCGTGAAGCTCAAATACTGATTCGTGTTGATTCAAGATTCAATATATATGTATAATTTCTTGATAAAATGTAGAAATTAAGTTTCATATCTCACCTTGCTTAGTAGCTGATAAATAGATGGAAAGAGAGGACTTGCATGATAAAAGAAGAGCATGTCAATTTAGCCAGGATGACCGCCTGACAATCATACAACGGGACTTGCTACACTTCACAAGATAACTTTATTATCGGAATTGATGTCCCTGTCCAATAAACTAAGATGTACAAGAACCCCAAATCCCATTGGAAAGAATGCAGGCAAGTCATCCTTGGCTAGTAAACAAGACTCTTCTCATCATGTTAGGCCTTCTTTCCCTTTACGAACCACATGCTTCATTAGAAAGAGAGGACTCGCATGATAAAAGAAGAGCATGTCAATTTAGCCAGGATGACCGCCTGACAATCAAACAACGAGACTCAATCCCTAAACTTTATGAGACCCCAAGATCTCCCTCGTAACTATAACATTACGACCAACCCCAATCACATTGTAATGATTGCAGGCAAGTCATCCTTGGCTAGTAAACAAGACTCTTCTTATCATGTTAGGCCTACTTTCCCTTTCCTCATACTTCACTGTAAGGATCGATGCATATCATTATATAAGTGGCATCTGTATTTATAGCCAACAAGTGTGAAGATTTTAGAATATCATCCAAGATATCAATAATCCATTGGTCATACGTCTAGCTGTTAATAATTTAGGTGCCCATGCCATGCAGGAATAAATTCCTTGGAACAGAAGGAATATATTAGCATTGACTGCTTATTGGATTGATGGAATGTCAAAAGAATGAATAGTTTGTGATGAAACTTCTCGGCTCTATTTTAGCAAGTAGCATCAATAAGGAAGTGGTCAGGATTTCTTATGATCAAATAACTTTAACTTACCCTTTGCCGGAGAGAGATGGTAATATGGTAAGGAATGTGATATGCAATATGCAATATGCTGCTATGTTCGATTTTAAGCAACTTGTTGCAAGTGCTATTTGACTAAACAAGTGTATAAATGAAAATATTCTATTTTTTTAATAAAAAAAGTAAAAATAAAATAGATAACATATTGTTCAGCCTATATACCACATTTATTAAAAAGATCAAAGACCAGTACCCAAATATAAGATCACATTTAAAACGTTTATCTAGTAAATTTGGTCATGCATCCTAGATATGCCAGGTAATCTTGACATGACCAATTCGATAAGTATGTTTTTACTAGATAATCATTAATCATATAAGTTAAACAACCACGTAACACATACACTTCTTTCTTATTTGCATAACATGTAAAGATGTTGGGACCCCACAACACATTCAACTCGTCTATCATAGATCGAAGAAATATATCTAAATCTTTTCCAAGACAACACGAACCAGAAAACAATAATATTAATATCAACGTCAAGTTTTTCAAACACAACCACGGTGGTAAGTTCATAACTGTCGATACTATTGGCCACATGCTATATGAATTATTTTGTCTTGAGAATGGACAAAATTTATCAAGTTCAAAGCACAAACAAACATTACGAGTCTATATAGCAAACTCTGAAAACACTTGTCAAACAACTTCCAATTATGGCCATCAACTGGATGACGCAAAATATCCTTGTTTGTAGATTTTCCAGTCTTGTGAAAATCATTTTCTTTATAGTATGTCTCGATACCTACAATTGTTGTAATCTCATGGTGATGAGAAAATAACGTAATTTTTTATATGGTACTCTCTTCCCCTTCTTTGGGTCCCACCTAGATATCTTACAAATCAGACACACCTCTAATGATTTATAATCACCTTGGTTCAAAACGCAATCGTTCAAACAAAAATCAGTTGTTTCATAACCTAAACCCAACCTCTGTAACTTCTTTAAAAGTTTTCATACGATCAGGATAAGGTGTGTCCATCGGGAAAAGCCTGAATCAACAACCGTAGGACCTCCGTGAACGAAGTATTTGTCCACTAATTTTTCACCTTTATATGCATCAATTTCGCTATAAAATTCAACGACTCCCTTTTCATGAAACCGGGATATAACTCGGTATTGATTTCTGCAACCAAAGCAATAAAGGAACCTACGTTAATTCGTTGAACATTCTCATCTACCATTTTTGTGTCCACTTCCTTACAATGTGCTTCAAATCATCTATCACATTCATAATCTATGCATCTACAATATTTGAATTATCATTCAAACGAACAAGTTCAACTTCACCATACAAAATTTAAATTTCATATGTCGATTGATCCCATTTTGCAAAATATATGCCTTAGCCTCAAGAATATTTATTTTATGATTACTCATGCATCAATTACACGAACACTGAATTGCATTGGAGCTATCATGTGTGAAGAAGTAAATTCAATATAACTCTTTACACCATTCACAAAAGTAATCTAGTATTTCTTTTTTATTCAATGCACTATCTATTGCTAGACATACCTTTTTGGATTTTAATGAATCGTAAACAAAATAATCCGAACAAATATACTATTTTTTTAAAATAACTTGTGTATATATTGATACTCTATCTAATATTTAAATGAATTAAACAAAAAAAAATTAAAATTCAATATAATATAATTATTTCTTAACATAACTCACAGTAACTATTTTGATTCCACATTTCTAACTAATATTTTCCTCATAATTTACACAATTTCTTTAGATTATAAAAAATAATCGTATATATTACATATATTAAGGAAATACATCACTTAACATTTTAAACACCATAATATAAAGCATAAAAATGAAAAAAAAAACTTTTATGAATGAAATAAATGGAAGAAATACCTTACTAAAAGTGGTAGATGGATGGTGAAAAACGGGTCTCAATTAGTTGGGCTATGCTTAGTGGTGTTCAGTAACGAGATAGGAGGTAGTGACGACAATATGTAGCTCCACTGTGAGATTTTCTATAGAGGATTTTTTGTTTTTCTGGTGAAGGTTTTTAACAAAGTGGGGAAATATTGATTGGGAAATTTTCTAACCAATATATTGTGTATTTATACGTTCGATGTGCAGTATTGATCTTGACGGGCTTGCCTAGCCGAATAATCACATAGGTTTAGTACTTTCTAGTGCCGAGTTGTTATGTAGAATAATCTCACCCGAGGACTCTAGTAATAGTTATGAAGACTTCTAAGCTACCCTGGTGGCAGTTAGAATGAAGTTGGAATCCTAATTAATAAATAATTACCCAAAATTCACCCTTAGCACTAGACCAATCATTGTCACGATTAGGGATTACTTGCAACGTGAGTTATACTCTCATATATGTTCTTCGTACTTTATTTACTCACTTTATTAATTTAATTAATTAGTTTTAATTATTGCACCTTAGTTTAAAATGAAATCAAACAAATATTTCTATTTTTTTATGTCTTTTAGTTATATCAGCTAAATCATCTACACTATTCAAGAACACGAGCTTACACTAACGACTTTAGTCCCTATGGAGAATGATATTATTACTTACTTTATTAATTGAAAATGACTTGTACACTTGCATGGAGTGATCTCTCGAGGTGTTGATTTGTTAGCTATTTTTATCACGCCATGGAAGGCGACAAGTTTTTGGCACCGCTTCCCGGAAATATATCGTTAATTATTGTGTTTTTAGTTTAGTGTAGTAAATTAGTTGTTTTTCAGATTTTTCGCTTTTTTTTATCTATTTACAGATTCTAAGGTTTATTGTATGTTCTCAAATCCTGAGAAGTTACTTCAAGCTCAAAGGAGTCGAGAAAGAGAGCAAAGAAAGCAAGTGGCTATGCCAAATTTGAGAGCTCTAGTGAATGTAGATGCCGATGAGAATCTAATCCTCACAGTAGCTGATGTACAGCCTAAGGAAATTCTAATCAATCCAAATTAATTTCCTTCAGGAGGTCAACCACCATTAGAAGGTAATGGTGATAGAGGAGTTCCATCTAACGTTGTGAATAATCTGTGTAGAGAGAAAGGTCTTCCTGGACAAGGAGGCCAATTTTGAGTTTAGCCATTTGGGATTCTCCCTTCAGTTATTCAAGATTCTCAATTAAAATCCGATTCGGCTATTATTGAATCGATTTATGATTTATGGTAACTACATTGGAGTTGCACATCAAAATCTGGTCCAATCCATTCAAAAGTTTATGTAGATTTTTTATGCCTACATTACTCAAGGTGTCACTCGCGAGTAAATGTATTACTTAATTTTTCTGTTTTTTCTTTACCAGAGGTGAGAGCGAAAGGCTGGATCATCAACCACCATAAGCGATTACATCATGGGATGAAATTCAAGAAAAATTACTTGATCTTTGTTATCCGCAGAGTATGAGAATGAAATATTAAATGAAACTTGCTAATTTCCGCCAAGACGGTGGAGAGAGCATATGCAAGACATGGAGGAGATTTCAACAGAGGTTAGAAAAATTTCGACTTCATGGTTATACTCCTGATCTACTCATGCAACAATAAATGGCACAAATCACTATGACCCTTCAACAAATCCAACAAGGCCAACCTATGCGAATTGGACAAGGTACGAATACTGAAGTTAAGGCCATTCAAAATAGTGATAACAATGATGGTTCGAGTCGTGTAAGGCTATTAACCGTCAAGTTAAAATTTTTTTAGAATCGCCACAAGTTGCACCTGTTGTAATAGAGATTCTGATGATGAACAAGCCAACCAAGCTAAACTTAGATGAGATTATTGTTGAGGATTGGGTTGAAGAAGACGAGGTTGAGAAACCAAGAGAGGTAGTTGATGCACCGAGGTTGCAAGTAAAGATTAAGGCGGAATCACTTCTACCACACATCCGTTTATCACTAATGTATCCGTTGAGAATCACAAATCCAATAGGAGATACTGAGTACAAGAAGTTCATAGAGACGTCGAAATAAGTGAAGATCAACATCCTAGTACTCGAAACTGTCGAGAAGGTTCCGAAACAATAGAAATTCTTCAAGGAGAATCCCTTAAATAATAATAAGATCACTAAGTACGAGAATCTGGCTCTAACTAAAGGAGTATTAGCGCGAGTTCAAAGGAAGCTACGACCAAAGCTTCAAGATCCTAGAGGTTTTAACCTCACAATCAAAATAGATGGTAGTTTAGAAGAAAAGGGGATGTGTGACTTAGTTTTGAGTCTTAGTATCATTCCCACGAGTGTGTTTGAGAAGTTGGGCAATAGTGATGTCAAGCCAACATCCGTCATTTTGAAATTGGCTGATAGATCCACAACAAAACGTGCTTGTACAAATAGGTAATCTAGCTATTCCCACTGATTTTATTATTCTTTATTATGTTGCAGATAAAGATGTTATGTGCATAATCAAACGTCCATTCCTTTACACGAGACGCACCATAATCGATGTAAACAAGGGAAATGTGACGCTCCGTATTGAATATGCATCCCAAACATTCTACATTTAAGGAAAGAAGTACAAGAAGGAGTCATGTGAAGTCCCAACAATTCGAGTTGTGACCAAAGAGGCAAAAGATGAGAGCCCCTAAGAAACCATGAAAAAGAAAGAAGAAGACGAGTTTGGGGTAGGCGTCGAGGTTGTATGGAAAGCTTCCAAACCCTAGAATAGACCATGAGGAATCAAGACTTCTTGTATAGGACCATTCGTGTCACTCGAGTTGTTTCGGCGAAAGTGATTGAGGTACGAGTTAAGAAAGGTTGCAAGTTATAATTGGTAGATGTGAATTGCCTTACCCGCTGCTAGGGAGGCTATTTAAAAAGAAGTAACGAGGTAGCAACATCGAAATTTTTAAAAAAAAATATGGGGGACAACTGCAGTTATTAAAGTTTCTAAGCATTTTTATTTCGTTCTAGTGGTGTAAAGTAGTTTATTTTTGAATGTTTTAGTGTATATTATGCTTAATGAGAAAGGTAGAAGTGTTTTTTATGTGTAGGTATTCCATAATTCGAGTTTGGGGTGAAAAATAGGAGACCTTCGCGATGGGTAGGTATATTGTCTTGGTAGAGAGGAGTTCCGATATCCGCATCCTCCCGCAGTATGCACCACACGAACCAGACCATCATGACTAATCCCTATTTAATTACGTATATGGTATGGGGGCAGAAAACAAGTTTTTGTCGCAGTATACCGCTCCACCCATGCAGTAACCGCATGAAAAGATCAGTGAAAAATCCTATCGAGTATCGCGACTACCATCAACACGGTACAAGTAGAACATGGCCGAGGTACACCGCGTGACCCATGCTATACACCACGAGAGCACGCTGAACAACTATGAAAAAGAGGTCTAGTTCATATCAAAAACCAAATTCTTAAGCCGTCTTCTTCTCCAACCACTCAAATTCCATTGAAACTTCACCAAACCTTCACCACATACCAAAGAACTTCCAGGACACCAAAAATAATCCCACAATATAAAGTTTCTTCATCAAATTCAAAAAATTTCTCAAGAACAAATATTTCGAATTAGCCACAATTAATAATCACCACACCCACTTCGTATTTCAACACAGCATTATAACCCAAGAATATCAAAAGATAACAAATTTTCAAAAATTTTGAAACCCCATGTTTTGAAATCAAGAGATTTTGAAGTCTTTCGAAATTGGAATTTGCAAAGAAGACTAGCACGACAATAATTCCATTCACAACCGGTCCCTTATGTCGGTAACATAGCTTAATTTTTAATACTTTCTATTTTTCATCATTAAATTTGAGAATTACTTGGAGTTAGATGATTATTTATTGTGTGAATGAATATTGTGATTTTGATCCTTTTGCATGAGTTGTATGCAAGTTTTCATTGTAGTTTATAATTGAGTTGAGGTTGGTGTGTGTTTCAGAGATTTTTCCTCTCCTATTTGTACCACAGTACAACCTCATATCAAAGATAACACAAAGAACAAGAATCCTTGTTAGTGTGTGAAACAACGAGAAAGTGAACAATCCGAGATGGAAGATGGTATCACTAAGAATAGAAAAACTGAATTCGAGTAAGGCTTTGAACTCGAGATTGAGTCCGAAAGAAGTTGTGATTAGGGAACAAAGTTAGAGAAAAATTGTGAGTGAATACTCAAACATGAGTGATAACAACCAAAAGTTGTTTAGAGAAGATGTATCGCAAAGTATCCACCACACCTTACCTTTGGCGATGATCATACGAGGCAATAAGACTTGAGAGTACGCTTTCTTCCTTACCTTCCATCTCATTAAATGTAGCATATGTGTTTAGTTGAGTACCTTTTATTTCTTATCGAGTTTGTTTTATGTCGCGGGGACACAACTCATTTTTGAGTTGTAGGGTGTGGGGATTAGTTGTCCCTTATTCCCTTTTTATGTGAAAAAATTAAAAACTTTCTTAGTGTACATAATAAGGAATTAGGTGTAGAATGCGTAAAATATCCCGAAAGCGTAACCTTAGTGAGTTAATGATAGGTAATTATTGTATTTGTAAACTGGTCATTACATATGCTTAACATATAAACATGAAAATACATCATAAAAGTATAGAAAAGATTTGTAGGCAATACGGAAGAAGCAAGTTTGAACGTAGGGATAATGAGTAATGTGTATAACGTGAGATTTGAACTTGTTGTAGACCCATTTAATGAATGTGATAGAGGCGGAGAAAGTAACAAAAATCACGTAGTGAGGAAAATGGTTAAGGTGGTTTTATGATAATCCCTTTGTTTTATTTTAGCTTGCTAACCAGATTATTAATTGTATATCAATCATAGCCCCTTCTAGCCTTTTTAGCCACATTATGAGCCAAGCCCCTTAGATTATAGGACTTTTCCGTATGACCTGCACTCAAATGGAGATACTAAGACATACGTATTTAGAGATTGATTTTTGGGTGATGGGTACGAATTTGGGAAACACTTGGTTAGGTTTTTTTTGCTTATATGGATGCGCTATGTTAACTAGGCGCCTTTCTATTGTAACCCTTTTCATGGGCCTATTGAAAATATGTTGGAAAGAAAAATAAACATAAGACAAAATGAGAAAATAAGTAGCATGACATCTCACACCAAAAAGAGTGTCAGTGCTAACCACAAAAATTGAATGAAAACGAATTGAAAGAAAAGAACTTGCAAAGTGGAATATCTTATGTAATCATCTTGAATTGTTATTGGGTTTATTGGGATTCTTATTAACAGCATCAAATGGGTTGAGTGAGAATGTATTTGAATATAAACTCAAGATCTAGGGTGATTTTTTGATGGCTAGTGAGGAGGGAGCCAAAATCTCACTTCACAATGTACAAATATACTATCAGATCGCACCTAAGCCAACATTACAACCTTAAAGACGTATAATTCTAAAATATGTAATCTAGAAACAATTGAAAAGATATAGAGTAGTTGAGTGGACCATTGGACACTATGTTAGGATCAAGGAACAACTTATATTCACTATACCAAACTAAGCAAAAAACCTACCCTTCTTGCATTGCAAAGCTAAATCTAATCTTGAAATCATATAGTGTTGATTGTTTGTATGGTAAATGTTTATGTGATTAACTTTGTAGATATTATTATATGAAACTTCCTAGGTAGTTTCTTTAAGATCATTCTTTATATTCTCTATTCCCATTATTATCTAACGTAGTTGCTAGAGACTTCCCTAGTTTAGTTATTATTTATTACTTTGTCGGGACGACAAAACTTTGAGTTAGGGGACTTGACGTATCCATTTATCTGATATATTAATCTATAAATGAGACATCATTCTAGGGTTATATTGTGCATATTGGTGGAATATTCCCTATTATTTGACAATTTATTATTTATTGTCTAGTTTTGGTTAATTGTTACTTTTAGAGCTATTTGTGCATTAGGTGTGCAACTACTAGCTAATTTGATAATATTAGATCCAATACGAGAATAAAGTATTGATAAAGAAAGGTCAAACTCATAGCAGCGCATTAAAGGACCAAAAGCCACTTTTGGAAAGCGAAAGTAGTTGCCGACCAGATTCTGAAATCAACTTATTGCTACCACCACGTGAAATTGCTAAAGAATATGCAGGAGCCCTCTGGTGTATGTTAGTTGGATTTAGGAGCACGTAGGAAATGACGGTTTGTTATTTGGAGCTAAATTAAAGAAGATATTAAAGTTGTAGTTGTCGTGGCTCAAATAGTACACTCGTACTTGAATTTTTTTTGGGTTGGATTAGGTTTAAATAGGGGCCCACAACCCATAAAACTTTTAAAACCGTTTATAAATCTGAATCGAAGTTAAGAAAAGTTTTATCTAGTAATTAGAAGTTAAAGCACATGCCTGGAGGAGAAGAGGATGGAAGATGGAGCCCTATTGTACCACTTCTACACCATTCCATCTTCATTATTAGGGTAAATTGTATTAGTTTCTTCTCTTAACCATGATTCTGATCTTTTTACTAGTTAGCTTTGTTTCTTTTATTATGAACTAAAATCTTTATAGCTTTAGTTGCATAGTTGTATGTACCTTGAATGAAAATTGATATGTTTTAATGTTATTCGGGATATTTTAATTTAATTGGGTTTATTATATTTTTGCATATTAATTGTGTTAAGTTATGATTTCTATATCCTAATCAAATATACATTGACCCTAGTATCTTAAACTGTCACCCAGGTGGGTGGTTTAGGGACGTACATAGTTCATATATGTTAGGTGTGTTATAGTGATCATGACGGTTTTGCCTAGCTTGATAATCATAGGTTTAGTACAATATAGAGCCGAGTTGTTGCATATCGTTAGGCATCCTTCTAAGCTACCCTAGCTAGAGTTAGAAGGAAGTTAGAATTTCGATTAACAAAGAATTACCCAAAACTCATCCTTAGCCCTAGAATCAGTCATTCTCACACGAGGGGATTACTTGCAACTTGAGTTATACTTTCATTTATATTCTTCATAGTTTATTTACTTACTTTATTAGTTTAATTAATAAGTTTCAATTCTTGCACCTTATTTTAAATGAAAACCAAACAAATATTTCTATTTTATTTCTGTCTTTTAGTTATCACATCTAAATCATCTACACTCTTTAAGAAGACGGGTTTACATTAAAGACTTTAGTCCTTGTGGAGAATGATATTTTTACTTCCAAACGACTCGTACACTTGCTGCGAGTGATCTCTCGAGCATTTAATTTGTTAGTTATTTTTATCACACCTTGGGAGCCAACAGCCACCTACGAGGTATTCGACAAAATGCCCAAGAGAAAAAGCGGCTTTTTAGCACCAGAAATTCTTAAAAGTCCACAAATACCCCTAAAATTTTAACAAAGTCGATTTCAACCCTGGAAGTTCCAATATTTAGATTTTTCCCCAAATTTTTTTGAAAAGTCCACTTTTGACCCTTGAAGTTTTATAAATTGCAAAAATTACCCTAAACTAAAAAATATCTATAAGATCCCATAAATTACATCTTTTAACCCACAAATTTAAAAAAAAATCTAAACATTGAATTTCACCCGGAAAAAACTATGGAAAATTTCCACACATTTCCTACATCATAGATCGTCGTTTCAATTATCAATACGCATCCAAAAACACTATAAAAACAAAACTCCTTAAAAAATAATCTTAAATCCTTGATTTCAAAGATAAAAAATTAGAATAAGAAATGGTTCAAAGGCCATGGGGGATTATCCGCGACACAATTTCTATACTTTTTCAGCTCGAATTCATCTGATAACACTACGAAGTCTTTAATAACTTTTACTTAAGTGGAAAAGTCAAGGATTTTTGTTATATCTTGTAAAAAAAATTGAGATTGTGTGGTATGGGAGTATTTGGGATCAAGTGAGTTATGTGTATGAAATTGAGTTGGGGTTGTGTGAATTGGTGAAGTTTTAGTTGTAGGTTTTGATATTGAGTGAAGATAGACTTGGGGGTACTGAAAGGGATCTAATGGATGTCAATATTCCCGATCAATCATGAATTTTTAGAGCTTAGCCATATCATCTAAAGACAAGATCGCGACGACCCAGGATCTTAACTCTCGAGAGATACATATTTCTATCCCTTCTTGTAACTTCTTATATGGGTTAGTGTATATTTCTAAGTAATTACTTGCATTTTTTTTAGTCTTTTTGAGTCATAGGGACACAACTCAGAGTTGAGTAGGGGTAGGGTACTCGTAGTTCTCCGCCCTATTATATGTGTGTTAATTGCTTTAAGAAAAAAAAATGGAAACACAAAAAAATAATTAAAAATTGAAAAAACAAAATAATAAAAATCTTTTCAGTCTTTTTTTATTTCAACGAATCATAAAAACTAGAACTAATTTATATTATAACTATCTAATCCCTGTGGAGACGTACTTACTTACTATTTTAATTACTTCTGACTACTCGTACACTTGCGAGTTTTCATCCTTCAAGTGGGATTTTATATCACACCTTCGGGATAACAGTATGAGAAACCCCACTTGGGGACATCTCTTCCTGCCAAAATGCTTTCCAAGCCCACGATCAGACTATTTTAAAATTTTCTTTCTAGAAGAAAGAGTTAGGAAGTAGATACCTTTGAGGTCTCTCAATACTAATGATTCTAATCTACAAAGTATGCACGAAGTTGTTGTTACCAAGAGAGACATGTTCATGTTCTCAAAATCCGAATCCCAGGCTACCAACTATCTTTGTTGTAGAGATATTTACAGAGCGACTCAATGAATATGAAATTTTTCCTTATTCTTATCAAAACTTGGAAAACATATGATAGAACAAATTCTACAAAATAGAAATGTTCGAACTAGATGGACTGAATTTTGGTGAGTAAAAGTGTTAAGTTTGATTGAGTTAGTAAATTTAGTTTTACTATTAAAATTAAGTTTTAAGATAGAATCATGTATCGACTTTTGTAATAAAAAATATTATAGTATTGATATATCATTTGATAGGGGTTTAGTGTATAATTTTGGGATGTATACCTTATATTTGATATATTTTAATCTAATGGTATAATATATATATATATGCAGCACTTTAGAGTTATTTTGTGTGTTAAGTGTGAAGCTCCTAGATACATGGATTATATTGAACCCAAGATCAAGCAAGAGGTTGAAAATGAAGAAGGAGCCCAGTTCAAGTAAAAAATGGAGCCAAGAAGTTCAGTTTAAGCCCGAAAGGAATTGTTGTCATAATGCTTCTATCAACTTGTAAAAATCATAACAAGTAATTGGTATACCTTTGAGTCTAGTACAGGTGGTGAAAAGGGCGTCTAATTCTGATTTGTAACGTAAAAGTTATGCCAATTTTACTGAAGAGGCCCAAAGCTGTCCAGATATAGAAGAGTCCATTTGGCCACTTTTAGGTCACTTAAGTAAGCGCAGCTTGTGTTACACATTTTTATGGGGCTATGAATACATTTTTTTATCAGCTAAACTGAACACTATTAGAGATCTGAGGAAGGGTTGCAAGTCGCAAGAAGTTCAAGAACATCAGTTTTTTAATTAATTAGTGTGACAACATTATTCCTTAAATTATGTCTTTTCTTTATTTTTCTTTCTATTCTTCCATTAAGAACTAAGTTCCATAAAAGTTTGAGATGCTTAGGTACAAACCCTAACTATTAAGTAAGGCTTGTTTTATAAATTTGGGTTTTCTTGTTTATATAAACTGTAGATTGTTGTTGTTGTAATTACCCTCATGCTTTTATTTAGATCTTTCTATAATGTATACATATTTAGGGTACTAGGAATGGAACTAGGTTAATTATTCCTTTTCTATCTGAAGACTCGGAAGAGCTAACCTAACTAGGTAATCACATAGGTTTGAACTTTAGGCATTAATTTTCAC
The DNA here is from genome assembly GCA_029959085.1 of Nemophila menziesii. Lineage (NCBI taxonomy): Eukaryota > Viridiplantae > Streptophyta > Magnoliopsida > Boraginales > Hydrophyllaceae > Nemophila > Nemophila menziesii. Next base: position 21,108,409 of record JARWIR010000021.1, read on the forward strand.
TCGAAAGAGTTTAGATATCTGCCCCCTACTTATTCAAAAATAACTTAGGGAGACTTTATAAATATGATTAGCAAAAATGTCATTTTTTACCCTTCAAATTGCGAGCAAGTCCAAGCTATAGTTAGTTGGGAATACAAATGTATTGAGCCGCTTTCTTCCCATTGTCACAAAATATTATCGATTATTTGCTTAGTTAATTTAGTTTTAATTCTAATCTCAGTAATAATCCTTAAACAAGAAAACAAAATAAATATATTTACTTTTTAGTTTTTTATTAACAAACTACTAATCTAATTTAGAGTCCTTGATTATCTCGTAAATCCCTTGGGAAGACAATAATTCACTTACTCTTAATATTACTTGGTGACTTGTACAGTTGCAGGATGCAACTCCCTTAGTGTTGATTTATTATCCTACTTTGGGACACAACAAAAGAGTAAAAATGATCTCTATTTAGTAATTTGGCGTTAATAATCCCTTGTGATTACATGATTTCTAATGTTACAACTTGTCTATTTATCCTAGGTGCCCACGATTGTATGCGTAAGCGTTTTGTCCCTCCCCACCACTATAAACATATTTCGCTGAACTTCCTTCCATATTTGTGCATCACGTAATCCTATAATGGACCACGTTAGTTAGGTTGGTTATATCCTAATTGTGGGGAGTTAGACAATTGTCTTTAGGGAAAGGTTTGTTAAATTAATTGACAATTTCCTTCGTGAGGGTTCGAGGTTCCCATTTGACTTATTTTAAGACTTGGTGTAAATTAAAATAAAAGTATAAAGATAGTTGAAGACCAGACCTCGAGCAAAGGCCCCAAGAACCCAATCCACTAAATCGTCAGATATGAAGACTCTACTCTAGCGGATATTCTAAGGAGATAAAGGTGGGTATTAGTCAATAATTACGCTTACAAGGGACAAGTAGATAGTATGGTATTACAAGATAGTATGGTATTACATGACGTCACAAGAAAGGAACACTTGTTCTTTTGTTCTATAAGAATATTGCATGGTATATCAATAAGCTCGATTGTCATGAGCTCAAACTTACACTTAATTTGATTATTGAATGACTCAAAGGTGTTTGATATCATCTCATTATAACGTCTTCTCTTAAAAAAATGTATATCAATATTTCTCATTATGGAGATTTTTTCAAGAAATTCAATAGTTGAGGGACCTCCGACCTTTATAATTCATTCGAAACAAGGTCATAATAAACTAAATTCACGACATGAGCACAACTACCAACATGTTATGATATAGACTCAGTAAATACCACCTTTAGATTTGAGCTACATGATTTTATTGAGATGGAGAATGGAAAATGAAGGATAGGATCCTGGGAAGACCAAGTTGATGGATGTTGTAATAACAATGTAACGGTTTGTAACGAGAATCGTCTCACGGTCATCAAAATGCAATCCAAAAAATTGGAGAACCCTTTTTGAATTTTCATTATATTTGGATCAGGCTACAAAAAATACAATTGAGAACAATACTGCAAAATTAGTAATAAAAAACTCAAAAGAAGTTTGACTCATGGGATAATTTCCCATAACTTAGTGAAGCATTTAAACATAATGTAAACCTGATTCATAGAAACCTAACACATTAGCAACACAATTGCTTTTTGTGCTTTATTCCAAGCTCAAAAAGAAATTATGTAGCTAATACCATAACAAAATCAAGATTTGTTGTGGTTTAAAGCTTCAGTTAGTTTGGTAGAACATGTACTCCTGAACTCATCAAGTATTACATCTTTAATCACATTCCTAGACAAACGATTGTTGGATAACTATCTATAAGGAAAATGAAAAGTATGGTCTTTGATATAAGATTTGAGATACACCTTGTTATCATCCTTCTCTAACTATGCATACACGTACCAAATACATCTTGATTCTTTCCTCTAATTTCAATACACACTAATTCGATGACCATTATTGTGACAGTAATCTATGGCTTAACGGGTTCACAAGAATATTTTGCCTAATCTAAATTCTTTCACACATAGTAAAACACCTTCCCTATTCCTTTTATGATGTTTTCCATGTGTTGCTTCAGGGTACAACTTTTGTATGATGATAACCTCCTCCTCCTCCTCCTCCTTCTGCTTCTACTTCTTTTAATTATTTGATCGACAAAATATCACTATTTACAATTAGATTAGAAAATAAAGTATTAACTTAAAGACCAACATTGTATGACGTTGTAAGAAGGGAGATATAGTTAAATTGATAACTAGAATTGATAAAGAAGTTTCACTTTATCTTCATCATCGCATTTGACACAACTAAAGAAAGTGGAAGAATCAGAGCATTTTGCACTCCATATGATTACCATAATTATAATTGTTATAAAAAGACACATGATTCAAATCATCCCATCTTTTAATACATATTTTGTAATAGATTCAAACAAATAAAAAAATAGAAAGGAGACATTGCAATATGATATTTGTACTTAAAAATAGCCAATAATTTGGTAGTCATTACAAGATATTGACCTTACTTAACACAAAAAAAAAATCAAATTAGTAAACTAATTTTAGGAGTACCCAAATGAATGTTCAAACTAAACATAGTGAGTTATGGGAACATTCCTATAACCCATAAAATAAAATATATGCTAATAAATTTACTTTGAGATGATATAACTGCATATATAAAGCCAAACATTGAACATAATTATGTAAAAAACACTAGAGAAGAACTAACATATGAAAAAAAACTATTAAAAAACTGTTTGAATTACGAAAAATCCCATAAATAAAAAAAGTTATCAAATAATTTTTTTTTTGTTGAAGGAGAGAACTATTTTTTCAATAACATTCAAAAAAAATATATATAACATATTTTATGAAGTATATTTTCTGAAGATAAGAATTTCAAGTACTATATGAATAGTTGTCACTGTTAAGGGAATATTTATATAAGTCGTGTTCTAGAAATTGAATGTAAAAAACATATATTCAACCAATAAAGATTAAAATAAAGATAAAAATTGATTTAAACCAAAATTTTAATGGCTGTGAATTAAAATGTAAAAACACTGAAAATTATAAATGTGTTAGAAATCAAATTATGCATTAAAGTGAATCAAATGATGAAAATAAACAAAAAATTAGAATATAGTTTTATGAAAACTGACCTGAAATTTGGAAGTTTAAACTTAATATTGAAGTTAATAATGGAGGTCCATCTATGGATCAATGGTAAAACTCTATAAGACCATAATTTACTAGGGAAGAACGGAATTATGTATCGAGAGCGATTCACGTGAAGTTTTTGATATGTTTACTTGTATGAGTATTGATCTAGGTTAAGGGGATAGGTGGATCAAGGATATAAGGATCATATTGAATCAAAATCCATCGTATGTTGTGAGTAGCATTTATAGAGAGAGGTTAATCTTTGTACATACTTGTTTTCTAGATTAGGGGCCTTCCAATAGACTAAGGGTATGTTTGGATTAAAGAGGGATAGTATAATAAAGGATAGGAAAGGAAAGTATAGTAAAGAATTGGAAAGGAGAGTATTAAATCATGTTTGGTTTAAATAAAAATAGAGGGAAGAATTTATTAAAAGATTACATATATTTGGTGTTTGGATTAGAAGGATAATGAAAGGAATGGATTCCTTTGTATAACTAAATGACTTTTATACCCTTAGTAATATATCTTATATATTAAGAATGAGGATAATTTAGAATTTATGACATAATAAAAAATCTTTCCCTTCTAATGGCACCAAATTGGAGGGATTGAATATATAGTATAAGAAGGGATTAGAAGAATACTTTAATAAACTTTCCTTTCTAATTATTTCTAGTCCAAACAAGAGAAGGGATTATTATTGTCCTTTAATATAATCCTATCCCTTCTAATCCCACAATCCAAACTAACCCTTAAGAGTTGAATTGTCTTTGAGAAATTGAAGGGATTCAGGCGGCACTTGATGCAAGATAAAGGCGGATGGGCACTGCTATGGATATTGAATCTTGTGATCGCGTAAGCGGTCGCCAAAAGTGGTTAAATCGGTCAGCAGACACATTAGCGACTACCTGTTTTCGCCAAAGGGTAGTCACTATTGCCTCGTCGTTAAATTTACTCTTCAGCGACCACCAAACACTATCACCTCCCAAGAATAATCAACGAGCACCTGGTGGTCGCTACTTATCGTCTTGTGGCGATAGTTTTTCTCTAATCAGCGACCACTTCGAGGTCGTCAAATATCTTATCCTTTTGCGACCACCAAATCGGTCGCCAGAGGGGAGATCACATTACTGGCCACCTCCCAATCTCTAAAACCAAATTCTCTTTAACGACCATCACGCGGTCGCTAGAGGTGTAAAAGTAAAAGTAAATTATTTACAAAAACATTAATATAAAAGTTCAATCACTGAATAAAAAAGGTAAAATAATGTAAATAAATTACAAATTATTGAATAAAAATGATTACAATGTACAGAATTGTACTCTAAATAAAACATAATAAAGCCTAAATAGTTTACAGTACAATATGGATAATAAATTAATAAAGTCAAGGGGAAACAGTTCTGTCGGGAGCCTGGGTCTCGTGATCTCTGAGTCTCGACTCGCTTAAAAACGATACTCTCATGCGCGGATTAGTCGGTTGTGGATTAGTCGGCTTTGATGACCGGGTATGATCATATCTAAAAAAGCCTTACTATGTTCTAACATTAGCTAGTTGAGTTGTCCAACCAACGTCATATAGTTTTCCGGAGTAAGGACTAGAGGAATTAAGGTGGATGCGATAGTGCCAGTCGACTTCTAGTCATGGGCTCCCGATGGGCCTGCAACCCATATTAAATTATTCACAACCACAACTATCTGCTATAATGTATCAACCATCGATTTTGGAATCACGGTACTTTCCGGTTCTTGGGTCAACCTCTTACTATAGGATGGAGTTACCGTTCCAACTCTGGGTTTCCAACACTAATCCCTCCAATATCCCATATTATGCTTCCCAATCTTGCCATAATATTCAACTATCTTCAGCTTCTTCTTCGACATGTTCCCTGCGGGTGTAGGTGTGATAGTATTGGGATCATTCAGTGCCTTTGTATGATACTCTAGGTCATCATCCCCAGGGTTCTTTACAAAAACAACCATAGAGTTAGTAAACCAAAAATATTAAAAAATACGATAAACATTACCCAGAGGTACATAACGGGTATTAAAAAGGGTGGATGATTCATGACAACAAAATCAATTCTATGGTCTTTTTGACCCACATCCGCAACATTAACTCAAACTCTTCTTGACTCATATCTTTTAGAGGAACACCAAGTGTCTAGCCAATCCTTGCGTATCATCCTCTTCATCACTATATCGAGGGCCAACTCCTTTGTAGACGTACTAAGATATGGTTTTCCAATCTAGACGATTCCTCCAATCAGTTACTGGAAAATATTGCTACAAACAACAATATAACTTAATCATAAAATTTAATTTAACAAAAACATATATAAAAAACAAAACCAACTTCGAGATGAATCCAGATCAATACATTTTTTTTATCAAGGACACTTTTCTAGTCAAGAAACTATTTCAGGATATGGTCCCGAACAATGTTCCTTATCACCTAGGCCATGTGGTGTGCCGTATCACTAACTAGGTGCCACATCTCGTTCTCCCGACAAAACTCAAGTGACACCACTCCACCATATTAATCCTTAGTGTTGTCCACCATTCTGAGAATGCTCTTTTCCATTTTTTAATTACCTATTTTAATGTTTAGTAAATAACATAAGCAAAATATTTATAGTGGACCGATTACCTTAATCCATTAACCGATTGTTATTTTCCTTTACTATGACACCAGAAGACATGACTAGGAGGACCTCTTGGTGGGTCATTTCCCTCATTTTATCATTACCCTCATTTTACCCATAACTTTCAATAATTAGCATTCACCGCAAACTTTGGAAAATTAGCATTACACCTCCCACCTTTTCAAAAATTTACGTATGCAAATCGAATCTAATCACGGATTCCATTTCTGATCCTATACATCATGCTAAAGACTAATTTTTGCGAAAGTGATGGTCGATGTACTTCCTCTGTCCATCAATATTTGTCATACCTTTTTGTTCACACAAATTAAAAAATGCAATTAATTTCCTATATTTTTACTAAACTACCCTCAGCCAACTAAGTAAATGAATTTAATGATATTAAGTTTGTGACACTAAATAATGATAAAGTTGATAAAAAAGGTAAAAAAGTTTATTGGTATTTTAAATGGACAATTTTTTATGGATATCTATTTTTAGAAATTGAGACAAACACATGAACGTAGAGAGTACTGTTCTTCTTTGAAAAGTCCCTCAATTTTCTAAATCAAGAAGCGCTATCGATCAATGATTACTTTGACAAAATCAAGATACTCTAAGATGAATATACCCACCACTATAGCTTATGTGTGCATGTTATTTGAATCCTTACATTATCGCCAATAGACTGACTTCATGGTAATGTTTTTAGTTGGTTTAGATGAGTCCTTTTCTTCTATACGCATGCGTATGCCCTCTCCAATTCCTTCTTTAGATAAAGTTTTCTCTTTACTCATTCAAGAAAGTACTATACAAGATCTTCTCACAGATGGCCTTTGAATGCATAAAATTAGGGTTCAAACATCTGAACTTTCTCCATGGCATCCTTAACGTATGATACTATGATTTCGAACAAAAAAAGAAAAAAAAAGCTGTGACAAAAAGTCGAAATGAAGTTTCATATCTCACCTTGCTTAGTAACTGATAGATAGATGGAAAGAGAGGACTTGCATGATAAAAGAAGAGCATGTCAATTTAGCCAGGATGACCGCCTGACAATCATACAACGGGACTTGCTACACTTCACAAGATAACTTTATTATCACGATTGATGTCCCTGTCCAATAAACTAAGATGAACAAGAACCCCAAATCCCATTGGTAGGATTGCAGGCAAGTCATCCTTGGCTAGTAAACAAGACTCTTCTCATCATGTAAGGCCTTCTTTCCCATGCTTCATTGGAAAGAGAGGACTCGCATGATCAAAGAAGAGTATGTCAATTTAGCCAGGATGACCGCCTGACAATCAAACAACGAGACACGATCCCTAGACTTTAATACCCTCCCCAATCACATTGTAATGATTGCAGGCAAGTCATCCTTGGCTAGTAAACATGACTCTTCTTATCATGTTAGGCCTACTTTCCCTTTTCCTCATACTTCACTGTAAGGATCGATGCATATCATTATATAAGTGGCATCTGTATTTATAGCCAACAAGTGTAAAGATTTTAGAATATCATCCAAGATATCAATAATCCATTGGTCATATGTCTAGCTGTTAATAATGTAGGTGCCCATGCCATGCAGGAATAAATTCCTTGGAACAGAAGGAATATATTAGCATTGACTGCTTATTGGATTGATGGAATGTCAAAAGAATCAAATGTTTTTGATGAAACTTCTCGCTCTAAATTTAGCAAGTAGTATCAATAAAATAGTGGTCAGGATTTCTTATAATTGACTAACTTTAACTTACCCTTTGCCGGAGAGATGGCAATGTGGTAAGGAATGTATATTATATACAATCTGCAATATGCTAGGTTCAATTTAAAGCAACTTGTTTCAAATGCTATTGACTAAACAAGTGTACGTATGAATGAAAATATTCCATCTTTCTGATAAACAGAATAAAAGTAAAATAGATAACACATATTTCAGCCTACACTAAATTTATTGAATCAGTACTCAAATATGTTTTTTTTTTTTTTTTTTTTTTCCAGGAAAAAGTAAACATTAGGAACGTTTATACAACGATTTTAAGAAAATATAAAAATCATTTAAAGACCCATTCTTCCATTTCGACGTATCCATGTTCCGTCTTGCACTTTTGGCTGCGAGATCTGTGACGTTATTAAACTTCCTATTAACGAAGTTGACCTTCCAATTAGGGAACTTTGCCAACCAACTCTTCATTTCGGCAATGAAAGGTGAAATTTGCCATCGAAGACCTGCTTCTCTTGAAATACCTTGAATCAGTTCAAGGTTGTCGGAGTAGAAAGAAACACTCCGTAAATCACAACTAGCCGCCCTTCTCATAGCAAGAAGGACCGCCCAACATCTCCTTCAATGGAACTTCTAATAATAGATCTTGACGCAATCCTATGGGCCACTTTACCTTCTTTATCAATAGCAATTGCCGCCATTCCTGCAGGTTCGTATTCCTTTTTGAACGAGGCGTCACTCATAAAGATAAATTCTGCATCATCTGAAAGAATAGGGTTATTCCCAATCATCTCTTCCTCATTATTACCAACTCTTTTTTCATTGATTTCTTTTATACTCTTCTTGGTAATATCTCTATTTTTAAACATATCGTCCATTGTTGATTGAATTTTAAACAGGATATCTTTGACTACCCATGGGGATTTTTCATGAAACCCCTTCATTTTCGCCTTCCATATGTTCCAAAGAGTGAGTAGCAAATAAGCCGTGACCTCATTCTGATCCCAACCATTTTTGATATACTTTTTACGTATTTCAATTAACCAATCTCCCAATTCATATTTCTTCTCTTTATCAATAAGCAGTTGTAGCCTCGATTTTGCCCAGATCTCCATACTTAGAAGACATTTAATAAAGAGATGTTACATATCTTCTTTACCCAAATCGCACCACTCACATGTATCATCTTTGATACACTTCCTTATCTTAAGATTTCTTTTAGTGGGTATGGCTCCATTACATATTTTCCAGCCAAAGGCCCTGATCTTATTCATGACATTTGATTTCCAAATGATTTCCCAAAGGTCATATTTAAAATGTGGGAAATCATATTTAAAATGTTTATTTAGTAAATATAAATTTGACACGTCTTGTAACCTTGACCCGACCAACCTGATAAATATGATCTTACTGGATAATCATTATAATAGTATAACACAAACACTTCCTTCTTATTTTCATAACAAGTAGAGATGTCTAGACTCGACAATACATTAAACTCGTCTATCATAGGTTGAAGAAATATATTTAAATCTTTCCCGGGACAACACGAATCAGGATTCACTCATTTTAACATCAGCGTTGATTTTTCTAACACAACCACGGTGGTAAGTACAAAACTGTCAATATTATTGGCCACATGGATTATTTTGTTCTGAAAATGGACAAAATCCATCAACTTCAAAGCACAAACAGACAATACGAGCCTATATAGCAAGCTCTGGTGACGCTTGTCAAACAACTTCCAACTAAGGCCATCAACCGGATGACGCAAAATATATTTGCTTGTAGATTTTCCAGTCTTGTGCAAATCATTTTCTTTATACAATCTCTCGATATACCTACAATTGTTGTAATCTCGGGGTGATGGAAAAATAACGTAATTTTTTATGTGGCACTTTCTTCCCCTTCTTTGAGCCCCACCTAGATATCTTACAAATTAGACATGCCTCTAACGATTATTAATCAGCTTGGTTCAAAACACAATCGTTCTCTGTAACTTCTTTAAAACTTTTCATACAATGAGGATAAGGTGTGCCCGTTCCGGAAAGTCTGACTCAAAAACTGTAGGAATTCCGTGAACAAAGTATCTGTCCACTAATATTTCACCTTTATATGCATCAATTTCGCTATAAAGTTCAACGACTCGAATTTCCATGGAACCGAGATATAATCCGGTATTGATTTCTGTAACCAAAACAATAAAGGAACCTACGTTACTTCGTGAACATTCTCATCTACCATTTTTGTGTCTACTTCTTTAATAATGCATCTCAAATCATCTATCACATTCATCATCTCTGCATGTATAATATTCAAAATATCATTCGAACGAACAAGTTCAACTTCACCATGCTAATTTCAAATTTCATATGTCGATTAATACCGTTTTGCAAAATATATGCCTTAGCCTCAAGAACATTTATTGTATGATTACTTATGCACCAGTTACACGAACATTGAATCGCATTGGAACTATCATGAGTGAAGAAGCAAATTCAATGAATTTCTTCACACCTTTCACAAAAGTAAACTATCCTTCTTTTTTATTCAATACACCATTGAATGTTAGGCACACCCATTTGGATTTCATTGAAGCGTAAACAAAATAATCCAACCAAATATACTAGATTTTTTAAAAAATTGTGTAAATTATATTCATATTTTATCTAATATTTAAATGAATTAAACAAACAAATTTGAAATTCAATATAATATAATTATTTCTTAATATAACTCACACTAACTATTTTGATTCCACATTTCTAACTTAATTTTTCCTCATAATTTACACAAATTCCTTAGATTATAGAAAGTAATCATATATATTACATATATCATGCAAATACATTAGTTAACATGTTAAACACCATATTATAAAGCATAAAAATGAAAAAAAAAAACTCTTATGAATGAAAAAAATGGAAGAAGTACCTTGATGAAAGTGGTGGATTTGATGGTGAAAAATGGGTCTCAATTAGTTAGACTATGCTTAGTGGTGTTCATTAACGAAATAGGAGGTAGTGATGACAATTGGTTGCTCCACTGTAAGATTTTTCACAGAGGATTTTTTGTATTTCTAGTGAAGGTTATTAAGAAAGTTGGGAATTGATTAGGAAAGTTTCTACTCAATATGTTGTGTATTTATTAAGGTGTAATTATTCTTACGTCTACAACTATAGATTTGCTCTTTTCTCATTAACGACCGCCTAGGGTGGTTGCTAAAGGGTTTTTTTAATCCTCGTTAGAAGGTCCATTAACAACCACCTAAGTGGTCGCTAAAAGATTTTTAGCTTTTAGCGGCCAGTATAGATGTTAGAAAAGAATATTTTTATTCTCTTAATATACCTTTACCGACTACTCTTGTGGTCGTTGATGCCTTATGGATACAAGCGACCAATTTGTGGCATGTATTAATTATTTTTTAATTTTAAATAAATCATTAATGACCAATAACGTGATTGCTAATAAATGGCACCTCTCTAGTGATCATAGTTGCGCTTGCGAAAGGTCTAAATATATAAATTATTTTATTTTTATTTTAAATTTTCGGCGACTATTATTGGTCTCCAAAGTATGGGGTGGAGTGTGAAGGTAGTTTGATGCATCAAGTTGTTATATATTAAAGGAGGTGAAAAGAGGGATTAATATCTTTAATAAGAAATACTTTAATCACTCTAATAAGGAGACTGATAAAATTAATAGTGATTTGAGGGCTATGCAGTTGAGAATTGTGAATGGTGATAAGGGTGAGTTACAAAAGGAGAGGGATACTAGATATATTTTTGAGAGTTTGTTAGATATTCAAATTTCTTATTTGAAACAATAATCAAGAGTTAGTTGGGCTAATGATAGTCACTGCGAGACTAGTTTTTATAATAAAAGTATTAAAGCTAGAGTAGTGAAGAATACAGTATCATCTATTATTTTGGACAGTGGTGATATAATGTTGGACGAGTAGTAGATTAACGAGTAGTTTGCAAAGTATTTCAAAAATATTTTAGGAAGAGAAGATGATAAGGAAGAAAGTGTATCAAATAGTTACTTGAAAAAGTAAGTTTAGAAGGATATCAGTGAAGAATAAGCAAAAAGAATGATTGAAGATAAAATTGATAAGAAGATACAATAAGCTATATTCTCCATTTATGAGCAAAAAATCATGGTCCTAATGGCTTTACTAGTGCATTATACAAGCAAGTTTGGGGTATGGACCTTTGGCGTCCCTGTTAAATATAATAAACAACTAACAATTTGGGGGGTCGACTCCGCAAAGTATGGATCGCATGTAGAAAAAAATGATAAGTATAGATTCGTTCGCAGGGATGGACTGTCGATTAATGGTTTTCACGATAATATAAGTGCGTAAAGTATGAATCTGATTAACGATAAGGGAAATATTTGTTTGATTTTAATATATTAAAGCTAAGAACGAAATAAAAGTAATTGCAAGTAAAATTAAAAATTATCAATTAAGAATAATGAAATAAACAACTAAACTAAAAGAGGATTAACTTGATGATAAAAGAGCTTGTGGATATTTCTAGATAATAATTTATGCAGCTAACTGATTTTGCTATTACTAAGAGCGAATTGGTTTAATGTTCTCACTAGTCAGGACTCTAATGTTATTAAGTCTCCACAAGGGCAAACCAAACTTAATTCTATCCTTACTCATCTCTTGGCTTTCAGAATGGTTCACGTTTATATTACCTATTGGACTACGTAGCATGCTAATATCGTACGATAAAATGCACTACGCGTTCATATCCTAATTCAATAATCCTTCCCTCCACCCGAGCTTTAGTCGGATTACAATTGTTCCTGCTACTCTAGCCACAAGAACATGAATATTTAATACACGAATACAAATAATGGAATTAAAGACAAACCCAATTCAATTAAATATGAAAAACATATACCAAATGTAATTAACAAGAATAAAAAATCTAACATAATTTATTATCAAAGATTTCTCAAGCAAAGGGTATTTTATTCATAATCAAATTAATACAAAAAACAATAAAAAATAAAAAATAATGTGAGAATCATATTTAATACAAAACATAAGATAGTGTTACTGTTGAAGGTAAAAGGAAATGATAATCGGTTGAGGTAGAATTGATAGGTTTATAGACAAACACTTGTTCTTCCTCTTCATGCCTTTTGTCGCTTCTTCCTTCTTTTCTTTTCTCTCGATAAAATGACTTCTAAAAGTGTAGAGTACTGAATAGGGGCTGGAAGTATCTTCTAATTTAGTTGGGCTCCTTCTAGGGTTAAGGAAATAGCTCAAAATGAGTCCAACCCGTTTTTACTTTCACCAGATTTCTGGTTCGAACCACGTCTTGTGCAAATGTCATAACTTCTTCGTATTAACTCCGAATTGAGTGTCGTCACTTTTCACGCGATCCTAACTTCAATATCTTTCCAACCAAAAATGTTTCAGGTCCAAATATCTTACTCAAAAATCATAGTAACAGAAACAATCTGGTGCAATAAATCTCCAGAAGAAGCTCTAACTTTCCATCATGGCTCTAAGCTCAAATTTCGCTTTAACTTGAGGGTTTATCTTCATCTTTTGACGTATACTCTTCATATTGGACCCTTTTATCAAGCACATACCTAAAGCTACACACTAAACACACAATTAAAGCACAAAACTCTCAATAAACAACAATAAGTCCAAAATTAGGGGTAAAAGTGCAATAGAGCAATTATTAGGGAAAATACCTCACTTAGGCCTAATAAACTCCCAAAATAATGTCTCGTGAACCGATTTATTCGTCACAAATAGAGAGACGTCAGGGTATCATAGGGAAGGATGTGTGTTATGTTATCAAAGATGCTTTCACAGAAGGATCATTATTAAACCACTTTTGCCAGTAATCTTGTACTCAAACCTAATGTTAAAAATTCTAACTCATTGAAAAAGTTTAGGCATATAGCTTGTTTCAATATATTGTATAAATGCATATAAAAACGTAACAACAAGAATGAATGATTGTTTAGATGATTTGATATCTCATAATCAAGTAGCTTTTGTGAGGGGAAGGTGTATTTTAGATAATACACTTCTTTCTTAGAGTGTAGTCCAAGGCTATGATAGGAGAAATATAAGTCCAATATTTACACTTAACCTTGATCTTCATGAAGCTTTTGATACAATCAGTTGGAGGTTGTTGAGGAATATGATGAAAGTTATGGTATTTCATGAAATATTCATTAAGTGTGTGTATATGTGTATAACTCACCAGCTTATTCTCTTTGTGTTAATGAAGAAGTCTCAGGATTCTTTAAATGCAAGAGAGGATTGAGACAAACGGATGCATTATGTCCTTATATATTTGTCTTGTCTGTGCAAGCTTTTACATCCATTCTTGACCAAGTAGCCGAGCTTAAAAAATTTACATATCATCCAAGGTGCCAAAGATTAAACCTTAACCATCTCATTTTTGTTGATGATTGTCTTTTTTTTCAAAGGAGAGACTAAGACTGCATAAAAATTGAAGAAAGGAATCATGATTATATCTACACTAGGGTTAAAAATTTGTCCTAGAAGAGTGAGCCTTATATGGGAGGAGGAGATAGTGATAAACATTAGTAGTTATGAGATGTTCTTAATACAAGAGTAGGAATTCGCCAGTTAGATACCTTGGGACTACTCTCACTACTAAAGGCCTAAGAGCACAAGACTGCAATACTTTAGTTAATAATATCATGGGTAGTATTGAAGGGTGGAGTGCACAAACACTTAACCTTTGCAGGGAGAGGTCACATGATCAAATATGTGTTGTAGAGTAAGGCTAGTATTGATCTGCAGTTATGTTTCTACCTATGAGGGTACACAAGATTGAAAGCTTTCTTAGTAGATTTCTATGGAAGGGCAACATTGAGAACTTTCATGGTGCTAAAGTCTCTTGAAGGTAATTTGTAGAGATAAAACAGAAAGGGGACTAGGTATACCAAGGTTAATGCACATTAATCAAGCTGTTATACTTAGAGAATTTTGTAGAATGTATGGGAAAAAGAAGAATATACCCTCCTAATGGATTTATACCAATTGGCTACAAAAGAAGTTTAATTAATGCATTAAATGTGGCAGCGTTGTGCCTTGGATTTGGAGAGCGATATTGAATATTAGGGTACAACCTATAAGTATATAGAACACATGGTAATAATGGGTATTTAAATAAAATAATTGTAGATAACTGACTTAGAGATAAAAATGTAAATGAATTATGTCCTGATATGATATTTATTTTGGGAAGACTTTAATATACAGAGGATTATGGAGCAAGGTGTAGTTTGGCAGGTGATTTTGGAGATATTAGGAACATTATTGATGAATATAAACTGGGAAGCATAAATGATATTATTGTTTGGGGAAAAAGGATTTAAAACTAAAGTTGTTATGATTGATCTAAAATGAGGTTGTATAAAGTAGGAATTTATTATGTAATTTGAAATAAATGGCCACCTCCAAAAATAAAGACTTTGTGGTTGGTTGATATGTAAGAATAGATTAGCAACAAAAGATAGATTGTTAAAATAGGGGATGATAATGGATGGTATTTGTGCTTTGTGTAAGACTGAAATGGAGACTAGAGATCACTTGTTTTCCCATTGTTCTTTTACTCAAGATATATGGAGAGTTGTTGTAAGTTAAATAGATGTATTAGTAGAGGAATTAAATCGGATGATAGAATATAGTGGATTGGGAACACATATAAGAAAAATATTCTTACAGACATTGTGGTCACTTTGAGCTCTGTTGGTTTTTTATACAATATTTGGGATGCTAGGAGCAAAAAAGTCGTTCAGAAATATAGGCTTCCAAAGGAATATATCATTAATAACATCTAAAAATACTTGAGGATGAGGATGCGGAATAAAGCTAAGTTTAAAGACAACATGTAGAATCAAATATTAATGCGACAATAGAGCTTACAAGGGGTGATTAATATTGGTACGATTGATGGATTGTAATGAGATTTAGAGTTGGGTGTAGGGTGTATATGATGAGGAGTGATGATCAGAGCCGGTCCTGAGGGGAGGTCAAGGAGGCCATCACCTTGGGCCCCCTCAATTCTTATCACTTTTGGGGCCCCAAATGTTATTTTCTATATATAGTATAATTTTTTTCTTATTTAAAAAGGCCTAATTTTAGCCCAATTCAAAACAAAAATACTAGCCGTCTTGTTTATTTTTTTAAAGAATTGTTTAGTTAAGTTAAGTAAAAAAATCATTTGTAATACACCTAAGATTTTTTTAGGGGCTCATATATTAAAGTTTGCTTTAGGTCCCTAAAATGTCAGGACAAATAAATTGGTATTAAGCTGGTTTGAAGAGTGGTTGGTTGAGTGGAAGACACGTAGACGAGCAAGGATGTGAGCTTAATGCGCATGGACCTAGTATGGGTTTACCTTATTCGATCCCAAGACCTCTTGGTCTTTGCGAAATAACCTAACCACTAGGCCAACTATCGATCTCAACCTTATTTTAATTTTCCTTCATTAGGTTCTTATGTTACTATTTTATTAGGTATTTAGGTTATTGTTTTTATTAATCGTTGTAGTGAACTAGTGAATCATTTGATTTAAGGATCTCCCTTTCAGTAAAAGATATAAAAAGATAAGAGAAAATATAATTGAATGTGTAGAATTTTAAAATATATAGCGGAATATTTAAAATATAAGTTGTTTCTTATTATATTTTTTATACTACATAGATTAATATCTGTTATATAATATTCTCCCTTTATACGCTAATAATATAATTTATTCTTTATATTATATAGCCAACCGGTATAGGAGCATTTTTTGAATTCTCGACCTATCGAATTGAGTTGTATCACGAATCCCGCTTTCTCCTATACAAATGACTTAAAAAACTAATATTGCAAGAGTGATTTTCAATCTAGTGTTCTTTGAGAAGTCCCTCAATTCTCTTAATCAAGAATCGCTATCAATCACTGGTTACTTTAATAAAATCAGGACTTTGAAATGTTGTTTGAATCCTTAATCAAGAATTGCTATCAATCGCTTCATGTTCGTGTATGTTTTTTTGAATCCTTACATTAATTACCGCCGATAGACTTCATGGTACATGTTTTTAGTTGGTTTAAATGAGTCCTTTGCTCCTAGCTAGCTAATCGCAATTAGGTGCTTACGCCCTCTCCAATTCCTTCTTTGAATAAAGTTTTCACTTTACTAAGTATACAAGATCTTCTCACAAATGACCTTCAATGCAATAAGGGTCCAAAAATCTGAGCATTCTCTACGGCATCCTTTGTAATCCCTGACTTGAGCAACTTAATACATATTATGAAATACAGAGAAAAGAATGCTACATTAATTTGGCAAAATCATTCATCACGCGCATACCAAAAATTACCTTATCTATTGTCCATTTTCATTTAAAGGCAGCTACTTATTTAGAATTTGTGATCTCCCTAACAGTATTAGTAATACGAAATAAATTTATCTTTTTGTTGTAAACAATATAAGAGAAGCAAATGAATGAATGAGAAACTATAAACAGGAATATCTTTGCAAATTTGTGAAGCTCCAATACTGATTTGTGTTGATTGTGTACAATTTCTTGATAAAATGTCCAAATTAAGTTTCATATCTCACCTTAGTAGCTAAGAAATAGATGGAAAGAGAGGACTTGCATGATAAAAGAAGAGCATGTCAATTTAGCCGGGATGACCGCCTGACAATCAAACAATGAGACTCGATCCCTAGAATATATGAGACCACACGATCTCCCTCATAATAATAACATTACGATCATCCCCAATCCCATTGGTAGGATTGCAGGCAAGTCATCCTTGGCTAGTAAACAAGACTCTTCTCATCATGTTAGGCCTACTTTCCCTTTTCCTCATACTACTTCACCGTAAGGATCGATGCATATAATTATAAGTGGCATATGTATTTATAGCCAACAAGTGTGAATATTTCGAAATATAGTCCAAGATATCAATAATCCATTGGTCATACGTCTAGATGTTGATAATTTAGGTGCCCATTCCATGCAGGAATAAATTGGAATAAATTCTTGGAACAGGAGGAATATTTGTACATTGACTTCTAATTGGATGGATGAAATGTCAAAAGAATCAAAAAGAATTGATGAAACTTCTCGCTCTAAATTAGCAAGTAGCATCAATAAGAAAGTGGTCAGGATTTCTTATGATCAAATAACTTTAACTTACCCTTTGCCGGAGAAATGGCATTGTGGTAAGCAATGTAATTTAAATACAATATATGCTAGGTTCGATTTTAAGCAACTTGTTGCAAGTATTATTGAAACAAGTGTATGAATAAAATATTTTACTTTTTCAATAAAAGAAATAAAAATGAAATAGATAACATGTTGCATTTACCTAGTGTCGTCTCATGAAAAATATTAATAATAAAATATTACATTTAACTAATTATACTATAAATTTTATAAACAAGTCATTAACTTATAATTAATATTACACTTTAACAAATAAATTAATAAATATTATATTACCAAAAAATTAATATAAAATATAATCAATTAAATATATTAAAAAATAACACAGTTCAATTAGAATCCGTGATAAAAAAATAACAAATTAGTCCATTATATAATTAAACATTTTAATAAATAAAAAGTTACATCTTCGTCGTATATAATTTAAAAAATTACAGTTTAATCTTTTAATTTCAAAAAAATTATATTTTAATCCTTTATATTTTCAAAAAATTGTTTTTAAGTCCTATATAATTTTTAAAATTACATTTTAGTCCATTGAATTTAAACTATTACATTTTAGTCCTTTAACTTTATAAAAATATATTTTAGTGTAGAATAGAAATTTAGTCCTTAAACTTTATACCATAACATTTTATTTTTTATATTGTATAAAAATTCTTTTTATTACTTTAATTACAATCTAATCCTATATTTTTTTTAAAATTATATTAGTCATATATTGTTAAAAACCACATTCTAGTCCTATATTTTTATAAAATTTCATTTTGGTCCCTAATTTTTATTAAAAGTTCATTTTATCACCCTATTTATTAAAATTGTTTTTTAGTTCCTAGCTTTTAAAATTACAATTTTAGTCCTTTAATATTAAATTTGCAAAAAGGTCCTTATATTATACAAAAATTACATTTCATTCATATAATTTTCAAAAGCTAACTAATACACTAAATGTTACAATTTATAAACTAACAATTTATTTAATCACTAATTCTCTACAAATCTAATCTACATAAATCTTATAAACCCTAATTTTATGTCGTGCGTTATTTTTCTATATATGTTATTAATTTCAAAATACACTATTACATAAGAATTTAAACGTAATACACATCAAAACAATACTAAATCAACTAGTATTGAATTCGGAATCCATTACATGCGAATATTACACAAATTTCTTTTATAGGAAAATGTTAAAAAAATCACAAACAAAAGCTAAAATTCATACATTTTACGTGGATAACGGAATTTGTTTATAGAAGAACGCATGCCAACAACAAAGATTCACATACAAGCACGACATAACATTATAGGTTAAATTTTGGAAAATAAAAAATTAGGATTAAAATGATGTTTAAATGTGTTGAATCATTACCTTGTGTCTGTGTTTTATGCTTATTGGCTTGGATTCGACTCGAATTGTGTCTTTTAATGGAAGAGCTCCTATTTAAGAGTTTTTTGTGTGAAGAATTTATGTAGAAAATAAGCAAAGTAGGGGATTTATAGAGCTTTGTCATTAGCGGCTACATTATGTAATCGCTAATGACCTATATATAGTCGCGGATGACTGAAACGTGGAGAGCTACACCGCCATACCTTTTGGGTTTCCTTGTTCCGCGACGACATGTGTAGTTGCGTATCGAGGAAGTAGTCGCGAATGACTTTAGGCAGGAAACCTAGCTGCCCAATCTGATTAAATGAATTGTTTAGTCTTAAGTAGCGACTACAAATATAGTCGTTAATGACAATTAAACATGACCAATTAGTTCTTAAACATAAATTAGTAGCAAAAGACTAGTAACATTAGTGACTACTTTACTATCTTCCTCGATTACAATGTAGTCGCGAATGTTAATATTAATTGACTATTCCCTTTTTTTAATAATTATCAATCGTTTTTTAAACCTGTTACAAGATACATCATAACATTATAAACATCTAACAATCTTAACATTTGAATAAAAACAAACTCAACTTAAAAAAACATAAAACAATAAAGTATTTCTATAATCAGCTCCGCAACCACTCGTGACTATAATTTCCTCATCACTATTAATGTTTATAAGTTCCTTTAATTGTTTATCTGAGTAATTGTCCCATGTGTCGTCAATTATTCCCTCGTCATCATTAATAAATGTATCATTCCCCAATAGAGATTGATCAACCTCGGTCTCCTCAATAGTTTTCAAGTTTAATCGTGAGTAATCCATCTCTGTGTTAACCAAAAGAATCGTGATCGAATCTTTGTCAGTAGATAGTGATTTTTCACCCCATAACACGGGACTCCATCTGTGCCGATCAATAATTTCCCAAACGACTTTCCACACTTTTAGTGTTTTCTTTGCATTAATTTCGTCAATGTAAAACACTTTTTTGGCTTGCGTGGATAAAAATGTATGGTTCATCCCTCCAAAAAAAAGATGTATTGATAATTGTTATCCCATGTTCTTTCTTCACATTTCTCGAATTATACCACTTACACTCGAACAACACAACTAAACAACCACCATCAAATGTAACCTCCACGATCTTGACTAATTCGCCATAAAATGGTGTCCCATCATATATGGTACATACATCGTAATCCTGAGTCACCATTTTTCTCCCTTTTCACGAGTAATCCATTTGACACCGTTCACAACACATGAGTTGTATCTATGAACCGGACCAAGAGATATGCTCGCCAACAAAACCATCTCAGGGATAGCTATTGGATCACCAACCTTCAGCATTGCGTAATCTACCAACAAGAAGAATTATTACTGTGAATATAATTGTGTATTATTTAAAAAATTAGTGTTATATACCTTATCCATAAACCACTCCCAAACATTTGTCGGTGGATCCTCTTTATATCAATAGTAGGCACCGATAGTGTTGATTTCTATTCACTATATTTTAAGAAAAAAGTAAAGATTTTTTGCACTAAAAATAACTAAAATAAATTTTTTTGTTACTTACGTCATGTATGATTGGATCTTGTCACAATTAAGTAGAATATACCAGTTGATTTTCTTCTTCTCTTTATGTAGTAATGCACAAACACCTTTTTACAAACTGGATTACACTGCTCTTAAAACCAATAGATTTTTAGGTTTGGGCACCGAATTATTGTATTTGCAGAGACCGAACTTTGTTCTTTCTTCTTGAAGATAACGCGATTTGAATGTCAATGTTTCTTCCACAATGTATCCCTCGTTGATTGAACACTCCTGCCTAACCGGTTTTTAATGTACTCCTTTAACTTCTTCAAATACCTTTCAAATAGGTACATCCACAATATTTGAACCGGGCCACCCAATCATCCTTCGTCGTAGGGTTGTAAATGAACCAAGCCGCTAGCGAGCAGCTCAAGCTCGGCTCGGAAAAAGCTTGACTCGAGATCGTTTGTTAAACTAAACGAGCCGAGCTCGAGCCTAAAACCGAGCTCGTTTATTAAACGAGTCGAGCCGAGCCTGTTCGCGAGCTTTTCTGGAAAGCTCGTGAAAGATATAAATAAATTATAAATATCTATTACATATTGATATTTGACAATTCAAAAATTTAAAACCAATTACTATATTAAAAAAACTTATCTTATCCCAACACTTACATGTCAATCTCCCCCTCTACCTACTTAATTATAAAAGATCATTCAAAATTTAACAATCCAAAGAAAGAATACGTGATTGTATTTAGTGATAGTTTACAATAGTCAATTACGTTCTAATTAAAAATTTATATAATTAAAAGATTTGCAACAATGTATCTTATAATTAATCCATAAAAGCCTAAGATAAAAGAAGGGATTTCTAACTCGAAATAGATTTAAACAAGCTTTTAAGCTCGAGCTCGAGCTTGAAATAGATTTAAACAAGCTTTTGAGCTCGAGCTCGAGCTCGAAACACTTTTAAACGAGCTTTCGAGCTCGAGCTCGAGCTCTGTTATATTCTCACAAGCCGAGCTCGAACACTAACTTCAAAGCTCGGCTCGAGCTCGAGCTCGACTCGTTTAAATTTATAAATAAATAAACAAGCCTGTACATCTACTATTCGGCTCGACTCGGCTCGTTTACAGCCCTACTTCTTCGTATAAGTGTATGACTAGGTGGATCATTATATCAAAAAATGCTGGAGGTAAAATCATTTCTAGCTTGCACATAATTTCAATCACCCCATCCTTTCCTGCCTTTAATTATTTCATACTTAGATTCTTTTTATAAATAATTCTGAACAAATTAGATAACCCAATTATCGGTTCGGTAACCGGTTTATCATTAATAAGCACAGGGATACTAGGCATGAAAATATACCGCATCATTACGTGACAGTTATATGAAATCATCCTGATGATCTTTACCGTATAACTCTGAACGTTATTCTTCAAACTAGACGCAAAACCATCGGGAAACTTTTGCGCCTTCAACCAATCCAGAACTACTCACCACTTATCTAGTGTCAACGCATACTTTACTCGCGCTAGTATCACTTTACCTCCTTTTTGGAACAACCAAAAACCTTTCCTGATACCCATATCTTTTAGATCCATTCTTGCTTTTACGTTATATTTGCTTATTTTCCCTCAAGGCCAACAACTATACCGAGTAGACTATCGCACACATTCGTCTCGCAATGCATAATATCGATGTTATGTTTTAACAAATTTTCCAACCAGTAAGGTAAACGATAAAAAATACTCTTTTTCTTCCAAATGAACTCACAAGGACCTAGTTTCTTTGTCACCTTGCCCCCAAAATCCTTTTGTTTACCAGAATACACAATAGGCAATCCATCTAACTGTATCTGAATATCGACGGGACTATGTTTCCTAGGGGAGGGCCTCTGCTCAATAATCATGTATAAATTTGTGTTTTTTTAAACCGATGAGTCATAGGTAACCACCATATATGATCAAAATAAACTACACATGTTTTCACCTTTTTCGACAGAGTAGAATCCATGCATTTATGGCGTGCTAAGTAACCTTGACTTGCCAACCTGACGTGTATGACCTAGCGGTGTAATCATTAGTCGTGGACAATAAGCATACCTTCATTGTAAGTTCTTTCTTCGTATGAGAACCATACGTAAGGATCCTTGTTTCCCGCAACATGTCCAACTCATCTATAACTAGACGGAGAAAGACATCCATATCCTTATCGGGTGAACGTAGACCCAAAATCAACAAACAAAGTTGAAATGTGGTTTATTTCATGCACAATCATAATGGCAAGTTGTAGACGGTTAATATAACCGGTCACATGTTCTATGAGTCAATCTGCATAGAGAGTGGAAAATCCCATCGATACCAATGCCCAAGAATACATTTCGAGCTTCACTCGTAAAATTGGGATGTAACTCTACAAATCTCTTCCAAATATAACCATCAACAGGACAGCGTAACACATCTGGACCAGTACTCGTTCTGGTATGGTGTTAGATCATGTCTTTGGCGGCGTTCTTCGAAGCGTATAGTCGCTACAACATCGGTGCAATCGGAAAATAACAGAGTTTCTTATGCGGTAGTTTCTTATCTTTCTTCGGATCCCATCTGGATTCAATACATATTGGACACTTCTTGGGGTATTCATTCTCCTTGTAATATAGAGCACAATTATTCAAGAAAACATAGATCGTACTATACCCCATACCCGTACTTTTCAACTTCTTGTTGCACTCCTCGTAAAACTCAGGCAAAGTATGAGGTTTGGGAAAAATATGACCCAACAATTCCAGGAACTCGGTGAATGATGTGTTAGTCCACTTGTTCTTAACCTTTACGTGCATTAGCTTGACAATGAAACTCAAAGAACTCATTACTTTAGATCTAGGGTATGGTCTCCAATTGCTCGAACAAAGTTTCAAAACTGCCACAGTTTGTATGATTCTCGTCTCTCATCTCCGTGACACTCGAATGACCACCAACATCATAAGTGGGTCTCAAATGGTCATACACGTTTATCATTTCATCTTATACAATTTGGGTTGGCATTTCTTCGGGAATTTCCAAATTTCACCATGTCTTGTCCAAACCTCATAAGTAGACAAAAGTCTGTAGGTGATGAGCGTCAAGGAAACAAAATGATCTACAAAAGGACGCTCAATTCATGTAAAAGGAAAATCCGGCGAATTCTTTCCTTAATTTTATTTAATTTGCTTTAGTTGTCTATGAACGTGTTCCTTTTCATTTGTGCTAGTTATTTATAACTTTTCCTTATTTATCTTTTTTAAAATAGTTGAGTTCTTAGTTGGGTCTCTTTGTTCATTTTAAATAGTTTATGTATCATTTTGCAAAACTTCATCTTCTTAAATTTGATCTCTCTACCTATAATTATTTTGAAATAAAAAATCTTTTGGGGGGTTTTGGAACATTCGCAAACTATTGGGGAGTATTCGAGAAAGTTTCGTGCATCTTTCAAAAGATTATAAAATTGCAGTTTAACCCTTATTTGCGAGACCGGAGGACATGCCCGTAATACAAGTTGTATACAGGCGCACTTAATTTTTCTGAATATTCATTGACCGGCATACTGGCCCTAGGAGTTGCATACCTATCGCGATTTTTGAAACGCCAAACGACAACTTCTTAAGCATTTTTATCCCTTTTCTCTTCATTCTCTTCAAACCCTACCCGTTTTACTCTTCACTTTCTCTTTGAAATTCGATTATCTTCATATCTTTCTCTCTAAATATTCCAACAACCCATCTCAATTACTCTCTAATCATTTAAAGGCTTCATTATGCCTAAAATAAAAGAAGTTTATTCATCTTTAAGGAGCAAGAAGGCAGCTAGCTCGTCCATGCTCAAGAGAAAGAATCATCTCTTCCTCCTCGTGGTACCAAACCAATCGATGTCAAACCGGGAAGGAAAATCGACTTATAGGCTTTCGTGGATGGTCCAATTTTTTCACTCATCTCGAATTTCAAGGTTTAATACTTTCCTATCAATAGAAATTAACTTAGTCGTTAGTTTCTACCTATAATTTTACTTAAATTTTGATTATGATTGTGATACAAACTCTAATGTGTCTAAAGTGAATGGCAAAAATGTCAAAATCACCGAAACTATCCTAGCATGGTTCTTTATTCTAAAAAATTCCGGTTTTGATACCTTTTGAAATATTGGGTGGGGTAGTCTTGACGAGTCCCTTTTTTTTAAGTGTTCATTCTTTCATGGAAGCCCACTAAGTGATTCCAAATACCAATATTTGGAAAGCTTATCACTTTTCTCTTGCTTTTCAAGTAGCCTATAATATAGTTTTACATGGCTTCTTTTGTAAAGAAAGACACGATGATATGATTTATTCTTATAAATCTTACATTATGTATTTTATTTATCACACTGAGCCAATCAACTTTCTGGCCATTATGATTAAAATGATGAATCACGTTAGGATTCACACTTTGAGTGTTCCATATGGTTTAGCTCCCACTTTGTTTTTTGAAAATCATGGTCTCGATCTCTCTCAATATCAAAATCAATAATCTTAATCCAAATAGGTTTTTCAAATAACTTGTCATAAGAAAAATGAAATTTGTCATTCACAACAATGAATATTTTACGGAAAAACAACTCGAAAAACTTAGGGGTGAAATAGAAATTTCAAACATCAATGCTTCAATCCTTTCTTCCATGGGAATCCCCATTCCCTCCTCTCTAATCTGAAATGAGCCCATCCAAAATCCTACTACCAGTGGCACCCCTCTTCCTTGTCGTGTCTTGAAGCTACTATAATCAGTTCATGAATCTCATAGAACAATAGTTTGAGCAATTGGAGAAGAAGATTGATGATTTGAGAAGTGAAATGTCATGTTGCGGTCATCATTCTAGTCGCCGATTTTGTAGTCTTTCTTCTCATTAATTTGTGATTATGGTGCTCGTCTTTGGGTTTTCTCGTTTTATCTTTATTTATGATGTTTTATGGTTATTGAACTCACTTTGTTTAGTTGTAATAGTTTCAAAACTTGTTTGTTTGGTTGCTTTTAATTCTCATTTTTATGTTGTTCGATGTTTTGGGAACTTATCTTGAATTATATATTATCAAATTAAGTTGGTTTTTGTTGTTTTTTTATTACATGGGTGTCCGGACCAGCTTTCACGCACCACGACTAATATCATGGGAAATAAACACGTCTCCCTATGCATATTCCCAGGTAAATCAGAACTAGGTTACCCATGTTCAGGGAGCGGAGAGAACCTTGTACCTCTTGCTTTACCCCCCTTTAAGGCTGAGGCTTTGGCCAGTTGAGCTAACACAACTAGTTAAGTTGGTTTTTGATGTTGGTTCTTATTATGATTTCTTATATTGTTATTAGTTTAGCTTAGTTTTTATTATTGTTATAGTATTTGAGATTTGTGTTATGCTACTTCAATCTCGTCTCTAATCTCTATCTCGGTCATGTAGGTGGCTTTGCATCTTGGTCCCTCATATTTGGAACATTGCATTTTAGTCCTTCATATTTAGAAAATTGCATTTTAGCCCATATCTCTTGAAAATTGCATTTATATCCCTACTATTTTAGAAAAATTAGTTTTATCCCCTTCGACATACAAAATTGCATTATAGTCCTTTATATTTAGATAATTGCATCTAAGTCCCTAAATTTGAAAAACTGTACTTTAGTCCCTCAAATATAAAAAACTGCATGTAGGTCTCTCAACTTTGGAATGTTGCACCTAAATCTCTCAAAATTGAAAATTGTGTTTTAGTCTCTCAAATTTTAGATAAAATTTCACTCATATTCCTTAATTGTACTATCTTTTTCAAACTAGTCTCTGGTTTCTTTTTGTTGTTGACAAAGGGGGAGAAAGATCAAAGATATTAGTTTACACTTTTTATAAAACTTCTATAAAATTTCTTTGACACAAATTCGCAAACTTGTGGTATGCACTTAGTAAGGGGGAGTTAAAAGATTTAAATCAAAACCTTTTAACAAAATATTTTAAATCCTTCTTTATAAATCTCTTTTAAAATCAAAAATGTTTTTATGCATAGAGTAAGGGGTAGTTACTCCATTTACCGATCTTTAACTCGTTTAAATTGCCTCATATTATTTTTTAAGGGAAATATTGTTTAAACACTCTTTAACGACAAACTTGTATATTTCGATTTGTCAAACATTAAAATAGGGGAGATTGTATTCCTACCCTTTTTTTTAATCTTGTTTAATTATTTGCCAAATCTTTTTTTAATATCCCAAAATATTGCATTATGCTTAACATGTTTTACTCTCTCTCTCTCTCTCTCTCTCTCTCTCTCTCTCTCTCTCTCTCTCTCTCTCTCTCTCTCTCTCTCTCTCTCTCTCTCTCTCTCTCTCTCTCTCTCTCTCTCTCTCTCTCTCTCTCTCTCTCTCTCTCTCTCTCTCTCTCTCTCTCTCTCTCTCTCTCTCTCTCTCTCTCTCTCTATATATATATATATATATATATATATATATTTATATATATATATATGTATGTATGTATATATATATTCTTAACAAACCTTTTTAAAGCTAATTTTAAAAACCAGGCCGGCATACTGGTGCCAAACCCCGCAAGCCATAGGTAGCCGTTAGGCAACGGTCACATGACATGTTAGATTTCGCTTGTTGGACTAAAGGACAAGGCGGACCGGCATATACCGCCCATAGGACCGCATATTAGCGCGAGGTTAATTCCTTGGCTATAAAAGGAGCTCTTTCATATGCAATTTTCACCTCTTACCAAATTAATTAATGTTACAAAATTACATCCAACATTATTGGTCTCAAGCTAAAATTGTTAATTATCCAAGCTTGATCATTCAACTTGTCAAATCCACTCAATTAAGGAGTTAATCAAAGAAGCTTCAAAATCTAATCTATTCAATGAAGAGACAAAATCTCAACTTTCATATCCACTCTTAGGAGTATTAGTAAAATTTACTTAACCATTCAAACAGGTGTTATATCCCCTTAAGTCTAGTCTTTGTAATAGATAGATTAAGAGAGCGTGTGAGTATAGAAAGTATACTCGGTGATTCCTTACATTGCGATAACACAACAGTTTGCGTCGTGGTTTCTAAGTGGTTTTAAATGGTATTGTGTTCTCGCCCCGGTTAAAAGAGATACCAGCTTAGTTGAAGAAGCTTGGATCCTAAGGTGCCTACCTTAGGTAGTGGAGTAGGAAAACTTAACCACTATACATGATTGTGTACTTTATTTTCCTTATCTATTTACTTATTGTATTTTGATTACTCGTCTTGATTTTATATCAATTCTCTAGTCATCCCTTGCATGATCCTCCTAGTGTTATATATAATTACTTAGAAATTTTTTCTTCCAACTTATAATTTTCCAGAAGATTTTAAGTAGGCATTATTTACATTAGTATCGTACTCACCCCCCCCCCTTTCCAGTACACTCAATAAACATTAACATAAAGATAACAAATTGATTTGAAACCAAAAAGTTAATAGGTTATGCTTTAGAAACAAAAAAAAAAACTGAAAATTATAAATGTGATGAAATCAAATTATGTATTACAATTAGATGGTCAAACAAACGAGAAATTAGAATATAATTTTAAACTTAGTATTGAATTTAGTAATGTAGGATCGTCTATGGATCGATAGTATAAACTCGGTAAGAACATATGAACTGGGAGGAAGAAATTGGGATAAGAGAGTATGTATCGAGAGTGATTCGCGTGAAGTTTTCAATAAGATCATTTGGGAGAGTATCGATCGGGGTATAGGGGAAAGGGGGATCAAGAATATAAAGAGCATATTGAATCAAAATCTATCGTAATGCGGTGAGTATCATCTATAGAAAGGCTAATATTTTTTCATATTGGCTTGCCAGATTAGGGTCCTCAAATAGAAAGAGAGTTGTATTTTTTTTGAAGAGTTGGAGGGAATGAGGAATCACTTGATGCAAGATAAACATTGATGGGAACTGCAGCATATCTTGACTCTTGCGACTACGTAAGCGGTCTCCAGACGTGGTAAAATGGGTCTCCATACACATTGGTGACTGCCTTTCGTTGCCAATGGTTAGTCATTAGTGTCTCGTTGTTAGATTTACTCTTTAGTGACCAACAAACACTAGTACTGGCCGAGGACGACCAACGAGCACTCAGTATTCGCTTTTAGTGGCCAAAAAATATTTCTTTGATCAGTGACCACTTCAAGGTAGTCAAATATCTTATCCTTTTAGTGGCCACTAAGGTGGTCTCCAGAGGGGCGATCACATTACCAACCATTTTTCGGTCTCTAAAACTAAATTAATTTTACTGACCATCACGCGATCGCTAGAGGTATTAAAATAAAAAGAATATCTACAAAACATTACTACAAAAGTTCAATTATTGAATAAAATAAGAACAATGTAAAATTTGAATTAAAGAATTATCGAATACAAAGTACAAAATTATAGTATGAATAAAATATAACAAAGTTTGAATAAATAACAATATAGTCTGGATAACAAATAATAAAGTCAAGGAGACAGAGTTTTATCGGGAGACTGGGTCTCGTCAGCATCTTCATCATCTCCGGGTCTCGACCTACTTGAAGATTATACTCTCATGCCGGATTACTCGATTATGGATTAGTCAGTTGTGATGGACCGGGTGAGATGATATCCAAAGGAGCCTTACCCTACCGTAACGTTAGCTAGTTGAGGTGTCCAGCTAGCGTCATATAGTTTTCTTGTGTAAGGACATGAGCGATCAGGGTGGTTGCGGTAGTGCCAGTCGACCCTTGGTCTTGGGTTTTGGATGATCCCGTATCCCAAGTTAAATCATTCACAACTAGAACTATCAGTTAGAATGTATCCACCATCCATTTGGGACGCACGGTATTATCCGGGTCCTAGGTCAGCCTCTTACTCTCGTTTGGAATGACCGTTGTAACTCAAGGGCTCTAACCCTTTCTTGTAGGGCACATATGTTCCTATGGCACCTCAATACAAGAAATGTTGATCTTCCTTGGTTAAATACTGCGATGGTGTGGCTGAGGACCCAAGGACATCACTTGAAGAAGACAAAACCTGATTGATCCTCGATCTCAACTCAATATATTAGTGTACAAAATTTTTAAATTGGGATAATTATAATTAGTCAATTGTAAATGATATTCTAACTTACATCGAGTGCTCGAAGCACTCATCCCTACAATCTATTAACCAAATCAAAATTCAAAACAAATAAACAAAAGAGGTTACAAATAATAATTCAATAATAGTTAGAATAATAAAAAGTCACAAAATAAATAAATTTTACTTAGTTTATGTTATTGGGTTGGATGAGGGGCGGCGGTGGGTTCACTGAGGCTCGACGGGAGGAAAAAAAATACGTCGGGGATATGGTTGACCGAAAGCGGCGCGAAACACCGAGAAATTACGGTAAGGTGTCGAATGGTGGTGGGGAGGGGAAAGGGTAAAGATTCTTTTTGATAAAATGAAAACATGGAGGATGAGAATGAAATGAATTAGAACCAGTTCCTGATTTGTATATTGTTTTAACCTTCTAGCGACCATCCTGGCGGTTGCTAGAGTTGAGTAAATTGGTCGGTAAAGACACAAATTAACAATTTTGGACCACCAATTATTCGGTTGATCTTCTAGAGACCAAGTGGCAGTTGTAAAGGTTTTGAATTACAAATGACCATAAGCGGTCGCTAGAAGGTTGACAACAACGATAAATAATTTCAGTCGGTTATTACACGTGCCATATAAGCGGGCGTTAAAAGTGTTAGGCCACTACTGAAAAATTTGTGGTCGTTAATGCAATTTTCTTTGATCGGTGAAGGTATTTTGTTTTTTTATTGTTTGATTGTCTCAAGCGACCACTCGCGGTCGCTAATCCTTATCCTCTAGCAACCACGATTTACAATTGTTAAAGACGTCGTCGCTGGACACGATACCCAGTAGTAGGGTGAACTCTAGAGTTATATATATTTTTCTCATGAGTAAAATTAATGGGTCAATAATTTAGGTCGTTATTTATCAGAAAAAATGTAAAAATAGAAAGATATAGTTAAGGCCCTGTTTGATTTGTAAAAATAATAGGCATTTTCTGTTTTTTATTTTCTATATTTTTTAAAATACTAATGGAAACATGTTTGGGTAGAGAAAATGAAAACAGTTTTTTGGAAAATTAAATGAAAACGACCCTATATCGGAGAACGTGAAATCGACGTTTTCCATATTTTCTGAAAATACTGAAAATGGAAACGAAAATAATTTTTTGAAAATTTACTCTGAAAATGAAAATTGAAAATATTTCCACGAACCAAACGGGGCCTAAATGTGTAGAATTTTAAAATATGTCGTGGATAATTTATTACATAAATTGTTTTAATTTTATATGTTTTCTTATATTAGTTAGAGTAATATCGATTATATAATATTTTTCTTTCATATTATTAGTATATTTAAAATATAATTGGTACTTTATATAATATAGCCATCCGTAATCTAGGTTTTCTTGAGTCGTCGGTTTCCATATGGAATTGAATTTAATCACCAATTCCATTTCTGATCTTATACATAGCTATACATAGGGAGGAGTGTATATTTTTGTAGGATTAGTCGCGTAAGTTAGTCTAGACCATCTACTTTAAGAAAAACTAATTTTACGAGAATGATGCACTACAAGAAATAGTATCATTAGGGACGAGGTTATTGCGGCAACACTAAAATGGCCTCTAATGATATTTTTATACACCAAAATGGCCTCTAATTATATTTTTAGCGGCAATATTTTCCACTAAAGATAAAATCAATAGAGGCAAAAACAAATAATTTGCTACTAAAGGTATTTTTAGAGACGAACTTATATGGACGAACAAATAGCGGTTATTAGCAAGAAAATTAAGATTTTTAGTGTTAAAATTTTGGCCGCTAAAGATACTTTTTCTTGTAGTGATGGTCGACCTAATGTTCTTTTGTGAGAAATCCCTCAGTTCTCTAAATCAAGAAGCGCTATCGATCCCGGTTTAATTTAAAATAGACCCACTATATATAGCTTATGCGTGCATGTTATTTTGAAATATTGAATCCTTACATTATCGCCAATAAAGTGACTTCATGGTGATTATTTTAGTTGGTTTAGATGAATCCTTTGCTCCTATACGCAATTAGGTGCGTATGCCCTCTCCAATTCCTTCTTTGGATGAAGTTTTCACTTTACTCATTCAAGAAAGTATACAAGATCTTTTCACAAATGGCTTTCGCATGCATAAAATTAGGGTTAAAAAATCTGAGCTTTTTCCATGGCATCCTTTGAAATCTCTGACTTGAGCAACTTAATATTATAAAAATACAAAGAAAAGAATGCTACATTAAATTTGGCAAAATCATTTAAAATGTGCCTAGCAAGAAATTACCTTAACTATTTTCCATTTTCATATAAAGGCAGCTATTTATGTTAAATTTGTGAGCTCCCTAACAGTATTAGTAATACAAAATGGATTTATCTTTTTGCAATGAAAGAAAATGATTGAAAGAGAAACTATAAACAGGAATATCTTTGCAAATTTCTGAATCTCCAATACTAATTTGTGTTGATTCAAGATTCATTATCTGTGTACAATTTCTTGATGAATTGTCCAAATTAAGTTTCATATCTCACCTAGCTTAGTAGCCGATAAAGAGATGGAAAGAGAGGACTTGCATGATAAAAGAAGAGCATGTCAATTTAGCCAGGATGACCGCCTGACAATCAAACAATGAGACTCGATCCCTAGAATTTATGAGACCCCAAGATCTCCCTCGTAACTATAACATTACGTCCAAGCCCAATCACATTGTAATGATTGCAGGCAAGTCATCCTTGGCTAGTAAACAAGACTCTTCTCATCATGTTAGGCCTACTTTCCCTTTTCCTCATACTTCACTGTAAGGATGGATGCATATAATTATAAGTGGCATATGTATTTATAGCCAACAAGTGTGAATATTTCTAAATATAGTCCAAGATATCAATAACCCAAAGGTCATACGTCTAGATGTTGATAATTTAGGTGCCCATTCCATGCAGGAATAAATTCCTTGGAACAGAAGGAATATTTGTACATTGACTTCTTATTAGATAGATGGAATGTCAAAAGAATCAAAAGAATTGATGGAAACTTCTCGCTCTAAATTAGCAAGTAGCGTCAATAAGAAAGTACTGGTCAGGATTTCTTATGATCAAATGCCTTTAACTTATCCTTTGCTGGAGAGATGGCATTGTGGTCAGAAATGTTTTTTAAATAGCGTGATTTACTTATAAAATCGATTATTTAATAATTTTAATAAAAAAATCCAACCCAACAAAATGACCAAAATACATTTTATAATAGGAAAAATTATGAAAGTTAGAATCTTTTAAATAAATAAGATATCTAAAAGTAAACATAAGAATTAAGGATAAAAATGACAAACTATGACCAAATTGAATCTTTTGCTAGTCTTTGAAGTTGTCATCTTTTTTTTCAATTAGCAAATTTTGTCGCCAGAAATTTCATTCCAATAGGGATTGGTTAATTTGTAACTTGTTTTTTTTAATGCATACTTCTTTCGACTAAAAAAAAGGAATTTTTTCAGAGGATAAAAAAACACTGGATTTGTTAGGGATGAGTTATTGAGTAATAATCTATACCACTTAAAAATATACCACTCAATTACCGCCTATGACATGGTGTAAATTGATTGGCAATAAATTGCTAGCCATATCAAGAAAATAAATAAATTAACGATTTATTGCCAACCAATTCACGCCACTTCATGAGTGGTATATTGGGTTGTATATTTTGGGTGGTATATATCATTACTTTGAGTTATTAAGCATTTGAACTTTTTAAACAGTTAACTCTTTGAAATACAATATGCTGCTAGGTTCTATTTTTTTTTTTGTTCTAAACACTTATATTAATTAACCAAATAACCAATTACAAAGTTTGTTAGCCTATCCCAACAGGGGACAAATCAAGGCCTAACAGCTTAACTAACATAGTAGGAAAAGGACTTGCACAATAGTCAAAAGACTCACCATGAGGTGAACTTTTGCAAGCCCTACCCGCTATCAAATTTCCATCTCTTCTAGTGTAAGAGAATGATGGATTACAATTTTCGAAAACAAAATAAATACTTCTAATTACATTCGCAATACAAGGAGAATTAAATACAAAGTTGCTAACTAAAGGCTCCATAAGAAGAAGATTGTCGTTCTCCACTATGCAGTGGAAATTTTTGAGTTCCTTCGCCCATAGACAAGCTTTTAAAACTCCCAAACCTTCAGCTTCCAAGCTATTGTCAGCGTTAATTCTCAAAGCTTCACACTTTAATACTCTTCCTTTATAGTCCCTGGCAACACAAGAAATAGTGGATCTATTTTTAGTATAAGAAACATCGCAATTTATTTTAATAGAATTTTTAGGAAGAGGTTTCCATTTACTAACGGTTTTATGATCTTGCTTGATATGATCTCACAATTGCATATTCGAGGTTGAATTACTCCTATAATTGGGGTAAATCTTATTTCAAACAAGCTATAACAAGTAATATTGACTAAACAAGTGCATAAATGAAAATACATTATTTTTTTAAAAGAAAATATTTTGAAAATATATAACGTAGAGTTCATCGCATTCCAAAATTATTACAAAGACTATCCAAATAACTGATCACATCAGTGAGGGGGTCTGAAACTAGTTCTGAGGGAGAAGATCATATTGAAAATGCCTACCTAGTATTAGATATGAGATAAGAATAACATATTTTGTATTTATATTTCTTAATGAATTACATGTACAAGTGGGTGGTATATATAGCTAAGTTACTTGCTCACTACTCTAGAATATATCCTCTCAACTAACTTTGTCATGTAGTGATAGGTAGCACTATTGTATGATTAGTTACACCCTAACTTATGGTGCATTACTTTGATCTTGATTGTATGGTTCAACACCTAGTAATCCACTACTCAATTCTTAAATTTATAAGCATGCCTATAAAGAAAATGATTTAAGAGAAATATTACCGTCTCGAATTGTGTACATGAGAGGTTGAATTTTTCAGTTAAGGTTCGATGCGAATTAATATCTTGAACAATTTCAAAAAGATGTCAGTATAGACGATGACAATTCATCTAGTAATCGTATTAGTGATTTGTCAAGCTTTCATGACCGCAAGAATTTCTCATCTGATTGTTGATTCTAAACATGGATTCTTGCCTTCACAAAACAATGGATTTATGTCTCAATATGATCCTATCCCCGCAATCCCAAAAGGTTTGAGAGGGTCCAAAAAGGAAGCATCGCTGCGATAATTCGAAATAGTATTGTTATTTACTTGGTTCTAGTGAGTGCTTCATAGGATTCTTATGAATCTCTCTTTCCAGTAACCTCCCAAAAATTTAAGGTATGTGGTTGTTAGGAAAGAAAATAATTGGCTTTGGATTCCACTTTGTGTTATTAAAGAAATATTTTATACTACTCGTCAAGATGTCCAAGCCACTCTGCGAATTGTAGAAACCACTTTCATATTCCAAGACTTCGTGATATTGAGGGCCTATTCCTTTAAAAGAAAATATGATACATTGGGACAAAAAGAATTTGCATCAAATAGAGGGTCTAGAATGCTCGACTACGCTATCATCTCGATAATGTGTTCGACTAGTGGTGCCTGATATAATCTACATTGTGGTAAGGGTTTTTATTTTTCAAAAGAGTCAAACCACATAAGATTGCCTCATTGCGTAATTTCTAATTGAAGACCCTACTTTTTGTGGGAAGTTTCAAATGCCATACAAATATTCAAATGATGGGGCCGCTCGATACTCTAGATGAGGAGCTTTGAGATTCTTTTCCACCTTCATGGAAGAAATTGAAAAATATATAGTTTTAGTGGAGTACTTACCATTAGATGTAAAGGTCCATATATAAGGTTGTCTCCCTCATCCGTCATATACAAGAGTATTCTGCTATTATGATTAGCCTCTACATTAGAAAAACGTTAAAAGGGACATTTCAATTAGGATAAATCCTCCAACAGGAGTTAATTACCGATAACAATCTTTGTGAAAGTCCATATATAAGGTTAGTTACCAAAACGTTTCGTAATTGGGAGAGATGTCTTAAGCAATTTACCATCCCAAATGTTGATGCTACATTAATTTTCCACTTGGAATGAGCAACCCCACTTAAGGACCAAGTTCATATTCTCAAAATAACTATATCCCAGACCACTGACTTTCTCAAAATAATGTTGTATTCTAAAATGAGATATAAAATACCAGTTACAACTTATGTATATAATATGCACAAAACAAATAAAAAGGAAATACATAGTTTGATAAAAAAAAATATAAAGAAAAAGGTTAGAATACAACATAGTATGGCAACATACCTATGTAATAACTCACTGAAGCATTTGCACATGATTAAATAATTCATTAATAATAACATAAAATAAGATATATCAAAAAAATTGTACCACAAAACTATGTAATAAACAAAAAAGAACAACACAGAAAAGTACATGATGTGAATTAGAAAATTTAAAGTAATAAGTTGAAAAACAAAATAGTCTAAGTAATCGAAAAATTTCTATAACTCTTGAAATTTTAGAAAAAAGAATAATAAGTAAAAAAAAGATAGACATGAGCAAAATAAAAAATAAAAAGCTTGATAACCACCTTTAATTGGATCTTTTATGGTTATACCTAGAAGTTGGTACTTAAATTTAGACATTAGAAATATACCATCGGAGATAAGATATTATTACTTGAAAATAGCCAATACTCTCAATAGGAAAATGAATGTTTAAACATATGAGAACTTTTTCATAACTCAAAGAAATGAATAAAATGCTAATAAACTTATCTTGTGGTGATACACTCAAAAAGATATCTTTAGCGGCAAATTTTTTAACACTAATTATTTTAATTTTGTCGCTAACAGCCGTTATTTGTTCGGCCCTATAAGTTCGTCTCTAAAGATATCTTTAGTAGCATATTATTTGGTTTTGCCTCTATTGACTTTATCTTTAGCGGCAAATATTGCCGCTAAAAATATAATTAAAGGCTATTTTGGTATTTAAAAATATCATTAGAGGCCATTTTAGTGTTGCCGCAATAACTTCGTCCCTTATGATACTATTTCTTGTAGTGATATAATTGCATATTCAAAACCAAATATTACAAATAGTTATGTAAAAAACACTAGACAAGAACTAAATTATATAAAAAAAACAAATTGTATAAGAATATATAGAAAACTATTAAAAACCGATATCAGTTATGAAAAAATTTCCATAAATAAACAAAGATATCAAATTAAAAAAAATTATATAAAGAGAGAATAGTTTTTTCCAATAATATTGTTATACAAAAACTAAAATATATAACATATTTTAAGATATATCTACTGAACATAAGAGTTTCAAGTACTTAACAAGAGTTGTCTGAGTTAAAGGAGAATTTATACAACTAATGTTTTTCAAGTAACATGTAAACACATATAATCAAACAATACAGATAAATATAAAGTTAAAAAACAGATTTGAAACCAAAAAATTAGTAGGCTATGCATTAAAATGAAAAAAAAACACTGAAAAATTATATATATGATGGAATCAAATTATGCATTAAAGATAATCAAATGATGAAATCAAACGAGAAATTAAATATGATTTTATGAAAGCTGACCTAAAATTATGAAGTTTAAACTAAAAATGAAGTTAGTAACTGAGGTTCATCTATAGATCAATAGTATAAACTCGATAAGAACAAAGGATACTAAAGAGAACAAATAGGGATAAAGATAATATGCATCAAGAAAAATTTGCATGAGGTCTTTGATATGATTACTAGGGAGAGTATAGATCAAGGTCCAGGGTCAATATGGGTCAAGGATAGTAGGAGCACACTGAATCTAAATTCATTGTATGAGGTGAGTAGCATCCATATAAAGCTAATATTTGTGCAGACCGGCTTGTCAGATTAGGAGCCTTCCTGATGAATGGAAGTTGAATTTTCCTTGAGGATTCGGAGAGATTGGGACGACACTTGATACGAGATAAAGTCAGATGGGTGACCCCTAGAGTTATATATATTTCTCCTCACGAGATAACCAATTCTACGTAATTTTCCTTTTGCGACCATCCAAACGGTTGCTAGAGGTCTTGAAGGGTTTCCATAAGTGGTTTTCACCTCTAACGACCGTTATTGGTTGCTAAAAGGTCGTCGGTAGTGGTTGGTCTTAAGAGATGCCCCTTCGAGAGAGTACTATTGTAGTAGCTAAACGTGCTACCTTTACTGATCATTATATTCCTTGCTAAAGTTAAAGTTCTTTAGCTACCACCAGTGGTTGCTAGTACATCAATAGTTTTAGCGATAACGTCGTGGTCACTAGTAATTTTTACATTTAGCGACTATGTAGTGGTTTCTAGTACTCCAATACCTTTTGCTGCCACTAGATTGTCGCTAGAGGTGTATAAATAACAAAAATATTTTTTTATTTATTCATTTACAGTTCCTCATTATAACACTTGCTAAACTTCAAAAGCATACTAAATTTGAAATAATCAACAAAACCACCAAAAATTAATAAATTTATACTACTAGTCTGTCTCATCTCCGTCCCTCTAAAGGGCCATAAACTCATTACTACTATTGATATGCATCGTCTCGTGGATATCGACGTCATATGAATAACCGTCCCAAGTATCATCTAGCTCTTCCTCATCATCTATAATAGTTGGAATGTGCTCTAATCTATCTTGGTCGATTTTGGTGTATTATTTGTTATTCATTCTTAATCCATATATCTTTGTGGTGTCATTCACAATAGGAATCGGCTCAAATGTTTTAATCGTCGAAACGACACCCAAATAATCTGCACTCCAACCATGACGACTGGTCACTTCTCAAACAACTTTCCATGCACCGTTTCGTGATCCCTTAGTATGCACTATATTATCAATGTAGAACTGGTTCCTCTTCTTACCAATATGAACTAGTGTCGATTCTTATCACACCGAATACATTTGCACTTGCACTTGAACATCACTATTGATTTTTTTTGGAGGTCCACACTGAATACATTAAACAATAAACCATACCAATGAACTTTTTTTGTAAAACAGAACCGTAATCCATGCTGACAAGTTTTTCACCTTTATCACTTATGACCCACTTCACCCCATTCATAATACATGAATCATATTTCCACACTATTCGATTAGGTACATTAACCACATACTCAAATTCTTTGGTTACAACTGGATCGCATGCTTCATTCATGTAAAACATCTAATAACTAAAATATTAGTCAGTTACACTATCTAGAGCAATGATTTGATTTTGAAATATATTTTACCTTATCTAAGAACCCATAGTAAAATCTATTTAGATGATTTTTTCCACATCTACATGACCATCTACAACCATAACCAACTTGTGTTCCCTAAAACACAAAATAATATAGTCACACGATTATTAAGAATAAGAAAATAACAAAGATGGATCATAAATAACGTACTCTATATATAATTTAATCTCATCACAAGATCGTTTAGTACACCAAACCAGCATGGCATAATCAATTTGGGGAAGATAAATAAAGCTCTATTTTCTGATCGGATGAGATTGACTTTTGAAAATCAATTTCTCTCTTGGTTCTAGCAATGGATCTGTAAATCTTCCGGGATCATTAAACTTGGGGTTTCACTCCTCGATATAACGTGATATAAAAGTCAAACTCTTATCCAAAACGTAACCCTCAGATATTGAACCTTTTGTCCTTGTCACATTTAATATATATTCCTTTAACTTTTTCAAATAATGCTCAAACGGGTAAATCTGACGCATTTAGACTGGTTCACCAAGTAGTGTTTCATCGTACAAGTTCATGACTAGATGAATCATGATATCAAAAAAAGAGTTTGAATGGATATCATCCGGGCACATTAGAATAATAACATCGTTTTTTACTTTTTCCAGTTCTTGGATACTCAAATTCCTTTTACAAAACATACGTCAAAGATTTTACAAACCCACGATGGCAACAGTAACCGCTTTTTGCTCAAGAAATCCCGACACACTAGCAACAAATAAGAAATGCATCATAATGAGACAATTGTGGAATTTCATTCCAATGATTCTCCCAAAATCAATCACAACGATATTTCTCAAACTCGATGCAAAAATATCTGGAAACATTTAGGCCTTCATCCGTTTAAAAAAAATCATCTCGCTTATCCAGACTAATTGCATACTTCATTTTCAGTTGCATCGCCCTATCCCTTGCATCTGTAGACAACCACAATTACTCTTGATTTCACAAACCCTTCAAATAGAGTCTCTTTTCATGTTCTATTTATTGACTTTGTTGTCATGACGCACAACTGCACCAAGTAAGCTATCACATATATTCTTTTCACAATGTATAACATCGATGTCGTGTTTTAACAATTTTTTAGACCAATAAGATAATTCGTAAAATATGCTCTTCTTCTTCCAATTGAACTATTAAAATTCACGTTCTCTTTATTACCTTACCACCGAAGTCCTTATGTTTTCCTTGAAACACAAAGGTCACCCCGTAGAGTTTTGTTTGGTTACGGTGGGACTATACTTCTTAGGAGGAGATCTATACTTTCTCTTTAGATACAAATTTATATTTTTATAAAATAGATGTGAGAATGGTAACATCGTCTGTGATTAAAATACACTATCCGTTATTTAACTTGAAGATAAGGCATATAATCCATGCATTCCGGAAATGCCTTTTAACCTCGACCCGACCAACCCACTAATTACAATCTCGCTGGATAATTAGTAACTATATAAATTATGCAACCACACAACAAAAACACTTCATTCTTATGTGAATCGTAAGTAGGGATTCCTTGACCCCACAACATATTCAACTCATCTATCATAGGCTGAAGGATTACATCCAAATCTTCCCCACGATAATGCGGACAAGGCATCTATAACGCTAACACATCATCGTCGATTCTTTCATGCACAACCATGGTGATAAATTCAAAAGTGTCAATATCATTGGCTACATTCTATATGAATTGTTTTGTTCAGAGAATGGATAAAATACATCAAGTCCTAAGCACAAACAAAGATATTAAGCCTCTCTAGCAAACTCTAGGTGGCGCTCGTCAAATACTTTCCAACTAAGGCCATCAATTGGATGACGCAAAACATCCCCGCAAGTAGATTTCCCGGTCTTGTGTCATTTACTTTATAGAAAGTCTCGATATGTACAATTTTTGACCTCTCAAGTGGCAGAAAAATAACGTAAATTCTTATGCGATACTCTCATCCCCTTATTTGGGTCCCACCTAGATATTTTACAAATTGTACATGCATCTAATGATTTATAATCACCTCATTACAATACACAATCATTTAAACAAACATCAATGGTATCATAATCTAAACCCAAACTCTTTAATTTCTTGTTAGAGTCTTTATATGATGAGGGTAAGGTATGTCCATCAAGGAAAACCCGACTCCAAAACTATATAAAATCTGTGAACAAAGTATTTATACACTTTTTTCTCAATTTCATATGCATCAATTACGCGATAAAATTCAATGACCCTATTTTTATGATATCGGGATACAACTCGGTATTCATTTCCGTAACTAAAGCAATAAAGGAACCTACGTTATTTCGTGGAACATTCTCATCTACTATTTCCCTGTCCAATTGGTTAACAATGCCCCTCAATCATCTATCACATTTATCATCTTTGCATCTACAATATTTGAAATATCATTCTAATGAACACCATGGAAATTCCAAATTTCATATGTCAATAAAACCCATTTCACAAAATATCCCCCTTAGCCTCAAGAATATTTATTTTAAGATTACTCATACACCAGTTACATGTGCATTGAATCACATTAGAACTATCCATGCGTGAAGAAACAAATTCAATGAAACTCTTCACATACTTTACAAAAGCTAAAGTAGTATTTCTTTTTCTTTAATACACTATTTATTGCTAGGTACACCCATTTGCACTTAATTGAATCATTGATAAAATAATCTAAATAAAGTACTATTATCGTGAATAAATTGTGTAAATTATATTGACATTATATCTAATATATATATATATATATGAATTAAACAAAAAATATTAAATTTAGTATAATGTAATAATTTCTTAACATATCTCACACTAGCTTTTTTAATTTTATATTTCTAAACCTTAAATTTTTCCTCATAATTTACACAAATTCCTTAAATTATAGCAAATAATTAAATATATTATGCAACTACATCACATAATACATTAAACACCATATTATATATCATAAAAATAAAAATGAAAAAATTTTATGAGTTAAAAAATGGAAGAAATGCCTCAATGAATGTGGTGGATTGGATGTGTTAAATAGGTCTTAATGAGTTGAGCTATGCTTGGAGGTGCCCGATAGCGGAATAACAGGTTGTGACAAAAATTGGTGGCTCTATTATGAGATTTTTGGAAAGGATTTTTTTTGATTTTTTGTGGAAAGTTATTAAGAAAGTGGGGAAATGTTGATTTGGTAACTTTCTACCAATTCGTTGTGTATTTATTACGGTTCCATTCTTCCTATTTTGCAACTATCTATATATTTGTTCTTTTCACATTAACGATCTCCTAGGGTGGTCTCTAAAGGGTTTTTATATCCTTGATAGAAGGTAAATTACTAACCACCACAGGGATCACTAAAATATTTGTATATTTTAGCGACCACCATGGATGTCAGTAAGGAATTTTAATTTTATTTATATATTTTCTTAATGTTCCTTTACCGACCACTATGACGTTCGCTTGATACCTTCTGGATACTAGCGACCCCTTTGTGACCAGTATTAACTTTTTTTTAAATAAAGAATAAGTGACCATTAATGTGGCAGCTAATAGTTGTTACCTATTTAGTGACCATACTTGCACTCTTCAGAAGATCTATATATATAGAAAAAAAATTGGCAACTATTATTGGTCGCCAAAGCATGGGGGAGTGAGTGTGAATGTAGTAGTTTAATGGATAATGTCGTACGTAGATTAAAGGATGTCAAAAAAGGCTCAAAATTTTCAACAAGAAACACTTTAGTCACTCAAATGAGGAGGTTGATAAAATTAATAGTGACTTGAGGGATATGTAGATTTTAATTATGAATCGTGATATGAATGAGTTGTAAAAAGATAGGGATACTAGATATATTTTTGAGAATTTGTTTGATATTCGAATTGCTTACTTGAAATAAAAATCAAGAATTAACTGGCTCAACATAGTACAATGAGACTAGTCTTTATCTTTAAAGCATTAAAGCTAAAATGATGAAAAATAAGGTATCTTTTATTATTTCGAACGCCACTACAAGAAAAAAGGGTATACAATAACGTTGTTTATGGGTTTTCATGATAATATTTATCGTCATCATTGATAATTGTGAAAGTTCAGCAACCGTCATCTAATCGTTACCTATGAAACTGTCATTGTTTGTCTATCATGACGCCAAACATAATTGTCACAATTAAATAACCTTCTTGACGGTTTAGAGATCGTCATCTTAATAACAAATCATTGACGCCTCTAAGACTAGTGTCATTATTAACAAATGTGAAATAATGACACTTATTCTATCGTCAGAATAAATTATAGATTCATAACATAATGAATACATAAAATTGTATTTACAAATATTCAAGTACCATTATATTAATAATAAATTTTATTAACGCCTCTCACACTAATATTGTATTAGCAAATGTGTAATAATGACACATTTTCAACTATCATATAACAAATTATCAATTTATAATATTAAGTACAAAAAAATGTGTGAATCATATTTAACAAAAAATTATATCATCCTTTTATCGATCCTTATGTGGACCAATCATAAAAGAGAGGAAAATAATAAATCGGTAAAAAGAAATCATATGATTGGTCCATTAAAATCCACCTAGGAGGTGATAAAAGGGTGATGTGATTTGGGATGATATCTAACATCCCTCATTAAATTTATAAAATAATTTGATTACATAACACTTAATAATAGATACCCCATACTCATAACACTAGTATTAATTAATTTTCGAAACTCTATAACCGACTAATTTAACTTCCATCTCTTCAATAATGGTCTCGTAAACAAAAATTACAAAAACAACATTGTTTTTATTGGTTTGTTAAAAGATATGCAAATCTTACTCCTGCTTCTATCTTTCTTGATGGATTCATTTTGAAGAGAACACTTTGATTACATTATTTGGTTTCTTTATTATCTTCTCAAACTATTATTTAACGTTTTTCTTTGCAGTTTCAGCACAGACCAACGACAGAGACCAACTGATGACTATTGAGACCCAAATCTTTGACTCCATTACCACATGCCTGAGTTAAACTTCCCGAATCAAATATTTAA
The DNA here is from genome assembly GCA_029959085.1 of Nemophila menziesii. Taxonomy (NCBI): domain Eukaryota; kingdom Viridiplantae; phylum Streptophyta; class Magnoliopsida; order Boraginales; family Hydrophyllaceae; genus Nemophila; species Nemophila menziesii. The sequence continues at coordinate 21,152,559 of JARWIR010000021.1, forward strand.
ATTTCAAAGAAGCCAACCTATTTTTAACTTCCATATCATGGTGTACAATCATTTTGAATATAGATATCTCAATTTACAAAATTCAAATAAAAATAACGACAAGAAAGGAAATAAAACTTTTTGAATGCATATATGGTGGGAAAAAGGCACAAAGTTAATATTGACATACCTGTAATCCTTGATTACTTTTTCTCCTCATATGTTGAAGAGAAATTAAAATAGGTAGCTTAATACACGAAGAAAAGGTCAGATTTAAACTTCCAAAATATTAGTAGATATTCGATAAAACTAAGACCGACCCAAAAAATATGTTTTGAAAAATATAAATGATATAATAAGATAATTGAATTAGATCACGAAGTGTGGTGAGAGGAGGAAGATATTGAATTTTGCTAACTTTATTGAAGACCTCGTTAGAAGTAGAGTGATGGTGGGTTTGGGGTTATTTTTATTTATTCATTTATTTTAGACCATCTCTCACTGTTGCGCCAAATAAATATTTACTACAAAACAATTCAAAAAATGCATTATAGGAGGAAATTTCTCACAACCGTCCAACGACATCCCCCTCCCCATATAAGCTATTCTCAGGGAATCACTTCTCATTCAGTACAAGGCTTCCAACCATAAAATGGCAATCGTAGGATTTGTATAAAAATATAATAAACAATTATACTCAAATCAAACAATTCTAAAAAATTGTAAAAGAATTATATCAATTTATTAGAAATTTAATGATAAAAATTAAGTTTTTACCTTAATATGATATCTTCGCCAAGCCGGTTGATGATAGTGGAGAATAGTCCCCGAGTGGCGACAGTTTCTTGTGCAGGAAAGCAGCTTGATGGGAAGGTGAGTGTGAAGAGATTTATTTTTCCTTTTTGTTCCAATGTGAGTGTGAAGAGTTGGATTTTAGGTCCTACGTTTCATTGTTTTTCAACCTCTACTTTTTCTTTTCTACTTTACTTTTGAATTTTTTCAAAGTTTTCGGTTGTATATTTTTCTTTTGGGTTTTTTTCAAAAATATCTACTGAAAATACCTAATTGTAAAAAATACCTTCAATAATCTATTTTATTAAAAACCTGCTCACTAAACTAAATATTTGTAAAAAACTCTCATCTATCTTTCAATACCTAAACTATCCTAATTTTAACTATTATATTTTATTAAATTATTTATTTATTTTTTAAATATTAAACAAAGAATAGACCACCACTCCCTCCGCCCACCACCACTTTCTGCCACTACCACCACCATAACATCCAAAACCACCACCACCATCACTATGTAAAACAAAATTGACCACCGTTGTAGCCACAACCACCATCACCTCCACCATACACAACAACTAATTTCATCACATGTGCACATCCGTGAAATTTTTAAAAAAATCATAACTAACTATAAAAAAATCAGGAAATAAAAGTATTGCATTTTTGGACAAAATAAATTAATATTTACGTCTATGGATTATTTTGAATTTTTTCGCGGACGTGAAATTTCATGATTTAAAACAATGAATTACTTGTTCGGAACAATGAATTACTTGTTTGGAACAATGAATTAATTGTTGTTTTCTTTGGTGCTTTGGCACCCTCCTTTGTCCAAAAAAAAAAAGAACAATGAATTCATAGTTCGGAACAATAAATTTTATGACCACAAAAAAAATTCGAAAAAAGCCATAGATGTAAATAATAATTTCTCTCGTCCAATATTTTTTTATAGAATTAGTTATGATTTTTTTTCTAAAAATATCACGGACGTGCGCGTATGATGGTATTCGTAGTAGGTGCTTGTGGTTGTGCTTGTGGATTTGGTGGTAGTGGTGGTGGTTGTAGTTATGGTTGTGGTGGTTGTGGTGGTGGTGACTGCGGTTGTGGTGGTAGTGGTGGTTGTGTTAGTGGGTGTGGTAATATGGGATGGTGGTAATAGGGTGGTTAAATTTAAATGATGAATAATTGAGTAATTAAAAGCATTATATAAAGTATTTTTGTCAAGAGATGTTTTTAATAATTTAATTTTATTAGGGTTTGTTATTAACAAATAAGTTTTTCAATTGGTTGTTTTTAATTAGTGACTTTTTTTAATATATTAAAGTTTATTATTTTTTTGTATGATTTTAATTTTTAAAAATTATAATATTTTAATATTTTTTAAAGGGTAATGAATAAACTTAATTCTTTTTTCCCTTTTTTTATTTTTTTCAATAAGATAAAATATACAATTGTATTTATAATATTAAATATATTATATTTATAATTTAATATATATATTTATTTTAGTTAAAGAATTTAATAAATCATAAATAATTTTGAAATATTACATAAAATATTTTATGTGCATAACGATATATATTATAAACAAAATTTAACATTTTGGTTAAATCAGAATAAAATATAAAATTATTAATTTATGGTATAACAAGCGGGATAGGCTGACCTCATTTAACGTAATGATACGAGACATCGCACGACATGGAAAAAATCTTACATGGATTTGTCTTACCCATTAAGCGAGTCAGGCCAAAACGAGACAGTTAAAAGGACGAGTGATCAGGTTTATGTTGATATAATTGTTTCTATTATATTTTGAAAAGGAAATGATAAATAAGTATTACAAAAAATAAAAATATCAAGAAGATCTATATATATTAGTGTTGGTGATGATTATATATATATTCGTGTTATTTGATATTTTTTAATGACATATATTAAGAACCGTTGGGAAATTGGTTTTTTGTTGATAGCTTTTTAAAATCGTCGAAAAGTTGGGTTTTATATTGACGGCTCAAATAAGTGTCATAAAAAAATGGAGGTCAAATTTTTTAAATAAAGGTTGAAACAATTGTTATTTAAAAATCTTCATTGTATGGGTGTTAAAGCAAGAGAGGGTTCAGGCAAGGGATCAATTATCTCCTTATCTATTTGTCTTGTGTATGCAAGATTTTACAACCATTATTGAACAAGTAGTTGAGCATAAAGACTTTACATATCATCCAAGGTAACAAAGATTAAAGTTTAACCATCTCATTTTTACCGATTATTGTCTCTTTTTTTCAAAAGAGATAGTAAGACTGCAGAAAAATTGAAGGAAGGAATCATAATTTTCTCTAGAATTTCAGTGTTAAAGATTACCCCTAAAAAGAGTGAGATTTATATGGGAGGAGGAGGTAGTATTAAACATAAGGAGTTATGTGATATTCTTAAAGTCAAGAGTAGAAATTTTTCAGTTAGATACCTTGAAACTTCTCTCACTACTAAAGGCCCAGGAGCACAAGACTGCAGTACTTTACTTAACAATATTATGGGTAGTATTGAAGGGTGGATGCATAAACACTTAACCTTTGAAAGAAGATCTCACTTGATCAAATGTGTGTTATAAAGTAAGGCTAGGTATTGGTGTGCATTTATGTTTCTGCCTATGGGGGTAGTACACAAGATTGAAAGCTTTCTTAGTAGATTTTTATGGAAGGGAAACATTGAGGGCTCTCATGGTGCTAAATTCTCTTGGGAGGTAATTCGTAGAGATAAAACTAAAGAAGGACTAGGTATACCTTGATAAATGCACATTAAGTAAGCTGCTATACTTAGAGCATTTTGGAGAATGTATGGGAAAAAGAAGAATATATGGACCCAATGTGTTTATACCAGTTGATTACAAAAGAAGAAAATTTGGAGAATAGAATGTGGTAGTTTTGTGCCTTGGACTTCGAGAATAATGTTGAATATCATAGATACATCCTATAAGACATAAATATCATACATAAATGATTGCGGATAAATGACTTAAAGATAAAAGTGTGAAAAAATTATGCCATAAGATGATCTTTAATTTGGAAAACTATAATATACGGAGAAATATGGTAAGCTTTAATATTCAGGGCATATGGAGTTCGCTAGGTGAATTTTGAGATATTAGGAACATTATTAATGAGTATAAACCGAAAATAGAGATGATATTTATTGTTTGGGGGAAAAAGGATTTAAGACTAAGGATATTATAGTTGATCAAAAAGGAGGAAGGGATAAAGTAAAATGGCAAGATGTAATTCGTAATAAATGGTCACCTCCAAAATAGAGATTATGTGGTTCGTTGATATGTAAAAATAGATAAGGAAAAAAATGTAGTTTATTAAAGCGGATGATGAATGTGGTGGTATTTGTGCTTTGTGTGAGGGTAAATTAGAGACTAGAGATCACTTGTTTGCTGAATTTTCTTTTACTCAAGATATTTGGAAGAGTTATTGCAAGATAAATGGATGTTTTATGTGAGGAAGTAAATGCGATGAGATAATGTAGTGGATTGGGAAGAAATATAAGAAAAACACTCTTAAAGACAATATGGTCATCTTAAGCTTTGTTAGTTTCTTATACAATATTTGATATGCTAGCAACAAAAGGTCTTCCAGCAATATAAGCTTTCAAAGAAGGATATCATGAATAAATTAAAATAATACTTGAGTAAGAGGATGAGGATGGGGAATAAGCTAAGTACAAATAAAATGTCTAGAATCAGATTGTAATGAAAAAATGGGGATTACAAGGGTTGATGTATACTGATACAGGTGATTGATTGTAATGAGCTTTAGAGTTGAGTTTGGGGTGTATATGGTGAAGAGTGATGACGGTCTAGATGGGGTGGATTGCATTTATGAAAGTTGTATAGAATAGGAGTTGTAGGACAACAAGTTTGAGAGTGACTGGTTGAGTGAAAGGCATGTTGCTAACTTGCTGGAGGCACGTGGCGAGCAAGGATGAGAGATTATTGTGCATGGACCTATTATAGGTTTATCTTATTTCCTTTTTCCTTGTTTAACATTTTTAGGTTGTTATGTTTTAAAAATGTTTAATAGGCGTCTAGATTACTATTTTAGTAATCATTGTATTGAGTTTGTTTTTGTTGTCGAGTTTGACTTTTTGACTTAAAAACTAGAACTTGTTGTGTAAGTGTGATTTTGAGCAATAAAATACTTGTTAATAAAAAAAATGACGGTCACTAGCGGTCGCCAGAGGTATGGTTGCTAAATAATTGTCTGCAGTAGTGAACTAGTGAGTCGATAATTTTGTTTTAGAATCTCCTTTACATTAAAAAAATATAAATATAAAAAAATATAGTTGAATGCGTAGAATTTTAAAATATATATTGCAGGATGTTTAGAATATTGATGGTTTTTAATTTTATTTTTGGATATTATTTAGACTAATATCTATTATTTTGTCCCTGAAAAAGACTAATCTCTATTATTTAATATTTTTCTTTTATATACTTTATATTATAATATAGCCATCGGTATTGGAGCATTTTTTGAGTTCTCTCCCTTATGAACTTACTGTATTATGTCCTTTTTCCATCAATTTAAATTTCTATTCCGAGTAAAAAAAGAATCATATCGTCGATCTGGCTTTCTCCTATACAAAAAAGATAAAGACTAGTTTTGCAACAGTGATGGTTAATCTAGTGTTCGTTTGAGAAGCCCCTCAATTCTCTTAATCAAGAATCGTTATCAATTACTAGTTACTTTGATAAAATCAAGATACTTTGAGATGAATATATCCACTATGGCTTCTTAATTATGCGTGTATGTTATTTGAATCCTTACATTATCGCCAATAGACTGAGATAGAATTAATTAGCAATAAATACAAGAGGTATCAAATGTGTTTACCTCTTGAAGAGCAGCGGAAATCAATGTGATTGGTTTGCTTTGATTACGGATCTTCTTACAGTGAAGAAAAACCTTGTTCACCACCTAAGAGCCTCATATATTTTTATGTATGTGTGTGTTTTTGTGTTTTCCTGAAGAGCGAAGAAAGAAGAAAAGAGAAGAAGCGTTCAATTGTTCAGATAGAGTTGTGTAGACTTTTATCTCTCTATATCAGATAAATGATGGGGTAGTTGCTATAAGATAATGGGTTTGGGTGGTTTATCTAACAAACCACGTACACTAAAATCTCCAAATATATTTTGAATTTTAAATTCAAAATATATAACTTAACTAATTATGGGCGGATAAGAAATAAAAACTAGATAAAAATATATTTTATTTCTTTCATTCTCTCACTCGTCCATAATGAAGTTATATCTTATCCATGAAATCCGCATCACATCATTTCATATCCTTTCATATACACACGTGAATCAATATATCATCATACTTGGAAAATAGGTCGTGCGACCTGCAAGCATATGAGCATACATTACTAATAACTTGTTAGGGTACACAGTCGCTCAAAATAGTTCTCATCCATTACGTATCCTGCAGTACCCCAGACTAATAATATGTTGTATCATATTACATTAACTCTGACCCCTTTTATATCACAACTTCTATGTGAAAAAAGAGTTCACTGTCATTTCATTTATGTACCTCACTATCATGTTATAGTCTGTATAGACTAACATGATTGGTTAACCTACATGCACACATTTTGATACACAATACTAGTCTTCGTTTTACAATTATATCCTTGTATATTGATTAGGTTGCTTCCCCAAACATACCCAATTAGACCGAATCATTCATGATTATTGGTAATATGTTTAAAGTAGCATACACCTAATCAAGATATCAAGATATAGTCAAAAGTAATAAGGGCACAATTCAAGGCATCACACAGTGAAGAAACAAAGATCAATTCTTCATTTTCTTTTGATCGAAAGCACACGCGGTATGACACACGTGCTATGGTATCATTCATATATCTCAAATTTGTATGTCACAATTTTTATAAATCCCATACAGATATATAATTAGACAAGCCTCGTTGCCTAAGATGAATTCTTCGATCGATCAACCCTTCTATTAAATCAATCAAGCAACTCGTGTCTGGCTATTATAGACTAAGTAGACAGTGGCATTGTATTTCGATCATAATATAAGCTTAACATGGGTTGTCCATGTTTATGATATCATCTTAACACTTAGTTAAAGAGACTATCTTAACTCAAGTTATCTTAAGGGTTCTTCATTACTATGAGTTAGTCTCATCCTTGCGCATTTCTTGTGCCAAAGGCGAGGCCCGTGTGATAGGGAGAATCTCAGTCTATAGGACATACATACTTACAATATCACACGTATTATAAAACATATCAAACATGATATTATTAAAAGATACCGTTAAATAAATATACTAATGGAAATATATACATGAATGCACATAACTAGCAATAAGTTATACAATATATCTTGCTTAATCCTATATATCTAGCATGATCTATGAATACATCTCTTGGGATAGCCTTTTTGAATGGATCGGAAATCATATTGCGTATGGGTATATATTGCAAAGTAACATCCTTTTGTGCAATTATATCTCTAAGGAATTTATACTTTATATCAATGTGGTTGGTCTTGATGTGATATTTTGGATCTTCCACATAAGCTATTACAGCTTGACTACCACAGTATATCGTAATTGGACTCCCAGAATCACTGGATAATCCTAAATATTCAAAGAACCTTTTTAACCAAACAGCTTCTTGTATCGCAGCTGAGCACGCTACAAATTTAGCTTCCATCGTTGACAAAGCTACACAGGTTTGTTTCTTGCTACTCCAAGAAATTGTGTAATTATTCAACAAGAATACGTAACCTGAAGTAGATTTACGCCCATCTATATCACCAACCCAATCAGTGTCTGTATATCCTTCTAGGCGTAATCTATCTCATCGAAAGCATAAGGCATAATCTTTAGTGCCTTTAAGATATCTTAATATCCTTTTCACGGCTTTCCAATGCTCTTGTCCCGGGTTCGATTGAAAACGACTAACTAAACCTATTGCATAACATATGTCTAGTCTCGTACACATCATAACATACATAAGACTACCAATGGCACTAGAATATGTTACTGTTGAGATTTTATGTTTCTCTTCTGTAGTACTAGGATACTTGTCGAGAGTTAAGTTTATTCCCTTTGCTACAGGTTTGCCAATGGCATTGCATGTATTCATACTAGAGAGCTCAAGTACATTCATGATGAAAGGTCCTTGAGACAAAGATAATAGTCGTTTAGACATATCTCTGTGAATCTTAACACCAAGAATATAATTTGCTTCTCCCACATCTTTCATATAGAATTGAGAAGCTATCACTCCTTGTTAGCTTTTATCATTCCTAGCTAATAGGATGTCATCCATATACAGAGATAAAATTATGAAATTTTCTTGGAACATTTAATATAAACACAGTGGTCTTCACTTATCATCTCAAATTCACTTGACGAAATGACTTCATGAAATCTCAAATTTCACTGTCTCGATGCTTGCTTAAGACCATAGATTGATTTCAACAATCTACATACTTTATTCTCTTAATCTTTTGCAATGAAACCCGAGGGTTGTTCCATGCAAATAACCTCTTTTAAATCTCCATTTAGAAATGCAGTTTTAACATCCATTTGGTGCAACTCCAGATCGAGATGCACCACTATAGCTAAAATAAGATGTATTGAGGTAAATCTAACAACAAGAGAAAAAGTTTCCTCAAAATCTATTCCTTCTGGTTGAGTATAGCCTTTCGCTGCCAAGCGAGCTTTATACATGTCAATGGAATTGTCAGGTTTCCTCTTTATTTTGAGAACCCATTTGTTCCCAATTGCCTTACGTCCTTTCGGGAGATCAACCAGTTCCCATACCTGGTTTTTCTTCATCGACTCCATTTCTTCTTCCATTGCTTTTTTCCATTCATTCTTAGCGGGCTAAGAAAGTGCTTCATTAACTATTCGAGGTTCTTCTTCGTCTTGTGGAATTATCATAAAGACTTCACCTTCGATTTCAAACCGACGACGAGGAACTAAACCCTTAGCACTTCTCTTAGGTTGAGAATCCTGAGAAACAGGATTACTAGATGATGTAATGGTTTCTTCCATCTCAAGATGTAGAGGAGTGTCCTTCTCTGTTTCTTGAGTATGTGTTACCTCATCAGGTGTCAAACTTATTTGTATATCATCTTCCTAAATCTCATTTAATTCACATAAAATATAATTTCTATCAATCTCACCTCTGCTAGGAAAATCATTCTCTAAGAATCTGGCATCTCGTGACTCCATTTTAGTAAGACCCCCATCGTTATGTTCACCAATAAACACATATCCTTTAGAGTGATCTGGGTATCTAATAAATATACACTTCTTGCCTCTTGGACCTGACTTCCCATATTTATGAGATAGATCATGAACATAGTCTGCCGACCCCCGTGGTCGCAAGAATGACAGGTTAGGTTTCTTACATGTCCATAGTTCATATGGAGTTGATGGAATAGTCTTTGTGGGTACTAGGTTAAGTATATGACAAATTATAAGAAAGGCATCTCCCCAATAAGATATTGGAAGATTTGCTTGTGTCATCATAGACCTAACCATTTCTAGGAGTGTTGGACTTCATGGTGATGTTTTTAGTTGGTTTAATGAGTCCTTTGCTCCTAGTTAGCTATACGTAATTAGTTGCTTTAAGTAATGATATTTATCATTATTTTTCACTCTTATATCATCTTATGCCCTCTTTAATCTCTTTGAATGAAGTTTTCACTTCAATCATTTCTGAAAATATTCAAGACCTTCTTACAAATGGCCTTTGAATGCATAAATTTAGGGTTAAAAAACCCGAGCTTTCTCCAAGCATCCTTTGTAATTTTTTTACTTTGAGCAACTTAATACATATTATGAAAGGGAAAATGACACTCAAGTCCCTAACTATTTTATATTGGGACACTTAGGTCTCTTAATTCTTTTTTATCTTTTACCAATTCCTTTTTTAAACATAGATGGTTAAATTTAACAGTCAAAACTTTGACTTTTTTAAATTTTCTTTTCTACCCTTCATTAAGTACTTATATAAATATACATTTCAAATTATAAATTATGTTAATTGTATTCTCAAAATTAAAAGAATTAAGAAATAGAATTTATATTTTGAGACACTTATTTTTGTAAATGTTTTTTTACCAAAAATAATATAATAAATTTTAATATAATTTTTTTAAAATCTATTTATATTATTTTTAAGGTGTTGTATGTTTTTTATTTAATTATTTTATAAAATAAAATATGATGAATTTTTTAGACAATATTTGGTATAAATAATACTTTTAGCATAAAAATAAAAAATTTCTATTTAACTTTTAAGCGTTCAACACAAATATATTATAGAGATAATATCTTATTAAGTCCAAAAACACAACATCCCACCTCTATAGAGTCCAGGAATTTTTCCACCCCCTTGAGCGTCCAATTTCTTTTTTTTATTCCATCGCTACCCCTATTACTTGCCACTTTTATATTATACAATATTATATAAATTAGTAACTGATTCCTTATATAACGCTAATCAAATAATATCCCTTGATATTAGCTAATAATTATAGTAATATTGTTAGGTATTCCACGTTTGAAGATACACCATCGTCCATTCACGAAATTGAGTTTACTCTACCACTCTTGAAGTAATTCACCCGCAATCAACAATTTTAAGGTATGCATTAGCTCTAAAAAAAGTGTATTATATTACGTTTCTTGCATTACGCAATGTTAACAGGTGTATATATCATCATATAAGCATTTCTTATTCTTGTTAAACATGTCACGATATTATACATTTATGTAGGTTTTTGCTATACTTATGGCATCCAATGTGCTTGTTGTTTTCCGTTACTTGGAGGAGAAAGCATTGAAGCTATTCAGATTGTTCAATTCGTATCAGTCGGTTAAGGATTATGTGTATGAATCATGGCCTACCTTGGTCGGGAAGAATATTGGTCGGGAGAAAGCATTGAAGCTATTAATTTTAATTTCGTATTCCTTTCTGTCTTGATCTTATGTAATAAGTGATTCCCAGAAATCACATATAACAATCTTGTATTGTTTTTCATCTGAGAATAAATGTGTTTTCACTTTAATTGGTTCAATTTTTATGTCTTGTAGCTGTTGTTTTAGTTTTAATTCCCACACACCGACATTATATACTGGCACACCACCAAGATCAAACCTATAACCCACCTCCACATATTCTTATTTATTTATAGTATTCGACAACCCATTAGTCTTAGGTTACACCCCATCAGAATTACACAAATAACCCACCAACTCATATGCCAGTTTAAACTAAACCATTTTTAACCAACTCATTGATTTTGTAGTACAACCCATCAGATTTACATGCGCATTCCAATACATATTGTATCTTACTTCCATCAAATTGAATACTAAATCCAACCCATCAATTTATACATCCAACCCATCAACTTTCCAAACATAACCCATCGTCGGTGGTGGGTTGATGTGGTATCTTCGTCCTAGCCATTTTCTATTATTCCGGTGGTGTATCGAGATGAGGGCTAGGGTTTAGTGGGTTGAATGTTTGATAGACGGTGTGTTGTTCAGATTTTGATTTTTGTTTGACGCTTGTTTTTTTTTAATTAATGGTGTGTGATAAATTTTTTCATGAAATTAGCGCAATTGGTTATGGTAACTGAAGAGACAGTTAACACTTGAAAGAGGACAATTGAGTCTTTTGTAATGGGTTGGACCTGATGGGCAATGGTCCAACCTCTAAGGACTCTATTAAGAAATCACCCTATATTATATATTTTTAAGAATCAAAATTACGTTTACATATTGAGGAAAAAGTTGAATATTATTCAAGTAATATATTATTTGATCTTTACCTCTATCTGTAAAGATAAACATATAAACAATCTCACACATGCATTAAACATCACAATATTGTTTAAATTTTCTCATATTCATGCCAAAATTTTATTTTTTTACCTAAATTTTTATTCAAAAAACTAATAAAAATATACCAATATTTAAATTAGATAAATATTAGTATTCCCGACCATAAGGTTACCATGCTCACAAGTATATGACAAAAATAACAATCTTACTAAAATTTAAATATATACCTTGTCGAGAAGAGACCATCTCATCCAATATAATCTAACAAGATATATTAGCGCTGTGGAGGAGACAATATTTTCTCGACATGGTGGATAATAAATTTTTAGTATGAATGTTACTTTCGTCATATCTTGTGAACATGCTAATCATATGATCGATAATACTGTTTGTCCAATTTAAATATTGATTTTTTAAAATTATTGGAAAAAAAAATTAAGCAAAAGAATAAGGTTTAAATATGAAGATGAGCAAATTTGAACAATCTTGTGATATTTAAGGCATGTGTGTGATTGTTTATGTGTTTATCTTTGTAAAACGAGGTAAAAATTATAGAAAATATTGGTTGGATAACATATCCAATTTCTTTCTCAATATGTAAACGTAATTTTGATTTTTAAAAATATATAATATGTCCGAGTTGAATTCTTAAAAGTTAAAAAAATTATTTATATACTATAAAATATTATTTATACCAAATATTATCTACAAGATTTAATCATATTCTTTTTTATAAAATAATTAAATAAAAAATACGTTCCCTTTCAAATAAAAAAAGGGAAAATGACCCAAAAAATCAAAATAATATTATTTTCAGCCCAATAACATCAATGACAAAATTTCTGCCCAATAAAATCATCAACTGAATTATTTTATACATTATTTGACTATACTATCCCTACTTATGTTATACATTATTCGTCGCGTTGACGGGATTCGTCGGGTGATGGGAATCGTCCGTGACGGGAATCGTCCGTGACGAGAATAGTTCTTATGGTGTAAGGGTAAATATGTAGTCTTATAATAGTAAGTTAATAGATGATTCTTTGGGGCAAGCATACTATTATTTTGATTATTTAGGACATTAACCCTAAAAAAATAGATTTACAAATTTGATATTAATATTTATAATTTTATTTTTGATAAAAAAATGTTTATGTCTAAAAATATAAATTCTACTTTTTAGTTCTATCAATTTAAAAATACAATTAAAATAGGATAAAAATTAAAATTATATATCTATATAAGTAGTTAATGAAGGGTAAAAAAGAATTTCAAGAAAATCAAAATTTTGATTGTTAAATATAACACTTTATGTTAAAAAGGGACTTGAAAAGAGATAAAAAATAATTGAGGGACCTAAGTGTCCCAATATAAAAAACTCGGTTATCCTTTTCCCTATTACGAAATACACAGAAAATAATGCTACATTAATTTGGCAAAATCATTCAAAATGCGTATAGCAAGAAATTACCATATCTATTTAAAGGCAGCTATTTATGTGGAATTTGTGATCTCCCTAACGGTATAAGCTAGTAATACAAAATAAGTTATCATTTTGTTGTAAACAATAAGGAAAGCAAATGAATGAAAGAGAAACTATAAACAGGAATATCTTTGCAAATTTGTGAAGCTCCAATACTTATTGGTGTTGATTCAAGATTTATTAGCTCTGATAAAAGGTAAATTAAGTTTCATATCTCACCTTGCTTAGTAGCTGATAAATAGATGGAAAGAGAGGACTCGCATGATAAAAGAAGAGCATGTCAATTTAGCCAGAATGACCGCCTGACAATCAAACAACGAGACTCGATCCCTAGACTTTATGAGACCCCAAGATCTCCCTCATAGCTATAACATTACGACCATCCCTAATCCCATTTAAAGGATCGCAGGCAAGTCATCCTTGGCTAGTAAACAAGACTCTTCTCATCATGTTAGGCCTACTTTCCCTTTTCCTCATACTTCACTGTAAGGATCAATGCATATAATTATAAGTCTCATCTGTATTTATAGCCAATAAGTGTGAAGATTTCTAAGTATCGTCCAAGATATCAATAATCCATTGGTCATACGTCTAGCTGTTGATAGATAATTTAGAGGTCCATGCCATGCAGGAATAAATTCCTTGGAACATAAAAGGAATATTTGTATATTGACTTTTTATTGGATGGATGGAATGTCAAAAGCTAGAATAAAAGTTTGTGATGAAACTTCTCGACTCTATATTAACAAGTAGCTAGCATTAATAAGAAAGTAGTCAGGATTTCTTATGATCAAATAACTGTAACTTACCTTTGCCGGAGAGATGGCATTGTGGTAAGGAATGTATTTTAAATACAATATGCTGCTAGGTTCGATTTTAAGCTAACTTGTCGCACGTGCTATTTACTAACGTTGAGTAAATTCCTCAAAAGAATATACGATCCACTAGGTCAATGAGATTTGTCATCGTATAGATGGTCTAGATTACTCAACTATAATAATGTGTTCTATTGATTCCATTGGTGCCTTACATAATCTACATTGTGGTAAGGAAAACATTTCTTTTTAAAAAGTCGAACCACATGGAATTGTCTCATTTCATCATTTCGAATTGAAGGCTCTAATTTTTGTGAGAATAAATCAGTTTTTCAAATGATGGGGTCGCTTGATACTCCAGGTGAAGAGTTTTGACATTCTTTTTTTTTATTTTTTTTATACGTGGGTTCCAAGCTTACAACCGACTAATCCCACGGGGAATATGACCGCCTCCCTAACCATATCCCCAGGCAAATCATAACAGGATAATCCATGTTTTGGGAGGGTTTCGAACTTTGGACCTCATGGATGAGACAATAGAGCCCTGGCCAACAACCTTTTTTAACTTTCTTCCATCTTCGGGGTTCGAACCCTGTACCTCTTAGATGTGAAGGACCACATACGATTTTCTCCCTCACCCGTCATATAGAAAAGTATTCTATTAATCATATGTTGCATAAGAAAATTAAAAAGTAAAGGGACGTTCTAAGTAGGATAAATCCTCCAACATAAGTTAATTACTGGTAACAATCTTTGTTTTTGTAGGTTTTGTAATTGGGACGGATGTTAGAATCTATTTTGAGATTATTACTCAAGGAGTCTTGAAGACACCACCTCAAGACCTAACAACACCGGTTAATTTTCTTCTTTTTACTAAAGGCCACAAACTAAATTTAACACTATATTCTAAAATCCTAATTACCTTCTTACCCCCTTTTGTTTTTTATTTTCCTATATATACAACTTTTTATTCAAATAAAATTAAAACACTAATCACACTCTCTCTCCTCTCCTTTTCTCTCTCTCACGTAAGGCTAAGTCCAATAGGACCCCAATTGTAGCAAAAAGCTACAATTGGGGGTTGAACAATGCAAAAATCAGCTCCAACAGGTTCCCAATTCTGGCTATAGCCAGAATAGGGAACCCGATTTTTAAGAAATGTTAGCTACATGTGGCTAACCCCAATCTCATCCCCAATTTGATTTTTTAATATTTTATATCATTTTCATTAACCAAAACAACTTATTCCCAACAATCTATTTTATTAATTCAATACATATTTCCAATAAAACACCATAATTAATCTACTTATATTATTAATTATTTTATTATTTGAATATTAATGATTTCGATTATATTTTTTGGATAAAATTTGAAAAACTAATACTTTTAAGATTCTCGTATAGAAATAAATAATAAACATATTACTATAAAAAATATTACGTTAAATAATAACTATGTTTAAATATTTTTAGTAATATTTAATAAAAAACTAATATTAAATATATTAATTTTAATTCCAAATATTTATATATAAATTAAAAATTATCATATACATAAAAACATATAAATTATTATAAATTATTTAAAATAGAAATATTATTAAAATAAATTTGAAATAAGATTAGGAATTTTGAAATTAAAAACATATAAATAATTATAAATTATCTAAAATAGAAATATTATTGAAATAAATTTAAAATAAGATTAGGAGGTTGAAATTGGGGAGCTGTTGGAGTAGAACTGTTTTCAAAGTTGCTATTTGAAAAAAATACCCTGTTTGACTCCCAATTCTAACTTTTTAATCGGGTAGCTGTTGGAACAAGGTTCTCTCTCCAAAAATCTTGCTCTAATCCAGAAAACTGCCGCCTCCGAGATCTCTTACACCTCCGATTTGGTAAGCCGAACTATGTTGGTGTTCGGATCTGAAGATTCTGTTCGTGACTGATGGAAATCGTGAGTCACCGGATCTGCAAGCCATGGCAGATCTGAAGATTGTTAATGAAGCCAAGCTTCACCAGTACGAGTGAAGTGCAGCCATGTATGTTGTTCCTTGGTGATTCTTGGACACCTGCTGCTCCAATTTGTTTCGTGGGGATCTTTCGTCTGCAGCCATGTCTGTTGTTCCTTGGTGCGAGTGAAGTGAAGCTTCGCAACAATGGCTTCGCCGCCACGCCTAAAATATCTGCTCGCCAGACTCAGCGGTTTGCTGATTTGTTGGAGTTCTTTTTTTCCTTTTGTTCACTCAGTATATTAGCTAGCATCTGTAATGTTTTTTTTTCTTTTTTTGCTCAAAAAGATATTCGACAATATAGTAAGACCATCGCCAGCAGATGCGCTATTTTTATACTCTATATTCATTATACCGTATCAAAATACAGCTACTCTATAATTATACCGCATCAATTTCCAGTATTACTATTTCAGCTACTCTATAATTATGCCGCATCAATTTCCAGTATTACTATTTCAGTTACTCTATGACTATACTTTATATCTATTATTTACTTATAATTTTAAATTTCAATTACACTTTTATAATAACATAAATAATAATTATTATTATTATTTCTCGCAATATTAAAAATAATAATATTTTAATATTTAATTTTAGAATCGATTAGTTTAAATGTTTTTTTAATATATATATATATATATATATATATATATACAATTGAATTGTTTTTATTTAATATAAAGGATAAATCTTATATTAAATTTTTAAAATTTACATAAAAATGAATTTTCACGTCAATTTTTTTTAAATATATGAACATAATATGGTCACGAATCTTGAAAATATGTATAAATTGTAAAATATTAAAAACATCTAAAATGAATGATTATATCAAAATGTGTGTTGTCCCATCGAATTATATTGGGAAGTAGCCATAATGTGTTGTTACATCAAGATAACTTGTGCACTAGTTATATAATGTGTTGTCCCATCTAGAATCTAATAGTGTGTTGTTCCATCGAAAATCTAATAATGTGTTGTACCATGAAGATTCTTTTTTCATGAAAACATGTGAAATCTTGCCCTATAAATATAACCTTCAATCTCATAATGTAACCACACAATTCACTTAGCTTTGTAAGCCAAAATTTGCATAGCTTTTCAATCTTCTCTCGTTTATACTTCGATATGGCTCCTAAACGTGTCCCCAAGTTTAGTTTTCGCCAAAAAACACCACTTTCAAACGAACTCGAAACTGACGAGGAGTTCAAGATGTTGTTACAAGTTCAAGAGTTATTCATTCAAGAGCAAGAAGCATCCAAAGTACAATAAATTGTTTTTTCCATGTTTTCGAACTTTGTCTTTTATTGTTTTTCGAATTGTATGATCTTTAATTAAGAAATTGCATGTTTTCCATATCAAATAATTAAGAATTTAAATAAATAATATCTAATAAGTATAATAAATTTTTATTGCTACTTGTATTAATAAACAAAAAATAAAAATAAATTAGTATAAATTTTTGTATATATATATATCCTAAGAAATAATTTTAAAAAATAGTATAAAAAATGTACAAAAAAATATCTCTATTTTTTTCTATCAATATATTCATTTTTAAAAATTCCAAGGCAAAAAAACACCAAATATAAAAAATACTCGTTGAAAAAAAAAACAATAACCTAAACATTTTTTTTTTATCAAACTAAATACATTATTTGCCCAAAAAAAAAATTAAATACATTATCAAAACAAAAAGTTAAACCGCCTCATATGTATTATTTATATATATCCATTCAGCATAAATTAAACAAAATGGAAAACTAAACCAAATTTGGGGTTTCTGCAAAATCAATTCAACATTTCTGTAAAAGCAAAGCACTCTGCAAATCTAATCAATTCAAAGCTTCAATTCAACGCTTCTTTAATTTCCTTTCTTTGAAGATCTCTGCAAATCAAAGCAAAATCTAATCAATTTGGGTTTCTGAAAATTTGCAAAATCAACTCTTTGAAGATCTCTGCAAATCAAAAAACTCTGCAAATCAAGGTAATCATTTAAATTTTGCAATTTAAACCTAAACATAACAACCTGGATTGATATTAATATTAAAAAAAAAAGAAATTTTACCTTCAAACCCTTTTCTCCACAATCTTTGTTTTTAGATTTTTTCTATAATTTTTTTATTTCTATTTTGTTAAATTTGATTTGGGTGTAGGGTTCTTGTAATTATATTCTCCAACGGCTATAAATATAGCAGTTAGAATTTATACCGTGGCCAACAAAATGCAATGGAAATGGCGTATGGGAGAAGAGATATGCCGTATGTGATTTGGAGGACCGCATCTGCTGGAGAGAGCAAAATTGCTCTTTTACTGCATTTTTTGAATTTATAGCGTATAAGTAATGTATACAGCATCTGCTGGAGATGGTCTAATAATAGGAGTTAGTTTTTCTTGCTTCTGGTCAACTGAGCATAGATAGCTGTAATTTAATATTTAGTAATTTTTTTTTCTCTTTTTGCTCAGAAGATGATTCGACATAGAGTAATAATAGAGAATTAGTTTTTCTTGCTTTTGGTCAACGAATTAGTAAAAGAATAATGTTTTTTTTATTATTTCTTATGTATGAATTTTTTATTTTAATCTATGTAAGTAAAATTCTAAAAATTCATTGAATCTTTTTTCATAACTTACCGAGCATGCTCAGTAAAGTTATTGAGTTTTCGAGCATGCTCAGTACAGTTACTGAGCAAACGAGAATGCTCAGTAAAGCGACTCAACAAAAAAATTCGAATAATCAGCAAATTTTTCGATACTCAGTACTTTTTCCATGCTCAGTATATTATGCTCAGTACTTTTTCCATGCTCAGTACTTTTTCCATGCTCAGTGCTTTTTCCATGCTCAGTACTTTATCCATGCTCAGTACTTTATGCTCAGTACTTTATCCGGCGGTGGTCAATGGTGGTCGGTGGTGGTCGGCGGTGGTCGGAGCTGGAAATTATTGATAGTTAATGAAGGAGGAGAGAGAAAAATGATAAAGGAGGAGAGAGATTAATGGTAATGGAGGAGAGAGAAAAATGGTAATGGAGGAGAGAGAAGAATCTATTTTTTTTGTCTTATATACACTAGAAGGGTAGTAATGATATTTGTCAATTGTGAGGCCTCTAAGTAGAAGAGAGAAATCACGTGGTTCCTTTGTGGCACTAAGATGGTCTCCAAGACCCTTTGGGTAATTGACCCATCTATTTTCCATCGCAAATATTGATGCTACATAAATTTCCCACTTGGTATGGGTAACTTCACTGACATTTATTTCTTGCCCAAAATGCTTGTCTAAACCCACGAATAGATTGTCTTGCCCCTTTTTAGAAGAAAGAGTTAGGGGAGTAGATATCTTAGAGGACTTTCGATACTAAGGAGTCTGAATTAGAAAAGATGCACCAAGTTGTTGCTGCAAAAAGAACCAGGTTCATGTTCTCAGCATATCTTAAGCCCAGGCCGCCGACGTTCTTGGTCGTAGCGATTTTACCCAAGCGACCCAATAAATGTGAATTTTTTTCCAATCCTCAGAAGTTGGAAACCATATTATTGAACAAATTCTACGAGATAGAAATATTTGAACTAGATGGACTGAATTTAGTGAGTAAAGTGTTTAAATTTAATTGAGTTAGTACATCTAAATTTACTATTAAAATGAAGTTTTAAAGTAGAGTAAAATGATATCTATTTAGTATTTGATGTGTTAGTGGGGCTTGTAATTACATGAGTTATAATGTTAAAACTTAACCAGTTGGGATTAGCTCATTGGACAAGGTTTTGGTCATCCAATCTAGTGGTGCAGATTTAAATAGAGTCAATGACCTTGAGTCCAAAGTGGCTCTCCTATGTAACAAACAAAAATGTTGAAACTTGACTATTTAATTTAGGTTTCCAAGATCATATGCGAAATCATTTTGTCCTCCCACTATCATCATATTTTGCTAAACTTTCTTCCCTTATGTGTGGCTCATGTTATCCTATAATGGTCCACGTTGGTAAGGTCGGTTATATCCTAATCATGGAGAGTTTGACAATATTATTTAGGTTGAGGTTTGAAAACTCGATTGACACTTTCCTTCGTGAAGATTTGAGGTACACATGTGGCTTATTTTGAGACTCGGTGTAATTACAAAGTTAAAGTACATTTTACATTATCGGCTACCCCTTTAAATTATGGGTTGTTAAAGAGCATCTGGTGGAGATTTATGATAGTTGAAGACCAAACCTTCAAGCAAAGATGTTGGGAACCCAATACACTATTCACCAAATTTGAAGACCCTTACTCCAGCAGATTTCTTAAGGAGACAAAGGAGAGTACCTGATCAATGAATTTTTAACTAGAACAAAGGACAAAATTAGAGTTGTTCATGTACGAAAGTTTAGATTTATTGGATTGACGAGATCAATTGTACATTGACCATCCGAACAGGGGAGGTGCGTATACCCAATGAAAAGAATTCTAGCCAATGAAGAGCTGACACATGGACAAAGCCGTTGGTGAGATTTTTCCTATAGATTGAGGCTTTGAAGACTTTCAAAAGTGGTTATTTTCTACACCAGATTTAAAGCTTGTCAAACCATATCTTCAAAGAGAGTCTCAAAACAGTTCATATTTCATAGTCTACGAGTATAGGGGCTAGTCTATGTAGATTGGGCTTAATAATAAAACATATGGTTCACTCTTGGTCTAGTTAATAAGTGTGATGTTCTATAGACTAAACAAGAGTGATTTTGAGGTTGTATGGCATTAACGCAATACTTGAAGGCTTCACAAAATGTGAAGTATTAAATCATGAGCAGAAAATTGTATACTCGTGCGTGTGTGGTGATACACAAGTGGAAGGCTTCAAAGGGATTGTGAAGTTACATCGGGAGTGTATATTGTACATTTGGTATACTACTATTGGTGATAAAACTAGGATTTTCTTTTGAAAGTGATTTTGAGATGTGATAAATGGTTCGTGTTCTCATATTTATGAGACAAGTGAGATTCTGGTGGAGGAGCTTGAAACCCTGGGGTCATAAACTTTAGGTGGTGGACTAAGTCTACACGAGTTGAACCACCCTAAAATCGCTTATTTATTTTCTCTACCCTTATCTCTTTCTTTTGTGCATGCCAATTTTTTTTTAATTGTCTTGATACTTCAATCTTATCTTTATGCAAAGATTTTGCATGCTTAGTACTTTTAGAATTGTCTCTTCGGTTATTGTTTAGTATTATTTCATGAGTATATACACTGAGTGTTTGATAGAGCGTTTCACTCACAAATCACGACTCTTGTATATCTCTAGTCAATATATCAGAAATGCTTAAATAATGCGTCTTTGATAGAGTCATAGAAACTGGTTTGTCTTAGAGTTTTAAACTCATCATTGGTCCTATTTACCCCTATCTGTGGACTGTGGTACTATTTATTAATTTTCAAGAAGGTGAACAAAAACCTCGTCAAACGATGACCTTACTTACGAATTGTAGAAAGGGAATGAGTGGATCTCAAGTATAACTCCCATACTTTGAAGGATAAAAGTAATCCTCCATGTAAACCATAATTATTTAATGTATTAAAAACCGTAACTTAATGAATTCAACAATTGGATTTACTTTTCCAAATTATAGTAGAACCATTAGGTTTCGGTTTTATAAACGATTTTTCGGATAATAATCATATAAATTATGATAGAAACATTAGATTTCGGTTTTATAAACGATTTTTCGAATAATAATCAAATCTGTACTATTTTTTTTGTTGTTATCATATCTGTACTATAAATCTATAAAGTATTAAAGATTACTTATAACAATTATAAATAACACATACAAGAAATATCTCTAAAGAATATAAAATATCGTGTTGTCTTTTAATTAAATAGTGTTTTGTTATTTTATTGGATAAATCTAATATTTGAGTTTTAGTTTTTAAGATATCAATATATTTTTTTTATCTATATTATCTATATTATATTTCGAAGTTTTTCCTACGGTCCTGATTTACCCACTTAAGTGGTGGCCAGGATCGATTCTGGCAAAACATAAGTGGTGGCCAGGATCGATTCTGGCCAAACATAAGTGGTGGCCAGGATCGTTTCTGGCCCCACTAATCATTAATAAAAAATTAAAAAAAACAGTCGAAGGCAAAAAGGAAAAAAAAAACAAAAAAACAAAAAAACCCCTCTTCAGAAAACCCTAGAGACCCTTCTTTTTCGCCTCTCCACACCGATCGCATCATCACCGCCATCGCATCTCCACCACCAGTTAAACCGCCACTCGCACCATCACCATAGAAACCGCCACTCGCACCATCCCTGCCTTTCCCCTTCTCATTCATAGAATCACCTCTTCGGTTTAGAGCCCTTCTCATTCTAACAAGCCGGAGCTCGCCATCGGTTTTCAGGTCGGCTATCAACTCTCCGAAAGGTCTCTATACCAGTCGAAGCTGTGTTAGTCAGTCTCCCGCACTGCTCAGCTGAGACAGTAGTGAAAAGACATCTCCGGCGAGGGTCACGATGTCACCGTCTAAGGCCGCGCGTGAAGGAAAACATCGAAGATCTCGGGATGGACCAAACTGAAGCTGTCGAAGACGCAATCGAAACCCTAACTCTTCAAGGCGTCTATCTCTCCGGTAATTTCCATATTTCAATTATCTCCCTTATGGCTGTTTCTTAACTAATATCCATTTTTCTCTTACTTTCCTCACTGAACAGGCATTATCACAACCGTTCCCAGTGAGAGCAACCCGGTGATAGAGTCGTTGGATCGGTTAAAACAACTGGATTGTGATTGGTCAGATACCGCTGGAATTGTTATCATCAATGGACACTTCTGGTTCTATTCAAGCTATGGGTATGCATCATTATAGTTATTTTTACATTTTTAGTTTTCAATCTAAAATATATACTCTTTATGGTTTTCAGTTTTCAACTTAATTAAGGTGGTGTTATAGGAAGGAGTAGTGTTTGTGGTTTCGAGTTTATATCGGTCTCCATAGCTAGACCTGGATTTGTTAATGTTGTGTTATTAAAACAATGGATCACGAAGGTAATCTCTCATTTTATAGCTCAGTTACATGACTGTTCAAATTTACATTATTACAAATAAAAAGAATAGGGAGCTGCAATGCAATTTTGTGCATAATATAGGGAGCTGCAGTGTAATTTTGCATAATATAGGGAGCTGAGGTGCATTTTTTGCATAATAAAGGGAGCTGCAGTGCAATTTTTGCCTAACATAGGGTCCTACAGTGCAATTTTTGCCTAACATAGGGACCTACAGTGCAATTTTGCATAATATAGGAACTTCAATGCATTTTTTGCATACTATTGGGACCTGCAGTGCATTTTTTTCATAATATAGGGACCTGTAGTGTATTTTTTAATAATATAGGGACCTACCATGCAATTTTTCATAATTTAGGGACCTTCGGTGCATTTTATGCGTAATATAGGGACCTACATTGCAATTAATTCATTCTCACTTGCTACTTTTTGTCTTCATAGGGAGGTTTCACAGACCTGCACTTCGATTAAGACCTTAGTTTTCTCGCCATAGAAGAGGATCCTGTCACAAAGAGGGTAAGTTTTTTTCTCATAATACAGGGACCTATAACGCAATTAACTAAACTTATACTCTTTTTACAGGCTATGAAGAGACTAATATCAAACATCAAACCAAAAGATATAGGACTTTTAATCACAGGCTCGATTCCGGTGTGTCAATCACTAAGTAATCGATTTTATACACCAAAAGCCGCAAAGGAGTTCTTCTCATTCTGTAACACTTCTGTTTCTTTTGAAAACTTTAAAAACTTCCAAACTTTAAAAACTTCCACTATCAAAGGTAATTTATTATTCAGCTTTAAAGTTAAATCAGCTTCTATTGCTCATTAGTTTCACATACTGTTTCTAACAATTTTATCATTGCAGATATAAACTAATTTAAGAGGAGGTTAAGAGTTGTTTTGTGATTCAAAGAGGTTTCCTTTGATTAAGAATGAAAGCAATTTTTTGCACAGTTAAACAATTCAAACCAGCTTACAGTTAAGATGCATATGTTTATTTGATAAATTAACCTGTTATTATTTAAATGTTACAAACAGTGGTGTTTTGGTAGACTTAATTAGGTGTTACATGTTATTAGTTAAATGTTACACTTAAATGGTTTGGCTAATGTTTGAGCTCGGCTAACTCACTTTTAGCTTAGTTGGAAGGATTATACTTAATAATATTCAATTTGATTCACAAGCATTATGAGTTCTGGATTTATATTGATTATAATAATGATTCACAATTTAATATATTGGTTCTTTAACACATTTCTTTGTTTGAATTAACAGGTTAAGCAAAAATAAAAAGGAGCAAAAAGAATGGTGCTGCCAAGTGTGTAAGGGCAAGAGAGTGGGAAATGGAACTGCCTTTCTTTGTTGTTTTGCAGATAGTTATGAATTGCCTGCAAAACTAAAAGCCAAGGGAAGCTTTTGAACTTTTCGATACTGATGGCTCTGGTAATTATCCGTGTTTACATTTGTGGGTAGAGCTTTCATTTTAGAGATAATTTTTATGAAATGTTGATAGTAAATACTATGTTGTCAGAATGAGAATTGATAAGTAGGTTGTGTTATTCCTAGACAGGTTTATCTGATAGGAGATATTGTAGTGCAATTTTTGCATAATATAAGGACCTATAGTGTAAGTAATCCTTTTGTTGGATATTGTCAGGTAATTAATAATAATGATTACAAAATGGTCCTAAATTATAAGTTATTTACCAGGTGTATGAAAGCTCCTGAACTATACGTTATTTACTAGGTAATTTTGCTTAAGAGATTTGGCAATTGAGGTTTATAAAAGCTCCTTTGATAATGTTCATCAATTCTCTATTGGAATGGGGCCCACGAAAGGAAGGATAGTAAGATGCAATTTTTTAATTCATTAATTCATTATTGGTTTTCTCGGTTTAATGTAATCTCAGAAATGATATTTTTTCATTTTTTTGGTTGTATCAGGTTCCAAAGGACGAATTACAATGGAAGAGTTGATCATCTATTTTACACTCTGAAGATGAATAAACAGTTTTTACTGCAAGTGTTGGTCAGGAATCCAAGGATGATCCTGCGACACTGTATTAAAAAAGGGCAGTGTTCAAGAAGTATACGTAAATTTATCTAACATGTGCACTTCTATCTTCCAAGTTCCAAGCATTGTGATGAAAGAGTATGTGATTTCAGAATTGGGCAGCAAATTGGGCAAATGGCTAATGCAAATATTACTCGATCACAGTTAATAGGGCAAGATGGGCAACTCACAATGTTATCCGGGCAGGTCGGTGCTGCAGCAACACCGCAATTTAATCTACAATCTCAGTTTTTAGCTTCGGTATGTTCAATAATCATTATATAGTTAGTTGAAAGATGGTTTCAATTAAACCAGGAATAATTCCACGAGCAGCATCAAAACAAGCCCCAGAAATTCGACCATGTTCACGTAACTCAGCACGAGGAGCTTCACCTAATATGCTATGATAATCTAAAATAATATCTTCAGCCATTTTTTTAGCTTTTCCATACGGGTGTATATTCAGTAATAGGCATTTTTTCAGGCTCTCGACATGTACTTGAATAAATCAATGTTTTAAGCCATAGCTTCTAATATTAATGTATTTGATGTAATGTTGTGATAAGTGGATCAACTGTACTTTCTCCTACATATGCTACTGCTGCAAAATGCATTTTCTGAAAGAGCCAATTGTTGATTGATGCCTATTAAAAAACTTATTTAGAAAAAAGTGCCTAGAAAAAAATATTTATTGAAAACAGCCCCCTTATAATTAACAATTAAAAAATAAGAAAAAAACTAATAAACACGCGCGCGTCCGTGAATTTTTTTTAAAATCGTCATAACTAATTCAAAAAAAATCGAAAAAATCAAAAAAAATTATATTTGGATAAATCAAATTAATATTTACGTCTATGATTTTTTCGGAATTTTCTGAATTTTTTGATTTTTTTTGATTTTTTTAATATTTTTTTTTCGCAGACACGAAATTCCATGTTTAAAACATGGAATTTCATGTTCGAAACATGGAATTTCATGTTTAAAACATGGAATTTCATGTTTATTTCACGGTTTAAAACATGGAATTCCATGTTTAAAACATGGAATTCTGTGTCTGCGAAAAAAAAATTAAAAAAATTCGGAAAAATTAAAAAAATTCAAAAAAAATCAAAAAAATTCATAGACGTAAATATTAATTAGATTTATTCAAAAATATTTTTTTTTGAATTTTCTGATTTTTTTTGAATTTTCTGATTTTTTTTGAATTAGTTATGACAATTTTAAAAAAAATTCACGGACGCGCGCATGTGATGGAATTAATAAAGGTATAGAAAATATAAAGGGGATGTTTTCTATAAATAATTATTTCATTAGGCATTTTTTTATAAATAAGATTATTGAAGGCATAAAAAAACAATTAGAGAGTTTAAGCAGGATGTTTTCAACAATAACCCCTTTCTGAAAACATTTTTCATACCTTATTAATTAAAAGGTAATAAACATTCTTTAAAATTCTTAAATTAGAGAAAATAAAAAATAGTCAATAGGATACTGCTCTGGAATCTAAATCTGCGTATATAAATTGAAGTCTTCCATGTTCAGGGAGTAATTTTTGTAAAATATTTATAGCACCAATTGTTCCCTTCTCTTTATGAATTTGTTTAGCTGAAGCAAAATAATTTGGGTTATTACCTTGCAGAGTGATGATTGAAAGATTGTTTCCCTTGAATCAAGTGATATCATGTGATGTCCAGGTGCAAAAGTCACTCTCCTGGAAGTGAAACACCATGAATTCCCTATCTTCCAGCATATATAAGTGCCCCATACCATGCTAATTCCACAATGAAATCACAATCATGGTTAATGTACGACTCACTAAAAGAATTAGACAATCTACCTGTGATAATATAGGAGATGAATTGTATATGTCCCAGATTTCATATGCATTAATCTCTCTATCTTCAAGTAGAATATCTGTAGAAAAATTCCATCTACTTTAGTTTAAATATAATTTAAAGAGTAATATATTTAAGCATAATTGAAAACAACTAAACCTGTAATACTTTGCAATACTTTCTACATCAGAATGATTTCCCTCGGTACAGATGCACATGTCTCAACAACAAATCACATGTACTCATTTCCAAGTTCTTCAAGTTTAGCAGGAAGCTATAAATACCCAAAACATTTTAGCAAAAGCTGAACTATAAATAATCGTAATATGTTGATCTCTAGCAATAATATATCTCACATTTGGAACTAGATCATTCTGAAATTTATAATAAGTCTTCCCAAAAGCAGTCATCATTCTTATGAGTGAATAAAATGTAAAGCGTCTACACTAAAATACGATGTGTTTCACCTTTTTTGTAATTATTTATTAGACATATTCTTAAAACCTTTGCGACATCTGCTTGCTGACTTAGGACATTACATAAAATAAAAATGTATATAATTGATAATTAAATGGGTACCTTTATTGCATTACATAGAATGAATAAATACTATCATGCTCTATTATTTTGAGTTTTAATTATTAATCTCTTATTTACAAAAAAAATGTTTGCTTACGGCTTTTAAAGCCTCTCATGTATGAAAAAAAAAAAATGTTTGCTTACTTCCAAAAGACTTTTCTTAATTAATGTAATGTATATATCCATCATCATATGAATCAACTCTCATTCATTCATGATTTTCTTTTTTCCGTTTCACTTTCATCCATATCTTAACACACACATCGTATTATTATTTTGGTTTATTTAGAAATGCTTTTGTGTGTTTATGAAAGTAAAAGTTTTGGAAAAAAGTCAGATTTTTTTATTGCGTGAGGTGGAATCGTTGGTAAAACAGCCGTGATTAAATTGTTAATTTTGTAGATGAAATATCAATTTCAAAGCAAAATATCAAATTCAGGTGATAAAAGTTGTGGTTCCACCACAACCTTTGTTATGATGAAACGACTTAAAGAGGTAAGTGGAACCTCAATTCAAAATGAAACTGGAGCTAATCAGTATATTCGTTCATCGAAATCTTTTCCGGCTAATAGAAGACTATGCGACCTAACATGAAAAGCTTTGGTCTATCCTTACATGTCTAACATGATTAAGTGACACATTCTATTTAATACACGACCTTGGTGCATTTTATATTATATCTTAACTTCTCAGCGTGCCAACTTAAAATAAGAAAAATTGACGATTGATTGTTTTTTTTCCGAAGTGACTTCAGGCACGGGCAATACCTAGTTATATTATATAAAATAATATATGATAATAAATAAGTTTTGATTGATTTATATTTATTAAAAATGATAACCTAATATATTTAAGAATAATGCTAGATATCACCAAAAAAGGTATCACCTAAACATCACCTATGATGTGGCAATTAGGTGGTCCAATCATGGATTTTCTCTTTCCAGATTTATTTTTTTCTCTCTCTTCCATGATTGGACCACCTAATTGCCACATCATAGGAGATGTTTAGGTGATACCTTTTTGGGTGATACCCAGCATTACTCTATATTTAATCATCAAATTTAATTTGATTTTTAATAGATTTGAATATTCTTCAATTTTAAAGCCTTCCTAGTTATCACTTATCACCAAATTACATCCAATGTGAATTTTAAATATCCTAAAAAGATTTTCTTTGTTAGAAGCAAAATGTAATAAGATGTTATATCTATCTACACATCCAACACCGCGAAGTGGATACGTATGGCTTCTCAGCTCTCAGGCTTCTGGCTAAATTCCCCAGCTATACCCCTCACCAGAAACTCCGTACACCGTCGTAACTGCCCATCTCTCTCCGCTCTTTCTGCCGCACATATTCCTCCCTCTCCTACTCTTTCCTCATCCACCATCCAGGTAAGTCCTCAATCAACGTTTTAAGCTATTTCAGTAGTATTTTACATTACTTATCATTAATTAAACACGCTTTGAGAGATTATTTGCCTGTATTTGACTTAATATTGTGAATTTAGTTGTGGATAATGTGTATTTACAGATTGTTGGTGGAAAATCATCTGAATTGTATAGAAATGATGATTTAAAGTTTGGGGAAACACTTGAGCATGGTGAAGAAGAATCCTATTGGGTCGGTTTAGAAAATGAACTTTATCATTGGACAAAGCCATTACGCCCTGTTCAGGTATAATTAAAGTTCCTTCTAATCATAATTTTAGTTATTAATTTCTGTTAATAAAATTAATTAGTGGTATCCGGGGCATATTGGGAAAACCGAAAGAGAAATTAAGGGACAGATAAAGCTAATGGATGTTGTTATAGAGGTTCGTGATGCAAGAATTCCACTATCCACTACCCATCCACTCGTAAGTCTTATTAAATTCAATAATATTATTTCTTAAATTCTATAAAAAATTTAAAAAATTGGTTTAGATGGATTCATGGATTGGAAATAGAAAAAGAATCCTAGTTTTGAATCGAGAAGACATGATATCGAAAGTGGATCGAAATGCATGGGCAACTTATTTTGCTAGACAAGGAATCAAAACTATATTCTCCAATGGTCAACTTGGCATGGTACATACATAAATACATACATATAATCAATTACATACCCTACAATTACTTTCTTTCTTCAAACTATAGGGTACATTGAAACTAGCTAGGTTAGCAAAGGAATTAGCAGGTGATGTGAATGTAAAACGAAGAGCAAAAGGATTATTACCTCGTGCAGTGAGTATTTTTAAATTAAATATATATATCTATTTCTTACTTTGGTACTGCGTGTAAAGTTTGAGAATCTTTTAATAGGTAAGAGCTGGAATTGTAGGGTACCCTAACGTTGGGAAGTCATCTTTAATAAACCGATTATTAAAACGTAGGATGTGTCCAGCAGCTCCAAGACCTGGAGTTACACGAGAATTAAAGTATATTTCATTTTATAATACTAGTGTTATATATGGTCTTAGATCTTGCTATAATAATGTTTTTATTGAAAGATGGATCCGATTTGGGAAGGATTTGGAGTTATTAGACTCGCCGGGTATAATACCAATGAGAATTAGCGATCAATCAGCGGCGATAAAACTAGCGATATGTGATGACATAGGCGAGAGATCGTATGATGTCATTGATGTTGCGGCTATTCTTGTTCAGATGTTGACGAGGCTACCGACTGTTGGTAATAAAGCTCTTGGGGCTCGTTACAAGATTGAAACAGATGGGTCTTGTGGAAGAGTGTATGTTAACATTTTGTTTTATTTTACATGAAAGTATTCATTAATGAGATGTTTTTTTGTGAGTGTAGATTTGTTCAGAAGGTTGCAAATGAATTGTTTAATGGGGATCCTCATCAAGCTTCGTTTCGTATATTGGCGGATTTTAGGAAAGGGAAATTTGGTTGGATTTCTCTTGAGAGACCTCCTAATTAGTGATGTTATGGAAGAGCATCATTTTTTACTACAACATAACAGCCTTAGACCAGTATGAGTTATGATGTAAGGAGAGAAGGGTATAATTGATTTTAAAGGCGTATACTTAGGTATCGAAGTAAGAGAGGAGTGATTTATAGCGTTGTGAGGTTCAAGCGAATCTTGAGTATGTGTAAAGTAGGACTGGGCCAATGCGAAGCGTGATATAAAATGAAGTTATTTATATTTTGTGCTGCTATTTTGTTGTATTGACTCTAACTTTTCCTGTATAAAGTTGTGATTTGAAATACATTTGATCGCTTGTGTTCTAACTTTATCTCACAAAACCTTCAATTGCTCTTACATAATAGGCACAAAACCCCCCTTCGTTAATATTCCTGTTAAAAGTTGAAAGTATACTTCACGCCTCTTGATGTGGTTATTTACCATGTAACTTTTTAGGGTTAATTACACCTAACCTTGACCTCCATGTGGTGTATCCTAATAACACCAAAACTCCATATACTCTAAAAATTGCAGGAAAACTTCATGGGGTCTACCCTAATAGCACGAAAACCCCATGTATTCTATATATTGCTTAAAATTCCCATGTAGTTTAAAACAATAAGCACGAAACCTCGATCGATCAATTTTCTTATAAAAATGTATTTCATGTGCATTAATGTGATTGTTCATGCTTATTATTTTAGACCACGCAAATAATATTTGGAACACATGGGGTTTTCGGACTATTAAGGTAACCATGTAGGGGTTTCTTGCAATTTTTAGATTATAAGGGGTTTTTCGTGTTATAAGGATAGACCCACATGGGGAACATGT
Source organism: Nemophila menziesii (assembly GCA_029959085.1). Taxonomy (NCBI): domain Eukaryota; kingdom Viridiplantae; phylum Streptophyta; class Magnoliopsida; order Boraginales; family Hydrophyllaceae; genus Nemophila; species Nemophila menziesii. The sequence goes on from JARWIR010000021.1 coordinate 21,183,798, forward strand.
GTAATTCATCCATTTTCTTAAATCTTAAATTCAAAAAAAAAACATTAAAATAGTTAGTTTTAGAGGTATTTATTGAATAATTCATTTTTTCAAAGTATTAAATCGTCAAAATACATGAAAAATCGACGTATTAAGTATCTCACAAGACTCTGAGTTGAATTTCAGTCAAATTAATTCAAAATACTCTTTCTTGAATGTTTTGAAGCTTAGACATTTCAGACAGCTACTGCTACTTTCAATGATTCAAGAATCTTGTCATCTAACTCGAACTTGATCTCTTTCTTATCTCTTCCAATCTTGACATACTCAATAAACCGTTCCTTCAAGTCCTCCCCAAGATTGGTAGCAGATTCCCACCCGAGAATCTCCTTGGCAGCTCGTGGCTCAGCATAGAAATGCTACAAAAACACTTAAAATATCAAAACAAACACTATAAAAACTACTACAAATAAGTAAAACACTTCAAATATCAATTACCATGTTACGAAAAGGAAATGCTTTCTTTGCATCAACCCCAACTTCCTTTGGATCATAATGAATAATTTCAACGGGTAATCCGGCTGCTTTAGCGCATAGTTTAGCCATTCCATCTAAAGTCACCGCACGATCACTCACACAATTGAATATATTTCCGCTTGCACTTCCCGGATTCTCAACCGCTAGTGTAAGCATGGACGATAAATCCTTGACATGAGATATGTTTGTTAGTTGCATCCCTGAGCCAGGTATCAGAATCGGTCTACCTCGTACTATACGATCAAAGAACCATTCCTCACAATCTTTGTTGTTTCCGGATCCGATCATGTATTGTGGTCTAAACGATGCCCAACTATCGAAAACCGATGCGATATATTTCTCTACTACGACATGACCCGCATCAGCTTTCACAGCATCCTGAAACGATCCACATTTTATATATCGTTTTCCGTTCATTTCTAGTTAAAACAAAGGAAAATGTTTTTTTTTTTTTTTTTTTTTTTTTGTGTTTTTCATCATACCCCTTCAACATGAGGAAGTTCATCAGTTGGCTTGTAGATTCCAGCACTACTTATAAACAAAAATTGCTTTACTCCTGAACTCTTTGCCCAATCAGCCACGGGTCTATGATAAAACAAATCATTAACATAATATTTAGTATTTGTGAAGGAGATTGAAATGTTTTAGATAAAACTTACCTAACACTACCCAAATCCTTGCCATTATTATCCAACACAACATCAAAAGTTGTCCCTTCAAGAACGTTCCCAATATCAGCTGGATTACCCCAAACTGTTTTACCACCAGCACCAACAATTTCCTGAAATTATCACCAATGCCCCTATTAAAATCTCATTGTCAAACGTTAAATTCAAAGGTATCCCTTTTATCAGTTCCGAAATTATCATACTAATAGCAATCAATTTAAGGATATAGACATTATAAGAGAAATAAGTTAGCACACACTAATTGATCAAAATGCTGATTAATGAGATAGTCTTTAATGTTCCAGTATTCTGTTATTGAAATTAAGGTGAGATACTTAACTGAGAATCTAGTGAAAGGAGTCTTCTTCATCTTATCAGAAGTCTCATCACCAACCGTGAGAACAGTAACTTCATGGCCATTACTCAAAAGTTGTTTGGCAAAATAAAAGCCAATAACCGCATGACCACCACTATTTGTATTCACTATAAGGACATTCTGTTTTTCACCAGCACTAGCTTTCACATTATATGTAGAAAAAGCAACCTTTTTTGAAACGGTGGAGAAACGAAGAGAAGATGATGAAGATATATTGAATAAAGAATAAGATGAAGATGATGAGATGATGCGATTTGGTAAATGTAAGAGAGAAGGTGAAGAAAAATACGAAGAAGAAGAAGAGGATGGTGAGGATGAGAGGAGGAGAGTAGATGAGGAAGCTAGAGTGGCCATTGGTGACCGTTAAGTTTTTAGTTTTGGTTGATCACTTCTCTTACTTGAGTTGAACTAGAGCCAGCAGTTTTTAAAGTTCCAAGATAAAAGATACTACTCCAATATGATGTCCGTTTTCAACTACCACACATGCTTCTTACTGTCCGTTTTGGTAAATGTTGCAATTTTTATTTTATTTTTGGTTAACATATTCTCTTAAATAGATGAAGCGGATTACAAGGATGATTACAGAGCTAAACGGAATAAAAAAGAATAAATATATATACCACCCAAAATTATATGGATTATTGCCCAAGAAACACCTCAAATTAGAATTAATGCCCCCTCACCCCTGCCGCTTTCTTCTTGCCCATAAAAGGCACTCTTTTTTTATTTTTCCTATTTTATCCCCTCATCCCGCCGTCCGCTTATTAGTCTGTCTCTCTCTATCTCATTCATCTCTCTTCATCATCGTCATGAAAGAAAATCGGATTTCCACTGATATTTTCAATGTGATTATTTACCAGCTACTTCTGACTTTTTATCAAAATACAATTTTATAATTTATATATTTTATATAAAAATTGGCCGTTGATGCAAGTAAAATATTTGCTACTCTTGATGGATATTTAACAAATCCATTTGATCATTATTTTTCTACCAAGATCTCTGAGTTTTTAGATTGTTAATAATTATTTATGCGACATTTCACAAGATAATTGGGACGAGTTGTAACTATACAAATACTCGTATAACTCAAAATTGTGAAGTCGCAATAAAAAGCCATTCCTGTTTGTTGATTTATAGCTTAGCTATTAATTCGAAGAGGAGTGAGCGTTGTCATTTCCTATAGCCCCATGGGAGTAGAGTTTCTGCGTTTACCATTTGGGACTGGCCATGAGAAAAACATTTATTCTTTTTTGTTAATTTTATAGTTTTTAAAATTGTTTTTGTTTAGTAACTGTTTGTAAAAATGCCTGTAAGGAAATGAATTATAAAGAACACCATCTTTCGTGACTGAATGGTTTTGAGAGAAATCTTGATGTCTATTCTGCAATTCTGAGGCATTATTTATAAATACTAATTCTTATAATGAATATATAAGAATTAGTATTTATAAATAATGAACCAAATGATCATGTTTCTTTCACAAGCTGTTAGGGAGGCATTGCCCTCTGTGGGTTACGACGTCCATTTTTTGCTCTAGTTAGATTGTTAATTCAATATATGGGTAGATCCTAGCCATTGTTATTGGTCTATTTGGTTCTCACCCGTATTCCCATTACTCAACAACATTAGCCCGCAAGTACACTTTTGTACTTGCACGAGTGTTGGGAAACATTCCCATTACTCAACATTAGCCTATAAGTACAAAAGTGTACTTGCACGAGTTGTGGGAAACATTCCCATTACTCAACATTAGCCCATACAGTACAAAAGTGTACTTGCACGAGTTGTGGGAAACACTCCCATTACTCAACATTAGCCCATACAGTACAAAAGTGTACTTGCACGAGTTGTGGGAAACACTCCCATTACTCAACATTAGCCCATACAGTACAAAAGTGTACTTGCACGAGTTGTGGGAAACACTCCCATTACTCAACATTAACCCATACAGTACAAAAGTGTACTTGCACGAGTTGTGGGAAACATTCCCATTACTCAACATTAGTCCATACAGTACAAAAGTGTACTTGCACGAGTTGTGGGAAACACTCCCATTACTCAACATTAGTCCATACAGTACAAAAGTGTACTTGCACGAGTTGTGGGAAACACTCCCATTACTCAACATTAGTCCATACAGTACAAAAGTGTACTTGCACGAGTTGTGGGAAACACTCCCATTACTCAACATTAGCCCATATAGTACAAAAGTGTATTTGCACGAGTTGTGGGAAACACTCCCATTACTCGCCCTTGACAAAAATTGTACTTGCACAAGTCCACTACTCGTCCTTGGCAGCAGCAGTAGACAGCAGTAAGCATTAAGGTATATTTACCTTAAGTGCCTTTTATGGGCAAGTGGCTAAGGTGGCAGGTGGTTATTGGGCTAAGGGCATTAAGGTATATTTACCTTAAGTGCCTTTTATGGGCAAGTGGCTAAGGTGGCAGGTGGTTATTGGGCATTCACCCAAATTATATCACCTAAATTATCACATAATAACGTGGCATGAATTGATTGGTTACAAATCTTTAATTAGATCAAGAATATAAATAGATTAAAGATTTGTAACCAACCAATTCACGCTACGTCATTAGGTGGTATTTGACTGAGATGATTTTAGATGGTATATATAATTACTCAATAAAAAACAAAAAACAAGAAGTAAGGACAAATAAATAAAAAACACACCAAGAAAATACAAATGATCTAAGTCTATTTAGCATTTCTTATAGAGATTCGAATGGAGTATAACTTTGATACTTAGACTTAGAGCTGGTTTTGAGGTTAGGCCGAAGAGGCGATCGCTTCGAACTCTAAATATTTTGATATTTTTATGGGTCCTAATTTATAATATATTTTACATGAAAGGGTCTAATATTGTAAGTTCGCTTTGGATCCATGAAAAACGGCCTCTTGTCTCCGTACTGACAAATCAACATTCTGACTCGAACACATTACTAAAATATTAGCTAATTTATTATAAAATATTTGAATATGCGAAACTTTCCAAAAAAGATTTTTTCTCAACTATTTCTTGATCTCATTTAAAACACGCCTAATACTTCAGTTTGTTCAAGACAAGTCATCAATATTTTAAATTATTTCAATATTGTTTGAGTTAAAGATATTAATCTTATCATGTGTTTCGGTAGATTTTATGGCTTGTAGGAGAGCCCGTGTTTTGTCTTCGGTTGCAAACTTACAACGAATACAATTATGATTTTCATGAATAATATCCGCATACGTATTGATGGCAACTGCAACTATTAATGACTCCTCTCATGAATTGTCGAAAAATGTATCATTGAACCAATATATATCTTTCTCGTTGACTCTAGTTTTGCCATTGATTAAGGTAGACGTGTATCTAACTGATTTGGAAGATATGTATTGATTGTAAGGTCGATTGCTCCAAAAAGATCTTTGATAAGATAATCCATCGTGATATTAATCTTTTTCGAATTACATCCCTCTGTTTCAAATATTCATTGCATCTTGTCCTTACATATATTCCACATTGTGATGAGAATAAAAGGTGTAATGATTTTTGAGTCTCATTCTTCCTTATAAATCCATGGATGGTAGTGATGATCCAATCTTCTAAAGAACTTTTTTTACCATAATCGATTTTGATTTGCATTGCAGATGAAACCCAAATTCTGGTGCTGAACGAGAAATAAATGAGTAGATGTTCAACCGATTATGTCGGATGATCACACCAATCATAATTTTTGTTATTTTCTCACTTTCTAGCAAACAAATTATTTTCCATTAGGATTTCTGCTTGAAACATTTCCATGTAAAGATCCTGGTTTTGTAAGGAATGTTGGATTTCCTAACTTTATTCCAAATCTTTGATTGAGTCGCCTCTGAATCTTTAAATGAGTGAGATTTCTTATTTCTTTCTGATTGCACCATGAGTGATAACCATATTTTGTCGAGCATTCTCCATTTTTTGTGAGAGGACATATAATCTTGTCGTTGTAATCCATTTTTGAAGCAAAGGAATTCGCAAAATATCTTCTTAGATTTGGGATAGGAAAGTTAGATCAATTACTAATTGGTTCCATCCATTACATTCTTCATAAAAAGAATTGGTAGACAAGCTTCAAATGAGAAGAAGATGGTTTATCTAACTTGAAACATTTACTGACCCATGAGTGATTCCAGATATTAGTAGATATATCATTCCATATTTGATGAATGTATTCCTTTTTAGAAGAGATAATCCCTGAAAAATACTAGCTCAATGCCATGATATTTTAGACTTGAGTTTCACATCACAAAAGGAGGAGTTAGGGAAAGAAATGCCTTTGAGAATACTAAAATTATAGATAATTGTGTTTGTTGAGCTGTCTCCATGCGTGATTGGCTAGGAGGGTGATATTCATTTTATAGGAGTCGCAAAAGTCAATACCATCAGTAGCCTTAGAAATAGCCATGTTCTCCCAGGTGATCCAATTAATCTTCTTTCATGTGTTGACATCCCACTAAAAACTCGTGATAAGACCAGTAATATTCTTACATAGTGTTTTTAGGAAAGAAAAGATGGAAGATTTATAGTTAGGAATCACTTGTAGAATGGTTTCAATGAGCACTTCGTTGCCTCTATCATAGTGAAGTGAAGAGATCCAACTACTAGTTTTCATAAGGAGGTGATCTTTGATATAATTAAAATTCTCCTGATTTGGCTCTTTTTAGATTAAGAGGGATTCTAAGATACATACCCAAAGAGTTTGTTATCTTAACAATAAGGGATTCAGCAATTGAGTGAGCAGGATCATCTGGTGCACAGTAACCAAAATAGATAGATGACTTATTCAAATGAATTTTTTAACAAAAACTCAGCAATACAAATGAATAGCATTTTGGAAGGCTTCGATTTCCTTTTTGTTGAGAGAGATAAAAATAATGCATCATCGACAAATAAAAGATGGGAAATATTTGGACAAAACCTAGCAAAATAAATTCATTTTGATGTTGCCATCCCGGCATTATAAGCTGAGATGACCAACATGACCCTATATCGTAAGACTAAGAGAGAAGTGAGGACAACAGATCTCCTGAAAAATACCTTGCTAGGATGAAACTTCTTCAATCGTTCACCGTTGTAGATTGAAAATAGAAGGTATAAATGAAATTCAAAATCCAATCCTTATATTTTTTACAAAATTCTATCTTCGAGAGAAATTTAATTGAAAAATATTCATTAACTTGATCTAGTACTTGGCCATGTCAAGTTTGAGAGCAACATAATTTTTCTTCTACTTACGATTTTGCTTGATAAATAAAGAGATTACCTAGGTGATAATAATGTTGTCCTGGATACACCAAACTTTGATAAATTCAATTGAGTTGGAGAGATTATATTGTCCGTAAAAGGTTGTAGCCGTAGGACCAGGATTTTTTTCACTGGTCTTGTAGCAAAAATTAACACATGATATAGGAATGAAACCCATAATAATTCATATGCTTCCCCCATTAGAATGAGTGTGATAATTTAACATTGAAATATTCAAGGGAAGAATTTTTTTTGAAGAAATCACAATAATGATAAATATATATTATTTTAGGATATCCGAGAATTCTTGATAAGATTTACCAAGTAAGTCGTTTGTACCAGAAACTTTCGATCCAGACATACTAGATACTGCTTCCTTAACTTTTTCGATGGTGGGTCTTGGGCCAGGACTTCATTTATATACTTAGATTTTTTACATAAACAAAATTTTAAATCTCTTTTACTCATTCGGAAGATTTTACAAAAAATAAATCTAAATAAAACTTATGGAATAAGTTATGGAGATTTCTAGGGTTTTCATGCTAGATTCCATCTGTATCTTTAAGCTTGCGGATGCTCAATATACTTTTTTGTATTTGATCATGGCGTAAAAATGCCACCTTCTTTATCCATAAATCTCGGGCACGACCATCCCAAAAAGCTTCTTCTTTACTCCATCAATCGTCAAGTTCTTGAATAATGTTAAGAGTCAAAAGATCATTCTATTCAAAATTGTACTCCATTTTGAATCTCGTAAGGAATTTGGGATATATGATATCAAGAGTACAATCATTAACAAAAGTCTTTTTACTCCACCAAGTCAGTGCTAAACATGTAAAATCTATTTCTATGCAGTACTCTTGAATTGATGAGATATGATAGAGGTCGTACCCAAAAAATTTAACGATTTCATGAAATTTTAAATTATCTAGCTATTTTGATTCAAAGATAAAATTTCTCCTTCCATTGATACACTAGTTATCCTTTTCAATAATGATAGATGAATTATCGGATAAATAGTTGTAGGAAACTTGATGATTATAGAAGGGAAAAGGTATATCCAATCCTTACATTCTACAAATCTATCCAGTTGTTCCTTGACAATTTGGTATTTCTTCCGTTTATTAGTCCATGTGTAATACCATCCCCTAGAAGGAATATCAATAAGTTTGTTGTCATTAATAACACATCATTAATAACACATTGAAACGAAGAATGCTATTCAGATTCATCTCTTTCTTACCCATCTTCTCACAAGTATTTGTTATATCATTGAAATCGGCCTACAAAATGGAAGGATCCGGTATTGTTAAATTCCAAATCAAAAGTTGTTTCCGAATCTTGTAACGCTCATTAGTATCTGTTGAAGTATGATAAAAAAATAGCATATCCAAGAATCAATAGGAGACTCACTAATATTGACGATTATAATTTTTTTTTATCTAATGACTTTAATCTTAACATGATTTTCTATATAATAAGAATCCACCCATAAGCTCTTCCCCATGTTTTACAGTGTCAGATTACTAAAAGATTTACAAGGACTAAAGGATCTAATATCCTTCTTTGATATTCAAAATTAAAGAAAAAAACAATCTATAACGATATTATATTTTGACAAGGATTTAAAAGCTTTACAAGTTAAGAGTGCCCTAAGCCCTTGACTATTCCAAACTAACATATTATCCATCCACTCCCGCCATTTTAAAGGACTAGTCGTCGTTCTTTAAAATTTCCTTCATAAAAATCAATTTTCCTTTGAAATCAAAAAATTGTTTGTAAGATTTGACCGGAAAACTACACCAAACTACAAACCCCGCAATATTTAATAAATCAAGTGCAACATTTTTAGCATTAAACAGATCATGATGAATTGGGTTCTCAATAAAAAAAAGTAAAAGACTTAGGGTATGTTTGTATTCAGGAGGGAAAAAAGTAGTAAAAGAAAGGAAGAGAAAAATTATAAAAGAAAAAAAAGGGAAAGAATAATCTTGTTTGGATTAAATAATTTAGATAAAAAAAATTCATAAAAGATTTTTGGATATATTTTGTCTGGTTGTAAAAAAATAAGGAAAGAAAAATAAATGTAATTACATATTTCTATTTTTATTATTTTTTGTGATATGCCAAAGTTATTTTTTGCCTGTTAGTTGTTTTTAAAAATCATTTCCTTCCATTTAACCCTGATTTGGAGTGATTATAAAATGTGACTTATAGGTGATTTATAATCACCCAAATTACTTTTCTTTTAAAAAATTTCCATTACAAACTATACAAAATATTAGAAATCACTTCCTTTTCTTTCTTTTCTTCTCAATACCATCCATCTAAACAGACTCCGAGTGAATTAGGCCCAAAAAAGTTATGATTTTTTCTTAACTATCAAATACTTTGAATTGTAAGCCTAAGTGAAGCGACTCAAGAAGAAAATAAAAAATGTAAGCCTTCATCGTCAAATAGGCTTAACCAACTAAAATTGTTATCTTCTTTAACCGATATGAGGCATCATTCACATAAATGTCACAGTAAAGACTAAATTGAACATCCGCGGTAGCGTACCATTTGTTCGCCATTCAAATATCTCAATCATATATGGACCACTTAATATAATATAAAACCATAGAAACACCCTCAACCATCTTACTAGTATTGCACACGGTATATATATATATATATATCCACTATAAACAACAACCAAAAAACTTTAAAAAAGATTTTTTTTTTTAATCTTCCGTATTGGTTAAGATAATCACATATCTGCCATCATTGCATAAAAATGGGATAGTGTTGTAGGTGAAAAGTATCACCGCTAAGAAAAGTTTTGACAAAAACGAATCAAAATAAATCAGAACTTCAATTAACTGTAAACTCACTATTACACGAAAATTGAATTACAACTAGAATGAATTACAAAGCTTTTACACGGAAAAATCAAAAGCACAAACTTACACGGTAAAAGGGAAGAATCCCGGTGTTAAAAAGATATTCCGGCCGTAGTACCGGTATCTTCTAACAGAAACAAAAGAGAGAAGAAAAATAATATAGAGAGAGTAATTTTTTTTCTTGCTTTGTGCTTTGCTCTGTAATCCGTGTAGAATAGTGGTGAGGAATGGGTCTATATATAGGGGAAAAGGAGGACCCAAGCCAGCCTTCTGAAACGTCCAATTAATCCCATGATTCCCTCCGGATTTGATTTGATTGGATTAACTGTTTCTCTTGACTTGTAAGCCCCACGTTTCTATTCTTTGTAACAGCCAACTTTGACTTTTGACTTTTGAGATATTCCCACGTGTAACAGCTGCTAATTATTCTTTTTCTTTTAACGCGTGCGTGATTGGAGGAGTTTGTCTCTACGTTTGAGTTGTCCACAACCATTATAAGAGCTGGTAGAAAAATCCAATTCATTTTTCGACTCCCCAAACTCCCCACGACCCACGCCCCACGCCGTCGCCGTCGCCAGTGCCGGTGCCGGTGTCGGGCCGGGCCGGGCGGGTGGGCGGTGGTGGTGGTGGTGCGCGCGTGTGGGCTTAATCTTTAGCTCGCCATGTGCATGGGTATTGGATCTTTGGGCTTTGTTAATACCACTTTGTATAAAAATAGTCCCAATCCTCACCAACCCACCGATGTGGGAAACCTTTCTCTACTTTCAAATGTTCCAACAATCCCCCACACATTTGAATGTCAACAAAAGGTTTGGAAAGAAGGTGATCAGGTTTCCATGACTTTCAGTGTTTGGGTGAATTGTACTTAAGTGCCAATATCTTTCGCTTTGAATTGTCACGTAGTGAAGTGAGGCAACCACCGAATTCCGTTTAAATGAACATACTCTTGAACTTTAACGGTTTCCGATAGAGGCCCTCACAACACATACTCTACCCTGCTGAACGTTATGGTTTCCTCGAACCTCACCTTTCAGTTTAGTTCATCATGTCCTTCTCTAAGAACCACCCTTGCGGGCTATGAACTTTGTGGATACCTTTATTTACATTTGTTCAAGGACGTCTCCTTAACAATTTTGTTTATAAAGGTTTGGGTTTTTGCTACTACCCTTGACTTCATCAAGTCCTTCTCGAAAGGACCACCATATAGGCTATGAAATTTGATTCATCAAGTCCTTCTCAAAGTGACCACCACAAGTGGCTATGAATCCATATTACTTTAGTTTTATGCCATAGGGATGGATGGAGATCATCTTGACTCAAGAGTCACATATTCCCCATTAATGGGTCTCAACCCCATCCCCCTCGACGTTTCCAGGACTACTCTCCTGGGTAGGCCTTTGGTAAACGGATCAGCGAGATTCTCCTCTGATCATACATACTCTAAGGCTATCACACCATTCTTCAGTAACTGTTTTACTGAGCCATGTCTGATGCGTATATGTCTCTTCTTTCCATTGTAGGCAATTTGATGAGCGACTGCAATGGCTGCTTGTGAATCACAATGGATACACACAGGTGTGGCCTTACCTTCCCAAAGGGGCACATTTGACAAGAGACTTCTCAACCACTCAGCTTCTTGTCCAGCCATTTCTAGTGCTATAAACTCAGACTCCATGGTGGAGCGTGCTATACAAGTCTGTTTAGAGGACTTCCACGATATAGCACCTCCTCCTAAGGAGAAAACATAACCACTGGTGGAATTAACTTCGTCATTGTCAGAGATCCAGTTTGCATCACAGAATCCCTCAAGAACTGCAGGGAATGAGCTGTAATGCAAGCCTATATCCATGGTACCTCGCAGGTACTTTAGAAGACGACGAAGTGCAACCCAGTGATCATTACTTGGGTTATCAGTATAGCGACTAAGTCTACTAACGGCGTAGGCAATATCGGGTCGAGTGTAGTTCATTAAGAACATCACACTGCCTATGGTTTTGGCATATTCATTTTGGGATACAGCATCCCCAGAGTTCTTAGACAAATGAATACTAGAATCATAAGGAGTATTTACAGGTGTCACCTCAAAGGAGTCGAATTTCTTCAACATCCTTTCTACGTAATGAGACTGATTCAGGGAAATACCATTACTGCTCCTAATGATTTTTACCCCAAGAATTACATCTGCTTCCCCCATGTCTTTCATATCAAACTTAGAAGACAAGAAGCGTTTGGTCTCATTTATCGTATGAAGGGAAGTACCGAAGATAAGCATGTCATCTACATATAGGCAGATGATGGTACATTCTGATCCTGTTACTTTGGAGTAAACACACGAGTCAGAAGTGTTGACCACAAACCCATTGGAGATAAGGGTACTATCGAGTTTTTCATACCATTTTTTGGGTGCCTGTTTTAAGCCATACAAAGACTTCTTTAACTTGCACACTTTATCCCATTGACCAGGAACCACACACCCTTCAGGCTGGGCCATATAGATCTCTTCATCTAGGTCCCCATTCGGAAACACAGTCTTAACATCCATTTGATGTATGACAAGTTTGTGAATGACCGCAAGAGCGATGAGGGTCCTAATGGTGGCGATTTTGGTCACAGGGGAATAAGTGTCGAAGTAATAAAGGCCTTTCTTTTGGGTGAAACCCTTAATCACAAGCCTAGCTTTGAATTTTTTTATTGAGCCATCAGGTCTCAACTTTTTCTTAAAATCCATTTGCTATTGATGGGTTTGCTACCTTTAGGTAAGTCAGTCAATTCCCAAGTATGATTACTTCTAATAGACTCAAGCTCGCTGTTAATAGCTTCTTTCCAAAAACTAGCATCGACCGATCTCAAAGCATCGGCATAAGTTGTTGGGTCTTCCTCCATGAGGAGACATGTGACAACCTGTTCACTTATCAGGTCAATTTGAAAACCTTCGGTTAAGAAGGCTGTGATAAAATCAGGTCTGAAGCTGGACTCGGTCCTACGCCTCTTACTCCTCCTAAGTTCTTCCTCAGGAATACTACTAGGTGCATAGGAGGTAGAGGGGCCAGGGGCACTATCACATAAAGGAACATTAACCTCACCAGATAAGTTACTAGAAGATAAAGAAGCATCAACAGTATTCACAGTTTTCAAAGGGAAAATGTTTTCAAAGAATTCAGCATCTCTAGATTCAAAAACGGAGTTATCATCTAATGATAGGAATCTATAGGCTGCACTATTCTGAGCATACCCTATGAATACAGAGTCTATTGTTTTGGGTCCAACAGTGACTGTTTTAAAATCGGGTAGTTTGACTTTAGCCAGATACCCCCACACTTTTAAAAATTTCAGGTTAAGTGGAAAGCCTTTCCACATCTCATAGGGGGTCTTATCTAGGGATTTATGGGGTACCCTATTAAGGACATAACAGGCTAATAGAACATCTTCCCCCCACATGTTGGTTGGTAAACCTGAACTTATTAACATAGCATTCATAGTCTCTTTTAGGGATCTATTTTTTCTCTCAGCTATGCCATTTTGTTGGGGTGTATAGGGGGCACTAAGTTCGTGGATTATCCCATTTGTTTCACAAAATCTTTAAGTGAATTAGAAATATATTCGCCTCCTCTATCTGACCTAAGTCTTTTGATTTTACAGTCTAGTTGATTTTCTACTTCAGCTTTATATTTAAAAAATGTGTTTTCCGCCTCGTCTTTAGTTTTAAGGAGATACACTTTAGTGAACCTAGAGTAGTCATCTACAAAGGTTATATAGTAAAGTTTGCCTCCTCTACTAGCGGAGTTTTTAAAATCAGCTAAGTCAGAATGCACTAATTCTAATAGTTTAGTCTTTCTCATGGTCACAGGCTTAAAGGGTTTCTTCGCAAGTTTGGACTCTACACATATTTGACATTTGGAAAAGTCATCTATTTTATTTAGGGGTATTAGTCCAAGTTCTTTAAGCCTTTTAATAGAAGAGATATTAAGGTGACCTAGTATAGCATGCCAAGTGTCAAGAGATTCAACGACATAAGCAAAATCAGAGGCATTCTCATTCATTGGTACAGTATTTAAAACAAATAAACCATCATTCATGTACCCTTTCCCCACAAACTCATCATTTTTGGTAATAACCATTTCCCCCCTTCAAATACAAGTTTAAGGCCTACTTTATTAAGAAGAGCTCCGGAAACTAGGTTCCTACGGAGACAGGGGACGAAGAGAACATCATTCAACTCTAAGATTTTACCAGAAGTGAGTTTGAGAGAAACCTGTCCTTTACCGAAGACCATGGCGGTTGAGGAGTCACCCATGTAGACAAATTCACCATTTGTTGCTTCTTCGAATTTCTTGAACATGGATCTCGTTGAGCAGAAATGACGAGAAGCTCCAGTATCAAGGATCCACTCGGTTTTGTTGTCAATTAGGTTTACCTCGACCATTACTGCAGCGATAACCTCTTCGGTCTCGACCAGATTTGCGGCAAGTTTAGGACCTTGATCGGCTCTAAGTTTGCATTCGAAAGCCTTATGTCCTTCCTTCCCACAACAGTAGTAAGCTCCTTTGGGTTTCTGAATCTTACCAGATGTTTTGAAACCACCACCTTTGGAGTTGCCGCGGTTCTTGTTCCCCCCAGATTTGGATTTGTTGTGGCCTTGTTGTTTACCCTTTCCTTTGAACCTGCCTTTGTTACCTTCACCAGAACTTTCAACAAGTTTAGCTTTGGAGGATTGAGTAGGAAAAGAGATAGACCTGTCTTTGAGTCGATTAGCCTCTTCAACTTGAATGTGGCTAATCAACTCTTGTAGTGTCATTTCCTTCTTCTTGTGCTTGAGTTGGTAACGATATTCGCTCCAGGAAGGTGGAAATTTTTCTAACAAGATATTGGCTTGGAGAACTTCGCACATTTTCATACCTTCAGCAATCACATCTGCGCAAAGGTTCTCATAGACATGGAGTTGTTCGATCATGGGTTTTTGATCGGTGAGACGAAAGTTGTACCAAGCCCCAGTGACATATTTTTTCTTCCCCGAATCCTCAGCCCCATATTTTTTCTCAAGTGTCTCCCATATGATCTTTGCCGATTTTTCTTTGGCAAGAAGATCAAAGATGAGGTTTGACACGTTGTTCAACATCCATCCTCGAGCCATGGTGTTGGCTCGCTTAAACTTGGCTTCCAGAGCAAGATGCCTAGTCTATTCTTCTTTAGTGGGAACCCCATTGTCCACTAAAAGTGGAGGATCTTCGTATAAAACGAAGTCCAGTTCGTACTGTTCAAGACAGATAAGGATCTTTTTTGCCCAACGCTTGTAGTTGGAACCATTAAGAGATTCCACCTGATTCACGTTGGGAAAGGCTTTTGCATTCAATGATGAAGCAACCGCCGAGTTTGGAAAAGCCATCAAAAAAACGGTGATAAAAAAAAAGAACTACGGAATATCTTTTTAAATTGTAGGTGAAAAGTATCACCCTTAAGAAAAGTTTTGACAAAAACGAAACAAAATAAATCAGAACTTCAATTAACTGTAAACTCACTATTACACGAAAATTGAATTACAACTAGAATGAATTACAAAGCTTTTACACGGAAAAATCAAAAGCACAAACTTACACGGTAAAAGGGAAGAATCCCGGTGTTAAAAAGAAATTCCGGCCGTAGTACCGGTATCTTCTAACAGAAACAAAAGAGAGAAGAAAAATAATATAGAGAGAGTAATTTTTTTTCTTGCTTTGTGATTTGCTCTGTAATCCGTGTAGAATAGTGGTGAGGAATGGGTCTATATATAGGGGAAAAGGAGGACCCAAGCCAGCCTTCTGAAACGTCCAATTAATGCCATGATTCCCTCCGGATTTGATTTGATTGGATTGACTGTTTCTCTTGACTTGTAACCCCCACGTTTCTATTCTTTGTAACAGCCAGCTTTGACTTTTTACTTTTGAGATATTCCCACGTGTAACAGCTGCTAATTATTCTTTTTCTTTTAACGCGTGCGTGATTGGAGGAGTTTGTCTCTACGTTTGAGTTGTCCACAACCATTATAAGAGCTGGTAGAAAAATCCAATTCATTTTGACTCCCCAAACTCCCCAAACTCCCCACGACCCACGCCGGGCCGGGCGGGTGGGTGGTGGTGGTGGTGGCGCGCGCGTGTGGGCTTAATCTTTAGCTCGCCATGTGCATGGGTATTGGATCTTTGGGCTTTGTTAATACCACTTTGTATAAAAATAGTCCCAATCCTCACCAACCCACCGATGTGGGAAACCTTTCTCTACTTTCAAATGTTCCAACAAGTGTAACCATAGAGATCAATCTATATATAAGGATATGCCTACCAATGGCTATTGTGTTTGTAAAAGAATCAACTCATACAGTCAATAATCATTAATTTAACCATTGAGACTAGTTCAATGGTCAGGACCCTGTCTCTCAACTAAGAGGTACAAGGTTCGAACCCCCTCAACCTTATTATTTCTTGAGCCCTTAAAAGGGGTAAGCAAGAGGTGCAAGGTTCGAGTCCTCTCCCTGAACATGGGTAACATAGTTCTGATTAAATGGGAATATGCATGAGGAGGCGTGTATATTTCCTATGGGAATAGTCGTGGTGCGCTTAAGCTGGCCCGGACACCCATATATAAAAAAACCCATTAATTTAAAAATTGATATGTGTTATAATATTATCCCTTTTTTGTGTGTTTTTATATGACAAGTACTTTTATAATTAGCATAATAATTGAAATTATTTACATGATTATTTATCTGTTTATGCAACATGACTCTTGTCACTAATTGACGCATCCTTAGCATGACCATTCTTTTTAGATATGCATTCACACGCGTTGATTACTTTATAACTTGTTATTGTTATAAAACCATTTAGTGGATATTCATTCCAGCCCATGGGCTAGTAGTCAAGCCCATGAACACTAGGGTTTAGGGTTACCTGTTACCTATAAATAGGAGCTCCCACTATGTAATCTACACACTCTCTCATAATAAACAGAACGCTTCTCTTTCTTTCTCTATCGTTCATAACACGTTATCAGCACGGTCGATTCTACCTTCCGAATACTAGGTAATATATTTTAATCTTAATATTTATATGTCTCAATCAATCGTATATTTTTTTTAACAAAAAAAAATCAAATCATTAATGAATGGTGTTTCGTGTATTCAGTACATATATGTTGCTACATTATAACAGTAGCTGTATAGTAGCAAACAAATTTTTGCCAAAAAATAAACAATCCACTCACGTGTGAAAAGAGAAAGGCAATCTATTATGTTTAATTGCCTTTGTATAATTACTTTACAATTTTTTACTCTTCAATAAATGATTCGTCGGTAAAGAAAAAGCAATTGCTTCTACCTATTTTTTCTACACAAAATCAAGGGATAAATACGAGTCTAGCACATTAATTTACTGAATCGTCTATGACGAATTGCTATGATCGCTGCTCATTATTATACTTCCTATTGGTAAAAGACCAAAAAATATATTATATCCATAAAGATAATTTAATTGTGCAATTTCTAATACAATTACTCCACCACCGTGCACAAAGATGGATTATGAGAACATGTTATATATGATATTCTCAAGATTAAGGGAAGAAATAAAAAAATATAACTGGAATTAGGAATACACCATTTATACTAATCCTTATATACTCATTCAAATGATTGAAAATATTGTAAAGGTGTAGTGACTAAGTCACAAAAATCATTTATCAATGCTCCTGATTAAACTTATGTCTCAGAAAAGCTATCTAATAAAATTAGATTATTATACGCTTAAAGCGCAATAGATCTATTTGGTTCCAAAGATAGCATAAAGGAGCAGCAACATGAGCAAATTTTTAATTATGAGACTTTTGACATCATATAAATGTCAAAGTAGGGTATATAACTGAGAATTAAAATACCCCTACTGAGTATCAGGTACCTGATTATATACTGAGATCTCAATCAGTTATTTTACTACTTTAAATTATTGGAACCTAACTAAAAAATTGATCATGATCGAATATTTATATTTACGCGTAATAACTATTAATATATGAATAAAATCGAGGATTATTTTTAATTAAAATGTCTAAATAGACTGACTGGCCATCAGTAGAAAGACATAAATAAAGCAAATATTTTTTTAATTTCACTTGTACGACATGAAATTTTCACAATTTTGAAACAAATGTGCTACAAGGGGGAGTAACCATATAAGATCGTATGTTGTAGCACACGTAATATATTTATTAATGAGATATAGTATCTGGTGGTGGATGCACTTTTATTTGCTATTATTTTTTATGAAAGACTTCATATAAGTCTCATGTCGAGCACTTTAAATCATTATATATGAATGAAGTGTCGATCAAATTTATGTTGTATCATTTATTACTCCTATTAAATTTCTCAAGTTATATACCATTGTGTTATACTTACATCAGGGGGAGACATTTATGCAATGCACTCTTTTTCCCTTAGCATAAGTTTTTTCCCACTGGGTTTTCCTTGCAAGGTTTTTAATGAGGCAATTTATATAAACGTATTGAAGAATATTGTACTCTTTTTCCTTTACTAAGATTTTTTCCGATCGTGTTTTTCTTAGAAAGGTTTTAAATAGGCATATTCTCAAAATTAAATATTTAAGGGACATGAAATCTTTCAACTACTAAACAGAGTCCACCAATATGCTACTCGTATCGCTGAAGACTAAGGAGGCTACTCAAAGGTGATCGAACCAAACATATCTCTCCAAAGTTATCCTTTAGACATGAACTCTTGAAGAAATGTGAATAGATGTTCATCAAATTCGCTCAAGTGACAATTTGGACGATTTATTTACAAAGGCATTACCTACATCTACATTCAAGAAATTAATACACAAGATTGGCATGCAACGACTTCAAGATCTTTCATGAGAGGCTGACAAGAGGGGGAGAAAAATACGCACTACACTCTTTTCCTTCATCAAGGTTTTGTCCTAATAGGTTTTCCTGATAAAGGTATTTAATGAGGTAGTTTTAGTTAGCGCATAAAGAAATGTACTCTTTTTCCTTCACTAGATTTTTTCCTACTAGGTTTTTCTATGAAGGTTTTAACGAGGCATATTCTTAGGGACTGAATATCCAAGGGGGAGTGTTATAAACCCATTTAGTGGATATTCATTCCAGCCCATGGGCTAGTAGTCAAGCCCATGACCACTAGGGTTTAGGGTTACCTATTACCTATAAATAGGAGCTCCCACTATGTAATCTACACACTCTCTCATAATAAACAAAAAGCTTCTCTTTCTTTCTCTATCGTTCATAACAGTTATATGGTTTTTATATGATTTTTATTTGCATAAGTGATCAACTAAAAATGTGTTTTTTTAAAATTGACTATTTTACATGTTAAGAGATAAAGCATCCAACCATGTCTTACTTGCATAAATGTGCATTCATTCATCATGATTATCTGATCACTATTTTATGCAATAATTTATTATGTGTCTACAATTTTGTAAACTCCATCGTTACATGATTTCACATTTAGAACACATCCCATTCTAGGAGATAGGCACACAAGCATGAACAGTTAGATTATATTTGCACTCATTTTCTATTTAGCACACCCCTAATTCTTGTGATTGTTGGTTAAATTTAGGACACCCCTTGATATTATTTGTCACACACTTAAATTTTCAAAACATGTATAATATATTGTTATATGATTATACATTTATGAACACATCTCATGATCCGAGCACAAGCATCTTAAGTATCATTCTATATGATTCATGTTCTCTCACATAGGTTAAACTTTTTTTAGAGCATAACTTAGTATGTGTTGATATTTGTATTTTGAGGAGAATTACACTTGGGCTCAAAATATCTTATCTAACAATTCTTATGTAGAATTTTCTCCTTAGGTCAACAATGCTCATAAGAAAAATTGGGTCCTTAATTTGTAAAGAGACGGTTCCCCGGTTCAGCTAGAAGAACGATGCTAAAAAACCATAGTGTATTTCAGAAACCTTGCACACAACACAAGACGGGATACCAATCCATTCCAAGAACCCGTTTTGCTGAAATAGTCAACCCTCTTTATATCGGGTTCCAAAGTTAAGCTTAAAACGCCATCCACTTTCAACACTTATGGAGTTGTTATTAAGCCAACTTATAATATAAATGTCGATTACCCGAGCCGTTGGGAGTCAAAACACGAACCCATTTTTCTAGAACTGGCATGTCGATTTAGAATACTTGTGTCAAGTCATACGCCACATGGATAAAACTGTTAGGGATATGTTTGCCTATAAATATTCACCTATTTAGGCACGAAACTTCACCCTTATTCTCCACCATCTTTATACATCTTTGGAGAACAAATCAAGCCATTAAACCAATCCAAAAATCAAGCCAATATTTATCATCCAAGCTTGATCAGACATAATTGTGTAATCCACTCATCAAGGAGTTTATCTACAATCCTCGTTGTATAAATCAACTCAAGAAGGAGATTAGTCAACCATCACTTTATCATCCACTCAAGAGGAGATTGTTCAATTCAAGCAAAGTGTTATCTACTCAAGAGGAGTAAATCTTCGATCTTCACCTTCATATCAACTCATTAAGGAGTCAACATTATAAGTGTAGTATTTTCTTATTAAGGATTGTTTTCACTTGTTGTGATATTCATTCAAAAACTTAGGGTTATTACTCTTTCTCTATATTAGAGAAGATGGGGTTGTAAAGGTTGAGAATGAGACTAGTAAAAATCTCACACATGGTATGACTTAACTGGTAAAAGTATTAGAATATTGGTTGTATTTATCGAAGAAAACCTCTTTGTATCGGTTATGGTTTAGCCCCAAAAAACCTCCTTGTATCGGTTTTGATTTTCACCGTTAATA
Source organism: Nemophila menziesii (assembly GCA_029959085.1). NCBI lineage: Eukaryota > Viridiplantae > Streptophyta > Magnoliopsida > Boraginales > Hydrophyllaceae > Nemophila > Nemophila menziesii. The sequence goes on from JARWIR010000021.1 coordinate 21,204,402, forward strand.
AAACAAGAAGCTTAGTGGATGAGATTGAAATCTTAAGATGGATACCTTAGGTAATGGATGTATGGTAACCGAACCACTCTAAACAGTTATGTAATCTCTAATCCTTTCTCTTTCTGTATCGTTTATATCTTACATATCTTATTTATCAAACCACTATCATTTCCATTGCATGATCCTCTAGGTGTTTGATACAATGCTTAGTAGAATTTTTTCTTCCAACTAATAATTGTTTAGTTATAAATTTTTACTAGGCATAATTAGATTAGTTTCCTATTCACCCCCTCCCCCCTCTAAGACTAAAAATATGTAATAAAAACCACCATAAAATCATATTGTAAAAACACTTATACAGGAGGAGAAGTGATCATACCCATTACCGTTAACTAATATGGGTTAAAATATTCTTCAATCTGTAGATGAAATGCCAAACTTCCATGAAAATTGAAAAGGAAACCCAGACCCCTTTGAATTTTAATATACCTTGGCATCTAAGAAACGATTGGTAGACTTTGAGCAATTCCATATAGGGTAAACCCAAATTATCTCCAAATATCCCCTTGGTTTTACAAAGATTCCAAAAAACCTATGGTTATAAAAGATACAAATACCCCCTATTCTTTCCCAACTCGTGACTAATTTTGAGTGTTAGAGTGCCATCGAGAGCGCACCTTCCAGTGGTCCTGAATTAGTATATAGTTTCAGGAAGGCTCGGAGAAGAAAGCAAGTCCTCGGGCGAGAGTTCTCAATCTAACTCATGGTTAGATCATGGGCGAGTGAAGATAAAGCTCCTTGATAGTGATCGATAGTAAGGTACAAGGTCATTAACACTCCATAACATTCATTTACCTACTCCGGTATCTTCTATTATTTTGCCTATACATACACATCTTTGTTGTTGAGTTTTTGGCCTTGTACTATGTCCTCAGGACGAGTGTGAATATGAGCGCTACTTTTTGTACTCTATTAGCCCTAAATACGAAATTTGTGTCAAGATGGACATTTTTTAGATTCTATGACCCAAATTTCTGTAAGACTTGACTCATTTAGTTATTAATCCTATTATCTCTATTCACCTATGAATATAGTGTACTTTATAGGTTATTAATTGATGGTTTCAGTAGAGGTAGATGTCATTATGCTCTCCTTTGTAATCAATCTTCTATAATGAAATCTTATCATCTGTCTATATTTTTTCCCGTTTTGGATTTTCCACGTATATAAATGTCTTTTTGTTTCCAGATTCTTTTTTCCCTTTCATTTGTGATTTATATTATAAAAATAACGAGGAGTATTTAAGTTTCATAACAATGAAGGAACTATTGCACTAAGATTTAGATGGTGAAATGGTTGATATGCTCAATAATACAATTACTAAAGAGGAGGTCAATATAACTCATTTCTATCTACTAGACGTCTTAGTCAATTCTTGGTGATGTCTCCCTATTTGTGATATAATATATAGGTTGGAGACATCATTCTAGGTGTATTTTATTAATTAATTATAAAATTTTATTCGTATTTTGATAAATTCTTATTTTTTGTCCTGATTTGATGAATTATTATTTTTAGAGTATATTTGGTTTAATTTGTGTGTTAATGTGAAACTTTAAAGATATATAGAATATAATTAGATGCCAAATCAATTCTAAAGTGATAAGGAAAGAAGATATGGAAGGAATTAAGAGATAAAAAGAAGTGGAGATAAAATCGAAAAGGAAAAACTTCCATGTAAATCTAAAATTCTGCAGCTACGTCCATTAAAGTGAGGATAACTTCAAATCGGGTAAGAATTTGGAAGATAATTCAAAGTGTAAATGTAGACCTTTTCTCTGCAGTAGTTTTGATATAAAGTAGGCAAAAATCGGATCAATAACGAAGGAGATATGATCAAAACAGTGAGAAGTGTTCATCCTCTCCGATATTTTAGGAAACGAATTTGAGTTGCACTTGGACTCAAATTACGTACCTTTTACTCATCATATTCGACCTAGGGTCTTCCTAAAACCTATAAATACACCCTCTTATCATTGTAAATATGTCCTTGCCTCTCCTTACCTAGTTCTTAGTATTATGTATCAGAGAAGTCATTCAAGAGAAGCAAGTTGATAGTATGTAGTTTATTTCTTGTTAACATGAACTAATTTTCCCATAGCTTGGGTTTTGCATATGTATAATATTTGAATTCTATTTTCTTCTTTCTAAGTTTGTTTGGGGAAACCTTTTTAAATTGATTCTATCTTCTTAACCATATATTTGTTTTATGTGCTTTGACTCATTTGTGTTTCATATAAATCTAAAATAATAGGGTTATATACTTTTATACTAGAACGATGTTTGTAAGAACTTCAAATGAGGAGATCTAAATATTGTACTTTAATGATAGATACTACTAAGAAAATGAATTGAACTTGTTGTAGTGTTAGATGAAAAATGTGAATGAATGGTCCCTATTTATAGGTGTACCTGGAGTGACCTAGAAGTTTTCGGGTCTTAAATTTTTTTAAATTCAATTAATATAACTATATTTTGAAAATTGTTGGTAAATGGTGATAAATATCGATACATAATAGACGGATATGATTGCTTTAGAACCCATATATCTCTCAAATAAAAATTGCTACACTCTAGAAAACATATAATTAGTATGTGGGGCTCACTCCTGTTTATTTATAAGCTATATCTATACCTAATATTATATTTACCTAATATATTTATAGATACAATAACGTTATACTAATATAGTTATGATACCATAACATTAATGTATTGGATCGACTTTTATTTAATTATCATTAATCTACAAAATATATAAACTCATATTCAATTTATTATTTTTGTCCAAATGTAGACCTTAATGGTAGATTAATATGTCCAATTTGGTTCATTAAAAAGTTGTAATATATATGACATAAATAACTAAATTCATAAATATTCCATTTATTCAAAATTTTATAGACATTATAAACGTTAATAATATTATATATTTTTTAATTATTTAATATTATTTCACAATGTATACAAACTATCCTATTCTTTGTAACTCCATAGATATTCTTACATTGATTGTAGACTTTGTATTGTCCTATATAAAGGACACGTACACTTACTATGAAATGGATTATGTTTAACGTTGTTAAACTTTACGGTTTAACTCTTGCACCTGTTCAGTTTCAAGGAGATACATGATCTCCCCAGAATGTGGATCTTCCATGCGATTGGTTTCCTCGCATCCATGATAGATCTTCAATCGATTCCCATTCACCATGAATGTGTGCTGCTCTATTGGATGATCAATTTCTAAAGCTCCATGAAGCTTAACTTTGATCACAGCATAAGGACTAGACCACTTCGATTGCAACTTCCCAGAATAGTTATTGAACTTAGAGTTGTATTTGAGGACAATTTGTCCAACTTCAAATCTCTTCTCACGAATGCGATTATCATGCCATTTTTTGGTATTTTCTTTGTAAAGTTTAGCACTCTCATAGGCATGAAATAGAAACTCATCAAGTTCTTTCAATTTCATCATACGATTCTCACCGGATAAAGTAAGATCTAAGTTCAACTCTGCTATCACTTAATATGCACCAAATTCAAGCTCAAGAGGTAAGTGACAAGCCTTACCATAAATCATGCGATACGGAGATGCACCAACTGGAATTTTGAACACAGTACGACACGCCAACAATGCATCATATAACTTCATGGACCAATCCTTGCGCGTTGGTCCCACTTTTTTCTCAAGAACGAAACTGATCGCCCGATTAGAGGCCTCGGCTTGGCCGTTTTCTTGTGGATGAGAAGCAGTAGATACTCGATGTCTCACTTCATACTTCTCTAACACCGTGTTTGAGTACTTGTTCATAAAAGGGAGATATCAAGACGCCCAACTCAAACCTTTGTTGTCTCTACAAACTAAAATAAAGTAAAGGTCTTCGGTATGAAGCAAAGTGCAGAATCTAGTGAATGATACCCAAAGCACAACTTAAAATATATCTCATATAGAATAACCTAAGAACTAATGCATACATACACATGTGTCACAAAATCAAAAATTTATGACAACAATCCAAAATTAGCTTCACAATGCTAGAAGGTTCCCTTTATACTTAGCTTGCGATGGTGGTTATAGGGTGTTCATAGATCCTCACTTTCTTTGAACGCTCCACTTTGCTTATTCCCTATTAGCTGAATTGTTAATTTACTATGTACCTAAGAATCACGAGGTCTTTACGATTTTAGCGTAGGCTTAGGGACGGTATGTATGTTTATTTGGTAAATTTGAAGTGAGTTTTTGGCTCTCTCCTCACTTACCATCAACAAACTGTCCTAGAGCTTGAGTTTCAAACACTTTCTTACTCAACCCATTTGACGCACTAATTTAGCGTCCCAAATTAACCCAATAAGCTCTAAAGATGATATCCAAAACTTCTACTTTGCCGGTTACTTTATTTTCATTTATTATTATTATTATTATTATTATTATTATTATTATTATTATTATTATTATTATTATTATATATTATTCTTTTTTTTGTAAGATATCCCTGACCATCATTTTGATGTGAATGGACATGTCTCTTATATTTTTTTTCTTCAAAGACCCCGACAAAGGTTTACAAATAATATATCATCAACAATTGCGCATAAAATACAAACACATAGAAATTCTGTCCCAATGTAATTTCCCATAACGAAACCCACCACCCCAAACTCAAGCTCAAGACAGGAAGTCTCAAGAATGTGATTCAAGTGCGGGTAATATGGAAAGTCCTATAAACTAAGGGGATATGGATTATATCGTGAAGACAAAAGAAAGGCTTAAGGGATAAAAATGGGGCTAAGAAGTATATTGTTAATCAGGGGTTAGACAGCTAAAAGGTTTCAAATGGCTATCAAAGAAATGTCTCTATCATTTTTCTAGTTACATAGTTTGCCTCTAGTTCATAACTAAGTGGGTTCTCTACTCATTTAGATCTCATGTTCTACGCACCACTCATTTTCCCTATGTACAAGATTACCTCTTTTGCATTGGTCATTAATTTTTCCTATCAATCATTTAATGTTTGCATGCATTCAAGGTTTGTTTTACATTAACTCTAGCGTCTACTATTTTCTATCATAAATTTACAAAAAGTATGCTTATTGGGACATTTAACATAATCTACATTCCTTGATTAATTTTTTTTGGAAGCAGTAAAACAAATAACGTATAAAATAGGGACGAGGACAACGAGTACCCCACCAAAAACTCAAAATTGAGTCATGTCCCCACGACTCGGAAAGACTCTATAAATAAATTAAACTAATTTACACAAGTAATGAGAAAATGGATAGGGATCATATCTCAGTCGGCACTAGGCCGATTACGTGTAGTATCTGGTTGAGGTAGTGAACTTTTCCTCATTAAGCCGTATAAATCATGAAACGTTGAGCTCATCTTGTATAAAGTATCATTCATCACCTCAAAATCTTGTGTCATATTACACATAACCTTAACCATCTCATCTTGTGTCTCGCCAAACTCCTCAATCTCTCGATCACCTCATTATCTTTGACATTTTTCTTCTTTCGCGCTGCAGGTCTCGCTCCATTATCTCCCCAAAGGGTTTATCCAGGTCTATACCCAATTTCTTGGCTGGACCGTGAATATTTATGATTCTTATCGTAGTAATGACCTCTTCTGATTCTAGTGGCTCATCCTCAATATTCTTGCGTGGCACGTTTGCTTTCAAACATATCAAGGTAAATGAACGCGGGAACTTGAGGTTGTGTTGAACAATAGTAGATTTTGCGTATTCCATTATGAGATCATAGATTACACGAGCTACATCAATCTCTTTCATCTTAAGTATGCATTTAATTAAGATGAGTTGCCCGCGTGTTACTTCAAAAATATGGGCATTTCCAAAGAAAGTAGGAATAATGAAACGAGACCATGCTCTTGGGAATGGTAGCAAGTGGGTACTAATTACCCGAACTTGATATCTCTGGCCTTCAGGAATGGGTTGTACCCCATGAATCAAAACTAGTTTTAGAACGAACCCCATTAGAAGGTCGTATTATTAATTTCCTCTTGGTATTTGCATGGGCCCTTCAAGTTTGGTAAGTTAAATAATTCACGAATATGTTCAATTGAAAAAGGAATAATTTGCTTATGGACTTCAATTGCATTACTTTACGCAAAAACCAACTCTTCATAAAATTCTCGAACTAAGGCCGGAATGTAAAACAAATCTCTCTTCTCAACTCTTTCCATCCAAACTCGTCACACTGTGTAATCTTTTAATTCACCTTCCTCTATGTCCTCCGGAAATCCCTTCTCAACACCAAAATTCAAACTAGCAAACCATTTACAAACTTGTTCTTTCCAACTCACAAATGGACTCCTTGGTTTTGAGGCCATCATCTTTCTTCTTACAGAGCGTTGTTCACTAATAGGTTCACTAACAATGGGTTCTTCAACTTATTTTTCTTCCAAGTTTGGTTTTTTATGGATAGCTTTAATTGGGTTCTCTTTTTTCTTCATGGGTTTCTGAACTTCTCCAACCTCAGTCTTCGCACTCGAATCCGGAATTCAATTTCTTTTTCTGGAGTAGCCCCAAGAGAATATCTTGTCCTATGATTTTTCTCATCTTATGATTTTAGCACAAGGAATCAGTCTAGTTCATCATCTCAAATAACACCAAACTTAAAACTTCACAAATTAAAAAAATAGAGAGAAAAGTTTTGAACTTTCATGTTTTGAGGGTGTAGGAATAAGGCTTGTGGTGTTTAATGATGGCTAAAGTTAAAGCTTTGATGAAGAAACAGTGTTGGATTAAATTTTATATTACTTGGTGTTTCGGGAGGATTTGTGAAAATATTTGTGTTTGGAATGGATTCGAGGGAAGAACTAATGTTGTTTGGGTGTTTTAATGGTGTATTGCACGTATATAATAATATGTGTGTTGTTAATAATGGTGTCTTGCGTGAGAGGCAAGGTTAAAAGGAAAAAAATTGGCTTTGATAAGGTTTAGGTCAAATCCCATCTTCCGGGCCCGGCGGTATACCAGTTAAATGACCGGCCAGCCGGTGAGAACTTCTTTTCTTTATCTTATGATCGCACCCTTGTTCCATCTATCAAATATATTTTAATGATTTTGCCGAGAGGTTGGTCGGCATGTCGGCTATCTGACTGGCCAGCCGGTCGCAAATTTCTTTTTCTCGCTGACGCAATTTTTTGCTACGTGTAGGGGTATGAACTCCAGGGGCTTGGCAATGTAACAACATTATTTGGCCGGCATGCCAGCCCTCTAACCAGCTCTCTGTTCGCGCAAACAATTTTTCACTAACGCACATTAAAGTTGTGTATACATGTAGGTCTTCCAAGAGATTTTACTGGCTTTCCGGTCGCTAATTTTTGCCTTGTCACCACCACACTATTCACGTGCGTCTAAGTGGGGTTATTCCAGGAGCTCGCTGAGAGTTCGGCCGGTATACCGGCCAAAGGGTCGGCTAGTCGGTTCATGTGATTGCATTTTACCACTTAGACGCTAACTTCCTCGTCTTACACCTGTTTAACCCAAACTCAAGGATTAAGTACCTGCAAACATCAACAACACTCCAACTTTTCTCATTTCTTAAAATTATACACTAATAAACATCAATTACCCTATTGTACACTATGAATTTAACCGATATAAAGTTATAAACTAATATACGTGTCCTTTATATAGGACAATACAATGTCTTCTCTTTTTCTCTATTAAAGTTTAGTATACGTGTCATTTATATAGGACAATACAAAGGCTACAATCAATGTAAGAAAAACTATGGAGTCACATAGAATAAGTGCATCGGTTTGTATACATTGTAAAATAATATTAAAAAATTAAAAAATACATACATTATAATCGCTTATTATGTCTATAAAATTTTGAATAAATGAAATACTTATGAATTCAAATATATTTATTTCATGTGTATTAAAACTTTTTAGTTAACCAAATTGCACATATTAATTCACAATTAATATCTATATTTGGAAACAAATATCGAATATGAATTTATATATTTTGTAGATTAATGATAATTAGATATAAGTCAGTTCAATACATTAATGTTATGGTATTATAACTATATTAGTATGATTTTATTGGATTTATAAATATATTAGATGAATATAATATTAGGTATAGATATAACATATAAATAAATTGTAGTGAGCCCCACAATACTAATTGTAAAGTATACTCAATCATTAGAGAGCCGAGGATAAAACTGAGCAATTTTTTTGAGAGATATAGGGGTTCTAAAGCAATCATATCTGTCTATTATGTATCGACTAGGTAAAACCCGTGTCTGAAGACACTGAAGAAAAAATTTGTTCCGTTAACGGAAATCGAACACAGGTTCTATGGGTGAAGTTCAAAGTTAAAGTTAGGGTTAAGATTTTCTTTTTTTACTCATCAAGAAGAAGGTTAGGTTAAGGTTAAGGTTAAGGTTAGGGTTAAGGTTTAGGTCAAGGTTAAGAATAAGGTTAATTTTAAGGTTAAAGTTAGGGGTTAGGGGTTAGGGGTTAAGGTTAAAGTTTAAGTCAAGGTTAAGGTTAAATTTAATTTTAAGATTAAGGTTAAGTTAGAATTTTGGTTTAAGATTAATCGTTTAAGGTTTAACAAAATTCCAGGTTTGAGGTCGAATATTAGCGCGATGATTCTTCATATGTTTAAGGTTAAGGTTACAGTTAAGATAAAATTTAAGGTTTAAAATTAAAGGTTAAATGTTAAGGTTAGAGTTAAAGTTAAGGTTATGGTTTAAGGTTTAAGGTTCAAGTTTTAAGGTTCAAGGTTCAAGATTAAGGTTAAGGTTTAACTTCACGGTTAAGGTTATGGTTAAGGTTTAGGTTAAAGTTAAGATAAAGGTGACGGTAAAGGTTAAGGCTTGAGACTTAAGGGTTAAGGTTAAAGGCTTAAGGGTTAAGGTTAAACTTAAGGTTAAAGTGAAGATGAAGATATGGCTTTAAGGTTTAAGGTTCAAGTCAAGGTTTAAGGTTTAAGGTGTAAGTTTTAAGTTTAAAGGTCAAGGGTTAAGATTAAAGTTAAGGTTAAGGTGATGATGAAGATTAGGGTTTAAGGTTTAAGGTGTAAGGTTTTAGGTTTAAGGTTTAAGTTTTAAGTTTAAGGTTAAGTGGTGGGGCCTAGGATGTGATAAAATATGATATAAATAAAGGGCAGATAAACACCCTAGAGCTAGCACGGTTCTGCAAGAATACAGATCGTATGCAAGTTTTAGAAAATAATTAAGATTCATCCGCAGAGACTACGAAGGTTAGGAGAATCTTATGCAATAATCAAGTGCAGATAATTAAAGCTAGAACAAATAAAACGCAGAAAAAGTAAAGACAATAGATATTTATTTGGTTTTTGATTAAACTAATTTAAACTAAGAATTTAAAGACAGAAATTAAATACGAAAGAAGAAGAAGTATGAGAATATAGCTTGAGTCAATAGCATGTAATCCCCACTAGTTTTGCCGTTCTAAACATGTAAGGGTGAATTGTGTAGTATTTCAATAATCGGTTGCAATTACGCTAGGTAGTTTTAAATAGGATTTACCTTTGTCAATAAGGCTTCCTAAGCAAACTGTTCCTGTAATTGGTAAATAGTAACATGTACTAAACCATAGTGATTATCTAGTTAGGTTGATTTGTCAGATCTAAACCGAATACTAGACGTTATTATTGACCTAAACCTTATCAAAGCCATTTTTTTTCTTTTAACCTTGCCTCTCACGCAAGACACCATTATTAACAACACACATATTATTATATACGTGCAATACACCATTAAAACACCCAAACACCATTAGTTCTTCCCTCGAATCCATTCCAAACACAAATATTTTCACAAATCCTCCCGAAACACCAAGTAATATAAACTTTAATCCAACACTGTTTCTTCATCAAAGCTTTAACTTTAGCCATCATTAAACACCACAAGCCTTATTCCTACACCCTCAAAACATCAAAGTTCAAAACTTTTCTCTCTAGTTTATGAATATGTGAAGTTTTGAGTTTGGTATTATTTGAGATGACGAACTAGACTGATTCCTTGTGCTACAATCGTAAGATGAGAAATATCACAAGACAAGATACTCTCTTGGGGGCTACTACAGAAAAAGCAATTGAAATTTCAGATTCGAGTGCGAAGACTGAGGTTGGAGAAGTTCAGAAAACCATGAAGAAAAAAGAGTACCCAAGTAAGGCTATCCATAAAAAGCTAAACTTGGAAGAAAAAGAAGTTGAAGAACCCATTGTTAGTGAACCTATTACTGAACAACGCTCTATAAGAAGAAAAATGATGGCCGCAAAACCTATGAGGCCATGTGTGAGTTGGAAAGAATAAGTTTGTGAATGGTTTGCTAGTTTGAATTTTGGTGTTGGGAAGGGATTGCTGAAGAACATAGAGGAAGGTGAATTAAAAGATTACACAGTGTGACGATTTTGGATGGAAAGAGTTGAGAAAGAGAGATTTGTTTTACATTAGGCCTTAGTTCGAGAATTTTATGAGAGTTGGTTTTTGCTTAAGGTAATGCAATTGAAGTCCATAAGAAAATTGTTCCTTTTTTTAGTTAAACGTATTCGTGAATTATTTAACTTACCAAACTTGAAGGGCCCATACAAATACCATGAGGATATTAACAATACGACCTTCCAATGGGGTTCGTTCTAAAACTAGGTTTCGATTCATGGGGTACAACCCATTCCCGAAGGCCAGAGATATCAAGTTCATGTAATTAGTACCCACTTGCTACCATGCCCAAGAGCATGGTCTCGTTTCATTATTCCTACTTTCTTTGGAAATGCCCATATTTCTGAAGTATCACGCAGGCAACTCAATCTTCATTAAATGCATACTTAAGAAGAAAGAGATCGATGTAGCTCGCGAAATCTATGATCTCATAATGGATTACGCAAAATCTATAATCTCATAATGGATTACGCAAAATCTACTATTGGTCAACGCAACCTCAAGTTCCCGCGTTCAATTACCTTCATATGTTTGAAAGCAAACGTGCCACGCAAGAATATTGAGGATAAGCCACTAGAATCAGGAGAAGACATTACTACGATAGCAATCACTAATATTCACGGTGAAGCCAAGAAATTGGGTGTAGAGCTGGATAAACCCTTTGGGGAAGATAATGGAGCGAGACCTCCAGTGCGAAAGAAGAAAAATGTCAAAGATAATGAGGTGATCGAGAGATTGAGGAGTTTGGAGGAGACACATGATGAGATGGTGAAGGTTATGGGAAATATGACACAAGAGCTTGAGATGATGAATGATACTTTGTACAAGATGAGCTCAACGTTTCATGATTTATACGGCTTGATAAGGAAGAGTTCACTACCTCAACCAGATACTACACGTAATCGGCCTAGTGCCAGCTGAGATATGATCCCTATCCCATTTCTCATTAGTAGTGTAAATTAGTTTATTTTTCTTTATAGAGTCTTTCCGAGTCGTGGGGACATGACTCAATTTTGAGTTTTTGGTGGGGGTACTCGTTGTCCTCGTCCCTTTTTTATACGTTATTTGTTTTACTACTTCCAAAAAAAATTAATCAAGGAATGTTTTGACTGTAGAGTATGTTAAATGTCCCAATAAGCATACTTTTTGTAAATTTATGATAGAAAATAGTAGACGCTAGAGTTAATGTAAAACACACCTTGAATGCATGCAAACATTAGATGATTGATAGGAAAAATTAATGAACAATGCAAAATAGGTAAGCTTGTACATAGGGAAAATGAGTGGTGTGTAGAACATGAGATCTAAATGAGTAGAGAACCCACTTAATTATGAACTAGAGGCAAACTTTGTAACTAGGAAAATGATAAAGACATTTCTTTGATAGCCATTTGAAAACTTTTAGCTGTCTAACCCATGATTAACTATATCCTTCTTAGCCACATTTTTATCCCTTAAGCCTTTCTTTTGTCTTCACGATTGGTGTGGCCTAAGGTGTGATAAAAAGATGTATAAAATAAGTGCAAATAAACACCCTAAACTAACACGGTACTGCAAGTATTACAGGACGTATGCAAGTTTTAATGATAAGAAGATTCGTTCCTCAGGGACTGACGAAAGTTAGAGAGAACTTATGCAGATTATCAAGTGCAGATATTAAAGATAGAAAAGATAATACGCAAGTAGAAAGAAGAGAAAGATAGATATTTATTTGGTTTTTTTAAATAAGAAAACTAAACTACTAAATTCAAGACAATAAAATAAATAAAAGCAAAGAAAAGAAGATAGTATGAAAGTTAGCTTGAGTAAATAGCATGCAATCCCCACTAGTTTTGCCGTTCTAAACATGTAAGGGTAAATTATGTAGTATTTCCCTAATCGGTCCCAATTCGCTATCGGTAGTTTAAAATAGGATTTACCTGTGTCAATAAGGCTTCCTAAGCAAACTTTTCCTGTAATTGGCCAATAGTCACAAGGACTAAACCATCTAGGTTGGGTTGTCAGATCAGACCTAATACTAGACGTTATGTGCTAAACATGCAATTAAACACCGTTGTCAATGGTGACCTAATTACTAGACGGTAATTCTATATGGGTGCACTTCCACAAGAACACAGAATATAAATTCAAACACATAAACAGAGAATAAAAACTATAATTCAATTTAAAACATTAAGTTCCCAAATTAGATAGATGTCAACTCAAAACTAGGGTTCATACATATATGCTAAAACTCAAACTAAAAAGAATTAATTCATACTAAGAAGAGAAAAGAATAGAATTACAAAATAAGAGGTTGAAGGAGACATGATTGATGTTTTGCTCCTTCCAGACTTCTTCTCTTGTGTTGCAGCTTCCCCTTGGTCTTAAGGTCTGGCCAAGGATGATTTTAGAGTGTTAAGAGGCTGTATTTATAGGGTATAGGAAGACCTAATTCGTTTTCTTGAAGGAGAAGGGAAGTAATGGACTCCTAGCCCAACTCAAATTCGTAAGGAAATAAAGATAAACACTGCTGGACCGTTTTGAGCATATCTTCTTCGTTATTGGTCGGTTTGAGCTCCATAAGATACCAAAAGAATCGCAACAGAATTATCTTGCCCCTAATGAAGGAAATTACCAAAATCGGCCTATTTCTTAGGTAAAAACGCACATCTTTAGACGTGTATGCAGAATCCCAGATTTAGGCAGATTTTCCTTTTCCATCTTTTTAGCTTCTGTTTCCTTATCTCCAATTACCATGCAAATCTCTTTCCATAAGTTGTAATCTTTGACTTGGACTCTAATTAATCTCTATAATTATCTTTAAAGCTTCACACTAAGTAAACAATTAAACCCAATATACTCTAAAAATAATAATTCTACAAATCAAGACTCAAAATATGAAAGTGCATTAAATTAAGCTAAGATCGACCTATAAACTAATAAATAAGCCTAAAATGATGTCTCTGAAGTATATTATATTATCACAAATGAGGAGACATCAACGATATAATCCATATTCCCTTAGTTTATAGGACTTTCCATATTACCCGCACTTGAATCACATTCTTAAGACTTCCTGTCTTGAGCTTGAGTTTGGGGTGGTGGGTTTCGTTATGGGAAATTATATTGGGACAGAATTTCTATGTGTTTGTATTTTATGCGCAATTGTTGATGATATATTAATTATAACCCTTTGACGGGGTTGAAGAAATAAAGAAAACAAAAATATAAGAGACATGACCATTCACATCAAAATGATGGTCAGGGATATCTTACAAAAAAAAAAGAATGGTATAATAATAATAATAATAATAATAATAATAATAATAATAATAATAATAATAATAATAATAATAATAATAATAATAATAATAAATGAAAATAACGTAACTGGCAAAGTAGAAGTTTTTGAAATCATCTTTAGAGCTTATTGGGTTAATTTGGGACGCTAAATTAGTGCATCAAATGGGTTGAGTAAGAAAGTATTCGAGTGTAAACTCAAGCTCTAGGATAGTTTGTTGATGGTAAGTGAGGAGCGAGCCTAAAACTCACTTCAAATTTACCAAATATACATACATACCGTCCCTAATCCTACGCTAAAATCGTAAAGACCTCGTGATTCTTAGGTACATAGTAAATTAACAATTCAGCTAATAGGGAATAAGCTAAGTGGAGTGTTCAAAGAAAGTGAGGATCGATGAACAAACTATAACAACCATCGCGAGTTAAGTATAGAGGGTAACCTTCTAGCAATGTGAAGTTAATTTTGGATTGTTGCTATAAATGTTTGATTTTGTGTGACAGGTGTATGTATGCATTAGTTCTTAGGTTATACTACATGAGATATATTTAAGTTGTGCTTTGGGTATCATTCACTAGATTCTGCACTTTTCTTCATACCGAAGACCTTTACTTTTGTTTTACTTTGTCGAGATGACAAAGTTTTGAGTATCAAACGCGGTGTTAGAGAAGTATGGAGTGAGACATCGAGTATCTACTGCTTCTCATCCACAAGCAAACGGCCAAGCCGAGGTCTCTAATCGAGAGATCAAATCCTTTCTTGAGAAAATAGTGGGACCAACGCGCAAGGATTGGTCCATGAAGCTAGATGATGCATTGTTGGCGTACCGTACTGTATTCAAAACGCCCATTGGTGCATCTCTGTATCGCATGATTTATGGTAAGGCTTGTCACTTACCTCTTGAGCTTGAATTAGGTGCATATTAAGTGATAGCAGAGTTGAACTTAGATCCTACTTTATCTGGTGAGAATCGTATGATGAAATTGGAAGAAATTGATGAGTTTTGACATGCATATGAGAGTGCTAAACTTTACAAAGAAAATACCAAAAAATGGCATGATAATCGCATTTGTGAGAAGAGATTTGAAGTTGGACAAATGGTCCTCAAATACAACTCTAAGTTCAATAACTCTTCGGGGAAGTTGCGATCGAAGTGGTCTAGTCCTTATATTGTGATCAAACTTAAGCCTCATGGAGCTATAGAAATTGATCATCCAATCGAGCACCACACATTCATGGTGAATGGGAATCGATTGAAGATCTATCATGGAATCGAGGATACCAATCGCATGGAAGATCCACATTCTGGGGAGGTCGTGTATCTCCTTGATACTGAACAGGTGCGAGAGTTAAACCGTAAAGTTTAACAACGTTAAACAAAATCCATTTCATAGTAAGTGTACGTGTCCTTTATATAGGACAATACAAAGTCTACAATCAATGTAAGAATAACTATGGAGTTACAAAGAATAGGATATGCATGGATTTGTATACATTGTGAAATAATATTAAATATTTAAAAAATATATAATATTATTAACATTTATTATGTCTATAAATTTTGAATAAATGAAATATTTATGAATATAGTTATTTATGTCATATATATATTACAACTTTTTAATGAACCAAATTGGACATATTAATTTACAATTAAGGTCTACATTTGGAAAAAAATAATAAATTGAATATGAATTTATATATTTTGTAGATTAATGATAATTAAACAGAAGTCGATCCAATACATTAATGTTATGGTATCATAACTGTATTAGTATGATTTTATTGGATTTATAAATATATTAGGTAAATTTAATATTAGGTATAGATATAACTTATAAATAAATTGTAGTGAGCCCACAATACTAATTGTAAAGTGTACTCAATCATTAGAGAGGCGAGGATAAAACTGAGCAATTTTTTTTGAGAGATATAGGGGTTCTAAAGCAATCATATCTGTTTATTATTTATCGACTAGGTAAATCCCGTGTCTGAAGACACTGAAGAAAAAATATGTTCTGTTAACGGAAATCGAGCATAGGTTCCAGAGGTGAAGGTCAAGGTTAAAGTTAGGGATGACAATGGTTCAAATATTAACCGTAACCGGTGGATATCCAATCCGATGAAAAATCAGTTAATAGATCCGATGGTGTATCCATGAGGGTTTGGTTCTCAGAAAAGGTAACTGGTGGATTATCCGTTAAGATTTGTTTTTTACAATAATCTGACGGATAATCCGAAATCTGAATAAAAAATAAAAATATATATATTATATATAAAGTTATTCTATATGTACAAATTCTATAAATAATATCGATCAAATAAATTTATTCCATATATGAAGCATATAACTGATTATTTTCTAGTTTATCACTATATTGCATAATACCTATTTAAGGTCTCCCAATAATTGTGTAGCTAATTTAGAATTTTAAAAATATTTATTAGATTATTTTATTTAAAGCATATAAAACGAGTGCGGATGAGGATTAACCGCGGATAAACCGCATCCGCCGCGGATGCGGATTTGGTAAATAATTCTAAAATCCGATAGTTAATGGATGCGGATTTGATTATCGTTTTTCTTAATGAATGTGGATGTGGTTATGCTATTTTTCGCGGATATCCGATCCATTGTCATCCCTAGTTAAAGTTAGGGTTAAGGTTTTCTTTTTTTTCTCATCAAGAAGAAGGTTAGGTTAAGGTTAAGGTTAGGGTTAAGGTTTATGTCAAGGTTAAGGATATGGTTAATTTTAAGGTTAAAGTTAGGGGTTAGGGGTTAAGGTTAAATTTTAAGTCAAGGTTAAGGTTAAATTTAATTTTAAGATTAAGGTTAAGTTAGAGTTTTGGTTTAAGACTAAACGTTTAAGGTTTAACAAAATTCCAGGTTTAAGGTCGAATATTAGCGCGATGATTCTTCATATGTTTAAGGTTAATGTTAAGGTTACAGTTAAGATGAAAGATAAGGTTTAAAATTAAAGGTTAAATGTTAAGGTTAGGGTTAGGGTTAAAGTGAAGGTTAAGGTTTAAGGTTCAAGTTTTAAGGTTCAAGGTTAAAGATTAAGGTTAAGATTAATGTTAAGATTAAGGTTAAGGTTGAGGTTATGGGTAAGGTTAAGATTAAGGTTAAGGTTAAGGTTAAGGTTAAGATTAAGGTTAAGGTTAATGTTAAGGGTAAAGTTAACGTTAAGGTTGAGGTTAATATTAAGGTTAAGGTTAATGTTAAGGGTAAAGTTAACCTTAAACGTAACCTTAACCTTAACGCTAACCTTAAACGAAACTTGAGCCTGAACCTTAAACCTCAACCCCTTATCCATAACCATAGACCCTTACCTATCAACGTTAACGTTAACTTTACCCTTAACATTAACCTTAACCTTAATCTTAACCTAAACCTTAACCTTAACCTTAACCTTAATCTTAACCTTAACCTTAACCTTAAACTTAACCTTAACCTTAACATTAACCTTAACCTTAACCTTAAACTTAACCTTAACCTTTACCTTTATTTTTAACTTAAAGGTTAAGTTAAAAATAAAGGTAAAGGTTAAGGTTAAGTTTAAGTTTAAGGTTAAGGTTAAGGTTAAGGTTAAGGTTAAGGTTAAGGTTAAGGTTAAGGTTAAGGTTAAGGTTAAGGTTAAGGTTAAGGTTAAGGTTAAGGTTAAGGTTAAGGTTAAGGTTAAGGTTAAGGTTAAGGTTAAGGTTAAGGTTAAGGTTAATGTTAAGGGTAAAGTTAACGTTAAGGTTGATAGGTAAGGGTCTAAGGTTATGGATAAGGGGTTGAGGTTTAAGGTTCAGGTTCAAGTTTAGTTTAAGGTTAGTTTTAAGGTTAAGGTTACGTTTAAGGTTAACGTCAAGGTCAAGGTCAAAGTCACGTTCACGGTCAAGGTTATGGTTGTCTATAAGGGTTAATGTTTAAATTTAGCTTAAGGTTAATTTAAATATTAGACAATCAACACGGTGGTCTTAGAACTTCTTTTGTAAAGAAAAAATGTTGGAAGTTATATACTTTGCATCATTCCCTAAGAAATAAAGACGTATATACGAAATAAAATACCAACACTTAATAATTTATTAATTTACGACGTTATGTTATATCTTTCTCCCCCACTACTTGTAGTGCTTAGGTGTACATATGTATTCTATAAGGGATTACTATTTCCTAAAGAATTTCTCATTACAAAATAGGTTTTTTTTATTATATAAAATCGACTACCAATTTGCTGTAAAAGGATACTCTTTTTAAATATATTGGTTCACTCTTTCCAAAACATTAAATAAAGATTTCAACAAATATGTTTTATAAATTAAATATATCAACAATAACAAAGACAAAAAGGAAAGTAAAGAGATAAATTTGATAATAGATAAGAAAATGAGAGAAATTAGAAAATTATGAGAGAAATTGAAGAAATATGAGAGAATAAAGGATTTTTTAATATTAATAGGAAAATTATTAATATACTTAAATATCAACATTAAATCCTACAAATATACTAAATTTCTGCTATTAAATATTATCAAACAAAATATCCAATCATTGTAATTTGGTTGTAAAGGTCCGAATCGGATTAGCCCAATTATTAGTTTTAATTCCATCATATATTTCAATATTATTTTCCTTCATTGACTTTTCGAAAAATTGTGTAGGCTAATACACTGCTCTCATATTTTCAATTTGAAAATTTTTCTTTTAAAAGATCAATGTAATTTTATACAGATATAATAAATGATAAAATAAAAAATAAAGAGATTTATGAGAAGAATAAAAGAATTATGAGAAAAATAAGAGATTAAAGGATAAATTAGGTGTATACAAAATAAATAAATAAATATTAATGGTATTAATGATAGGTGGCACCAGAAACGATCCTGACCACCACTTATATTTGGCCAGAATCGATCCTGACCATCACTTATGTAAAAACTCTACTTTATAATATAGATATTTATCACCATTTACCAACACTTTTTAAAAATATGGTTTTATTAATTGAATTAAAAAAAATGATGATGGCGGAGATTGGTCCCCGAGTAACGGCGGTTTTCTCGTGTAGCGGCTGGTGAGTGTGAATATCAAATAAGAACTGTGAATGAAGGGTTGTTGTGATATAGAAACAGAGATGGAGGGTGGTGATGGGGGAGAAAGAGTTTTTACGATGGTTAAGAGAGAGGAAGATTGAAAACGGGACGAAAAAATAGTGTGTATTTAGTAGAAATGAAATAAAATACATAATTAAAATATAAATATAATCAATTAGAGAATGAGAAGAATATGTGAATTGTGAGAAGAATAAAAGAATTTGGAAGGTTATTATATAGATATTTAAGATTTTGAAAAATATATTAAATAATTAATGGCATTAATGATAGGTGGGGCTAGAAACGATCCTGGCCACCACTTATGTTTGGCCAAAATCAATTCTGTCCACCACTTATGTAAAACCTCTACTTTATAATATAGATTTGAAAGTTATTATATAGATATTTAAGATTTTAAAAATATATATTAAATAATAAATGGTATTAATGATAGGTGGGGCCAGAAACGATCCTGACCACCACTTATGTTTGGCCAAAATCAGTCTTGTCCACCACTTATGTAAAAACTCTACTTTATAATATAGATATTTATCACCATTTACCAACACTTTTTAAAAATATAGTTTTATTCATTGAATTAAAAAAATTGAGATCCGGAAGGTTCTAGTTCACTCCGATTATACCTATAAATAGAGACCATTCATTCACATTTTTCATCAACACTACAACAATTTCTGTTCATTTTCTTTGTAGTATCTATTATTAAATTACAACCTTTAGATCTCCTTATTTGAAGTTCTTACAAACATCGATCAAGTATAAAAGTATATAACCCTATTATTTTATATTTCTATGAAACACAAATGATTACAATCCAATTGTAGTCATTTGTCTTTCAAAGAAATCTAAAATAATAGGGTTATATACGTTTATACTAGATCGATGTTTGTAAGAACTTCAAATGGGAAGATCTAAATGTTGTAATTTAATAATAGATATTACTAAGAAAATGAATAGAAATTGTTGTAGTGTTAGATGAAAAATGTGAATGAATGGTCCCTATTTATAGGTATAATTGGAGTGAACTAGAAGTTTTCGGGTCTTAAATTTTTTTAAATTCAATTAATATAACTATATTTTGAAAAGATGTTGGTAAATGGTGATAAATATCGATACATAATTGACGGATATGATTGCTTTAGAACCCATATATCTCTCAAATAAAAATTGCTACACTCTAGAAAATATATAATTAGTATGTGGGGCTCACTCCTATTTATTTATAAGCTATATCGATGCCTAATATTATATTTACCTAATATATTTATAAATACAATAAAATTGTACTAATATAGTTATGATACCATAACATTAATGTATTGGACCGACTTCTATTTAATTATCATTAATATACAAAATATATGAACTCATATTCAATTTATTATTTTTGTCCAAATGTAGACCTTAATGGTAGATTAATATGTCCAATTTTGTTCATTAAAAATTTGTAATATATACGACATATATAACTAAATTTATAAATATTCCATTTATTCAAAATTGTATAGACATTATAAACGTTAATAATATTATATATTTTTTAATTATTTCATATTATTTCACAATGTATACAAACCCATGCATATCCTATTCTTTGTAACTCCATAGTTATTCTTACATTGATTGTAGACTTTGTATTGTCCTATATAAAGAACATGTACACTTACTATGAAATGGATTTTGTTTAAAATTGTTAAACTTTACGGTTTAGCTCTCGCCCTGTTTAGTTTCAAGGAGATACATGACCTCCCCAGAATGTGGATCTTCCATGCGATTGGTTTCCTCGCCTCCATGATAGATCTTCAATCGATTCCCATTCACCATGAATTTGTGGTGCTCGATTGGATGATCAATTTCTACAGCTCCATGAGGCTTAACTTTGATCACAACATAAGGACTAGACCACTTCGATCGCAACTTCCCCGAATAGTTATTGAACTTAGAGTTGTATTTGAGGACAATTTGTCCAACTTCAAATCTCTTCTCACGAATGCGATTATCATGCCATTTTTTGGTATTTTCTTTGTAAAGTTTAGCACACTCATAGGCATGAAATCGAAACTCATCAAGTTCTTTCAATTTCATCATACGATTCTCACCAGATAAAGTAGGATCTAAGTTCAACTCTGCTATAACTTAATGGTGGGGCCTAGGGTGTGATAAAATAATATGTAAATAAAGTGCAATTAACACCCTAAAGCTACACGGTTCTGCAAGTATACAGATCGTATGCAAGTTTTAGTTAAATAATTAAGATTCGTTCCGCAGAGACTACGAAGGTTAGAGGAATCTTATGCAATAATCAGGTGCAAATAATTAAAGCTAGAACAACTAAACGCAAATAAAAGTAAAGACAAGTAAAGATGGATTTGAGAAAATAATTAACTAAATTAAAACTAAGAATTAAAAGACAGAAAATAAATATGAAAGAGAAGTGATATGAGAATATAGTTCAAGTTATTAGCATGTAATCCCCACTAGTTCTGTCGTTCTAAACATGTAAGGGTGAATTATGTAGTATTTTCCTAATCGGTCCCAATTCGCTATCGGTAGTTTCAAATAGGATTTACCTGTGTCAATAAGGCTTCCTAAGCAAACTTTTCCTGTAATTGGTAAATAGTCACAAGAACTAAACCATAGTGATTATCTAGCTAGGTTGGGTTGTCAGATCAGACCTAATACTAGACGTTATGTGCTAAACATGCAATTAAACACCGTTGTCAATGGTGACCTAATTACTAGATGGTAATTCTAAATGGCGGCCGTCCACAAGAACACAGAATATAAATCCAAACACATAAACAGAGAATAAAAACTATAATTCTATTTAAAACATTAAATTCCCAAATTAGATAGATGTCAATCAAAACTAGGGTTCATACATATATGCTAAAACTCAAGCTAAATAAAATTAGTTCATGAAAGAAAAGAAAGAAATTACAAATCTAAAGGTAGAAGAAGACATAATGATGAACAGCTCCTTCCAGACTTCTCTCTTGTGTTGTATGCTTCCTCTTGGTTTAAGGTTTCACCAAGGATGATTTAAGAGTGTTAAGAGGCTGTATTTATAGTGTATAGGTTGACCTAATTCGTTTCTTTAGAGATAAGTCAAGTAATGGACTCCTAGCCCAACTCAATTTCGTAAGGAAATAAAGATAAACACTGCTGGACTATTTTGAGCATATCTTCTTCGTTATTGGTCGGTTTGAGCTCCATAATATACCAAAAGAATCGTAACAGAACTATCTATGCCCCTATGAAAGGAAATTCCTTGTAGGAGTAATCATCACTTCTTTAGGCGTGTGCTGCAGAATCTCAGATTTAGGCAGCTTTTCCTTTTCCTAATTTTTAGCCTTTGTTTCCTTATCTCCAACTTCCATGTAAATCTCTTTCCATAAGTTGTAGTCTTTGACTTGGACTCTAATTAATCTCCATAATTATCTTTAAAGCTACACACTAAATAAACAATTAAACCCAATATGCTCTAAAAATATTATGCTCCTAAATCAAGACTCAAAATAGGAAAGTGCACTAAACTAAGATAAAATCAACCTATAAACTAATAAATAAGCCTAAAATGATGTCTCAGAAGTATATTTTATTATCACAAATGAGGAGACATCACTTAATATGCACCTAATTCAAGCTCAAGAAGTAAGTGACAAGCCTTACCATAAATCATGCGATACAGAGATACACCAACAGGCGTTTTGAACGCAGTACGATACGCCGACAATGCATCATCTAACTTCATGTACCAATCCTTGCGCGTTGGTCCCACTTTTTTCTGAAGAACGAATTTGAACGCTCGATTAGAGACCTCAGCTTGTCCGTTTTCTTGTGGATGAGAAGCAGTAGATACTCGATGTCTCACTTCATACTTCTCTAACACCGCGTTTGAGTACTTGTTCACAAAAGGGAGACATCAAGACGCCCAACTCAAACCTTTGTTGTCTCTACAAACTAAAACAAAAGTAAAGGTCTTCGGTATGAAGCAAAGTGCAGAATCTAGTGAATGATACCCAAAGAACAACTTAATATATATATCATATATCGTAGTAATGACCTCTCCTGATTCTAGTGTCTCATCCTCAATATTCTTGTGTGGCACGTTTGCTTTCAAACATATCAAGGTAATTGAACGCAGGAACTTGAGGTTGTGTTGACCAATAGTAGATTTTGCTTAATCCATTATGAGATCATAGACTTCGCGAGCTACATCGATCTCTTTCTTCTTAAGTATGCATTTAATGAAGATGAGTTGCCCGCGTGTTACTTCAGAAATATGGGCATTTCCAAAGAAAGTAGGAATAATGAAACGAGACCATGCTCTTGGGCATGGTAGCAAGTGGGTACTAATTACCTGAACTTGATATCTCTGGCCTTCAGGAATGGGTTGTACCCCATGAATCAAAATCTAGTTTTAGAACGAACCCCATTGGAAGGTCGTATTATTAATTTCCTCATGGTATTTGCATGGGCCCTTCAAGTTTGGTAAGTTAAAGAATTCACGAATACTTTCAAATGAAAAAGGAATAATTTTCTTATGGACTTCAATTGCATTACCTTACGCAAAAACCAACTCTTCATAAGATTCTCGAACTAAGGCCGGAATGTAAAACAAAACTCTCTTTCTCAACTCTTTCCATCCAAACTCGTCACACTGTGTAATATTTTAATTAACCTTCCTCTATGTCCTCCGGAAATTCCTTCTCAACACAAAAATTCAAACTAGCAAACCATTTACAAACTTGTTCTTTCCAACTCACAAATGGCCTCCTAGGCTTTGAGGCCATCATCTTTCTTCTTACAGAGCGTTGTTCACTAATAGGTTCACTAACAATGGGTTCTTCAACTTATTTTTCTTCCAAGTTTGGTTTTTTATGGATAGCCTTACTTGGGTTCTTTTTTTTCTAATGGTTTTCTGAACTTCTCCAACCTCAGTCTTCGCACTCGAATCCGGAATTTCAATTTCTTTTTCTGGAGTAGCCCCAAGAGAATATCTTGTCCTGTGATATTTCTCATCTTATGATTTTAGCACAAGGAATCAGTCTAGTTCATCATCTCAAATAACACCAAACTCAAAACTTCACAAATTCAAAACTAGAGAGAAAAGTTTTGAACTTTCATGTTTTGAGGGTGTAGGAATAAGGCTTGTGATGTTTAATGAGATAGGTCAAGAATATATATGTTTTAGGAGAGGTTTAATGGCTAAAGTTAAAGCTTTGATGAAGAAAAAGACTTGGATTAAAGTTTATATTACTTGGTGTTTCAGGAGGATTTGTGAAAATGTTTGTGTTTGGAATGGATTCGAGGGATGAACTAATGTTGTTTGGGTGTTTTAATGGTGTATTGCACGTATATAATATGTGTGTTGTTAATAATGGTTTCTTGCATGAGAGGCAAGGTTAAAAGGAAAAAAAATTGGCTTTGATAAGGTTTAGGTTAAATCCCATCTTCCGGGCCCGGCGGCATACCAGTCAAATGACCAGCCAGCCGGTGAGAACTTCTTTTCTTTTTCTTATGTTCGCACCCTTGTTGCATCTATCAATTATATTTTAATGATTTTGCCGAGAGGTTGGTAGGCATGTCGGCTATCTGACTGGCCAGCCGGTCGCAAATTTCTTTTTCTCGCTGACGCAATTTCTTGCTACGTGTAGGGGTATGAACTCCAGGGGATTGGAAATGTAACAACATTAAATGGAGGTCTGGACTTCTATTTTTCATACAATTCACATTCCACAAGATTAAACACCAGAGAGAAGCAACAGAAGGAAGAAAGAAGAAGCTACAAGAGCTGGAGAGGGTCTATATCTCCGTTCGTAGTCATTCCAATTCCGGAAATTAGGTTCTTTTTAATTTTAATTTTGTAATCAAATATGAATTCCATTTCTTTTAATTTAGTTTTTCTTTTTAATATGAGCTAAGCTTTTCATAGTGCTTGAGAACAATTAATGGGTGATTCCCAATCGTATTGAATAACGAATGTTAAATTTGGGTTTATGTTAAATTAAATTAGATTGGGTCTTTTACTCTTTTCGATAATTGGTGATTGTTTACTGTTTTTAGAGTCGCGAACTAAGAACAGGTATTAGTATCTAGGCTATTCCACATATGTGGCGTGTGGATCATCCTGACGGAGGGTTTAGGTATAGAATTAATTATTCAATCTAGGATAAAAGCTATTGATTCTGACGAACTTAGCTAATTCTAGGGCCAATGAGGTAATAAAACTTAAACATCCAACGGTGGATCATATTTACCCTGACGGGACTAGTGACACTTTAGGATCGTCTTATAGTCCACCCTGACGGGGGTATAAGGAATTTAGAATCCCGACCATTGTAATTGACCAATTTAGCCCTTAAACAACATAAGTTAGGAAATAAGATTGGGAGGATCCTTGCGTTCTCAAGTACTACTTTTCATACTGCGTTTTCACTCATTTTACTTGCGTCTTAGCTTTTACTTGCGTTTATAATTTGTCTTTCATTTAGTAGTTTTAGTAAACAAAATCAAACAAACATATTTTATTTACTTGCTTTCATAAGTGCAACCGATCATTATCTGCTAAACATTGTAGTCAATCATCCCGTCCTTGGAACGAATCTGTATTATCCTTATTACTACTTGGGACAACCGTGCACTTGCGGTTGTGGTTCGATTATTTATTGCATTTGTTTAGAACACACAAAGGACCACCAGAAGTTTCGTGGGTCATGCGGGATTTTACAGAAGATTTATTAAATATTTTTCCAAGATCGCCAAACCGCTTTGTTCTTAACTTGAAAAAGATACTCCTTTTAAATTTAACGATGAATGTCTTCAAGCATTTGTAACGATCAAGGGAAAGCTCATCTACACGCCAATTGTTGTACCTCCAGATTGGAAAGCTCCGTTTGAACTTATGTGCGATGCAAGTGATCACGCAATGGGTGTTGTGTTAGGACAGAGGAAAGACGAGATCTTCCACACGATTTACTACGCAAGTAAAACCTTTAACACTGTCCAAATGAATCATACAGTAACGGAGAAAGAGATGTTAGCCGTGGTATATGCTTTCGACAAATTTTGTTCCTACTTGATTGGAAAGAAAACTATTGTATACACGGATCATTCGGCAATCAAGTACCTTATGGAGAAAAAGGACTCTAAGTCGTGTCTCATTAGATGGGTACTGTTGTTGCAAGAGTTCGACATCGATATTAGAGACTGAAAAGGATGCGAGAATCAAGTTGTTGATCATTTATCCAGGCTTGAAGGATCTGCTTCCAACAAAGGACCATTATTGGTCAAAGAGGTATTCCCTGATGAACAACTTCTCACTATTAAAGATGCGTTTGTGCCTTGGTATGCAGATATAGTTAATCTCCTCGTGAGTGGTTTATACCCTACGGATTTCAATCCACAACAAAGACAGAGGTTAAGTTATAAAGCCAGACAATTCTTTTGGGACGAGCCCTACCTTTTCAAAGTTTGCAGTGATCAAGTTATCAGAAGATGCGACCATGAGGGCGAAATTACAAAGATCATGGCAAGCTGTCATGGCTCACCATATGGTAGCCACTTTAAAGTCGATAGAACTGCAGCTAAAATTATTCAATTTGTTTTCTATTAGCCTACCCTACACAGAGATTGTCATCAATTCGTTCAGACATGTCATAGATGCCAGTTCACTGGTAATATATCAAAAAGAGACGAGATGCCGCTCAATAATATCCTAGAAGTCGAAATCTTTGATGTATGGGGAATAGATTTCATGGGACCTTTCATCACTTCCCATGGTAATCTTTATATTTTGCTAGTAGTAGATTATGTATCCAAGTGGGTAGAAGCAGTGGCAACACCAAAGAATGGTGCTAAAACGGTCATTGCATTCCTTAAGTCACACATCTTTTCAAGACATGGTACGCCACATATTCTTATCAGTGAGAAAGGTATCCACTTCATCAATTTTCAGTTGAGAGATGCCCTTCGTAAGTTGGGGGTGAGACACCGCACTTCAACCGGATATCATCCCCAAACTAAAGGTCAAGCTGAGGTTTCTAACCGAGAAATCAAATCTATTCTGGAAAAGACCGTAAACAAAACAAGGAAGGACCGGTCATTAAAACTAGATGACGCTCTCTAGGCTTACATAACAGCATTCAAAACACAAGTTGGGGCATCTCCTTATCATATGGTCTACGTCAAAGCATGTCATCTTCCTATTGAGATTGAAGCTCGAGCATTCAAGGCTATTAAAACTCTGAATCTAAACCCAAACTTGGCCGGGAAACAAAGGTTGATGCAGTTGAATGAATTATATGAATTTCGTTTTCACGCCTATGATAAGTCACGTCTCTATAAGGAGAAAAAATGGCATGATAAACGAATTCGTACAAAGACGTTCGAGAGAGGACAAAGTGTACTGTTATATAATTCTAGATTCTCGAACTACCTGGGTAAGCTTAAATCCCGTTGGGGAGGACCATACATTGTTACCAAAGTCACACCTCATGGAGCAATCGAAATTGAACATCCTACCAAGCAAAGGACATTCATGGTGAATGGCCAGCGTTTGAAGTTATACCATGACAGTGAGGATTTTGGACGAGAGGATACGATCCTTCTCGAAGAACACGCTTAGCGCGAGGTACACGTCTAACTCAAAGACGTTAAACAAAATTGCTCTTGGGAGACACCCCCTGTTTTTAATTGCTTTTTAGATTAGTTTTATGTTTTGTAGTGTATATTTCTAAGTTAGTGTATATTTTTAATGTGTTTACAAGCTAATAGGAGAGAAAGGTAGTGTGTTATTGTGCAAGAAATGAGTTTGGAGTAAAAAAGAAAAAGAATGGAATAATCTGTCCCACTGACCGGTAGGCCTGCGAAACCACCGGCATGTCGGTGGAGAAACACGTGCCCACGGGTTGGTAGAATCAGGTTGTTTTCCGAGAGCAAGTCTAACAAAAACCCAGGCACCGGTTAGCCAGTCACATGACCGGTATGTCGGCCAAGAACGAAACACGTGCCCACGTGTTTTGCGAATCAGGTATTTTGATGGAGTAAAGAATTTCGAAAAAATAGCGCATCGGTTAGCTGGTCACACCACCGGTATGCCGGCGCCCAAAAACACGTGACACGGGTTTTCGAAACGGGTTTTATGCCAGAGCAACAAAAGAAAAATCTCCAGCACCGGTATGCCGCCAAATCCACTGGTAAGCCGGTCCGAAGGCGGATTGTGAAGAAGTTATTTCCAAATCAACTTCTTACCTTACCAAATCATAACCTAGCCTCTCCAACACGGATTATTCAGACCCTAACCTTATAAATAGACCTTGAAACTTGATTAAACCTCCACAACAAACACAACAACATCAAAAATTCTCCCCTCCTTCCTCCATAAACACATATTCTTCATCAAATTCATCACACTACACCATAAAAACACCACCAAGATCATCAAGCTATCAAGAATTCTTCCAAGAATCATCAAGAAACCGTCTTTTATCATCAAATACAAGCAAGAAACTCAAGCCACACCAATATTTCTTAACTTTACTCCATCCTTGGTGTAACTTGAGTTGTGGATAAATCAGAGATGACGAACAGAAAAGATGCTATGGATTATATGAGGAAGTGTTCAATCCTAGGGAAGAACAAAAATTTGTTGAAAAGGCCATCAACCTTGATGAGCCTATTGAAAAGAAACCAAAGATAGAGGCACCAGCACAACCACTATGAAAGAGATTAACAACAAGGATGGGTGTACCATCGAAGCCTAAAAAGATGCCAATTCAATATCAAGGTTCTTCTTCCTCTTCTTCATATCCAAATAACTCTTGCATGCCACCAGTATGGGAAATCAAATTACAAGATGAAGTCACTTACATAAGAAAAGAACATGATGCACTCTGGGAGGAAATATGCAAGATTAATTGGGTATTGGATGAAGTAAAGGAGACCTTGGATATTTATAATTATTCTTCGGAGGAGGAGGAGGACATGCTAGATCTTTATGGCCAGGTACCCCCGTTCTAATTCTCCTTCTTAATTGCTTGTATGCATTAGGTAATTTAGTTTAGCTTAATTTTAAATTTTATTTATTTATTGAGTCTTTTTCGAGTCGTGGGGACACGGCTCACTTTTGAGTTGGGGTGGGGATTCGTTGTCCTCGTCTTCCTTTTTGTTTTTGCATAAAATTTAAAAAATTATAGGTTTGAATTGGCATAGAATATGTTGAATGTACCTATTGAGCATGATTTAAGTAAGTTAATGATAGTAGGTAGTGTTTTTTTAAAGATGTCATAAATATGTTTAGTATGCATGTATGAAAATAGGAAATAAAAGATAGAAAAGTTAATGAGAAATGCTAAGAAGTCACGTTGAAACTTAGGGAGAGTTATTTGGTGTGTAGAACGTGAGGTCTGAAAGTAGTTGAAAACCCGCTTGTTTATGACTTAGTAGTGAAAAAGTAACAAAATCTGGTAGTTAGGACAGTGAATAAGGCAGATCTTTCATATTGAAGCCACTTGAAGCCTTTAAACTTTCTCACCCTTTTATTTGATTATGACTATATTATTTATCCGTCTTAGCCCCTCTGAGCCTTTCTAAAGCCTTTTTATTAACCACATTATAAACCATACCCTTTAGTTTATAGGAATTGTGTATATGACCCGCACTCGAATCGCAAAACCTGAGACAAGTCGTTTTTAGAGCTTGAGTTTGGGGTGGTGGGTTTCATCATTAGGGAACATTGGGTTTGGGAAATTGTAATTGTGATGTTATTGATGATGAAAGAGTTATTATTGTAACTCTTTGCTGGGGTAAGAGTAAATGAAAAAAAGCTGAAAAGCATGAATTGAAAAGAAAAAATATATGAGAAAAAATAGTGTGATATCTCAACATCAAAAAGAGATTCATAGCTATACAAAAAAATTGAGATGAAAAGAATATATATTTGGACCGGCAAAGTGGAAATTGTATATCATCATAAAAAAGTTTTATTGGGTTATTTGGGGATGCATATCAAAGGCATCGAAAATTGGGGTGAGTGAGAACATCTTGGAGTGAAAACTCAAGCTCTGGGGCGATTTGTTGATGGAATGTGAGGAGAGAGCCAAAAGCTCACTTTTCATTATCCAAATATACCACACCGTCCCTAAGCCACGTTATAACCGTAAAGACCTTAGGATTTCTAGCTACTTGGTGGAGAAACAATTGAGCTATTAGGTTGTAGGTAAGTGGACCACTGAATGCTATATTAGGTACTATGAACAACCTATAGCCATTAACATGAATTGAGTTGAAACCTCTCCTTCTGGCATTGCGAAATTAATCTAGACTTGAATTTATGGATTGTTGATTATGTGTATATTAAGCATACGTGTGGATTATTTATTTAGCATTACTACATGAGACTTTTTAGATATTATTCTCTAGGATCATTCATTGTGTTCTGTTCTTTGTATCCTCCTATTTCTTCTTCTCTATGTATTATTTGACTACCCTACTATTCTTCATTTTTATTTTTATTGTATCGGGACGATACAACTTTGAGTTGGGGGTCTGATGTCTCCCTAATTGTTCTTATGTTAGAACCTTGGGAGACATCATTTTTAATGTTTATTTAATCATTTTGATAGACTTTAGGACTAAAAATGCAATATTCCGATTTTACTCTTTATTTTCTAGTATTTTTGTTTATTAAACTTTTGCGCGTAATCTTGTGTATTTTAGTAGAAAGTTTGTAGGTTTTAAATATTAGCTAGGAGAGGAATCTGAGAAGAAAGTCAAAGATCGTGATATGGAGTCAAAGCTTGAAGATAAATCCAGAAAAGAATTATATTTTGGAGTTGCAAATCTGGAAAATAGACCAAAGATTGCTGATTTCGAGGCACTTACGAGTTGATTTAGCCGCTGACCTTTGAAGAGATTATGTTCCTTATCGAGTTACGGAAATTTAGCAAGTGATTTGAGGTCAATCGGAGTTATAACGAATCGGCTAGAGCTGTTTTAGTGGAGGTGGTGAAGCAGTTACGGGATTTTGGGCTTAGATAATGGACTTGGGCCTTTAATATTTAAATATATTTAACTTATCAGCTAGGTCCAAGTCCGTTTTTCACCTTATAAAAAGAGGTTTTGACTTCTATTTTTCACACAAATCATTATTCAGAAAGAAATACATCAGAGAGAAGTCAACAAAGGAAGCAGAAAAAAGCTGAAGAGCTGGAGAGGGTCTATATCTCCATTCATAGCCGAATCTAATTCCGGAAATGAGGTTTTTCTTATTTTTATTTCTGTAAAACAATTTGAGTCTTATTTCTTTTAATTTAGTTTTATTTTCCATTAGCATGAGCTAATTTCTCTTACTGCTTGAGAATGCATAATGGATGAATCCCTATTCTATTGATTTTCATATGTTTAAATTTGGGTTTTAATTAATTAAATCAAATTGGGTCTTTTACATTTTTCTGTAATTTGTGATTATTTACAGTTCTTAGAGTCGCGAACTAATAACAGGTTTTAGCATCTAGGCTATTCCACATAGTGGCGTATGGATCATCTTGTCGGGGGGTTTAGGTGCAGAATTAATTACAGAATATAAATAGAAACTATTTGAATTTGACGAGCGTAGTTAATTTTATGGCCAATGAGGTAATGTTAGCTTAATCATTCGAAGGTGGATCATAATTACCCTGACGGGGTTTGTGACACCCTAGAATAGCTTCGTAGTCCACCCTGACGGGGGTACGAAGACTCCCGAATCCCGACCAATGTCAATTGACCAATTGGACCCTTAAACAACATATGATATGAAATAAAGTTAGGAGGATCCCTTGCGTCTCTCAAATACTGCTTGCTCATATTTGCGTCTCACCTTTATTTACTTGCGTTTAGTTATTTATTTGCATTTTCATATTAGTCTTTAATATCTTAGGATCTATAAAACCAAGCAAACAACTCTTATAAACATTTATTTGTTTTCACGTGCAATTACTCATTAATTGATAAGCATTGTAGTTAACCATACCGTCCCTGCGAACGATCCTGTTTATCATTATTATTACTTGGGACAACCGTACACTTGCAGTTGTGGTTCTCATTACTTATTATACT
Organism: Nemophila menziesii; assembly: GCA_029959085.1. NCBI lineage: Eukaryota > Viridiplantae > Streptophyta > Magnoliopsida > Boraginales > Hydrophyllaceae > Nemophila > Nemophila menziesii. Next base: position 21,236,401 of record JARWIR010000021.1, read on the forward strand.
TTAGAACACACAAAGGACCACCAGGGTCTTGATGTCTCCCTATTTGTGATGATTTAATCTTAGTTGGAGACATCATTTAGGTGTATTATTAGGTTATAGGTCGGTTTTCTCATGATTTAGTACAGTTTCCTATTTCATGTCTTGATTTAATTATTTAATATTTTTAGAGCATATTGGGTTTAATTGTTTGTTAATTGTGAAGCTTTAAAGATATATGGTAATTAATTAGATGTCAAGTCAATTCTAAGAGATAAGGGAAAGAAGATAAACATGGAAATTGGAGATAAATGAAGGATGAATGAAAAAGGAAAAGATAAAGTTGTCATATAAATCTGAATTCCAGCAGCCACAACCATAAAAGTGTTCATAACTCAAAAATGGCTGGGAATTTGAAGGAATGGTATAAATCAAAAGTGATGAGCTTTCGGAGACGAAAAGTTTCGACTATTGGAACGCGTCAAACGGATAAGTATTGAAGGAGTTACAGCCAAAACAAAACAGCACCAGAATCTTACCTTTTCTATATTTTAGGGTTACGAATTTGAGTTGGACTAAAAGTCTATTACTTGCCTTCCACTCCAAGAAAACGTTTTAGGTTTTCCTCTACCCTATAAATACACCCTCTAATCAGTAGAAACACATCCTTAGCGAATCCTTAAACCAAGAGGAAGCTTACAACACAAGAAGAGAAGTCTGGAAGGAGTTGAACACCATATTATGTCTTCTTCCACCTTTAAATTTGTAATTTCTTTATTTTCTTTCATTAGTATGAACTAAATAATTTTAGCTTGAGATTTAGCATATATGTATGAACCCTAATTCTTTCTATCGGTTTGGGATACTATCGTATTTAATTTGAAGTCATGTTTTATTCTTTGTATATGTGTTTTGATTTATTGTCTGTTTTCCTTGCTAGTGCACGAGTATAGGATTACCTTAATAGCAGTTAGATGGTCGCCCAGAAGGGGTGTTTAACTATTAAAACACCGCATAACGTCTACTGTACCGTATTGGTCCTGACAACACCGATCTTAACTAGATAGTCATTAGGGTTTGTTTTAAACACCATATCACCAATTGAAGGAATTGTTTGCTTAGGGACTTGGTAGCGCTTGATAACACTATTTTAAACTGACTCGTGGTTGTGTCGTAGCCCCCTTAGTCGCTCTCAAGTTCTAAGGAATAGGACTTTAGAATCCTGATTATTGCAATATTACATGATTCACCCTTACATGTTAGAATAAACAAGACTAGTGGGGATTACTTGCTAATTTCTCGAGCTAAACTCTCATACTATATTCTTCTCTTTGCATTTAGTTTTCTGTCTTTACTTTATTAGTTTAATTTTCCTATTCAAAACCAAACAAAGCTTCTACTTTCCTTTCTTTGTGTAGTATTATTTCAAGCTTTTCTTAATTGCACTTGATAAAATGCATTAGTTCTTCCTAACTTTCGTAGTCTCTGAGGAACTAAACTTATTTATCAGTAAAACTTGCATACGTCATGTATACTTGCAGAACCGTGCTCAGCCTGGGGTGTTTATATGTTCTATTTAAATCTATTATTTTATCACGCCTAGGCGACACCAGAAGATCTTATGCTTTAATTGGATTATTGGGGATGCTACTTTGTGCATCAAGAAAATCATTAGGTTGAGTGAGAACGTTTTATGAGAGTAACTCAAGCACTAGGGTGATTCTTTGATGGCTAGTGAGGAGAGAGACAAAAGCTCACTCTAAATTATCCAAATATACTTATCATACCGTCCCTAAGCCAACATTAGAACCTTAAAAACCTTATGATTCTTTGCTATGTAATCTAGAAGTGATTGAGCCATTAGAGAGTAGTTAAGTGGATCTTTCGATACTAGTGAAGTTCGATGAACAATCTATAGCCTCCTTGGTGAACTGAGTAAAGATCCTCTCTTTCTTACATTGCGAAGCTAATCTAATCTTGAATTCAAGTCGTGTTTATTGTAGATATGACAAGTGTGCAGGTATGTAGTTTGTAAATATTATTACATGAAATTTTTAAAGTAGTTTCTTTGAGTCTACTCTACATATTCTAATATCTTCTTACCCATTGTGCTTAAGTGACCTAGGTGTGTATTAGAGACTTCCCTTTGTTCTTATCTTTATTGTATCGGGACGATACAACTTTGAGTTGGGGTCTTGATGTCTCCCTATTTGTGATGATTTAATCTTAGTTGGAGACATCATTTTAGGATTATTTGGAAGTCATCTAGTTGATTTTTAGTTATATTATTATATTTTCTTATTTCTTGTCTTGATTTGATGATGTAAGCATATTTGGTTTAATTGTTTGTTAATTGTTAAGATTTTAAGATATATGGTAATTAATTAGATGCCAAATAAATTCCAATAGATAAAGGAAAGAAGATAATGATGGAAATCGGAGATAAAGGAAGGAAAAGATAAGTAAAGAAAGAAAAAGTTGCCAAGTAAATCTGAATTTCACCAGCTACATCCACAAAAGTGATCAAAACTCAAGATTGGTTGGGAATTTGGAAGAATGTTAAAAGCTAAAGTGTAGAGCTTTCCGAGATGATCAGTTTCGATATAAAGAACGCGTCAATCAAAGTTGAAACAAAAAATTTACGGCTAAAACAAGACAACAACAATTTCTTACATTTTCTATATTTTAGGGTTATGAATTTGAGTTGGGCTAGAAGTCCAATTACTTGCCTCCTACTCCAAGAAAATGTTTTAGGGCTTCCTAGACTCCTATAAATACACTCTTTAACCTTTGTAAACATGTACTTGCTCAATTCTAAGCCCTAAGCTTAGTCCTTGCCTCCCAGAAATAGTCATTAAGTTTATTTATCATTAGAATCATTCAAGAGAGCAAGTTGACAGTATGTATCTTTATTTTAGTTTATTCCTTTCTGTTATGAACTAATTTTCACATAGCTTGGTGATGTCTCCCTTTTTCTTCTATATTTATATGCTTAGGAGACATCAAATTAGGTGAATTATGAACTAATATGATAGACTTTTAATGATTATTTGCAATATTTCACTTTCACTCCTTGGAAATTAGTATTTTTGAATTTACTAAACTTTTGCATGTAATATGGTTTATTTTTAGTGAAAAGTTGATAGGTTTGTAATACTAGCAAGGAGGGAAATCGTGGATTAAATTCATATATCGTGTAAAGAAATCAAAGGCGTGAAGAAATATTCCGAAGAGTTATTTAGGAAACTGCAAATCTGGAAGGCTGCTGAAGATTTCTGATTTTGAGCCATTTAGACGAGTATTCAGCGGCCGAGTTGTGAAGATGTTAGATTCCTTATCGAGTTATGAAGAATTAGCAAGTTGAATGAGTCAATTCGGAGTTATATTGGGAAAGTTACACCCGTTTTAGTGAAGGGTGTACATCAGTTACGGAATTTGGACTTAAATTATGGACTTGGGCTTTTTAATATTTGACTAATTAAAAGCCCTAGTCCGAATTTAGCACTATAAACAGGCCTTTAGACCTCATTATTCAGCACCTCTCATTTTATCCTTCAATTTAAATCATCCTTAAAAGAGAGTGTCCAGAGAGAAAGTCAACATCAAGGAAAAGGAGAAAGCTAAGAGCTGGAGAAAGTCGTCTTCTCCAAATCACAGCCAAACCCAATTCCTAATTAGGTTCTATCTTTTATTTCTATAATTGAAGAACATGAATTCTTTCTATTTTAATTTAGTTTTTCGCATTAGTATGAGCTAATTTCATTAAGTGCTTGAGAACGCATAATGGGTTAATCCCAATTTGATTTTATTTCATCTGTTTGGATTTGGGATTTTAATAATTGAAGTCAAATTGGGTAAATTGTATTTTTATTTAATTTGCTTTTAATTACTTTTATTGAATTCGCGACTCAATATTAGGACTTTGTATCTAGGCTATTCCAATTAGTGGCGATTGGATCACCTTGACGGGGGGGTTTAGATACGGACCTAGTTAATGAATGTAGGTTAGAAATTAGAGACTCTGACGAGCTTAATTAAACCTATGGCCAATTGAGTAGAATAGACTTAATCACTTGAGAGTAGACTATAATCATCCTGACAGGGTTTGTAGCACTTGAGAGTAGCTCCTTAGTCCACCCTGACGGGGGTAAGGAGAGTTTCGAATCCCGACCAGTACATATTTACCGATTTGTCCCTTAAACATGACATTAAATGAATGATAATTAGGTGAAACCCTTGCGTCTCTCAAGTACTGTCTTTCCCATCTTGCGTAAACACTTTATTTCCTTGCATCTAGTTAATTAATTTAGTCTTTTACTTTATTGTCTTAGCATTAGAAAACCAAACAAACAACTTTAAAAATCATTTACTTGTTTTCACGTGCAATTAACTACTATTTGATAAGCATTAGAGTCAACCATTCCGTCCCTGAGAACGAATCTGTTTTATCACTTATATTACTTGGGACAACCGTACACTTGCGGTTGTGGTTCTCTTATCCTTATTTGTATTTTTCTAGAACACACAAAGGACCACCACTTGTATTTTGCATATGTATAATCTATGAATTCTATTTTCTTTCTATTTAAGTTTCTTTGGGAATTATATGTTTTAAATTGATTCTAGATGCTTAACCATATATTTGTTTATGTGCTTTGATTTATTGTTTGTCTTAACCTGGTCAATTTAGAGGTGTGCTAATAGTAGTTAGATGGTCACCCAGAAGAGTGTCTAATTATTGAAACACCACATAAACGTCTAGTGTGCGGTAGTGATCCTGACGGGCTTGCCTAACTAGATAGTCATTAGGGTTTAATTTAATCACCGATCAACATTAGAAGGCCAGTCTCATTTAGGAACTTAGTGGCGTAGGATCAGCCTATTTAAGTCCCCTCGTTATTGTGAAGTCGCCACATTAGTCCACCCTGACGGGGGTAGGAAGGAATTTAGAATACTGACTACTTATTTAAGAGTTATTATCTCTCTTATAAACAAATAGAAGGTTTAGAAGGATTAATGCATACGAACAAAATCTAAGGTATATTCTCTCATCTATATTCTTCGTATTTATTTGATTGTCTTTTATTTAGTTTAATCATTAATCTCTCCATCAATCATATTTATTTTCCGTCTTTTAATTATTAATTGCTACTCAAATTTATTTACCCATACGTTTAACACTCTTAAGTCTCTGAGGAACGAATCTTCTTATCATTAAAACTTGCATACGTCATGTAATACTTGTAGTACCATGCTAGGCTAGGGTGTTTATTTGCTTTATTTATATCTATTATTTTATCAAACCTTATCCGACACCAAGGGTCCCTCAAAAGAATTAAGATTTATACCATTCTTTATAGAGTAAAAAATCCGTCTCCAAAACCCTATGTCTCATTCACCCATTATGTTATGACTATTTTTGAATTTCCAAAGACACTCTGCAAGGCTAGCTTGGTTGCAAACTTTTGATGGGATTTCTCAAAAAAAAAATCTATTGGATCGTATGGAAAAAGATTGCTAGGTTAAAAGCGATTGGAGGCATTGGATTTTATTTACGATATTGTTTTCTTCCTCATTCTTAATTTGGAGCGATTTCCACAATATGAATGTTGCACTACTAGCTGCTCAAGCATGTAGGGTGATTAACAAATCACTTTCTCTAGTCGCTAGAGTTCTAAAAGGTGTTTATCACCCTAATGTGTCACTCTAGGATGCTAAATTGATACAAAAAAGACCGTGGAGTTAGGATAATATATTTAAAGGTCTTCAACTCCTTAAGAAAGAACTTGTCTGACAAATCGGTAATGGTTTGGCGACAAATGTATGAGAGTATTCTTGGATTGGTAAAGATAAGAGAATGGAGAGACTAGAAAATTGTAAGGTCGAAATCGTGCACAATTGTTCAACAAGTATAGAGGTTGGGATATAAATATATCAAGGAAGTGTGCGCGAAAGAATTAATCAATGAGATCGTTAGAATTCCAATCTTACAACTAGATTAAAAAAGATAAAGATCATTTGGTCTTACACGAAAGATGAGACTTATTCTACAAAATCGGGCAACCACACTCTTGTGAAAAAAAATTGCCTGGAAAGCCATCAATGGAGCTTTACCCACTAAGAAAAACTTAAGAAAAAGGAAATGCGTTAAAGAGTCTAAGTGTGTGAATTGGGAGACGAATCGGTGGAACACTTTCTTCTTAAAAGGCCATTAGTTATGTGTTTGGGCAATTTAAAAAATGCAAATTAAGATTAATCAAAAATATATTAGGATCATTGTGGAATAGATGTTATCAACTTCTAAGAGTGCGACAAACAATGGATGGGGTATAAGGTATGTGGTAGCCTTCCTTCTTTGTACGATCTGGTTCATTTGGAAGACTATGATGAAGGTTTTTTCAAAAAGAGAAGGTGGGATATAAAACAAATTAATGGAAGAGTTAATCGCCTTTTAGATGATATATTTGGGAAGAGGAATGAAGACAATTAAATAAAGGAAATCATGACAAGTAATTCAAAGGTGGAGGATGTTCTGATCACGTATCTAGACGATGCAAAAATTATTTAGTTGAATGACGATGTTTTGCTAAAGAATGAAAACCTATGGTGTCAGCTTTGTTGTAGTTAATAAAGATAGAAATAGTGTTCACTAGATTTTGAAACGTGGTGAAGATAATACATGCACAGAAGGGGAGATCAGCGGCTGATATCTCTCTTTCGAGTAGTTTATTTTACATAAAGCAATCTTGAAATCATTTAAGAAATTCACATAAAAAAATAGAAACTAATTAGAAAATCTTTCCATTCATGAGTGAGATTCAGAAATGAATGCTAAAAAATTTGAATTGGAAAGCGTATCATGTATAAAGAGAGATATTAATGGCCTTGCAGACCGGGCATCGAAATATACTTAGATGAAGATTTGCAAAACGTTTTTGACTCAGTAAATTGGAAATTCATAACAATTGTACTAAAATCTTTTGGATTGTTTTAACAATCGTGGAATGGATCTCTTTCTGCTTAACTACCCCAAAGTTTTCAGTTGTAATTAATGGTGTGATGGTTGGCAATTTTAATGGGAGAAGGGGCTTGAGGCAGAGTAATCTAATATCACATTATCTATTTGTTTTGTATATGCAAGTCTTCACATCTCTTATGAACAATATTAATGACAATATGGACTTCAATTATTACTCCCAACGCAAAAAAGTATGGCTTAATCACCCTATATTTGCTAATGACCTACTAGTCTTCTTCATAGCCAATACATCACCTACTAAAATCCTATTTGAAGGCGTGGAGTTGTTTACAAGACTATCTGGCTTGCAAATCAATAAGTCCAAGAGTATAATTTACTTTGGAGGTTGTACTTCACAAGTTAAACAAGAGTGTTATGCTTTCTATATAATTAATGAATGCAATTTACCTGCAACATATCTTGGAGTGCCACTTATGCAAATAAAATCTGCATATATAATTTCAGATCCACTTCAACAACTCAGTCTATGTCAAGGAATATTTCAACTGACATTTAACAAAATGACTTCAATAGAAACCAATAAATTCGATGATCCCAACAAAATTAAACCAAGCCAAAATATCATACCAAACTAATCTCATTTGGTAAAACCAACATATTCAAAGCATTACATTAATAGTCCATCAGAAACAGAAAAAAAAAAAAAAAAAGACAGAAACCTAAACAAGATAACACCTGAATGTAGTTCTACTTTCACCATAATTATAACTGCGCCCAAAATAACCTTAATTATACCTTCGCCCAAAACAAACTTAATTATCTCAACGTTGCTTCCTTTTATAGCGAGAAGCCCTTGGTTCAGGAGCATTATTAGTAGCAACCTTTAACTCTGATTCTGTACCATCTGGAGCATCTTGAGTAGGAGTAACATTTGTAGTAGTAGTAACATCTTGAGATGAAGCATTAATCATCGTTTCTTCATTAGCCTTAACTTTACCCAATGACTCCTTAAAGTTAAAAATAACATCATCCATCTTCTTATACTACAAAGTAAAAATAAAAGAATCTAAATACAAAACGGAATCAACTTATTAATTAATTAACAGAAAACAATACCACTTCGATTTGTCCACGTGCGAATTGCAAATCCTTGTTTAGTTCAAGATTCTCCTCCCTTAAAGCTTCAATCTATATGTAATAATTACATTAGTAAAATTTAATTTATCTATACTCTATAATAATAATTACCTTCTTCTGCGAGTCAATGTACATGCTTTTGTAGTTAAAGTCTGTGTATACTGGTTCAGTTGGTAAGGTAGTAGCAGCAGCAGCTCTTTTAATTGCCTGCACATAAAATTAATAAATTAATATTTATTATAATAGTAAATAAATATATAAGTTTGTTAACCTCATTCATTATCTTCATAAGATTGTCCATTTTTTCTCCCATATTTTCTATAGCCAGAGTCTGGATTGGTTGAGAATCAGATCTTTCACCATGCAAAGAATCCTTTTCGCTTTCACTTTCACTTTCACTTTCATTTTCACTTTCAACAAGATCAATGTGGCTTGAGATAACCTCTTTTGTTTCATTTTGTGTAGGAGTTAAGTTCTGTACTCTGCCTGATCTTCGGACAGTAACTTGTTGTGTTTTTGCTTTCTTCTTTGAAAGCGATTCTACCTTTTCATCACTTCTCATACCTTTTGAAGGAGGATTTGACTCTTTACCCTATAATAACAAACATTGAATTAATATTTATTTAAAGCTCTGTCTTGTTCAATCTAAATTGGGGAGAAATGAAAGATATGGACAGATTTGGAGAAACTAGTAAAAGATAATAGATCAAAATGAGAATTTAGTCTTATATTTTTAGGTTTTAACATCTAGATTTTGTAATAAATTTAAATGCTGAATATTTTGTATATAATATTATAATATTATATCTAAAATCCCGTGGGTTTTGAACATTAATCCCAACCCAGTAACGGGAACCAAACCTATATCACAATTATTCATTCTTAGCATGCAAGTGACATGAATAATTCAGAACAAAGAACATCCCATTCATCAATACAGAAAAACAAGAAAGCAAAGCAATATATATACATATATATAAATATATAGAGAGAGAGAGGGTACCGTGTAGGATGCAGTGGCTTTTGCGGACTTTGGGTTTTTCGCCATGGATGTTCTGTCTGAGCTCTTAACGCAAACAGTCTTTTCGAAGTCTGCAACACTTAGGGGGAATAGGCTGGAACTAATCTCCACCGTCAATCTTATATAACACAAATTTCACCAGTTTTTTTTTCTCGTTTGGCTAAATTCTCTGAAAATAGGTAATGTTATTAAATAGCTATGACTTTTAAAGAAAATGTCTATTGGTTACGGTGTAAAATTAAAATGGATAGATGACTGAATTAATTATATTTTTTAGAACAAAAAAAAAATTATATTTTAGATATATAATAAAAAAAAAAAGAGGGTAAAAATTTCTAGAGTAATGTTGGGTATCACTTAAAAAGCCATCACCTAAATATCATTCATGATGTGGCGGTTAGATGGACCAATCATGAATTTTCTCTTTCCAAATTTACTTTTTTCTCTTTCCTTCATGATTGGTCAACCTAACCGCCACATCATGGGTGTTGTTTAGGTGATTACTCAAATTTCTAATTAATTATAACTTCAACTTAATTCTTATTTAAGCGAAAAAAATTAAAAAATTACAAAAATACGCATAGGCAATTGATTAATTACTTTAATTATAATAATATTTATTTATTTATTTTCATTTTTATTTTTTTATCTTTTTTTTCTAAATTTTTTTTCTAAATTTTTTTTTCCCCGAAATTTTGTATTTTCCCGAAAATTTTTTCCCCAAAATTTTTTTACCTCTGGATTTTTTTAATGTGTTCCATGAACACACAATTCTCAGATTTGCGTCTTCCAAGAATACACAAATTTGAGTTTTATGTGTTCCATGAATACACAAATCTGAGATTTGTGTGTTCCAGTAATACACAATTTTGCGATTTGTGTGTTCAGAAATACACAAAATTAGAACAAACAAAATCAAGTTTTGTGTATTACATGAATACACAAATTTGATTTATATGTGTTCCATGAATACACAAATCAGAGATTTGTGTGTTCCAAGAATGCACAAACTTGAGACTTGTGTGTTCCAGGAATACACAGAATTGGAACAAACAAAATCAAGTTTTGTGTATTCTAGGAATACATAAATTCAATTTTTATGTGTTCTATGAATACACAAATCTTATATTTGTGCGTTCTAAGAATACACAATTCTGAAATTTGTGTGTTCCAGGTATACACAGAATTGGAATAATCAAATCAAGTTTTGTGTGACCTGGAACACACAAAATCCTAAAACATAAATACACAAAAATAACAAAAAAGTGTTGGACAAAAAGATAATTTATCAAAATAGTTAAAGACGAATAAAAATAGGGTATATGCGATTAATAAATAGAAAAAAACAATTTTGTTAAAGAAGAGAATCTTTTAGATCGATTTTATGACTTTGTGTGTTACAAGAACACAAAAATCTTTATTTGTGTGTTACAGCAACACATAACCCCCGAAATTTCAGTTTAAAAAAAATCGGGAAAAAAAAATTTAAAAAAAATTCGATAAAAAAAAATCGAAAAAAAAAATTTAAAAATTAATTCGAAAAAAATTTAAAAAAAAAATAAAAAAATCACATAAGGGTAACATTGGTAAATATGACAATGTGTTTAATTGAGAATTAAGTTGAAAATTTGTGAATAAGTGGAAGTAATTTCCACCTTCCTTTTTTTTTTGGAAGGAAAAGTAAGGAATTGTAATTCATTGAGAATTATCTCTAAAAGAAAATCATTAATTATAATATATATATTCTTATATTTTATAATAATATAAAGAAAAAATTATATTCAAAACTTAAATTTTTAATTTAAATATTAAATTGACCCGACTAATAGCCTATTTGGAAGTGTTTATTTTAAAATAGAAAATAATTTTATTCTAAAATAATAATATCTGTAATAATTATTAAAGATATTTTTAAAATCTGTAACTATTTTAAGTGTTTTTAAAAAAGCACGTGTTTTATGTTTTTTCTAAAAGTGCTTTTAAACATAAACACTTCCAAACCGACACTAATGCATGTATCTTTCGTATGACCTCTATTGGTTTATTTATTTTTCAAATTTATGGGTATATATTTAGAATTTTAAAAAACACTTTTATAGATATGTATTTAATATAAATTTTATTGAATTTATATTATATTTTCATAGTTTGTAAATATTTGATGAAAATTATAACAAATCTTTTAAAATAGTAAGATATTCAATCAAAAATTTAATTTAAAAGGTGAGTTACGCAAAATGTCAATAATCTTTATATTCTGTTATAAAGGTCCAAACCAACTAAAGAGTAATGATAAACCTTACATTTTTTATCACGTGTATCAATGAATTAATTTATCTATCCTATTTAATATTTGTCTATCTTATATTTAAGGAAATCAAAACATATATATGGAAGGGTGATAAAAGGGTGAAATGAAAAAAGATGATGTATATCATTGCTCAAAATTAAATTTATAATAAAATATTCCATAATAAAAAAGTATTTTCCATGTAATCAATTAGTACACAAGTCTTATCTAGTGCCCGTTTGGAAGTGTTTTTTTGGAAAAGCACTTAAATGCTTTTACAACTTTAAAAGTATTTTAGACCCTGAAAAGCACTTTTATGAGAAGCACCAATTTGGTGCTTCTAAAAAAAACACTTGAAGTGATTTTAGATTTTAAAATTATTTTAAATAATTTTTTAAAAATTTCAATTTTATTCTAAAAGCAATTTTTTACTCTAAAATAAGCACTTCCAAACGAGCGTAACGTAAGGACTGAATCCATAACTAAGTTTATATGTGTATATATAAAAAATTAGAAATCAGATAATGTAATAACAATCGGTTCACAATACAAAAAATATTAAGTTATTACATTTACTCTCTTTTAAAATCATGAGTTATTCAATGAGTATTTCTTTCAAATAACAACGTAACTTATTCAATTTAAAGATTATTTTATATGAATATATTTAATTGGGAGACTATTGATTTTTTTTTAATATTAAAATTTTGTGGGTTTCCATAAAACTTATAAGAAAAACTGTTAGAATATTATATTATTTGAAAGGAATTCAAAAATTCTTAGAAACTTTAATGCAATGTTTGGATTTATATTTGTAAAGGAAATAAAATGATAGGAATAATTAAATAGTAAAAGATTGGAAATGAAAATAATAACTTTGTTTGGATTATAATATAATAAGAGTCAATTACTCATGTGGTCTTGAAGACTATCTTAGTGACACAAAGAAATTAGTCAATTCCTCTCTCATTCTTAGAGGCCAATAAGATGTCAATTATCATTACTACCCTTATAGTGTATATAAGACCAAAAAAATAGATTCTTCTCTCTCCTCCATTACTATTACTCTCTCTCTTCCATTACTATTAATCTCTCTCCTCCTTTATCATTTTTTCTCTCACATCCTTCATTAACTAACAATAATTTCCAGCTCAGACCACCGCTAGAAAAAGTTCTGAGCCTGGAAAAAAGTTACTGAGCATGGGGTACTGAGCATGGAAAAAGTTGCTGAGTATCAAAAAAAAGTGTTGAGTATCGAAAAAAGTTGTTGAGTATTCGAATTTTTTATTGAGTTAATATACTGAGCATGCTCGTATAATCAGTAAACTTGCTAAGCATTTCTTGTATGATCAGTAAACTTAGTGAGCATTTTTACACAAAAAATTTAAGTTTAAATAATTTTCTTGATTCAAAAATATACTTAGAAATTATTACATGGAGATAAAGAAATTGTAAAAGTGAAGTGCTGAGCACCAGTTGATATTTCGTCCATGAAATGCACTGTTACGGGTCCCACGAGCATCTCTCCTTTTATGACTCATTTTTTTTGTCCTCCAAGATTCCTTTCTGCAATTGATTTTCAAATGATATATCTAATCCTAATATCTGCAATACATGGTCTTATTTCATAAGCTTCCGGCTGCGAACACCACAAGCTTCCGGTTGTTGAGTTGTTCGACAGATCTGCCCGGAGCACCACCATCTCGAAACCACCCGAAACCATCGCATCATAGGTCTGAGCGGACACCGAAAACGCTCTCAGTAACTCCATTAACGAGTTATTGTTGGATCTGTCTGGAGCACCACCATCTCGAACGCAGGACCGGAGAAGAGTGTGGCGGAGCTTCCATTAACGAAACATCGGAGAAGAAGGTGGCGGAGCATCACTCCTTCTCACCATGGTAAATCGGGCTACGCTTGGCCGGATCTAATCTTCTTGCCGGAAAAGCTTCGCCATCAGCTTCCTTTGCTCAGCTCCTTCCTTCGGATAATCTGCAAACCAAGAGATAACAACACCTCTTCGCAATACAGCATCTCCGTTGATGCAAGGATGAAAAAGCTTGATGAAAACGATTCGTAAAAATTAAGATAAATGGAGAGAGAAAAGAGAGAAAAAAAGAGTGTTGAGGTTTTAAAAAATATCTGATAAATTAATTGTATATATAGAAAAATAAAAATAAAAAAAAGTGTAAAAAAGTAGTTAGAATATTGTCTTAGTGTTAAAATCAGATTTTGGCCTTTAGTAAGAAGAGAGGATTAGTGAGGTTTTGTTGGTCTTAAGGGGGTGTCTTCAAAACCATTTGAGTAATAATCTCGTATAATAATGAATGAAAAAGAAAGTGATTTATTAAGAAAAATCTTGTTTGGATTCACATTATTAAAGAAAATGAAACGATATATATTAATGTAAAATACGTTTTTGTCATTTTTATATTATTAGGTATTGCCCGTGTCCTTGGGCACTCTGATACAAAACAATCAGCTAATCATCGACTTTAACTATTTTGGAAGAAAATATTAAAATATTAATAAGATATGCTATTTTGAATATGAAAACAACATAAAAAATAGATATATTCTGCACTAAAATCTAATAAAATTCTCAAGTTATCAAAGTCAAATGTGTCATATAATCCATATATACTTTATCGAACAACCAATAAATACTTTAAAACACAAAAAATAATCAATATATAACGGAGTTGAAATGTGTGAATTATATATCGTCGAGTTTTTAATATCAGTGCATAGATCTCATAACTCTAGAAAATATCGTCGTGTCAACATACACATATCTTCCAATTTGAGGAATCTGAGTGACAACCTATCAATTTGAAAAATATTGATAATTAGTAAATAACTTAAATACGATAAATATTCGTGTTTAGTTTATGAGAATCTTTACACTATGATTTAAATCCCATCTAGCCAATCGTTTTCCTTTATCCAGTCCTCATCTATGATTATCTTCCAATTCTACAAATATGGACAAAATTAACATTGGAATTCCCTAACTCCCTTTCTCCAAAGTAAAGGTTACTTTAAATGTTATATGAAGTCTTTATTTGTAGTGGCTTTGATCCTAGTCCCAACCCTCCTCACCTAGATATTAGTCGAGATTTTTTTCATATTTCACATCCCAAACTGTAAGAACGATGTTAACATGCTGAATTTGAGAATGTGGATAATGGTAAAGGGAAATATGTAGTTGTTGATGTGGCTGAATATGTGGACACTTACGAACCTAATGAGATTTAACCAAACTTCCCAGTCCATTTATATAATCCAACATTCGCGCCAAGAAGAGATTGAAAAAAAATGGTATGCAACGCCTAGAAGAAGAGTCATTCCACCCTTGGTTAAGTTCACTTGGCCTAAAACTCTCAAACCTCAGGCTGCTCCAAGCGGGTGTCCAGGGAATGCGAAAGTTCGGGAATTCACAAATGAAGATTTTTCCCATATGGAAAAACATATTCATGATCTTCAAGGATTTATCGACGAGATCAGCGATAGCTTTTATAAAGTGACCAGTCAGATGAAAGGCGAAGACCGGGTTCGAGGTAGGGAGGATGGATTAGGCTACGGTGATGATGGGTACGATGAAGGAGAAAAAAATGATTTTTGTAAAGGGGTGGATTATAATGGGCATCTTGACGGGTGATGGGATTAGTTGGTTGTGATTGGTGGTGACGGAACTAGTCGGTGGTGGTTATGGGCGAAGGTGGTGGTCGTTAAAGAATAATGGTGGTGAGGGTGGTGGTGGTGCAGGTGGTTGTGGTGGGGGTGATGGTGGTGGGGGGTAGTGGTGGTGAAGAAAATAAATAAATAAATATTATATAATAAATGGTGAAGATAATAAGCATTAAATGATATATTATTAAAGTAATAATTAATAGGCTTATGAGTATTTTTTTAATCTTTCAACTTTTTGTTATTAATTTGGAATTAACTTGAAGTTGTAATTAATAATGAATAATTTCACTCTCTGTGTAATTAATTGAGCGTTGCCCCTTTTTAAAATGTATAATTACTTAAAGTGTTGTTTAAAAAAACACATATTTGGTGTTTCTCCAAAAAATACTTTTAAAAATCAAGAATCATTTCCAACCATGCACTAATGCATGTATCTTTGTATGACATCTATTTTTTTGGACGGTCGAATTTATGGCTATATAATTAGTATTTTGAAAAACACTTTATAGATGGGTGATTAATCTAAAAGGTCCACAATCCAACAAACTTTCTACATAAGGTTCAACCCACTTCACTAACAATTGAGGTCCATAATACCCTCGGCTATGCGACACAATTCATTGGGCTATGTGACACAATTTACTGGGTTGTGCAACACAATTCACTGGGCTATGCGATACAGTTTATTTGGATATGCGACACAATTTATTAGGCTGTGCGACACAATTTACTGGGCTGCGCGGCACAATTTTATTGGGTTGTGTAACCATTTTCAGTAGTTGCGTCAAATGAATATATATATATATATATATATATATATATATATATATATATATATATATATATAAGGTCCCCTTGCGCAAAAGGATTAGTTTCATCTAAATGTAGAAATATCAGTGTTTATACCAACACCATTATACATATTCACATTAATTTTATTTTGACATCACATATACAACAAAAAGATTTATAAAGCTAAACTTTTCAATTTACAATAAAACTGAGAAATTGCAAGAATATCTACCAAAATTATAGAGACTTGTATTCAATTTTCTAGTAATTCTCGATAATAGATAAAAATTAACGACGATTTTGAATTAGACTGTTTCTTCTCAATCGGGCATTCTCGTGCTCTTATCGAGCGTTAGATCTGAAAAAATCACGGCACAACATCCCTTTTGAATTAGCTGATATGAAGAAACGAGTGGCACAAATTATGTCTCATATAAGACCAAATGTTCACTCCAACTGTAAATTACTATCCTGTCTTCCAAAGGTCATAAAATGACCATTGTAGCATTTGTATAAAAAATATAATAAATATCATGACTGTAATTATACTTAAATTAGATAATTTTCAAAAGTGATAAAATTAGGTTAAAAATAATATAATTTTTAGAGTTTTAATGTTAAAAATTATTTGTTTACCTTAATTTGGGTTCTTCGAATTGTTGATGGCGTATACAAGCTGAGTTGAATGGCTGAGAATTGGACCAAAAAAGGAATGGATGAGAATGGTTCATAGAGTGGCGGCCGTTTTCTTGTGTAGTGTACAGGAAAGTGGCTTGGTGAGAAGGTGAGTGGGAAGAGATTTCTTTTTTATTTTTTTGTTCGATTAAGTAGATGAGTTTAGGGTTTATTGTTGTTCAATTTATTTTTTCTTTTCTGTTTTTGTTTTGAATTTTTTTAGACTGTATATTTTTTTAATTATTTTATTATTTTATTTTGTAAGGTTATATTAGGTATATATCATAAGGTTAAAATAATATTTTGGACCTTATTCATCCAAACTTTTAAGCTGGACTTCTTAAAAGCATGATTTGTTGAGTTATTGACCTAATTAGCAATTATCTCAAAAATTAACATGACAATCTAGGCTAGTCGTTTTATAAAGTGTCTTGTATTTTTGCAGAATAACTAAGAACGCATGGATGTTATGAGTGAATATATCTTATACACATTATGTAGCTTATGGTGTATATTTTATTTCTAACATATCATTGCATTCATTTGTAGGTACAATACCTTTGTACAAAAAATATGATCGTACAAGTGAGATTATGCAAACTCTTATCTCAAATTATTTTTTTCTAATACAAGTTCATTGTCTTAGAATAATATTATATTTTGTTCATATTTGTAGAATTGGAAGATAAGCATAGACGAGAACTGGATAAAAGGAAAACGATTGGCTATATGAGATTTGAATCACATTGTAAAGATTCTCATAGATTAAACATTGATATTTGTCGTATTTAAGTTATTTACTAATTATCTATATTTTTCAAATCGATGGGTTGTCACTTAGATTCCTCAAATTGGAAGATGTGTGTATGTTGACACGACGATATTGTCTAGAGTTATGAGATCTATGCACTAATATTAAAAATTCGACGATGTATGATTCACACAGCCCTTTGTTGAATACATAGCCCTTTGTTTTATGATAACAACATCCATTTATTGATTTTTTCATTCAATCATATTGAAAAACTATAAAACAACCTCACGACAACAGACATGCTAATATGTTGTGTATTTAATTGCTAACATACGATCATCATATCATTATATCAATTAAGAACCTTATTTATGGATAATATACGATTAACAAAAGAGTTTATTAATAGCATAAGATTAACAAACAAGTTTTGCTTCGTGTGAATTGCAGAGAGAAGAGTGAATGAGGATTTAGCTGATGGAGTGAATGTCTTTGAACGTGATAGAGTGTAACAAAGTTTCCATACTAAAATGCTATGATTGTGGGATCTTATTAGATATGCGATAAATATGGAATTCGTTACCTAAAGATAATTATGGCTGAAAACTAATAATATCGTTTGATTGAAGGGTATGCATGGTATAAGATTAAAAATTTGGACCCTTTGGGGGAGAAAAAAAACGATGGACTCTATGGGATGGGTTATTGGGTTATATATATATATATATATATAAGGGTAATTCTAAATTAATTATAATTCCACACTTTCATTTCTAAAAAAAAGGAAGGAGCAAATTACTTCCTACTTACTCACAGATTATTAACTTAATTCCGAATTAAACACATTGTCATATTAACCTTCCATTATTGCCCTTATATGATTTTTTAATTTTATAACATTTTATAAAAAAAAAAAAATTTATATCGAAATTCCGGGTTATGTGTTGTTATAACACACAAATATAGATTTCTGCAGTCCTGTAACACACAAAATCATAAAATCGATTTAAAGGATTCTCTTCTTTAGCAAAATTGTTTTTTCTCTTTATTAATCGCATATACCCTATTTTTACTCGTTTTTAACTATCCTAATATATTATCATATTGTCCAACATTTTTTATTTATTTTTGTGTGTTTATGTTTTAGGGTTTTGTGTGACCACACAAAACATGATTTTGTTTATTCCAATTCTGTTTATTCCTGGAACACACAAATCTCATAATTGTGTATTCTTATAACACACAAATATGAGATTTGTGTATTCATGGAACACTCAAAACTCAAATTCGTGTATTCATGAAACACATAAAACTCGAATTTATGTATTCCTGGAATACCCAAAACTTGATTTTGTTTATACCAATTATGTGTATTCGTGGAACGCATGAGTCTCAGATTTGTGTATTCATGGAACACATAAAACTCAAATTTGTGTATTCATGGAACACATAAAACTCGAATTTATGTATTCCTGGAATACACAAAACTTGATTTTATTTGTTCCAATTCTGTCAAAAAAAATCGAAAAAAAAAATTTCGAATAAAAAATCAAACAAAAAGTTTTAAAAAAAAAAGTAAAATAAATTTAAAAAAATAAATTAATAAATATAACAATTAAATGGTCTATATAATTAAAATAATTATTTAATATGTCTATGGATATTTTTGTAATCTTTCAATTTTTTGTGCTTAAGTAGGAAGTAAATTAAAGTTGTAATTAATTGAGAATTCTTACGCTCTCTGTGTAATTAAATGGGTATATATATATATATATATATATATATTTACTAGGTATAAACCTATGCCTAAAGGCACTTTAAAAATATAATTTAAAAAAATAAATTAAATATAAAATAAACACATTATACTTGAGATAATTGAAGTTGTATAATTGTTTTTTTTTTTTGTCTATGTTCACTTTTACAAAACAAATAGGCCAATAGTTTAAATAACAGTGTCAAAAAAATAGTTTAAATAGCATAAATTATAATAAAGTGGCCCACATATAATCTAACGGTTGAAAAATATAGACGGAAATCAAGACATTTTAGGCTGTTGATCTAAATTATATGATCTTGACCATTAATTAAATTAGATCTAATGGCTAAAAATAATAAAAATTTGATCTAAAGGCTAAAAAATGTGGAGGAAAATATAAAACTCAAATTTTTGTATTCATGGAACACATAAAAGTCGAATTTATGTATTTCTGGAAAACGCAAAACTTGATTTTATTTGTTCCAATTTTGTAAAAAAAAATCGAAAAAAAAATCGAAAAAAAAGTTAAAAAAAAGTAAAATAAATTAATAAATATTATTATAATGAATATAACAATTATATGGTCTATATAATTAAAGTAATTAATTAATAGGTCTATGGATATTCTTGTAATCTTCTAATTTTTTGTGCTTAAGTGGGAAGTTAGTTGAAATTGTAATTAATTGAGAATTTTTACGCTCCATGTGTAATTAAAAAATTAGAAAAATAAATTAAATATAAAATAAACACATTATACTTGAGATAATTGAAGTTGTATAATTGTTGTTTTTTTGTCTATGTTCACTTTTACAAATAAATAGGCCAATAGTTTAAATAATATAAGTTATAATAAAGTGGTCCACATATAATCTAACGGTTGAAAAATATAGATAGAAATCAAGACATTTTAAGCTGTTTATCTAATTTATACGATCTTGACCATTAATTAAATTAGATATAACGGGTAGAAATAATAAAAAATTGATCTAAAGACGAAAAAATGTAAAGGAAATAGATATTTTTAGTTGGTTCTTCTCGAATATTGTATAGATGCATATGGAAGTGTAAGAACACAAGTAAGTACGGGAGCAGGCTTAACAATCCGCATCCATGAACACCATTCACGAATCCTTTTGATTTTAAACATTATGTTGATTTGCTTTTGGAAGCTTGTCTTAGACTAATCAAATTCATTGATTCAATCTGTTTTGGAGTAACAAATTCATTGATTCAATAATGAAACAAACCTTTAGGGAACAACCTAATCACATTCTACTCTAAAAAGAAAAACAACCAAATATAGTGAAAAGAACTTTGCTACCTACTTCTTCAACCTTTTTTCCTTTTCCCCTTTTTCTCAATTTAAAGTGTTGATTAATTATAGTCATGTATAAATATTTCGTTCTCCTTTTCCCATTTAGTAATGAGCAGGGATGGTTCCTGGATAAACGAATTTCTTTTAGAACTATATTTTAAAAAAAAAAGTTTTCTATTTAATATTGGATGATTCTACCCTAGTTATATTTTTATATATATTTCATGTTTTAAATTTATAAAAGTACCTAACTTATTAATTTAATGACATGTGTTTTACTATAATAATCAATGGATGCAATGTAAATATTTTACCATCCAATATTGAATAGAAGACTTACCCAATTTTAAAAACTAATATTCAACAAAATAGGTGGGCCTTTTTCTGAAAAAATAAAAGTTTTGTGCTCGAAACCCTTACATTGGTGGTATTGTCCAGGGGTTGGGTCTGAACTAGTGAGGCAGTATTCATCTAAAATTGGCTCATTAATAATTGATGATTCATCAATAATTTTATGATTGAGTCAAATGAAATCATTCGAACTACCAACAAAAATATGGATGAACATTTTGGAAATGAATGGATAAGGAGTGAACCAAGACAAAACATTACTACCAAAAATAGAAACCATACAAATGTCGATCTCGAGTTTCAAACAAACATTGCTTTTACGTGTGACGCATCTTTCGATCAGCCGTATAACCCCGCATGATTAGGGGTGGTCCAAATTGAAAAAGAGACGGGGCATCGGACCAATCTCTCAACAGTCACGAAGTGTAACTCATGTACGGAGGGAGAGGCGCAAGCAATTTTCTACGCGCTAGACAAGTCGATACAGGAATCACACGAGGGGATCACAATCTTTTCGGACTACCTTGAAATTATTCAGGGTATTCAGCAGGTGTCGGCAGCTAATTGGAGGCTTAGGCCATGACTAAGGCAGATCAAGAAACTGGCAACAGAAGTTAGCCCAGTCTTCTTCAAATATATCCCATGGAAGTTGAATGGTCAAGCTGACAAATTAGCAAAATAAGCCAGACACAGGGCATCAGAGAAACATGTATCAAAAGCTATATGATATGTCGTTTCTCTTGATTAGGTATAGGTTAATTTTTCGATGTAATTTTTGAAACTTTCTACTTGTCCAAAAATAAATTAATAACTGATGATTTTCTTATTAACTTATTCTCATTCAATTGTGTGGAGGTATTAGAGTGGAATAATTGTAGAAGTTGTAGTGGCATAAAAGCTCCTTGCTACCCTTTTTATGTATTGGCTGAGACCCCTTTATAACAGCCTTTTTGCATCTATAAATACCTTTCCACCCCTTCACATATCTTTCAAGCTTCTTCCTTCCTTCGTTTCATCTTAAAAGAAACAATTTATAGGATTCAATTTTCATTGCATGCAAACTACAAAACCATCCATTCATTTCCGGCTTTTGCTCTGATTTACTTTCTTCAACTTTGGTCAAGAAACAATATGTCTAATCTCGATGAGATGAGTCTTTTGACGCAAAAATTAGCTACACCCTCATCAAATCTATCACATTCCACACCATTGCCTAAAAAAACACAAGAAAATGGTCGATGGAGCTTCATTCAAGCAATTACTAACCCATCTAATAATAATATTAAACAGGGGTCCGATTCTGAAACAGATGACAAAGAGGTGTATATTCACCCTCTTGAGAAGCGCTCTTACTCCACATTAAGTAAAAAAAGTTTGGAAATGTGCACTGAGATTCTAGGAAGCGAATCAGGCAGTGACTTTAGCAAAAGCAGCGATGAATTCACTTCCATGCTAATGGAAAAACAGAAAAATCATGGAGTTCAAAGATCATTAACCAAGAAAGTGAAAAAGCAGAGTGTTAATTTTCCACCTCCTTTGACTTCCAATAGTAGCTCGGGTGGTGTTCAAGTTAGGTGTCATCGTGAAGGTGGCCGGTTAGTAATTAGAGCAGTGACTATCTCTTCTTCCAGTCCTTGCTTTCTAGCCAAGCGAGTCAATGGCAGGCTTATGCTTACATTGTTCAAGGACGGTAACCTGAATAATTGTGACAATAATGAATTAATTGAGAATGAAAATGCTGACAAAGTTGAAGGCTGGAAAGATGAGATGAAAGGGAATGCCGGGAAAGTCGAATTTGAAGTTTTCACTCCTATGCCAAGGAGGTGTAAAGAAGGTAATGAGAATGACAACAAAAATTGGGGGACCTTTTGGGTGCCTATTTCCTAAAATCTACATTCTCTAGCTTAGACTTCAATATTTATTGTCACTAGAGTGATCTTGGAATAAACTAACGTATTTAGGTTTTGAATTTATGTTCCCATCGTTAGATCTAGTAGTGGATAATAATTATCGTTGACAACTAATTTTTTTTTTTTATCATTATTGGACATGAACAAATTTTTTTAGTTTAATAGTTAGTTAACCTATAAATGATGCATATATTAAATTTTATCCCATTTTACTTAAAAATACAAATTAACATAACTAAATATAACACTATATAATCATCTTTGCTAAAATAAAATAAAAAATCGTCTGATTACATATTTTTGGTTACCAGCATATGAACTAATATATAATCCTGCCCTACCAATAATAGCAGTGGCAGTAATATCTTGATGTACTCCTACGCTCATCCCTCTTCATAAGAAAAGCCACAACAAAAAAAGAAATACGGTAGGTTATCCAAAAATCTCTAATCTAACTGAGAAATGACGATGTCTCAAAAAAAGGACGTATAAGTCTTCAGGCACAATGCTAGTGTACATCTCTTTCTATAGAAACCTCACAAAATTCAATGGATTTGAGAAATGAATCTACATTAAACATTCGACGTTGGACTCACCAAAGGATGATTGTCAAACTTATATTGAGGTAGACGTCATACACCCTCAAGGTAAACGGGCACTCCAAACTAGCATCCCCTTCCTCATTAACCCTGTCTATTCTGGTCAAAGTATTACCCCACGACCCAGTTATTCGACTACTAATGTCTTTTTGAGTTGTCAGTTCTCCCTAGGCAATGTGGAAAGTTTTCAACAAAGATACCCATCGTACTCTAAGAACTTAATCAGGACTTTATTACTTTGAATTTCAAGGTACTCTCCTTTATGCAACAAGTTCTTACCGGTTCTAATTAATAACTTTAAGTGGGGTATTTATTCAGCTCAAAGATTTTGTTTTCTAACCTCTTATGGGTTATATCAGAGTCTTTTGTGCCCTGTATCGACATAAGTTTTTTTGGTTATGTTAATGACTATATTTAAATGCGGAAATCATAATATGTACAACGTTTCCAAAATTAACAGGAAAATATAACTCGACCTAAATGCTCACAAAAAGTTAACAAAAAGATTAAGCTACTTTCTTCCACTGGATCAATACAATGAGTCTATCTGGGAAGAAACAAAAGTCCACTATCTCCCAAAAAAGGTGAGATGAGGATACAATGAAAAATGACAATGATAAACATATATCTCAATACTCTTGATTATGTCCTCCTGATTGAGGAGCACACCTACATACTAAGATTGTTGCGAGATTGCCAAAGCATATATGATCATTGCAAAAGCGATCATCCATGCTTTAGACTTCTAAGCTACTCATGTCTTGTCTTTTCCAACCATTTGAGCACACTTTGTATTGTAGACATATCTTTCTCTATGCCTACCTAACTCCGTATAGTTTCGCATATCTCATCGATGAATGTGCATTCAAAGTAAAGATGTATCGTCATTTGTATCTCTTCCTTGCAAAGCATACACCTCACATCTAGTTCCATGTAAGTGATTCGGTCTTTTGTGTTGATTCGCCCAATTACTGCGAGACGTAAGATGGTAATGAGCTTCGGTATGATGCAAGGGTTTCAAAGAACCAATGGCGCAAGGCCTTTCAATTCCCTTTCATCTAAGAAAATCATACATTATTTTGTTTTTCTAGCAGTTATGAAATAGGGTTGCCGGTTTGCGAAAATGGGTTCCTATTTTACGAGTCGGAAATATTTCCATTTTGGTTGTTGAAAACAAGTCCTCGTTTATGAAATTGGATACCCGTTTATTGGAGCTGGTTCATACCAATTTTGAAGCATTTCTGCTTTCTCAAGTTTGTATACGATATAGAGCCTTGAACAACTATTAGTAACCATTTTCTTATACCAGTACCAAAACTTATGTATTCTTAATAAATCGTTATGCACTCATTAGATCCATAATAATTCTTTATGTATACATGTTTTGCATATGATCTTAGCAAAGAGGGCATCACTCCATTCCAAAAGATCTTTAAGACCTACCCCTCTCATACTTGATTATGATGCAGATAAGCAGTTTCTAATCATACTTGTAAGGCCGTTATGGGCCACAAGTCAAAGCATCATCAACTTCCAGGAGGGAACAGTTACCCTACATGCTAAAAACGTGTCCGAGACATTCTATGTCTGGGGTAAGAAACTAAGGAAGTTAGATCCCACAGTTCTTGTCATCCATATTGCTACAAAGTTCAAAGTCCCAGAAGAAATCCATAAAAATCCTATGGATACTAGACCAATGAGTGAGTTTGGGGCCGACCATGAAATTGTATGGAAATCCTGCAAACCAGAGAATAAGCCAGGCAATCACAAAGATTCGTGGATGGGACTATTTATCGTCACATAATTTTTTTCCGCAAAAGTGATAGAGATCAAACTCAAGAGGGGTATAAGACGGATATTAGTAGACGTTCATAGTCTTTCTCGTTGCTGAGAGGCTATATACAAAAATCCTGATAGAGGTAACACGTTTAACTTTGAAAGATGTTAAACATTAGTGTTGTATGGGAGAAACCCACAATTTTTTATGTTTTTAAGTCTTTAGTTTATGTTTAGATTAGTTATTTTGAGTAGATATTGTCGTACTGAGGAAGGTATTAGTGTTTTTGATGTGCAGGTACTTAAGAAATCGAGCTCGGGAGAAGAAACAAAAAAGTTGGCAAAAATCAGATGTACCATGTGGTACACCGCACCATCGCTACGGTGCACTGCACCCCAAAAAGCGTCACGACGGTAACAAAATCAGGTAAAACTTGCGAAGCAAAAGGTGTCATCCAGCATGTTCGTGCGGTGTACCGCACGGATGCCGCAGTGCACTGTACGAAGAAAACCGTCACCACGGTCCAAGAATCCGGTCCAACTGCGAGAACAAACCAACCAGACCGTATCGTCACTCGTGCCAAACAGTGACACAGTCATGAACAGATTGTATCTGTGGTACACCGCAGGGGTACTGTGGTACACCACACCTGATCAGAACCGTGACAATGGTATATGAAATCAGGGTCCTTGCTGAGACCCCACGCCTTAATCGTATCGTCAAGACCGTGGCACAGGGGAAGACAAAAGATACCTGCGGTGCACCGCATGGCGCCACCAGAAGAAGGGATTAAAGATAAGGTTAGTTCATACCTACGAAAATCAAAACCTTAAGCCTCTCTTTCTTTCCCAAAGTTCCCAACTCCATTAAAGCTTCTACAAACCTTCACTACACATCAAAACACTCCCCAATCACCATAAATTCATATCCAATTCCTTGCCTACATCATTATAAAGAAGATTCAACCACCCAAATCAAACCAAAACACCTATAATCCAAGAATCAAAAGACAAAACTTCCAAATCTTATCCAACAATATCTTAACCACATACAATCAAGCAAGAGTTCATCCTACCCACATAGATAATCATCATCCTTAAACCTGTCCTAACCCAAACAACACTTTTTCAACCCAAAATCAAGGGGTAAATACTTCAAGAGTGTGCAAAGCTTTGAGTTGGAGGTCAATTTTGATGACGAAAAGAACAGAAGCATTATCAACTGTTAGGGAGATGAAGAAGAATCAAAGTAAGGTATTGGGTACTATTGAGAAGAAGACAATTGAGAAAGGTTCAAGTTCTAGTACAAAGAAAAAGCGTAAAACGGGTCAAGATAGTAGAGAAAAGTCGGCTATGGTAAATTCAAAAAGAAAAAAGATTACAACTTTCAAAGAAAAGACACCACAATCTCTACAAATCAAAATTCCTATGCCCGAGTTGAATGAAGCTTCAAAGGCCTTGTTAGCTTCATTAAAAACACATCTCCCGGACTTGCCTTTTGCTCATGAGAGGATATTTGAAAAATAAGTTGGAGAAGGCAATTACAAGAGATTTATAGAGATGGGAGAGAGAGTAGGTTGGACTACATTCATGATGAGACGTTCAATTTTATGTATGGAGTTAGTTGTTGAGTTCTATTTAGGCCTCTTTAGCCGAGATAGTGAAGGTCGTGTTCTATTTAGAGAAAAGTTAGTTCTTTTTTTAGTTGAAGAGATTAGAAACCACTTCCAGTTCAAGAAATTGGTTAGACCATGTAAGTTTAGAGAAGCGGTGCAAAATATCAAGACTTTTGATTGGAATCAACTTTTTGAGCATGTATTAGATGAAGAAAAAGTACAATCATATAAGGGAGAATTGAAGGCACCTTGTCCTTACAGATATCTCCAACCTGATACGAGAATTTGGCACAATTTCCTCACACCAAACGCCTTTAGGAACAAGAAATCTTCGGATGTAACTAAGACAAACGCCATCTTTTTGAATTGTATTTTAAGAGGGGAAGAAGTAGATGTGGCACAGTTGATCTTTAAGGAGGTGATGCGATTTTCGGTCTCTGCACTTTTGTTATTTAAAGTGAAATATCCAACTATGATCACGTTCCTAGTACGAAAAGTGAATGTGATTCAGAGTGAAGAAGAGAAATTGATGTAAAAATAAATCAACAATATTAACAACATTTGGATCAAGACAATTTCAAGAGGAGAAAGAATTAAGAAGACTCCACAAGAAGAATCAAATGAAGAGGATCTTATTTGGCGAGAAAGGGTAGAGGAGCGATTGAATAAAGTTGAAGCAACTCAAACCTTCTTGGCCAAAGATGTGGCACAAATAAAAGCTAATCAAGTGCACATCATGACACTCCTTGAGCAATTAAAGCGCAATTTAGCGAAAGATCCAGGAAATCCTATCTTGGATGTTGATAAAGCGAGGCAATAGCCTCGAGAGTATGTATTCTTTCTTATTTACCATTTCTGTATATGCAATATTTGCTTGTTTTTAATTTCTTTATTGAAACTTCTTCAAGTCAAGGGGACACGCCTTATTTTTGAGTTGGGGTGTGGGTGGGGATTTGTTGTCTCTCATCTCCATTTTATGTGATTATACTGTTTTTTGAAAGAAATTAATATTTTTGATACATGGGGTTAGTAAGTTAATGATATAATGTAATATTCTTATGAGCTGATTATTTTATATGCTTTGAGTATGAACAGAAAACACATATTGATAGTAAAGAAAAGATTAGTAAGCAATGCGGTAGAAGTATGTTCGATCTTAGGGCGCCTTGAGGAGTGTGTAGGTTATGAGATCTGAGCTAGTTGATAAACACATATGATGAACGTGCTAAAGGTAAGAAAGTAACAAAATTGCATAGTTTAGAAAGTGATTAAGGCGTTTCTTAGATAAGCCCCCTTTTGCCTTTTAGCTTGCTATCCATTTATTATATTTATATCCTTCTCAACCCCTTCTATCCTTTCTAAAGCCTTTTTATTTAGACACATTATAAGACATATCCCTTTAGATTTTAGGACTTTCCTATATGACCCGCACTCGAATCACGATGCATAGACAGTCGTTTTAGAGCTTGAGTTTGGGGTGGTAGGGTTCACCATTATGGGAAATATTATTAGGTTGGGAATTTTTTAGCTTATGTATTGTGCTCTATATTTTGATGATGATTCACTGTTTTATATTGTGACCTTTTGCCAGGGTAAAAGTGATGTCTCCTCATTTGTGATAATTAAATATACTTCAGAGACATCATTTTAGGCGTAATTATTAGTTTATAGGTCGATTTTAGCTTGATTTAGTACACTTTCCTATTTTGGGTCTTGAATTAATTAATTATTATTTTTAGAGCATATGGGGTTTAATTATTTATTTAGTGTGAAACTTTAGAGATATATGGTAATTAATTAGAGTCCAAGTTGGTAAAGAGAGCTAAAGGAAAGAAGATAAACATGGGAATTGAAGATAAGGAAGTAAAAGCTAAAAACATGGAAAAGAAAAACCTGCCTTAAATCTGAATTTCTGCACCTACGACCGCAAATCGGCTTATATCTTAAAAACAGTGAGGAATTTGGAGAAACGGTCAAGAGAAAAGTTGAAGATCTTTCCGAGACAATGAATTTGGTATACTCATACGCATCAATCGGATAAATATTGAAGCTGTTAGGACCAAAAGAAAAATGGGGCTGATTGCATGTTTTTGGGCTACGGATTTGAGTTGGGCTTGGAGCCCATATTTACCTTTTCCTTCAAGAAAACGAATTAGGTCAACCTATACACTATAAATACAGCCTCTTAACATTAGAAAATCATCCTTGACCAAACCTTAAGGTTAGGAAGAAGCTACAACACAAGAGGAGAAGTCTAGAAGGAGCTGTGCATCAATTATGTCTC
The DNA here is from genome assembly GCA_029959085.1 of Nemophila menziesii. Taxonomy (NCBI): domain Eukaryota; kingdom Viridiplantae; phylum Streptophyta; class Magnoliopsida; order Boraginales; family Hydrophyllaceae; genus Nemophila; species Nemophila menziesii. The sequence continues at coordinate 21,265,328 of JARWIR010000021.1, forward strand.
CTTCAACCTCTAATTCTGTAATTCTTTTCTTTTCTTTTCTTAGTATGAACTAATTTCTATTAGCTTGAGTTTTTAGCATATATTTATGAACCCTAGTTTTGGTTGACATCTATCTAATTTAGGACTTATATGTTTTAAATTGAATTATTGTTTTTATTCTCTGTTTTTGTGTTTGGATTTATATATGTGTTCTTGTGGAAGCGCGCCCATATAGAATTACCATCTAGTAGTTAGGTCACCATTGAAAACGGTGTTTAATTACATGTTTAGCACATAACGTCTAGTATTCGGTTTAGATCTGACAAATCAACCTAACTAGATAATCATCATGGTTTAGTATATATTGTTATTCACCAATTGCAGGAACAGTTTGCTTAGGACTCCTTATTGACACATGTAAATCCTATTTAAAACTACCTAGCGCAATTGGAACCGATTATTGAAATACTACATAATTCACCCTTACATGTTTAGAATGGCAAAACTAGTGGGGATTACTTGCTAATTACTCAAGCTAAACTTTCATACTATCTTCTTTTCTTTTATTTATTTTCTGTCTTTTAGTTTATTAGTTTAATTTTCCTTTATTGAAAATCAAATAAAAATATATCTTTCTCTTCTTTACCCTTGCGTATAATTATTCTAGCTTAATTATTTGCACTTGAATATTTGCATAAGTTCTTCTTAACCTTCGTAGTCCCTGAGGAACGAATTCTACTTATTCATTAAAACTTGCATACGATCTGTATACTTGCAGAACCGTGCTCAGCTTAGGGTGTTTATTTGCACTTATTTATTATATTATTTTATCACACCTTAGGCGACACCAAAAAGCAAATGAAAAAAAAAATTATGAAAGAAATATGAGAAAAAGTAGCATGAAATATCACGTCAAAAAGAGAGTTATAGCTATCTTGCAAAAGAAAAAAAATGATATGAAAATACTGAATATGATTTGGACCGACAAAGTGGAATTTTTTAGTGATAATCTTTAATGTTTTTTATTGGGTTATTGGGGATGCTAATTAGTGCATCAAATCATTGGGTTGAGTGAGAACATATTATGAGAGTAACTCAAACTATAGGGAGATTCGTTGATGGCTAGTGAGGAGAGAGCCAAAAGTTCACTCTAAATTATCCAAATATACGATCATACCGTCCCTAAGCCAACATTACAACCGTAAAGACCTTATGATTCTTTGTTATGTGATCTTGAAATAATTGAACCATTAGAAAGTAGTTAGATGGATCTTTGGATACTAGTGAAGCTCAATCAACAATCTATAGTCTCAAGAAACATCATCAAGAGAAGCAAATTGACAGTATGTATCTATATTTTAGTTTATTTTTTGGAAGTATGAACTAATTTTCCATGGCTTGGGTTTCGCATATGTATAATATTTGAATTCTATTTTCTTTTATCTAAGTTTGTTTAGAAAAACCTTTTTAAATCGATTGAGCTTCTTAACCTTTATATTTGTTTTATGTGCTTTGATTTATTGACCGTAGTTCTTGCTAGTGCACGAGTATAGACTACCCCATTAATCGTAGTTGGATGGTCACCTGGAAGGGGTGTCTAATTGTTGAAACAGCATATAAACGTCTAGTGCGCGGTAGTGATCCTGACGGGTTTGCCTAACTACATAGTCATTAGAGTTTGAAATTAACTACCTATCATTGCGTAGGGTCCCCTTACCCAAGTCCCCTGGTAATTGTTAGGTCGCCACGTAAGTCCACCCAAAAGGGGGTTAGGAGGAATATAGAATCCTAGCTACTTACTTTAATTTCTTTAATCACCCTTATAACTAGTAGAAGAAATAGAAGGATAAGTGTATACACGCAAACCTGAGCTATATCTCGTATATTATACTTACATCTTTATTTTATTGCATTAGTCTTTACGTAATCATTATTCTATCCACAAGTATTCATATTTACTTTATTGTCTTGTAATTCCACAAGCTAATTCTTACTACATTTTCTTCTGACTCATTCGTATAAGACACTAAGTCTCTGAGAACGAATCTTACTTATCATTAAAACTTGCATATGATATATGATACATGCAGTGAGTAACATGATTGGTTAGGGTAATGATTCTTATCTTTATTTATCATTATTTTATCACAACCTACCAGCCACCAGTATAGAATTCATGGGACCATTTACCCATCCAATTAGAATCTTTACATATTGCTAGCAGTAGACTACATTTCTAAGTGGGTAGATACCCCGGTGACACCAAGGAACAATGCCAAGTCTGTGGTCACGTTTCTTAAGACCAATATTTTCAATACATGGTACACCACACATTCTCATAAGTGATAAATGTACCCACTTCATCAATGCTCAGGATGACAGTTGATGACAGTTTCTAGCTGCATGAGCTGACAATTTCCCCAACACTCTCAATCTATGTGATTCCCATTTCATCTATTCACAATTATTCGTTTCATGTATGTAGTCTCTATGAAAGGGGAAAAACTTTGATTCGTCAATCATTCCGGTGTCAATGGACATCTCTGGCGACCATGTCATTTTTTGATTCCCTTAGATCTATCATAAGACGTTATATGGGGTTCGATCATAGTTCTGGAAATATGGTGGTCCCTTGTGTGTTCTAAAAATAATGAAATAAGGAAAAGAGAACCACAACTGCAAGTGTACAGTTGTCCCAAGTAATATATGTGATAATACGGATTCGTTCTCAGGGAAGGATTGGTTGACTCTAATGCTTATCAAGTAGTGAATAATTGCACGTAAAAGCAAGTAAATGGTTTTAAGAATGTTTGTTTTGTTTTTCTATAACTAAGACAATTAATTAAAAGACTAAATTAATGTAAATATTAAACTAGACGCAAGTAAATAAAAATAGCTAGACGCAAGGTATGAGAGGTAGTACTTGAGCAACGCTGGGATTTCACCTAAATCTATTCATTCCATGTATTGTTTAAGGGACGAAATTGGTAAATAATAATGGTCGTGATTCGATATTCTCCTTACCCCCGTCAGGGTGGACTAAGGAGCTCTTCTTAGGTGCTACAAACCCCGTCAGGGTGAATATAGTCCACTTTCGAATGACTAAGTTCTAATTACCCAATTGACCATAGGATTAATTAAGCCTGTCAAGGTCAAGTAATTTCTATCCTACATTCATTAATTAGCTCTGTATCTAGACCCCCGTCAAGGTGGTCCATTCACCACTAAATGGAATAGCCTAAATACTAAGTCCTGTTATTGATTAATTACTTCAATAATAGTTGATAAAAGCATATTAAAGAAAAATATTAATTTCCCAATTCGATTTCAATTATAATAATCCCAAATCCAAAAACATGAAATGAAATAGATTGGGGTTTAACCCATTAATGCGTTCTCAAGTATCAATTGAATTTAGCTCATAATCGTAAAAACTAAGAAATTAAAAGTAAAGGAATTCATAATTGTTTTACAGAAATAAAGATAAGAAACTTAATTGAGGAGTTGATTCGGCTGCGAATTGGAGAAGTTGAATTTCTCCAGCTCTTGACTTCTTCTCTTCCTTGCTTCTGCTTCTTCTCTGGTTGTCTGACTTTGTGAATAATGAATTGTGTGTGAAAATAGAAGTTCAAAAACCCTTTTATACTAATGAATTCGGACTAGGGCTTTCTTAAAAGATTAAAAAAAATTAGAAAACCCAAGTCCATAACTTAAGCCCAAATCCCGTAACTGTCGTACACCCTTCACGAAAATGGCTGTAACTTTCTCAATATAACTTCGAATTGACTCATTCAACTTGCTAATACTTCGTAATTCGATAAGGTACGAATCTTCTTCATAATTCAGAGGCTGAATCCATATTTAAGTAGCTAGAAATCAACACTTTCCATCAGCCTTCCAGATTTTTATCTCAAATTTGTCAACTCCTTGGGATATTCTTTGTAGCTTTTGACTTCTTGACAGGATCTTTGACTTCTATTCTAGATTCCTCTCCTTGATAGTATTAGAAACCTACAAACTTTTCACTAAAACACACCATATTATGCGTAAAAGCTTAATAAATCAAAAATACTAAAATCGAAGGAGAGAAAATGAAATATTGCATATCATTACTAAAAGTCTATCGAAATAGCCAGATAATCACCTAATTTGATGTATCCTAGAGGCATATAAATAGAACAAAAGAGGAGACATCAAAATATTGACCTTGATGGTAACCTCTTCCTTCGGGCTTATCGTTTTAAACGCAATTTTTATGTCATTCGAGCTGAAAGTTTTTTTATTCCAGGTTAAACATTTGTTGGATGGACCCTCTCTTTCCTGACTTATCTCATGAACTTTCCTTTGAATTTCTTCAGTCTTCACAAAGATTTGTGAAGCTGTAATTATGCTAACAATAATATGTTGTGTCCAAGAGGCCAAATGGAAAAAGAAATCAAACAAAGGGCAGGTTCACAAGGAGGGGGTATATCCAGATGAAGTCGGTATTGGATTATGGTCCGAAGAATGTATGTTGATTGATTGAATTAGATCCGACTATATAAATAAACAGTGAAATTACAGTTTTAGGTGTATGCCATCTGTATTTATAAATATCTAAAACATGATATATATTTTTGGGTTGTTGTAATACTCTAATTAGGGTGGTTTAGGAACTTATACCCTCAACCGACAAACACGGTCCGCTTATAATGTCAAACAATATGTTAGATGCTTCCATGTTATTGACCGTGTATCAAGACTCTATTAGCATGGTATGTCAAGACTCTAGCTTAATAACCAGTAGTTCAACTGGGCAGGGCCTTGCTATTTCTTCAACACTTAAAAGGGAGGTACATAGTTCGAATTCCCTCCTTAATGGGTGTAAAGTGAGAGGTACAAGGTTCGAACCCCTCCTTGAACATGAGTAACCTAGTTCTGATTTACATGGAAATATGCATAAGGTGACTTGCATATTCCCGTGACATAACCACCCACGTACCCAAAAAAAAAACTCTAGTTTAGTCGGTATTAACAATGTAGTATACCCGACTTTATCAGATACTTATGTACAAATAAATTAAGTGCTCATCCGGAAGTGTTTTTTTGGAAAAACATTTAAAACATGCTTTTAAACTTTAAAAGTGTTTTAAACCCTGAAAAACACTTTTAGAAAAAACACTGAATTAATGTTTATTAAAAAAAGCATTTGAAGTTATTTTAGATTTTAAGATTATTTAAAAAAAAATCTAAATTTAAATTTTGTTTTAAAAATATTTTTTTTTACTTTAAAATAAACACTAGATTGTAAAAATAACCTAACCCTGCTAATACAACAAATTTGACAGAAAAAAACTGGTAAATTCTTATTTACGACTTGAAATTTGCTTAGAATAAATCTTCCATTCCTTTTGTCAATATCCATTAAATTATTTTAATACTTCCTCTGTTTTAAAATGTTTGTCTATTTACTAAAAACTGTAGTTTTAAAATGTTTGTCCATTTTGAATATCAAGATATTTTTTTTCTTTTTTTTTCTATTATTACTTTCATTAAAAAATTAAAATTTATGTTTCCAATACAAATTTAAGATATTAAGACGTTTTATGAAGAATATTTTTATAATATAGTATGTAATAATTACATTTTTTAATTTATATGAATAGCAAGTACACATACATTTTGAAACCGATAGAGAATAATATTTCAATCACAAGAATCACCCACAGATCCGCTCGGCAGTCAGGCCATGTTGACGTATCTCTTTTTGTTCGATGTCATAATTAAATGTACATTGACGTATCCACTTCCCATTGGTTTCTTCTGTATGTTTTCCTCGTCAGATTCATTTTACTTTTCTTGTTTCTACTTTTCTCTACTAATCATTGTGAAGGTTTGGTTTCTTTTAATAGGAAAAAGTTATTGATAAAATAATTAAATTATTTGACAAATATATTAAAAGTGTCTTATAAAAGTATTTTCTACTTATATCAATTTGACTAAAAAAAAACTTATATCAATACAAACTAAAAGGGTTTTCTAATAATTAATTTTAACTCAGAGAGTTACTTTTGAAGAATTAACCCCGACTACAATGCTGCTGGGTTTAGGAGAATTGCATCCATAATAACCCTGTGCACTAGACATTGATTCTGAGGTGGGGCTGCCACTAGGACTATTGCGAGGCCCAAACATTTCTTGTGGTGTTCCAATAGTGTTGCCACCTTGTCTTAAGTCAAATTCATAACTACTTGTGGTAATTGTTCTCCCAATATTATTCTTTATGAGGACCCTTCAATACTTATTGGACATCTTGGTCGTGTCATCAATCAAATCTAGTTTCATTTTTTTTACTTTTTCATAAAAGGACATTATAAATAATGCATCAATAATATATATTGACATATTGATTCTAAACAAAACAAAAATATATTACAACACACATAGTTTATTGGTAGGAAATTATATTAGAGTTTCACTTTCAACAAATATCTAGACTATAATATGATAGTTCAACTTTCATTCTAAACAACATATTCTATTATAATTCTTTACTCTTACCATGATATGTTGGTAAAAATCTAATTATATCAGTAAAGTAAAAAAAAATGGATTTTATAAAAATATAGATTCCAAAAAAAATTAATACTATATCTATTATAAAAAAACAAAAAAACAAAATATAAAGATATTTCAAATAAAAGTAATATTATAACTGTACAATAAATTGGAAAATGGAGCTTACACGGAAAATTCAGAAAGAATATAGATACAAATGCACACAAAAACAAAGATGTAGCGTTGTTAAAAAAGATATTCCGAAAGTACCGGTATCTCTAACAATATGATCCCTCTATTACTTTAATCTCTATGTTAAAATCGATTTACTAATCATGGAGAAGAAAGTATTTTATTTTTCTGAATTTCTTAGTTCTTTATATTCTATTCTCTAAAATAGTTTTCTATCCTCTATAGAATAGTGATTCATTCTCTCTAAAATTATTTTTTCTATTCTCTCTAAAATAGTTTTTTTTTCATTCTCTCAAGAATAAGAAATGCAAGTGACAAAGTCGTTATTTATAGAGGAAATGTCAAGACAAAAACCGTCACATAAATGTTCATGAATGGATGGCGATAAATCCTTTTCAATGCTCTTAAAGTAATCTGTTTTGCTGACCAAGCTTTGGTAACTCCCATAAAAGCTGAAATAAAGAGTCATTAATCTGCAATCAAGAACCATTAATTCATCATGAAGTGTAGGAAATCATTCTATATTTGATAATTTCCAATGACTTTTTTCTCAAATTATAATTTGGGACTATTAGTACACACATAGTCTTTTCCACTTCTCACAAGAGCATGAAAGAATTAATAAAAATAAATTGTCTTTATTTAATAATTACAACAGTCCCCCACTCATGTTATTTAGGAGAGAAGGTGAACAGGTTTTCATAAATACCAGCATTTGGGTGAATAGTATTTAGTGCCGATATCTTTCGATTTGAAATTGACACGTAGTGAAGTAAGGTATCCACCAAATTCCTGTCAAGTCAAGAATAATAATAGAATTGGAGCCTCATTATTCGGCCCTCTCTCAGATTTCGAGATCATTAAGAGCAATAAAGCTCAACCTCATTATATGTCTTGCTAATTCATCAAGTCTTTTCTCTTTACGACCACAGTTACGGGGGCTATGAATATATGGTGAGCCTAACAAATCATCTATTGGGAAATAAAGGACGTCTCCTTGACGTCATATTATGAGTAATATACAACAACCTCAACAGTGAATTCATCAAGTCCATCTCAAAAGAACCACCATATATGGCTATGAATTCATTAAGTATGAGCAATATGCAACAACCTCAACGGTGAATTAATCAAGTTCGTCTCGGTAGGATCACCACACATGACTATGAATTCATTAAGTGTTAATATGGTCACTTATGCACAGTTTACACCATGTTGGCTAAGGTTCCAAATTTACTCTTTGGTTTTAAAATGTGTGGGTTCAAATCACACAACTATCAATAAGTCTATTACATGATATTCTACAAATATACTTCAAAACCACAGGTATTCTGTTAGAATGCAGATCAAGATCAATAGTACCTATCCCGTATTTTTTTAAATTGAAAAAACTGACCTATTGGTCATCACTTGATTTCTTTACAATATAAACATACCAAGTTGAGAATACTCATTACAAACATCACATTCATTATAATTAGTGCATATTCATTAAGGGTACACACCCCCATAATTCTCTAATACACGAATACTCGTATTATAAGGAGTTTTACCAGGCACTACATCAAAGAGTCAAACCTTTCCAACATATAGAGTCCGGCTAAGGTAATTTCCATTATTAACCCTAATGAATTTTATTCCTAGGATCAGTTTCCCCCACATCATTTATTCACAAGTAGAACAATAAAAGAAGTAAGTCCCATAAATGAGATTACCAAAAGTGGATCATGTCATACACATATTGACAAAAGTTGATCATGTCATACACATATTGACAAAAGTGTAACACAATATGATCTATCTTTTATTGAGATACTATTTCATTATCAAGGTGTCCGTTTAACAACCCAAAACAATTTCCTAAGTTTTCATACTTTATCCCTTGACCCAAAACCACCAACCCTTCAAGTTGCACTATATCAATATCTAGATCTACATTTTTGTTTACATATATATTTAACATCCAACTGGCGTATAATCATGTTTTTGAATGATAATTAGTGCAACAAGAGTCAAAGGGTGGTTGTATAAGGGAGTAGGGGTCAAAGTAATCTTAAAGCTGATATAAATGTGAAAAAGAAGGTCTTATCCTTGAGTCATTTCACTTTTCTACTTGTATGGGACTAATTAGATCTTGTTGGGTCATTTTCCGGTGACGTGTTACTTCTCATCGGAATCATCACCCCGTGCCTTTTCTAAACCGTAAAACAAATAGTCTTTGTTGACTTCTCAATGATACATAGAAAAAAGGTGGGGTTCGTCACATTATACAAGACCCATCCCCTAACCACTGAATTAGCTTTCTTGAACCCAAACTGAGAGCAAAAAACCTAGCATGTAGCTCTTTGGTATATTCCCCATTAGCCTTAATGGCGGGGATTAACGGAAAGGTCTAGTTCATGTTTTTCAATGCATATAAGTGGCTTTTGTGCCGAACGTTTGTAGTTGGAAATAGTCACATCGTGAATGGCTTTTGCGTTCAAGGATGAAGCAACCACCGATATAGAAAACCCATTTTTCTACCAGTGATATTACAAATATTTTTTTAATTGTTGGTAAAAATCTAACAATATCACTGGCAAAGTGAAAACTTGGGTTTTATAAATATAGAGATTCAGAAAAAATGTAGTACTACATCTATTACAAGAAAGTGGAAAAACAAAATATAAAGATATTCCAAATAAAGTAATACAACAACTATTACAATAAATTAGAAAATGAAGCATACACGGAAAATTCAGAAAAAAAAATCTGGATACAAATACACACAAATACAAAGGTGTAGCGGCGTTAAAAAAGATATTTTGGGAGCACCGGTATCTCTAACAATAGTATCCCTCTATTACTTTATTCTTTATGTCAAAACCGATTTGACTAATAAAAAGTATTTTATTTTTCTGAATTTCTTAGTTCTCTATATTCAATTCTTTATATTCCATTCTCTAAAATAGTTTACTATTCTTTCTAGAATAGTTTTTTCATTCTTTCTAGAATTGGTTTTTCTATTATTTCTATAATAGTTTTTTTTATTCTCTCAAGACTAATTTTTTTTTTCTCTAGAAATGCAAGTGACAAAGTTATTATTTATTGAAGAAATATCACGACAAAAAACCGTCACATAAATGCTCATGAATGGATGGTGATAAATGCTCTTTAATGCTCAATAAAGTCAGTTGTTTTGTTGACCAAGGTTTGGTAACTCCCGTAACAGTTGAAACAAATAGTTATTAATTTGCAATCAAGAACCATTAATTCGTCATCAAGCATATAAAATCATTTCATATTATATAATTTTCAATGCCTTTTTTCTCAAATTATAGTATAAAACTATTAGTACATATATAGTTTTTTGCACTTCTTTTAAAAAGATTAAAAAAAAATTATCTTTTATTTAATAATTCCAACACGATAAAATAGAATAAAAAATAAAAAAACTAGGCAATATTTACTCCACACATATAAATGTGTGAATCAACGATCGGAGTATCATTTACATTTATAAATGCATCATCAAGTTTGGATCGCATATGATAAGGACATATCACCGGCTAGTCCAGATAAGAATAATTCTTTTATCTAATTTTTGAATATTAAACTTCTTGTAACACATGTAATCCATTTTGATGAAGCATATAGGAAGTATTTTCGTGTAGATATATAAGCTATCGATCGACTGTTGTCAGCAAGCGAAACCATATGTAAATGACATCCAACTAGATGCTTATGCGACATCGATAATCCTGAGAACATGAAAGGCGAGGAATTGGAAGAAAGATGAAGAATAAATAGAGTGCAACGAGTTTTTTTTAATAATATACCAGAATATAAAAGTAATGGTAAAAACATAACAAAAGCAAAAGGAATTGCAAAACTATACCATTTCAGTAACCCAGTTACCGAAATGCTTCATTTCGGATACTGGGTATCCGAAACGGTTTATTAGTTAACATAATCCCTTAGTTAGCCTGGCGGAAAGGGCATTGTGTTTTCTTGTATGAGATCCCTTAGCTAAAAATTTCACCCCCAATCCATCAATTTTAATTTTTTAAATCTAATCTATCCTTTATTCTAGTTTATTTAAATATATATATATATATATATATATATATATATATATGAGTAATGATATATGTCACCTCTTTTCATGTCACCCTTTTATCACCTTTCTATATATATGTTTTGATTTCCTTGAATAGAAGATAGAGAAAAATTAAATAGGATAGAGAAATTAATTCATTGGCACATGTAGACATACACGTAGGAAAAGAAAAAGAATAAAAAAGAGGGTGAGACCTCTTTACTGATGGATGAAAAGGATTGGAAATTTCTTTGGCAGGTGAAATCTTATCCTAAAATCAAAAACTTCATATGGAAATGTTGTAACAAGGGGCTTGCTACTAATGAAAATAGATATCTGAGAAAATCTATCAAAAGCCCCTTGTGCAATATTTGTGGAGAGGCAAATGAAAATATTGAGCATTTACTTTTTCACTGCTCATGGGCTAGAGCTGTGTGGATTGCTAGCCCTTTGAGCTTTAATTCTCTCTCTGAGCCTACTGCTAATGTGAGAAAATGGATACAATTTGTGAGGCTAAGTAAAGAAGAAAAGAATGAAGGAAAAACAATGGGAGATTTATCTTTTTTCATAGCTTGGTACATTTGGAAAGCTAGAAATGACTATATATTTAAAGGAAAACCCCTTGACCCTATGAATACGGCTTATAATGCTTTAAATGCCTATGATGAATACAACTCAGCAACTGAGAAATCTTCTGAGGCTCTAAATGATTCAAACTCGCTTGAGAATGAAATGGAAGGAAATAATGATGATATTAATATTCATGGTAGTAATACCAATATGAATAATAGAGAAGGCAGATTAGCTAAGGGTAGATGCTCTGTTTATTACAATAAATGGAAACCACCCCCTTAGGCAAATTAAAAATTAACTGTGATGCCTCGTTTGATTGTAAGACTAACAAGGCTGCTATTGCGTGTATTTTACGTGATTCTACAGGTACATTTTTGGAAGGAAAAGCTAAGTTTATTAGAGCACATTCAATACTTGAAGCTGAGGCTCAAGGTATATTGGAGGCTTGCGAGATGGCTAACAAGAAACCTAGAGGGACTGTTCAAGTGGAGAGTGATTGTCTAGTAGCTGTTAATCAAGTTAATTTGACTAAATGTAATAATTTTAGTTGTTTTAAACTTGTAGTTAACAATATTCGTTTTTGTGCGCTTAGAAGCAATACTTGTATCTCCTTTACTAGGAGAGAAAACAATAGAAGTGCAGATTGGGTGGCTAAACAAATGCTAAGGGGCAAGTTGTTTAGTCTTTGGAGTTCATCTCCACCTCCCCAATTAGCCAACTTGATTAGAAATGACTTTGATGCTATAGGAGTAGGCTAACTTTGTAATTTTTGTGACTTTTAATATATGAACTTTCGACTAAAAAAAAAAAAAAAAAAAAGACATACACGTAGGAGGTAATAAAAGGGTGATTCAAAAAGGGTGACAAATATCATTACTCTATATATATATATATAAATCTTTAGTAGATAATTATAAATTACATATCATTATTTTAAATTATTAATTAATGAATATTTTCATAATAATAATTAATAATTAATTTAAAATTAACTTTAAGTTTACTAATAATAAATTAATTTTTTTCTGCACTTTATAATTCAACAAACTTGTTAATTTTTTCAAAAATACAGTAATAAATTTTAATATTATCAAAAAAATTATCTTAAAATTATAAATAATTGATAGAAATAATTATAATTATCATTTAAATATTAAAAATAATTTATATTATTCTTTAAGATATATAAATTATAAATAATGAAATTTATAAAAATTTAGAAAAATAATTAATTAAAATAGAAAAAGTATTAAAATAAAATTAAAATATAGATTGAGAAGTTGAAATTGGGAAGCTGTTGGAGTAAAGTTGTGATAGGGAGTGAATATTTAATAAAAGTTAGCTATTTGACTCCTGATTCTAGCTACAAAATTGGGAGTTGTTGGACTTAGCCTTAGTCACCCCTAAGATTGATTTTTTTTTAATATACTTAATTATATTTATTATTTTATATATGATTTGTTGATTTTTTTATTAAACCGTAAAAGGTCCCATTTTTTACCTCGCCTTAGGTACCCAAGACTCTCGGGCCGGCCTTGATAATATCTCACCTTAGTTCTGCAATTATCGGGTATCCGAAATGGTATAATTCTGCAATTACTTCTCCTCGTGGTATGTTTTTGCAATTACTTTTGTATTTTAGTATATTATTAAGAAACACTCAACAATAAGTCCATTTTTAGACTTTATTTTACTAAAATTCTTATACATTACTAATAAATAGGAGACTGTAATTAGAAGTTTTTAGAAACCCTACCTACATAAGGGATATTACTATATAATATAATAATTATTATTCTTTTTTTTGTCACAAAATTATTATTCATTAATATATTAGAGTTTAATTGACCAATGTATAAGGGCCGGCCCGAAAGTCTTGGGTACCTAAGGTGAGATAAAAAAAATTGGACATTTTACGGTTTAATAAAAAAATCAATAGATCATGAATAAAATAATAAATATAACAAATCGTATATAAAATAATAAATATAATTAAGTATATAAAAAAAAACAACCAATCTTAAGGGTGACTAATATGAAAGCCTTAAACTCAAAAAAAGTAAATTTGGGGTTTTGAACTTGAAATCTCTTACAAGAAAACGCGATGCCCTTTCCACTAGGCTAACTAAGAGATTATGTTAATTAATAAACCGTTTCGGATACCCACTATCCGAAATGAAGTATTTCGGTAACTGGGTTACCAAAATGGTATAGTTCTGCAATTACTTTTGCATTTGGTATGTTTTTACCATTACTTTTATCTTTTGGTATATTATTAAAAAAACTCAAATAAATAAGGACCATATATATAATAAACAGATGTAAATAGAAATGAGAGAAAAAGCCGGCCCCTGAAATAGTGACTTTAAACCAAGGCCACCAAGGTGTTGAATTCTTATCTTTACTTTTTTTTTTTTCAATAAATTCTTATCTTGACAATTCCATAAAATAGTGTTTTTAATTAAAGTGGATGATTTTTGAGTTGTTAATTGAAAAAAAAAAAATACCATTAAAAAACTTTTTCGTTAAAAAGAACTCTTAATATTCTTTATTAAAGATAACCTTCACAAAAATATTATTATATATTTTTTATAATTATTATTTATTATTTAAATTTAATTACCTTATTACAACCTCCACCACCATCCCACCATCCCTACCCTATTACCACCACCACCCACCACCCCACCACCCCACCTCCACAGCAACCACAGCCACTCCACCACCACTATCACCGCCACCACCACGACCACCACCACCACCACCTAATACCGATTCAATCATGCGCGCGTTCAGGATTTTTTTTTTAAATCATCATAACTAATTCTAAAAAAATCTGAAAAATAAAAAAAAAAAAAATTGGACGAGACAAATTAGTAGGGGTGCACACTGGTCGAGTAACTAACCTATTGCTTCTTGGGGGGAACCAACCCGTATTTGCGGGTTTATGGGTTGTGAACCAAAAACCAATCCACTGTTGTGAATTGGATGTGGGTTGGTTTTACTCGGAATTATTAGTGCGGGTTCAGTTTTGGTTTTTGCGGGTTAGGGTTAGTTTGGTTTCGGGTTCACTATATTATTTTCACATTTGGTCCTTCAAGTATCATTTAAGTACAATATAAAAAATAAAACCCTATAAATATAAAGATACAATCCCTTGACTTAGAACATACAAGTTTAATGTCCAAAAAAAAAAAAAAAAAAGAACATACAAGTTTAGTTCACATTACTCATACTTGAATTATAAATTACATGATTACACAACCTTCAATTACAAATTACACATTTCCAAAACCAAAATAAAACTACAAGAGCAAGTTATACATATTACATAGCCAAATGACCAAAATCAAACTGAATTACATATTACATATTACTACATCCAAAACCAAACTTCAAGGTAACCATTTTTGAAAACAAACTACATCAAAACTTTGATTGTTTTCGATTCCAAGAGTTGAGTTTGAAAATACAAACATTTAATTCCTTTACTTCAATTCCTTTTAGCTCCTTATTCCTTTCCAAGTTTCCATCCCTGTTTGATATAAGTTGTACATAAAGATGACGCTTTTGTTTAGTACCATTATGAACTTATAAATTGCAGAAAAAAAGAAATTATAGCCTCAGATTGTTAAGGACGTGAAAGTAATTTAATAAACTATCAATATATCAACATTGGCTATGAACTAGTGCCTTAGATTAGCATAATAGTCATCACTGGTACTTTACCTATAGGGACAAGGGACAAGGGACATGGTCAGTTTTCTTAAACAACCACAATTTTAAAAATACCAAATGCATGAACAAAGGATGCCGTCTCAAATGAGTTATTATACTTCCTCAGCTGAATTGGCATGATAGGAAGTCCATGAGTTGCAATCTTTATTCTATATGCATAGCTAAAGTGAAATGCAAGTCATTTAAGTATAAATCTAAAGTATAACTTACATAAGGTTATTGGATAATTGATTGAATCCGTTAGAGTGGACTAGGGAGTGTCACTCACATTTAATTCATCTAAGCCATGATAACTTACATAAGGTGGGAAATCAAAGTTCAAGTTTAGAAACAATTTAAACTAGCAAATTTTAGTGGAAAATTAGAAAGGGGTTAAAAAAATTACTCAATTCATCTTCCAAGTATTCCACAAGATGTTTTGATGTACTTAGATTAATTAGAAGAGAAGAACTGAGCCAAATTTGAGTACGAATTAAAGCTTCAACAATTTTGCTTCTAAACTGATTCAGATGCCAATCTTGAAACTGGAACAGCCAACACATGTTTGACCATTTGGGACAAGGTTTTAAACCTCATACATTTACTTTTCCACCAATTTAAAATGTCAAAACTAGAAGTCGTCTCCTTTATATCTTATTTTATAATCTTTCTATTTCTGATCCTTTAGAAGGATGTTTCTCAGCCATAAAAAACTAAAATCTACCACCAAGAACACATGAAGATTCAACTAAGCTTGAAGAAGAGCTTCTCACTTCACTTCTAGATGAACTAGTAGAAGCAGCAACTTTTTCATAAGCTTTGAACATCCTTGTTAAAGAATCTTAACCTTATAGAGCAATTGATCACATTCAGTTGGTGTATACATAAAACTGAAATAACATTAAAGATATTGTATTTTTTTCCTTGGATCTAATGCAACTACCACATATATATGATGTTGATACTATTAACACCCCAATAATTGTTGAACTTTTTTTCATCTCACCAGCCACTATACTAAGAATTGGATTCTCACTATCACACAATTCCACAATTTTTTCCCAAATTCTGACTATCTCATCAAATAAGAGATTTGTTGTAACAAATAAAGTACCACTAAACTTCTTAGTAGAGAAACTCAACAAAACACCTCACATTTTGCCAATCAACAATGTTTTTGGAGGATTTCTTGATGCCTCTTTAAAATGAGTAGTATATGAAGTATCATCTAGTTTCATTCTAGCTAACACAGTTTCAAACTTCTCTGCACATTCAAGCATCTTATATGTAGAATTCCATCTAGTTGCAACATCAAGACACAAGTTTAATTTACATTCAACACCACACAAAGGCACAAAACTCTTAAAAGATCTAAATCTGGAAGGGGAGGATCTCACATCTTTCACTGTCTCTCTTATATTCTTGTTACGAGATTCTAACTCAGTCGTACCATCTTTCACAATAAGGTTTAAAAAATGAGCACAACACCTTACATGAAGAAACTCATGCTTTAAAAAAGTTTGTGGCTTTTCACCTGTAACTTAACCAATTAATTCACAATAATAGTGTTAGAAGAATTTCTGGACTTAATATAAATTACCAGAAAAAGCGAATTATATTTTGGAGGAGCAGAGCATAATGTTAAATATATGATATCTGAAGTATTAAATATCAAGATTGGTTATTTGCCTGTGAGGTATATAGGAGTACCCTTACATTCTAAAAAGCTTAGTGTGGATGAGGGTAACAAATTGGTGGATAAAATTTATAGTAGTATTAATCAATGGACTTCAAAGTTTCTATCGTATGCTGGGAGAGTAGAGTTAATTAAATGTATACTGATAAGCAAGATATTGTTTTAGTGCCGTGTTTTTCTTCTTCCAAAGCAGGTAATATATAAGATTAATCAATTGATCAACAACTTCTTGTGGAAAGGGAGTACTGAAGGAGCGCAAGGTGCAAAAATATCGTGGTATAAAGTGTGTACAAAGAAAGTGAATGGAGGTTTAGGTATTTCTAAAATTGAAAACTTAAATCTTGTTTGTTCGTTATTCACTTTCTGGAGAATGTATGCGCAAGAGGGAAATTTATGGAGTAGGTGGGTTAGGTGTAATATTGTTAAGAATAGATGTATTTGGAGCCTACAAGATAAGCAATCTCAGACTTGGATTTGGAAAAAATTAATGAAGGTTAAAAGTATTGAGTATAAATTTATATACCACAAGGTTAATAATGGTAAGGACACGTTTATATTATGGGATAGATGGTTTGAGGGCTCAAGTGTCCAAGAAACACTTGGTATTGAGCTAGAGAAGAGTAATATAAATAGCAATAAAACAATCTATGATTTCTATGGGAGGAATAGGTGGAGGTTACCACCTAGTATTGTTAAAATTCTTCCCAAGATTGAATGGGTATAGTCTGAATGAAGAAACAGATGTTAAAGTGTGGAGTGAGAGTAAGAATATAAAATTTTCTTTCAGAAAGACTCTTGCTCATGGGAAGAATTGGAAGAAGTGAATTAGTACAAGTTTATATGGGCTAGAATGAATATTCCAAGATGTTCTTTTATTGCATGGATTACTATTCAAGATAGGCTTAATACTAAGCAACGAATGAGTCAATGGAGTGTAATTACTAATCCTTTATGTGGTTTCCGCAGAGCTGCTATTGAGGATTCTGTACATCTGTTCTTTAGGTGCTCTTATACAAAGAGAATATTAAAGGTAGTTCTCGGAAAATGTGGAATTGATAAGATGCCTGAGGATTTCAAGCAATTAACTAATCAGATAATACTAAGTGGGTGTGAGGAGCAAATTATATTGGCTAGCAGTTTGTGTACTTCTTATATTTACTCCATTTGGTGGGAGAGAAATGATATAGAACATGGTGGACTAGGGCTAAATGAATAGCAAGTCACTGTAAATGTAATTAGTAATGTGAAGATAAAAGTGCAGAGATAGAAAGTGAAAAAGAAGATCACTAGAGAGAGAATAGAAAAACTAGACTTATATTGATGTAATATCTCTTTTGTATTGGGCCAATTATTTTTTTGTATTTAGTAGTTTAATCATTTGGGCCGGTTATGTAATGATTTGTAGTGAGTAATGGGCTTATCCTCTTTAGAGTATTAATTTTGTGTTTTGGGTTAATGTCTAAAGGTGGATAAAAGTTGTAAAGACAATTGGTGTGTTGATTTTCATTTAATAAAAGTTTGATTTGATGATAAAAAAGATAGTGTTAGAAGAAGCATTATCAGCTGTCAAAGTAAGATATGAATTTATATTCCATTCCATAAGAATGGCTTCATCTTTTCTACCTATTGTTTCAACTTTATGATCATCAACTTTACAAAATCCTACGATTCTTTTATTTAATTTCCACTCAAAATCAACATAATGAGCAGTCAAACACATGTACTTCAAATTCTGATTAGAGGTCCAAGTATCTGTGGTGATACTAATGGTCAAACTATTCAATTCTTATTTCAACTTAAACTTTTATTCTTCATAAATAGACATACACTTTCTCATAATCGTCATTCTAGATGGTATAGTTTTTAATTTAGGTTGCATTGTATTACAATTTTTTTAAACCAATGTCTTCCACAAATCTAAAACTCAACTCATCTATAATACCCATTTCAGCTAGGGCCTTAATACAATATTTAAGAGAAAACACATAAGTTGCAACTGCATTATTTTCTTCATAAGTTTTCTTATAATTTAAAAGAGTCTGGCCATCTTCTACTGGAGGATAAAAGGGATACTTATGGCATCTCCTATACTTGATGTGATTATTCATATTAGTTGTACCATGTCCCTTAGAATTAGCAACATAAAAATGTTCACAATTTTTTGCAAACTGATCTTATACTACCATCATCATAAGTAATAATTTCAAAAAATTTCCAACAATCAGAGGTTAATTTCTTAGTTTTTTCAGGGACAGAGGGTTTGGTATTAAAGGAGTGAGTGTTAATTGGATCAGAAGAGTTGCTAACAAGTGACTGATCAACAATTGGAGTAGGTTGTAATGTAAGATCAATGATGGTTACGATTCATCCTCCATTATCACTAAACTGCAAAACAAAAACAAGTAAACAAAGTAAACGTTAGTATATTATAAATATTAATCATTATACAAAGTTAATACGAAATCAACTAATCTAATACCTATTGTATTTCTAAAATGGATTACCCTATTACTAAGCTAATACGATCTATTAATAACCTTTAATCTTTCAAATTTTCAGAAAAATCAATATTTTTTCAAAAAAAAATAAACACATTAAAAAACCCCTAGAACTACACTATATCTTTAAATACAATACAAAAGAATTGATATTAAACAAGATTAAAGACGAGAGAAGAAAATCGAACCTGAAAAAGGGTTTGTGAAGAACACAAACCCTAACCTCAGCGTTTTATACCATTTCAAAAAATCCCAAATAATATTAACCATGGATTAATCAATTAACCACGGTAAGCTCGTAAATCAGAGGTGAACATCATGAGTTAACGCGGAGTACAAAAGAAAGCATAAAGGAGACGACGACAGATGGGTGAAGAGACAGATTACGGAGCATAGCGATGCAAGGGATAAAGGCTAGGGTTTTTAGCCTTTATCGTGTAAGAGACGAGAGAGAGAGAGAGAGAGAGAGAGAGAGAGAGAGAGAGAGAGAGAGAGAGAGAGAGAGAGAGAGAGAGAGATAGAGAGAGAAGGCTTAGTGTACAAAGGACGAGCAAATGAGATGGAATATTTTGTCCCACAATTTATATATTTAGGGCTATATATAATATATATATATATATATATATATATATATATATATATATATATATATATATATATATATATATATATATATATATATATATATATATATAGTTGGGCTACTTCTGCGCGTTGGGTCGGTTAACCATGGATTGGGCTTTGGTAAAACTATGGACCGGTCCAAAACTACCAAAAAAAGAATATTGGGCCCAATAAAAACCATGATTTATGTAGGTTGGTTTTTTGTGGGTTGGGTCCGGGTCGGTTTTTGCGCTTTTATAGTTTTGTGGTTTTCTCGTGCAGCCCTACAAATTAGTATTTACATATATGATTTTTTTTTGGATTTTTTAAATTTTATTTTATTTATTTTCCGCAGACATGAAATTCATTATTACAAACAATAATCTTTTTTTCGTCCAAAAAAAAAAACAATAATTTTTTTCCGATCAAGAGTAT
The DNA here is from genome assembly GCA_029959085.1 of Nemophila menziesii. Lineage (NCBI taxonomy): Eukaryota > Viridiplantae > Streptophyta > Magnoliopsida > Boraginales > Hydrophyllaceae > Nemophila > Nemophila menziesii. Next base: position 21,285,636 of record JARWIR010000021.1, read on the forward strand.
TCTAAATAAAGAATTCATTCTTATAAATATCAAAACTATTTGGCATACATGAATTTTATTGTTCAGAATAAGAAATTTAATTTTTAAAACACGGATTTCATTGTTAAAAATAAAAAATTCATTGTTTCAAACAATGAATTCCTTGTTTAGAACTAGGGCTGCACACGGGTCGGTTATCCGACCCGAAGTGCTAAACCCTTCACCCAATCCGAGGGGTGCGGGTTTGGAATTTTGAAACCCTAACCCTATTTTAATTTATTAAATCTGTACGGGTTGGGTACCCGCGGGTTGGGTGCGGTTTGGCTCGGGTGCGGGTCTGGTCAACAATTAGTCAAAGTACGTAAAAAATATTGTAAAACACCAAAACATTCCATATATAGAAACTTAACAGAATAAGAAAGTTACTATATAGTAACTTTCCTCAACCAAGTTACAAATCAGATTACAAATCAGATTACAATTTAAGATTACATCTTAGATATTACAACAAATGACCAAACAAACCATTACAAATTACAAGTTACACAAAAACCATTAGAGAAGTTTCAAATTACACAAAACCAAATCAACCATTGCTTTACTTATACAAATTTTTCATACAAATAAGTTTAAATGCAACCTCTATTGTGCAAAATAGAGAAGATGTACAAAATTTGTTGCATTATCTTCCTTGCTTTCAAAAACCTTGCTAATTCTTCCAAAATCCAGATGCAAATTTCCTGATTTAATCAACAAAATTCAAATGGAAGTTGTTATATGTAAGCCTCAGATTAAAAGTTCATCATAGGCCTTAGGGATCACCTCGGGACAAAGGGACATGGACTACTTTTAAATATCACAAGTTAGTCTCAATTCCAACTAAAATTGTTGCCAACTCAACCTTGGTTTCCTTAATTACCATAGCCTCATACCTCTATGGTTTTAAACTTAATCATAGGCCTCAAAAGAAAGGAAACAGGGAGATGCAAAACAATATAAGTTGAAAATTGAAAATCCTTGAGATAATATAAAAGTGCCACTGATTTATACCTTAAGGTTATTGGTTACAGATGGGTTATAGTGGACTCAGGGGTGGTCTCACTCAACTCATCCAAGCCTAAATAACCTGTTAAACACACAAAAGTTTAAACAAACACAAATTCAGATTGAGTAGCAAATATGAAATCACAAAAAATATGAATGTTAATATTAATTTGCCTCGTCCAAAAATGATTTTTTTTATTTCTTTAGAATTAGATATGATTTTTTTTAAAAAAATTCATAGATGCACACGTGTGACGGAATTAGTAGTAGTAGTAGGTGGTGGTAGTGGTGACTGTAGCGGTGGTCGAATTTTTTTACATACTGGTGGTAGTGGTGGTGGTGGTTGTGATGGTGGAGGTGCGTTTAAGTAGGGGGGGGGGGGGGGGGGGCATGGCCCCTCCTGGATTTTCAAACAAAAAAATTATAACTACCCAAAAAAATTAAATACATAATTAACTTTAAATTATTATAAAATTTTTATTTAGAAACCCGTAACTTTTAAAATTTATTATACTATCCTTTAAATTATTTATAAGATTTTTTATTTTTTCTAAAAAAAATATATGTTGTTTTGTATAAAAAAAAAGAAATTTATAAGATAGTTAATAAAAAAATTAATATCTAATATATTTATACAATATAGGAACTTACAGCGTATTTTTATATAATATAAGAACTTATTTAAGATTTTGTATACTATATAGAGTTATTGTATAAATATGATGAATTTTTTTTCTGAGGCGTTGCCTCCAAACTTTTTGGGTAAAAGAGTTATAAGGGCCTACTTACACTACTGTTTTATAAAAAAAGGCCCTAATTAGAATCCAACTAGCCTAATTAGAATCCAATTAAAAAAATACCCATAAAAACCCACCCCCTCCCATTCTCTCTCGACACAATTGCAGAAAAACCCACTCCCCCCTTTCTCTCTCCACCCACAAGAAACTCTAGCCTCTCACCTTCCCGCACCGCCGCTGTCTTGCAACCATCCTCCAGCGCCTCACCCACTATCGAAGCCACCTTTCTCACCGCCTGAAGCGCCGCCGTTCGTGGACCTCCTTCGACGAAGCCGCGAACGAGATCTGCTCCGTCGACCTACGCCACGCTCCTTCCCTATCTGCGACAACCTTAGCGCTGCCGCCTGAACAGAAGCAGAGACCCACCACCACAGCCACTCCGTTCATCTCCAGCCATTATCTTCATCTCCAAGAAATCCGACATTAATGGCCTCCCGTCGCCCCCTTGAGCCATTATCTTCATCTTCTCCACCAAAAAACCAGAATACCAACGCCTCCCCCGTCATCGATCTCAAATCTAGAGCTGTATATTCAGGGGTTAAATACCCCCTCTTTGCATTTTTAGTGGGTTTATACCCACTGGTTCGTGCTGTTTGACCAGGTAATTGTGCTGTTTTAGGGGGTAATCGTGTTGTTTTAGTGGGTAATAGACCCATTGTTTTTGTGGGTATGGTTCTTCACCACCACGTTGGACTCACCACCACTTTGGACTGACCTGAACAAGAAATAAAGAACATTGAACTTTGAACAATAGGGACTCGATATGTAATTAAAAAAATAGTGGGTATTTACGTACCCCCTTTTTGCATTTTCAGGGGGTATATACCCACTGTTTTGTATTTTTCAGGGGGTATATACCCACTGTTTTGTATTTTTCAGGAGGTATTCGCTCAAGCAAGCTATTTTCAAAGGTAACCACCATTAACTGGCCAAAAAAGGTCATGCGCAAGCAAATTAGAACCATAAAATTTAACAAGGACTTATAATATAAATAAAAAAAATTAAAATAGTAGATGTGTACCCACTAAAAATGTAATCAGAAACCAGAAAAATCTTTAGTTATGCCTTTAAAAAATATAACATCTAACTAAACTTTTAAATTTTTCATTTTTGAATTTGAAACATGTAAAGATATATTCCTCAAACTCTTTTTGTCGCCTTCTACAAAAAATTTCTGGCTCCCTTATGGTTCTTAGAATATAATATCAATTCTACCTGAAACATTTTAAAGTTGTATTCACCTGATAGAGCCAAAACAGCTTTGGTCATTGTTACTCCAGGACTAAAAAGAAAGCGTCCTGACCAAGCACAAAATTTAGCAACAGGGATGCACAAGAAAACCACCTCTTCCTTGGTCGCAGACAAATTTGGAAAAAGCACAAGGAGTCCATCCGTCCACTATACTGAGCCCACAATTCACTCCTAAGCTCCAAACTGGATTCTGGAAATCAAGTAGTACGAAATCAAATCATGGACAATTGTCTTCTTGTACTAGTACAAAATAGACGTATTGAAACCTTATTGGTTATTCACTTATTTTTCTTACACTCTGAACCGAACAATCTCATCACGTCAGCATTGATAATTTAACATGGCCCCGCTTGTAGTGGTGCCGCGAGTCACGCTTCTTCTTTGTCCATCTCTTGATTTTATTCTTGGTCTTATGCATTTAACAATAGCGACACTAAAATACTAAACAAATTTAGTTCCCCATTTTCTAGAGAGAGGTTAGAGTGTTTTCTCCTAGATCTTCGGATCTAGCGCCTATCTCAAAGAAAATTTTTCACGGAACCTTACCAAAATGACGGACCCGATTCACTCGTCTCAAGATCGAAAACTTTCCTCGTCCGATTTGGACCCTGGAGATGGTCTTCTCCTTCCCCACGTCCTTTCCGAAAATGAGCCACCAGACCCCACGATCCTCACGACATGGGTAAACCCGGGTCCCGGGTCCTCCTTGGGCATGTCTAGCCTCACGCTAGGCCATAACCACTGGGAAATGGTCTCATTGGAGGAGAAATTGGGGAAAAGTATAAGGAAGAACTAGTGGCACACCAAGTGTTTGACGAAATTGCTCAATCACACGCTTTAGTGATTGAGGAACCATATGAAGAAGACATTGAGGGTGTTTCCATGTTAAAGAACGTGGTCAATCTAGGGCGTGAAACGACCACCAAGAAATCCGTTACGACCGGAATACTTGACGCCAACATGAAGTGCTCGGGTGAATCCCTCTCAATGTGTGATAAGGAGAAGAGAGTAGCCTATAAAGATATTCTTTTAAACAATAGAAAGCCATCCGTGGGAAAGGAACTCAAGTATTATGAACCTGTGGAAGGGGAGATGTTGCAACTTTTGGAGACGGATGTTCTAACGATAGAGCAAGCTTTTGGATTCTCTCTTATAGGTTACGTAGCCGGAAAAAAATCACCGGATATGGAAGATATAAGACGGATCATAAAGGCATGGAATGTTGAATGTAAAGTACGAAAACACCCTTCCGGATGGTTAATATTCAAATTCGAGAAGGATGAAGATAAGAAGAATGTTCTCTTAAAAGGTCCGCATCTTTCGTATGGTCGACTCCTTCTTCTAACGGAGATTCCGGATTTTTTCGATTTTGGAAATCTTGAGATTAACAAGATTCCTACTTGGATCATTTTGAGAAATCTCCCGCAACAAGCTATAACGGATGAAGGGTTAGCAAAGATTGCCTCGCAAGTGGGAAAACCAATTCGAACGGATGGGATCACTTTTGAATGTGAGGATATTAGCTACGCACGAGTTCTCATCGAGTTAAATTTGAGTAAGGATAGAAAATTAAAGGTGGAATTTGGCTCACACAAGGGTAAAAAACATTGTGTTTTAGTGGAATATGAAAATTTACCACCGTGTTGTTCAAAGTGTAAAGCTTTTGGACACGAGAGTAATAAATGCTATTACGTTTTGGATAAAGATAGGAGTGGGAATATTTATAAATTTGGAGACGGGATAAAAGGAAAAAAATTATATCATACAAGAAGACCTATATTGCAAACTAATACTAAAGTTAGGGGAGAAGAGATAAAGCTCATTGCTGTTACTCCAAGAAACAAGAAGAGCAGCTCTTCACAACAATTTGCAAAGTGTGGACAACTCATCACTTCTTCAAGTGAACAGCTGGCGCATGGAGTTGTCCCTTCAAATGGGGCTCGGCTAGTGTATAAAGCAAAGGGACCAGTGGGATATTTTGGTCAAAAAAAGGTGCTCTCGGCTACACCTTTGGATGTCCCATTAATTGATGCATTTGCAAGACTAAAGGGGAGCATTAATGACCCCACATGTTCGATAGTTGCAAGTGTAAATAAAGTTGCAAGTGTAACTCGACAGACACATGGTATTGAGCACTTTAAATTAATTAATGTAGCGGAGAAAACTAAAGAAGCTACTGCATGTGAAATTAATGGGAAACAAAAAGATGTAACAGCTGCACATAATATACTAGCCACTGTTGGGTTTGGTCCTTTAACAGAGAATGCACAAAATAACAGAGAGGAGCCAAGACCTGAAAATTCGCCTCAATATTCTCCGAAAACTACTATTAGGGTTCGGGAAAAATCGTTGGATTTAAATTCCGGTCCGGAATTTGATAGTATTTGCGAGGTTCGTGCTTTCCGGGTTGGTTCGAATTCTAAATCCGGTGCTATGGTTGTTTTCTCGGGAATTGAAGTGGCGAAACATGTAGATGAGGTAGAAAAAGCGATTGAGGATATAAAGGAGAATCCTTTTGAGATGGTTGTAAGTAAAAAAAAGAAAAAACGTGAAGCTAGCTATAAAAAGCTTACGCTTGCTAGACGCGAATACGCGTGGCAAAAGAAATAATATTGGAAGGCTAGAAGTGCGAAACTAAAAAGCACAAATATGGGGAAACCCACCAAGTGTTCTTAATGATAATCACAACTTGGAATACTAGGGGTTTCGGCTCAACCCATAAGAGACGAGGAGTTACGGATCTTATAAGAAGAAAGAATATTGATGTTCTTGGTATTTTAGAAACGAAAAGTAATATGATTCAAGTTGATTATTTTATGAATAGTATGCTTCGAGGGTGGAAAAGTGTAAATAATTTTGATCTTATTGAACATGGTAGGATTCTAGTAGTGTGGGACCCGGATAAAGTACAAGTGGAGGTTATTGAGAGAACATCTCAAGCCATTCATTGTAGAATCGTATGTAAGGTAACTTCCCTAAGCTTGTACACATCTTTTATCTATGGCTTAAATCATAAGAACTTGAGAAAAAACTTGTGGAAAAATCTTATTGATTTTTCCGCTACTTTTGATGATTCATGGCTCCTTTTGGGAGATTTTAATAATATCCTAGCTTCGAATGAAAGAATAAGAGGACAAAATGCAACGATTGGAGATTTTGAGGATTTTGCGGATTGTTGTAATACTTTAGGTCTTGAAGATATACAATTAACCGGACAATTCTTTACATGGGACAATAACCATGTCCTAAGTAAGATTGATCGTGCTTTGGGAAACCGAAAATTGGATGTATCCGATCACTATATTCATGCGGAATTCTTACCTAAATCAAGTGTCTCCGATCATTCACCTTGTGTGGTAACTATTTTTTTACAAAGTGTTACAAGAGTAGTTCCGTTCCGGTTCTTTAATATGTGGGTAGAACATGAAAGTTATAATTTAACGGTGGAAGATGGATGGAATAAGACCGTCGTTTCGGGTACTAAACAATATATTCTTTTCCAAAAACTTAAAGCGTTAAAATTTGATTTGCGGAATCTAAATAAGAATCATTTTTCTCATATTTCCGCAAGAGCTAAGCAAGCAAAGGAGGATCTTGAAAAGGCCGAGGTACACTTTAAACAAAACTTATCTAATAATTCTTCCTTTGATGATTTAGTTGAGCTCCGGAATAAGGCGAGAACTCTTGAGAAAGCCAAGATTAGTTTTCTTAAACAAAAGGCTAAACTTGGTTATTCTCTCAAGAGTGATAGATGTACAAAATTATTTCATGGTCTTATGAAGAGTAAACAAAGGAAACGCTTTATTCCTAATATCTTGTGTGCAAATGGAGAATTATCACATTCTAAGGCCCAAGTCTATGATGCTTTTCTTAGTTATTTTCAAGACTTATTTGGAGTAAAGGATACTATAACACAAGTAAATCCCGATGTGTTTAATTATGGAAATAAACTTTCCACTGAGCAAGGTGAAGAATTGTGTCGAGAAATAACCGATATAGAGATTAAAGAGGCTATCTTTAAAATAGCAAATGATAAAGCGCCCGGACCCGATGGATTTTCATCTCTTTTTTTCAAGCGTTCGTGGGATATTATTGGGGAAGATGTCATTTTAGCGGTACGTGAATTTTTTAATTCGGGTTTTTTGCTTCGTCAATTAAATACCACAATAATTGCTTTAATTCCGAAGATTGATGATCCAAAGTGTGTTGAGCATTTTCGCCCAATTTCTTGTTGTAATGTGGTTTATAAAGCAATAACTATGATAATGGCGGAGCGATTAAAACCATGTTTAAATAATCTAGTGGATAAAGCTCAAAATGCATTTGTGGAGGGACGATCTATGGTTGAGAATATACACCTAATGCAAGAACTTTTAAGGGGTTACAACAATCAAAGTAGCTCCTCGAGATGCACGATAAAGATTGACTTTAGAAAGGCGTATGATTCGATATCTTGGGAATTTCTTCACGAGGTTTTAAAGGGATTAAATTTTCCGGAAAAATTCGCTAATTGGATTATGGCTTGTGTCTCATCTCCTTATTATTCGGTGGCTATAAATGGTGAAATTCATGCTTTCTTTAAAGGCGAAAAAGGATTAAGACAAGGTGACCCTATTTCTCCTTATCTTTTTATTCTTTGTCTTGAATATTTCTCTAGGCTCCTTAAGAAAATACTAGCGTTAATTTTAATTATCATCCAAAATGTGATAAGCAAAAGATTACACATTTAGCTTTTGCGGATGACTTAATGCTTCTTTCAAAGGGTGATAAAGGTTCGATAAAAATTCTCATGGATAGTCTAAAATTGTTTGGAGATTGTTCGGGGCTCCGATTAAATGTTGAAAAATCGAATATTTATTATATTGGTGTCTCAAATGACGATTTAGTAAATGGGATAGAACCAACACAATTCAAGAAAGGGGTCATGCCTTTTCGCTATCTAGGGGTCCCGCTTGGTTCATCCGTCTTATTATCAAGAGATTATAAACCTCTTTTTGAAAAATTGGAAGGTTATGTAAGAAGTTGGAGAGCTTCCTCACTCTCTTTTGCGGGAAGATTAGAACTTATAAGATCGGTTCTTCAAGGGGTGATATGTTTTTGGTTCACTATATTTCCGGTCCCAGTTGGAGTTAAAGATCGAATCATTAGCATTTGCCGTAATTTTTATTGGGATAATAAACCACCCCAAGTTAGTTGGAAAAAGATATGTATGCCTAAAGAAGAAGGTGGAATTGGATTAAAAGATTTAGAAGCGTGGAATAAAGCATTACTTTTGAAAATGCTCTGGAAAATTGTTGATAAAAAAGACTCACTTTGGATTAGGTGGATTCATGGGGAGTATTTTAATGCTTGTGGTTTTTGGGAATGGCATCCTAATAAGAGTAATTCCCCTCTTTTGAAAAATGTTTGGGAGCAAAAAGAAATTATCTGAGGGTCTCTAGGAGAAGAAGGAAGAAAAAAAATCTTGGCTGTGGTTTTCATCCGGAAATGTGAGTCAACCAACGTATGAGGTATCAAGTAAAGAGTTTTATGATATTTATAAAAAACCATATGATTTATTTCGTCGCAAAACTTTTGTGAAGCCTTGGGCTAATATTATTTGGGACTCGAGTGTGTTTCCTAAACATGCTATTATTGTTTGGATGGCATTGAAGGAAAGACTTAAAACGAAGGATAGAATTACTTATATGGAGCTAGATCCGCTTTGTGAGTTGTGTGGGGAAGATTTCGAATCGAATAAGCATCTCTATTTTGATTGTTCTTATGCAAGGTCAATTTGGGATGAGATTAAATCATGGCTAGGATTAAATAAGGAGATGAAAACGATTCTTAGTGCTTTGAAATGGCTTAAAAAGCTTAAAGCTAGAGAAAATTGGAGGAGAAAAGCATGGAGAATCGGGTTTGGAGCAACCGTTTATTGCATTTGGAAAGCGAGAAATCACCTAGCTATGAGAGACGATTCGATGACACGAGAAAAGGTTACCAAGGAAATCAAATGGTGTGTTTTTTCCATGTTATTTTCCTTGTTCCCTCATCATTCCTTTATGGATGAGAGTGGGAAACTAGCTTGTATTAGTTTAGTATGAGTTAGTTGTATTTTGTTTCTTTGTTGCTACCTTAAGCTTTCGAGCCTAGATAGGTAACTCTTTCGTATAGTGTACAGTTTTTCTTTTAATACAACCGTTTATCCAACCCAAAACAAAAAAAACAAAAAAAAACATGGCCCCGCTTGCTTTATAATTATTAATATCACCACCATTTTCGAGACTTGTCTTTTTTTTTTTGCAGTAGGAAATAGTTTACCCAAAAATATATAAATAATTTAGGATTTTTTTTGGACGAATTAATTTAGGATTAAAAAGTTAATGAATGTTTTTTTTTTTTTTTTGACGAGAATGTTTTTCTCTTTCAAACCACTGAAACCCCGCGTCCAAAAAAAAAACCCATTGAAACCATTTTATATAAAAGAATAATTACCTAATTCTCATTAGAACATTTTTTTTGTCTAAAAAACCCGTTGAAATCTACCTAACACTATTACACATATTAACTAAAAATATATTAGATACAATAAGTAAATGATTCTTTCAACCAGTTAAGTTCAAAGGGGCAATGCCCAATTAATTACGCGTAGAAGGTAAGTATTCCCTATTAATTACAATTTCAACTTAATTCCCAATTAAGCACAAAATATTACCCAATTACCAAAATATCCTTCCACCTATTATTAATTACTTTAATTATATATTTTATTAATTATAGTTTAATGTTTATTTTTTTTTCAGATATTTTTTTAAAAATATTTTTTTTTAAATATTTTTTTTTTTGAAAAATATTTTTTTTTTGAAATTTTTTTTTCAAAATTTTTTTTTCCGAATTTTTTTTTTCGATTTTTTTTTTCGAATTTTTTTTCAAGATTTTTTTTTCAAGATTTTTTTTCCAATTTTTTTTTTCGAAATTTTTTCGATTTTTTTCCCCGAATTTTTTTTCCATGATAACATGATGTAGGATTAGTACATATGATAATTGTGTGTTAAAGTAACACAAAATCATATGTGTTGTGTGTTGCATGAACACCCAATATGTATAATATTGAGTTGCTTAAACACATAAATAACAAATTGTGTGATACATGAACACAAAATCAGACAGACGGAATATTTGTACACAAAGGTATGGAATAATGTATATGTAGGCTGATTATGTGTTCATGCAACACGCAATTGCTGGAAGTATGTGTTACAGTAACACACAACAGTATGGGTTTTGTGTTGGTAAGAAACACAATGCGTTTATCATTTACAGGTTTGCGTTGCTTAAACACGCATAAATAACAATTGTGTGTTGGAGGAACACAGAATAAGATATACAAAATATTTGTACACAGTAATAGATAATAGTGTACAGATAGTCTGAACATCTGATTGTGTGTTAATGTAACACACAATTGCTTGATGTGTGAGTTACAGTAACACAAAACAGTATGGACTTGTGTGTCATTTACAATTTTGCGTTGTTTAAACACACACAAATAACAATTGTGTGTTGCAGGAGCACAGAATAAGATATACAGAATAGTTGTACACAGTATTAGATAATAGTGTACAGATAGTCTGAATATCTGATTGTGTGTTAATGTAACACACAATTGCTTGGTGTGTGAGTTACAGTAACACAAAACAGTATGGACTTGTGTGTTAATGAAAAAATCTTCGAAAAAAAAAAATTCGGAAAAAAAAAATTCAAAAAAAAAATTTCGAAAAAAAATATTCGAAAAAAAAAAATTTCGAAAAAAAAAAATCGAAAAAAAAAAATTCGAAAAAAAAAATTTTAAAAAAAAAATTTAAAAAAATTAAAAAATAAATTCAGATATTAAATATAAATATAATATAAATATATAATAAAATAAAAAACCATATAATGGTAATAATGGAAGGTAAATATGACCATGTGCTTGATTAAGAATTAAGTTGAAAATTTGTGAGTAAGTAGGAAGTAATTTCCTCCTTCCTTTTTTTTGAGAATGAAAAGTGAGGAAGTGTAATTAATTGGGAATTATCTCAAGTTCAAATTCCTTCTCGTGCATTTAGCCAAAACATCTATAGTAGAATTATATCTTCGAACAATGTAAGTAAGGTTCTAATGGGACCCTTGACCTAACCATTTTCTAACTTCCGAAATAATTGGTTTAAAACTCCAGTGGAGCCCGGTCTTACCCATAATTCCTTGAATTAATTCAAGGTTATCAGAGTAAAATGAAACTCTCTGATTAATGTCCTTACTTGACCTTAATGCCATTATTAACACCCAAACTTCTCCATCTATTTATTCACCTTACATAGAAAATTAACCTTTTTCGAAATTGTTCTGTTTTTATCGATACCAATTGCAGCGATAGCAGCTGGTTCCTTGTTATTAATAAATGAGGCATCACACATCCATATAAGATCCACGTCATCTTCAATTGTTGGGTTCGCTTCTTCGTTATGATCACACTTTATCTCTTCTTTTATTACCCTCCCCCTTCCACTCAGTTTTTCGTCCGAACAATCTCATAATTAAATCTTTTGATTTTTCCAGAATATTGTGAATACTCAAATTTACTCTTTCATGATAACACTTCATTCTTTCTTTCCACAAATACCACATTATGCTCATATATAAGCGGTAACTTGTCTAGATTCCTACCTGTTCTTTGAATACTCTTTAATAATCTTCATAAATCACTTTAAAAAAGATCCATTACAATTCTTATCAATTTTAATTTGTAATGGGGAAGCCGCCCAAACATTCATACTAAACTGACATTTACGGATAAGATGATTGATATCTTCGTTCTCTATCTCACACCATTCACAAATATCATTTTTGATACATATATTTTTTTTGAGATTCGTTTTAACTAGTATAGCATTATTACATATTGATGTCTCCCTATTTATTCTAAATATTAGCCCTTTGGAAACATCCTTTTACGTGAATAATTGACTTATTTGATAGACTTTTATGTTTATTTCGTCATATTACACTTTCTCCCCTTGGAATTAGACTATTTGCATTTTTAGAGCTTTTGTGCATTAATTTGATTATTTTAAGTGCAAAGTTAGTAGGTTTTTGAATTTCATGAAAAACCAATACAAGGAGGAGAAGTGAGGATTAAAGTCTTAGAGTATTTTAGTGTGTTAGGAAGTATTTTTATTCGAGTTTCTAATTTTAGAGTGCACTTTCCTATTTCTATTCTTGAATTATGGATTTATTATTTTTAAAACATATGCGGTTTAATTATTTATTTATTGTGAAACTTTAAAAGATATATGGTAATTAATTAGAGACCAAGTCAAGTCTAAGAAGTAAAGGAAAGAGATTTACATGGAAATAAGAAGATTAAGGAAAGATATATGCAAAGAAGGAAAATATAAAGCTGCCAAATAAATTTGAAACTCCAGCCACGTTCTAAAGACGAGCTCATAACTTAAGATTAGCTAGTAATTTGGGAGAATGGTCTGCACCAATGGATAGAGCTTTCCGAGACAAGTGGTTTCGACTATTGGAACGTGTCAAACAGATAAGTATTGAAGGAGACATGACCAAAACAAATCAGCAGCAGAATCTTACCTTTCTTAGATTTAATGGCTACGAATTAAAGAGTTCTTGACTTGTCCTCCACTCCAAGTAAAGACGAATTAGGGTTTCCCAACACCTTTAAATACACCCATAAGCCTCCTCTTTTCATACACTTCAAAGAATTACACAAGAGGCTTAAGGTTTTCAAGTCAGAGCAAGAAGGCAAGGAGAAACTGAGGTGGGAGAATCCTGTTCTTCCATCAACAATCATCCTACCCTTTAGGTTATCAATTTATCTTTTGTATTTGAACATGAACTACTTTTATTTATTTTCAGTCTTTAATTTTATCATGAGCTAAATTTCTATATATTTGAAAATCGTGTTAAAGGGATGAACCTTAATCAATTAATCTACGTTTTGAATTTGGGATTGTTATGATTTAAATTGAGTTGAGTTTTATATATTGGATATTACTTTGTTTTCATTACTATTTCTTTTAGGAACAACTAGAAATAGCTTTTAGTATTTGCGCTATTCACTTTAGTGGCGAAGTGATCATCCGACAGGGGGGTTTGAATACAGACTTAGGTAATACCCGTGTAATGTCCGTTATTGACCGACAGGCTTAACTAATTACATAGACAAAGAGGTAAAATAATATCATCCGAAGAGGCATATTCGCCCATACAGGGGTTTATAGTACTTTAGTATAGCTCCTAGGTCGACCCGACAGGGGGCTAGGAGATATTAGAGTCCCGACTAATATTATAATTCCAATTCTACCCTTAAACATAGCATAGATTATATTGATTAAGTGGATTCCTTGCGAGACTCAAGTATTTATCTGAAGTTAGACCTTTTATTTGCTTGATTTCTTTCTAGTTAATTTACTTTTAGTCTTTATTTTATTTGCATCTTTTTAATTCAGAAAACCAAAAAAAAATCTTTTATTTTTCTGTTAAGCAGTTATTCTTACTACTTGATTAATATTTGGGTTGAACCTAATCCGTCCCTAAGAACAAACTTGATTATCATATATTACTTGGGACAACTGTACACTTGCAGTTCTGTGGTTCCTCTTATTTATCACTTTATTTACTAACACCCTAAAACCTACCACATATTCTTCAACAAATTCTTTTGATTCGTGACAGGTAGATTATTTTTCCACATGATATCCTAAATTTCATTTCCACTGGCTTCTCCCATAATAGATTTAAAAGCCATTTCTTCATTAACAAGCGAATGATATCCTGATTCTGTTGTATATTCACCGTTTTTACTAAACGGCCAAATAGCTTTATCCTCATCCTCAACCTGACATCTTGGACTTTTAATGATAAATTGAGCAACTTCATAAGGGAAAATTCTTATAATCAATTCTTTATTCTACCCGGTCCCTGAATTATCAAAAAGCTCATAAATAACTTTAATTTCACAACCCCTTGGTTTCTTCAAAACTATATCCTTACTTAGTGGTGGGGCCTAGGGTGTGATAAAATAAGATATAATTAAAGTGCAAAAACACCCTAAAACTACACGGTTATGCAAGTATACAGATCGTATGCAAGTTTTAGATAAAGATTCGTTCCGCAGAGACTACAGAGGTTAGGAGAATCTGATGCAAATACCAAGTGCAAATAATTAAAACTAGAACAACTAAACGCAATTAAAAGTAAAGACAAATAGATTTTTGTTTGATTTTTTAATTAACTAAATTAAACTAAGAATTTAAAAGACAGAAAAATAAATATGAAAGAGAAGTGATATGAGAATATAGCTTAAGCATGTAATCTCCACTAGTTTTGCCGTTCTAAACATGTAAGGGTGAATTATGTAGTATTTCCCTAATCGGTCCCAATATGCTATCGGTACTTTAAAATTGGATTTACCTGTGTCAATAAGGCTTCCTAAGCAAATTTTTCCTGTAATTGGTAAATAGTCACAAGAACTAAACCATAGTGATTAGCTAGCTAGGTTGGGTTGTCAGATCAAACCTAAAACTAAACGTTATGTGCTAAACATGCAATTGAACACCGTGTCAATGGTATCCTAATTACTAGATGGTAATTCTAATGGCGGCCGTCCACAAGAACACAGAATATAAATCCAAACACATAAACAGAGAATAAAAGCTATAATTCTATTTAAAACATTAAATTCCCAAATTAGATAGATGTCAATCAAAACTAGGGTTCATGCATTAATGCTAAAACTTAAGCTAAAGAAATTTAGTTCATGAAAGAAAAGAAAGAAATTACAAATCTAAAGGTAGAAGAAGACATTGTTGATGACAGCTCCTTCCAGACTTCTCTCTTGTGTTGTAAGCTTCCTCTTGGTTTAAGGTTTCACCAAGGATGATTTAAGATTGTTAAGAGGCTGTATTTATAGTGTATAGGTTGACCTAATTCGTTTCTTTAGAGATAAGTTAAGTAATGGACTTCTAGCCCAACTCAAATTCGTAAGAAAATAAAGATAAACACTGCTGCGCTATTTTGAGTGTATCTTCTTCGTTATTGGTCGGATTTAGCTCCATAAGATACCAAAAGAATCGCAACAGAATTATCTAGACCATGTAGAAGGAAACTACCAAATTCGGCCTATTTCTTAGATATAAACACCAATCTTTAGACGTGTGTGCAGAATCCCAGATTTAGGCAGCTTTCCCTTTTCCATCTTTTTAGCTTTTATTTCCTTATCTCCAATTTCCATGCAAATCTCTTTCCATAAGTTGTTGTCTTTGACTTGGACTCTAATTAATCTCCATAATTATCTTTAAAGCTTCACACTAAATAAACAATTAAACCCAATATGCTCTAAAAATAATAATTCTACAAATCAAGACCCAAAATAGGAAAGTGCACTAAAATAAGCTAAAATCAACCTATAAACTAATAAATAAGCCTAAAATGATGTCTCTGAAGTATATTATATTATCACAAATGAGGAGACATCACTTAGCCAGAAATAATTCCATATTTTAAACTTCCTTCCGTTACCCACTTGCCATATTATATGCTTCTTTAGAAATTGAAGTCCTTTGAAAATACTCGCCCAACTCCATGACTTTCTTTTAGTAAGTTTTGCATCCCACATATCACAATTAGGGAAATAAATTGATTTAAGAATCTTATAACAAAAGAGTCTTCATTATTAATTAGTCTCCATGCTTTATTTGCTAACATAGCAATGTTCATTTTATAAAATTCCATGAATCCTAATCCCCCACTCCTCTTTGATCTCGTCAATTTTTTTCCAACTAACCCAATGGATTTTTTTCTTATTGCCTGCGTCCTACCAGAAATTAGCCACAATACTTAAGAGCTTTTTACACAAGATCTTAGGAAATTCAAAAACTGACATAACATAGTTTGGTAGAGCCTGCATAACAGCTTTGATCAGCACTTCCTTCCCCCCTTCGGATAATAAAGATGCCACCCAACTCGATGATTTAGATAATAATCTGTCTTTGATATAATTAAGGTTCTCACTCTTAGATCTTTTGAGGGTTAAAGGTAACCCTAAATACTTGCCCAAATCCCTAGCAATCCCAATGTTTAGTCTTTGAGAAACTTCCTCTTTCATGGATTCCGGTGTGTTTTTACAAAAGAGAATAGCTGACTTATGTAAATTAACTCTTTGCCCCGAAGCATTACAATATTCCATAATAAGACTCTAAAAATTCTCGACTTCTTTCGAATCAACATTAATGGAAAATAGTGTGTCATCCGCGAACAAAATATGAGTAAGTTTAGGGCATTGTCTAGTAATTGAAATACCTTTAATCGAGCCTTCTCTACAGTGAAAATTAATAAGGCTTATCAAGCTCTTAGTAAGCAATGAAAATAGAAGCGGAGAAAGAGGATCGCCCTGTCTAAGACCTTGTTCTGGTTTAAATTTCTTTAACCTTTGTCCGTTAAATTTTATTTGGAAAGAAACCGATGAAATACAATTCCTCACCCAATTAATCCACTTTTTACAAAAACCAAGTGCCCTAAGGGTTTTGTATAGAAATTTCCAATTAACTTGATCATAAGCTTTTTTCCATATCAACTTTTACCGCTGCATAAAATCTCTTAGACCTTCTTTTAGTGTTAAGAAAATAAGACACTTCCTGAACCACAATAACATTATCTTGGATATTACGGCCTTTAATAAAAGCCGATTGTGTCGGTGAAATAATAGCCTCCATTATAGATTGTAGTCGCGTGGCCATAATTTTGCTAATAACCTTGTAACAAAAATTTTCACATGAGACCGTCCTTGATAATCTTTAATAGATTCTTGAGACACGACTTTCGAAACTAATGAGATAACTGAATCATTGATTTTGCTAATATCAAGATTTGAATCAAAAAAATCTTTAACGAATCTATAGATATCATCCTTTATGATTTCCAAAATTCATGATAGAATTTCCTAGGAGGACCATCTGGCCCCGGAGCCTTTCTACCTGACATACTAAACGCAACATCCTTTATATAATCCCCACTTGGAGACTTGATAAGAGATTCATTCATTTCATATGAAACTTTAGATGGTATATGTTGAGTAATATTATTAGGATCCGAAGTTCCATTATATTTAAACAAATTAATATAAAAATCTTGTATAATTTCATTGATTTCTTTCGGATCATCTACCCATTCTTCATCCTTATTCTTAATGTTGCATATTCTATAAAGTTTCCTCCTCCTCATTGTTTTTGCAAAGAAATATCTTGTGTTTTTATCCCGGTTTTTATAGCCAGATCCCGAGCTCTATTTTCCCAATATATTTCTTCAATCCTCCATAATTCATCTATATATTCTTTAATATTATTTTCCGTAGTTTTATTTTTTTCCGATGCTGGTTCATTATTAACAAATATAAGTTCATCTTGTAATTCCTCAATTCTCCTCCTATTATTAAAAAACGTAGTCTTGCTCCACCCTTTAAGAGCTAAACAAGTGGTGTCCATATTATTACAAAACTTTGTAATACTATTACCATTCGGTTTCGTATTCCAACCTTCTCTAATAATCTCTTTACACTGATTATGCTCGAGCCATCTAGATTTAAATATAAAATATTTATCGCTTCTCCCTGTTCTATTATCACGACAAAGAATTAACGGAGAATGATCTGACCCCACAACTGGTGGTACATTTATAATATCATTAGGGAAGGAAGCACACCAATCCATGGATGCTACAACTCCATCTAATCTTTCTTTAATGTTATCCTTTATTTTACGTTGATTAGTCCACGTATAATGACACCCTTTACTCAATAGGTCAATAAGGTGATTCTGATTAATAAACTCATTAAATTTTAAAATACAATCAAGATTAGCTGCCCTTTTTCCTTGTTTCTCAAAGAACTTAGATATATCATTAAAATCTCCAATAATAATATGAGGTTTATCAAGTTGGTTAATCTTTCTCGAAAGTGTTTGCCATAATTTAGTTATTTCTTCATTCTTGTTAGGAGCATATACGCATATGAGATACCATGAAAATTTACTAGATTCATTAATTTCAACCATTACATAATTAGAACATGAAAACTTAATAGAAATAGATAGATCATCCTTCCATAATAGTAGTATACCCCCATACCTAAACGCTCTTCCTCCGGGGTCAACTACATGATAATTATTAAACGACTTAAAATGCGAAAAAGACCTAACATCCTTCCGTCTTAACCTAGTTTCAAAAAGACATGAAAAAGAAGGTTTATTTTTACTAACTAGGGCTTTAAACGACTTTATTGTCAAGGGGGCCCTAGCCCCTTGACAGTAATATCCATTAGAACTAAATCTATATAATAAAACACAACAAGAGACGAACAACGACACATATTATCTAGGTTAAAATAAATAACAACATAGATTTTGCTTGTTGGTATTATGCCCTATCCCTGATCGTCTTATAATGAATTGAACAAATTGAACAGAAGTGTAGTCTGTACACGATAATAGTTACCCCTACAATATTGATGAAATGAATTGAATTTTCTGAATCTATGGCAAACCTTTATGATTATGGTATTCATATACGTAATATAAAGGCAAATCGTTTATTAAGATGCTAACTAAATATCATAAGGTGTTATGATAATGAGAATCTAGCCCATAGAACTTAATCTAAACTTGTTCTTAATCGTAGGATCATCGAGTTAGGACCTCGATGACCCGGTTAGATTAATATGTAGCTAACGAGTATTTATTGTGTAAATATCGATAGTTCTCGTTTACCGAGGTATGTGCATAGATAATGCACATAGCGATGTGCTTATCAAACCGACTAAAACTAGAAATTCCTAATGGTTAATTACCTTGAACTGTCAAGTTGGTTAATCTCTATAAGGAACTTTATGCTTGTAATCCTTTGACCTGAGATCATCACTATAGTTGTGTATGTGCTTGTTATATTTCGATACTGGACTACTAGTGTGTCATAATGTTAGTCGAAAGGATATTGGACATAGCTAAGTATATAAGCTCCCAGGGATGAGTCAAGATGGAATCTATCAACTCTAGGTAAAGAGTTTTAGCTCTACGATGTCATAAGATTATAACGATTGTATCGAATCCTTGGCCAAGGTGATAGAATGAATGAAGAAATGAGTTTCTTAGATCATTCGTCAATCGTTGATAATCAACGTGTAACGTAGTTGATTTTCTAATGGGATTTGACAGTTATACCATATCCCAGCCAAAGATGATCCTTTATCAGGATCTTTGTACAGAGTAACTTCATGTTATCCGGTCGTTGGGGAGTGTTGTTAGACGCCAACCTCGATTATTACTTAATTGAGTTAACTAATACTGGTTTAACAATGAACCCACGTAGTCGCACAATAAACAAGTGGATTGATCTTGCTTCATGTTATGAATTAATTTTATTAATCGAATAATAAATATTAATTAATTATATACTTAGAATAATTAATTATATAAGACCAAACTGAGATAAAAGAGAAAAGGAAAAAAATTGAAGGTTTGTGTATTGAACCACGTATCTTTAATAGTGGGAAATGTAACACTAGTGGCTAGGCTAGTCCAGTCATATGTATAATGTAAAAAATCCAAGTCCACTTCGCAAGTGAGTAGTGATCCAGATTATTAGGATAATCAATTTTCATTACACGCTGATCACTTTTCATTTTTTTTCTAAGTTATTATATATATAATGGGTTTCATTATACGTACATAACTTTTCACTTTTTTCTCTTGAAAAAAAGCCACATAAGACAAAAATGTGTCTAAGAGCCCGTTTGGAAGTGCTTATTTTAGAGTAAAAAAGTGCTTTTAGAATAAAATTCAAAATTTAAAAAAATTATTAAAATTAATTTTGAAATCTAAAATTATTTTAAGTGCTTTTTCTAAGAAGCACCTATTTGGTGCTTCTCAAAAAAGTGTTTTTCAAAGTAAAAAAAAACTCTTAAAATGCTAAAAGCACTTTTAAGTGCTTCTCCAAAAAAGCACTTCCAAACGGGCACTAATTCTCCAAGTCAGAAATGTTTTGAAAATAAAATCAAAACTCGGTGTGCAAAGCGTGGAGGCTTCAATCTTTTAAAGTTGGGTTAGTTGTTCAATTTTTTCATACAAATCCAAAAAGGCACAAAATCCTTATTTTTGTTTTTACCTAAATCATACTAGATTTTTTAGGATTGCGATTATGTTTTCCGCTGCTTATATATATATATATATATGATATAATTGTAATTGTTATCCTTCATTTTCCACATGTCCCTATAATATTAAAACTAAACTAAACCAATTCCATCTTTAAACTAAACCCACGTTGTCAACTCCTTGCTTTTAGCTTAATGCATCACCTTTAAAATTCCAATTTCCTACATCTAGTTTCTTACTTCCAATTATTTTTCATCACCATTAACTCTTATAATTTTGTAATATATAGGTGTGTTATTATTTATTTAATATTATAGCAAAATTTTATATTATTCCTTCTAATATCGTGCCTACGTGCACTAGTTATACGTAGTTAAAAAAACAAAATTATATTGAAGTATGAATGGTTATCTTTATTTACTTGAAGAAAGTCATCATTCAACATTGGGAAGTCAAAAGAAGATTTAATACTGAAAAAAGAGGGACAAACGTGTGTAGAATCAGTTTTGAGAAGTAAGAAGACTTTAATTTGGTTTGAGAAAACAGGCCTTACCATGTTTTTAGTTTCCATGTGCTTCTTTAGAAATTGAATGGGTGTTTGAATAATCAAAATTTGCTTGATGAGACTTATTTCTAGATTAGAATTGATGGAATTCTACCTTTGTTCATCAAAGAAGATAATGTTAAAAGGATTACCAAGAAACTGGGTGAAGTTGAAACAAGTGTGCTACCTGATCCAAACAAATTTAAGCAAAACCCGAGTGTAAAGGTGATGTCTTCTCATTTGTGATAGATTTATATTAGGATGAGACATCATTTTTAGTGATTTAGAAGTCATAATAGTCGATTTTCTTGAGAAATAGTGCACTTTCCTATTTTGAGTCTTGATTTAGTAAAATAAATATTTTTAGAGCATATTGGGTTTAATTATTTATTTAGTGTGAAACTTTAAAGATAATTATGGAGATTAATTAGAGTCCAAGTCAAAGACTACAAGATATGGAAAGAGATAAGCATGGAAATTGGAGATAAGGAAACAAAAGCTAAAAATATGGAAAAGGAAAAGCTGCCTTAATCCTGAATTTCTGCACCTACGACCACAAATCAGTTTATATCTCAAAAACGGTTTGCCGGTCAAGAGCAAAGTTGAATATCTTTCCGAGACGATGAATTTGATATACTCATACGCGTCAAACGGATGAAAATTGAAGCTGCTAGGACCAAAAGAAAAACGGGTCTGATTTCATGTTTTTAGGGTTACGAATTTGAGTTGGGCTTGGAGTCCATTACTTAACCTCTCCTTCGAGAAAACGAATTAGGTCTTCTAAACACCTATAAATACACCCTTATATCACTTGTAAATCATCCTTGCCTGATAGTAATTAGTTCTTAAGGTTTTATTCTTCCAAGTTATTGTAGAGAGCAAGATGATGTCTTTAGTTATTTCTTTTTGTTTATTTCATTCAGGTATGAACTAAACTCCCCATAGTTTGGGTTTTGCATCATGTATAATCTATGAATTCTAATTTCTTTCTATCTAAGTTTCTTTGGTAATTACATGTTTTAATCTGATATTAGCTGCTTACCTTTATATTTGTTTATATGTTTTGATTTAATGACTGTTTTCCTTGCTAGTGCACGAGTATAGGATTACCTTAATAATAGTTAGATGATCACCTTAGATGGGTGTCTAATTATTGAAACACCACATAACGTCTAGTGTCGATATTAGTCCTGACAATACTGATTCTAACTAGATAGTCATTAGGGTATAATTTTATCACTATCACCATGTATGGAAATTGATTGCTTAGGGCCTTAGTAGCGTTTGATAACCCTATTTGAATCAGCCTCGTGGTGTGTCTATAGCCCCCTTAGACGCTCTCAAGGTCTAAGGTATGGGAATTTAGAATCCTGACTAAATATACAAGAGCTAATTATCTCCCTTATTAACTAGATCTAATAGAAAGAATTAGAAGGATTAGTGCATACTAGCAAAACCTAAGTTATACTTCTCATCTCATATTCTTCGTATTTATTTTATTGTCTTTTATTTTCTTAGTTTAATTAATTAATTCTGAAATCTATTCCTTTTATTTTCTGTCTTTTAATTAATTATTGCTTACTCGTTCTTGCTACCCATTCGACTAGCACACTAAGTCCTTGAGAACGAACTAAACTTATCAACTAAACTTGCATACGTCCTGTAATACTTGCAGTACTGTGCCTGTCTAGGGTGAGAGTGCGTAGTTTTCTTGACTTATATTTGTCTTATTTTTATCACACCTTAGACGACACCAAAAGGTCAGAGTCCCTTGGAGGATTGATAAACCTCTCGAATTCAGCTTCTATTTCTACCAACGCCACTAGAAGCATGCTTGGGTGTTCTGCAAATATGAGAAGCTCTTGGGTTTATTACAAATATGAGAAGCTAATGGGTGTAAATATGACCGATCTAGTTAGGCCTCTTAGCAAATAAGAGTTTTTAAGTCTTTGTGGCCCAACTGATAAAAGCCCAAAGATAGATAACTTCAAAAAGTAAGAACCAGACTATCGTAGCCCATCTAAGGATCACATCAATTTTATCAATAAGACCCAACTAACACAAATGACATAGTTTTGTTTGGGTCTTTGGAGAGAAATGAGATAAGGAATCGTCAAGTAAGAATTGACCTAGGGCTTCCATTTGAAGTAGAAGAGAAGAATGAAGAGAACATATACGCAGTTTCTCTCGAAGTTGATGATATTTTGTGGAAGACACTATCAGAGGTGGCGATAGTGAGATGGCGGAGAGAGAAGGGAGTAGATGGACCATAGAAGAATACACCTAATATGATGTCTCCAACCTAGATTAATTCATCACAAATAGGGAGACATCAGGCGTCTAGCCTATGAACCAATGAGAGAACTGGGGTACATAATATCTAAAAAGAAACCATTAATTGAATCTCCCCCGCAACTAGAAGAGAAGCCTCTTCGATCACACTTGAGGTATGCTTGTTTAGGTACTAACAACACTCTACCTGTTATTGTTTCAGCTGCTTTAACAGGTCCTCAAGAAGACAAAATGTTGCGTATACTGAGAGCTAATAAAGAGGCAATCAGTTGGACTATTGCTGACATCAAAGGTATTAGTCCATCCTATTTCCAACACAAAATTATTCTGGAAGATGACAGTGCACACTTAGTTGAAGGGCAACGGAGATTGATGCCAGCTATGAAGGAAGTGGTGAAGAAAGAAGTCATCAAATTACTAGATGCAAGAATTATTTATCTCATAGCTAGTAGTGAGTGGGTGAGTCTGGTTCAATGCGTACCAAAGAAAGGTGGTATCACTACTGTCCTGAATGCTCAGAAGCCATACCCTCAAGAACCGTTGTTGGTTGGAGAGTGTGTATGGACTACTGTAAGTTGCATAAGGCCACCAGAAAAGATCATTTTCCCCTCCGTTTCATAGATCAAAAGTTAGATGAATTGGATGGAATAGAGTAAGATTATTTTCTTGATGGCTACTCCTGATATAATCAGATTTATGTAGACCCTGTAAATTAGCACAAGACATCCTTTACATGTCCTTTTGGTACTTTTGCTTTCCGTAGGATGCCATTTGGGTTATGTAATGCACCTGCTACTTTCCAGAGATGCATGATGGAAATCTTCTGGGACATGGTCGATAATTTCCTTGAGGTATTTATGGATGACTTTTTTGTGTTTGGTCATAACTTTGATGAGTGTTTACATAATTTAGAAAAGGTGTTAATTAGATGCAAGGAAACTGATTTGGTTTTAAACTAGGAGAAATGTCACTTCATGGTTCGTGAGGGTATATTGTTGGGATACAAGGTTTCGAGTTCAGGTTTAGAAGTAGATCGTGCAAAGATTGAGGTAATCAAGACTCTTCTCCCTCCTATTTCTGTAAAAAGGGTAAGAAGCTTTTTAGGTCATGCTGGTTTTTATCGCCGTTTCATCAAGGATTTCTCTAAGATTGCTAAGCCACTATGTAACTTATTTAAGTGCTCATATTAATTATACCGTGGCGGAGAAGGAATTATTAGTTGTTGTGTATGCATTTGACAAGTTTCGTTCTTCTTGGGGCGAAAATTGTTGTGTACACAGATCATTCTGCTATCAAATACCTCATGGAAAAGAAAGATGCAAAGCTGCGTTTGATTAGATGGGTGTTATTGTTACAAGAATTTGATTTAGAGGTCCGAGATCGAAAGGGTTGTGATAATCACGTTGCAGATCATTTATCGCGTCTTGAAGGTTATGAGTTTAATAGTGGACCAGAGTTGGTCAAAGAAGAGTTTCATGATGAGAGTTTATTTCGATATATGCAAATGAAACTCCTTGGTATGCAGACATAACAAATCTTATTGTGGGTGGTTCTTTTCCTGAATGAGCTACTTCACAAGAGATAAAGAGACTGATTCATCGTGAAAAGCAATTCTTTTGGGATGATCCTTTCCTCTACAAAACATGTAGTGATCAGACGGTGATAAGATGCATACATCAGTATGAATCACAATCAGTGATCGTGGGTCTTCATGATTCACCCTATGGAGGACATTTCAAAGGTGACCGCACAGCTGCTAAGGTATTGCAATCCGGGTTTTATTGCCTACTTTAAATAAGGATTGTCATGAATACGTTAAGAAATCTCATAGATGTCAATTCACCGGTAATATATCTAAGAGAGAACTAGGTGAGCTAGCTCATCTGGCTAGGGCTCTGTTTCTCAAGTGAGAGGTACAAGGTTTGAATCCTGCAGGCGGCAGAAAGTTATTAGAGTTTTGAAAGTTCTCTCAAGTGAGAGGTACATGGTTCGAATCCTGCAGGCGGAAGAAAGTATTATTAAAAGTTTGGAAAGTTTCCAAGGTTTGAAATCCTCCCCAGAACATGGGCAACCTACCCATGTTCTAAATTTCCTGGATGTATGGTTGGGGAGGCAGTCATATCTCCCGTGGGACTAGTCGGGTGTAAGCCCTGAACCCTCGTACGAAAAAAAAATATCTAAGAGAGATGAGAGTACACGTAATAATGTACTTGAAGTTAAGATATTAGATGTGTGTGGTATTGATTTCATGGGTCGGGTCCCTTTGTACCATCCAATGGAAATCAATACATCCTACTGGCTGTTGATTACGCCTCTAAATGGGTAAAGGTTGTAGCTCTACCAACAAAAAATTCACGAGTGGTGATTAAGTTCTTGAAATCACACATCTTCACTATACATGGTACGCCGTACGCCTAAATTTATTATAAGTGATGGAGGTTCCCATTTTGTTAATAGATACTTGAAGGCGGTTTTAGAGAAGTATGGGGTGAGACATCGTGTATCTACTGCTTATCATCCACAAGAAAATGGGCAAGCTGAGGTTTCTAATCGAGAAATCAAATATATTTTAGAGAAAACTGTTGGTTCCACACGCAAAGATTGGTCAGTGAAATTAGATGATGCATTGTGGGCATATCGTACTGCATTTAAAACATCAGTGGGTGCATCTCCATATCGCATGGTTTATGGTAAGGCTTGTCACTTACCTCTAGAACTTGAATTAGGTGCATATTGGGCGATAGCGGAGATGAACATGGATCATACGTTAGCCAGTAAGAATCTTTTGATGAATTTGAATGAACTTGATGAGTTCTGATTTCATGCCTATGAGAATGCTAAACTTTAAAAAGAAAAAACTAAGAAATGGCATGATAATCGCATTCGTTAAAAGAAGTTTAAGGTTGGACAGATGGTCCTCAAGTATAACTCCAAGTTCTGTAATTATCTGGGTAAGTTGATATCGAAATGGTCTGGTCCCTTTGTAGTGACCAAGGGCACACCTCATGGAGCTATAGAAATTGGGAACCCAGCTGAACAACGCATATTTATGGTGAATGGACATCGCCTAAATATTTATCATGTAGGCGAGGATACTAATTACATGGTGAATCCACATCCTGGGTAGATGAGAATTTGAAATTTGCGACCGGCAAGCCGGTCAAATATCTGGAATGAGACACGATACACGCAAATTCAAAGTGCGTCGCTGAGAAATTGAAGAGAAATTGGCGATAACTCGCGCCGGCTAGCCGGTCATCTCACCGGTATGCCGGTGCGCCCGCCAACATTGAAAGCCTAGCCATTATATTACCAATTCCTCTTTATTTAACAAATACTCACACACAAGACACCGTTATTGACGAACCACAGCCCATTAAGTACCGGCAAAATACCATTAAAACACCCAAACATCACAAATCCTTCCCTCTAGATCCTAACACATAATCAACATCAAATTCTTCCAAAAACACCAAGAAATCTTCACTTTAATCCTAAATACTTCTTCATCAAAGCTTAAATCTTACCCATTAAACCTCTCCAAATCCATCCTATAATCATTACCCATTTCATTTAACACCATAAACTTTCTTTCTTAATCCTCAAAACATCAAAGTTCAAAACTTTTCTCTAGTTTTTGAATTTTTGAAGTTTTGAGTTTGGGGTTCATTGGGATGACAAACAAAATCGATTCCTTGTGCTACAATCGAAGGCCAAGAGGTAAGCCTAACACCAGAAATACTCTTGGGGATATTCCTAACAAAGCTATTGAAATTCCAGATTCGAGTTCTAAGTCAGAAATTGGAGAAGTTGAGAATACTATGAAGAGGAAAGAGAACCCAAGGAAGGCTACTCCTAAAAAGCCTATCTTGGAAGAAAAAGAAGTTGAGGACACAGAGGTAAGTGAACAGGTTGTTGGATAACGTTTTGTTAGAAGAAAAACAATGGCTATGAAACCAAAACCTAAGAAGCCATTCGTAAGTTGGAAAGATCAAGTTCATGAGCGGTTTGCTAGTATATCTTTTGGTGTTGAGAAAGAATTTTTGATGAATATAATGGACGGTGAATTCAAATATTACGCGGTTGTCTGTGATGAGTTTGGTTGGCAAGAATTGAGAAAAAGTGACTTAAGTTATTTTCTGGCCTTGGTTCGAGAATTTTATGAAGAGCTGATCTTTGCGGAAGGTAATGCTATTGAAGTCTGTAGAAATATTGTCCCTTTCTCAGTTGAGCAAATTCGTGAAGTATTCAAATTACCAACCTTGAAAGATCCATGCAAATACCTTGAAGAGCTCAATGATCCAGCATTCGAATGGGAGTCACTTTATAAACATGTTCTTATTCAAGGGATACAGCCCATCCCCTAGGGTGATATATATGAAGGTCACGCATTTAGTAGTGATTTATTACCACGTGCTAAAGTATGGTCCCGTTTCATTATTCCTACTTTCTTTGGTAAGAACCACATATCTGAGGTCACACGTGAGCAACTCATCTTCATTAAATGTATTATTGATAAGAAGGAGATTGATGTAGTAGTGTCATTTATAATGTCGTCATGGTTTACACCAAAGCTCCTATTGACGCACGCAACCTCAAGTTCCCATGCACTATCACGAAAATCTGTATGAACGCAAATGTGCCAATTCGAAACAATGAGGATGAACCGGCAGAAAAAGGTGAAAACGTTAGATCGATTTCAATTGCAAATGTTGACAATGAGGCCAAGAAAAATGGTATGGAGTTGGATAAGCCGTTTGGAGAAGAAACCAAATCTAGACCTCCTAAACGCAAGACTAGAGTTTCCATAGATCATGAGGTAATTGAAAGAATGAAAGCACTAGAGGAGAAGCATAAGGAGGTGTTAAAATCTTTAGGAAAATTTACAAGAGAGTTGGTGTTTTTGAAGAACATACTTGATAGGGTGCGCGATTTACAACATGTCACCTACACAATGCTTAAGAAAGTAACCCAACATAGACGTAACAGTGAAAACCAGACTAGTACTGGTTAAGATGCGTTTTTCTATCCTTTTTCTCATTTAGTAGTGTATAATAGTTTATTTTCTTTATCGATTCTTATCGAGTCGTGGGGACACGACTCATTTTTGAGTTTAGGGTGGGGTTCGTTGCCTTATCCCAATTTTTATGCGTTATTTGTTTTATTGCTCTCAATAAAAATAAATTTAAGGGTTGCGTCTGACTGTACAGTATTTTAAATGTCCCCATTAAGCATACTTTTTATGAATTTATGATAGAAAATAGTAGACTTTAGGAGTTATTATAAAACGCACTTAGATTGCATGCAAACATTAGGTAATTGATAGAAAAATTAATTTACAATGCAAAAGAAGCAAACTTGTACTTAAGAAAAATGTATGGTTTGTAGAACGTGAGATCCGAATTAGTAAGAACCCACTTAGGTATGAACTAGAGGCAAGCTATGTAACTATGAAAATGATGGAGGCAGATTTTTGATAGCCATTTGAGACTTTTTAGCCTTCTGTCCCTTAATTTAACATTTTCCTTCTTAGCCCCATTTTAGCCTTTAAGCTTTTCTTTTGTCATAAGTATATATCCCCTTAGTTTATTAGACAGTTCCATATGACCCGCACTTGAATCACGATCATGAGACTTCATGTCTTAAGCTTGAGTTTGGGGTGGTTGGTCTCATTATTGGGTAATTACATTGGGAGGGATTTTTATGCGTTTTTATCTATGCGCAATTGTTGATGACATATTATATGTAACAATTTGTCGGGGTCTTTAAAAAAAATTATAAGAGACATGGCCATTCACATCAAAATGATGGTCAGGGATATCTTATAAATATATATATATGAGAAAAAATAAAGTAACCGGCAAAGTTGAAGTTTAGAAATCATCTTCATTGTTTATTACGTAAATATGGGGAAGCTAAACTAGTGCATCAAATAGGTTGAGTGAGAACATATTCAAGTGCAAACTCAAGTTCATAGACAGTTGTTGATGGTAAGTGAGGAGAGAGTCAAAAGCTCACTTCAAACTTACCAAATATACATTCCATACCATCCTTAAGCCTATGTTAAATCCATAAAGTCCTTGTGATTCCTAGATACATAGTGAATTCATATTCAGCTAATAGGGAGTAAGCTAAGTCGAGCGTTCAAAGCGAGTAAGGATCAATGAAGACCCTATAACCACCATCTTGAGATAAGTATAAGTGTAACCTTCTAGCATTGTGAATTTAATTTTGAATTGATATTACTGGTGTTTGATTTTGCATGATATGTGTATGTGTATATTAATTCCTAAGTCATACTATATGAAATTTGTTTTAAGTTGTGCTTTGGGTGTTATTCACTCGACTCTCCATTTTTGCGTTCACCCAAGGCCTTTGTTTTTAATTTACTTTGTCGGGACAACAAAGGTTTGAGTTGGGGGTCTTGATGTTTCCCGTTTTGTTCTAAATATTAGCCCTTAGAAGAGATTATTTTAGGTGAATATTAGACTTACTTGATAGACTTTTATGCTTATTTCGTTATATTTCATTTTCTTCCTTTAGAATTATGTTATGTCATTTTTTGAGTTGTTGTACGTTAATTTGTTTGCTTATAGTGCAAATTTCTTAGATCCATGGATGGTATGGAGCACCAATACAAGGAGGAAAAATTGGAATTAAAGTCATAGATCTAGCGGAGAAGTCAAAGGTAAGAAGAGATGATCAGAAGAGTTGACTAATGGAGAGGAGAATCTGGAAAGTTGTTACAAATCGATGTTTTTGAGCCACTTAGCCACTGATTCAGCCATGGAGCCCTGAAATACAGAAGCTTCATGTTTGAGTTAGGAAGATTTTGGGACTGGAATCAGGTGATTTGGAGTTGAGCCGCAAAAGTTACGACCGTTTTACTAACAACTTACATCAGTTACGGAATTTCTTATTTGGACTTGGGGTTTTCTCATTTAACTTATTACTTTTAAGTAAAAAGCCCAATCCAATTCCTTTACTATGAATAAGAATTTAGATCTTATTTTTAGACACACTTCATATTACGCTTCATTATTTTACAAGAGAAAGTCAAAGCAAAAAGGAGAAGAAAAAAGCTAGAGCTGGAGAAAGTCATTTCTTCCATCAACAGCCAATTCCGACCCTTAAATTAGGTTCTCTATTCTTTTTCTGTAATTGACAATGAATACATTTTATTTTATTTCAGTAGTTTTTAGTTTTGTCATGAACTAGTTTCCTTAGTGCTTGATCATCGTAATAAAGGGTTGAACCCTAATTAATTTTATTCATGTTTCTGAATTTGGGATTTTATAATTTAATCAAAGTTGAGTATTTTATATCCGTTGTTACTTTGTTCTTAATTACTATTTCTTTTCAGTACAACTAGAAATAGGTTTTAGTAATTGGGCTATTCACTTTAAGTGGACAAAGTGATCATCCGACATGGGGGTTTGATTACAGACTTAGGTAATACCCGTGTAATGTCCGTTATTGACTGACGGGCTTAACTAATTACATAGACAAAGAGGTAAATATTTCACATCTGAAGAGGCATATTCGTTCGGTAGGGGTTTATAGCACTTTAGGATACCTCCTAGGTCCACCCGACAGGGGGCTAGGAGACTTTAGAATCCCGACTAGTATAATAATACCGACTCTACCCTTAAACAGAAACATTAATTGAATTGATTAGGTGGATCCCTTGCGAGACTCAAGTAAATTTCTCATCCTTGCGTCTATACTATTTACTTGCATTTATTATTTCAGTTAACCATTTTAGTATTTTACTTTATCGTGTCATTAATTCTAATAAAAATAAAAATAAAAACTTTATCATTTACTTTTCTGTTTTTAATGATTAATTATACTATTCCAAATAATACTAGTGTCATAACTAACCGTGCCTGAGAATGAATTCTGTATTATTTACACATTACTTGGAACGACCCGTGCAATTGCGGGTGGTGTCCCTCTCAAAAGGGGTGGTGAGTTTATCACACACCAGGAGACACCAGAATAGTTTTGTAGGATTGTTCTACAACAACCCCTCGGGGATTTATGATACAAAATTGAAATTGTCTGGAGATTAGTACACCCCTAAAAAAAATAAGCCTGATTGAGTCTTCAAAGGCTCTTCGTACCAAGGTAATATTATTGTCTAAGACTACAAATAAATTTACTTACATCGAGAAATTGGGTGTTAACCTTAATATGTATATGGTTGCTTGAAGGGCTTGATCCCCATAGTCTTGTCCACTAAAATATAGATTTTGAGGT
Source organism: Nemophila menziesii (assembly GCA_029959085.1). Taxonomy (NCBI): domain Eukaryota; kingdom Viridiplantae; phylum Streptophyta; class Magnoliopsida; order Boraginales; family Hydrophyllaceae; genus Nemophila; species Nemophila menziesii. The sequence goes on from JARWIR010000021.1 coordinate 21,316,991, forward strand.
GTTGCTTGATAGACATTGTCTTGGGGATGAGGTTGGTACGGATTTCATTGGTGATAACTCTGAAAATTTCCTTGATTTACCTTGGAACAACCATAGGTTTTGTTCACGACGCTCACCTGCGAATTTATTTCTTGGATGCTTTCTTTAACAATCATGGGAGTTGCTTCAGTTGATATTCTATGCTGGAAAACTTAGCATCCACATCAGTATTACCATATAATCTTGACGTACTTCTCGTGGTATTAACAATAAGAGTTCACGACTATGGTCAACTCCTCTTAGTTTCTACTATTTTCTCCATACCAATCGATGCTTCATTTGGATCCATGGATACAAAACCACCACCACCACCAAGTTTATCTACTCTCAATCTTGAACTCGCGTCGAGTCCCTTATAAAACATGGATAGCGGTAACTCGGGCATGTACCCATTTAATGGACAATTTGCCAACTTCTCTTAGAATCTCGGCCATACTTTGCCAACACTCTCACCGACTTATTATAAGAAATTCACAAGCTCTATTTGATCCTTCAATTGCATATACATAGCATAAAATCAATCAGTGAATCTCTCTTAAAGCTCATCCCAACTTTATATTACCTAAAAAGGTTGATAATCTAATCAGGTCCTTGCATTTCCGGTCAAGAAGAACTGAAACATGAAATAATACATCCGCTCTTGAGTAACACCTTCAGTAATCTAGTTGTCACATATTTGTATGAACTTATGAACAAAATGGACTGGATCTTGGTGTGTAGCTCCACTATAATTACCGTAGCTCAAGAATCGACTAATCATGCTCTGATCAGGCTTAAATGGAACGACTTGAATAGTTGGGGGTGAGAGTCCCTATTGGTTTCACTCAAAATGGGCCAGGAAGGCCTTATTCTCAATGTTAATTATTTTAATGAGCTATCTAAGAACCTGAAAATGTTAAAAACAAAAATAAAAGCGTAAATGGAACAAAAAAACTACTACGCTAAGAAAAAACACAAAACTAACGATGTTATCCCCAATAACGGTGCAAAAAACTTGTCGTCTCCCAAGGTGTAATAAAAAAACCTCAAGAGAGCGGGACTTTCCACAAGTGTACATATTGTTGACATGTAATTAAGATAAATAAGTAGAGTATCGTCTCCACATGGACTACGAAAGTTAATCTTTGGATAGTGTTCTTATAAAGTGTAGTAGAAAGAATTGATAGATTATCTACGCGAAATATAAACATATATTTATATTATATAATATGAAGAGTCATATTTCTCCTATAAATTCGACCTTCATACCATTTTCTTGTATCAAAGTTAGAATGAAAGAAATTGATTTATAACCAGTTGGGTTAGCTCAACTGGCTAGAGCCTTGCTATTTCTTCAACACTTGAAGGGAAGATCTAGAGTTCAAATCCCTTCATTAACGGGTGTAAAGTAAGAGGTACAAGACTTAAACCCCTCCCTGAACATGGGTAACCTAGTTCTGATATACTTGGGAATATACATGAGGAAGCGTGTATATCCACGTGGAATTAGTCGTGGTACGCGTAAGCAATCTTGGATCACCCATGTAACAAAAGAAAAAAAGAAATTGATTCATACTATACTCTTTTCATTTGTCTTATCTTAGTTTATAAAAAAACATTATTTTTTATCAACTATACTTTAATGATAAATAAATCTTAAGTTTTATAAATAAAAAATAAAATAATTAATAAATCATAATAATTTAGTCAAACATGCATTCTATTTTTATTTTATTTTTAAGTTAATTTTTATACAAAAAATTATAATTTATTGAAAATATAAGGTTGTGTATATTTGGCAAGGTTAAATGATGGGAAAAACTTCTATATTAAGACAAAGGCAAAACTCATTGGAAAATAATATGCAAAATTAGTTGTTATAATCTCTATATTATTTAAAAGAATAATGATATATACTATCTAAAATCATATCATTCAATTACTATTCAATAATGTGGCGTGAATTAGTTGGTTATAAATAGTTAATTTTTTTTATCTAATTAAAAATGTATTACGCACCAATTCACGCCACGTCATGGGTGATAATCGGATGATAAGATTTTAGGTGGTATATATCATCACTCTATTCAAATATTGCACTTAAATTCCAAATTAATATTTTTTAATGAAATTATCCTATGAGTTTCTATGTTATACAAAACAATATATATTTTTACTATAAAAAAAGAATTATTTATACATATAAAATAATTATAAATCTAATAAGATAAATTTTTCTATGTTATACAAAACAACATATAATTTATCATAAAAAATAAATCATTTATATATATATATATATATATATATATATATATATATATATATATATATATATATATATATATAATAATTATAAATCTAATAATTAACATTATCATATGAACATGGCTCCGCCCTTATTTTTTTTGCATGAAATTGGTATCGGCAATCACAAATTTTTTGTGGAGCTCTGGAGAGAGGATCAAAATAAACTAGTTAGCATGGAAAAAAATGGCAGTTGAAAAATTACTAGGAGGATTAGGTTTCAGAGACTTTAAATGCATGAACATAACCTTACTGACGGCACAAGTGTGGAGGGTCATGTCAAACCCAGATATTCTAGCAGCACGACTATTAAAATGAATATACTATCCAAGATCAGAAATAACAAAGGTCAAACTACGACAAAGCAGAACATGGAGTTGGGCAAGCATTATGGAAGGAAAAGACTTCATTATGAAACATAGAATATACCACACAGGGAATGGAGAAAAGGTAAACATATGGAATGATAGGTGGATTGACATAACATGGAAACTTGAAAGATCACAAAACTGCAAATTAGAAACAGTTAACCAATTTTGGCAACGGAAGCCAAGGAATGGAATACTGAGACACTGGACACAATTTTTCCACAACCCTTAATACCCGAGATTACAAAAATCTGACTATTGGACACTGCCCACAAAGACATATTTATATGGCCACACTCGAAAAACAGGCAATCCAAGGATATAAAGTTTTAACAGAAGAGGAAGTCATAAATGAGTCACAAACGACGACGGCAACAACAAACATCAACCCAATATTATTGAACATGGTATGGAAAGCAAATGTACCAAAGAAAATCAAAATATTCATTTGGAAAACATGTAACAACGCGATCCCCACAAAACAAAACTTGACAAAGCGGAAATGCACCGACTCACCCAATTACGCATGCTGTTAGACGGAGGAAGAATCAGTGTCTATTACTATTTTGTAAGGTATCACAAGCGATTTGGGCGGCATCAACCCTACAGATTAGGATGCAACAACAAGACACACGCGATATAGGTAGCTGGATATAAGACATCATAACATCATACTCAGAAGGAGGATAGGAAGGGAACAAAGTCACAAACTACCTTTTCATACTCATCTGAAACATATGGAAGGTAAAAATGAAAGCACACCATGAAGATACCATCATAGACGCGGACCAGGTAACAAGAACTACACAGCGCCTGATGGGGGAATTACATGTGGCCATCGTGGATGATTAATCAGGTCACACAACAAAATAGTACCCCAGTTTTGGGACACGGTCATACAACAAACTCAAAATACGGAAGGCATAACCTTTTTGTGCGATCATTGGGCACTGAATATGAACATACATGTATCGGTATTGTACATATTCACCGTAGGAACAACCATAGAAAGGAGATACATAGCACAATCAAATGTGATTCAATATTAGAAGGCGAAGCGATAGCAGTGATGAAAGCTACTAAACAAGATGGACTACTCTGCCGATCATCCGAAGAATCCAGAAAATGCGGAAGAATTAGGCTAAGTAACCTACCGGCATCTCCCGCGTAGGCTTAACTGGAAAAGCGTCTCTCTTGCTAAAAAGGCTAGACACAGACCCAACAACAGGGTAACGACAACATATTCACTCCTCGGGGGATTCCCGAGACTAGTAGTTTGATGACATAACTCGGACGAAGTAGGAATCACTATAAACACGTCCAAAAAATATCCCTAGATTATCTAGAAATTGCACTTAAGTCGAATTCATTTTTTTAATTAAATTATCCTATTTCTATGTTAAACAAAACAACATATATTTATCATAAAACAATTATTTAAATAATAAATATAAATCTAATAAAATAAATTTTTCTATCTTATACAAAACAACATATATTTTATCGTAAGAAACTAATTATTTATATATATAAAATAATTATAAATCTAATAAAATAAATTTTAAAAATAAAAGAAAAATGAAAGAAAAAGGGTTAATGCCCTCTTAAATCAAAATGACAAACCAACTTTTTATTTAGATTACACAATAATTTAGATGAAAAGATTACTATAATACCCTTATTATAGTTGTTGTCTTTGACCATATATTTATTCCCATTTAAATCAAATATTATCATAGATGTAAAAATCCACCTACTACTAATTTTATTGCACGCGCACGTCCGTGATTTTTTTAAAAATCATCATAACTAATTCTAAAAGAATCAAAAAAATAAAAACATTGCATTTTTAGATGATACAAATTAATATTTACGTCTATAATTTTTTTTTGAATTTTTAAATTTTTTGGTTTTGATTTTTTTTAAATGGGATTTTGTCCCATCTGTAATTTTAAAATTGAGATGAATTTGTCTCATCTCCATTCTAATACTGAGATGGGATTTGTCTCATCTCTATTGTATAACTAAGATGAGATTTGTCCCATCTCTATTGTATAGCTAAGATGGGATTTGTCACATCTCTATTGTAAAACTAATAAAAAATGTATAATGTGTTGGAGATGATGATGTGTTGTTTCGCGAGATAGAAAGCCTTGACCTGGTGGGGTTATGTATGTATGTCGGAAGATTGATAGGATTGTTCCGTCCAGTTTTACTATTCCTACTCCGATTTTGTTTGCAGAGCTTTCGAAACCTAAGGCTATTAGCTGCTTATTCTTCTGATTCATTCCCTATAATTTACGTTTATATAAGAAATAACTTATTTACTTTGAATATTGATGACTTGAGAAGCAATAATTAGTTGAAATGAAGAAAATTACTGTTTCTAGTTTATTATTTAACATTCAAAATTAAATTATACGAGTCATCAACATTATTAAACACTAAAACAAAAAAGAACTCGTTTAATACTGAGATGAGATTTGTCTCATCTCTATTGTAAAACTAAGATGGATCTATCCCATTTGCGATTAAAACCTTCCACCACCATCACCACGACCCCCCAACAGCATCATCACCCTACCACCACCACCTTTACCTACTACTAATTTCATTACACACGCGCGCGTCCGTGAATTTTTTTTTAATTCGTTATAACTAATTCTAAAAAAGCAGAAAAATAGAAAAATCACATTTTTAAATAAAGCAAATTAATATTTACGTCTATGATTTTTTTGAAATTTTTTTATGTTTTTTGATTTTTTTTAATTTTTTTTCGTAGTGAAATTCATGTTTGCGAAAAGAAAAATGTTTAAAACAGTAAATATCGTGTCTGCGAAAAAAATTAAAAATAAAAATAAAAAAATTAAATAAAAAATCATAGGCGTAAATATTAATTTGTTTTTTCGAAAATTACAAATTTTTTATTTTTCTGATTTTTTTAAAATTAGTTATGACGATTTTAAAAAAATTCACGGACGCGCGCGTGTGTAATGAAATTAGTAGTAGGTAGTGGTGGTGGTGGTGGTTGTGGTAATGGTGGTTAAATACATAGTAGTGGTGGTTGTGGTGGTACCCTATTATTTGTTTAATATTTAAAAATAAATATTGTATTAAAAATAATATATTTAATAATAAGTATAGTAAAGGTATAAAAAATATAAAGAAAATATTTTCAATAAATAATTATTTTATTAGGTATTTTTTTATAAAATAAATTATTAAAGGCTTAATATAATAATTATGTAATTTTATTAGGTTTTTTTTAAGAAATACCTCTATTTTTAATTAATAACAATAAAAAGGTAAGAAATTAAAATGGTAATAGATTTTGATTTAAATGGGAAACTGGATAATCTAATTAAAAAAAAATAATAACCTATCAATTTTTGAACATAAACTTTCCTAATAATGATTTAAATTGGCATTTTCTAAAAAAAAAAATTCTGATTTTTATTAAAAGGTCGTTAATTTTATCTTTTTCGAAAAATGGGGGTGGGTGGGGGTAAGGGGAGGGAGAATGGTCCCCACACATGAACATGGCTCCACCCCTACGGCGATATGAGGTAATATTCCTCAATACAACTTGTGCTTTCCATATTACTCACAAATTAACAAAAGTTTCTCTAAAATTACATATAAAACATAAATCTAAGTATGAGTTATATTTTCCTATCAAACAATCCTATACATATAATATCTACCAAAATCGATCATCAGGAAAATCATCATACTTTCTATTCTCTATTTCTTACAAGATTATTTTGCCGTTTAAGATAAACCGCATATAAAATTTCATTCCATACATCAGGTACACCAGGCAAACACCAATGACTACAGTCTTGTTTATGTAACGGAGCCGTTACATTTGGCCCTAAATAATACACAGATGAATGACCATCTTTTCTTCGACTTGTCATATTCGTAACATTTAATATACTCATCTTTTGCAACTTTAACTTCTTCAAATACCTAGATAAAACATCATTTACTATGTTTAATTTGTCTGATGATGATGAGATTTGTGATGAAGTTAAATCCGGTAGTGTCTCTAAGTGACAGCTTCCACCAACTTTCCAATCTCCACCTCTGTTCATTAACATAGTTGAGGGACCTATTGTGAAATTTTTATTAATTGTAAAAGTTAAATGATAAGGCAAACCTGAAATGAACTGGAGCATAGCTACGAAAGAAAACATGAGACTTTGTCATGTTAACTTCATGACTAATCCAATGAAACAATGTTACAAGTGATCTTCGAAAAGCATTTTCTACGCTTAATTTCTTTTTAATCTTTGTCCCTTCTTGAAAGTAACAGCCCCTAAATCGTGACATTTTAATTAAAAAAAAAATGAAAAAAGGGTAAATTTATTTGTATATATAATTATACATACACTCGAATAGTCTTCTCGTAATTCCACCAATGTCCACTATTAAAAATCAATATATCAGCATCTTTCCAGTTAGTAGAGCTCCAATCCATTTGGTCAAGCTTTAAAGTCAACTTAACATTAGGTGGGGCCCAAGAAGGTGCACGGCTTTGTAACACTAAAAATGGAGCTCTGTAGTATTCAATTGTACAGTTGAAATCGATGAACTTGTAAACTAATGAACCTGTGTGTTTTGTTATTGGGTAACCATGGATTTCATATATTGAAGATTTATTAGTAATTGAAGAAGATAACATGCATAGAAGAGATTCCCATTGGTTTCTTCCAATTGAGTCACCCACAAATACAACTCGTAGATTCCTTAACCTTTCTAGCATATCTGTTGCATAAAATCTGTCCATGATAATTTAAGTTACATGTATTAAAAATCATTCTTTTCATTTCATATGAGTAATAATTATGTGTATTGCAAAATTTAAAGTGAAAAATTATTTAAATAAGAAGAAATATGAGAATAAACCTGGGTAAATTGCAAGCTTTAGGTTGCCAACGCCATTTAGTATAGAAATTATCAGGTCTACCATTTTGAGAACATCTAAATCCTTCATCTAAAAATTCACAGTTTTTTGATTCATAAATTGGATAACTTTCATCCCAAACCCAATTTCCATCAAATATATCACACGCTTCTGTTTCTTCTTCAATAAAGTTGACTCTTTTATTATTACTAACCTTTTCAAGTGATGCAAGTGATGCAAGTGATGTTGACCCATTATTCAATCCGAAAAACCAAGTTGATGAATATACTTGATTTTCGTTATTAACGACTTTATAATCCAATAGGAATAGACAGAAAATTAAGCATAAAGTGAAGAAGAAACAGCCAAGAATAGTGGGGGAGAGTTCAAGAAAATTTAATCGCTTTACTTTCTTGAAAAACTCCATCTGGGGTGTTTTGGGTGATGTGCTTTCAATCATTTTCATCTTTCTAATTTTTTTTAATAAAAACAAAAAGAGTATGGGAAGAAGTAGGTTCACATATGGGGTATGTTAAATGAAGTTTTATATTAATGTAGTAATGTTGAATTTAAAATGGATATAAAAGGTTACAGGGAGGACAGGTATGGAAGATGATGAAATGGGGTCTAAACTGTTGAAAAAGACATACATTCAATACATAAACGTGTCTTGTACTTTTCTTTTTCTTTTTATTTTTCTTTATCTTTTTGTAACTGCTAGTATGAAGCACAACCAACGCATTCATACCACTCTTTATACTGAAAAAAGTGAAATGGTATACTTCAGAAATAGTTAAAGTATATGCCAGTAATAATTAATTACTTAATCATCACACATTCTAATGGAAATCTTTTTATTACCCCTTGTTATTTACTTATTATTTATATATCATCGGTATCATTTCTCGTATAGCGTTACATTACTACAAAGTGATTGACTTTTATTCATGACATCTCATTAATTAATAATACATTACGTCAATGAAAATTGAATGGAGTCATAATTTCATGATTACGTATTATTTTGCATATAATAATTAAACAATGCCCAATAAATATAATAATAAAAAGATATCAACTTAACTATATCTAATAAAAATAATATCAAAAGTAGCCGACACTTTTTTTTTTAAATTCTCTCTGCAAATTAGCTCTAAAAACAAAATTCTAGTTGTTATTGGCAAAATTGCTACCTCCTCAAATCCAATGTCGGAAGCTCCACCGGATAAAATAGGTGCACCAAGACCATCTCTGCGCGATGAAGGGGGTCAATTAAATCTAATGCTCCTCGACGTGGCTAGCGATCTGGACGGCACTAGTGTATTCCCTCCGCTGGAAGTCAAGACCGAGAAGCCATCAAACAGGGTCCGGCCTATACCAGCAACCATTGAGAATATTAGGGTGCCGCCCGTAGCAAAGGTGGCCGGTCCAGTAACTCGGCGGTGAACGATCCTCCTAGTAAACACACATGATAGCATAACCTCTCACAGGTAAGAACTTAATTCTCCTTGCCATAGTTGACGACGAAGGAATTAAAACAAATAAAACAAGTGGTTTGGGTAATGATTTGCTTGCCTCGATTAAAGATGATATGTCAATTGATAATTGAGAATTTCCTCAAGTTCTGAGGTATAGGGATGAAATAACAGAGGGTACAATTATGGAATAACACGGTGGTTGTTAGGTTGTTGGGTTATAGGGTGGGTTTCAATTACTTAGTTTCTAAATTGCAACAAATTTGGAATCCAAATGGGATGATTGAGCTAGTTGATGTGGGTTATGGTTATTTTATGGTAAGATTTGCAATTAGTTAAGATTACGATTTTTCTTTAGTTGAGGGTCCTTGGATGATAGATGATCACTATTTAATTGTTACAGAATGGACACCCAACTTTAAACTACACTTGGACTCGATCACCACTACCACAGCTGGGCTCGGTTATCAAATGTAGGTATCAAAATTACACAGCGCGTATACTTAGAAAAATGGAGGATCAAATTGGTAGAACTGTTCGAATTGATCTGTTAACAAAGGCCCGAAAAAAGAGAAATTATGCAAGACTTGCGGTTGAGTTGGACCTGGGAAAGACCCTCACACCCAAAATCCACATTGGTGGCAAGGTGTGTCTTGTCGACTATGAGGGCCTTCATTTAGTGTGTTTTGAGTGTGGGAAGTTCGGACATCAAAGGGATAAATGTGAAGCAAATAAACCTTAACAAGCCACACAAAATTCAGAAATTAATGATAATAGTAGAGTGGTGGGAACAATAAATAATATTGAGAAAGAGGCGGCATATGGAGAATGTATGACAGTGAAACAGGGTGGGCGTGAGAAAAATGAGAGTGGGAGAAACTACCATTCGAAAGGGTATCGTGGGGAAGGGGGGAGAATAGGGATCTCAGGTCGAGGTACGGGGCGCTTTTCATTGAGGAAGGCAAAGAATATACTCTGGAACTAAGTATAAACCATATAGAAGCGGGTAGAACAAATACTAACACGAGCGGAAAATCTAAAAAGTCTATTGTATGGGGACAGTAGCGAGAAGTAAGGTCCGATCCGGAGGAGGCCATAAGATACTAGTTGCACCGGATTTTGAGCCGAGGAAACAACTTGCATCCGTGCTGGAAATAGAAATCTTTACTTCGAAAAAATGCGCAGGGTTAGGACCTGCTGCAGAAAAAGGGATGGTAAAAAAAGTAACAAGGAAAAAGGTAAGAGTGCGTCGGTTGAAGGAGGAGCGAGTGGGGATCATAGAAAGAGTGTTGGGCTAAGGATCGGTGAGGGGAACGAAGGTGTTATTATTAGGGGAAGCAGATAACCGTACGACGCCAAGGGCCATAAACTAGCTGAAATAACTAGGAGCAACTCGAAGGGAGTTAAAAGAATATCTATGGGAACTATACATGGTCCAACAGGGACCTCAGGTGAAATTAATAAAATTTTCGAACAACAGGAAAGGTTTTTTGTCATGACAGCGCGTGGGGAAGTGGGGAAGGTGTTGGCATATAGCCTCCCTTAATAGGTTGTTTTAATGTGACAAATCCTCTTGTGTTTAGTGTGCTAATTACCTTTGTTATATACATTCTATCTTGCACTCTAATTCATCAAAAAGAGCATCTTTATCATTTAGATCAAAGCTTTATTGTTTTATCTTAAGAAACTAATTCTCATACAAATGCTATTAACTTTATCTTTGTGTACATTGAGAATTAGCTTTAGTGATCAACTACAAAGTGTATAAGAATGATGTCCTCTACAACTCTCGTGAAGAAAGCTTTCTAATCCGAGCATCATAGAAAAAGATATACTCACTAGAAGGTGTTTTAAACCTTTGGTGCGGTACACCGGAGTACACCTACGGTACACCGCAATACCACGGACCAAAGCACGGTGCATAGACCAGTCCGACCAGAGAGCTAAGTTTCTACGCGGTACACCGGACGGAAACGCGGTACACCGCAGCATCCCGGACCAGTCCCACGGTGCACTAGATGGCCCGACCAGTAAGCTCAGAAAAACTGCACGGTACACCGGACCTTTGTCACGGTACACCGGACCACTACACGGAGCAGGCATGCGGTACAGTACATAGTCCGACCAGTAAGCTCAAAAGTCAGTCGAACAGTCACGCGGTGCACCGGACCCTACCCGCGGTACACCGCACGACAGGGTTTCAGCTCTATTACTAGAGGACAAAGCTTATATCCGTTGGAGAAAAAAATAGATCCGTTAGATAGAAGCTTATATGACCGTTGGGAGCATTTTGCAGCTATATATTGAAGGTCTTTCAAGGCTACAAACACACCTTCAACCCATATACACTTAGGGGCTTAATTGTTATCATCCAAGAAGGTGTCAAGAGCTTCATAGTTCATATCCACTCAATTAAGGAGTTAATCCAAGGAGCTATCAAAGTTATTATCTACTCAAAGAGGAGTTTACAAGCTTATAGTCATATCTACTCTTTAGGAGATTATCTAGCAAAGTTGTTTGCACCCCTTTAAACACTTTGTATCTATCCTCTTAAGTCTAGGTCTTGTAATAGATAGATTAAGAGAGAATTCAAGTATAGGGAGTATACTTGGTATCCTTGTGTTGAGATAGCATAAGTGTTTGAGTATCGGGAGTATACTTGGTGTCCTTGTGTTGCGATAGCACAAGTGTTTGTCCTTCGTGTTATCGAAGAGGTTGTAAGGGTTATTGTGTTCTCGACCCGGTTAAGAGAGACACGGGAGCTTAGTGAAAAGCTTGAAATCCTAAGGAGGCTTCCTTAGGTAGTGGATGTAGGGAAACCGAACCACTATAAATCGTGTGTATCTTTCTATCCCTACTCTATTTACTTTCCGCACTTTATATGTTTGATAATATGCTAGTATGAATATTGTGATATTGATTATCTAGTTTTTCTAACATATTGCCATCTAGAGTAGTTAGAGATTAGAAACTCGTTTTACTTGTATCAATTATATATCGAACCTCTTAGCCTATCCATTGCATGATCCCTTAAGAGTTTGATATATTAGTTGACTTAGAAGTTTCTTTCTTAAACTTATAATTTATCCAAAAGATTTTTTAATTAGGCATTAATCTTATTAGTAATCCTATTCACCCCCCCTCTAGGACTATCAATTGGTATCAGAGCCTAACTCTACGTGAATAGCTTAACCGTTAGTAGAGTAAACGATTTGGAATTTAATCTTTTGGAAGTGTTGTTTTCTACACAACCTCCATTCTCTTTGTAGGTGATCGTTACTTTGCTTGGAGGAAACTAATGGAAGAATTAATATACGAAAGAACGCTCAAATCTCGAAAAAGGAAAATCCGGTGATTTCTTTTCTTTATCTCGTATATTTACTTTGCGTTCCTCCTTATGGCTTGTGCTTATAATTATGAATTTGTTGTGATTTGATTAGTTGTGTTTATCATGTTTTATCTTGGGATTTTATCTTGTGATACTTATCATTGTTTTAGATGTTATTAGTGTTATTGCATCTAATTCTCATGAATGATGTTTTTGCACTTTAGCTCTTAGAATTTTGGTAATTGCTTTTTAGTCCCCAAAATTTTCAAAATTGCACTTTGACCCCTCATAGTTATTATATTCTCCAAAGTGTCATAGTTTGGACTTCATAATCTTTCACTTGTAAAATTTGCCATTTTAGTTCATATCTTTGAAAAATTGCATTTTTAGTCCCTACTATGTAAAATTGCTATTAGTCCCTAAACATTTGAAAAATGCATTTTGACCCCCATACTTTTCAAAGTTTAAATTTTACCCCTATATTTCTTAAAATCGGTTTCAAATTATTCTTTGGGTGTTTTTTCTTCATAATATCCTACTTGGTCATTATTGTGGTTGTTTTGGATATTTAGGATTTTATTGCGACTTGGCTATATTTGGATAATTGGTTTAGGATGCTATGTGTCTAACTTGGTTTATTGGATATGTATGTTATATGTTAGATGCTTATTCTTTATGTTTCGGATATTTATTTAAATGTGTTAATGGTGCTAACATTTTCTTTGATGATATAGGTACTATTGCATCATTCATCCTTGATCTTATTCTATATTGTTTTATAGTCCCTTTAGTTTGTTCAATTAGTCTTAGTTCTTCATATGGTTGAAAATTGCATTTAGGTCCTTTGAAGTTTTTCAAAATTGCGTTTAGTCCCTAAACTTTTGGAAAATTCATCTTGACCCTTTTGCTTTTCAAAAATGACAATTTACCCCATGATTTCTTAAAATTGATTCAAATTTTCTTATTGGTAAAAAGGGGAGAAATTATTGGTCAAACTTTTCAAAATTGAAACAAACACTCTATGCATTTCGTGAGGGGGAGTTTTTAGTAAATTATCTTTAAAAACTAAAATGCTAGATTAATCGTTTGCACTAATCGTTTATCTTATAATTGCACTAATCGTTTGCATTGTTAGAAAGCTTATAAGATGAAAACCTATCGATCAAGAAGTTGGTAAAATGTCTCCATCCCTTATCTTTTTATGCTTTGCAATTGTTGATCTTTGTGCATCTCAAATTAAAATGTTTTAATTGCTCTTTAACCTTTGATCTCTCTATGTTGTTTTTCAAAAATCTATTCACTTGAGTTTTTAGCTCTTCTATGATTATTTGCTTGATCTTATTATCCCGTCTTTTTGATGAAGACAAAGGGGGAGAAATATGTGCACTAAAACTTTCAAAATTGCACTTTTAAATACTCACAAATGCATTTCACATCTTATATTCATGTTTACTTAAATGCTTTTTGTGAGGGGGAGCTATATTTGATAAGAGCTTATACTTTCATATCATTCCTTAGGTGTTTTAGTGAAGGATTTGTCATCATCAAAAAGGGGGAGATTGTTGGCATATAGCCTCCCTTAATAGGTTGTTTTAATGTGACAAATCCTCTTGTGTTTAGTGTGCTAATTACCTTTGTTATATACATTCTATCTTGCACTCTAATTCATCAAAAAGAGCATCTTTATCATTTAGATCAAAGCTTTATTGTTTTATCTTAAGAAACTAATTCTCATACAAATGCTATTAACTTTATCTTTGTGTACATTGAGAATTAGCTTTAGTGATCAACTACAAAGTGTATAAGAATGATGTCCTCTACAACTCTCGTGAAGAAAGCTTTCTAATCCGAGCATCATAGAAAAAGATATACTCACTAGAAGGTGTTTTAAACCTTTGGTGCGGTACACCGGAGTACACCTACGGTACACCGCAATACCACGGACCAAAGCACGGTGCATAGACCAGTCCGACCAGAGAGCTAAGTTTCTACGCGGTACACCGGACGGAAACGCGGTACACCGCAGCATCCCGGACCAGTCCCACGGTGCACTAGATGGCCCGACCAGTAAGCTCAGAAAAACTGCACGGTACACCGGACCTTTGTCACGGTACACCGGACCACTACACGGAGCAGGCATGCGGTACAGTACATAGTCCGACCAGTAAGCTCAAAAGTCAGTCGAACAGTCACGCGGTGCACCGGACCCTACCCGCGGTACACCGCACGACAGGGTTTCAGCTCTATTACTAGAGGACAAAGCTTATATCCGTTGGAGAAAAAAATAGATCCGTTAGATAGAAGCTTATATGACCGTTGGGAGCATTTTGCAGCTATATATTGAAGGTCTTTCAAGGCTACAAACACACCTTCAACCCATATACACTTAGGGGCTTAATTGTTATCATCCAAGAAGGTGTCAAGAGCTTCATAGTTCATATCCACTCAATTAAGGAGTTAATCCAAGGAGCTATCAAAGTTATTATCTACTCAAAGAGGAGTTTACAAGCTTATAGTCATATCTACTCTTTAGGAGATTATCTAGCAAAGTTGTTTGCACCCCTTTAAACACTTTGTATCTATCCTCTTAAGTCTAGGTCTTGTAATAGATAGATTAAGAGAGAATTCAAGTATAGGGAGTATACTTGGTATCCTTGTGTTGAGATAGCATAAGTGTTTGAGTATCGGGAGTATACTTGGTGTCCTTGTGTTGCGATAGCACAAGTGTTTGTCCTTCGTGTTATCGAAGAGGTTGTAAGGGTTATTGTGTTCTCGACCCGGTTAAGAGAGACACGGGAGCTTAGTGAAAAGCTTGAAATCCTAAGGAGGCTTCCTTAGGTAGTGGATGTAGGGAAACCGAACCACTATAAATCGTGTGTATCTTTCTATCCCTACTCTATTTACTTTCCGCACTTTATATGTTTGATAATATGCTAGTATGAATATTGTGATATTGATTATCTAGTTTTTCTAACATATTGCCATCTAGAGTAGTTAGAGATTAGAAACTCGTTTTACTTGTATCAATTATATATCGAACCTCTTAGCCTATCCATTGCATGATCCCTTAAGAGTTTGATATATTAGTTGACTTAGAAGTTTCTTTCTTAAACTTATAATTTATCCAAAAGATTTTTTAATTAGGCATTAATCTTATTAGTAATCCTATTCACCCCCCCTCTAGGACTATCAGAAGGCTAACACGATTGGAGAGTTTGAGCTTCCTCCTATCTTCAAGAAAGGCTAGCTGCTAGAAATTACTAGTTATGGCGACACTAAGTACCTGTTTGGAAGTGCTTTTTTAGAGAAGCACTTAAAAGTGCTTTTAGCATTTAAAAAGTTATTTTGACTTTGAAAAGCACTTTTTTGAGAAGCACCAAATAGGTGCTTCTTAAAAAAAGCACTTAAAATAATTTTAGATTTCAAAATTATTTTTAATAATTTTTTTTAAATTTTGAATTTTATTCTAAAAGCACTTTTTTAGTCTAAAATAAGCACTTCCAAACGGGCCCTAAGATTCCAACAGCTCACGAAACAGGGTACATGGCAATTAAATCGACTTAGCTAAGCCACACGATAAGTTGAGCTGGAGGTTCATAGAGAATACTATCTCCTTCTTTGGCTTTCTGGATGTTTGGGTTTGGTTCATCATGTCAGCTATGACCACAAATACGACGCGCGTACTTTGGAATGGGGAGTAACTGGAAGCATTCATCCCTCAGCGGGGTATATGGCAGGGAGACCCTCTTTCCCCTTATTTATTTTTTTTGTGTATGGAATGATTATCTATGCTTATACAAGGGCTTTGTGAGGGGGGTGAATGGTTACACAATCGCCTTCATCGTCAAGGCGCCCCGATCTCACATGTGTTTCTTGCATATAATTTATTACTATTTCCTGAAGTGGGAGAGGTCTAAGTAGATCTTATAAAGAATGTCGTGAAGGTATTTTGTAATGAAGCAGGACAAACTGAAAGCGAGGAAAAGTCCCTGATTAATTTCTCGAAAAATGTGGCGAATGAGAAATTGGTAGAATTTACGGGACAGAGTGGTTTCACGTTGAGTGAATTTTTTGGGGTCTATCTCAAAACTCCAATACGATTGCAACGCTTACCGCGTGGATTTTTTTGGAAAATTACTTCTAAGATGAAAAATAACCTTTCGAATTGGAAGAGTCAAAATCTATCAATGGCAGGGCGAATCACACTGGCACAATCAATTTTATCAGTTATTTCCACTTACATAATGCAAACACTGAAACTCCCGATACATGTGTGTGACCAAATTAACAGAATTATATGTGATTTTATCTAGGGACCCTCAAATGAGGGGAGGAAAATACATTGGATCTCGTGGGAAACTCTATGTAGACCAAAGAAAGTGTGAAGGCTTGGGGCGAAGAGGCGCACAAAATTACAATAAAGCGCTCTTAGCTAAACTATGATGGAAAATTCTAAAGAATGATCCGTCTTTGTAAGTTAAAGTGTTTACGCAAAAATATTTTTGACAAAGATTTTTGGGGTGTGTTTTGAAACCTTCCGATTCTAGGATGTGTAAGTACATAATAGTTGGGCGTGAGGTGTTAGAAGGAGGCATAATCAAAGTGGTGAATGGGAATGTGAGGGATTTAAAATGGACGCGCGAAACCTTGGGAACTTATTTCGGTGAAATCCGGTTATAAGAGCTTGGTACATGAGAATATTGATACGGGTTTTAAGTGGGAGTTAATTTGGTCCCTTAAATGTCCGTAAAAAATAAAAGTACTTTTATGGCGTGCAATATGGGATCGATTACCAACGGGAAGAAATTTGAGGAGTGTCTTGGATGATTAGATATGTCGGGGGTGTGGAGAAGAAGATGAATCAATGACGCATTTGTTTAAATTTTTGGTTTTGATTTTTATTTTTTTAATACTATTTGGTTTCAGTTATGGATTTTTATATGTTAAATGGTTTTAGTTTTTGGTTTTTTTTTCAGTTAATCGAACTGTTGACCTCCTTGCTTATACCTAATGAAATGGGTAAATGTATATGTAGGTATAAAACGAAATTAGATATAAAAGGGGGCTAGTTAAAATACAGAAATATAATTGAGAATTGAGAATATGTTTGTGAATTGAGTGGGTAAGTGGGGGTTGTGTAGGAACGTGAGTGGTGTAGGGTCGTGACAAAAATAACGGTAAATAAGTTCAGTCAATTGTTTTTTTTTTTTGGTCGTTCTGTATTTTTTATTAGTAAATTTAATGCTTAAAAGCCAATACGAACAATTAATTATACAATCCCTTCAACTTAGGGAGTTGATAGATAGCCTTGATGTCACCGGTCACCCACTTTATTCGTCAATTATGTCATTAACACTTGGAATTCTACTGAACAATTTTGAGAAGTTAAAAATTTGAGAAGGTAAAAGAGAAAAACTGAGATTTTGGTGAAAGAAGAGGTTTTAAAGTATTGATCATTGGTTTTCAACATTACTTATGAATCAAGAAGTAGTAAATTGCTTGCTTTATTTAGACCATTTTATGATATTTTCTATCGTCGACTTTCTTTAAAAGTTTGGTTAAATATTGTATAGGACACTTGTTTTATTCCAAAACATGCTATTATTATTTAAATGACAATTCAAAAGACGATTCGCATGAAAATAGGATGATCTACTTTGAGCTGAACTGCTGAGGTTGTGCATATCTATAATCCAAAACCTTCTACCTCTCTTAGCTCAGATCTCTATCAATTTTACCGAAACTACTTTTGTAACAACAAATGGACCCATTCACGTATTCTTGAACTATGTGGCATATTCTTTTGTTTGGGAACCTTTTAACGACCTCGTCGCCGACCCCAAACTCATATTTAGATTTAACCTCTAAGGATTCATGGTGGACATCAATTTTGACCTCCTCTTTCATATCACAAGTAATCAGGACCTCCAGCGACACCTTCTTCATCTTCTTGTCCAAAACGATGAATGTTTCAGACTCGTTTTTAGTGAAGAGGGTTACTGTTCCCTCATGAATATCTATGATTCTACGACTCTTGGCCAAGAGTAGCCACACAAGTATCACCAGAACCTGTTTATCTGCATTATAATCAAGTATAACAAAGTCATTGGAAATAGCCAACTTACGAGCATTGACGAGATCGTCCTCTATGAGTCCCCATGGCTTTTCTATTAAGCTATCCGCCAACTATAGGATGACGGAGTTCATCTTGTCATCCTAGATGCCTAACTTCTCAAACAACAACTTGGGCATAAGTTTTACACTCGAACCCAAGTCACACATCACCTTAACATCAAGCTTACCACCTACTTGGATTTGTAGGTTAAAATCTATAGAATCTTGAAGCTTGGGTCGTAGCTTCTCTTTAACCTTTTTCAAAACTCTCTCAGCTAGAGCCACAGTTTCGACCTCAATCTCTACACTTGCATCCTTCGTGGAGGGAATCTACTTGATGATTTACAGTGGTGTAAGTTTATTCTCCATTATCTCAAGTACTTGGACGTTGATTTTAGCTGCGCGACGTCTCTATGAAGATCTTGTAGTCAATGTCACCCTTTGGATAGTTCATCTTCATAGGTATAGGTGGTGAAATCAATGGAATTGTAGCAGACGACTCAACCTTACTCTGTTATTGCACCCTCAGTGCGACTACCTCCTTCTCAAGCTATTTCTCTACCTCTTTCCAACTTTCATCTTCAACCAAAATCTCAACACACGACTCTTCCAAGTTTGGATTGGTTGGTCCTTCGACTCTTTTTTTAGTCTATACGACAATCTCTGCAGCAGGTGGCGATTCCACTACTTTCTCAGTTTGAAGGCTATAACCTTACACCATTCAAACCTAACACTACCTCCACCATTCTCTATGGCCTTTACATAATTTCTTGTACCTTGTCCGGATTGTGGAAAAGATTGTGAAATCTTGTCAAGATGGGAGGCTATATGGGAGACTTTATTCCCCAATATCTTCAACTCAACATATTTCTTGTTGAATCATTCATTATTTCCATTCATATTTTCTCGTGTCAATTCCCAAAAATATTGCATCGTTTGTTGATTATCGGTTACGGAGACTCTTTGTGGATGTTGTGTCAAAGCTTTCTGGGTAAGACTCTCGGCATAAGAATCATAGGTTGGTGTCGGTGGTGGAGCTATCTTGACATTAACTTGTCCCCTTCATAAGGACCTTGAGATCTTTGTCGGAATTGTTGTTTTGAGGTCATGGTTGGTAGAACTACCTTGATTCACGGACCCATTTGTATTAGACCGTTGAAGGCCCTAATGATGGTGATGCGCTTGGTGGAACCCAGTATTTCCCGATTGGTAATTACAATAATTTGACATAAAAAACACGGATTCTGGGTCCCCTTCATATTCCTCCCAAACATGATCATTAACCCCACAAATCGGAAAACCTTGTGCTTCTTGCACTACTTTCATCTTCAATTGTTTTCCTTGGAAACATTCTTTCATTGTAAGTTAAAACTGCTTCGTTTGATTCTCTAATATTGAAAATTTATCCTTTTTAGCAGTTTCACTATCTAAACGCTACGTACATTTTGTATTAGTAATAGGAGCTCGTGACTGTGGCCAACTCCTCTGGATTTCTACTATCTAATCTACGAACAACTCTCCACAATAGCACGATTCATTCACAAGTAATAATTAAATAAGTAAAAGTTTATTCTCAGGGGTTTAGTCTGTTAGCTAAAACTCATGTTCAAATATAAGTGTAGTTGAGATTATTTGTTTAAACTAAAACAGAAAGAAAAGATAATATTTGTTTGGTTTTTAATTAGTAACTGAACGGAAAAAACAAGATTAAACTAATAAATGCAATTAAAGTGATTAATAATGGCAAGAAGATATAGCTTAGGTTTGCAAGTATTTACCTATCGTTACTCAATGTATAAGGGCAAATTGAGCAATATATAAGTAATTCGAAATCTATTACCCCTCTAACTCCCGTCAAGGTAGCTAGAAGGCAACATTAGGACTACCGTGGTACTTGGGTAAGGGGAATCTACACAATGATCTGTGGTTAAATCTAATCCTATTGACTACCTAGTTAGGGAAGCCTGTTAATATCACTACCACACACTTGCCGATTATGATGTGTTTCCGTCCTTAAAACCCCCTTCAGGATGAGTGTATAGGTAACTTAGATCAAACTAGAAGTGTACATGCTTTGACAAGTTTAATTAAAACCATTTATTATATAATTATAAAGCCAAGCTCAAATCAATTAAAAGGAATTTCTAAATAGCATTAAAATAACAAAATAGTCATTAATCAAGGGTTTATACTGAATGTAAGCCCAAGCTCTAGGAAAATTACTTCATGATAAAAGAAATAAAAATAAAAAGTAAAGATATTAGATACATAGTTAAGATAAATATCTAATACAAATTACCTAATGGTAGCGGTGATATATATATATATATATATATATATATATATATATATATATATATATATATATATATATATATATATATATATATATATATATGCATGTATATGCTCTAGGACGAGATATAGATCATGGGTTAGGTTTAATATTCCTAATCCAACCCAAACACGTTTTCCTTAAAAAGTGGTCTAGTCTGACCCATATCAGTTGTAAACCTAATAACTTCTTTATTACAGCTCCAAATAATAAACTTTTAGCGGCCACAGGTTCCTAATTTGGAGACCTAGGGCTTGTTCAAGTTCTTCATCAATTTCACGCGGCATAAAAAACACTTAACTTTCTAAATCGGGTCGGCAATATTTGCACTTTCGGAACACATTTTCTTTTGTCCTTTAACTCTTGGTTTGTGTTTTGATCTCTTTCTATCGACTTCTTATACATGATACATAATCTAATATTATCCTTGTACCTAAGAGGTTCACACCGAACACACAAATTACAGCTAAAAAATCTCTAAAAGTAAGAAAACTCCAAAACTAAACAAAAAACACGAATATATTAAATAACATGGAAAAATCCCTCCGCTAAGAACATAATTAACCTAAAATTATGTCTCGTGACTATATTACTCTATCACAAAAATGGAGACATTAAGACCCCCGACTCAAAGTCATGTCGTCCCAACACAATAATAAATAAGATTAATAGGGAATTCTCTAGAATATCAGCTAAATCATATAAGCATGGGAGAGGAAGAAAAGTAAAGAATCATAATGTAATGATATTTACAAACTAAAATATATATACACTTATTGTACAAACAACCAACACGGATTAAGTTCAAGATTAGATTAGCTTTTCAATGCACGAAGGGTCGTTTTTTCTCTTAGTTCAATATAAAGGCTATATGGTGTTAATCAAATCTAACATAGTTTACAGTTGTCCATATAAATATCGCTCGTATTTCTCACAGCCAAGAATCATAAGGTTGTAATGTAATATTAGGGACGGTATGATTGAATATTTGGATAATGTGGCATGAGCTTTTAATAATCATACGATCTTTAAGGTTGTAATGTCGGCATAGGGTAGGTATGATCGTAAATTTGGATGATTTAGAGTGAGATCTTGGATATATCCTCACTAGCCATCAACGAGTCACCCTAGAGCTTGCGTTACTCTCAAATATGTTTTCACTCAACCTAGATTTTGATGCACTTCTTTGCATCCCGATAACCCAACTAAAACCCATGATGATCACCTAAGTAATCCCAAATTGCCGGTATTTTTGTATATATTTTTCTTTTTGAAAGTTAGCTATGACTCTCTGTTTGATGTGAGAAGTCATGCTACCATGCTTCAACATTTTTCTTTTTCAATTTTTCAATTTTTCAATTTTTCAATTTTTCAATTTTTTATCTTTTAAATTCTTTTTCTTTTAACTCGGCAAAGGGTTACAATATAAAAAAGTGATCAAAATCACAAATACATAGCACAAAAACCACCTATTTATGTTTTCCATAATCGTTCCCACCATCCAAAACTCAAGCTCTAAGACGAGTGTCTAAGTATCGCAATTTGAATGCGGGTCATATGTAAAAGTCCTAAAGAATAAGCGGCATGGCTTGTAATATGGTTAATAAAGAGGCTTGGAAAAGGGTAGAGGGGACTGAG
Organism: Nemophila menziesii; assembly: GCA_029959085.1. NCBI lineage: Eukaryota > Viridiplantae > Streptophyta > Magnoliopsida > Boraginales > Hydrophyllaceae > Nemophila > Nemophila menziesii. The sequence goes on from JARWIR010000021.1 coordinate 21,339,483, forward strand.
ATGGATAATATGTCAAATACAAAGGGACAACAAGCTAAAACGCACAAAGGGATTAACAAAGAAATTCCTTAATCCTTTTCTATATTATGCAATCTAGTTACTTTCTCACCTCTAGCACGTTCATTAAAGTGTTTATCAACTAGTTTGGATCTCAATTTCTATACACCACTCATGGCTTCCTAAGATCAAACTTACTTCTACTGCATTGTGAAAGTCCTAGATGGAGGGTGAATAGGATTACTAATAAGATTAATGCCTAATTAAAAAATCTTTTGGACAATTATAAGTTTAAGAAAGAAACTTCTAAGTCAACTAATATATCAAACTCCTAAGGGATCATACAATGGATAAGCTAAGAGGTTCGATATATAAGTGATACAAGTAAAACCGAGTTTCTAATCTCTTACTACTCTAGATGACAATATGTTAGATAAACTAGATAATCAATATCACAATATTCATACTAGCATATTATCAAACATATAAAGTGCGGAAAGTAAATAGAGTAGGGATAGAAAGATACACACGATTTATAGTGGTTCGGTTTCCCTACATCCACTACCTAAGGAAGCCTCCTTAGGATTTCAAGCTTTTCACTAAGCTCCCGTGTCTCTCTTAACCGGGTCGAGAACACAATAACCCTTACAACCTCTTCGATACCACGAAGGACAAACACTTGTGCTATCGCAACACAAGGACACCGAGTATACTCCCGATACTCAAACACTTGTGCTATCTCAACACAAGGACACCGAGTATACTACCGATACTCAAATTCTCTCTTAATCTATCTATTACAAGAACTAGACTTAAGAGGATAAATACAAAGTGTTTAAGGGGTGAAACTACTTTGCTAATGAACTCCTAAAGAGATGATATAACTATAAGCTTAATACTTCTCTTGAGTTGATAATAACTTTGAAGCTCCTTTGATTTACTCCTTGAATGAGTAGATATGACAATTATAGCTCTTGACACCTTCTTGGATGATAACAATTAAGCCCCTAAGTGTATATGGGTTGAAGGTGTGATTGTAGTCTTGAAAGACCTTCAATTTATAGCTGCAAAATGCTCCCAACGGTCATATGATTTGTCTCCAACGGATATATTAATATCCCCAACGGATCTATTCCTTTTGTCTTCATTTTGCTGCAGGAAACCCTAATCTGCGGTGCACCGCGGGGTTGGTGAGGTGCACCGCGGGGTTGGTGAGGTGCACCGCGCCAAGCTTGCTAAAATCACTTGCTCTCTGACGGGCTAGCCCCCTGGTCCGTGCCCTGGTCCGCACATCTGCGGTGTACCGTGCCCATAGTGCGGTGTACCGCACCAAAGGTCTAAAACACCTTTTAATGAGTATCTTTCACTACGATGCTCGGATCAGAAAACCTTCTTCACGAGAATTGTTGGAAACATCATTCTAAGAAACTTTGTAGTTGATCACTAAAGCTAATTCTCAATGTACACAAAGATAAGGTTAAAAGTATTTGTATGAGAATTAGTTTCATAAGATATAACAATAAAGATTTGATCTAAATGATAAAGATGAGCTTTTTGATGAATTAGAGTGCAAGATAGAATGTATATAACAATAGTAATTAGCACACTAAACACAAGAGGATTTGTCACATTATGTTGGCATATAGCCTCCCTTATTAGGTTGTTTTAATGTGACAAATCCTCTTGTGTTTAGTATGCTAATTTCTATGATTATTTACACTCTCTCTTGCACTCTATTTCATCAAAAAGCTCTCTCTTTGTCATGTTGTTCAAACTTGATTGTTTTATCTTAAGAATCTTATTCTCATACAAATGCTATTAACCGTATCTTTATGTTTATTGAGAATTAGCCTTAGTGTTCAACTTCAAAGATTCTTAGAATAATGTTTACAACAACTTTCGTGAAGAAGAATTATTGATCCAAGTCATTATCCTTCAAAGATTACTTGGCGCGGTACACCGCTGCGGTATACCGGACCAAGCTTGCGGACCAGGGCGCGGTATAGAGACTAGCCCGTCAGTATGCCAGAAAATCAACCACTGAAGCGCGGTACACCGCTGCGGTACACCGCAAGTAAGGGTTTTCTGCACTAAAGACAAGTCATAAGAAATATATCCGTTGGGAGATTAATAGATCCGTTGGACTCAAGCCTTATGACCGTTGGAAGCCATTTTCTACTATAAATTGAAGCTCTTTGAAGGCTACAACTACACCAACTAATTACAAACATTAAGGGGCTTAATTGCTATCATTCAAGAAGGTGTCAAGAGCTATACATAGTCAAATTCAATCTTAGTGAGCTTATAAATCCTTTCAAGGAGTTAATCAATTAAGCCACAAGGTTCTATCCACTCAAGAAGGAGTATACAAGCTTATAGTCATATCCACTCTTTTAGGAGTTTTAGATACAAGCTTTAATTAGCAAACCTTTAAACACTTTGTTGCTATCCTCTTAAGTCTAGGTCTTGTAATAGATAGATTAAGAGAGAATTCAAGTATAGGGAGTATACTTGGTGTCCTTGTGTTGTGATTACGCAAGTGGTGTGTCCTTCGTGTTATCGAAGAGTTTGTAAAGGTTATTGTGTTCTCGACCCGGTTAAGAGAGACACGGGAGCTTAGTGAAAAGCTTGAAATCCTAAGGAGGCTTCCTTAGGTAGTGGATGTAGGGAAACCGAACCACTATAAATCGTGTGTATCTTTCTATCCCTACTCTATTTACTTTCCGCACTCTATATGTTTGATTATATGCTTGCATGAATTCTATGTTATTATTTATCTAGGATATCTAACATATAGTTTTCTAGAGTAGTTTAAGATATTGGATTAGCTTTTTACTAGTTATACTTTTATATCAAACCTTACTCTTTCCATTGCATGATCCCATAAGAGTTTGATTTAATTAGTTGACCTAGAAGTTTTCTCTTAAACTTATTATTGTCCAAAAGATTTTTAATTAGGCATTATCTTATTAGTAATCCTATTCACCCCCCCCCCCCCCCTCTAGGACTATCAATTGGTATCAGAGCCTAACTCTACGTGAATAGCTTAATCGTTAGTAGAGTAAACGATATGGAATTTAATCTTTTGGAAAGTTCGTCTTCTACTCGACCTCCACTTTTTGTAGGAACTTACTATTTCGCTTGGAGAACAAAAATGGAGGAATTTATAAAAGCCGAAGATCCCGATCAATGGAGAATTGTAAAAGAGGGTCCATTTGTCCCTTATAAAGAAGAGTTAAATGAAGAAGGAGTTCTCAAGCTAAATCAAGAAGAAAAAGATTTTGATGAACTCACCATTGAGGAAAAGGCTAAGCTCACTCAAAATGCAAAACCAATGTACACTCTCATTCGTGGAATTTCCGAAGAAATATTCTCACAAATGTTAGATTGTAAAACCGCAAAAGAGCTTTGGAATCGTTTGGAGTTTTTATATGGAATTGTCGAAAATGACGAAGAAGAAGAAGTCTCAATCCATGATGAATCTCACAACAATTTTAAACCTAATCATGAGGTAGCACTTTATCCAAACTCTTTATCTCTTCCTTATAATTATTGTGATATTAGACAAATTTCATCCCTTCTCAAAATTCTTGATTCTCAAATCCATTTAAATAATCTTATGTTAAAAAAGGGTAATATTGAGCCAAAGAAGTGTTTTAAATGTTGTATCACTTTGGATGATATTCTTGGCAATACTAAAAACCCGTGTTTTGAAAACATTTTTATTTTAAATAAATGGAAACATCCTTTGAAGAAAAGCATAGAAGGTTTTAAAAAATTGGATGAAGCGTTTTCCCTTGCTCTTGATACTTTAAAAAATCATCCTTTCTCAAATGTCACTCCTTTTGATCCAAATGACTTTTTCAAAGAAAAATTATATGTTAGTGATAATTTGGATGTTGGGAAGAATGTGGAAACTTCTTGTTCAAAACCTTTACATGGTTACTCTATTCAAAAAAGAAGTTATTGCAACTATTGTGGTAAACCCGGTCATCATGCTTCTACGTGCCATTACCATGAACAACTTATTAGTGGATCTTTGATACCTTCATGGGAAAAACCAATATGGATCGTGACAAATGCTAATAACATTTCCGGATCCATTCCACCTCGGGTACCATAGTAATTTGCATTGAAGGTGTTGAGCGTCAAGAAAATGGAATTTCATGCAAAAGGACGTTCAAACCTCATAAAAGGAAAATACGGTGATATTCTTTCCTCTCTTGTGTTTTTATTTATGTTTTCATTTTTGTGTTTTATGTGTTTTTTCAACTTGTGATGCTATCTTGAAGTTCTTGACCTTTTTCATGCTTTAGTTTTGCTTTATTCTTGCATAGGGTCTTTTTGCACTTTTAGAAAACTTAGGGTCTTTTGTGAAATTAACTGTTATATGAGTTTTTAGCTTCTCCTTGGCTTTTCTTTTCAAAACAAAGGTGCTCAAAATTATTTTATATCATTCCGAGTCATTTGGGGAAGTTTCGATTGTGTTTCGGGTGTTTTTAAAAGAATCAAAAATTTCATTTTTGTTGACCAAACCGAGCACTCGTGCGGTGCACCGGACGATTCCCGCGGTACACCGCACGTAAGGGTTTTGACAGATTAAGAACCCGTTTTTCAGTCTTTTCTCCTCACTTCTTCATTACAACTTCTCCTCTCCTCCTCCTTGGCGATTTCCGGCCACCCACACTCCGGTTCCACCACCAAAAACACCCTCTTTCACCACTTAAATCACTCCTCCTTCTTCCTTCTCCATTACCCACTTCGTTTTCCACCATGGTTAGAACCAAATCCATTGCTAACAAGAAAAAAGCTTCCACCGGAGCCTCCTCAAGCCGCCACCGTGAACCATCTCCGGCGAGGTCACCATCACCACCACCACCACCACTCCGGCCATTTGATGCTCTACCGGGAAGAACGATTTGCCCCTCGGCTTTTCCCTCCGGTGAAAACTCTCTCTATAATCTCTTTTCAATTCAAAAGTTTCATAAAATATTTGCTTTTTCGGGTAGTCATTTGGCAATCGGGTTAATCGAAGATTTTTATACGAATTTTGAATTTAATCATGCTTCTACTTCAATTAAGTCAACCGTATCGGGTACCATTTTGCGTTTAAAATCGAATACTTTGTGCTCTAAATTTGATATACCTTCGGATGGTTTTAGCGGATTTTGGTCTAGTGGTTGGGATAATTCGAACATTGATATTGTTGCTCAAAATGAAGTTAATGAGTTTGTTAATAGTAGAATGGTTATTGCCGATGGAAATTGGAATATTCGTAACTTTGATCCGGAATTTATCGTGGCCCACAAGTTTCTTATCTCGGCCGTTATTCCGAAAGATAAGCATGACGCTAAACTTATCCCGTATGAAGCTTATCTTTTATTTTTGATCTTCTCCAAACAACCGATAAACATTATTGCGATAATGTTCAAATGGATGAATCACGCTCGTGCCTCTCGGGATAAAGTCCCTTACGGTATTTTTCTATCCAAAATCTTTGAGGCTAATGGTATTTCTTTTGGAGGAACTAATGTGAAACCAATGAATAAGTCATGGAACTTCGATTATCTCACGATTCTTAGGATGAAATTTGTTATTTATAACAACACATATGTTTCGGTCTCCACTATTAATCGTATCTCGGATGTTACTATTCGTAATCGCATTCTTGGAGCTAAAAGCGAAACCGATGGTCCGGAGCTTGAGACTCTTATTTTAGTAGATAACCCGGATCAACAAAACCCCATTCCTAATGAGCCCACTCCAAGCCAACCCACCTTTGTTAACCCTCCTAATCCATCCGGTTTCGAAAGTGCTATGTCCCGTTTCATGGATTATATAGGGAGTAAATTTGTGGCTTTGGAAGATAAAATAGAAAGGAAATTTGGAGTTTTGGAAGAAAAGATAGGGAATCTTGCGAATGAGCTTTCGTGTATGAAAAGTGATGTTTCGTGTATTCGCGATGATATTGGAAATGGAAGAAGATCTAGGAGCCGCTCTCCTCGTGATAATCGTTAATTCATCTTGGTTTGGTGTTTGGTGCTTGGTGTTTGGTGTTTAAAATCTTGTTTTTATCGTTCTTGGTGGTTTATGGGTCTTTTAAATGCTTATGTGGTTTTGTTAGAACTTGTTTAATGGTGTGTTTATGCTTTTAAGTATTTGTGGGTCCGTGTTTTGGACATCTAGGATATTGCTATTTTGGCTTATTTGTTTTCTTTGTTAGGATGCTAATTGTTTTATTTGGATAATTGGTTAACTTGTTTTTATCTTGATTGTTAGTTGCTTATCTTCTTTGATTTGATGTTGCTAACATGTTCTTTGATGTTATAGGTACTTCTTGATATTGCTCCTTAGTCCCTATAGTTTGTTCTCTTTAAACCTTGTTCCTAAATAGTTTGATATTTGCATTGCGGTCCCAAATAGATCTTTCAAAATTGCGCTTGGCCCCCAAACTTTTGAAAAATACACCTTGACCCCTTGTTTTTCGACAAATTACAGTTTTACCCCTATATCTTTTCAAAATGATTTCAAATGTTCTTATTAGGGAAAATTGTCTATCAAACAATTACAAAATTAAAAAAAAAAAAAAAAACTTTATGCATTTTGTAAGGGGGAGTCTTTGCTAAACCATTTTTTAAGACTCAAATGCTTAGACTAATCATTTATTTCATATGTTGCAACTAATCGTTTATGTTTTTAGAAAGCATATAAAATCAAAATCCATCAAGAAGTTGGTAAACATCTCTATCCTTAGCTCTTACTTTTCAAATATCTAAAACTCTTGCATACTCTCTCTATCATTGTTTAAAATCTATTCACTCGAGTTGTCTTTGCTCTTCTACTCTTAGTTGTTTTTACCCCGTCTTTTTGATGAAGACAAAGGGGGAGAAATATTATGTGCACTAAAACCTTCAAAACTTGCACGTTTTAAACACTCACAAATGCATCTCAAAACTTATGCTTATTGTGAGGGGGAGCTTTATTTCATTATGCTTAAACTTTCATATCTTTCCTTAGGTGTTTTAGTGAAGGATTTGTCATCATCAAAAAGGGGGAGATTGTTGGCATATAGCCTCCCTTATTAGGTTGTTTTAATGTGACAAATCCTCTTGTGTTTAGTATGCTAATTTCTATGATTATTTACACTCTCTCTTGCACTCTATTTCATCAAAAAGCTCTCTCTTTGTCATGTTGTTCAAACTTGATTGTTTTATCTTAAGAATCTTATTCTCATACAAATGCTATTAACCGTATCTTTATGTTTATTGAGAATTAGCCTTAGTGTTCAACTTCAAAGATTCTTAGAATAATGTTTACAACAACTTTCGTGAAGAAGAATTATTGATCCAAGTCATTATCCTTCAAAGATTACTTGGCGCGGTACACCGCTGCGGTATACCGGACCAAGCTTGCGGACCAGGGCGCGGTATAGAGACTAGCCCGTCAGTATGCCAGAAAATCAACCACTGAAGCGCGGTACACCGCTGCGGTACACCGCAAGTAAGGGTTTTCTGCACTAAAGACAAGTCATAAGAAATATATCCGTTGGGAGATTAATAGATCCGTTGGACTCAAGCCTTATGACCGTTGGAAGCCATTTTCTACTATAAATTGAAGCTCTTTGAAGGCTACAACTACACCAACTAATTACAAACATTAAGGGGCTTAATTGCTATCATTCAAGAAGGTGTCAAGAGCTATACATAGTCAAATTCAATCTTAGTGAGCTTATAAATCCTTTCAAGGAGTTAATCAATTAAGCCACAAGGTTCTATCCACTCAAGAAGGAGTATACAAGCTTATAGTCATATCCACTCTTTTAGGAGTTTTAGATACAAGCTTTAATTAGCAAACCTTTAAACACTTTGTTGCTATCCTCTTAAGTCTAGGTCTTGTAATAGATAGATTAAGAGAGAATTCAAGTATAGGGAGTATACTTGGTGTCCTTGTGTTGTGATTACGCAAGTGGTGTGTCCTTCGTGTTATCGAAGAGTTTGTAAAGGTTATTGTGTTCTCGACCCGGTTAAGAGAGACACGGGAGCTTAGTGAAAAGCTTGAAATCCTAAGGAGGCTTCCTTAGGTAGTGGATGTAGGGAAACCGAACCACTATAAATCGTGTGTATCTTTCTATCCCTACTCTATTTACTTTCCGCACTCTATATGTTTGATTATATGCTTGCATGAATTCTATGTTATTATTTATCTAGGATATCTAACATATAGTTTTCTAGAGTAGTTTAAGATATTGGATTAGCTTTTTACTAGTTATACTTTTATATCAAACCTTACTCTTTCCATTGCATGATCCCATAAGAGTTTGATTTAATTAGTTGACCTAGAAGTTTTCTCTTAAACTTATTATTGTCCAAAAGATTTTTAATTAGGCATTATCTTATTAGTAATCCTATTCACCCCCCCCCCCCTCTAGGACTATCAATTGGTATCAGAGCCTAACTCTACGTGAATAGCTTAATCGTTAGTAGAGTAAACGATATGGAATTTAATCTTTTGGAAAGTTCGTCTTCTACTCGACCTCCACTTTTTGTAGGAACTTACTATTTCGCTTGGAGAACAAAAATGGAGGAATTTATAAAAGCCGAAGATCCCGATCAATGGAGAATTGTAAAAGAGGGTCCATTTGTCCCTTATAAAGAAGAGTTAAATGAAGAAGGAGTTCTCAAGCTAAATCAAGAAGAAAAAGATTTTGATGAACTCACCATTGAGGAAAAGGCTAAGCTCACTCAAAATGCAAAACCAATGTACACTCTCATTCGTGGAATTTCCGAAGAAATATTCTCACAAATGTTAGATTGTAAAACCGCAAAAGAGCTTTGGAATCGTTTGGAGTTTTTATATGGAATTGTCGAAAATGACGAAGAAGAAGAAGTCTCAATCCATGATGAATCTCACAACAATTTTAAACCTAATCATGAGGTAGCACTTTATCCAAACTCTTTATCTCTTCCTTATAATTATTGTGATATTAGACAAATTTCATCCCTTCTCAAAATTCTTGATTCTCAAATCCATTTAAATAATCTTATGTTAAAAAAGGGTAATATTGAGCCAAAGAAGTGTTTTAAATGTTGTATCACTTTGGATGATATTCTTGGCAATACTAAAAACCCGTGTTTTGAAAACATTTTTATTTTAAATAAATGGAAACATCCTTTGAAGAAAAGCATAGAAGGTTTTAAAAAATTGGATGAAGCGTTTTCCCTTGCTCTTGATACTTTAAAAAATCATCCTTTCTCAAATGTCACTCCTTTTGATCCAAATGACTTTTTCAAAGAAAAATTATATGTTAGTGATAATTTGGATGTTGGGAAGAATGTGGAAACTTCTTGTTCAAAACCTTTACATGGTTACTCTATTCAAAAAAGAAGTTATTGCAACTATTGTGGTAAACCCGGTCATCATGCTTCTACGTGCCATTACCATGAACAACTTATTAGTGGATCTTTGATACCTTCATGGGAAAAACCAATATGGATCGTGACAAATGCTAATAACATTTCCGGATCCATTCCACCTCGGGTACCATAGTAATTTGCATTGAAGGTGTTGAGCGTCAAGAAAATGGAATTTCATGCAAAAGGACGTTCAAACCTCATAAAAGGAAAATACGGTGATATTCTTTCCTCTCTTGTGTTTTTATTTATGTTTTCATTTTTGTGTTTTATGTGTTTTTTCAACTTGTGATGCTATCTTGAAGTTCTTGACCTTTTTCATGCTTTAGTTTTGCTTTATTCTTGCATAGGGTCTTTTTGCACTTTTAGAAAACTTAGGGTCTTTTGTGAAATTAACTGTTATATGAGTTTTTAGCTTCTCCTTGGCTTTTCTTTTCAAAACAAAGGTGCTCAAAATTATCTTATATCATTCCGAGTCATTTGGGGAAGTTTCGATTGTGTTTCGGGTGTTTTTAAAAGAATCAAAAATTTCATTTTTGTTGACCAAACCGAGCACTCGTGCGGTGCACCGGACGATTCCCGCGGTACACCGCACGTAAGGGTTTTGACAGATTAAGAACCCGTTTTTCAGTCTTTTCTCCTCACTTCTTCATTACAACTTCTCCTCTCCTCCTCCTTGGCGATTTCCGGCCACCCACACTCCGGTTCCACCACCAAAAACACCCTCTTTCACCACTTAAATCACTCCTCCTTCTTCCTTGGCGTGTCCTTCGTGTTATCGAAGAGTTTGTAAAGGTTATTGTGTTCTCGACCCGGTTAAGAGAGACACGGGAGCTTAGTGAAAAGCTTGAAATCCTAAGGAGGCTTCCTTAGGTAGTGGATGTAGGGAAACCGAACCACTATAAATCGTGTGTATCTTTCTATCCCTACTCTATTTACTTTCCGCACTCTATATGTTTGATTATATGCTTGCATGAATTCTATGTTATTATTTATCTAGGATATCTAACATATAGTTTTCTAGAGTAGTTTAAGATATTGGATTAGCTTTTTACTAGTTATACTTTTATATCAAACCTTACTCTTTCCATTGCATGATCCCATAAGAGTTTGATTTAATTAGTTGACCTAGAAGTTTTCTCTTAAACTTATTATTGTCCAAAAGATTTTTAATTAGGCATTATCTTATTAGTAATCCTATTCACCCCCCCCTCTAGGACTATCACATTAAAACAACCTATTAAGGGAGGCTATATGCCAACACATTGTTTACTAATCTTTTCTACTTTTAATGTGCCTTTCATGTTTATCTTTTAAGCATACACTATGACAAGTTCACAAACATACTATTTACTATCATTGACTTGTTAAAATTATACTTAATAGCTACATTCACTACATTCTACACCTATTCCCTATACTATAAAAGCAAGTAATCACAGTGGGAATGAGGACAAAGAATCCCCACCCTCAACTCAAGATGAGTCGTGTCCCCACGAATCAAAACAGACACAATAAGGTTAAAGAGAAAACACATAGTATACAACTAAAGAATTGGTAGAGAAGGAAGAAAACATACTCTTTAGGCTATTGCCTCGTGTCTCCAACACCCAATATAGGATACAATCGATCCTTCGTGATATCGCACCTTAATTGCTATAGGATTATCATGATGTGAACTTGATTGGCTTTGATTAGCGCCACATCGTTGTCCAAGAGGGTTTGAGATATTTTGACTCGATCAAGTTACTCACTTATTTTCTCTTTCCAAGAGAGATCCTCTCCTTTTGGCTTTGCTCCTCTCAAAATTGTCACGATCCACGTATTATCCATGTCGGTACCTGGTTTACTTGCAACTTTTCTCCTTCTCACCCAGTTTCACTTTCACCTTAATCAATAGGCTCGTGATGGTTGAGGAGAATTCCAAATTAAATATCTTTTTTGACTCAACTTTGAATCTCATTATCCCTGTCAAACATCACTTGTGCTACATCTACTTCTTCCTCTTTCATAATACAATTCAAAAAGATGACGGATTTTTTTACTACATCCGGGTTTGATTATTCCCAAAAGTCGATGGTGTTAGGAAGTGGTGCCCTCTCTCCTCACTAATCATCATCGAATCGCCCTAGAACTTGAGTTACTCTCAGAAATGTTCTCACTCAATCCAACTTTGATGCACTTAATTTACATCCCCAATAACCTCTCATAATATCAAGATGATCACATACAAATTTCACTTTACTGGTTATTTTCATATTTAAATTAATTTTTCAAGTCAATTCTATTTAAAGTTTGTTATGACTCTATTTTAGATGTGATATGCCATTCTACTTATTTCTCGGATTCTCTTTTATTTTCAATTTTCTTTTCTTTTACCCAGTCAAATGGATGTAATAAGAAAAGTGAATCATCACCAAAAGCACAGATACATAAGCTCAAAACCCCACCCAATAATATATCTCGTTCCCACCATCCCAAACTCAAGATTTAAAGACGAGTGTTTTACCAATATGACTAGAATGCTGGTCATATAGAAAAATCCTATAATGTAAGGAGCATGGCTTGTTACATGGCTAATAAAAAGTCTTTATAAAGGCTAGAAAGTAATGAGACGGAAATCTATCAATTAAAATGGATAACAAGGTAAAAGGCAACAAGGGATTATAAAAGAACTGCCTTAATTACTTTCTAAACTATGCAATTTCGTTACTTTCTCATCTCTAGCATGTTCATTAAATTAAATGGGTGTATCAACTAGATCGGACTCACAGTGTACACACCACTCAAGATACTGATCCAATTGCCTTCCCCATCTCGAAGTACACATCCGTCACCACCAACATGTCTCCACTTGTTACAACTTTCATCAGTATTTAATTTAAATTCGCGATTTGGTTTACTCCATCCAATGAAATTGACAAAACTTCGTCTAGACGATACTTTCCCCGGTACTTGACCCCAAACTCTAGTATACTTATACGCCACAAATTGGGCATTTCTCACCATCGCCTTAGCCGTAGGAAAACCGGAACCAATAAACACCACATTGTTTCGTTTTTTTCCAAATTGTCTCAATCATCGCCCCGGAAAACACGCTCCATAACACCCGCGCAAAAATACTCTTGCTGGAAACATTCCCAAAGACTCCACAAAAGCAAATAATTTCACCGGAGTCAAGGCTGAGAAAATCGTCAGAATCGGAGCAATACGCACGGGAGCTGAGCGAGTTGCAGAGTTGCAGTTCTAACCATGCTGTCATCATCTAACTCGACACTGCTATACTTCGACAAGCTTCCATCCAGCTGGCACGACATGTGCTGCTGATCTGGACGGCCAGCCTTTGACGTGCGCCTGTAACAAAAGGTCTGACCTCAGCACCTCACTTTCAAAAGACCCATGTTCCTGTGAAATTGCACAGTAGGTCCCTGAGGCGGATGAAGTAACAAAATTCCAGGCGAAATCATGAGGCGCCTTACCACTCTCCATAAATCCCTAGTTTTATCACAATCCCTAAAGATATACAAGGCACTTTCCTCCATCATTCCACAAACCAGGTACAAAAGACTAAAAGACATATTATAAAACACAAATCATGATAATTCATCTTGGGACAAAACTCAGGAACATAGAACTAAATGAGAAAGAGATAAAACAATCCAGTTTCATTCAAATAATAGAGAAGACACAAACCAAATTACAGTTCATTATTCCCAAAGAGAAAATAAAAAGTTTTCCAAATCCATTATTACGCACCATATATACAAAGGAACCAGCAAGTTAACCCCTAAAACCTGATTCTTTATGAACCTACAACCTATCTGATGAAACTTTCCAACAGAAACAAACATTTTACAAACTCATAAACATAACGTTACAGGCTTTAAAATAGTTTAGTAAACTAATACAATCTTTCCCATTAAATTAAATAATGCACAGATTCCTTAACGATGCAGCACAACAAATAAATCACCAAAACCCTTCTTTCCCCATCTTAAGAAACTCACAAAGGGTTATCTTTGGAAGTTCAACAGATCCCGATTTTTTCTTCTTGATTTTCGTCACCTTCAATAACTCAGATCCTTTGTTCTGAGTTTGAGTTTCAGTTACTGATACCAAGTTGTAAAACTGTTGAAAACAAATTTCAGAATTATTAAATCAAGCAAATGTTATATTATAATATAATATAATATAATATACCTCGCAAACACCATGTAAAAGTAAACGATGAAAAGGGTCTTGAACTTGTAGAACAAGAAACCCATCTTCGTTACTTTCCATTACAAAGGCGCGTAAACAGTCCTAAAAACGAAAATTACATTATCATAACATAATATAGAGACAGATTTGTAAATGAAAAAAAAAAAAAAAACCTCGTATCCATGAATAAGATCATAAAGAGAGCATCTACGTAAAGCATCTCTAGTTCTACAATCAATTCGATGCCATGCAGTAACTACAGCAACTTTATCAACATCAACTCGACCTTTTCTTTTAGGTGAAGAGTTTCTTCCATAATCTCCTATCATAGTAGCCTAATCAAAATATAATATTAATTAATTAATTAATTAATTAATATATATGAGCTTGGAATATTCACTAGAAACTAACCTCTTTATCCATGTCAATGTTTCTAAATTTATCCCACTCTCCACCACTAGTCATTGAAAATGCTGACATCGGAACTTCATCACCTTTATAATCGACATTAATTCTTAGTTACTAAAATTAGAAAGTTTTTTTTTAAAAAAAAAAAAAGTTGATCATTGTTACCCCAAGGAGGTGGTGCAAATAAGCCTCGGACTTCTTCTGCATTTAAACGAGGAACAAGCTCCATTAACAATCGATCATTTAACCATCTACGAGATCTTCTATTAGTTACCTGTTAAAAGGAAATGATGAATAAATTTAACTAAAAAAGGAAATATTTGCGCTTTAGGGAAAAGAAAATTTATTTGAGGGATTACTTTGCCAGTTAAGCTCTCCAGAAATTCGATTTTCTTCTCAATATTCATACCTCGAGATTTAATACTCTCTCCTGCAAACATATATCACTTATATTTCCTCAAATATACACAACATATATATAGTAAATGTATCAAAGATACCGTGTTATTCCAATAAATTACAAATATAAGCAAGTGGAGTATTATTACATTTTTATAAGGGGTATATCTGACTATTCTTCATAACATAGGGACTAATTGTGCAATTGATCCACACATAAAATGAATTAAGCTAATCAACAAAAGATCTAAAAACAATCTGGGTCAGCAAATTCAGTACTGTACGGTATAAACTATAAACAAATTCCGGGTCAGCTAGATTAAATTATTATGATTTGTATCAAAGAAGTTTTAAAAAACCAATCTGGGTCGGAAAAATTCGTGATTTAATACCAAGTTGATTCCAAAACATTAAGTTTTAATAAGAAGTAAAAGAGAAAAATAATTTCGAACAAAAAAATGGAAGGGTAAAAAAAAAATCACCTTTTGCGGTGTCATAGAGAGAGGATGACAGAAGAAGATCCAAGTTTCTCTGCAATACCTCTGGTGTCGCCATGATTGCTTGACTTTTCGGAAAAACCTGTAATTAATTTGAAGCTTGAGGAGTATGTGTGCGTGCTAGCTGATTTGCTTCTATGTTTGGTTGTTTTCTGATTTGCCGAGGATAAGAGAAATGGGATTAGAGTTTTTTTTTTTTTTTTTTTTTTTTATAAATAAAAGAAATACTCCCTGTCTTCTAATATATTGTTCATTTCTACTTTTCCATATTGATTAAGAAAAATTAGTACTATTAATATCATACAAACTTTAAAAAGTTATTTCACCCAATATTTAAATAAATATACATCAATTATACTAAGGGTCAATGTCCCACAAAATCAAATTAATATTATACTTTCCCTAAAAAATCATCATTTAATTTATTAGGACTAGATTACCTATTTACCCTTATTGATTATTATTATACTTTCCCAAAGAATCCTGTCACGCGACGAATCCCGTCACCTCGAAGAATCCCGTCACCTCGAAGAATCCCGCCACCTCGAAGAATCCCGCCACCTCGAAGAATCCCGTCACCTCGAAGAATCCCGTCACGTGATGAATTCCTTCACAACGATAAATCCCGTCACGCGACGATGATGAGAGTTGATGGGAAGAATAGACCTATTTACCCATTGATGGGACCTGGTGACGGAATTTGTCACATTGACTAGTTGATGGGAAGAATAGACCCATTTACACATTGATGGGACCTGGCGATGGAATTTGTCCCATTGACTAGTTGATGGGAAGTATATTACATGTAGTTGTATTGAATAAATCCCATCACCAGATATACAATTATATGCTCCGAAAGATGAACTAATAACCTGTCATTCCAATGTTTTTAAAAGCCTAAACAATCCAGCGCTTCTCTAATGCGTGAAAACTCGATACAAAATGCTTGCCCTTTGATAAAAAGATCATGAACTGTATACATAAGAATAAACTCTGTTGGAAGTTCATCTGCATTATATAAATCCCATCAATGTGAATAAATCCCATCACTAGATAAATTGCCATTACCTGGATTAATCTCATCACAGACCAAATTAAAATAGCTGAATACCTGCATTATATTACACTACACTGCCTTTTCTTATAGGAACCTACAATTATTTAGCAACACATATGATCCAAACTCCAAACTAAATTAGAAATACTAATCACGAAACAAAAATCAACTAACGTATAAAATCCCATGACACATATAAATCCCATGACATTAATGGTTTGATAAAAAACTGCGCAAATCTGAATAATAATAATAATAATAAAGATAATGAAAGGATTAAAGGTAGTTTTTTTTACATAAGCAGCCATATACATATTCTTCCCTTCATACCCAATTTTTGCAAAATTCTCAATCAAAACAGCCCAAACAAAATAACCAGGAGCAAAATAGTCGGCTCCTGACAATCCAGAAACTGCCCGTTCACGAATACCCGGTGGATCAAGACCCGTTTCATTATCTAAAGATAGATGCTCCAACCAGCACATAGGCCTCTTGAAGCCTGGGTAAAGCCACCTCCCCAAAGGCGTTTTCAAAAAAGACCCATTCGAGCAAGGCTTTCCTTCCCATAACTCAAGACCACCAATGATAATTCCAAGGACTACAACTATAGGGTGCAAAGGTGTTAAACCCTCGCGTTTGAGTCGAGCTCCCGGAGATTCAATTCCACCACCACCGGAGTCTGGAAGGATTTCGATCTTTTCAGCGGCTGAGTTTGCCATAATGGTGGCTGGGACTGTGAAGTCGGAGGTTACACCTGCCTTGATTTTCCATGAAGAGATTGATGGCCTTGTTATGTGTGGAGTTGGTAAGAATGAAGCTCGTGGACGAAGCTGGGAAAATCGTAGTAATGAGCTCTGTGATACAATTGATCGAAAGGAGGTGTGTTCTTAGATGGAGAAGAATGGAGTTTTGATGGGATGCGTTGTGGTGGATTGCTGATTTGGGGCTTTGAACGAAAAGAAGAAAAGAAATTGGTATACATATTAAATAGTTTGTAATATAGAAAATAAGTAGGGATAGTTTAGTCAAATAATGTATAAAATAATTCAATTGATGATTTTATTGGGCAGAAATTTTGTCACTGAAGTTATTGGGCTGAAAATAATATTATTTTGATTTTTTGGGTCATTTTTATATATTTCATCTTTTAAAATTATAAAAGTAACTAATTAATTAATCTAATAAAATTTATTTTATTATATTAATTAATAAATATGATATGAATATTAGACCATCCATTATTAGATAAAAGTTTACTAAAAAATTTATCCAAGACATACTGCTCCGTTCCAAAAATAAGAGTATTCATTTACTGAAAATAGTATCCCTATGTATATTTACATTTATTATTTAGCCGTTAATTTAAAATAAGAGCCAATTATAAATTAATGCCTATTAAAAAACTTATTTAGAAAAAAGTACCTGCAATAAGATACTTAATAGAAAACAGCTTCATCCCAAACTATCTCTATAATTAATAATTAAGAAAAAAGAAATTAGAAAAAAACAAAACAAAAACTAATATACACACGCGCGCGTCCGTAATTTTTTTTTAAAATTATCAACACTAATTCGAAAAAAATAAAAAAAATAAAAAAATTAAAAAAATAAAAAATTTATATATTTGGACAAATCAAATTAATATTTATGTCTATGATTTTTTTTTTGGATTTTTTTGAATTTTTTCGCAGACCATGTTTTAAACATGGAATTCCGTGTCTGCGAAAAAAAAATCACTATTTCAAACAGTGAATTTCATGTTTTAAACATGAAATTTCATGTTTGCGAAAAAAATAATTAAAAAACAAAAAAATCCCAAAAATTCATAGACGTAAATATTAATTTGTTTTATAAAAAATGCAAATTTTTTATTTTTCTGATTTTTTTTGAATTAGTTATGACGATTTTAAAAAAAATTCACGGACGCGCGCGTGTGTGATGAAATTAGTAGTAGTAGTAGTAGTAGGTGGTGGTGGTGGTTGTGGTTGTTGTGGTGGTGTTGCTTGCTGTGGTGGTGGTGGTTGTAGTGGTGATTAAATACATGGTGGTGGTGGTGGAAGTACCCTATTATTTGTTTAATATTTAAAAATTAATATTGTATTAAAATAAAATAAAATATTTAATAATAAAGGTAGTAAAGCTATGAAAAATATAAATGAGATGTTTTATATAAATAATTACTTCATTAGGCCTTTTTTTATAAAATAAATTATTGAAGGCTTAAAAAGATAATTAGAGAGGTTAATGAGAATGTTATCAACAATAACCCCTTAAAGGAATATATCTAAAAAACTTATTTGTAAAAACATTTTCTAATATGATTCTTTATAAAAAATAGTCATTGCTAAAAATACATTTATATGATATTTTTAATTATTCTATTATTTTTAAATATGAAAGAATATGAGATGAGAGAGTATAGATTAGGTTTTGCTAATATGCCATAATTCTTCTAATTCTTTCTATCAATTTCAGTTTTTAAGGGAGACAATAGCTCTTAGATATGTAGTCAGGATTCTAAATTCCCCCTATCCCCGGAAAGCGAACTAGGGTGGCAACCACGAGGGAACTCACAAAGGGTTAACCTGCGCCACTTAGCAGATAAAGCATTTACGGAAATGGTAAGGAAGAAAGAGAACATACTCTCGAGGCTATTGCCTCGCATTATCGACATCCAAGATAGGATTTGCTGCATCTTTCTTTAATTGCTCAAGGAGTGTCATGATGTGCACTTGATTGGCTTTGATTTGTGCCACATCTTTGGCTAAGGAAGTTTGAGCTGCTTCGACTTTATTTAATCGCTCCTCCATCTTCTCTAGCCAACTATACTCCTTTTCTTCCTTTAAGACTTGCGTATTTCCCGTTCCTCTCAAGACTTTCATGATCCAAGCATTATCAATATTGTTACTCGTTTTAAACTCTAGTTTCTCTTCTTCACCCAAAATCACATTCGCTTTCCGAACAAGACACGTGATCATAGTAGGATATTTTACATTAAATAACGAGATAGGAGAGACCGAAAATCGCATCACCTCCTCAAAGATCAACTGTGCCACATCTAATTCTTCTCCTCTCAAGATACAATTCAACAAGATAGCGTTCTTTTTACTTACGTCCAAAATTCTTGTGTTTCCAAAGACGTTAGGGGTAAGGAAATTGTTCCAAATTCTAGCATCCGATTGGATATATTTGTAAGGCCAAGGTGCCTTCAATTCTCCCTTATGTGATTTCACTTTCTCCTTATCTAAAACATGCTCAAAAAAGTAAATTCCAATCGAAGATTCTCTTTCTATCTACCGCCTCTCTATACTTGCATGGTCCGACCAATTTCTTAAACTGGAAGTGGTTTCTAATCTCTTCAACTGTAAAAGGAACTAACTTTCTTCTAACTGGAACACACCCTTCACCATCTCGGCTAAAAAGTCCTAAATAGAAGTTGGAAACTAATTAATGACATAAATTCGAACGTCTTACCATGAACATAGACCAACCCAATATTTCCCCGAACTCCAAGAATCGCTTGTACTCTCCTTTACCAACTTTTTCTTCAAATACTCTTTCATAAGAAAAAGGTAGTTCTTGTAATTGTTTCTTTGCAGAAGCTATCAAGGCCTTTGAAGATTTCTCTTTTTCTTAGGGTATAGGACCTTTGAATTGGAGAGGTTGTGTTGTCTTCTTTACAAAAAGTGGAACCTTTTTGCCCATTGAATTAAACACAGCTAGCCGAGCTCTCTTTTCATGACTTATTTCATCCTTTGTGTTGGGACTAGAACTTTTCTTACTTAATTTCATCTCAATAGAACCCAATACCTTGCTTTTCTTTATCTCCCTCACAATAGCTAATGTCTCTGTTTACTTAGTCATCTCAATTAACCTCCAAATCAAATCTTTAACCACTCTTGAAATTGAAACTCTTGATTATTAGTTGAACAAGCTTTATTTGGGTTAGGAAAGGTGTTTTGATGATGAATCTCTATATGGGTAAGATGGATTCTTGATGGATTGGTATGGATTTAAGAAATTGTAGGATGAATTTTTGGAATTTAGGCTTTTGATTCTTGGGTTCAATGTGTTTTGGTAAGATTTGGGTGGTTGAATCTTCTTTGTAATGATGTGGAGAAAGGATTTGATGTGTTTTTATGGTGAATGTGTAGTGTTTTGATGTTTGGGGAAGGGTTGATGAAGCTTCAATGGAGTTGGGAGAGGTTTGGAGAAGAGAGAGAGGCTTAAGGATTGAAAAATTCGTAATAGACTAACCTTCCTCTTCTTTATAACCAAAAAAACTCAAATTTTTTCTCTCTCCAGCGGCGCAGACCGGCTTACCGGCGGTATGACCGGCATACCGGTGAGCAATTTTTCGAAAAGACTCGCCTCGGCATAAAACCTGATTCATAGACCCGTGGGCACGTGTTTTTGTCTGACTGGTATACAGGTGCGTAATTTGTCGAAAATCCACCTCTCGGCAAAAAACCCGATTCGTGAACCCGTGGGCACCCTTTTTACCCGACGGCTTACCGGCGGGTAGGTCAGAATATGCACAAACATTTCTTTTTCCTCCCTAACTCAATTTCTTTAATACCTGAACATCAAAAACACTAATACCTTTCTTAAATATGCAATACCAACTAGAAACAACTAAACTAAACATGAATTAAAAACATAAAAACATAAAAAATTGCAGGTTGTCTCCCGTACAACACTTTTATTTAACATCTTTTAAAGTTAGACACGTTCCCTCTATCAAGATTTGCGAATATAGCCTCCCCAGCAACGACCAAGGCTATGAACGTCTACGAATCTCCTCTTAATGCCTCTCTTGGGCCTGATCTCTATCACCTTAGCTGAAACCACTTCAGTGACTACAAATGGTCCCATCCACGAGTCTTGGTGACCTCGTGGCCTATTATCTGGTTTGTGGGCTTTCTATAAAACTTCATGGCCGACCCGAAACTCAATCTTTGGCTCAGTATCCACAGGCTTTGCGTGGATCTTCTCTTTAAGGACTTTGTGATGTGAAAGGTTGTGAATGACAGGAACAGTGGGATTTGACTTCCTTGGTTTCTTACCCCAGACATAGAATGTCTCGGATACGTTTTTAGCATGAAGGGTAATGGTACCTTCATTGAAGTTGATTATGCTCTGACTTGTGGCCATGAAAGGCCTTCCACGTATTCTTGGAACCTGCTTATCTGCATCGAAATCAAGTATAACAAAGTCAGTAGGGGTGGTGATATTACCTGATCGGACGTGTACGTCCTCCACTGTTCCCCATGTCTTGGTAACTGAGTTGTCAGCAAACTACAACTTCACTGGAGTTTTCTCTGATTTTTGAAGTCCAAGTCTCTCGAACACATACTTTGGCATAAGATTCACACCTGAACCCACATCACACATAGCTTTCACTTTGAGCGTACCATTTATTTGTATAGGAATATTAAAGCTTCCAGGATCTTTGAGCTTCAATGGTAACTCTTTCTCTACTTTTATTGAGATTCTCACAGTCTCTTTCTTGGCTTCTACACTCGCTTCTTTCTCAGGAATAACTTTGTGTAAAAACTTGTTGCGGTGTAAGCCCTTTCTTCGCAATCTCAAGCATTTGGGCGTTGATATTCTCTGGAGTATATGTCTCTACAAATGTCTTGAGTTCACTGTCACCCTTCGGATTTGTATCAGGAATAATTTGTGACATTGGTTGAACAACTGGTGGCGATTCCACCTTCTCTTCTTCTTTCTTTTCTTGCACAACAGGTGCAACTTCTACTTTCTCTTTCTCTTTAGCTCTAGCAGCTTGTAATTCCATAACCGGTCTAATCTCTTCTTGCATATCTCTCAGAAGATGTATAAATTCGGATTTTTTTGAATCTTTATACTCATCTTTAGAACAGTCAGAGTCCACGGGGATAGACTTGGTTAGTTCTTCTTTGTACCTAGGAACTTCCACAGCATGTGGTACTTCCTTATTTTCTTCGATCTCAAGGCAAATAGCCTTACAAGCTTCGAACCCAACATTGGAATCACCTCCTTCGATAGCCTTCAATTCTTTTGCTTCTATAATATTAGTAAGAACTTTATTCATTTGTTCTACTTGCGTACCTAAAATTTAAATTGAAGCTTCTTGTTCTCTTAACTTCTCGTTTTGTGAATGCATATTAGTTGTCATAAGATCCATAAAATTCTTCAATTGTTGATCTATGTTGTAGATCTCGGTTCCGCGGCCTAGGCGGTCGACTGGGGACTAGCGCCTAGGAGGGACTACGCGGGGCCTAGGCGGGATTACGCGGTTTTGAATCATGTTATGTAATTTTATATATTAAGTTATACGCATGTATAATTATGATAATTTTATCTATTAAAGTCATAAAATTAATCTAAAACCACTATATTGAATATGAAAAATACTAAAATTAGAGTTATAATATCAATTCAAGAATTTTCGAAGAGTAAAATAAATTTAATGGAGGGCCTAGGCGGCAAGTTTTTGCCATTAATCGGTGCCTAGGCGGGCTAGGCGCCTCTTCCACGGCGACTAAGGCGTTGGGCAAAAATGTCTACCATTTTTACTAGGCGTAAGCGGTTGAGGGGGGAGTTGACGCCTAGACGGCGCCTAGGCGCGCCTAGGCGGCGATATCTACAACATAGTTGTTGATCACCCACAACTCCTTCGTGAGGATATTGTGGTAGAGCCTTCTGAGCTAAAGCATCGGTATATGCATCATTAACAGGTTGTTATGGAGGAGCAGGTCGATTATAATTCTGATTTCCCTGATATGGAGCTTGACCTCTTGGTTGGAAAGAGTTATTCTGGGGATGAGGTTGATAATGACCTGGATTAGCGGCCCCATATGGATTTGAATACTGCATACCCGAATGATTCCTGTTACCAAATTGATAATTTCCTTGGTTGGATATGAAATAAACAGATGCTGGATTTCCTTCGCACTCTTCCCATGTATGATTTGTGACCCCACACTGTTTTCAACCTTGTGCTTCTTGCACTACGTTTGGTGCGGCTAAATTCTTATGCATCTCAAGCTAATTTCTTTTATTTGATTCTCTAATGCGGCTAATTAAGTTGAGTTTGCAGTTTCTGCATCTAATCGAAGCGTACCTTTGGTATTTGTAACAGGAGCTCCGAAAGTGGCCAACTCCGTTCTGTTTCTATTATGTTTTCCAAACCTTTGGCGGCTTCTGCAGGATCCATGTACACAAATTTTCCCTTTCCAAGATTATCTACCCTCAGTCTACTCTCTCTATTGACACCTTTGATAAAATATAGCTAACTGTAAACACGGGGTGTAACCATGGATTGGACATCTAGCTAACTTTTGTTGAAACCTTGTCCATGCGTCTCCTACTTCTTCTCCATTCTCTTGACAAAACTTTGCAAGCTCGCTTTGGTCTTTGAGTCTCATACTCTTCGGATAAAAACGGTTAAAGAATGCGGCTTGAAGTTCTGCCCATGTATTAATTGTACCTGGTGGTTGTCTATCTAGCCAATCACCAGCTTTACCGGTCAGGAAGAACGAAAACATGTGACAATACAGTTGCTCGCGTGCAATGCCTGGAGTAACATAGGCATCAAAAATCTTCATGAACTTCTGAATCGCTCTTACTAGATCTTGAACTGCTGCACCACTATAGAGTCTGAAATTCTGAAATTGACTGAGCATGCCCGGATCGGGCCTGAACTTGATATTCTGGATCTCTGGAGGACGATAACCTAATGGTTGTACTTGAAAAAGTGCTCCCAAGCCTGGAAGATCTTTTTCAGTTCGGTTGTTGTTTCTGTTATCTCCTTGTGGTGGTGGTGGTATTTGACCTAAAGGAATAAGTGGTGGAACTATAGGAATAAGTGGTGGATCTACTAGTGGTGGAGCCACTTCTTGATGTTGAATTTCTGCCATAGCTCTTCTTTGGTTTCTTTCTTCTCTGATACGTATGTTATAAGGTCTGAAGCTCATTTCGGGCTCCGGGAGAGGAGGCCAAGGATGCACTGCTAAAACCTGGAAAAGACTAAAGCAAACCAACAAGTGTAAATCTGGAAAAATAAAAATAAAAACTGAAAAATAAAAATTAACTAAAAACTACTACTCGAAATGAGTAATGATATTTGTCACCCTTTTTGTATCACCCTTTTATCACCTTCTACGTGTATACCTACATGTACCAATGAATTGCTTTCTCTATCCCATTTAATTTTTCTCTATCTTATATGCAAGGAAATCAGAACATATGTATAGAAGGGTGATAAAAGGGTGACATGAAAAGGGGTGACGTATATCATTACTCACTCAAAATAGATAACCCATACGCTAACGAGACACAAGTCCCCGGCAGCGGCGCCAAAAACTTGGTGTCGCCTACGGTGTGATAGAAATATGTTAAATAAATCCGGAAAACAATGCACTAATCACCCTAGACAAGCACAGTATTGCAAGTATTACAGGACGTATGCAAGTTTTGATGATAAGAAGAATTAGTTCTCAGGGACTTAGTGTGTTATACGAATGAGCAAATAATCAGAGTAGCAATAATTAATTAAAGGACAAAAAATAAAGATGATTAATTGAGAGATTGATAATTAAACTAAGGAAATTAAAAAAACAAATAATTAAATATGAAATAATATGAGATGAGAGAGTATAGCTTAGGTTTTGCTAGTATGCACTAATCCTTCTAATTCTTTCTATCAATTTCAGTTTTTAAGGGAGACAATAACTCTTAAATATGTAATCAGGATTCTAAATTCCCCTTATCCCCAGAGAGCGAACTAGGGTTGAAACCTCACAATCACAAGGGAACTCACAAAGGGTTAACCTGCGCCACTTGGGTCCTAGGTGTAGTCCTACCTACTAATGACGATTGGTGATGAAAATAAACCTTAATGACTATCTAGTTATGCTGGTGTTGTTAGGACCATTTCCTTATTCTAGACATTTATGTGGTGTTTCAATAGTTAAACACCCCTTCCGGGCGACCATCTAACTACTATTAACAAAGCCCTAAATTGACCAGGTTTAATACAGGCAATAAATCAAAGCACATAAAACAAATATATGGTTAAGTAGCTAGAATCAGATTAAAAACATATAATTCCCAAAGAAATTTAGATAGAAAGAAAATAGAATTCATAGATTATACATAATGCAAAACCCAATATATGGAAAAATTAGTTCATACCTGAAAGAAATAAACTAAAAGATTGATACAAAGATGTCATCTTGCTCTCTTCAATAACTCTAATGATATAAAACTTAAGGACTAATACATGGGAGGCAAGGATGACTTAACAAAGGTTTAAGGGTGTATTTATAGGTGTTTAGAAGACCTAATTCGTTTTCTTGGAATGGAAGACAAGTAACTTGGACTCCAAGCCCAACTCAAATTCGTAACCCTAAAATATAGAAAAGGTAACAATCTGCCAATGTTTTGTTTTGGCCGTAACCTCTTTGTTTCAAATCTGTTTGACGCGTTCAATATGTCTAAACTGATCGTCTCGGAAATATCTATAACTTTTCTTAAGACAATTCTTCCAAATTCCTAAGCAATCGTGAGTTATGATCACTTCTATGGTCGTGGGTGCTGGAATTCAGATTTATTTGGCAACTTTATCTTTCCATATCTCCAATTTCCATACATATCTTCTTTCCTTTATCTCTTAGAATTGATTTGGCGTATAACTAATCACCATATATATCTTTAAAGCTTCACAATTAACAAACATTTAAACCAAATATGCTCTAAAAATGACAAATCATTAAATCAAGAAAAGAAATAGGAAAGTGCACTAATACATAGGAAAATCGAGTATTTAGATTTCTAAAACACTAAAAATGATGTCTCCAACTAAGATTAAATCATCACAAATGGGGAGACATCACTCGTCGCTGGGGAGGCTATATTCGCAAATCTTGATAGAGGTAACACGTCTAACTTTGAAAGACGTTAAATAAAAGTCTTGTACGAGAGACAACCCGCAATTTGTTTTTATGTTTTTATGTCTTTTAATTTTGTTTAAGTTAGTTGTTTTTAGTTTATATTGCATATTTAAGAAAGGTATGAGTGTTTTTGATGTTAAGGTACGTAAGAAATTGAGTTAGGGAAAGAAATACCAAAATTTGGCGAAAACCAGACCACCCTTGTGGTATACTGCGGGAGGGGTCCGTTGCACCGCATGAAGAAAACCGTAGCGATGGTTCGCGCAATGGTTCATTGCCGAGACGAAGGGAGAAAAACGGTGTCGAGTTTTTGCGAACACGGTCTGAGCACGTGAGAGGTCCGGTGCACCGCACCAACTATCCGGTGTACCGCAGGTCCAACAACCGTGGCGACGGTTTTCAAAGACGGTACATTGCCGAGACCAACACCACAAAACCGTGTCGAGAACTTGCGACCACGGTTCGAAACTCTGGAGTCCGGTGTACCGCACCTCACATCCGGTACACCGCATGGCGCCGCCAGATCTGAATCCAAAAGGGTATATAATGGGTATTGAAGACCAGGTTAGTTTTTACACAAATTTCTCAATACTTAAGCCTCTCTTTCGTCCCTAAACCTCTCCTAACTCCATTAAACCTTCACCAAACCTTCACCAAACATCAAAACACTACCCAATCACCATAAATTTACATCTGATCCTTTCCCCACATCATTATAAAGAAGATTCAACCACCCAAATCATATAAAAACACTTTGAATCCAAGAATCAAAAGCCTAATTTTCCAAATTTCACCCAATAATTTCTTAGATTCATAATAATCAAAGAAGAATTAATCCTACCCATATAGAGAATCATCTTCATATCACCTTTTCCTAACCCAAATAAATCTTGTTCAACCTGTATTCAAAGGTTTCAACTTTCAAGAGTGGTTAAAGCTTTGAATTGGAGGTCAATTGAGATGACGAAAAGAACAGAAACAATATCTACTGTTAGGGGGATGAAGAAAAATTAAAATAAGGTATTGGGTTCTAGTGAGAAGAAATCAATTGAGAATAGTTCAAGTTCCAGTTTAAAGGGTAAAGCAGGTTCAGAAAATAGAGGAAAGCTACCTGTGGTACGTTCAAATCTAATCATAGTAACAATAGACTCAATATTTAATCATAGTTTAAGTACATCCTTTAATGAAATCTGGAGTGTAATCTTTGAATTTTCTTGTGAAGCACCATCAAATCTATATACTTGTGAAGCGCAATTTTGTTTAGACATAAGTGAATCCGATGGTACATCAGTTTTTATCTGTTTCAAGGATTAAAAAAAACATCAAAGTAACTATCCGATGGTACCATCTTCCTCTTCCAGGGATGCTTTATTTGGGACTCAGTAACTCCTGTAACAAATACAATTTTCATTTTTGGTTAATTTATCTAGAAGAAAATCCAATCAACCAACCAAACTTTTTCTATGTCATCTAAATTGGAGTAAAGATTTCCATTTTCCTAACAACAAATCATATGGTCAATTGTTTCTTAAGGTAAGTATTTCCCTTAGTGAAACTTAGTGTGTTATGTGAATAACTGTTTCAAACAATTATATCATTAATAATGTTAAATAATGATAATTTTTTTACTATTGAGTTAAATTTGTAGACACTACAATACTTGTTTTTCCATGCGTCTAATGAATCCTCAATCTTATGCTTTATTGACTTTTAAATTTGATAAATGTACTCATTACGTAATCATTTGGTCAGTCGTAACACCTTTTTCTAGGTTAATCTATAAACCATGGCCCCTTCCCCTAGACAACTCCGAACTTTTATATATATATCCGAGGATATTGTTGCTTTAATTTTCAGAGTGACAATGGTGACCAAGAATTAAGTATTCTCCAGTCTAGAAGCAAACCATACAAGGCAGACTTTAGGAATGGCAGGCGTTTGAAGAGAATAAGATTTCCCAGCGAAGCCAAGAAGTTTTTCGCAAGATCTTTCAATGCTTAATTGTAATTTCTCATATATTGAAACGTTAAAGATTATGAAATTTCGTTGAGATTTGATTGTTTATCATACATTATTAGATGACCTATTTAAAATATAATATTTTTGTAAAACATTTGAAATTTAGAAAGATGGGTTTATCCAGTATTATTGTTAAAAAGTTTATTTGATGATGCATGTGTTATGTTTTATATTGTTCACTTAATACTCATGGGCTGTGACAATAGAGTAATTCCATTGTTAACATTATTGCAAGTCATCATTGTTGTGGCATTGTTTGGAAATTCTTCTTCTCTAGGTTATGTTATATATGTAAAGAGTATCAAATGACTGGATGTAATTTTTGTTAAAAAACATTCACTGCACCATAGATCCTCAAAGTTAGGGTTAAGTGCGCCAGATTCTCTTGACCTTTAAGGAATAAAATTTTCTAGTACCCAGTCTATTCACAATGTGATTTTGTGATACCTAACATATCAAAATATGTCTTTCAATACTTTCGACAAAAAAAAGTCTTTCAATATTCACCTTTATAATCTTGGTCTAAGTTAATGTAACTCAATATTTTTAGGCATCAGAAGCATTTGTAACATAGTACATGCTTGTCAAGTTGATCCCAGATTTGCCGCCTTTTTAAAAAAATTCAAAGTAGAAGACATATTAAAAGATTTCAAATTCATCTGAAGGAAGTATCGAAAGGATTGTTGGCATCCCTCAATCATGAAGTTCATACAACAAAAAAATATTTGTTCCAGAGGACACATTTGCATGTAATTGCGGTGAATTCCAGAAAGAAGATTCAACATATATACAATTTCTTAAGCAACCCCAATAACTTCATTATGTCTACGACAGGAATGTAATTCTTAAATAATCTCAAAGTTTGTAAAACATTAATTAATTAGTTACTCGTTAAAATATGCTGGCCCTGGGTCAACAAACCCTTTGGAACCCTCACTGAGGTTAAATTTTCTACTATCACTACAAAAAAACAAGTAATTGGTGACACTTGTTATGTGACATTTTTGGAAAAATGTCACCTATAGTACATTTCGCGACATTTATTAGACTATACCCATAATTAGTGACATCTTTTGTATAAATGTTGCCTCAAAGTGTCGCCTATGGTAACAACTAACTATTAAATAACTTTTGTCTATTGTTGTATTTTATATGTATTGAAATCTATTTCATAAATTTTTTAATAAATTTATATATAGGGTTAATGCCCAATATACACCTGCCGCCTTACACCTTTGCCCATAAAAGGCATTATTTTTTTTAAAGAACAACGAGTTATGGGAAGTTTTCCAAAACTCAAAATCTGAGTTATGGGAAGCTTCCCATAACTCAAAATTTGAGTTGTGGGAAGTTTCCCATAACTCAAACAACTCATTTTATGTAAAAAAAAAGGAAAAAGTAAAATGTGTGGTGCCTTTTATGGGCAAAAAAAAATGATGGTTGGGGTGAGGGGGAATTAATTCTAACTTGAAGTGTTTCTTAAGAATTAATCCTTATATATATATAAATATTTTAACTTTTTTTTAACTTTTAAATAAATTGTTTTGAAATTTTTAAACTTGTAATATATAATTTTTATATTGTATTTTAGATATGGTAATTGACTAATGTTATTTGTAACGAAAAAGAAAGATTTTTTTAGTCGAAAAACAAAAAGAAAGATTAAATAAGTTAAGAATTTGTATTTGATATTTAAAAACTTAATTAGTTTAATAATTTTTTATTTGAAATTAAATTAGTAAAATATAAGCCGTATAAAACAACACATGTTCACAAAAAGAAAACACGTAGGTAGTGATTGGTATGATGTAATGGATTTAGTCAGTAATGTAATGAGTTCAGTAATGTAATGAGTTCAGTAATGTAATGAGATTGGGAATGTAATGAACTTTGTAATCATTATACAATGCTTGGTATGCTATCTGAATAGGGATGTAATGGACTGGTTGTTTCAACCTTGTGCTAATAACTAGTTTAACTAAATAAGATTGTAAATAAATTATTTAAGATAATCATTTTATTATTATAAAATATAAATAATATTAATAAAATAGAATATGAAAAATAAATTATTTTAATAATTTTAAATAATTTGTATATATAGTGCGATAAATCTTAGATTTATACATTTCGGTTTTAACTTTTATTGAGAATGTATGATAGTAGTATTGGTTAGGTAACTTGTTTAACTGTTATAGAGAAGTAAATTTTTAATAATTTAATTAAAATTTTAATTTCATGTTAATATTTTAATAAATATATTGATTCATGATTTATGGGTATATTAGAAATAATAAAAAATTTATTATAATTCAGTATATTATGGTGAAATATATCACCGATATATAAATTTTTTATATAATCATATACGATTTATGTATGTACGTAGTAAATATAATATATTTTTTTAGTTTCTAAAAATAATAAATATGAATTTTTACATATTTGATTTAATGAAAAAAAGATATATGATAAAAAATGGGTAATATATTAAATTTAATAAAATTATTTTAGTTTGTTAAAAGAAAATATCCATTACGATTGGGATTGTAATGGGTCATTCATGGGTAATAGCTCAAATCCCAATTTTCATTGTAATGTGATTACGGAAGTAATGGTATTACGGAGTTGATTACGACGTACCAATCACAGTAATCATGTCTAAATTAGTAATGTCATTACGATCGCATTACAGCATACCAATCACATTAAATCGAGTTTGCTTCTTCTTCATCTTCATTTCTTCATGCTCCTCATTAATCTCATATCCCTAACCTTAACGACCTCAATTGTCCAGTCCTCCATTAGAGACCTAATGTCCGACCTGAACGTTCAGTATTCTCAGGCAATTGCTCTGATTACTCTTGATCCTCCTCCGGTAACAATAATACACACCATTCCTAAAAGAACGCCACAATTTCCTCTCAACTGCTTAGCAATGCGTAGAAACCTCGTGTCCTTCAACTACAGCACCGCCATCTCCACAGCCATTTCCACACATGCAAGCTTCAACCATATCACCTCCACGGTAATCATCTCCGCTCTTATATTATTTTTATCTCTAATTAATCATTAGTAGTTTTATTACCTAATTTCCCTACCCGGCCATGGTTATATCCATCTGCATCATTGTCTCGGTCGGTTCCGAAAGAGTAACTGAGAGTATCATATCTGTTTCAATACCTTATATGTGTTAAAAGATTTCTCCGATTCTTGCTTACGTTTTCTCTAACTCTTGTACATTTGTACAATATAATGTGTATGTCTATTCACACTTTCTCACAAATTATTTCTAAATTTTTGTATCTAATTTAATTATTTTTATTAGCTGTAGATCAATGAGAAGAAATTGCTTTAATTGTTCGCATTACAAACACATTTAGGGAAGGTAAGGCAGAAAGTTTGTCTTATTTTTGAAGTTTTAATTTTTTTGTGGCTCTGTTACTTTTAATGAGAGGTGCTTTGTGTTTGCAGGTCCATAAGTTTTTTCATGAGCAACTTTTGAATTGGTAGCGCTTTTTCTTAATTGTTAAGACTTTAATTACCACACTTTGGCCTTAGAAGGTATATAATTTACACTCTATTTTAAGAGGTTTCGGTTTTATCTCTTATTCAGTTGCTCAATATACATATCTATTTGATTTGAGTAATTAAAACTATGTTTATATGTAATATGTTTATATCTAGCACTATAATAACTTTATTTTATGTTCCATTGTTTCAGGGAGAGAGATTTGGGCTCTAGATCTTCTAGGTCCAAAGGGGTTGATTTAAGAAGGGAAGATGCTGATATGATCTCTTAGTTGCTTTAACTGATCTTGAAGCAATATGGTAAGCTTCACCCTGTCATTATTAATGATTGAAGTTTAATATACTTTTCGTCTGATTTGGCAGGAAAAATTGTAAATTGAAGAGACTTCGAGAGTAAACTTTAACAGAGAAAGCATAAAAAATGGCGAATTTGGACTTGGAAATGAACCCTCAGATGAAGCAGATCCATGGTGAAATTCGCAAAAATTTCGTGCCCTGGCGTAAGTCTCTTCACCTACATAGATATCAAAATTGTGCTAGTTTAAAATATAGCTACGATCTTTTGTTAATATTGGCCTTGTATTCAGAATCTTATGTGAAGGTTGCGACATGATCTTTAATGATCATTTAGGCATTGCTATGTGAGCTGTATTTAACTAAGTAAATATTCTGTAAATGGAAAAATCATGTATCTTTGCTCGTAACACTAAAAATAGGGTTTAAAATAAAGCTTAGCTCATGTTTAGTTTGAAAATGGAGCTAGATATGTTATAGTTGTATGTGAACCTTTTTACACAGGAGTATATAGGAATTGCTATATCATTATTCTTAAAGGCGCACGATTTAATTTTCTTTGTTTACTTTGTGTTTTAGTAATGGCTTTCAAAAGATGGATAAGGTGAAAGACTCCAATAGACAAAGTAAACAACTCGAGGAACTTACAGGGAAGATGAGGGAATGTAAAAGGTATATATATATCATTTTCTTTTAGATCAAAGATGAGTTTATTAGCTACACGTGGTTGTATTAAATAATTATTCTTACAGGCTGATAAAAGAATTTGGTCGTGAAATTAAAGATTATTTTAGGTAAATGAATACTCTTGGTAATAAGAGGGTTGAACTTTTTGATATGGGAGCAGTGGTAGTGAATCAGTACAAGAAAATAATGTTCAAATGGCATCAGGTGAATAAAATAACTAATGTAACTTGACTTTACTTTACTTTACTACTGTTGATTATTCATTTGTATTCGGTAGAAATGTCAAACCAAGAACTTACTGATGCTGGAAGAAGGAACACGGACAAGCAATTGAACGTTCTAAACAGGCAAAAAATGGTTAATTAACCTGAAAAAACCCCAATTTTTAGAATTTTCACTTGTTCCTCCAACTTTTAAAATTGATCGTATATTTTTATTTTATTTGGTATAATATAACTGTCTTATATTTTTTCAGCCGGTCTTGTAAGAGGTGTGTATATATTATCAGTTCCGCCCCTTCTAACTACACTCATGTTGGGTCAGGGGTAGTCTACCCATCAATTCCATCACTAGTCCCACCACATTCACAAGTTGTGCGGCCTTTCAGTGGTGGTGCAGCTTCAGCTTTTCCTAGCGATGCATTTTCTGATCGGCCTAAAAGGGTATATATGTTATATGAATTTTCTAGTAATTTTTAAATACTCAATGCCAGATTCGAGACTTTGAGCGTAATGGATTGAATTTCATCTCAATCAAAAGAGATGAATTTAATCTCAATTTCCTAAAATAATGCTGTAAAACTATCATGTATCAGCTATTCTCGAGCTTTGTAAGGTAAATTTAGAACATCTTCATTACTCTCTATTTGCGCTTGCTTCTTAATCTCATTTTGACTGTGTAGGTGGGGTCCACTAGAAGATCCGTGGCCATAGCTCATGGACGGAGATGTGGAGCCAATGGGTCATGTTTTTAGCTTGAAGATGGACAAAATATATTGAATGCTAATAATAAAAAATCTGTAAAATATAAAAAGTCGAGCAAATGCTTCGTCTTGTGTTTCTTCTTCAGCTTCTTTACCTGAAACTTGTACTTTTGCTGCTACTTTTTCTAATGCTCCGATAATTTCTGATTCTTTTTGGAAGTTAAAGATATGAGGTAAACGACAAGGGGTATATGGTATTTTACAGCTATTTCCTTACGTAGTGGAAAGGATTATATTCAATTTCTTGTTCAGGTATCATTAAGTACGAATATTGTGAAGAGTGGGCCCAGGACATTTGCTATTTATTCTATATCTGTTACTGATTTAAACAATCTTCATTTGCCACCTAAGTATTTCCTATCAACAGGGCTTGATGCTTTTGTAGTTCAGGAACAGTGTATCTTACTCGGCAAGTATATGAAGGTTTTTCTCTATTATTTTGGATCTGATCCTTAGGTAAAGTTTTGTTTAATTACATATAATCTCTTTTCCAAGTTTGTTTCAGGATCTTCTTCAGATTCCTACTCTTTCAGGCTCTATCGAATTTTGGGATTCTCAGGTTGAGATATTATTTCTTGTACTTTATTGTTATGAATCTGATTTAAAATGCTCTATTCTTTGCAGACATATCTTTTCCTCGAAACATTATCAGGTATATTTTATACAAATCTGCTATATGGTATGAGTTTTAGAGGAAAACTCATCATTGTTGTTAATAGACTGTAAAATCAGGAAATGCTGGTTTAAGGAAGTCAACCAAATTGGTTGACCATGATAGTGGGCCCCATCCACCCTCCCTAGCGAGGTATGAACAAACCTGTGCTAATTTTATTGTTCCAACATTTTTTTTACCTTTGAATGTAATAGTTTTGGTAATTAGTCATTTTTCAGAAAAAAGAAGCTGAAAGGCGTGCAAAGTTAGTTTATGAGTTAATGAAATTAGTTTTAGAAGTTCTTGATCTCTGATTTTTGCATATCTAATTATTTTATATATCTTATATCAGGAAAATCATCAGGGAGATAAAAAAAATGGACCTAATGGATAATAGCTGAATTATGAGCTAGTAGATGTTATGCAATTATTTTATGGTTAATATTTGAATTATTTAAATTATGCTATATCAACTAGGAATTGTATATTAATTTTTTTTATTTTTAAAAAAATGATGGGCGACACTTAAAACAGTGTCCCTAAAGCGGAGGGTGACGCTTAAAACGGTGTCCTTAACGCGATGGGCGACACTTAAAACGGTGTCCCTGACGCGATGGGCGACACTTAAAACGGTGTCCCTGATGCGATGGGCGGTGTCCCTGACGTGATGGGTGACGCTTAAAACAGTGTCTCTAACGCGATGGGCGACATTTAAAACGGTGTCCGCGATTGGCGACACTTAAAACAGTGTCTCCAAAATAATGGGCGACACTTTAAAAAATGTCATCAAATATTAAGCAACAATTTTCCTACGTTGTCCCTAAAAGCGGGCGACATCAATAACAAAGACACTTCTTTTTCGTTAGATGACATTTTAAAAAGTGTCGCCAAAAGTTTGGTGACAGTTCAAAAACTGTCGCGCACGTTTTTGTGTAGTGTATATATTTGTCCCAAAAGATATTTAATAGAGTATCAAGGTTTAAATGGTGCATTGTAGATTTAATGTCCAGATAACTTTGCTATAACTATCTAAGAAATATTTTAACATATGCGCTAATTTGTGTGAAAAATGAGAAAAGTATATAGGACAGTTTTTTTTTTCTAATCAATTCAGGGATGCATAAATGATAGTTCATGATTGCCACTAACGAGTACCTAATTTAGGACACAATGTTCTTTTCCAAAACAACGTGTTCCGTTTCCCATAGACATCTTCTTCTTGCCTAGGACTCAGTAGTGCACCTGTAACAATCTTAATCTACGGTTAATTTGTCCAGGAAGCAAACAAAAACAAAAAATTTCAATCTTATTCTTTATTGATTCGATATTACTTAAAGAGTGCGTAGTCATTGTTTTATTTAGTTTATTACCTACCTTAGCTGATCACAATGGTTAATGTAAAAAACGATTTCAAACATCACTATTAATTTGATAGACTATTGCTAATCTATGTAGAAAAATCGCATCATCTCAATACTTGCTTGCTCCTGAGTCACTTGAGTGCTTAAACTTATGCTTTATTGATTTTTAATTTCTCTGATGTAGTTTTTACAGAATTGTTTGTTCCTTTAGCAAAATCGTTTCTACAAATTGCATCTCAATACTTGATTGCTTCGGGTTTTTCTTTTAAAATTAACTTTTAGCACAATAGAAAAAAAATACAGCAACTGAAACTATACAGCATACAAGTTCTTTGAAACTAGTTACGATCATCACAATTTTCTTTTACTAAATGATTCAACCAATGGAAGAAGGATCTGAAATTGTCGTCAATATTTTATGCTCTAGCACATAAGTAAGCTACTATCTTCTATACTTGTTCCTCAAAAGCTAGAGATATTACATTTCACACAATAATGTGAACTAATTGTGAAAATTGTAGCTATCAATTTGTAAACGCACACTTACTTCAAGTCTAAAACATATAATTAATAACAATAAAAAAAGTTGAAAATTAAAATAGATGCATTAAGATCACCTCCAGCTTTTGCTTGCAAGTATCTAAGTGTTACTCCTCTAAGATGCACATACAAATATAAAAATTCAAACTTTTGCTGTCTTACATGTATTGAAGAATATGAACACTTATGTGAAGAAAGGAGATGAGCGGGTCTCCTTTAACCCAAACATTAACTCTATGAAAAGTTATGACCTATTAGGATACTATTGACATTCATTGGTATCTTAAGTAATTTCCAAATTGTCGGAATAAATTGTATCACTTATTCCTTATAATTCAATCACTTCCATTGGTGTGTTTAAAAGTACCCTATCTTCTGGTATTTTCGGTATAATAGTTTTTTCCAATTTTGTGTGCTTTCATATAGTATTATCCATATTTATCGACAATATATGCATCACAAAAGAAAGATATTTGTTTGTTAGAATTTGGATTTTTTTGACATCTTCATGTACAACTACATTATTTGGGATCTAATTATGGTTGTGAGATATAGAAAGATAAATAATGAAGGATTCTTAAGGAAAGAAATTCAATAGCTCTTATGTAAACTAAGACCTTTATATATTGATAATTCTTATTTTTTAATTTTTTCCATTACTCACTTTATTTTCTATTCTTTTTTTTTTCGATGCATCTTCTTTACTAGGCATATTTCTTATACCCTTTGTCTCACGAAATATAAGATACCCATCATATGAGACCCTTCACGTGCCTATTATAGGTGTTCATAAGTATTTGTTAGCTTGTTTTGAGATTTGTGTATTCTAAGTTAATGAATTTATCTTACCATACCCTTGTAAGACGAGGGTGTTTTACTTACTTTTTTGGCCATTTCTCGGGCTACTTTATACATTCAGTTTCTTCCAATACTTTGTTGGGATTTGTTTGCCAACGAGGTTGATTTTTTCTTTATGAATATTTACTTGATAATGCTTTTTTGGTACTTTCTAGCCAACGGGGGTTGCCTTTTCTCTTTAATTTACAATTCTTGATTGGGTATTTATAGTGTTGATTCCAGTAGTATTATTAGATTTATTTTACTCCAAATAATATAATCGGGTTTTCTTACCAGCTACAGAGGTGGTCTTTGGCCAATGCTATATTGTATTTTTCTCGTCAAAAATATTGTTGGTCTATTACCGATAATACGTCTACCTCTTCTCGACAACAATCCAATTGGTATTTTGCATAAGCTACATCATAAACTTTGTACCATTAATACAGTTGATCTTTTGCCTAGCCTATGTCGAACTTATTTTACTGGAGCTATGTCAGTCTCGTGCCGATGCAATGTCGGGATTATTTTACCAGAGCTATGTTCGTCTCGTTTTAATGTGACGTGAGACTTAATTTACATAATTATTGTCGGTGTCTTGTCGATGCTACGTCAGACATATTTTACCATAACTAGGTCGGTATCTTATTATGTCGAGTCTACATCGAACTTATTTTACATAGCTATATTGCGATTGAAGGTCTTCTGAGGGTAGCGGAGCTGGTCATACCGATTGCAGAGGAATTGGTCATTTTGTTGCCAAATGAGATTGCCTTTTTGATACCATATGAGGTCGTCTTTTAGTACCATAGGTATTGGTGTTTTGTTATGAGGGTAATGTGAAATTCTTCTTATGAATTGTTTTTCATTCTATTTACTTTTTTAGGTCGAGAAATCCATTGGCCGACCCCTAGTGGGTGATCTTAGGGAGCACAAATGCCTATTTTCTTCCATTTATGTTTTTTCACTTCCTCTTTATATTACTTATTACATATAATGTGCTCCACTATTTTATGCCCATGGTAAGTTTGTTGTCTTGTATTTTTTCACTAGCAGGTAAAATGCACATATTCTTCCTTAAACCTGAGTAATTCTCTTAAAAGTCTCTTTCAGTTAGAAGAGGATATTTTCATCATATTTTTGGACTTGATGCGCTTAGGACCATCTTGTGGCTATACCATAGCAGGGCGTCTCAAGATCTTTTTTTCTTGTCTCTTCCTTCATATTAATTTTAAAGGTTTTCCTTGCATTAGTTGAAGGGATATTTGCCCCATTGTTTGATTAATTTGTAGTGTAGGATGTATTACATCAATAAGAAAGCTTTCTTACCTTCTTTTTTGTTTCTTAGTTTCATTGCTTATTATTTACACTTTTACTTCCTTATGTATCCTGATGCATTTTATTCTTCTCGTCGTACTTCCTTATACCCTTTTTCCTCAAGAAATACTATGTAACATGCATGTGCCTTTTTTCGATGTAGCTTTATTGCCAATTTTTCATTGGTATTTTTCTTGTAAAAAAGGTTGGTCTTTGCCCGATTTAAGCTTCAATCAAATACCTACCTACCAACAATATGGTAAGGTTTTCTCTCATTGATGCTATGTCGGGGCACGAATATGGTGATAATATAGTTGAGCTTTTCTCGTAGACGATATAATCATACTTTCTGCGTTGTCAATAATATCAGAGTTTTTTCCGACTATACATCTACACTTTTCTCGCCAGCGATAAAATTAACATTTCTCTTTGAAAATATAATTAGACTTTTTTCATCGACGATATAGTGAGGATTTTTTCGTTGATGATATATGTAGACTTTTATCGCCGACTATACAAACAGACTATTCGTTGGAAATATAGTCAACCCTTTATTTTTGTTATGCCTTTGACCGGGCCCTTAGATTTTAAACTAAAGCAACGTATCAATGTATTAGCATAGATGGAATTATGAAAGTTTTCATCTATCGACTTTTTTCAAGACATAAATTACTTTAGCCGACCCCCTACTCGAGGATCTTAGGAGCTCGGTTCGCTAGAGATGTTGGTTTTTATATTATGAGGACAATATGAAATTGGTCTTAGTTTGCCAATATGAAATCTGTTTCAAGTTAGGAATTTATGTTGAACAAATATTAGATCTTTTAACATGATTTATTATAGTTGACTATATTGTTGAAGACCTTAGTTTCTTTATGAAAATCCCAAATAGGGAAAATAGAATGCAAGAGACCAATTCTGTTTGTCTTTCTTAGTCATTAATGACCGTATTAAACTTTGAAGAAAAGCGTTAAAAGTTATATCATTTTTATGGATTTGGATATTCGTTCACATCCTTGGTCGGAACTAGTCATACGAGGGAATTGAAGTAACATTTTCTTTTTCATTGTTGGGCCCCTCTGATGACTTACATCCACATGGGGTTTGAAATTTTAGTGTTAAGTAATAGAGAATGACTACAACTCGAATCTTATTAACAGTGATTCTGCCAATGATGGAATGTTATGCCGAGTCTCAATTCGCTATCACAAAGTGTACGAGCACTTTTTTCACAACTCTACCGAGCCTATACTCATTGGTAGCTCAATATTTATGGTCTTTTTAAACCCTACAATGTGAACCCTCTTATCGAGACATTATATGTCCCGACAAACTTTTTGTCTATTTTCAATTGACTGAACACATCCGAGTACAACAAATCAATGGAACTACATGCATTAATAAAAAACTGACGCATCAACCCGTTCCTGATGACTACGGAAATGACCAACAAGTTATCGCTGGTGAAAAATCAACATACTGTCATGCTTATCGATAATTGCATACTATCACCATGTGAAGGACTACTATATTGTTGTCTCGTGCTTGGGGCACATATGAACTAGTTCCTCTCATTTCTCGAGCGACAACTATTGTCCCCTAACAATTGTACTACACTTAAATATCATATTCCGGACTTGATTTATTGGGTCGAGGACTTACATCTTGCATCTTGTGCTCGCGACAGACGAGTTTCCTTCTCTAAGTATTCATTCCTGAAAATTAGGCCTTCAACTATCACTGAACTCTTAAAGTCTTCTGTTACCATCAGTTTTGTGGGGTAGCTTTCCTAAAAACCTATGAACTCTCTTCTAAATTGACTTTGCAACATTTTGTATCATGCCCCAATCCTTATGAAAATGGAAGTATTTTGTTGAATCTCTCATTGTTGCATCAACGTGCATTTTTAGAGGCCAATGAGTCCCTCAACATTGAACTCCTTTTATTTTACCATCAAGAGCTCTTAAGGATACTTATCCCACGTCTTGGTATCATTATCCTACACTCTCTGATCCTCTCTCGTTTCAAACTTATCGAACCCCTATACAAAGATCTTTCACCAGATGTCTATTATTTATCACTCTTTATTCCATTCGGCGTTTGATTATATTATTTCTCTCTTTCTTCGCCCTTATCACAACACTCTTTCTCATTTTTTTCGGCTCAAATGAACTTCTTGATTTGGAAATAATTTTGCATAACTAGATCTAGGCCTTGATGCCATGTAGATCTGAAAATATGGATTAAACAACACTCGGACGAATGTGTAATATACTATTAACAAACCCAATTCTTCGTCATTATACACGATCTTAGTAAACCAATCCAAATAGGATTGAAGGCTCTTATTTTATTTTTGAGGTATGTCTAATATTGATAAATTCCTCTATCAATTTTTACTATTCAAGAACATGTTACCCATCCGTCTAGTACTTGTGGAAAATAATTAATAGTTCAAACCTAGAGAACCATTTCCTTGTTTTCCGTGACAATTAATCAGCATCATTCAGAGCAACAAACCCCATATTCATTTGGTAAGCATACACATATGAATCTGGAGTAGTGTTTCCATCGAATATTGGCATTGATTGTGGTTTAAACTTATCCAGCCTTGGGATATGCAATATCTCCAATGACAAAGGATTCTTTTGGTTAACCACTAATGTTTGATCTACTAACTATGTCTCCATACAACTATTCAGACTTCATAGACTATGATGAAGTTATATTGGACTCTGTTGTCTTGTTTATCTATCTTCTTTATATGGACGTCTATAAAACCTGGCTCCCAAAGATACATACTTTTCATTTACCTCAGAAAGTTTCGGGATGTGAACGGTTGAAATATCTCTCAAATATTGTTCTTATAAAGGCCTCAAGTCTTTGCAATAAATGACTGAGATATTGTGTCACCCTAGGTGGTTACTCATTTTCCTCGACTAGTGCGGGCTTGGCCAGGGCATAGGGCTCCAAAGCTTTCTGTGGTTGTAGGTATAGTGGTAATGTATGCCTCAACTGCCTCGATCGTTGTTGGCATATCAGGTATATATGGATAGACTATTTAAGGTGGTTTAACCATTGTATTCGACTATTTAATAAGGGTAATTCCTTTCATCTGAGGACCTCACACCTTAGAGGTGAATTTTTCCCCGCCACCGATGCATTATTTGTAATCTCCTTATCTATTTGTCATAAATAATTCCCCGCAGATCATGTATAAACCATGTGGTAACTTGATGTG
Source organism: Nemophila menziesii (assembly GCA_029959085.1). NCBI lineage: Eukaryota > Viridiplantae > Streptophyta > Magnoliopsida > Boraginales > Hydrophyllaceae > Nemophila > Nemophila menziesii. Next base: position 21,380,850 of record JARWIR010000021.1, read on the forward strand.
ATTGACATTCGGTCCCACATACTGTGTCAGTTGATAGAACACGAAATTATAGCCACCCGAACGATGTGCCTTATCGATCGACTTGAGGCCAAGAACGAGTTGATATATGAGAATTAGTCATGGTAGAATAGAAAGGATAAGTGAATTGAGAAACAATAAGAGGATTTATGATGAGAACGATGTACCTTACTACCAGTCACCTTCAAGCATATCTTTTGACCTTTTCGTAGCTTTAGTTCCGTAGTCGCAGCTTCCTAAATCTATTTAAGTAAGGCCCAACGGGAGGCGCGCTCTCAATGACACTCTGACTCTCAATATAAATATCATTTCTAGTAGGAATTATTATGACCCGAGGGGTTATGAATATGTATTCGATTGTATGATAAACATAGTGATATTTAGATACATATAAAATGTACCAAGTTTGGCTATGAAATGGGGTATTTATCGCTGGACTGCACAGAAGATGGTGGTTAGCAATATTATGTAGAGACGGGTGTGCAGTTTAGGTCGGTGTGTGGACTGAACTATAATTTAGACTTGCGAAAATCCAAAGACGACATCCACGGATGTCGACAATGAATATCTTGGTTCCTTCGGCATATCCGTCTTTGGGATAGTTTGAAACTACTCGACCCTTAATTGATACAATTTACCCTTGGCGTAACCCTTATATATCTGGTCTCGTCTATACAAACCTTCTTAAGACAAAGTTAGTTGAGGCGGTTTATTTTTGGCTGATCATCTTAGTAGAGGCGAATATGAATTTGGTAAAATGTTTTATCTGTGACTTTGTACTTTGTAATTAATCCGACCTATCCCCTACCTTTAAAATCTTAGAAGATTGGGAACTTATAATATATGACATGCAGATGTCCACGAATAATTTGGCCAATGTAGATCGAGGTAGTTTAGATTAGCGACATGCTTAGATCGGAAAAAATTTAGACGAACCCCTAGCCTACGAATCTTAGTAGATTGGGGGAAACTTTGATTGCTACGTATTCGTTAAACAAATAATTTGGCCGATCCCTTAGCCTACAAGTATTAGGATTCCGGGGGAGGTTTGTTTGGCCGATCCCCTAGTCTACAAGTATTAGGATTCTGGGGAAGTTTTGATGTACGTCATGCTTTGGACGACGAACACAACTAGTTTTTTATAATATCTCTACTACAAATATTTTTACTCAGACATTTAGTTTCTCAAAATATTTTATAATGAAGAAACTATTTTAATCTAACATTAATGCTTTTTAATAAAAATAAATAAAATGTTATAAAATATAAATAATTTATAAATAGACAAATTAATGAATTGAAATAAATATTATATTATACTAAAATCAAATATAATAATAATAATTTTAATTTTACTTGTAATCATTTATACCTCAAATATTTTATAAAAAAGGTGTCTGTTATTTTTATAATACACATAATCTCATTATCATTTTTAGCCATTAAACCCTAAATGTTCGCCTCCATCTACATATACTTATTATACACACTTAGTTATCTTCTTTCTCTTTGATCCTAGTCTTCCAAGATGTTTACCCATTCCTTATAACCATATTACCCTTTCAAACAAACAACTGTTTTTATCTCCTTCTTTGTATATTATCATTTAGTGAATTAAATTATTTGGATTCAATTTCAAGCCCATCTATAATTGGCATCGCCTGTATATTGCCATTCATAAATTTTCTTTTTTCGTGGCAATCTCACCATGCTTGGATTTTGGATCATTGACAAGGTGAGTAAATATGTTCAATTCTATATTTTTGTTTAAAAATTATAGTATTACTTTTTTTTACTTTGTCATTATTTTGGTAAATTTTTTTTGTTTTTTTATTATTTTTCAATAGGCGTGTACAAAATATTTTTGGATTTTAAAATTAATGTGTTATGTATTTTTTTTATTATTTTTCATAATACATTGATTTGTAATTTAGTTTTTATATTTCTGTTACTCTGTTTTATTCAAAATATAATTAATGAACAGGGCAATCAATGAAATAAATGAAAAATAAATTTTTTATTGTTATTATTAAAATTATATATATATATATATATATATATATATATATATATATATATATATATATATATATATATATATATATATATATATAGATATATGAATAGTTTACTTAAAGATTATTTGTTAGGTTGACATACACAAAATATTTCCACCAGTAATTGATATTTGTTTATTAAATACAGATTCTTGTTTTGTTGTTTTTCTATTTCATTTAATTATTTTATTTTTTTCTTTATTAAACTAAGATACACAGCTTCATCAAACTAAAATATTTTAATATTCTTCATTACATTTCTTTCTAAAAAAGACAATAAAATTGATTGGTTTAACAAATTTTGGTAGATAAAAAATTGTCACGTGAATATCTTAGTAGCTAATAACATGTATCTGATTTGGAACATAGTGTCGTTTATCAAAATATAGTAGTGTTTCATTTTCATAAACATTTATTTTCCATTTGAAAGGGACACCATAAAAAACCTATAACTATTTTCATATTGGTTAAGTTATCTAGAAGAATAGGCAAACAAAAATCCAAATATTCAATCTTATTCTTTATTTGTTGAATAAGTAGTTTTTGGATTTACTGATATGTGTTGCACCTCCCCTCCAACCTTCTTCCTTCCCCAGAATATAAAGCCAATAACCACAGTGTTTTAGGACGGTAATCCCTTGTAAACTTTTTACAGATGGGTTGCGAATCAGCTGGATTCCTATCATCATAAGGAACCCCAGATTAAATATATTTTCTATTCATCACATCTGTCCATAAAAAAATATTTTCATTCATCTCCTTCTACTCCGGGCGAATCATCTGGATTCCTATTATCATAAAGCACCCAAGTTCAAATATATTTTCTATTCACCACATCTGTCCATAAAAATTTATTTTCAATAATCTCCTTCTACTCCAGTTCTGCAAGAAGCTCTCTTTATTTTACAGTCTATCTGATTTGAGAACTTGATTGTACATTTATTTGCAATTTGAATAAATGTGTTTTACTTTTTCCAAGTAACAATGATCAATTAGATATGTTTGCCTTAAAGTCTAGTAGAAGCAGTAACAAGAGATCTCAATATTTAATCATAGTTTAAGTATATCCTTTAATGAAATATGGAGTGTAATCTTTAAATTTGCCTGTGAAGCATCATAAAATCTATATACCTGTGAAGCACAACTTAGTTTAGACACAAGTGAATCCAATGGTATATAAGTTTTTATCTGTTTCAAGGATTTAAAAAAAACATCAAAGTAGCTATGTTAGGATATTTGTTTAACAATTTTAGAATATTTATTTTCCTTAATATTTGTAGAATTGTATATTTGATAGGTGATGAAATCTTGCAATGGGAGCCGAAGATTAGTACAGCCTGGAGAGAGGGCACAACTGACATTCTTTTCAAGTACCCAGTCCCAGATTCCAATGTTAAGTTCATCAAGTTTTTGTGTGCTTTCAAGTCAAAAACGTTGGCTATAGGGAACCAAATAGGAGAATTCTTTATTTGGGATTTAAGTGTAAGGCCTTCCGTTCTGGTTGCAAGATTATCAAACTCTAAACTGAAGAGACCAATCAGACAGAATGTCATTTGGTGAAAGCACTGCTCTGTGCTGTTGTGGCGATGGGACTATTTGGCGTTGGGATGAGAAACCAAATTCTTTTAAGAAACAGGTCAGCAAAAACGCATTAGGAATTTGACTTCAATCTGTCTAGAAGACTATCATGTGATGGAGATGGAGTTTATTAAGATAAATCCGACTGTTTGAGAATGAATTTCACATTATTATTTCAATCTCATTTGTATGGTCTGATTGTGACCCAAAAAAATGAAGTTTTGTCAGTATCTGTATAGTATTGTGCATATACCTCTGCTGTAAATATCTATGGAGTATTGTCATATATGTCCTAATTTGTGTGAAAAATAAAATATTTACTATAAAGGCTTCTACCTTTTCCGATAAATTTCTGATCCATATGATCTAGCTGATTAGGAATCAGTGTTCCTTTTTAAACATAGTATTTTTCCATTTTCCCATAACCATATTCCTCTTCTAGGGATGCTTTACTTGGGACTCAGTAACTCCTGTAACAAATACAATTTTAATTTTTGGTTAATTTATCTAGAGGAAAAGCCAATCAACCAACCAAACTTTTTTCATGTTATCTAAATAGGAGTAAAGATTCCCTATTCCTAACAACAAATCATATGGTCAATTGTATCTTAAAGTTAATATTTCCCTTAGTGAAACTTAGTTTTATTTGAATTAGTGTTTCAAACGATATCATTAAAATGTTAAATTATGATAATTTTTTTATTATTGAGTTAAATATGCAGACACAACGATATTTGCTTTTCCATGCGTCTAATGAATCCTCAATCTTATGCTTTAATGACTTTTAAATTTGATTAATGTACTGATTAAGGAATCATTTGGTCAGCCGTAACACCTTTTTCTAGGTAAATCTATAAACCATGGCCCCTTCTCCTAGACAACTCCGGACTTTTATATATATATATCCGAGGATGTTGAGGCTTTAATTTCCAGAGTGACAATGGTGACCAAGAATTAAACATTATCCAGTCTAGAAGCAAACCATACAAGGGATATGTATACGACCTTTGAGAATCATCCCCGTAGACTTTAGGAATGGTAGGCGTTTGAAGAGAATAAGATTTTCCCGTCATAATCGTCAGCAAAGCCATGAAATTTTTCTCAAGATCTCTAGATGCTTAACTGTAATTTCTTATATATTTAAACGTTATAGATTATGAAATTTCGTTAAGATTTGATTATTTATCATACATTATTAGATGACCTATTTAAAATATAATATTTTTGTAAAACATTCGAACTTTAGAAAGATGTTTTATCAAGTATTATTGTTAAAAACTTTATTTGATGATGCATGTGTTATGTTTTATATTGTTCACTTAATACTCATGGGCTGTGACAATGAGTAATTCCATTATTAACATTTTTGCAAGTAATCATTGTTGTGGCATAGTTCGGAAATTCTTATTCTCTAGGTTATGTTATATATGTAAAGAATATCAAATGACTGGATGTAATTTTTGACACAATACATTGACTGCACTATAGATACTCAAAGTTAGGGTTAAGTGTGCCAGATTCTCTTGACCTTTAGGGAATAAAATTTTCCAGTACCCAGTCTATTCACAATGTGATTTTGTGATACCTAACATATCAAAATATGTCTTTCAATATTTTTGACAAAAAAAAGTCTTTCGATATTCACCTTTATAATCTTGGTCCAAGTTAATGTAACTCAACATTTTTAGACATCAAAAGCATTTGTAACATAACGCATGCTTGTCAAGTCGATCCTAAATTTGCCGCTTTTTAAAATATTGCAAAGTTGAAGACATATTAAAAGATTTCAAATTCATCTGAAGGAAGTATCGAAAAGATTGTTGGCATGCTCAATCATTAAGTTCATACAACAAAAATATTTGTTCCGGAGGAAACATTTGCATGTAATTGCGGTGAATTCCAGAAAGAAGATTCAACATATATACAATTTCTTAGGTAACCCTTATTACTTCATTATGTCGAATGTAATTCATAAATAATCTCAAAGTTTGTAAAACATTAATTAATTAGTTACTCGTTAAAACATGCAGGTCTGGGTCATTCTTGAGCCTTATTCAAGGGAACAACCTTTGGAACCCTCACTGAGGTTATATTTTATATTATATATTTCTCCCAAAACATATTTAATAGAGTATCAAGGTCTATGTGGTGCATTCTAGATATATGCTTTTGACACGTATTCTTAGTTAATTGGTGCATTGTAGATTTAATGTGCAGATAACTTTGCTATAACTATCTAAGGAATATATTAATATATGCGCTAATTTGTGTGAGAAATGAGTAAAGTATATAGGACAGTTTATTTTTCCAATCAATTCAGGGATGCGAAAATGATAGTTCATGATAGCCCGTGTACCTGATTTAGGACACAATGTTCTTTTCCAAAACATCGTGTTCTGTTTTCCATAGACATCTTCTTCTTTCCTGGGACTCAGTAGAGCACTGTAACAATCTTAATCTACGGTTTATTTTTCCACAAGAAGAGGCAAACAAAAACAAAAAAATTTCAATCTTATTCTTTATTGATTCGATATCAGGCTATTGCAACTTAAAGAGAGTGTAATCATTGTTTTATTTAGTTTATTACCTACCTTAGCTGATCACATTGGTTAATTTAAAAAACAATTTCAAATATCTTCGTTAATTTTCTATATTATTGCTAATCTATGTAGAAAAATTGTATCTCAATACTTGCTTGCTCCCGAGCCACTTGAGTGCTCAAACTTATGCTTTATTGATTTTTAATTTCTCTGATGTAGTTTTTACATAACTGCTTGTTCCTTTAGCTAAATCGTTTATACAAATAGCATCTCAATACTTGATTGCTTCGGGTTTTTCTTTTAAAATTTACTTTTACCACAATATAAAAAAATACAACAACTGAAACTATACACCATACAAGTTCTTTGAAACTAGTTACGATTATCACAATTTTCTTTTACTAAATGATTCAAGCAATGGAAGAAGGATATGGAATTGTCGTCAATATTTTAATGCTCTAGCACATAAGTAAGCTACTATCTTCTATACTTGTTCCTAAAAAGCTAGAAATATTACATGTCACACAATAATGGGATATACTTGCGAAATTGTAGCTATCAATTTGTTATCTCACACTTACTTCAAGTCTGAAACATATAATTAATAACATAAAAAAAGTTGAAAATTAAAATAGATGCATTAAGATCACCTCTAGCTTTTGCCTGCAAGTATCTAAGTGTTACTCCTCCAAGATGCACATACAAAAAATAAAAATCCAAACTTTTGCTAGTAGCAAAATTAATATGTCTTACATGTATTGAAGAATATGAACAGTTATGTGAAGAAAGGAGATGAGCGGGTCTCCTTTAACCCAAACATTAACTCTATAAACAGTTATGGCCTATTAGGATACTATTGACATTCATTGGTATCTTAAGTAATTTCAAAATTATCGGAATAAACTGCATCACTTATTCCTTATAATTCAATCATTTTCATTGGCGTCTTTAAAAGTACCCTATCTTTTGGTATTTTTGGTATTATAGTTTTTTCCAAGTTTGTATTATCCACATTTATCGACAATTGATGCATCACAAAAGTAAGATATTTTTTCGTTAGAATTTGGATTTTTTTTGACATCTTTGTCTACTAGTACATTATTTGGGATCTGATTATGATTGTGAGATATAGAAAGATATATAATTAAGGATTCCTAAGGAAAGAACTTCAATAAGTCTTATGAAAACTAAGACCTTTATATATTGATAATTCTTAGTTTTTTAAATTTTTTCCATTCTCATTTTATTTCCTATTCTTTTTTGTTTTTCGATGCATCTTCTTTACTAGGCATATTTCTTATACCCTTTGTCTCACGAATTATAAGATACCCATCATATTATACCCTTCATTTGCCTATTATAGGTGCTCATAAGTATTTGTTAGCTTGTTTTGAGATTTGTGTATTCTAAGGTAATGAATTTATTTTACCATATCCTTGTAAGCCGAGGGTGTTTTACTTACTTTTTTGGCCATTTCTCGGCTACTTTAAACATTCGGTTTCTTCCAATACTTCGTTGGGCTTCGTTTCCCTTGTTCTTTTCTCTATGAATATTTACTTAAGAATGTTTCTTTGTTACATTCTAGCCAAGGGGTTGTCCTTTTCTCTTTACTTTCCAATACTTTCTAGTGCTTTTTGACCTACTATTCACTTGAATATGATCTTTAAACTTTTTATCTATTGAACGTGAAACAAAATAGGATTTGCAGATCTCAGGGACCTGAGCAAATAGTACTCATTACTGCATATTAATGGGCAACTTGGAGAAATACTTGCTCCCATCATCAATTGAGTAGTTCATACATCAACATAAATCTATATTATGTCATGCGTATGCGTTTCATAATCTGCTTCCAGAGAAGATATATGTGAACAGAGCCATTATGGTGGATTGAAAAAAGAAGCTTAAAGAGATATACAACTTCTTAAAGAAGCTTCATTCATGTTATATTTTCTTTCAACGAAATTTAATAGAGAATTAATTAAGGATATATATATATATATATATATATATATATATATATATATATATATATATATATATATATGGTTCATTTTTTATAAATACTTTTCGCACGTACGCTTAATTAACTGGTGCTTTGTAGATTTTTTGTGTATATACCTTTTCTGTTATTTTCTATGGAGTTTTGTCACATATGCGTTAATTTATGTGAAAAATGAAATATTCCATTTCCCCATAACCATCTTCCTCTTCTAGGGAGGCTTTACTTGGGACTTGGTAACTTCTGTAACAAATACAATCTTCATCTTTTGTTAATTTATCCAATAGAAAAGGAAATCAACCAACAAAATTTTGTGTCATTTAAGTTGCAGTAAAGATTCCCACTGTCCTAACAACAAATCATATTTTCAATTTTTTACTAAGTTTATTGTTTCCCTTAGCAAAACATAATGCTTCATGTGAATTAGTGTTTCAAACAATATCATTAATATGCTAAAACATGATAATTTTTTACTATTGTGATAAATCTTTTGACACCACAATACTTGCTTTTCCATGTGTTTAATGAATCCACAATCTTATGCTTTATTGATTTTTAAATTTTATTAATGTACTCATTACAGAATCATTTTGTTAATCGTTACACCTTTTTCTAGACTTTTTTCGTCGACGATATAGTCAGGATTTTTTCGTTGATGATATATGTAGACTTTTCTCGCCGACTATACAAACAGACTTCTTGTTGGAAATATAGTCAACCCTTTAATTTTGTTATGCCTTTGACTGGGCCCTTAGATTTTAAACTAAAGCAACGTATCAGTGTGTTAGCATAGATGGAATTCTAAAAGTTTTCATCTATCGACTTTGTTCAAGACATAAATTACTTTAGCCGACCCCCTACTCGAGGATCTTAGGAGCTCGGTTCGCTAGAGATGATAGTTTTTTTTATTATGAGGACAATATGAAATTGGTCTTAGTTGGCCAATACGAAATTTGTTTCAAGTTAGGAATTTATGTTGAACAAATATTAGATCTTTTAACATGATTTATTATAGTTGACTATATTGTTGAAGACCTTAGTTTCTTTATGAAAATCCCAAATAGGGAATATAGAATGCAAGAGACCACTTCTGTTTGTCTTTCTTAGTCATTAATAACCGTATTAAACTTTGAAGAAAAGCGTTAAAAGTTATATCATTTTTATGGTTTTGGATATTCGTTCACATCCTTGGTCGGAACTGGTCATACGAGGGAATTGAAGTAACATTTTCTTTTTCATTGTTGGTCCCCTCTAAAGACTTCCATGCCGCATGGGGTTTGAAATTTTAGTGTGAAGTAATAGAGAATGACTACAACTCGAATCTTATTAACAGTAATTCCGCCAATGATGGAATGTTATGCTGAGTCTCAATTCGCTATCACGAAGTGTAAAAACTCTACCGAGCCTATACTCATTGGTAGCTCGATATTTATGTTCTTTTTAAACCATACAATGTGAACCCTCTTATCGAGACATTATATGTCCCGATAAAATTTTTGTCTATTTTCAATTGATTGAGCGCACCCAAGTAGAACAGGTCAATGGAACTACATGCATTAATAAAAAACTGACGCATCAACCCGTTCCTGATGACTACGGAAATTACCAACAAGTTATCGCTGGTGAAAAATCAACACACTGCCATGCTTATCGATAATTGCATACTATCACCATGTAAAGGACTACTATATTGTTGTCTCGTGCTTGGGACTCATATGAACTAGTTCCTCTCATTTCTCGAGCCACAACTATTGTCCCCTAACAATTGTACTACACTTAAATCTCATATTCCTGACTTGATTTATTGGGTCGAGGACTTACATCTTGCCTCTTGTGCTCAGCTTCGCGACAGGCGAGTTTCCTTCTCTAGGTATTCATTCCTGAAAATTAGGCCTTCAAACTGAACTCTTTAAGTCTTCTGTTACCATCAGTTTTGTGGGGTAGCTTTCCTAATTTCTCTAACCTATAGACTCTCTTCTAAATTGTCTTTGCAACAATTAGTATCATGCCACAATCCTTATGAAAATGGAAGTATTTTGTTGCATCTCTCATTGTTGCATCAACGTGCATTTTTAGAGGCCAATGAGCCCTCAACATTGAACTCCTTTTATATTACCATCAAGAGCTCTTAAGGATACTTATCCCACGTCTTGGTATCATTATCCTACACTCTCTGATCCTCTCTCGTTTCAAACTTATCGAACCCCTATACAAAGATCTTTCACCAGATATCTATTATTTATCACTCTTTATTTCATTCGGCGTTTGATTCTATTATTTCTCTCTTTCTTCACCCTTATCACAACACTCTTTCTCATTTTTTTCGGCTCAAATGAACTTCTTGATTTGGAAATAATGTTGCATAACTAGATCTAGGCCTTGATGCCATGTAGATATGAAAATATGGATTAAACAACACTCGGACGAATGTGTAATATACTATTAACAAACCCAATTCTTCGTCGTTATACACGATCTTAGTAAACCAATCCAAATAGGATTGTAGGCTCTTGTTTTATTTTTGAGGTATGTCTAATATTGATAAATTCCTTTATAAATTTTTACTATTCAAGAACATGTTACCCATCCGTCTAGTGTTTGTGGAAAATAATTAATAGATTTCGGTTCAAACCTAGAGAACCATTTCCTTATTTTTCGTGACAATTAATCAACATCATTCAGAGCAACAAACTCCATATGCATTTGGTAAGCATACACATATGAATCTGGAGTAGTGTTTCCATCAAATATTGGCATTGATTGTGGTTTAAGCTTATCCAGCCTTGGGATATGCAATATCTCCCATGACAAAGGATTCTTTTGGTTAACCACTAATGTTTGATCTGCTAACTATGTTTCGATTCAACTATTCAAACTTCATAGACTATGATGAAGTTATATTGGACTCTGTTGTCTTGTTTATCTATCTTCTTTATATGGACGTCTATAAAACCTGGCTCCCAAGGATACATACTTTTCATTTACCTCAGAAAGTTTCGGGATGTGAACGGTTGAAATATCTCTCAAATATTGTTCTAATAAAGGCCTCAAGTCTTTGCAATAAATGACCGAGATATTGTGTCACCCTAGGTGGTTACTCATTTTCCTCGACTAGTGCGGGCTTGGCCAGGACATAGGGCTCCAAAGCTTTATGTGGTTGTAGGTATAGTGGTAATGGATGCCTCAACTGCCTCGATCGTTATCAGATATATATGGATCGACTATTTAAGGTGGTTTAACCATTGTATTCGACTATGTAATAAGGGAATTCCTTTCATCTGAGGACCTCACACCTTAGAGGTGAATTTTTCCCCGCCACCGATGCATTATTTGTAATCTTGCTATATATTTGTCATAAATAATTCCCCGCAGATCATGTATAAACCATGTGGTAACTTGATGTGATTGAGATTCGGTCCCACATACTGTGTCAGTTGATAGAACACGAAATTATAGCCACCCGAACGATGTGCCTAATCGATCGACTTGAGGCCAAGAACGAGTTGATATATGAGAATGAGTCATGGTAGAATAGAAAGGATAAGTGAATTGAGAAACAATAAGAGGATTTATGATGAGAAAGATGTACCTTATTACCGGTGACCTTCAGGCATATCTTTTGACCTTTCCGTAGCTTTAGTTCCGTAGTCGCAGCTTCCTAAATCTATTTAAGTAAGGCCCAACAAGAGGTGCGCTCTCAATGACACTCTGACGCTCAACATTAATATCATTTCTAGTAGGAATTATTATGACCCGAGGGGTTATGAATGTGTATTCGATTGTATGATAAACATAGAGATATTTAGATACATATAAAATGCACCAAGTATGGCTATGAAATGGGGTATTTATCGCTGTATTGCACAGAAGAATGGTGGTGAGCAATATTATGTAGAGACGGGTGTGTTTAGGTCGGTGTGTTGACTGAACTATAATTTAGACTTGCGAAAATCCAAAGATGACATCCACGGATGTCGACAATGAATATCTTGGTTCCTTCGGCATATCCGTCTTTGGGAGAGTTTGAAACTACTCGACCCTTAATTGATACAATTTACCTTTGGCGTGACCCTTATATATCTGGTCTCGTCTATACAAACCTTCTTAAGACAAAGTTAGTAGAGGCGGTTTATTTTTGGCGGATCATCTTAGTAGACGCGAATAGGAATTTGGTAAAATGTTTTATCTGTGACTTTGAACTTTGTAATTAATCCGACCTATCCCCTACCTTTAAAATCTTAGAAGATTGGGAATTTATAATATATGACATGCATATGTCCACGAATAATTTGGCCAATCCCCTAGCCTAATAATATTAGTAGATCGAGGGTAGTTTAGATTTGCGACATGCTTAGATCGGAAAAAATTTAGACGAACCCCTAGCCTACGAATCTTAGTAGATTGGGGGAAACTTTGATTGCTACGTATTCATTAAACAAATAATTTGGCCGATCCCCTAGCCTACATGTATTAGGATTCCGGGGGAGGTTTGTTTGGCCGATCCCCTAGCCTACATATATTAGGATTCCGGTGGAAGTTTTGATGTACGTCATGCTTTGGACGACGAACAAAGCTAGTTTTTTATAATATCTCTACTACAAATATTTTTACTCAGACATTTAGTTTCTCAAAATATTTTATAATGAAAAAACTATTTTAATCTAATATTAATGCTTTTTAATAAAAATAAATAAAATGTTATAAAATAAAAAATAATTTATAAATAGACAAATTAATGAATTGAAATAAATATTATATTATACTAAAATCAAATATAATAATAATATTAATTTTAATTTTACTTCTAATCATTTATACCACAAATATTTTATAAAAAAGGTGTCTGTTATTTTTATAATACACATAATCTCATTATCATTTTTTGCCATTAAACCCTAAATGTTCGCCTCCATCTACATATACTTATTTTACACACTTAGTTATCTTCTTTCTCTTTGATCCTAGTCTTCCAAGATGTTTAGCCATTCCTTATAACCATATCACCCCTTCAAACAAACAACTGTTTTATCTCCTTCTTTGTATATTATCATTTTGTGAATTAAATTCTTTGGATTCAATTCCAAACCCATCTATAATTGGCATCCCTGTATATTGTCATTCATAAATTTTCTCTTTTCGTGGCAATCTCATTATGCTTGGATCTTGGATCATTGACCATGACATTTCAATTAAGGTGAGTAGATATGTTTAATTCTATATTTTTGTTTGAAAATTATAGTATTACTTTTTTTTTTACTTTGTCATTATTCTGGTAAAAAAAAAATTGTTTTTTATTATTTTTCAATAGTGTGTACAAAATATATTTGGGGTTTAAAATTAATGTGTTATGTATTTTATATTATTTTTCATAATACATTGGTTTGTAATTTGATTTTTATATTTTCTTACTTTGTTTTATCCAAAATATAATTAATGAATAGGGTAATCAATGAAATAAATGAAAGATAAACAAAATAAAAAGGAAGGTAATCTAAATTTTTTATTGTTATTATTGAAATTATATATATATATATATATATATATGGATCCTTTACTTCAAAATTATTTGTTAGGTTGATATACACAAAATATTTTCACCAGTAATTGATATTTGTTTATTAAATACAGATTCTTGTTTTGTTGTTTTTCTATTTCATTTAATTATTTTATTTTTTTCTTTATTAAACTAAGATACACAAAGCTAAATTTGTATTAAAGGTCCATAAGACAGCCCCATCAAACTAAAATATTTCAATATTCTTCATTACATTTCTTTCTAAAAAAGACAATAAAATTGATTGGTTTAACGAATTTTGGTAGATAAAATTATAACGTGAATATCTTAGTAGCTAATAACATAGTGTTGTTTATCAAAATATAGTAGTGTTTCATTTTCATAAGCATCCATTTTCCATTTGAAAGGGACAACGTAAGAAACCTGTAACTATTTTCATATTGGTTAAGTTATCTAGAAGAATAGGCAAATAAAAATACAAAATTTTCAATCTTATTCTTTATTTGTTAAATAAGTAGTTTTTGGATTTACTGATATGTGTAGCACCTCCTGCCTCTCCAACCTTCTTCCTTCCCTACAATATAAAGCCAATAAACACAGTGTTTTAGGACGGTAATCCCTTGTAATTTTTTTACAAATGGGCGGCGAATCAGCTAGATTCCTATCATCATAAGGCACCCTAATTTAAATATATTTTCTATTCATCACATCTGTCAATAAAAATTTATTTTCATTCATCTACTTCTACTCCCGGCGAATCAGCTGGATTCCTATCATCATAAATCACCCCAGTTTAAATATATTTTCTATTCACCACATTTGTCAATAAAAATTTATTTTCATTCATCTCCTTCTACTCCAGTTCTGCAAGGAGCTCTCTTTATTTTACAATCTATCTGATTTGAGAATTTGATTGTACATTTATTTGCAATTTGAATAAATGTGTTTTACTTTTTCCAAGTAACAATGATCAGTTAGATATGTTTGCCTTAAAGTCTAGAAACAGTAACAAGAGATCTCAATATTTAATCATAGTTTAAGTATATCCTTTAATGAAATATGGAGTGTAATCTTTGAATTTGCCTGTGAAACACCATCAAATCTATATACTTGTGAAGCGCAACTTAGTTTAGACACAAGTGAATCCAATGGTATATAAGTTTTTATCTGTTTCAAGAATTTAAAAAAAACATCAAAGTAGCTATGTTAGGATATTTGTTTAACATTTTTAGAATATTTATTTTCCTTAATATTTGTAGAATTGTATATTTGATAGGTGATAAAATCTTGCAATGGGAGCCGAAGATTAGTACAGAGATTCCTGGAGAGAGGGCACAACTGACATTCTTTTCAAGTACCCAGTCCCAGATTCCAATGTTAAGTTCATCAAGTTTTCGTGTGCTTTCAAGTCCAAAACGATGGCTATAGGGAACCAAATAGGAGAATTCTTTATTTGGGATTTAAGTGTAAGGCCTTCAGTTCTGGTTGCAAGATTATCAAACTCTAAACTGAAGAGACCAATCAGACAGACTGCTATGTCATTTGGTGAAAGCACTGCTCTGTGCTGTTGTGGCGATGGGACTATTTGGTGTTGGGATGAGAAACCAAATTCTTTGAAGAAACAGGTCAGCAAAAACGCATAGGAATTTGATTTCAATATGTCTAGAAAACTATCATGTGATGGAGATGGAGTTTATTTAAGATAAATCCAACTGTTTGAGAATGAATTTCACATTATTATTTCAATCTCATTTCTATAGTCTGATTGTGACAAAAAAAAATGAAGTTTTGTCAGTATCTATATAGTATTGTGCATATACCTCTGCTGTATATATCTATGGAGTATTGTCATATATGTCCTAATTTATGTGGAAAATAAAATATTTACAATAAAGGCTTCTACCTTTTCCGATAAATTTCTGGTCCATATGATCTAGCTGATAGATCTTGATTGCTTCTAATAACTGAATTAGGAATCAGTGTTCCTTTTTAAAACATAGTATTTTTCCATTTTCCCATAACCATATTCCTCTTCCAGGGATGCGTTACTTGGGACTCAGTAATTCCTGTAACAAATACAATTTTCATTTTTGGTTAATTTATCTAGAGGAAAAGCCAATCAACCAACTAAACTTTTTTCATGTTATCTAAATTGGAGTAAAGATTTCTATTTTCCTAACAACAAATCATATGGTCAATTGTATCTTAAAGTTAATATTTCCCTTAGTGAAACTTAGTGCGTTAATTGAATTAGTGTTTCAAACGATATCAATAAAATGTTAAATTATGATAATTTTTTTATTATTAAGTTAAATCTGTAGACACAACGTTATTTTCTTTTCCATGCGTCTAATGAATTCTCAATCTTATGCTTTAATGACTTTTAAATTTGATTAATGTACTCATTAAGGAATCATTTGGCTAGTCGTAACACCTTTTTCTAGATAAATCTATAAACCATGGCCCCTTCTCCTAGACAACTCCGAACTTTTATATATATATCCGAGGATGTTGAGGCTTTAATTTTCAGAGTGACAATGGTGACCAAGAATTAAACATTATCCAGTCTAGAAGCAAACCATACAAGGGATATGTATACGGCCATTGAGGATCATCCCCTTAGACTTTAGGAATGGCAAGCATTTGAAGAGAATAAGATTTTTCCGTCATGATCGTCAACAAAGCCATGAATTTTTTCTCAAGATCTCTAGATGCTTAACTGTAATTTCTCATATATTTAAACGTTCCAGATTATGAAATTTCGTTAAGATTTGATTATTTATTATACATTATTAGATGACCTATTTAAAATATAATATTTTTGTAAAACATTTGAACTTTAGAAAGATGTTTTATCAAGTATTACTGTTAAAAACTTTATTTGATGATGCATGTATTATGTTTTATATTGTTCACTTAATACTCATGTGCTGTGACAATGAGTAATTCTATTATTAACGTTTTTGCAAGTCATTGTTGTTGTGGCGTTGTTCAGAAATTATTCTTCTCTAGGTTATGTTATATATGTAAAGAGTATCAAATGACTGGATGTAATTTTTGACAAAATACATTGAGGGTTAAGTGTGCCAGATTCTCTTGACCTTTAGGGAATAAAATTTTCCAGTACCCAGTCTATTCATACTCTGATTTTGTGATACCTAACATATCAATATATGTCTTTTAATATTTTTGACAAAAAAAAACTCTTTCGATATTCACCTTTATAATCTTTGTCCAAGTTAATGTAACTCAACATTTTTAGACATCAAAAGAATTTGTAACATAGCACATGCTTGTCAAGTCCATCCTAGATTTGCCGCTTTTTTAAAATTTTGCAAAGTAGAAGACATATTAAAAGATTTCAAATTCATCTGAAAGAAGTATCGAAAAGAATGTTGGCATCCCTCAATCATTAAGTTCATACAACAAAAATATTTTTTCCAGAGGAAACATTTGCATGTAATTGCGGTGAATTCCAGAAAGAAGATTCAACATATATACAATTTCTTAGTTAACCCCAATTACTTCATTATGTCTACGATAGGAATGTAATTCTTAAATAATCTCAAAGTTATAAAACATTAATTAATTAGTTACTCGTTAGCATTATTCAAGGGAACAACCTTTTGGAACCCTCACTGAGGTTGTATTTTTTATTATATATTTCTCCCAAAACATATTTAATAGAGTATCAAGGTCTAAAAAGCGCATTCTAGATATATGCTTTTGATACGTATTCTTAGTTAATTGGTGCATTGTAGATTTAATGTGCAGATAATTTTGCTATAACTATCTAAGAAATATTTTAATATATGCGCTAATTTGTGTGAGAAATGAGGAAAGTATATAGGACAGTTTATTTTTCCCAATCAATTCAGGGATGCAAAAATGATAGTTCATGATAGCCCGGGTACCTGATTTAGGACACAATGTTCTTTTCCAAAACATTGTGTTCTGTTATCCATAGACATCTTCTTCTTTCCTGGGACTCAGTAGAGCACTGTAACAATCTTAATCTACGGTTAATTTGTCCACAAGAAGAGGCAAACAAAAACAAAAAAATTTCAATCTTATTCTTTATTGATTGGTATCAGGCTATTGCAACTTAAAGAGAGTGTAATCATTGTTTTATTTAGTTTATTACCTACCTTAGCTAATCACAGTGGTTAATGTAAAAAACAATTTCAAATATCTTCATTAATTTTCTAGATTATTGTTAATCTATGTAGAAAAATCGCATCTCAATATTTGCTTGCTCCTGAGCCACTTGAGTGCTCAAACTTATGCTTTATTGATTTTTAATTTCTCTGATGTAGTTTTAACATAATTGTTTGTTCCTTTAGCTAAATCGTTTTTACAAATAGCATCTCAATACTTGATTGCTTCGGGTTTTACTTTTAAAATTCACTTTTACCACAATAGAAAAAATACAACAACTGAAACTATACATCATACAAGTCATTTGAAACTAGTTACGATCATCACAATTTTCTTTTACGAAATGATTCAAGCAATGGAAGAAGGATATGAAATTGTCATCAATATTTTTATGCTCTAGCACATAAGTAAGCTACCATCTTCTATACTTGTTCCTCAAAAGCTAGAAATATTACATATCACACAATAATGGGACATAATTGTGAAAATTGTAGCTATCAATTTGTTATCTCACACTTACTTCAAGTCTGAAACATATAATTAATAACATAAAAAAATTGAAAATTAAAATAGATGCTTTAAGATCACCTTCAGCTTTTGCCTGCAAGTATCTAAGTGTTACTACTCCAAGATGCACATACAAAAAATAAAAATTCAAACTTTTGCTAGTAGCAAAATTAGTATATCTTACATGTATTGAAGAATATGAATAGTTATGTAAAGAAAGGAGATGAGCGGATCTCCTTTAATCCAAACATTAACTCTATGAACAATTTTGGCCTATTAGGATATTATTGACATTCATTGGTATCTTAAGTAATTTCAAAATTATCGGAATAAACTGTATCCCTTATTCCTTATAATTCAATCATTTTCATTGGTGTCTTTAAAAGTACCCTATCTTCTGGTATTTTTGGTATTATAGTTTTTTCCAAATTTGTGTGCTTTCATATTGTATTATCCACATTTATCGACAATTGATGCATCACAAAAGGAAGATATTTTTTCATTAGAATTTAGATTTTTTGACATCTTCATCTGCTAGTACATTATTTGGGATCTGAGTATGATTGTGAGATATAGAAAGATATATAATTAAGGATTCCTAAGGAAAGAACTTCAATAACTCTTATGAAAACTAATACCTTTATATATTTATAATTCTTATTTTTTTAATTTTTTCCATTCTCATATTATTTTCTCTTCTTTTTTGTTTTTCGATGCATCTTCTTTACTAGGCATATTTCTTATACCCTTTGTCTCACGAATTATAAGATACCCATCATATTGTATCCTTCATGTGCCTATTATAGGTGCTCATAAGTATTTGTTAGCTTGTTTTGAGATTTGTGTATTCTAAGTTAATGAATTTATCTTACCATATCCTTGTAAGCCGAGGGTGTTTTTCTTACTTTTTTTGGCCATTTCTCGGCTACTTTATACATTCGGTTTCTTCCAATACTTCGTTGGGCTTCGTTTTCCAACAGAGGTTGTTCTTTTCTCTATGAATATTTACTTAAGAATATTTCTTTGTTACATTCTAGCCAAGGGGTTGGCCTTTTCTCTTTACTTTACAATACTTTCTAGTGCTTTTTGACTTACTATTCTCTTGAATATGATCTTTAAACTTTTTATCTATTGAACGTGCAACAAAATAGGATTTGCAGATCTCAAGGGACCTGAGCTAATAGTACTCATTACTGCATATTAATGGGCAACTTGGAGAAATACTTGCTCCCATCATCAATTGAGCAGTTCATACATCAACATAAATCTATATTATGTCATGCGTATGCGTTTACTTATCTGCATCCAGAGAAGATATATGTGAACGGAGCCATTACGGTGGATTGAAAAAAGAAGCTTAAAGAGATATATAACTTCTTAAAAAAGCTTCATTCATGTTATATTTTCTTTCAACGAAATTTAATAGAGAATTAATTAAGGATCTATATATATGGTTCATTTTTTATAAATGCTTTTCGCTAAATTAACTGGTGCTTTGTAGATTTTTTTGTGCGAATACCTTTTCTGTTAATATCTATGGAGTTTTGTCACATATGCGTTAATTTATGTGAAAAATGAAATATTTACTATAAAGGATTCTATCTTTCTGAATTAATTTCTGGTCCATATGATCTAGCTGATAGTTCTTAATTGCCTCAAATAACTGAATTAGAAATCGACGTTCTTTTTTTAAAACATAATATTTTTCCATTTCCCCATAACCATCTTCCTCTTCTAGGGAGGCTTTACTTGGGACTTGGTAACTCCGGTAATAAATACAATCTCCATCTTTTGTTAATTTATCCAATAGAAAAGGCAATCAACCAACCAAATTTTGTGTCATTTAATTTGGAGTAAAGATTCCCACTGTCCTAACAACATATCATATGGTCAATTATTTACTAAGTTTATTGTTTCCCTTTTAGCAAAACATAATGCTTCATGTGAATTAGTGTTTCAAACAATATCATTAATATGCTAAAACATGATAATTTTTTTACTATTGTGATAAATCTTTAGACACCACAATACTTTCTTTTCCATTTGTTTAATGAACCCTCAATCTTATGTTTTATTGATTTTTAAATTTTATTAATGTACTCATTACAGAATCATTTTGTTAGTCGTTACACCTTTTTCTAGGTTAATCTACAAACTATTACCCCTTCCCCTAGACAACTTTGGATATATATATATATATATATATATATATATATATATATATATATATATATATATATATATATATGAGGATGTTGTGGCTTTAATTTTCAGAGTGACAATGGTGACCAAGAATTAAGTGTTCTCCAGTCTAGAAGAGAACTATATAATGGATATGTATGTGGCCTTTGAGGATCATCACGTCAGACATTACGAAAGAAAGGAGTTTGAAGAGAATAAGATTTTTCCAGTCATAACCTTTTGAGAAGCGAAGGAATTTTTCTCAAGATGTTTCGATGCTTAAATGTATTTGCTCATATATATATACATGATTATGATATTCCAATGAGATTTGATCGTTCTTTTTCTGCTAAACAAGCAATTTTTTTTATCAAAAATTCACAATCTTGTATCATTACAACTTTAACCTAGTTTCAAAAGAAACTACATAGACAGAAATACAATCATAAATCTATCTACTATACACTTTGAAAAACTTTATTTAGTTTCCAATCCTTGGCTATCTCTTCCCTGCTCTTCTTTGCCTTGAACCTCTTACAGTTACTATACTTGATGTAAAGCAAGCTTTGGATGATGAACATTATCTCCTTTTTGGTTTTAGCATATCCTTTATGCACCAATGTGTTTCTATTACTCCACACATTGTAC
Source organism: Nemophila menziesii (assembly GCA_029959085.1). Classification (NCBI taxonomy): domain Eukaryota; kingdom Viridiplantae; phylum Streptophyta; class Magnoliopsida; order Boraginales; family Hydrophyllaceae; genus Nemophila; species Nemophila menziesii. The sequence goes on from JARWIR010000021.1 coordinate 21,402,054, forward strand.
ACATGCGCTGTAAACCATCCACCATATATAAAGTTCAAAAACTTATCCTATGCTTTATCAAGTACGAAATCAAGCAGCTCATCCCATGTTTTACAATCAGGACAACTTGAACCATTGCTTTCAACACATTGTATGGAAATTATCCTTGTAAAAGAACACTCCATAAATAGGTGTTCCCTATCCTCCACTGCATTGTGACACATAACATAATTACTATCAATGCTTATATCTCACTCACTCATCTTGCTTTTTGTGGGTGATCTATCAAGACAGGCCAACCAAGTAATGAAACTACACTTAGGTATATTAGTTTTATACCAGACCAATCTAGTCAATTCCATTATCATGCCTTGACCCCTAATCTCCAGCACTGTTTTTATAAGAGAACTTATTTTTGCAGCTAGCTGACCATCTAATTTTATACATACCCTTACTTGGCCTAGGTATCAATTCAATAAACCACTGAGCTCACTAGGGAAATGCCACATCTCTCTAGTGTAACAACTTTCATCTGTCTTATTTACCCATAAAGTATCAAATTCAACCTCCCTACTCAAGACTTGTCTGACATTTTTACAAACTCATTCCCCATATACAAACTCCTTTTATTACATTTCTATGAGCCAAACTACTCAGTATATTACCATCTCTATTATATATTCTCCAAAACAAACTTAGCATACATACCTTGTTTAAAATTTCTATGTTAGGCACATTTAGACCCCTTCAGCTTTTAGGTTATAAACTTTTCCCAAGCTACCTTTGCTCTCCTAGTTCCCTCCAAGTTTCCTTTCCATAAGAAGCTAGATAACTTTTGGTTAATTTTATAAATAACATTTTTTGATAGTAAAAATACTCTGCACCAATATAAACCTTTCTAATTAGCAACACTCTAATAAGTTCTAGTCTTCCTACATAAGTGAGCATCCTATTACTCCAATGATTTATACTATCTCATATTTTGTCTACCAATTTATCTGCCTCACCTAAACTAAACTTTTTAGTATTTAGAGGAACCCCTAAGTACCTCATAGGTAGCCTCCCCTATTTAATTCCTAAGATCTCCACAAATCTATCCATATCTGCACTTGAGGTCCCACAAAAATAGAACAAAATTCAAACTTGGAAATCACGTGACGATCAAATTCTCCATGATAGTGATGATTACTTGAGCTTTACCGACCGTAAATAGTTGTCCTCTACTTAAGGATTAACGACTGTGATGTGGTAGAACTTGACTTTAGAAAATGTATGGATAGAAGATGAAGTTTGGAGTTCGAGTTCATGTCATTTAACTAAATAATTAATCTTGAATGATTTTTTACTGTAATGATCTTAAACTTTTTGCGAGTGGGTTGGTTCGTTTACGTCCTATACATTCCTTTGTGGTTTTTTTCCTTGTTCTGTTGTATAGATATAAAATAAAAAACACCATATAAGATATAAAAAAACTTATTTCGGTATTATCAAGACCACTTCCGTATGACATGTTTGGAGACAAAACACATTATCTTCTCGGATGAGAGGCGAATTAGCATGCATAGTAAAAATAATGCGACATCAGCAATGTGGTGGAGGAATTTACAAAGTAAAGAGTTGGTAAACTATATATAGTGTAGAGTAAAAATGTCGACTTCCAGGTCAAAGATGTGGACTATACAAAATTATTTAGTATTCAAACCTGATATGAAATTAATTAAAGAAGTAGGTGAGTTCATCAATTCTAGTTCTTTTAAAGTGAAAGTCTATATTTTATCAAGAGATTTTATCTGAGAATGGGGAGCTGGAGGAGTTCGTGGAGTCGTAATTTTCCGCAAACAATTAAAAGTAAGGTAGACAAAATATGCGTGGTTTTAGATATATACGGATGGATGCTTTTATTAAGCGAGCAAATAGGTTTTAATTTGGGGATTATTTTGGGATATGAATGAGGATTTTTTTATGCTAATTTACTGGCGTGAGTGAACTTGACTATTTCTAAGCTCTAGAGATTGGACTTAAGATAATCACAGAGATGCACATAGATTTTTGCAAGTGAGACTGGCCTGTAACAGTTAGACATTGTGAAAAATGTTTTGAACTTTATGGATTCGCATTCTGCACCCGGGAGAGATTGTGGGGATATAGGGTCGAAATATGAACTTTACGTTGGTTAATACATATCTATATAGGAAAATACAACTACGGATTTATCAGCTTGGCTAAGGAATGAGTACTTCTATATATGATATTAGTGCAATACCCTCTGGGAAATTTATGGAGATATCTCACCTGAGTTAGTTTCGGTTTAACAACACATAGAATAGTAATAGACAACCTTTAAGGGTTTATCAAGACTTCTATTACCGACCATTAGTCTCAAATAAGTGAAAAAAAGACAATTGTATAATTCAAATTCTAGTATTATAAATATTATTTTCTTTTCTTTCAAATAAATAACAAACTTGAACTTTGAAAAAAAAAATCAAAATAGTAATTGAAGTATAACTATAGTGACAACTTACATAGTGCCGGGGAGGGGGTGTCTTCATAGCGCACCCTAATTTTTCAATTTTAAAAATGTTTAAGAAAACCATTATAACGCCTTCTCTTATGTGTTATAATTTCACTCCCCCCACTCTTCACTAAATTTTAAAATTCATCTTATTATTTTTAATTTCTTTTATAATTTACTAGTTATAATTTATTGACTTATACTAATTCAAAAAAATCTAATATCGGAATTTATAGTGTAACTTTTTTTTTTAATATAGAAAGCCTTAAAACAATTTTTTTATAATATTGATACCTATATTAGAATTAGGTCAAACAAATTCCAGGCCCCTTTAGAAATTTCTTACTCACCTTATCTTTTCTATTACCAAATTACCCTTTGACATGTAGTATATAATGATGTAGGGAATTTAAATAAAAGAGTAATAAAATAGCTGAGAATAAATAATAAAATGAGACAACTACGACAACTAGGGTTTTTGGGATTTCTTAGAAGGTGGTTGCCCAATCCTTTTGTTCTGTTTTTTGCCCATGATTTCTTGCATCAAAACCCTAAATTTAACAACCCTTATAGCCTCATTGCGACGTCAAAGTTCTAAGATCATTGAAATGCTATTACACTTAATTTTTTATTACTTTATTTTTGAGTTATATGAGAAAGCCTGAACTATATGGTGTGACAACTTACCTAATGTTTGTGGGTTTATAGGCATGACGTGGTTAGATCTTTATATTATCCTTTTGTTTTCAGATTTGATACAATTAGTCCCTATGTTTAGTCAAATAAATATCGAGGTTGTGATGATTTTTTTCTTTAAAAATTATTTATTTCTGAGCTATTTTATGAGTAGATTTAGATTATTTGACCCGTATCTTGACGGGGCAACCTAATTGTTAGGTTTGCAGCCATGGCGTGGTTAGACTCTTTATTTGCCTCCAATCATAACAGATCTGAGCCTCTATTAAAAGATGTACAAATATTGATTTAATTGTGTTAACTATTTCTCGTATGGGGGTTAAATATCTTTATATTATATCTTGGTTCATATTCCAGATTTTTAAATCAAAATTTAGTACTATTGACTTTGGGTTCTTAATCTAATTTCATTGTTTCTTAATGTTTCACTAGTGTTTCTGTTTTATATTAGTTTATTATGCGTGTATGTTTACTTGTAAGTATAGGTGGGAACATGTTTGGAAGGAATCTTGTATTTGAGTGAGCTGGAAATTTATTCGTTTTTGAGATAGAATACAACTTAATTGCAGTAAAGGTGAAGAAGGAAGGACACTTGTCTTTTCCACCACTCGTTCATAATTTCTAGTGAGATTTTTTTGATTGTATCCTCTATATGGTGGATGTAGGTTTTGTTGTCTTCTTCTCACTCTCTCGTGTCTTCATTATAATTTTATTGTAATTTTTTTGTTTTCTTGTTCTAGATAATTTTAATATTGATTTTCTAATTTTCAGTTAAATCATTAATTCTATATAATATATTTGTTTCTTAGTGTTTTATAAAATTGATAAGTTAGTCCATGTCGTATTTCTATACAATTTAATTATAAAATCATGAGATTAGTCAATATCCTCTCAATCTTTTGGATTTTAGTTTGTTCTATCATGTTTACTTGAATTTTAAATTTAGTCCCTAGAATATGTCATATTTATAGACTATGGAGTTATGTGGTTATTTCTGGTGCATTTTAGAATAAAAAATTCAATGGGGCAATAGTTAAAATTTTGTCTTAATATGAACAGTAATTGTAGTATTTTTCCTTAATTTGTACAATATAGTATTTTGGAAGTTGAAGGACAGCAACGTGAAAAGAAAGCAACAAATAACTAGTTTAGATACTGCAGTTTTTATACTGTTTAGACACTAAACAATCATATTAGTCTATACAAAAACATCTATTATATGTAAATACATTGTCAATAATTATTTAGATGTCTAAAATTCACATTTAAGATATTTAGATACAGTATCCATGGTTACACCATGTGACTTATCATATAGATTTCTACAAAACTAACTCTTCCTCTCTTATCATTTATATGCTCTCCCAAAATTTGCCTATGTTAAACCTATTAAATTAAATATGTAAAAGAAATAAATGCATTAAAATTTAATGTGCATGTATTGCATCCGTTATGGGATTATGTTCCACTCAAATGCAATAAAGGGAAGCAACTCCTTTTCTCAACAATTTAGTCCATCTGTTTTGATTTTATTTCCAGTCGTATTAGGTGGGATTGGGCAGAGTTGTTTTACTTTATTTATTAATAGTTTTTTTTGTTATTTTATCTTGTTAAGTATCTAATTTTTTTTTGTATCCTTAACTTTTTAAAGTAATTTATGGATTAGGGCACAACCTTGAGTTGTATTATATCCCTACCTAAGTGTTATATCAAAAATCATTATTGGAAATATTCATCTTCCTTGAAAAGATATGTAACTTACACAGGAGATCTTCCGATTGTTATTATAAAGACTTTACATGGAAAAGAAATAACACAACCTCGAACGTCATTAGCAACGATGTTGAAAGAAACATAACAAAGTAGTCGTTATTAATGTTCATTTAGCAACAAACAGGAAATGGTTGTAATTGTTAATAAGAAAAAAGGATAAGATTATAGCACCAACAGAGACATTATTTGCTCATGTCAATTAATTCCAAAAAATATTATTTTTAATAAAATTATGACAACATTTAAATGGAGCTAAATACCAAAGACCACCCTGTGGTCTACTAATACAATCCGTCAAGTCCTTATCGTCTAAAAGTTACACTAAAAACTCCTAGTGGTATCAAAATACACTCACCAAATATACTTCATCCCATTGTTAGGTTACCTTTGGCATATGTGTTCCTTTTATGGGAATGAGCCTGATTCTCTCAACATTTTTTCACATAAAAAATACATAAATTCCCTTTTATATAGTAAAATTTGAATTTATTATTCTTATTCGATTTGTATTCTTAAATATTCTTTCTCAATTTCATTTTATTTAAATTACTATAATAACATTTTACAAAGAATGATTTAATAAAGTCTGAGGTTTAAGCTCCCGGTTATACGGTAAGGATTGAAAAAGTGCTTATAGAGGAACCATAATGTAATACAAAGAAAGATCTATAAATTCTCTCAAATCTTATAAATTTATATCAAAAAGAAATTCAAACATGCGTAATAAGGATTAAAATTCCTATAATGTCATTGTACCATAGACATTCATAGCAAGAACAATGTTTATAGAACACCTTGTTGTTATATTAATATATATGACTTTCTGAAATAGTTAGAATCTTTATCACTTAGATTTTGAAAAAAATGTTGAAATATCAATCATGACACCTAATATAATTGACAATTTACATTGCTTGAGCTATGGAATGGTGAGGGGAGGAAATGATATTTTTGAGCATACATGGATCACAACACCAAAATATTAAATAAATAATTGAAGCACAAGGAGTTAGCTGGAAAACTCGATGTTATCCACGTTACTTTGTATAAAGCCTTGTAAACTATCTAGGCTGAATCCTAATCTGGTTCACCGATCTGATCTAAACATATTAAGTCTATATACCGTGACCGGTTAGCAAATGTGAAATATTTTTGGGACAGTTCGGATCTTAGTTCTCATGCTTTGATATGGAACAATCAGAATCGAAAAAAGGTTACGATTTATTTTTATCTTCATTATACTTTTTATTTTCTATTAACCGAGTCCTTATAGTATAAACAAAAATGGTGACTGGTACCTACAACACTTGGTTCGAAATTGCTTGTGTGAACGTTGTGTAAAGTCTTTACATACAACTTTTTATTATCTTCATCAACCGAAGCATATACATACAAAAAAACCAAGATTTTTGTGCTTCTTATATACGATACCAAATTTCAATTCTTTGTTTTCCAAAAAAGATAAAATCGATACCGGGTTGGCAAATGTACTTTAAATGACGGCACTAGAACTCTTTCACACTACCCATAAAAATTGCCTACGACATATAATATATTCAGCCCACCCATAGGTTCAGAGCACTTTAAACTTGTGTAGTCTTGTGTTTGACTTGTCTATAGTGATATTGCCCATGTAGTCGTGAACATGTTCAAGTACATTCAGAGGAACAATGTTTAAATTTTTTAGTAGGGAGGGGGGGTTTGATCATCGGGAACCATAATTATATACTTAACAAGATTATCAATGTCGCATTCCCTATCACGATAAAAAAACTAGATTATAATCGCAAAAGACTCAACGACCATCTTGCTTCACAAATAATTACAGAATGAAAAGAGTTATTCTAACCCACAAGGACCGAGTCTAGGCCAACTATCACAGAAAAACTTGGTAATTGCAACGAAATAATCAATATACTTAAAAGGCTACATTACACTTTAATTTCACGTACAAAAATCATAAGTATATTTATTAATAAACATATGTACTAGAACCAAATAAAACTGTATGAAATGGGTAAAAGCCCATCAACATTAATAATGTTTGTGTGTTTCGATCTTAACAAGTAAAGGCTAATCTTCACTAAAACAGCTTCTGAGCACCAAACCAAAACACTCATAGATCACAAATAAGAGTTTCAATGAAATTAAAACACATCGGATGTCATATATGTTATAAGTTTTATTGACAATTGGCATAAACCTATCACAATATATAACTATTACGAGTTTTAATAACAATAGATAAAAACCAACAACACTCATCCCGATATCAATATTAAAAGAAATATTAAAAACATTGAACTGATGAAATAACATATAAAACTCCAGATTAGATGAACAAAAGAGACAAATAAATTGTTCAAACTGAAGAACAAATATGTTATGATGATTCTTATATTTAAGATAAAACAAAAATAAAAAATTGTTAAATACATGCTCGAAGGTTGTAAACAAGAAAATTTAAGGTTAAACATGCTGTTATAAACATAATTTACAAAAAAAACATAATACGCAAGCGAAATAAACATAAAGGAAAAAATAGAACAAAATTCAAACTTGGAAATCACGTGACGATCAAAAGCTCCATGATAGTGATGATTGCTTGAGCTTTAACCACCGTAAATAGTTGTCCTCTACTTAAGGATTAACGACTGTGATATGGTAGAACTTGAATTTTAAAAATATATGGAGAAATGATGAAGTTTGGAGTTCGAGTTCGTGTCATTTAGATAAATAATTAATCTTGAATGATTTTTTTACTGTAATTATCTTAAACTTTTTGCGAGGGGGTTGGTTCGTTTACATACTATACTATCCTTTGTGGTTTTTGTCCTTGTTCTGTTGTACATATATAAAATAAAAAACACCATATAAGATATGAAAAAAAAACTTATTTTGGTATTAACAAGACCACTTCCGTATGACATGTTTGAGAGACAAAACAAATTATCTTTCCGGATGAGAGGCAAATTATCATGCATAGTAAAAATAATGCAACATCAGCTATGTGGTAGAGGAATTTGCAAAGTAAAGAGTTGGTCAACGATAAATAGTGTAGAGTAAAAATGTCGACTTCCATGTCAAAAATGTGGACTATAAAAATTATTTAGTACTCATACCTGATATGAAATTAATTAAAGAGGTAGGTGAGTTCATCAATTCTAGTTCTTTTAAAGTGAAAGTTTGTATTTTATCAACAGATATTATCTGAGAATGGGGAGCTGAAGGAGTTAGTGGAGTCTTAATTTTTCGCAAACAATTAAAATAGTAAGGTAGACAAAATATGCGAGGTTTTAGATATATACGGATGGATGCTTTTATTAAGAGAGCAAATAGGCTTTAATTTGGGGATTATTTTGGGATATGAATGGGGATTTTTTTATGCTGATTTACTGGCGTGAGTGAACTTGACTACTTCTAAGCACTATACGTTGGACTTAAGATAATCACAGAGATGCACATAGATTTTTGCAAGTGAGAATGGCCTATTATGGAGATATCTCACCAGTGTTAGGTTCGGTTCAACAACACTTAGAATAGTAATAGACAACCTTTAAGGGTTTATCAAGAATTCTATTAGCGACCATTAGTCTCAAATATGTGAAAAAAAAGACAATTGTATAAATTCAAATTCTAGTATTATAAATATTATTTTATTTTCTTTCAAATAAAAAACAAACTTGAACTTTGAAAAAAAATCAAAATATTAATTGATGTATAACTATAGTGACAACCTACATAGTGTCGGGGGATGGGGTGTCTTCATAGCGCACCCTAATTTTACAATTTTTAAAATGTTTAATAAAAACCATTCAGACGCCTTATTCCGACACCTTCTCCTAAGTGTTATAAATTCACTCCCCTCACTCTTCACTAAATTTTAAAATTCATCTAATTATTTTTAATTTATTTTATCATTTACTAGTTATAATATATTGACTTATACTAATTCACAAAAAAAAAAAAAACTAATATCGGAATTTATAGTGTAATTTTTGTATATAGAAAGCCTTAGAACAACTTTTTTATAATATTGATACCAATATTACAATTAGGTCAAAAAAATTTGAGGTCCCATTAGATATTTCTTACTCACCTCATCTTTTCTATTACCAAAGTACCCTTTAACATGTAGTATATAATGATATAGGGAACTTAAATAAAAGAGTAATAAAATAGCTGAGAATAAATAATAGAATGAGGCAACTACGAAAACTAGGGTATTTGGGATTTCTTAGAGGGTGGTTGCCCAGACCTTTAGTTCTTAGAGGGTGGTTGCCCAGACCTTTAGTTCAGTTTTTTTCCCATGATTTCTTCTATCAGAACCCTAAATTTAACAACCCTCATGGCCTCATTGCGACCAAAGTTCTAAGATTGTTGAACATGCCATTGCATTTAATTTTTTATTACTTTATTTTTGAGTTATATGAGAAAGATCTGACCTATATGGTGTGACAACCTACCTAATGTTTGTCGGTTTTCATCCATGACGTGGTTAAATATATCTTTTTGTTTTCAGATTTGATAAAATTAGTCCATATGTTTAGTCAAATATCGAGGCTGTGATGATTTTTTTTCTTTTAAAATTATTTATTTCTGAGCTATTTTATGAGTAGATTTAGATGATCGGACCCGTAACTTGGCGGGGCAACCTAATTGTTGGGTTTGCAGCCATGGCATGGTTAGACTCTTTATTTGCCTCCAATCATAACAGATCTGAGCCTCTATTAAATGTTGTACGGATATTGATTTAATTGTGTGAAATATTTCTCCTATGGGGGTTAAATATATTTATATTATATCTTGGTTAGTTAGGAGACATATTCCAGATTTTGAAATCGAAATTTAGCACTATTGACTTTGGGTTTTTATTCTAATTCCATTGTTTCTTAATGTTTCACTAGTGTTTCTATTTTATATTAGCTTATTATGCATGTCTGTTTGCTTGTAAGTATATGTGGGAATTTCTGCATGTTTGGAAGGAATCTTGTATTTGAGTGAGCTGGAAATGCATTTGTTTTTGAGATATAATACAACTTAATTGCAGTAAAGGTAAAGAAGGAAGGAAAAATTGTCTTTTCCACCTCTCTTTCACAATTTCTAGTGAGTTTTTTTCGATTGTATCCTCTATATGGTGGATGTACGCTTTGTTGTCTTCTTCTCACTCCCTCGTGTCTTCATTATAATTGTATTGTAATTATTTTGTTTTCTTTATCTAGATAATTTCAATATTGATTTTCTAATTTTCAGTAAAATCATTAATTCTATATAATATATTTGTTTCTTACTGTTTTATAAAATTGTTAAGTTAGACAATGTCGTATTTCTATACAATTAAATTATAAAATCATGAGATTAGTCAATATCCTCTCAAACTTTTGGATTTTTGTTTGTTCTATCATGTTTACTTGAATTTTAAATTTAGTCCCTAGAATATGTCATATTTATAGAATATGGAGTTATGTGGTTATTTCTGGTGCATTGTTGAATAAAAAATTCAATGGGGAAACAGTTAAAATTTGTGTTAATATGAACACTAATTGTAGTATTTTTTCTTAATTTGTACACTATAGTATTTTGGAAGTTGAAGGACAGCAAGGTGAAAAGAAAGGAACAAAAAACTAGTTTAGATACTGCAATTTCTATACTATTAATACACTAAAAAATCATATAGTCTATACAAAAACATCTATTATATGTAAATACATTTTCAAAAATCATTTAGATGTCTAATATTCACATTTAAGATATTCAGATACAGTATCCATGATATTCACTTATGATCTAGATTTTTACAAAACTAACTCTTCCTCTCACTTCCTCTCTTATCATTTACACGCTCTCCCAAAATTTGCCTATGTTAAACATATTAAATTAAATATGTAAAAGGAATAAATGCATAAAAATTTAATGTGCATGTATTGCATCCGTTATGCGAGTTATGTTCCACTCAAATGCAATAAAGGGAAGCAACTCATTTTCTCAACCATTTAGTTCACGTGTTTGATTTTTTTCCAGTCGTATTAGGTGGGATTGCGCTGGGTTGTTTCACTTTATTTATTAATAGTTTTTTTTGTTATTTTATATTGTTAAGTATCTAATTTTTTTTATTTTGTGTTTTGTATCCTTAACTTTTTAAAGTAATTTATGGATTATGGCACAACCTTGAGTTGCATTATATCCCTACCTAAGTGTTATATCAAAAATCATTATTGGAAATATTCATCTTCCTTGAAAAGATATGTAACTTACACATGAGATCTTCCGATTGTGATTATAAAGACTTTACATGGACAAGAAATAACTCAACCTCGAACGTCATTAGCAACGATGTTGAAAGCAACATAAGAAAGTAGTCGTTGTTAAAGTTCATTTAGCAACAAGCTGGAAATGGTTGTCATTGTTAATAAGAAAAGAGGATAATATTATAGCATCAACGGTGACATTATTTGCTCAAGTCAATTAATTCCAAAAAATATAATTTTTAATTAAATTATGACAACATTTAAATGGAGCTAAATACCAAAGACCACCCTATGGTCTACTAATACAATCCGCCAAGTACTTATCGTCTAAAAATTACACTAAGAACTCCTAGTGTTGTCAAAATACACTCAACAAATATACTTCATCCCATTGTTAGGTTACCTTTGGCATATGCATTCCTTTTATGTGAATGAGCCAGATTCTCTCAACATTTTTCCGCATAAAAAATACGTAAATTCCCTTGTATATATTAAAATTTGTATTTATTATTCTTATTCAATTTGTGTTCTTAAATATTATTTCTCAATTTCATTTTATTCAAATTACTATTATATCATTTTACAATGAATGATTAAATAAAGTCTAAGCTTTAAGCTCCCGTTATAAGGTAAGGATTGAAAAAGTGCTTATAGAGGAACCATAATGTAATACAAAGAAAGATCTATAAATCCTCTCAAATCTTATATATTTATATCAAAAAGAAATTCAAACATGTGTAATAAGGTTTAAAATTCCTATAATGTCATTGTACCGTAAACATTCATAGCAAGAACAATGTTTATATAACACCTTGTTGTTATATTAATATATATGACTTTGTGAAATAGTTAGAATCCTTATCACTTCTATTTTGAAAAAATGTTGAAATATCAATCATGACACCTAATATAATTAACAATTTACATTGCTTGAGTTATGGAATGGTGAGGGGAAGAAATGATATTTTTGAGCATACATGGATCACAACACTAAAATATTAAATAAATATTTGAAGCACAAGGAGTTAGCTGGCAAACTCGATGTTATCCACGTTACTTTGTATAAAGCCTTGTAAACTATTCATGCTGAATCCTAATCTGGTTCACCGATCTGATCTAATCATATTAAGTCATTATAATTTGTATTTTCTATAAACAGAGTCCTTATAGTAAAAACAAAAAAGGGCTTCCGTAGACCGGACTGGTACCTACGGCGCTATTAAATTTTTTTTTGGTTCGAAAAAATAGCTTGTGTGAACGTTGTTGAAAGTATTTACATACAACTTTTTATTACCTTAATCAACCGAAGCATATACATACCAACAAAAACCAAGATTTTTGTGCTTCTTATATACGATACCAAATTTCAATTATTTGTTTTCCAAAAAAGATAAAATCGATAACGGGTTTGCATATGTACTTTAAATGACTGCACAAGAAATCTTTTACACTACCCATAAAACTGACTACGACCTATAATATATTCAGCCCACCCATAGTTTCGGAGCACTTTAAACTTGTGTAGTCTTGTGTTTGACTTGTCTATAGTGACATTTTCCATGTAGTCCTGAACATATTCAAGTACATTAAGAGGAACAATGTTTAAATTTTGTAATAGGGACTGGGGTTTGATCATCAGGAACCATAATTATATACTTAACAAGAATATCAATGTCGCATTCCCTATCACGATTATAAAACTAAATTATAATCGCAAAATCAGACTCAACGAACATCTTGCATCACAAATAATTACCGAACGGAAAGAGTTATTCTAACCCACAAGGATCGAGTCTAGGCCAACTATCTCAAACAAACTTGGTAATTGCAACAAAATAATCAATATACTTAAGAGGCTACATAACACTTTAATCCCACGTACAAAAATCATAAATGACTGGCAATATTTTACGAAACCGCATCAAAATAAGAACAATATTTATTAATAAACTTATGTACTAAAACTAAATAAAACTGTATGAAATGGGTAGAAACCCATCAACATTAATAATGTTTGTGTGTTTCGATCTGAACAGGTAAAAGATTATCTTCACTAAAACAACTTCGTAGCACCAAACAAAAACACTCATAGATCACAAATAAGAGTGTCAATGAAAATAAACACATCGGACGTCATATATGTTATAAGTTTTAATGACAATTGGCATAAACCTATCACAATATATAACTATTACGAGTTTAAATAACAATGGATAAAAACCAACAACACTCATTCTGATGTCAATATTAAAAGCGACATAAAAAACATTGCGAAACTGATGAAATAACATAATAAAACTCCAGATTAGATGAACAAAAAAGTCAAATAAATAGTTCAAACTGAAGAACAAATATGTTATTATGATTTTTATATCTAAGATAAAACAAAAATAAAAAATTGTTAAATACATGCTCGAAGGTTGTAAACAAGAAAATTTAAGGTTAAACATGCTGTTATAAACATAATTTACAAAAAAAAAACATAATACGCAAGCGAAAAATATACATAAAGGAAAAAATAGAACAAAATTCAAACTTGGAAATCACGTGACGATCAAAAGCTCCATGACAGTGATGATTGCTTGAGCTTTAACGACCGCAAATAATTGTCCTCTACTTAGGATTAATGAATGTGATATGGTAGAACTTGAATTTCAAAAATGTATGGAGAGAAGATGAAGTTTGGAGTTCGAGTTCGTGTCATTTAGCTAAATAATCAATCTTGAATGATTTTTTACTGTAATGATCTTAAACTTTTTGTGACTGGGTTGGTTCGTTTACGTCCTATACTTTCCTTTGTGGTTTTTGTCCTTGTTCTGTTGTACATATATAAAATAAAAAACACCATATAATATATGTAACAACAAAAATATACTTATTTTAGAATTAACAAGACCACTTCCGTATGACAGGCTTGGGAGACAAAACACATTAACTACTCAGATGAGGGGATAATTAGCGTGCATGGTAAAAATAACGCAACATCAGGTATGTGGTGGAGGAATCTGCAAAGCGAATAGTTGGTCAACGATATATAGTGTAGAGTAAATATGTCGACTTCCATGTTAAATATGTTGACTATACAAAATTATTTAGTATTCAAACCTGATATGAAATTGATTAAAGAAGTAGGTGAGTTCATCAATTCTAGTTCTTTTAAAGTGAAAGTTCGTATTTTACCAAGAGATTTTATCCGAGAATGGGGAGCAAAAGGAGATGGTAGAGTCGTAATTTCCGCAAACAATTAAGGTAGTAATATAGACAAAATATGCGTGGTTTTAGATTTATACTTATGGATGCTTTTATTAAGTGAGCAAATAGGCTTTAATTTGGGGATTATTTTGGGATATGAATGGGGATTTTTTTATGCTGATTTACTGGCGCGAGTGAACTTGACTAGTTATAATATATTGACTTATACTAATTCCAAAAAAAAAGTTAATATCAGAATTTATAGTGTAATTTTTTTTAATATAGGAGACCTTAGAACAATTTTTTTATAATATTGATACCTATATTACAATTAGGTCAAACAAATTCCAGGTCCCATTAGATATTTCTTACTCATCTCATCTTTTCAATTACCAAATTACCCTTTCATATGTAGTATATAATGATGTAGGGAACTTAAATAAAAGAGTAATAAAATAATTCAGAATAAATAATAGAATGCGGCAACTAGGGTTTTTGAGATTTCTTAGAGGGTGGTTGCCCAAACCTTTTGTTCTGTTTTTTGTCTATGATTTCTTCCACCAGAACCCTAAATTTAACAACCCTCATGGCCTCATTGCGATGCCAAAGTTCTGAGATTGTTGAACATTATATTAGATTTAATTTTTTATTACTTTATTTTTGAGTTATATGAGAAACATCTGACCTATATGGTGTGACAACCTACCTAATGTTTGTGGGTTTTTCAGCCGTGACGTGGTTAAATCTTTATATTATCCTTTGTTTTCAGATTTGATACGACTAGTCCCTATGTTTAGTCAAATATCGAGGCCGTGATGATTATTTTCCTTTTAAAATTATTTATTTCTGAGTTGTTTTATGAGTAGATTTAGATGATCCGTAACTTGGCGGGGCAACCTAATTGTTAGATTTTTAGCCATGGCGTGGTTAGACTCTTAATTTGTCTCCAATCATAACAGATCCGAGCCTAGCCTCTATTAAAAGTTGTATGAATATTGATTTAATTGTGTTAAATATTTCTCCTATGTGGGTTAAATATCTTTATATTATATCTTAGTTAGGTAGGAGACATATTCCAAATTTTTAAATCGAAATTTAGCACTATTGACTTTGGGTTCTTAATCTAATTCCATTTTTTCTTAACATTTTACTAGTTTTTCTGTTTTATATTAGCTTATTATGGGTGTATGTTTGCTACTAAGTATAGGTGGGAGTTTATGCATGTTTGAAAGGAATCTTGTATTTGAGTGAGCTGGAAATGCATTTTTTTTTGAGATAGAATACAACCTAATTGCAGTAAAGGTGAACAAGGAAGGAAAACTTGTCTTTTCCACCTCTCTTTCACAATTTCTAGTGAGATTTTTTCGATTGTATCATCTATATGGTGGATGTAGGCTTTGTTTTCTTCTTCTCACTCTCTCGTGTCTTCATTTTAATTTTATTGTAAATTTTTTGTTTTCTTGTTCTAGAAAATTTCAATATTGATTTTCTAATTTTCAGTTAAATCATTAATTCTATATAATATACTTGTTTCTTACTGTTATATAGAATTGTTAAGTTAGTCCATGTCGTATTTCCATACAATTTATAGACTATGGAGTTATGTGGTTATTTCTGGTGCATTTTAGAATAAAAAATTCAATGGGGCAACAGTTAAAATTTGTGTTAATATGAACACTAATTGTAGTATTTTTCCTTAATTTGTACACTATAGTATTTTGGAAGTTGAAGGACAACAAGGTGAAAAGAAAGCAACAAATAACTAGTTTAGATACTGCAATTTCTATACTGTTTAGACACTAAACAATCATATAGTCTATACAAAAACATATATTATATGTAAATACATTGTCAACAATTATTTAGACGTCTAAAATTAATATTTAAGATATTCAGATATAGTATCAATGATAACACCATGTCACTTATCATCTAGATCTCTACAAAACTAACTCTTCCTCTCTTGACATTTACACGCTCTCCCAGAATTTTCCTATGTTAAACCTATTAAATTAAATATGTAAAAGAAATAAATTCATTAAAATTTAATGTGCATGTATTGCATATGTTATGGGAGTTATGTTCCACTCAAATGCAATAAAGGGAAGCAACTCGTTTTCTCCAACATTTAGTCCATGTGTTTGATTTTTTTCCAGTCTTATTAGGTGGGATTGGGCTGAGTTGTTTCACTTTTTTTTTGTTATTTTATCTTGTTAAGTATATAATTTTTTTATTTTGTATTTTGTATCCTTAACTTTTTAAAGTAATTTATGGATTATGGCACAACCTTGAGTTGCATTATATCCCTACCTAAGTTGTAATATCAAAAATCATTTATGGAAATATTCATCTTCCTTGAAAAGATATGTAACTTACACATGAGATCTTCTGACTGTGATTATAAATACTTTACATGGACAAGAAATAACACAACCTCGAACGTCATTAGCAACGATGTTGAAAGCAACATAACAAAGTAGTCGTTGTTAAAGTTTATTTAGCAACAAGCTGGAAATGGTTGTCATTGTTAATAAGAAAAGAGGATAATATTATAGCATCAAAGGAGAAATTCTTTGCTCATGTCAATTAATTCCAAAAAATATTATTTTTAATAAAATTATGACGACAGTAATGACTGGTCATCGCCAGTGATATCTAATAATATAAATGGAGCTAAATACCATACTAATACAATCCGACAAGTCCTTATCGTCTAAAAATTACCCTAAGAACTCCTAGTGGTATCAAAATACACTCACCAAATATGCTTTCCTTTTATGTGAATGAGCATGATTCTCTCAACATTTTTCCGCGTAAAAAATATATAAATTCCCTTGTATATATTAAAATTTGTATTTGTTATTCTTATTCGATTTGTGTTCTTAATTATTCTTTCTCAATTTCATTTTATTTAAGTTACTATTATAACCTTTTCAACCAAAAGATTTAATAAAGTCTGAGCTTTAAGCTCCAGTTATACGGTAAGGATTGAAAAAGTGCTTATAGAGGAACCATAATGTAATACAAAGAAAGATCTATAAATTCTCTCAAATCTTATATATTTATATCAAAACAAAATTCAGACATGTGTAATAAGGTTTAAAATTCCTACAACGTCATTGTACCAGTGTTTATAGAACACCTTGTTGTTATATTAATATATATGATTTCTGAAATAGTTAGAATCTTTATCACTTATATTTTGAAAAAAATGTTGAAGTATAAATCATGACACCTAATATAATTGACAATTTACATTGCTTGAGCTATGGAATGGTGAGGGGAGTAAATGGTATTTTTGAGCATACATGGATCACAACACTAAAATATTAAATCAATAATTGAAGCACAAGGAGTTAGCTTGCAACCTCGATGTTATCCACGTTACTTTGTATAAAGCCTTGTAAACTATCCAGGTTGAATCCTAATTTTGTGTTCACCTATGTGATCTAAACATAATAAGTCCATATACCGTGACCAATTAGCAAATGTGAAATATTTTTGGGCAAGTTCGGATCTTAGTTTTCATGCTTTGATATGGAACAATCAGAATCGAAAAAAGGTTACGATTCATGTTTTCTTAATTATACTTTGTATTTTCTATAAACCGAGTCCTTATAGTGCAAACAAAAAAGGGCTGGTACCTACGGGTGCTATTAAATTTTTTATTTTGGTTCTAAATTGCTTGTGTGAACGTTGTTGAAAGTATTTACATACAACTTTTTATTAACTTAATCAACCAAAGCATATTCATACCAACAGAAACCAAGATCTTTGTGTTGTCTTATATACGATACCAAATTTCAATTCTTTGGTTTCCAAAAAAGATAAAATCGATACCAGGTTTGCATATATACTTTAAATGACGGCACAAGAATTCTTTCACACAATCCATAAAAACTGTCTACGATCTATAATATATTCAGCACACCCATAGTTTCAGAGCACTTTAAACTTGTGTAGTTTTGTGTTTGACTTGTCTATAGTGATATTGCCCATGTAGTCGTGAACATGTTCAAGTACATTCAGAGGAACAATGTTTAAATTTTTTAGTACGGAGGGGGGGGGGGTTAACGACCATCTTGCATCACAAAAATTACCGAACGGAAAGAGTTATTCTAACCCACAAGGACCGAGTCTAGGACAACTATCTCAAAAAAACTTGGTTATTGCAACGAAATGATCAATATACTTAAAAGGCTACACAACACATTAATCCCACGTAAAAAAATCATAAATGACTGGCAATATTTTACGCAACCACATCAATATAAGAACAATATTTATTAATAAACTTATGTACTAAAACTAAATAAAACTGTATGAAATGGGTAAAAACCCATCAACATTAATAATGTTTGCGTGTTTCGATCTGAACATGTAAAAGATTATCTTCACTAAAACAACTTCGTAGCACCAAACAAAAACACTCATAGATCACAAATAAGAGTGTCAATGAAAATAAACACATCGGATGTCATATATGTTATAAGTTTTAATGACAATTGGCATAAACCTATCACAATATATAACTTTACGAGTTTAAATAACAATGGATAAAAACCAACAACACTGATTCTGATGTCAATATTAAAAGCGACATAAAAAACATTGCGAAACTGATGAAATAACATAATAAAACTCCAGATTAGATGAACAAAAAAGTCAAATAAATAGTTCAAACTGAAGAACAAATATGTTATTATGATTCTTATATCTAAGATAAAACAAAAATAAAAAATTGCTAAATACATGCTCGAAGGTTGTAAACAAGAAAATTTAAGGTTAAACATGCTGTTATAAACATAATTTACAAAAAAAACATAATACGCAAGCGAAAAATAAACATAAAGGAAAAAATAGAACAAAATTCAAACTTGGAAATCACGTGACGATCAAAAGATCCATGATAGTGATGATTGCTTGAGCTTTAACGACCGTAAATAGTTGTCCTCTACTTAAGGATTAACGACTGTGATATGGTAGAACTTGAATTTCAAAAATGTATGGAGAGAAGATGAAGTTTGGAGTTCGAGTTCGTGTAATTTAGCTAATAATTAATCTTGAATGATTTTTTACTGTATTGATCTTAAACTTTTTGCGAGTGGGTTGGTTCGTTTACATCCTATACTTTACTTTGTGGTTTTTGTCCTTGTTCTGTTGTACATTTATAAAATAAAAAACACCATATAAGATATGAAAAAAACATATTTCGGTATTAACAAGACCACTTCCGGATGACATGTTTGGGAGACAAAACACATTACCTTTCCGGATGAGAGGCAAATTATCATGCATAGTAAAAATAATGTAACATCAGCTATGTGGTAGTGGAATTTGCAAAGTAAAGAGTTGGTCAATGATATATAGTGTAGAGTAAAAATGTCGACTTCCATGTCAAAAATGTGGACTATACAAAATTATTTAGTATACAAACCTGATATGAAAATAATTAAAGATATAGGTGAGGTCATCAATTCTAGTTCTTTTAAAGTGAAAGTTCGTATTTTATCAACATATTTTATCCGAGAATGGGGAGCTGAAGGAGTTAGTGGAGTCTTAAATTTTCGCAAACAATTAAAATAGTAAGGTAGACAAAATATGCGTGGTTTTAGATCTATACGGATGGATGCTTTAATTAAGCGAGCAAATAAGCTTTAATTTGGGATATGAATGGGGATTTTTTTATGTTAATTTACCGGCGTGAGTGAACTTGACTACTTCTAAGCACTATATATTGGAGTTAAGATAATCACAGAGATTCACATAGATTTTTGCAAGTGAGACTGGCCTATTATGGAGATATCTCACCAGAGTTAGGTTCGGTTCAACAACCCTTAGAATAGTAATAGACAACCTTTAAGGGTTTATCAAGAATTCTATTACCGACCATTAGTCTCAAATATGTGAGAAAAAAGACAATTGTATAAATTCAAATTCTAGTATTATAAATATTATTTTCTTTTCTTTCAAATAAAAAACAAACTTGAACTGTGAAAAAAAATCAAAATATTAATTGATGTATAACTATAGTGACAACCTACATAGTGTGGGGGAGGGGGTGTCTTCATAGCGCACCCTAATTTTACAATTTTTAAAATGTTTAATAAAAACCATTATAACGCCTTATTCTGACACCTTCTCCTAAGTGTTATAAATTCACTCCCCTCACTCTTCACTAAATTTTAAGATTCATCTAATTATTTTTAATTTCTTTTATCATTTACTAGTTATAATAATTCAAAAAAAACTAATATCGGAATTTACAGTGTAATTTTTTTATACAGAAAGCCTTAGAACAAATTTTTTATAATATTGATACCTATATTACAATTAGGTCAAACAAATTCGAGGTCCCATTAGATATTTCTTACTCACCTCATATTTTCTATTACCAAATTACTCTTTGACATGTAGTATATAATGATGTAGGGAACTTAAATAAAAGAGTAATAAAATAGCTGAGAATAAATAATAGAATGAGGCAACTACGGCAAATAGGGTATTTGGGATTTCTTAGAGGGTGGTTGCCCACACATTTAGTTCTGTTTTTTGCCTATGATTTCTTCTATTAGAACACTAAATTTAACAACCCTCATGGCCTTATTGCGACCTAAGTTCTAAGATTGTTGAACATGCCATTGCATTTAATTTTTTATTACTTTATTTTTGAGTTATATGTAAAGATCTGACCTATATGGTGTGACAACCTACCTAATATTTGTGGGTTTTCATCCATGACGTGGTTAAATCTATCCTTTTGTTTTGAGATTTGATAAAATTAGTCCATGTGTTTAGTCAAATATCGAGGTTGTGATGATTTTTTTTCTTTTAAAATTATTTTTTTCGGAGCTATTTTATGAGTTGATTTAGATGATCCGACCAATAACTTGGCGGGGCAACCTAATTGTTGGGTTTGCAATCTTGGTGTGGTTAGACTCTTTATTTGCCTCCAATCATAACAGATCTGAGCCTCTATTAAAAGTTGTACGGATATTAATTTAATTGTGTTAAATATTTCTCCTATGGGGGTTAAATATCTTTATATTATATCTTGGTTAGCTAGGAGACATATTCCAGATTTTTAAATCAAATTTTAGCACTATTGACTTTGGGTTTTTTAATCTAGTTCCATTGTTTCTTAATGTTTCACTAGTGTTTCTGTTTTATATTAGCTTATTATGCCTGTCTGTTTGCTTGTAAGTATATGTGAGAATTTCTGCATGTTTGGAAGGAATCTTGTATTTGAGTGAGCTGGAAATGCATTTGTTTTTGAGATAGAATACAACCTAATTGCAGTAAAGGTGAAGAAGGAAGGAAAAATTGTCTTTTCCACCTCTCTTTCACAATTTTTAGTGAGATTTTTTTGATTGTATCCTCTATATGGTGGATGTACGCTTTGTTATCTTCTTCTCACTCCCTCGTGTCTTCATTATAATTTTATTGAATTTTTTTTTGTTTTCTTGTTCTAGATAATTTCAATATTGATTTTCTAATTTTTAGTAAAATCATTAATTCTATATAATATATTTGTTTCTTAGTGTTTTATAAAATTGTTAAGTTAGTCCATGTCGTATTTCCATACAATTTAATTATAAAATTATGAGATTAGTCAATATCCTCTCAAACTTGTGGATTTTAGTTTGTTCTATCATGTTTACTTGAATTTTAAATTTAGTCCCTAGAATATGTCATATTTATAGAATATGGAGTTATGTGGTTATTTCTGGTACATTTTAGAATAAAAAATTCAATGGGGCAACCGTTAAAATTTGTGTTAATATGAACACTAATTGTAGTACTTTTCCTTAATTTGTACACTATAGTATTTTGGAAGTTGAAGGACAGCAACAAAAAACTAGTTTAGATACTGCAATTTCTATACTGTTTAGTCTTTACAAAAACATCAATTATATGTAAATACATTGTCAAAAATTATTATTTAGATGTGTAAACTTTACATTTAAGATATTCAGATACAGTATCTAAGATATTCACTTATGATCTAGATTTCTACAAAACTAACTCTTCCTCTCACTTCCTCTCTTATCATTTACACCCTCTCCAAAATTTTTCCTATCTTAAACCTAATAAATTATATATGTAAAAGGAATAAATGCATAAAAATTTAATGTGCATGTATTGAATCCGTTAAGCGAGTTATGTTCCACTCAAATGCAATAAAGGGAAGCAACTCGTTTTCTCCACCATTTAGTCAATGTGTTTGATTTTTTTTTCCACGTCGTATTAGGTGGGATTGGGTTGAGTTGTTTCACTTTATTTATTAATAGTTTTTTTTGTTATTATATCTTGTTAAGTATCTAATTTGTTTATTTTATTTTGTATCCTTAACTTTTTAAAGTAATTTATGGATTATGACACAACCTTGAGTTGCATTATACCTAAGTATTATATCAAAAATGATTATTGGAAATATTCATCTTCCTTGAAAAGATATGTAACTTACACATGAGATCTTCCGATTGTGATTCTAAAGACTTTACATGGACAAGAAATAACACAACCTCGAACGTCATTAGCAACGATGTTGAAAGCAACATAACAAAGTAGTCGTTGTTAAAGTTCATTTAGCAACAAGCTGGAAATGGTTGTCATTGTTAATAAGAAAAGAGGATAATATTATAGTATCAACGGAGACATTATTTTCTCATGTCAATTAATTCCAAAAAATATTATTTTTAATAAAATTCTGACGACATATAAACAGAGCTAAATACCAAAGACCACCCTGTGGTCTACTAATACAATCCGCCAAGTACCTATCGTCTAAAAATTACACTAAGAACTCCTAGTGGTATCAAAATACAGTCACCAAATATACTTCATCCCATTGTTAGATTACCTTTGGCATATGCGTTCCTTTTATGTGAATGAGCCTGATTCTCTCAATATTTTTCCACATAAAAAAAACATAAATTCCCTTGTAGATATTAAAATATGTAATTATTATTCTTATTCGATTAGTGTTCTTAGATATTCTTTCTCAATTTTATTTAATTTAAATTACTATTATAACATTATACAAAGAATGATTTAATAAAGTCTGATAGTATTGAAAAAGTGCTTATAGAGGAACCATAATGTAATACAAAGAAAGATCTATAAATTCTCTCAAATCTTATATATTTATATCAAGAAGAAATTCAAACATGTGTAATAAGGTTTAAAATTTCTATAATGTCATTGTACCGTAGACATTCATAGCAAGAACAATGTTTATAGAACACCTTGTTGTCATATTAATATATATGACTTTCTGAAATAGTTAGAATCTTTATCACTTATATTTTGAAAAAAATGTTGAAAATTCAATCATGACAATTAATACAATTGACAATTTACATTGCTTGAGCTATGGAATGGTGAGGGGAGGAAATGATATTTTTGAGCATACATGGATCACAACACTAAAATATTAAATCAATAATTGAAGCACAAGGAGTTAGCTTGCAAACTCGATGTTATCCACGTTACTTTGTATAAATCCTTGTCAACTATCCAGGCTGAATCCTAATCTGGTTCGCATATCTGATCTAAACATATTAAGTCCATATACCGTGACTAGTTAGCAAATGTGAAATATTTTTTGGCAAGTTCGGATCTTAGTTCTCATGCTTTGATATGGAACAATCAGAATCGAAAAAAGTTTACGATTCATGTTTTTCTTCATTATACTTTGTATTTTCTATAAACCGAGTCCTTATAGTAAAAACAAAAAAGGTCTTCAGTAGACATGGTACCTAAGGCGCTATTAAATTATTTGATTTGGTTCGAAATTTCTTGTGTGAACGTTGTTGAAAGTCTTTACATACAACTTTTTATTACCTTAATCAACCGAAGCATATACATACCAACAAAAACCAAGATTTTTGTGCTTCTTATATACGATACCAATTTTAAAATTCTTTTTTTTCCAAAAAAGATAAAATCGATACCGGGTTTGCATATGTACTTTAAATGACGGCACACGAACTCTTTCACACCACCCATAAAAACTGACTACGACCTATAATATATTCAGCACAACCATAGTCTCAGAGCACTTTAAACTTGTGTAGTCTTGTGTTTGACTTGTCTATAGTGACATTGCCCATGTAGTCGTGAACATGTTCTAGTATATTCAGAGGAACACTGTTTAAATTTTTTAGTAGGTAGGGGGGGTTTGATCATCGGGAACCTTAATTATATATTTAACAAGAATATCAATGTCGCATTCCCTATCACGATTAAAAAACTAGATTATAATCGCAAAATCAGACTCAACGACCATCTAACATCACAAATAATTACCGAACGCAAAGTGTTATTCTAACCCACAAGGACAGAGTCTAGGCCAACTATCTCAGAAAAACTTGGTAATCGCAACGAAATAATAAATATACTTAAAAGGCTACATAAAACTTTAATCCCACGTACAAAAATCATAAATGACTGGCAATATTTTATAGAACCGCGTCAAAATAAGAACAATATTTATTAATAAACATATGTACTAAAACCAAATAAAACTGTATGAAATGGGTAAAAACCCATCAACATTATTAATGTTTGTGTGTTTCGATCTGAACAAGTAAAAGCTTATCTTCACTAAAACAGCTTCGGAGCACCAAACAAAAACACTCATAGATCACAAATAAGAGTGTCAATGAAAATAAAACACATCGGACGTCATATATGTTATAAGTTTTAATGACAATTGGCATAAACCTATCACAATATATAACTATTATGAGTTTAAATAACAATGTATAAAGACCAACAACACTCATTCTGATGTCAATATTAAAAGAAACATAAAAAACATTGCGAAACTGATGAAATAACATATAAAACTCCAGATTAGATGAACAAAAGATACAAATAAATAGTTCAAACTGAAGAACAAATATGTTATGATGATTCTTATATCTAAGATAAAACAAAAATAATTTTTTTTTTAAAAACATGCTTGAAGGTTGTAAACAAGAAAATTTAAGGTTAAACATTCTATATTATAAACATAATTTACAAAAAAAATTACACACAAGCGAAAAATAAACATAAAGGTAAATATGGAACAAAATTCACACTTGGAAATCACGTGACGATCAAAAGCTCCATGATAATTATGATTGCTTGAGTTTTAACGACCGTAAATAGTTGTCCTCTACTTAAGGATTAATGACTGTGATATGGTAGAACTTGAATTTCAAAAATGTATGGCGAAAAGATGAAGTTTGGAGTTCGAGTTCGTGTCATGTAGCTAAATAATTAATCTTGAATGATTTTTTACTGTAATGATCTTAAACTTTTTGTGAGTGGGTTGGTTCGTTTACGTCCTATACTTTCCTTTGTGGTTTTTGTCCTTGTTCTGTTGTACATATATAAAATAAAAAACACAATATAATATATGTAACAACAAAAATATACTTATTTCAAAATTAACAAGACCACTTCCGTATGATAGGCTTGGGAGACAAAACACATTAACTTCTCAGATGAGGGGGTAATTTGCGTGCATGGTAAAAATAACGCGACATCAGGTATGTGGTTGAGGAATTTG
Source organism: Nemophila menziesii (assembly GCA_029959085.1). Lineage (NCBI taxonomy): Eukaryota > Viridiplantae > Streptophyta > Magnoliopsida > Boraginales > Hydrophyllaceae > Nemophila > Nemophila menziesii. The sequence continues at coordinate 21,428,020 of JARWIR010000021.1, forward strand.
CAAAGCAAATAGTTGGTCAACGATATATAGTGTAGAGTAAATATGTCGACTTCTATGTCAAATATGTTGACTATACAAAATTATTTAGTATTCAAACCTGATATGAAATTGATTAAAGAAGTAGGTGAGTTCATCAATTCTAGTTCTTTTAAAGTGAAAGTTCGTATTTTGTCAAGATATTTTATCCGAGAATGGGGAGCTAAAGGAGATGGTAGAGTCGTACTTTCCGCAAACAATTAAAATAGTAAGATAGACAAAATATGCGTGGTTTTAGATTTATACGGATGGATGCTTTTATTAAGCGAGCAAATAGGCTTTAATTTGGGGATTATTTTAGGATATGAATGGGGATTTTTTTATGCTGATTTACTGGTGCAAGTGAACTTGACTAGTTCTAAGCACTATACATTGGACTTAAGATAATCACAGAGATGCACATATATTTTTGCAAGTGAGACTGGCCTGTAAGAGTTAGACATTGTGAAGAATGTTGTGAACTTTAGGATTCACATCGTGCACCCGAGCGAGATTTTGGGGTTATAGGGTTGAAATATGAACTTTATGTTGTGTCAAACATACCCATAGAGGAAAATACAACTATGGATTTATCAGCTTCCTAAGGAATGAGCACTTCCGGATATGAGATTAGTGCAATACCCTCTAGAAAATTTATGGAGATATCTCACCAGAGTTAGGTTCGGTTTAACAACACTTAGAATAGTAATAGACAACCTTTAAGGGTTTATCAAGACTTCTATTACCGACCATTAGTCTCAAATATGTGAAATAAATGACAATTGTATAAATTCAAATTCTAGTATTATAAATATTATATTTTTTCTTTCAAATAAACAACAAACTTGAACTTTGAAAAAAATTCAAAATATTAATTGAAGTATAACCATAGTGACAACCTACATAGTGCCGGGGGAGGGGGTGTCTTCATAGCGCACCCTAATTTTACAATTTTTAAAATGTTTAATAAAAATCAATCTGACGCCTTATTCCGACACCTTCTCAAGTGTTATAAATTCACTCCCTTCACACTTCACTAAATTTTAAAATTCATCTCATTATTTTTACTTTCTTTTATCATTTACTAGTTATAATATATTTACTTATACTAATTCATAAAAAAAGTTAATATTGAATTTATAGTGTAATTGTTTTTAATAAAGGAGCCCTTAGAACAATTTTTTTGTAATATTGATACCTATATTACAATTAGGTCAAACAAATTCCAGGTCCCATTAGATATTTCTTACTCATCTCATCTTTTCAATTACCAAATTACCCTTTGATATGTAGTATATAATGATGCAGGGAACTTAAATAAAAGAGTAATAAAATAGCTCAGAATAAATAATAGAATGAGGCAACTACGGCAACTAGGGTTTTTGGGATTTCTTAGAGGGTGGTTGCCCAAACCTTTTGTTCTGTTTTTTGCCCATGATTTCTTCCATCAAACCCTAAATTTAAGAACCCTCATGTCCTCATTGCGACGTCGTTGAACATTACATTACATTTAATTTTCTATTACTTTATTTTTGAGTTATATGAGAAAGATCTGGCCTATATGGTGTGACAACCTACCTAATGTTTGTGGGTTTTCAGCCATGACGTTATTAAATCTTTATATTATCCTTTTGTTTTCAGATTTGATACAATTAGTCCCTATGCTTAGTAAAATATCGAGGCTGTGATGATTTTTTTTCTATTACAATTATTTATTTCTGAGCTATTTTGTGAGTAGATTTTAGATGATCCGACCCGTAACTTGGCGGGGTAACCTAATTGTTGGGTTTGCAGCCATGGCGTGGTTAGACTCTTTATTTGCCTCCAATCATAACAGATCTGAGCCTCTATTAAAAGTTGTATGAATATTGATTTAATAGTGTTAAATATTTCTCCTATGGGGGTTAAATATCTTTATATTATATCTTGGTTAGCTAGGAGACATATTCCAGATTTTTAAATAGAAATTTAGCACTATTGTCTTTGGGTTCTTAATCGAATTCCATTGTTTCTTAATGTTTCACTAATGTTTCTGTTTTATATTAGCTTATTATGAGTGTCTGTTTGCTTCAAAGTATAGGTGGGAATTTCTGCATGTTTAGATGGAATCTTGTATTTGAGTGAGCTGGAAATGCATTTGTTTTTGGGATAGAATACAACCTAATTGCAGTAAAGGTGAACAAGGAATGAAAACTTGTTTTCCACCTCTCTTTCACAATTTCTAGTGAGACTTTTTCGACTGTATCCTTTATATGGTGGATGTAGGCTTTGTTGTCTTCTTCTCACTCCCTCTTGTCTTCATTATAATTTTATTGTAAATTTTTTGTTTTCTTGTTCTTGATAATTTCAATATTGATTTTCTAATTTTCAGTTAAATCATTAATTCTATATAATATATTTGTTTCTTAGAGTTTTATTAAATTGGTAAGTTAGTCCATGTTGTATTTCCATACAATTTATAGACTATGGAGTTATGTGGTTATTTCGAGTGCATTTTAGAATAAAAAATTCAATGGGGGCAACAGTTACAATTTGTGTTAATATGAACACTAATTGTAGTATATTTCCTTAATTTGTACACTATAGTATTTTGGAATTTGAAGGACAGCAAGGTGAAAAGAAAGCAACAAATAACTAGTTTAGATACTGCAATTTCTATACTGTTTAGACATTAAACAATCATATAGTCTATACAAAAACATATATTATATGTAAATACACTATCAATAATTATTTAGACATCTAAAATTCATATTTAAGACATTCAGATACAGTATCAATGATAACACCATGTCACTTATCATCTAGATTTCTACAAAACTAACTCTTCCTCTCTTATCATTTACACGCTCTCCCAGAATTTTCCTATGTTAAACCTATTAAATTAAATATGTAAAATGAATAAATTCATTAAAATTTATTGTGCATGTATTGCATCCGTTATGGGAGTTATATTCCACTCAAATGCAATAAAGGGAAGCAACTCGTTTTCTCAACCATTTAGTCCATGTGTTTGATTTTTTTCCAGTCGTATTAGGTGGGATTGGGCTGAGTTGTTTCACTTTATTAATTAATATTTTTTTTAATTTTATCTTCTTAAGTATCTAATTTTTTTTTATTTTGTATTCTTAACTTTTTAAAGTAAATTATGAATTATGGCACAACCTTGAGTTGCATTATATCCCTACCTAAGTGTAATATCAAAATCATTATTGGAAATATTCATCTTCCTTGAAAAGATATGTAACTTACACATGAGATCTTCCGATTGTGATTATAAATACTTTACATGGACAAGAAATAATGCAACCTCTAACGTTATTAGCAACGATGTTGAAAGCAACATAATAAAGTAGTCGTTAAAGTTCATTTAGCAACAAGCTGGAAATGGTTGTCTTTGTTAATAAGAAAAGAGGATAATATTATAGCATCAAAGGAGACATTCTTTGCTCATGTCAATTAATTCCAAAAAATATTATTTTTACGACAGTAATGACTGGTCATCGCCAGTTATATCTAATAATATTAATGGAGCTAAATACCATACTAATACAATCCGACAAGTCCTTATCGTCTAAAAATTACACTAAATTCCCTTGTATAAATTAAAATTTGTATTTATTATCCTTATTCGATTTTTGTTCATAATAATTCTTTTTCAATTTCATTTTATTTAAATTACTATTATAACCTTTTACAACAAAAGATTTAATAAAGTCTGAGCTTTAAGCTCCAGTTATACGGTAAGGATTGAAAAAGTGCTTATAAGGAACCATAATGTAATACAAAGAAAGATCTTTAAATTCTCTCAAATCTTATATATGAATATTAAAACGAAATTCAAACATGTGTTATAAGGTTTAAAATTCCTATAACGTTATTGTACTGCACACATTCATAGCAAGAACAATGTTTATAGAACACCTTGTTGTTATATTAATATATATGACTTTCTGAAATAGTTAGAATCTTTATCACTTATATTTTGAAAAAAATGTTGAAATATCAATCATAACAATTAATATAATTGACAATTTACATTGCTTGAGATATCGAATGGTGAGGGGAGGAAATGATATTTTTGAGCATACATGGATCACAACACTAAAATATTAAATCAATAATTGAAGCACAAGGAGTTAGCTTGCAACCTCGATGTTATCCACGTTACTTTGTATAAAGCATTGTAAAATATCCAGGCTGAATCCTAATGTGAAATATTTTTGGGTAAGTTCGGATCTTAGTTCTCATGCTTTGATATGGAACAATCAGAACCGAAAAAAGGTTACGATTCATGTTCTTCTTCATTATACTGTGTATTTTCTATAAACCGAGTCCTTATAGTATAAACAAAAAAGGGCTTCAGTAGACCGGACTAGTACCTACGGTGCTACTGAAATTTTTGTTTTGGTTCTAAATTTCTTGTGTGAACGTTGTTGAAAGTATTTACATACAACTTTTTATTACCTTAATCAACCGAAGCATATACATACCAACAGAAACCAAGCTTTTTGTGCGTCTTATATACGATACCGAATTTCAATTATTTGTTTTCCAAAAATGATAAAATCGATACCGGGTTTGCATATATACTTTAAATGACGGCACAAGAACTCTTTCACACCACCCATAAAAACTGTCTACGACCTATAATATATTCAGCCCACCCATAGTTTCAGAGCACTTTAAACTTGTGTAGTCTGGTGTTTGACTTGTCAATAGTGATATTGCCCATGTAGTCGTGAACATGTTCAAGTACATTCAGAGGAACAATGTTTAAATTTTTTAGTAGGGAGGGGGTGTTTGATCATTGGGAACCATAATTATATAATTAACAAGATTATCAATGTCCACTTCCTAACACGATTAAAAAACTAGATTATAATCGCAAAATATACTCAACGACCATCTTGCATCACAAAAATTACCGAACGGAAAGAGTTATTCTATCCCACAAGGACTGAGTCTAGGCCAACTATCTCAAAAAAACTTGGTAATTGCAACGAAATAATCAATATACTTAAAAGGCTACATAACACTTTAATCCCACGCAAAAAAATCATAAATGACTAACAATATTTTACACAACCGCATCAAAATAAGAACAATATTTATTAATAAACTTATGTACTAAAACCAAATAAAACTGTATGAAATGGGTAAAAACCCATCAACATTAATAATGTTTGTGTGTTTCGATCTGAACAGGTAAAAGCTTATCTTCACTAAAATAGCTTCGTAGCACCAAACAAAAACACTCATAGATCACAAATAAGAGTGTCAGTGAAAATAAACACATCGGACGTCATATATGTTATAATTTTAATGACAATTGGCATAAACCTATCACAATATATAACTATTACGAGTTTAAATAACAATGGATAAAAACCAACAACACTCATTCTGATGTCAATATTAAAAGAAACATAAAAAACATTGCGAAACTGATGAAATAACATATAAAATTCAAAAATAGATGAACAATAGAGACAAATAAATAGTTCAAACTGAAGAACAAATATGTTATGTTGATTCTTATATCTATGATAAAACAAAAATAAAAAATTGTTAAATACATGCTCGAAGGTTGTAAACAAGAAAATTTAAGGTTAAACATGTTGTTATAAACATAATTTACAAAAAAACATAATACGCAAGCGAAAAATAAACATAAAGGAAAAAATAGAACAAAAATCAAACCTGGAAATCACGTGACGATCAAATGCTCCATGATAGTGATGATTGCTTGAGCTTTAACGACCGTAAATAGTTGTCATCTACTTAAGGGTTAACGACTGTGATATGGTAGAACTTGAATTTCAAAAATATATGGAGATAAGATGAAGTTTGGAGTTCGAGTTCGTGATATTTAGCTAAATAATTAATCTTGAAATATTTTTTACTGTAATGATCTTAAACTTTTTGCGAGTGGGTTGGTTCGTTTAAGTCCTATACTTTCCTTTGTGGTTTTTGTTCTTGTTCTGTTGTACATATATAAAATAAAAAGAACCATATAAGATATGAAAAAAACTTATTTCAGTATTAACAAGACCACTTTCGTATGACATGTTTGGGAGACAAAACACATTATCTTCTCGGATGAGAGGCGAATTAGCATGCATAGTAAAAATAATGTGACATCAGCTATGTGGTGGAGGAATTCACGAAGTAAAGAGTTGGTGAACGATATATAGTGTAGAGTAAAAATGTCGACTTCCATGTCAAAGATGTGGACTATACATAATTATTTAGTATTCAACCTTGAAATGAAATTAATTAAAGAAGTAGGTGAGTTCATCAATTCTAGTTCTTTTAAAGTGAAATTTCGTATTTTATCAAGAGATTTTATCCGAGAATAGGGAGCTGAAGGAGTTAGTGGAGTCGTAATTTTTCGCAAATAATAAAAATAGTAAGGCAGACAAAATATGCATGGTTTAAGATATATACGGATGGATTCTTTTATTAAGCGAGCAAATAGGCTTTAATTTGGGGATTATTTTGGGATATGAATGGTTATTTTTTTATACTGATTTACTAGCGTGAGTGAACTTGACTAGTTCTAAACACTATACAATGGACTTAAGATAATCACAGAGATGCACACAGATTTTTGCAACTGAGACTGGCCTATAAAAGTTAGACATTGTGAAGAATGTTGTGAACTTTATGGATTCGCATTCTGCACCCGGGCGAAATTGTGGGGATAAAGGGTCGAAATATGAACTTTAAGTTGGTTCATACATATCTATAGAGGAAAATACAATTACGAATTTATTAGCTTGGCTAAGGAATGAGTATTTCTAGATATGAGATTAGTGCAATACCCTCTGGGAAACTTATGGAGATATCTCACCAGAGTTAGGTTCGGTTTAACAACACTTAGAATAGTAATAGACAACCTTTAAGGGTTTATCAAGACTTCTATTACCGACCATTAGTCTCAAATATGTGAAAAAATAGACAATTATATAAATTCAAATTCTAGTATTTATAAATATTATTTTCTTATCTTTCAATTAAACAACAAAATGAACTTTGAAAAAATATCAAAATATTAATTGAAGTATAACCATAGTGACAACCTACATGGTGCCGGGGGAGGGGGTGTCTGACTAATTTTTCAATTTTAAAAATGTTTAATAAAACCATTCTAACGCCTTCTCCTAAGTGTTATAAATTCACTCCCCTCACTCTTCACTAAATTTTAAAATTCATCTCATTATTTTTAATTTCTTTTATCATTTACTAGTTATAATATATTGACTTATACTAATTCAAAAAAAAGCTAATATCAGAATTTACAGTGTAATTTTTTTAATATAGAAAGCATTAGAACATTTTTTTATAATATTAATATTTATATTACAATTAGGTCAAACAAATTCCAGGTCCCATTAGATATTTCTTACTCACCTCATCTTTTCTATTACCAAATCACCCTTTGACATTTAGTATATAATGATGTAGGGAACTTAAATAAAAGAGTAATAAAATAGCTAAGAATAAATAATAGAATGAGACAACTAGTTTTTGGGATTTCTTAGAGGGTGGTTGTCCAAACCTTTTGTTTGTTTTTGCCCATGATTTCTTCCATCAGAACCCTAAATTTAACAACCCTCATGGCCTCATTGCAACGCCAAAGTTCTAAGATCGTTGAACATGCCATTACACTTTATATTTTATTACTTTATTTTTGAGTTATATGAGAAAGATCTAACCTATATGGTGTGGCAACCTACCTAATGCTTGTGGGTTTTCCGTCATGACGTGGTTAAATCTTTATATTATCCTTTTTTTCAGATTTGATACAATTAGTCCCTATGTTTAGTCAAATATCGAGGCTGTGATGATTTTTTTTCTTTTAATTTTTTTTATTTCTTAGCTATTTTATGAGTAGATTTAGATGATCCGCCCAGTAACTTGGCTGGGCAACCTAATTGTTGGGTTTGCAGCCATGGGCGTGTTTAGACTCTTTATTTGCCCCCAATCATAACAAATCTGAGCCTCTATTAAAAGTTGTATGAATATTGATTTAATTGTGCTAAGTATTTCTCCTATAGGGGTTAAATATCTTTATATTATATCTTGGTTAGCTAGGAGACATATTACAGATTTCTAAATCGAAATTTAGCACTATCGACTTCAGGTTCTTAATCTAATTCCATTGTTTCTTAATGTTTCACTAATGTTTCTGTTTTATATTAGCTTATTATGCGTGTCCGTTGCTTCTAAGTATAGGTGAGAATTTCTGCATGTTTAGAAGGAATCTTGTATTTGAGTAAGCTGGAAATGCATTTATTTTTGAGACATAATACAACCTAATTGCAGTAAAGGTGAACAAGGAAGGAAAACTTGTCTTTTCCACCTCTTTTTCACAATTTCTAGTGAGATTTTTTCGATTGTATCCTTTATATGGTGGATGTAGGCTTTGTTGTCTTCTTCTCACTCCCTCGTGTCTTCATTATAATTTTATTGTAATTTTTTTGTTTTCTTGTTCTAAATTATTTCAATATAAATTTTCTAATTTTCAGTTAGATCATTAATTCTATATAATATATTTGTTTCTTAGTGTTTTATAAAATTGTTAAGTTAGTCCATGTCGTATTTCCAAATAATTTAATAATAAAATCAGGAGATTGGAAAACATACACTCAAACTTTTGGATTTTAGTTTGTTCTATCATGTTAACTTGAATTTTAAATTTAGTACCTAGAATATGTCATATTTATAGACTATGGAGTTATGTGGTTATTTCTGGGGCATTTTAGAATAAAAAATTCAATGGGAAAACAGTTAAAATATGTGTTAATATGAACACTAATTGTAGCATTTTTCCTTAATTTGTACACTATAGTATTTTGGAAGTTGAAGGACAGCAAGGTGAAAAGAAAGTAACAAATAACTAGTTTAGATACTGCAATTTCTATACTGTTTAGACACTAAAAAATAATATAGTCTAAACAAAAACATCTATTATATGTAAATACATTGTCAATAATTATTTAGATGTCTAAAATTCACATTTAAGATATTCAGATATAGTATCCATGATAACACCATGTCACTTATCATCCAGATTTCTACAAAACTAACTCTTCCTCTCTTATCATTTACACGCTCTCCCAAAATTTGCCTATGTTAAACATATAAAATTAAATATGTAAAGGAATAAATTCATTAAAATTTGATGTGCATGTATTGCATCCGGGTGTTATGTTCCACTCAAATGCAATAAAGGGAAGCAACTCGTTTTCTCAACCATTTAGTCCATGTGTTTGATTTTTTTTCCAGTCGTATTAGGTGGGATTGGGCTTGAGTTGTTTCACTTTATTTATTAATATTTTTTTTGTTATTTTATCTTGTTAAGTATCTAATTTTTTTTTATTTTGTATTATGTATCCTTAACTTTTTAAAGTAATTTATGGATTATGGCACAACCTTGAGTTGCATTATATCCCTACCTAAGTGTTATATCAAAAATCATTATTGGAAATATTCATCTTCCTTGAAAAGATATGTAACTTACACATGAGATCTTCCGATTGTGATTATAAAGACATTACATGGACAAGAAATAACACAACCTCGAACGTCATTAGCAACGATGTTGAAAGCAACATACAAAAGTAGTCGTTGATAAAGTTCATTTAGCAACAAGCTGGAAATGGTTGTCATTGTTAATAAGAAAAGAGGATAATATTATAGCATCAACGAAGACATTATTTGCTCAAGTCAATTAATTCCAAAAAATATTATTTTTAATAAAATTATGACGACATATAAATGGAGCTAAATACCAAAGACCACCCTGTGGTCTACTAATACAATCCGCTAAGTACATATCGTCTAAAAATTACACTAAGAACTCCTAGTGGTGTCAAAATACACTCACCAAATATACTTCATCCCATTGTTAGGTTACCTTTGGCATATGCATTCCTTTTATGTGAATGAGCCTGATTCTCTCAACAATTTTCCGCATAAAAAATACATAAATTCCCTTGTATATATTAAAATTTGTATTTATTATTCTTATTCGATTTGTGTTCTTAAATATTCTTTTTCAATTTCATTTTATTTAAATTACTATTATAACATTTTACAGTGAATGATTTAATAAAGTCTGAGCTTTAAGCTCCCGTTATAATCTAAGGATTGCAAAAGTGCTTACAGAGGAACCATAATGTAATACAAAGAAAGGTCTATAAATTCTCTCAAATCTTATATATTTATATCAAAAAGAAATTCAAACATGTGTAATAAGGTTTAAAATTCCTATAATGTCATTGTACCATTAACATTCATAGCAAGAACAATGTTTATAGAACACCTTGTTGTTATATTAATATACTAGGGATAAGCCGTGCCCGAGGGCACTAAATTTTGTTTAACAATATGAAAGAGAATCGAATGCAATAGTTATAGGTAATCTATTCTTCTAAATAAGTTACATATTATTTGACTGTTACTATTCGAGATAAATAATTTTAGAGTATTCTGTAATAAAAGAAAGATAATTTATTTGCACAACCAACACATATAGAAAACTTTTAGTGAACATTACAGAAAAAATAAAGGATTTGCAGTAACTAAAAAAAATAAAAAACAGAGAAATAATTTTTGAGTAATCATTAATAAAAGAAAGCTAATTTTCTACATTAAACAAACACATACATAATATTTTAGTGAAGATTACATACAAATGAATTATTTTTTCAAAAAATATTAAGGATTTGAAAAAATAAAAATAGATCAACTATTTTAGAGTAATTACTAATAGAAGAAAGGCAATTTATTTGCACAACCAACGCATACAAAAAAGTTTTAGTGGAGATTATAAAAAATATTAAGAATTTGCAATAACTAAAAAAAATTAAAAAATAGATTAATGATTTTAGAAAAATCATTAATAAAAGAAAACTAATTTACTACTTCAAATAAACACATACTTAAAATTTAGTAAAGATTTTCGTCAATCTTTAATAATGAGATATTTGGTAGTTAAAAAAGAAATATTTGAATAATGTGTTTCTTCCTAAATTATTCTTCATAATGTAACATAATTATTTTTAATGAGATATTTGGTAGTCAAGAAGGAAGTAGTGGTGATAGTTGTGGGGTGTATTATGGTTAGAATACATGTGGCAAGATCCAGATGATTTTAGATGCCATATATTTTTGCTCTAGATAAATCATGGCCACTCTTTGACTTTCGAGTTGTCCCATATAATATAGATTCCTAAATTATTCTTCATAATGTAACATAATTATTTTTAATGAGATATTTGGTAGTTAAGAAGGAAGTAGTGGTGATAGTAGTGGGGTGTATTATGGTTAGAATACATGTGGCAAGATCCACATGGTTTTAGATGCCATATATTTTTGCTCTAGATAAATCATGACCACTCTTTAACTTTCGAGTTGTCCCATATAATATAGATATGACTTTCTGAAATAGTTAGAATCTTTATCACTTATATTTTGAAAAAAATGTTGAAATATCAATCATGACAATTAGTATAATTGACAATTTACATTGCTTGAGCTATGGAATGGTGAGGGGAGAAAATGATACTTTTGAGCACACGTGGATCACAACACTAAAATATTAAATCAATAATTGAAGCACGAGGAGTTAGCTGGCAAACTCGATGTTATCCACGTTACTTTGTATAAAGCCTTGTAAAATATCCAGGATGAATCCTAATATGGTTCGCCGATCTAATCTAAACATATTAAGTCCATATACCGTGACCGGTTAGAAAATGTGAAATAAGTTTGGATCTTAGTTCTGATGCTTTGATATGGAACAATCAGAATCGGAAAAAGGTTACGATTCATGTTTTTCTTCATTATACTTTGTATTTTCTATAAACCAGAGTCCTTATAGTACAAACAAAAAAGGGCTTCAGTAGACCGGACTGGTACTTACTGCGCTATTAATTTTTTTTATTTGTTTCGAAATTACTTGTGTGAACGTTGTTGAAAGTCTTTACATACAACTTTTTATTACCTTAATCAACCGAAGCATATATGTACCAACAAAAACCAAGATTTTTGTGCTTCTTATATACGATACCAAATTTCAATTATTTGTTTTCCAAAAATGATAAAATCGATACAGGGTTTGCATATGTACTTTAAATGAACGGGAACTCTTTCACACCACCCATAAAAGCTGACTACGACCTATAATATATTCAGCCCACCCATAGTTTCAGAGCACTTTAAACTTGTGTAGTCTTGTGTTTGACTTGTCTATAGTGATATTGTATATGTAGTCGTGAACATGTTCAAGTACATTCAGAGGAACAATGTTTAAATTTTTTAGTAAGGAGGGGGATTTAATCATTTGGAACAATAATTATATACTTATCAAGAATATCAATGTCGCATTCCCTATCACGATTAAAAAACTAGATTATATTCGCAAAATCAGACACAACGACCATCTTGCATCACAAATAATTACCGAACGGAAAGAGTTATTCTAACCCACAAGGACTGAGTCTAGGCCAACTATCTTAGAAAAACTTGGTAATTGCAACGAAATAATCAGTATACTTAAAAGACTACATAACACTTTAATCCCACATACAAAACTCATAAATGACTGGCAATATTTTACAGAACCGCATCAAAATAAGAACAATATTTATTAATAAACATATGTACTATAACGAAATAAAACTGTACGAAATGGGTAAAAACACATCAACATTAATAATGGTTGTGTGTTTCGATCTGAACAGGTAAAGGCTTATATTCACTCAAACAACTTCGGAGCACCAAACAAAACACTCATAGATCACAAATAAGAGTGTCAATGAAAATAAAACACATCGGACGTCATATATGTTATAACTTTTACTGACAATTGGCATACACCTATCACAATATATAACTATTACGAGTTTAAATAACAATGGATAAAAACCAACAACACTCATTCTGATGTCAATATTGAAAGAAACATAAAAACCAATGCGAAACTGATGAAATTACATATAAAACTCCAGATTAGATGAACAAAAAATACAAATAAATAGTTCAAACTGAAGAATAAATATGTTATGATGATTCTTATATCTAAGATAAAACAAAAATAAAAAAGTGTTAAATACATGCTCGAAGGTTGTAAACAAGAAAACTTAAGGTTAAACATGCTATTATAAACATAATTTACAAAAAAAAACATAATACACAAGCGAAAAATAAACATAAAGAAAAAAATAGAACAAAATTCAAACTTGGAGATAACGTGAGGATCAAAAGCTCAATGATAGTGATGATTGCTTGAGCTTTAACGACCGTAAATAATTGTCCTCTACTTAAGGATTAACGACTGTGATATGGTAGAAACTGAATTTCAAAAATGTATGGAGAGAAGATGGAGTTTGGAGTTTTAGTTCGTGTCATTTAGCTAAATAATTCATCTTGAATGATATTTTACTATAATGATCTTAAACTTTTTGCGAGTGGGTTGTTTCATTTACGTCCTATACATTCCTTTGTGGTTTTGTCCTTGTTCTGTTGTACAGATATAAAATAAAAAAACACCATATAAGATATGAAAAAAACTTATTTCGGTATTAACAAGACCACTTCCGTATGACATGTTTGGAGACAAAGCACATTATCTTCTCGGATGAGAGGCGAATTAGCATGCATAGTAAAAATAATGCGACATCAGCTATGTGGTGGAGGAATTTTCAAAGTAAAGAATTGGTCAACAATATATAGTGTAGAGTAAAAATGTCGACTTCCAGGTCAAAGATGTGGACTATACAAAATTATTTAGTACTCAAATATTAAATTAATTATAGAAGTAGGTGAGTTCATCAATTCTAGTTCTTTTAAAGTGAAAGTTCGTATTTTATCAAGAGATTTTATCCGAGAATGGGGAGCTGAAGGAGTTAGTGGAGTCGTAATTTTTCGCAAACAATTAAAAGCAAGGAAGACAAAATATGTGTGGTTTTAGATATATACGGATGGATGCTTTTATTAAGCGAGCAAATAGGCTTTAATTTAAAAATTATTTTGGGATATGAATGAAGATTTTTTTATGCTGATTTACTGGCGTGAGTGAACTTGACTAGTTCTAAGCACTATACATTGGACTTAAGATAATCACAAAGATGCACATAGATTTTTGCAAGTGAGATTGGCATGTAAGAGTTAGACATTGTGAAGAATGTTTTGAACTTTATGGATTCGCATTCTGCACCTGGGCGAGATTATGGGGATATAGGGTCGAAATATGAACTTTACGTTGGTTCATACATATATATATATAGGAAAATACAACTACGGATTTATCAGCTTGGCTAATGAATGAGTACTTCTAGATATGATATTAGTGCAATACCCTCTGGGAAATTTATGGAGATATCTCACCAAAGTTAGGTTCGGTTTAACAACACTTAGAATAGTAATAGACAACCTTTAAGGGTTTATCAAGACTTATATTACTGACCATTAGTTTCAAATAAGTGAAAAAAAAGAAAATTGTATAAATTCAAATTCTAGTATTATAAATATATTTTTTTCTTTCAAATAAATAACAAACTTGAACTTTGAATAAAAAATAAAAATAGTAATTGCTGTATAACTGTAGTGACAACTTACATAGTGCGGGGGAGGGGGTGTCTTCATAACGCACCCTAATTTTTCAATTTTAAAAATGTTTAGAAAGAACATTATAACGCCTTCTCTTAAGTGTTATAAATTCACTCCCTCCACTCTTCACTAAATTTTAAAATTTATCTCATTATTTTTAATTTCTTTGATCATTTACTAGGTATAATATATTGACTTATACTAATTTAAAAAAAACTAATATCGGAATTTATATTGTAATTTTTTTCAATATAGAAATCCTTAGAACAATTTTTTTTATAATATCGATACCTATATTAGAATAAGGTCAAAAAAATTCTAGGTCCCATTAGATATTTCTTACTCACCTCATCTTTTCTATTACCAATTACCCTTTGACATATAGTATATAATGATGTAGGGAACTTAAATAAAAGAGTAATAAAATAGCTGAGAATAAATAATAGAATGAGGCAACTACGGCAACTAGGGTTTTTGGGATTTCTTAGAGGGTGGTTGCCCAAACCTTCTGTTCTGTTTTTTGCCAATGATTTCTTGCATTAAAACCCTAAATTTAACAACCCTCATGGCCTCATTGCGATGCCAAAGTTCTAAGATCGTTGAACATACTATTACACATAATTTTTTATTAATTTATTTTTAAGTTATATGAGAAAGACCTGACCTATATGGTGTGACAACCTACCTAATGTTTGTGGGTTTTCAGCATGACATGGTTAAATCTTTGTATTATCCTTTTGTTTTCAGATTTGATACAATTAGTCCCTATGTTCAGTCAAGAGGCTGTGATGATTTTTTTCTCTAAAAATTATTTATTTCTGAGCTATTTTATGAGTAGATTTAGATGATCTGGACCCGTATCTTGGCGGGGAACCTAATTGTTGGGTTTGCAGCCATGGCGTGGTTAGACTCTTTATTTGCCTCCAATCATAACAGCTCTGAGCCTCTATTAAAATTTGTACAAATATTGATTTAATTGTGTTAAATATTTCTCCTATGGGGGTTAAATATCTTTATATTATATCTTGGTTCATATTCCAGATATTTTTATCGAAATTTAGCACTATTGACTTTGGGTTCTTAATCTAATTCCATTGTTTCTTAATGTTTCACTAGTGTTTCTGTTTTATATTAGCTTGTTATGCGTGTCTGTTTACTTCTAAGTATAGGTGGGAATTTCTGCATGTTTGGAAGTAATCTTTTATTTGAGTGAGCTGGAAATTCCTTCGTTTTTCAGATAGAATACAACCTAATTGCAGTAAAGGTGAAAAAGGAAGGACACTTGTCTTTTCCACCTCTCTTTCATAATTTCTAGTGAGATGTTTTCGATTGTATCCTCTATATGGTGGATGTAGGCTTTATTGTCTTCTTCTCACTCTCTCGTGTCTTCATTATAATTTTATTGTAATTTTTTTGTTTTCTTGTTCTAGATAATTTTAATATTGATTTTCTAAGTTTCAGTTAAATTATTAATTCGATATAATATATTTGTTTCCTAGTGTTTTATAAAATTTTAAGTTAGTCCATGTCGTATTTCCATACAATTTAATTATAAAATAATGAGATTAGTCAATATCCTCTCAAACTTTTGGATTTTAGTTTGTTCTATCATGTTTACTTGAATTTCAAATTCAGTCCCAAGAATATGTCATATTTATAGATTATGGAGTTATGTGGTTATTTTTGGTGCATTTTAGAGTAAAAAAATTCAATGGGACAACAGTTAAAAAATGTGTTAATATGAACACTAATTGTAGTATTTTTCCTTAATTTGTACACTATAGTATTTTGGAAGTTGAAGGACAGCAAGTTGAAAAGAAAGCAACAAATAACTAGTTTAGATACTTGCAATTTCTATACTGTTTAGACACTAAAAAATAATATAGTCTAAACAAAAACATCTATTATATGTAAATACATTGTCAATAATTATTTAGATGTCTAACATTCACATTTAAGATATTCAGGTACAATATCCTTGATAACGCCATGTCACTTATCATCCAGATTTCTACAGAACTAACTCTTGCTCTCTTATCATTTGCATGCTCTCCCAAAATTTGCCTATGTAAAACTAATTAAATTAAATATGTAAAAGTGATAAATTCATTAAAATTTGATGTGCATGTATTGCACCCGGGAGTTATGTTCCACTCAAATGCAATAAAGGGAAGCAACTCCTTTTCTCAACCATTTAGTCCATGTGTTTGATTTTTTTTTTCCAGTAGTATTAGGTGGGATTGGGCTGAGTTGTTTCACTTTTTTTATTAATATTTTTTTGTTATTTTATTTTGTTAGGTATCTAATTTTTTTATTTTGTATTATGTATCCTTAACTTTTTAAAGTAATTTATGGTTTATGGCACAACCTTGAGTTGCATTATATCCCTACCTAAGTGTTATATCAAAAATCATTTTTGGAAATATTCATCTTCCTTGAAAAGATATTTAACTTACACATGAGATCTTCCGATTGTGATTATAAAGACATTACATGGACAAGAAATAACACAACCTCGAACGTCATTAGCAACGATGTTGAAAGCAACATAAAAAAGTAGTCGTTGATAAAGTTCATTTAGCAACAAGCTGGAAATGGTTGTCATTGTTAATAAGAAAAAAGGATAATATTATAACATCAACGTAGACATTATCTGCTCAAGTCAATTAATTCCAAAAAATATTATTTTTAATAAAATTATGACGACATATAAATGGAGCTAAATACCAGAGACCACCCTGTGGTCTACTAATACAATCCGCCAAGTACTTATCGTCTAAAAATTACACTAAGAACTCCTAGTGGTGTCAAAATACACTCACCAAATATACTTCATCCCATTGTTAGGTTACCTTTGGCATGTGCATTCCTCTTATGTGAATGAGCCTGATGCTCTCAACATTTTTCCGCATAAAAAATACATAAATTCCCTTGTATATATTAAAATTTGTATTTATTATTCTTATTCGATTTGTGTTCTTAAATATTCTTTTTCAATTTCATTTTATTTAAATTACTATTATAACATTTTACAGTGAATGATTTAATAAAGTCTGAGCTTTAAGATCCCGTTATAAGCTAAGGATTGAAAAAGTGCTTATAGAGGAACCATAATGTAATACAAAGAAAGATCTACAAATTCTCTCAAATCTTATATATTTATATAAAAAAGAAATTCAAACATGTGTAATAAGGTTTAAAATTCCTATAATGTCATTGTACCGTAAACATTCATAGCAAGAACAATGTTTATAGAACACCTTGTTGTTATATAATATATATGACTTTCAGAAATAGTTAGAATATTTATCACTTATATTTTGCAAAAAATGTTAAAATATCAATCATGACAATTAGTATAATTGACAATTTACATTGCTTGAGCTATGGAATGGCGAGGGGAGAAAATGATACTTTTGAGCATACATGGATCACAACACTAAAATATTAAATCAATAATTGAAGCACGAGGAGTTAGCTGGCAAACTCGATGTTATCCACGTTACTTTGTATAAAGCCTTGTAAAATATCCAGGCTGAATCCTAATCTGGTTCGCCTGATCTAAACATATTAAGTCCATATACCGTGACCGGTTTGAAAATATAAAATATTTTTTGGCAAGTTTGGATCTTAGTTCTGATGCTTTGATATGGAACAATCAGAATCGAAAAAAGGTTACGATTCATGTTTTTCTTCATTATACTTTGTATTTTCTATAAACCGAGTCCTTATAGTACAAACAAAAAGGGCTTCAGTAGACTGGACTGGTACTTATGGCGCTATAATTTTTTTTATTTGGTTCGAAATTACTTGTGTGAGCGTTGTTGAAAGTCTTTACATACAACTTTTTATTACCTTAATCAACCGAAGCATATACATAACAACAAAAACCAAGATTTTTGTGCTTCTTATATACGATACCAAATTTCAATTATTTGTTTTCCAAAAATGATAAAATCGATACATGGTTTGCATATGTACTTTAAATGACGACACAGGAACTCTTTCACACCACCCATAAAAACTGACTACGACCTATAATATATTCAGCCCACCCATAGTATGGAGCACTTTAAACTTGTGTAGTCTTGTGTTTGACTTGTCTATAGTGATATTGTATATGTAGTCGTGAACATGTTCAAGTACATTCAGAGGAACAATGTTTAAATTTTTTAGTAAGGAGGGGGGTTTAATCATCGGGAACCATAATTATATACTTATCAAGAATATCAATGTCGCATTCCCTATCACGATTAAAAAACTAGATTATATTCGCAAAATCAGACTCAATGACCATCTTGCATCACAAATAATTACCGACCGGAAAGAGTTATTCTAACCCACAAGGACTGAGTCTAGGCCAACTATCTTAGAAAAACTTGGTAATTGCAACGAAATAATCAGTATACTTAAAAGACTACATAACACTTTAATCCCACGTACAAAACTCATAAATGACTGGAAATATTTTACACAACCGCATCAAAATAAGAACAATATTTATTAATAAACATATGTACTATAACCAAATAAAACTGTATGAAATGGGTAAAAACACATCAACATTAATAATGGTTGTGTGTTTCGATCTGAACAGGTAAAGGCTTATCTTCACTAAAACAGTTTCGGAGCACCAAACAAAAACACTCATAGATCACAAATAAGAGTGTCAATGAAAATAAAACACATCGGACGTCATATATGTTATAATTTTTAATGACAATTGGCATAAACCTATCACAATATATAAGTATTACGAGTTTAAATAACAATGGATAACGACCAACAACACTCATTCTGATGTCAATATTAAAAGAAACATAAAAAACATTGCGAAACTGATGAAATTACATATAAAACTCCATATTAGATGAAAAAAAAGACAAATAAATAGTTCAAACTGAAGAATAAATATGTTATGATGATTCTTATATCTAAGATAAAACAAAAATAAAAAAATTGTTAAATACATGCTCGAAGGTTGTAAACAAGAAAACTTAAGGTTACACATGCTGTTATAAACATAATTTACAAAAAAACATAATACGCAAGCGAAAAATAAACATAAAGGAAAAAATAGAACAAAATTCAAACTTGGAGATCACATGAGGATCAAAAGCTCCATGATAGTGATGATTGCTTGAGCTTTAACGACCGTAAATAATTTTCCTCTACTTAAGGATTAACGACTGTGATATGGTAGAACTTGAATTTCAAAAATGTATGGAGGTAAGATGAAGTTTGGAGTTCTAGTTCGTGTTATTTAGCTAAATAATTAATCTTGAATGATTTTTATACTATAATGATCTTAAACTTTTTGCGAGTGGGTCGGTTCGTTTACGTCCTATACATTCCTTTATGGTTTTTGTCCTTGTTCTGTTGTACATATATAAAATAAAAAACACCATATAAGGTATGAAAAATACTTATTTCGGTATTAACTAGACCCCTTCCGTATGACATGTTTGGAGAAAAAACACATTATCTTCTCGGATGAGAGGTGAATTAGCATGCATAGTAAAAATAATGCGACATCAGCTATGTGGTGGAGGAATTTGCAAAGTAAAGATTTGGTCAACGATATATAGTGTAGAGTAGAAATGCCGACTTCCATGTCAAAGATGTGGACTATACAAAATTATTTAGTATTCAAACCTGATATGAAATAAATTAAAGAAGTAGGTGAGTTCATCAATTCTAGTTCTTATAAAGTGAAAGTTTGTATTTTATCAAGAGATTTTATCCGAGAATGGGGAGCTGAAGGAGTTAGTGGAGTCGTATATTTTCGCAAACAATTAAAAGCAAGGAAGACAAAATATGTGTGGTTTTAGATATATACGGATGGATGCTTTTATTAAGCAAGCAAATAGGCTTTAATTTAAGGATTATTTTGGGATATGAATGAAGTTTTTTTTTATGCTGATTTACTGGCGTGAGTGAACTTGACTAGTTTTAAGCACTATACGTTGGACTTAAGATAATCACAGAGATGCACATAGATTTTTGCAAGTGAGACTGGCCTGTAAGAGTTAGACATTGTGAAGAATGTTTCGAACTTTATGGATTCGCATTCTGCACCCGGGCGAGATTAAGGGGATATAGGGTCGAAATATTAACTTTACGTTGGTTCATACATATATATATAGGAAAATACAACTACGGATTTATCAGCTTGGCTAATAATGAGTAATTCTAGATATGATATTAGTGAAATACCCTCTAAGAAATATATGGAGATATTTCACCAGAGTTAGGTTCGGTTTAACAACACTTATAATAGTAATAGACAACCTTTAAGGGTTTATCAAGATTTCTATTACTGATCATTAGTCTCAAATAACTGAAAAAAAGATAATTGTATAAATTCAAATTCTAGTATTATAAATATATTTTTTTCTTTCAAATAAATAACAAACTTGAACTTTGAATAAAAAATAAAAATAATAATTGATGTATAACTGTAGTGACAACTTACATAGTACGGGGGAGGGGGTGTCTTCATAGCGCACCCTAATTTTTCAATTTTAAAAATGTTTAAAAAATACATTATAACGCCTTCTCTTAAGTGTTATAAATTCACTCTTCACTAAATTTTAAAATTCATCTCATTATTTTTAATTTCTTCGTTCATTTACTAGTTATAATATATTGCATTATACTAATTAAAATAAAACTAATATTGGAATTTATATTGTAATTTTTTTTAATATAGAAAGCCTTAGAATAAATTTTTTTATAATATTGATACCTATATTAGAATTAGGTCAAACAAATTCCAGGTCCCGTTAGATATTTCTTACTCACCTCATCTTTTCTTACCAAATTACCCTTTGACATGTAGTATATAATGATGTAGGGAACTTAAATAAAAGAGTAATAAAATAGCTGAGAATAAATAATAGAATGAGGCAACTACGGCAACTAGGGTTTTTGGGATTTCTTAGAGGGTGGTTGCCCAAACCTTTTGTTCTGTTTTTTGCCAATGATTTCTTGCATCAAAACCCTAAATTTAACAACCCTCATGGCCTCATTGCGATGCCAAAGTTCTAAGATCGTTGAACATGCTATTACACATAATTTTTTATTACTTTATACTTGAGTTATATGAGAAAGACCTGACCTATATGGTGTGACAACCTACCTAATGTTTGTGGGTTTTCAGCATGACATGGTTAAATCTTTGTATTATCCTTTTGTTTTCAGATTTGATACAATTAGTCCCTATGTTTCGTCAAGAGACTGTGATGATTTGTTTTTCTGAAAATTATTTATTTCTGAGCTATTTTATGAGTAGATTTAGATGATCTGACCCGTATCTTGGCGGGGCAACCTAATTGTTGGGTTTGCAGCCATGGAGTGGTTAGACTATTTAGCGGCCTCCAATCATAATAGATCTGAGCCTCTATTAAAAGTTGTACAAATATTGATTTAATTGTGTTAGATATTTCTCCTATGGGGGTTAGATATCTTTATATTATATCTTGGTTCATATTCCAGATTTTTTTATCGAAATTTAGCACTATTGACTTTGGGTTCTTAATCTAATTCCATTGTTTTTTAATGTTTCACTAGTGTTTCTGTTTTATATTAACTTATTATGAGTGTCTGTTTACTTGTAAGTATATGTGGGAATTTCTGCATGTTTGGAAGTAATCTTGTATTTGAGTGAGCTGTAAATTCCTTCGTTTTTGAGATAGAATACAACATAATTGCAGTAAAGGTGAAAAAGGAAGGACAGTTATCTTTTCCACCCCTCTTTCATAATTTCTAGTGAGATTTTTTCGATTGTATCCTCTATATGGTGGATGTAGGATTTATTGTCTTCTTCTCACTCTCTCGTGTCTTCATTATAATTTTATTGTAATTTTTTTGTTTTCTTGTTCTAGATAATTTTAATATTGATTTTCTAAGTTTCAGTTAAATCATTAATTCGATATAATATATTTGTTTCTTAGTGTTTTATAAAATTTTAAGTTAGTCCATGTCGTATTTCCATACAATTTAATTATAAAATAATGAGATTAGTCAATATCCTCTCAAACTTTTGGATTTTAGTTTGTTCTATCATGTTTACTTGAATTTTAAATTTAGTCCCAAGAATATGTCATATTTATAGACTATGGAGTTATGTGGTTATTTCTGGTGCATTTTAAATAAAAAATTCAATGGGACAACAGTTAAAATATGTGTTAATATGAACAATAATTGTAGTATTTTTCCTTAATTTGTACACTATAGTATTTTGGAAGTTGAAGGAATAACTAGTTTAGATACTTCCAATTTCTATACTGTTTAGATACTAAAAAATAATATAGTCTAAACAAAAACATCTATTATATGTAAATACATTGTCAAAAATTATTTAGATGTCTAACATTCACATTTAAGATATTCAGATACAATATCCATGATAACACCATGTCACTTATCATCCAGATTTCTACAGAACTAACTCTTCCTCTCTTATCATTTACACGCTCTCCCAAATTTTGCCTATGTTAAACCTATTAAATTAAATATGTAAAAGGAATAAATTCATTAAAATTTGATGTGCATGTATTTCATCCGGGAGTTATGTTCCACTCAAATGCAATAAAGGGAAGCAACTCGTTTTCTCAACCATTTAGTCCATGTGTTTGATTTTTTTGCCAGTCGTATTAGGTGGGATTGGGCTTAGTTGTTTCACTTTATTTATTATTTTTTTTATTTTATCTTGTTAAGTATCTAATTTTTTTTATTTTGTATTATGTATCCTTAACTTTTTAAAGTAATTTATGGATTATGGCACAACCTTGAGTTGCATTATATCCCTACCTAAGTGTTATATCAAAAATCATTATTGGAAATATTCATCTACCTTGAAAAGATATGTAACTTAAACATGACATCTTCCGATTGTGATTATAAAGACATTACATGGACAAGAAATAACACAACCTCGAACGTCATTAGCAACGATGTTGAAAGCAACATAAAAAAGTAGTCGTTGATAAAGTTCATTTAGCAACAAGCTGGAAATGGTTGTCATTGTTAATAAGAAAAGAGGATAATATTATAGCATCAACGGAGACATTATTTGCTCAAGTCAATTAATTCCAAAAAATATTATTTTTAATAAAATTATGACGACATATAAATGGCGCTAAATACCAAAGACCACCCTGTGGGCTACTAATTCAATTCGCCAAGTACTTATCTTCTAAAAATTACACTAAGAACTCCTAGTGGTGTCAAAATACACTCACCAAATATACTTCATCCCATTGTTAGGTTATCTTTGGCATATGCATTCCTTTTATGTGAATGTGCCTGATTCTCTCAACATTTTTCCGCATAAAAAATACATAAATTTCCTTGTATATATTAAAATTTGTATTTATTATTCTTATTCGATTTGTGTTCTTAAATATTCTTTTTCAATTTCATTTTAGTTAAATTACTATTATAACATTTTACAGTGAATGATTTAATAAAGTCTGAGCTTTAAGATCCCGTTATAAGCTAAGGATTGAAAAAGTGCTTACAGAGGAACCATAATGTAATACAAAGAAAGATCTATAAATTCTCTCAAATCTTATATATTTATATCAAAAAGAAATTCAAACATGTGTAATAAGGTTTAATATTCCTATAATGTCATTGTAACGTAAACATTCATAGCAAGAACAATGTTTATAGAACACCTTGTTGTTATATAATATATATGACTTTCTGAAATAGTTAGAATATTTATCACTTATATTTTGAAAAAAATGTTAAAATATCAATCATGACAATTAGTATAATTGACAATTTACATTGGTTGAGCTATGGAATGGTGAGGGGAGAAAATGATACTTTTGAGCATACATGGATCACAACACTAAAATATTAAATCAATAATTGAAGCACGAGGAGTTAGCTGGCAAATTCCATGTTATCCACGTTTGTATAAAGCCTTGTAAAATATCCAGGCTGAATCCTAATCTGGTTCGCCGATCTGATCTAAACATATTAAGTCCATATACCGTGACCGGTTAGAAAATGTGAAATATTTTTTGGCAAGTTTATATCTTAGTTCTGATGCTTTGATATGGAACAATCAGAATCGAAAAAAGGTTACGATTCATGTTTTTCTTCATTATACTTTGTATTTTCTATAAACCGAGTCCTTATAGTACAAACAAAAAAGGGTTTCAGTAGACCGGACTGGTACTTATGGCGCTATAATTTTTTTTTATTTGGTTCGAAATTACTTGTGTGAACGTTGTTGGAAGTCTTTACATACAACTTTTTATTACCTTAATCAACCGAAGCATATACATACCAACAAAAACCAAGATTTTTGTGCTTCTTATATACAATACCAAATTTCAATTATTTGTTTTCCAAAAATGATAAAATCGATACAGGGTTTGCATATGTACTTTAAATGACGGGACATGAACTCTTTCACACCACCCATAAAAACCGACTACGACCTATAATATATTCAGCCCACCCATAGTTTCGGAGCACTTTAAACTTGTGTAGTCTTGTGTTTGACTTGTCTATAGTGATATTGTATATGTAGTCGTGAACATGTTCAAGTACATTCAGAGGAACAATGTTTAAATTTTTTAGTAAGGAGTGGGGTTTAATCATCGGGAACCATAATTATATACTTATCAAGAATATCAATGTCGCATTCCCTATCACGATTAAAAAACTAGATTATATTTGCAAAATCAGACTCAATGACCATCTTGCATCATAAATAATTACCGACCGGAAAGAGTTATTCTAACCCACAAGGACTGAGTCTAGGCCAACTATCTTAGAAAAACTTGGTAATTGCAACGAAATAATCAGTATACTTAAAAGACTACATAACACTTTAATCCCACGTACAAAACTCATAAATGACTGGCAATATTTTACATAACCGCATCAAAATAAGAACAATATTTATTAATAAACATATGTACTATAACCAAATAAAATTGTATGAAATGGGTAAAAACACATCAACATTAATAATGGTTGTGTGTTTCGATCTGAACAGGTAAAGGCTTATCTTCACTAAAACAGTTTCGGAGCACCAAACAAAAACACTCATAGATCACAAATAAGAGTGTCAATGAAAATAAAACACATCGGACGTCATATATGTTATAATTTTTAATGGCAATTGGCATAAACCTATCACAATATATAAGTATTACGAGTTTAAATAACAATGGATAACGACCAACAACACTCATTCTGATGTCAATATTGAAAGAAACATAAAAAACATTGCGAAACTGATGAAATTACATATAAAACTCCAGATTAGATGAACAAAAAAGACAAATAAATAGTTCAAATTGAAGAATAAATATGTTATGATGATTCTTATATCTAAGATAAAACAAAAATAATTTTTTTTTAAATACATGCTCGAAGGTTGTAAACAAGAAAACTTAAGGTTAAACATGCTGTTATAAACATAATTTACAAAAAAACATAATACGCAAGCGAAAAATAAACATAAAGGAAAAAATAGACCAAAATTCAAACTTGGAGATCACGTGAGGATCAAAAGCTCCATGATAGTGATGATTGCTTGAGCTTTAACGACCGTAAATAATTGTCCTCTACTTAAGGATTAAGGACTGTGATATGGTAGAACTTGAATTTCAAAAATGTTTGGAGGTAAGATGAAGTTTGGAGTTCTAGTTCGTGTCATTTAACTAAATAATTAATCTTGAATGATTTGTTACTATAATGATCTTAAACTTTTTGCGAGTGGGTTTGTTCGTTTACGTCATATACATTCCTTTGTGGTTTTTGTCCTTGTTCTGTTGTACAGATATAAAATAAAAAACACCATATAAGATATGAAAAAAACTTATTTCGGTATTAACAAGACGACTTCCGTATGACATGTTTGGAGAAAAAACACATTATCTTCTCGGATGAGAGGTGAATTAGCATGCATAGTAAAACTAATGCGACATCAGCTATGTGGTGGAGGAATTTGCAAAGTAAAGATTTGGTCAACGATATATAGTGTAGAGTAAAAATGCCGACTTCCATGTCAAAGATGTGGAATATACAAAATTATTTAGTATTCAAACCTGATATGAAATTAATTAAAGAAGTAGGTGAGTTCATCAATTCTAGTTCTAATAAAGTGAAAGTTCGTATTTTATCAAGAGATTTTATCCGAGAATGGGGAGCTGAAGGAGTTAGTGGAGTCATAATTTTTCGCAAACAATTAAAAGCAAGGAAGACAAAATGTGTGGTTTTAGATATATACGGATGGATGCTTTTATTAAGCAAGCAAATAGGCTTTAATTTAAGGATTAGTTTGGGATATGAATGAAGTTTTTTTTTTATGCTGATTTACTGGCGTGAGTGAACTTGACTAGTTTTAAGCACTATACGTTGGACTTAAGATAATCACAGAGATGCACATAGATTTTTGCAAGTGAGACTGGCCTGTAAGAGTTAGACATTGTGAAGAATGTTTCGAACTTTATGGATTCGCATTCTGCACCCGGGCGAGATTATGGGGATATAGGGTCGAAATATTAACTTTACGTTGGTTCATACATATATATATATAGGAAAATACAACTACGGATTTATCAGCTTGGCTAATAATGAGTAATTCTAGATATGATATTAGTGAAATACCCTCTAAGAAATTTATGGAGATATTTCACCAGAGTTAGGTTCGGTTTAACAACACTTAGAATAGTAATAGACAACCTTTAAGGGTTTATCAAGATTTCTATTACTGATCATAAGTCTCAAATAACTGAAAAAAAAATAATTGTATAAATTCAAATTCTAGTATTATAAATATATTTTTTTCTTTCAAATAAATAACAAACTTGAACTTTGAATAAAAAATAAAAATAGTAATTGATGTATAACTGTAGTGACAACTTACATAGTACGGGGGAGGGGGTGTCTTCATAGCGCACCCTAATTTTTCAATTTTAAAAATGTTTAAAAAATACATTATAACGCCTTCTCTTAAGTGTTATAAATTCACTCCCCCACTCTTCACTAAATTTTAAAATTCATCTCATTATTTTTAATTTCTTCGTTCATTTACTAGTTATAATATATTGCATTATACTAATTAAAATAAAACTAATATTGGAATTTATATTGTAATTTTTTTTAATATAGAAAGCCTTAGAATAAATTTTTTTATAATATTGATACCTATATTAGAATTAGGTCAAACAAATTCCAGGTCCCATTAGATATTTCTTACTCACCTCATATTTTCTATTACCAAATTACCCTTTGACATGTAGTATATAATGATGTAGGGAACTTAAATAAAAGAGTAATAAAATAGCTGAGAATAAATAATAGAATGAGGCAACTACGGCAACTAGGGTTTTTGGGATTTCTTAGAGGGTGGTTGCCCAAACCTTTTGTTCTGTTTTTTGCCAATGATTTCTTGCATCAAAACCCTAAATTTAACAACCCTCATGGCCTCATTGCGATGCCAAAGTTCTAAGATAGTTGAACATGCTATTACACATAATTTTTTATTACTTTATTTTTGAGTTATATGAGAAAGACCTGACCTATATGGTGTGACAACCTACCTAATGTTTGTGGGTTTTCAGCATGACATGGTTAAATCTTTGTATTATCCTTTTGTTTTCAGATTTGATACAATTAGTCCCTATGTTTCGTCAAGAGGCTGTGATGATTTGTTTTTCTTAAAATTATTTATTTCTGAGCTATTTTATGAGTAGATTTAGATGATCTGACCCGTATCTTGGCGGGGCAACCTAATTGTTGGGTTTGCAGCCATGGCGTGGTTAGACTATTTAGCGGCCTCCAATCATAATAGATCTGAGCCTCTATTAAAAGTTGTACAAATATTGATTTAATTGTGTTAAATATTTCTCCTATGGGGGTTAAATATCTTTATATTATATCTTGGTTCATATTCCTGATTTTTTTATCGAAATTTAGCACTATTGACTTTGGGTTCTTAATCTAATTCCATTGTTTTTTTAATGTTTCACTAGTGTTTCTGTTTTATATTAACTTATTATGAGTGTCTGTTTACTTGTAAGTATAGGTGGGAATTTCTGCATGTTTGGAAGTAATCTTGTATTTGAGTGAGCTGTAAATTCCTTCGTTTTTGAGATAGAATACAACATAATTGCAGTAAAGGTGAAAAAGGAAGGACACTTGTCTTTTCCACCCCTCTTTCATAATTTCTAGTGAGATATTTCCAACTGTATCCTCTATATGGTGGATGTAGGATTTATTGTCTTCTTCTCACTCTCTCGTGTCTTCATTATAATTTTATTGTAATTTTTTTTGTTTTTTTGTTCTAGATAATTTTAATATTGATTTTCTATGTTTCAGTTAAATCATTAATTCGATATAATATATTTGTTTCTTAGTGTTTTATAAAATTTTAAGTTAGTCCATGTCGTATTTCCATACAATTTAATTATAAAATAATGAGATTAGTCAATATCCTCTCAAACTTTTGGATTTTAGTTTGTTCTATCATGTTTACTTGAATTTTAAATTTAGTCCCAAGAATATGTCATATTTATAGACTATGGAGTTATGTGGTTATTTCTGGTGCATTTTAAATAAAAAATTAAATGGGACAACAGTTAAAATATGTGTTAATATGAACAATAATTGTAGTATTTTTCCTTAATTTGTACACTATAGTATTTTGGAAGTTGAAGGAATAACTAGTTTAGATACTTGCAATTTCTATACTGTTTAGATACTAAAAAATAATATAGTCTAAACAAAAACATCTATTATATGTAAATACATTGTCAAAAATTATTTAGATGTCTAACATTCACATTTAAGATATTCAGATACAATATCCATGATAACACCATGTCACTTATCATCCAGATTTCTACAGAACTAACTCTTCCTCTCTTATCATTTACACGCTCTCCCAAATTTTGCCTATGTTAAACCTATTAAATTAAATATGTAAAAGGAATAAATTCATTAAAATTTGATGTGCATGTATTGCATCCGGGAGTTATGTTCCACTCAAATGCAATAAAGGGAAGCAACTCGTTTTCTCAACCATTTAGTCCATGTGTTTGATTTTTTTGCCAGTCGTATTAGGTGGGATTGGGCTTAGTTGTTTCACTTTATTTATTATTTTTTTTATTTTATCTTGTTAAGTATCTAATTTTTTTTATTTTGTATTATGTATCCTTAACTTTTTAAAGTAATTTATGGATTATGGCACAACATTGAGTTGCATTATATCCCTACCTAAGTGTTATATCAAAAATCATTATTGGAAATATTCATCTACCTTGAAAAGATATGTAACTTACACATGAGATCTTCCGATTGTGATTATAAAGACATTACATGGACAAGAAATAACACAACCTCGAACGTCATTAGCAACGATGTTGAAAGCAACATAAAAAAGTAGTCGTTGATAAAGTTCATTTAGCAACAAGCTGGAAATGGTTGTCATTGTTAATAAGAAAAGAGGATAATATTATAGCATCAACGGAGACATTATTTGCTCAAGTCAATTAATTCCAAAAAATATTATTTTTAATAAAATTATGACGACATATAAATGGCGCTAAATACCAAAGACCACCCTGTGGGCTACTAATTCAATTCGCCAAGTACTTATCTTCTAAAAATTACACTAAGAACTCCTAGTGGTGTCAAAATACACTCACCAAATATACTTCATCCCATTGTTAGGTTATCTTTGGCATATGCATTCCTTTTATGTGAATGTGCCTGATTCTCTCAACATTTTTCCGCATAAAAAATACATAAATTTCCTTGTATATATTAAAATTTGTATTTATTATTCTTATTCGATTTGTGTTCTTAAATATTCTTTTTCAATTTCATTTTAATTAAATTACTATTATAACATTTTACAGTGAATGATTTAATAAAGTCTGAGCTTTAAGATCCCATTATAAGCTAAGGATTGAAAAAGTGCTTACAGAGGAACCATAATTTAATACAAAGAAAGATCTATAAATTCTCTCAAATCTTATATATTTATATCAAAATGAAATTCAAACATGTGTGATAAGGTTTAAAATTCCTATAATGTCATTGTAACGTAAACATTCATAGCAAGAACAATGTTTATAGAACACCTTGTTGTTATATAATATATATGACTTTCTGAAATAGTTAGAATATTTATCACTTATATTTTGAAAAAAATGTTAAAATATCAATCATGACAATTAGTATAATTGACAATTTACATTGCTTGAGCTATGGAATGGTGAGGGGAGAAAATGATACTTTTGAGCATACATGGATCACAACACTAAAATATTAAATCAATAATTGAAGCACGAGGAGTTAGCTGGCAAACTCCATGTTATCCACGTTTGTATAAAGCCTTGTAAAATATCCAGGCTGAATCCTAATCTGGTTCGCCGATCTGATCTAAACATATTAAGTCCATATACCGTGACCGGTTAGAAAATGTGAAATATTTTTTGGCAAGTTTAGATCTTAGTTCTGATGCTTTGATATGGAACAATCAGAATCGAAAAAAGGTTACGATTCATGTTTTTCGTCATTATACTTTGTATTTTCTATAAACCGAGTCCTTATAGTACAAACAAAAAAGGGTTTCAGTAGACCGGACCGGTACTTATGGCGCTATAATTTTTTTTATTTGGTTCGAAATTACTTGTGTGAACGTTGTTGGAAGTCTTTACATACAACTTTTTATTACCTTAATCAACCGAAGCATATACATACCAACAAAAACCAAGATTTTTGTGCTTCTTATATACAATACCAAATTTCAATTATTTGTTTTCCAAAAATGATAAAATCGATACAGGGTTTGCATATGTACTTTAAATGACGGGACATGAACTCTTTCACACCACCCATAAAAACTGACTACGACCTATAATATATTCAGCCCACCCATAGTTTCGGAGCACTTTAAACTTGTGTAGTCCTGTGTTTGACTTGTCTATAGTGATATTGTATATGTAGTCGTGAACATGTTCAAGTACATTCAGAGGAACAATGTTTAAATTTTTTAGTAAGGAGGGGGGTTTAATCATCGGGAACCATAATTATATACTTATCAAGAATATCAATGTCGCATTCCCTATCACGATTAAAAAACTAGATTATATTTGCAAAATCAGACTCAACGACCATCTTGCATCATAAATAATTACCGACCGGAAAGAGTTATTCTAACCCACAAGGACTGAGTCTAGGCCAACTATCTTAGAAAAACATTGTAATTGCAACGAAATAATCAGTATACTTAAAAGACTACATAACACTTTAATCCCACGTACAAAACTCATAAATGACTGGCAATATTTTACATAACCGCATCAAAATAAGAACAATATTTATTAATAAACATATGTACTATAACCAAATAAAACTGTATGAAATGGGTAAAAACACATCAACATTAATAATGGTTGTGTGTTTCGATCTGAACAGGTAAAGGCTTATCTTCACTAAAACAGTTTCGGAGCACCAAACAAAAACACTCATAGATCACAAATAAGAGTGTCAATGAAAATAAAACACATCGGACGTCATATATGTTATAATTTTTAATGGCAATTGGCATAAACCTATCACAATATATAAGTATTACGAGTTTAAATAACAATGGATAACGACCAACAACACTCATTCTGATGTCAATATTGAAAGAAACATAAAAAACATTGCGAAAATGATGAAATTACATATAAAACTCCAGATTAGATGAACAAAAAAGACAAATAAATAGTTCAAATTGAAGAATAAATATGTTATGATGATTCTTATATCTAAGATAAAACAAAAATAAATTTTTTTTAAATACATGCTCGAAGGTTGTAAACAAGAAAACTTAAGGTTAAACATGCTGTTATAAACATAATTTACAAAAAAACATAATACGCAAGCGAAAAATAAACATAAAGGAAAAAATAGACCAAAATTCAAACTTGGAGATCACGTGAGGATCAAAAGCTCCATGATAGTGATGATTGCTTGAGCTTTAACGACCGTAAATAATTTTCCTCTACTTAAGGATTAACGACTGTGATATGGTAGAACTTGAATTTCAAAAATGTATGGAGGTAAGATGAAGTTTGGAGTTCTAGTTCGTGTCATTTAACTAAATAATTAATCTTGAATGATTTGTTACTATAATGATCTTAAACTTTTTGCGAGTGGGTTGGTTCGTTTACGTCCTATACATTCCTTTGTGGTTTTTGTCCTTGTTCTGTTGTACAGATATAAAATAAAAAACACCATATAAGATATGAAAAAAACTTATTTCGGTATTAACAAGACCACTTCCGTATGACATGTTTGTAGAAAAAACACATTATCTTCTCGGATGAGAGGTGAATTAGCATGCATAGTAAAAATAATGCGACATCAGCTATGTGGTGGAGGAATTTGCAAAGTAAAGATTTGGTCAACGATATATAGTGTAGAGTAAAAATGCCGACTTCCATGTCAAAGATGTGGAATATACAAAATTATTTAGTGTTCAAACCTGATATGAAATTAATTAAAGAAGTAGGTGAGTTCATCAATTCTAGTTCTAATAAAGTGAAAGTTCGTATTTTATCAAGAGATTTTATCCGAGAATGGGGAGCTGAAGGAGTTAGTGGAGTCGTAATTTTTCGCAAACAATTAAAAGCAAGGAAGACAAAATGTGTGGTTTTAGATATATACGGATGGATGCTTTTATTAAGCAAGCAAATAGGCTTTAATTTAAGGATTATTTTGGGATATGAATGAAGATTTTTTTATGCTGATTTACTGGCGTGAGTGAACTTAACTAGTTCTAAGCACTATACGTTGGACTTAAGATAATCACAGAGATGCACATAGATTTTTGCAAGTGAGACTGGCCTGTAAGAGTTAGACATTGTGAAGAATGTTTCGAACTTTATGGATTCGCACCGGGCGAGATTATGGGGATATAGGGTCGAAATATGAACTTTACGTTGGTTCATACATATATATATAGGAAAATACAACTACGGATTTATCAGCTTGGCTAATAAGGAGTACTTCTAGATATGATATTAGTGCAATACCCCTGGGAAATTTATGGAGATATTTCACCAGAGTTAGGTTCGGTTTAACAACACTTAGAATAGTAATAGACAACCTTTAAGGGTTTATCAAGATTTCTATTACTGATCATTAGTCTCAAATAACTGAAAAAAAAGACAATTGTATAAATTCAAATTCTAGTATTATTAATATATTTTTTTCTTTCAAATAAATATTAAACTTGAACTTTGAATAAAAAATAAAAATAGTAATTGATGTATAACTGTAGTGACAACTTACATAGTGCGGGGGAGGGGGTGTCTTCATAGCGCACCCTAATTATTAAATTTTAAAAATGTTTAAAAAAACATTATAACGCCTTCTCTTAAGTGTTATAAATTCACTCCCCCACTCTTCACTAAATTTTAAAATTCATCTCATTATTTTTAATTTCTTTGATCATTTACTAGTTATAATATATTGACTTATACTAATTAAAAAAAACTAATATTGGAATTTATATTGTAATTTTTTTTAATATAGAAAGCCTTAGAACAAATTTTTTTATAATATTGATACCTATATTAGAATTAGGTCAAACAAATTCCAGGTCCCATTAGATATTTCTTACTCACCTCATCTTTTCTATTACCAAATTACCCTTTGACATGTAGTATATAATGATGTAGGGAACTTAAATAAAAGAGTAATAAAATAGCTGAGAATAAATAATAGAATGAGGCAACTACGGCAACTAGGGTTTTCGGGATTTCTTAGAGGGTGGTTGCCCAAACCTTTTGTTCTGTTTTTTGCCAATGATTTCTTGCATCAAAACCCTAAATTTAACAACCCTCATGGCCTATGCTGAAGTTCTATGATCGTTGAACATGCTATTACACATAATTTTTTATTACTTTATTTTTGAGTTATATGAGAAAGACCCTACCTATATGGTGTGACAACCTACCTAATGTTTGTGGGTTTTCAGCATGACATGGTTAAATCTTTGTATTATCCTTTTGTTTTCAGATTTGATACAATTAGTCCTTATGTTTCATCAAGAGGCTGTGATGATTTTTTTTCTAAAAATTATTTATTTCTGAGCTATTTTATGAGTAGATTTAGATGATCTGACCCGTATCTTGGCGGGGCATCCTAATTGTTGGGTTTGCAGCCATGGCGTGGTTAGACTCTTTATTGGCTCCAATCATAATAGATCTGAGCCTCTATTAAAAGTTGTACAAATATTGATTTAATTGTGTTAAATATTTCTCCTACGGGGGTTAAATATCTTTATATTATATCTTGGTTCATATTCCATATTTTTTAATCGAAATTTAGCACTATTGACTTTGGGTTCTTAATCTAATTCCATTATTTTTTAATGTTTCACTAGTGTTTCTGTTTTATATTAACTTATTATGCGTGTCTGTTTACTTGTAAGTATAGGTGGGAATTTCTGCATGTTTGGAAGTAATCTTGTATTTGAGTGAGCTGGAAATTTCTTCGTTTTTTAGATAGAATACAACGTAATTGCAGTAAAGGTGAAAAAGGAAGGACACTTGTCTTTTCGACCCCTCTTTCATAATTTCTAGTGAGATATTTCCAACTGTATCCTCTATATGGTGGATGTAGGATTTATTATCTTCTTCTCACTCTCTTGTGTCTTCATTATAATTTTATTGTAATTTTTTTGTTTTCTTGTTCTAGATAATTTTAATATTGATTTTCTAAGTTTCAGTTAAATCATTAATTCGATATAATATATTTGTTTCTTAGTGTTTTATAAAATTTTAAGTTAGTCCATGTCGTATTTCCATACAATTTAATTATAAAATAATAAGATTTGTCAATATCCTCTCAAACTTTTGGATTTTAGTTTGTTCTATCATGTTTACTTGAATTTTAAATTTAGTCCCAAGAATATGTCATATTTATAGACTATGGAGTTATGTGGTTATTTCTGGTGCATTTTAAATAAAAAATTCAATGGGACAACAGTTAAAATATGTGTTAATATGAACAATAATTGTAGTATTTTTCCTTAATTTGTACACTATAGTATTTTGGAAGTTGAAGGACAGCAAGGTGAAAAGAAAGCAACAAATAACTAGTTTAGATACTTGCAATTTCTATACTGTTTAGATACTAAAAAGTAATATAGTCTAAACAAAAACATCTATTATATATTTTAAACGTTCTTTTTTTAAAACATAATATTTTTCCATTAGAAAATAATAACTGAATTAGAAATCAACGTTCTTTTTTTAAAACATAATATTTTTCCATTTCCCCATAACCATCTTCCTCTTCTAGGGAGGCTTTACTTGGGACTTGGTAACTTCTGTAATAAATACAATCCCCATCTTTTGTTAATTTATCCAATAGAAAAGGCAATCAACCAACCAAATTTTGTGTCATTTAATTTGGAGTAAAGATTCCCACTGTCCTAACAACATATCATATGGTCAATTATTTACTAAGTTTATTGTTTCCCTTTTAGCAAAACATAATGCTTCATGTGAATTAGTGTTTCAAACAATATCATTAATATGCTAAAACATGATAATTTTTTTACTATTGTGATAAATCTTTAGACACCACAATACTTTCTTTTCCATTTGTTTAATGAACCCTCAATCTTATGTTTTATTGATTTTCAAATTTTATTAATGTACTCATTACAGAATCATTTTGTTAGTCGTTACACCTTTTTCTAGGTTAATCTACAAACTATTACCCCTTCCCCTAGACAACTTTGGATATATATATATATATATATATATATATATATATATATGAGGATGTTGTGGCTTTAATTTTCAGAGTGACAATGGTGACCAAGAATTAAGTGTTCTCCAGTCTAGAAGAGAACTATATAATGGATATGTATGTGGCCTTTGAGGATCATCACGTCAGACATTACGAAAGAAAGGAGTTTGAAGAGAATAAGATTTTTCCAGTCATAACCTTTTGAGAAGCAAAGGAATTTTTCTCAAGATGTTTCGATGCTTAAATGTATTTGCTCATATATATATACATGATTATGATATTCCAATGAGATTTGATCGTTCTTTTTCTGCTAAACAAGCAAATTTTTTTATCAAAAATTCACAATCTTGTATCATTAGAACTTTAACCTAGTTTCAAAAGAAACTACATAGACAGAAATACAATCATAAATCTATCTACTATACACTTTGAAAAACTTTATTTAGTTTCCAAACCTTGGCTATCTCTTCCCTGCTCTTCTTTGCCTTGAACCTCTTACAGTTACTATACTTGATGTAAAGCAAGCTTTGGATGATGAACATTATCTCCTTTTTGGTTTTAGCATATCCTTTATGCACCAATGTGTTTCTATTACTCCACACATTGTACACATGCGCTGTAAACCATCCACCATATATAAAGTTCAAAAACTTATCCTATGCTTTATCAAGTACGAAATCAAGCAGCTCATCCCATGTTTTACAATCAGGACAACTTGAACCATTGCTTTCAACACATTGTATGGAAATTATCCTTGTAAAAGAACACTCCATAAATAGGTGTTCCCTATCCTCCACTGCATTGTGACACATAACATAATTACTATCAATGCTTATATCTCACTCACTCATCTTGCTTTTTGTGGGTGATCTATCAAGACAGGCCAACCAAGTAATGAAACTACACTTAGGTATATTAGTTTTATACCAGACCAATCTAGTCAATTCCATTATCATGCCTTGACCCCTAATCTCCAGCACTGTTTTTATAAGAGAACTTATTTTTGCAGCTAGCTGACCATCTAATTTTATACATACCCTTACTTGGCCTAGGTATCAATTCAATAAACCACTGAGCTCACTAGGGAAATGCCACATCTCTCTAGTGTAACAACTTTCATCTGTCTTATTTACCCATAAAGTATCAAATTCAACCTCCCTACTCAAGACTTCTCTGACATTTTTACAAACTCATTCCCCATATACAAACTCCTTTTATTACATTTCTATGAGCCAAACTACTCAGTATATTACCATCTCTATTATATATTCTCCAAAACAAACTTAGCATACATACCTTGTTTAAAATTTCTATGTTAGGCACATTTAGACCCCTTCAGCTTTTAGGTTATAAACTTTTCCCAAGCTACCTTTGCTCCCCTAGTTCCCTCCAAGTTTCCTTTCCATAAGAAGCTAGATAACTTTTGGTTAATTTTATAAATAACATTTTTTGATAGTAAAAATACTCTGCACCAATATAAAACCTTTCTAATTAGCAACACTCTAATAAGTTCTAGTCTTCCTACATAAGTGAGCATCCTATTACTCCAATGATTTATACTATCTCAAATTTTGTCTACCAATTTATCTGCCTCACCTAAACTAAACTTTTTAGTATTTAGAGGAACCCCTAAGTACCTCATAGGTAGCCTCCCCTATTTAATTCCTAAGATCTCCACAAATCTATCCATATCTGCACTTGAGGTCCCACAAAAATAGAACAAAATTCAAACTTGGAAATCACGTGACGATCAAATTCTCCATGATAGTGATGATTACTTGAGCTTTAACGACCGTAAATAGTTGTCCTCTACTTAAGGATTAACGACTGTGATGTGGTAGAACTTGACTTTAGAAAATGTATGGATAGAAGATGAAGTTTGGAGTTTGAGTTCATGTCATTTAACTAAATAATTAATCTTGAATGATTTTTTACTGTAATGATCTTAAACTTTTTGCGAGTGGGTTGGTTCGTTTACGTCCTATACATTCCTTTGTGGTTTTTTTCCTTGTTCTGTTGTATAGATATAAAATAAAAAACACCATATAAGATATGAAAAAAAACTTATTTCGGTATTATCAAGACCACTTCCGTATGACATGTTTGGAGACAAAACACATTATCTTCTCGGATGAGAGGCGAATTAGCATGCATAGTAAAAATAATGCGACATCAGCAATGTGGTGGAGGAATTTACAAAGTAAAGAGTTGGTAAACTATATATAGTGTAGAGTAAAAATGTCGACTTCCAGGTCAAAGATGTGGACTATACAAAATTATTTAGTATTCAAACCTGATATGAAATTAATTAAAGAAGTAGGTGAGTTCATCAATTCTAGTTCTTTTAAAGTGAAAGTCTATATTTTATCAAGAGATTTTATCTGAGAATGGGGAGCTGGAGGAGTTAGTGGAGTCGTAATTTTCCGCAAACAATTAAAAGTAAGGTAGACAAAATATGCGTGGTTTTAGATATATACGGATGGATGCTTTTATTAATCGAGCAAATAGGTTTTAATTTGGGGATTATTTTGGGATATGAATGAGGATTTTTTTATGCTGATTTACTGGCGTGAGTGAACTTGACTATTTCTAAGCTCTAGAGATTGGACTTAAGATAATCACAGAGATGCACATAGATTTTTGCAAGTGAGACTGGCCTGTAACAGTTAGACATTGTGAAAAATGTTTTGAACTTTATGGATTCGCATTCTGCACCCGGGAGAGATTGTGGGGATATAGGGTCGAAATATGAACTTTACGTTGGTTAATACATATCTATATAGGAAAATACAACTACGGATTTATCAGCTTGGCTAAGGAATGAGTACTTCTATATATGATATTAGTGCAATACCCTCTGGGAAATTTATGGAGATATCTCACCTGAGTTAGTTTCGGTTTAACAACACATAGAATAGTAATAGACAGCCTTTAAGGGTTTATCAAGACTTCTATTACCGACCATTAGTCTCAAATAAGTGAAAAAAAGACAATTGTATAATTCAAATTCTAGTATTATAAATATTATTTTCTTTTCTTTCAAATAAATAACAAACTTGAACTTTGAAAAAAAAAATCAAAATAGTAATTGAAGTATAACTATAGTGACAACTTACATAGTGCCGGGGAAGGGGTGTCTTCATAGCGCACCCTAATTTTTCAATTTTAAAAATGTTTAAGAAAACCATTATAACGCCTTCTCTTATGTGTTATAATTTCACTCCCCCCACTCTTCACTAAATTTTAAAATTCATCTCATTATTTTTAATTTCTTTTATAATTTACTAGTTATAATTTATTGACTTATACTAATTCAAAAAAATCTAATATCGGAATTTATAGTGTAACTTTTTTTTTTAATATAGAAAGCCTTAAAACAATTTTTTTATAATATTGATACCTATATTAGAATTAGGTCAAACAAATTCCAGGCCCCTTTAGAAATTTCTTACTCACCTTATCTTTTCTATTACCAAATTACCCTTTGACATGTAGTATATAATGATGTAGGGAATTTAAATAAAAGAGTAATAAAATAGCTGAGAATAAATAATAAAATGAGACAACTACGACAACTAGGGTTTTTGGGATTTCTTAGAAGGTGGTTGCCCAATCCTTTTGTTCTGTTTTTTGCCCATGATTTCTTGCATCAAAACCCTAAATTTAACAACCCTCATAGCCTCATTGCGACGTCAAAGTTCTAAGATCATTGAAATGCTATTACACTTAATTTTTTATTACTTTATTTTTGAGTTATATGAGAAAGACCTGAACTATATGGTGTGACAACTTACCTAATGTTTGTGGGTTTATAGGCATGACGTGGTTAGATCTTTATATTATCCTTTTGTTTTCAGATTTGATACAATTAGTCCCTATGTTTAGTCAAATAAATATCGAGGTTGTGATGATTTTTTTCTTTAA
Organism: Nemophila menziesii; assembly: GCA_029959085.1. NCBI lineage: Eukaryota > Viridiplantae > Streptophyta > Magnoliopsida > Boraginales > Hydrophyllaceae > Nemophila > Nemophila menziesii. The sequence goes on from JARWIR010000021.1 coordinate 21,468,379, forward strand.
AAATTATTTATTTCTGAGCTATTTTATGAGTAGATTTAGATTATTTGACCCGTATATTGACGGGGCAACCTAATTGTTAGGTTTGCAGCCATGGCGTGGTTAGACTCTTTATTTGCCTCCAATCATAACAGATCTGAGCCTCTATTAAAAGATGTACAAATATTGATTTAATTGTGTTAACTATTTCTCGTATGGGGGTTAAATATCTTTATATTATATCTTGGTTCATATTCCAGATTTTTAAATCAAAATTTAGTACTATTGACTTTGGGTTCTTAATCTAATTTCATTGTTTCTTAATGTTTCACTAGTGTTTCTGTTTTATATTAGTTTATTATGCGTGTATGTTTACTTGTAAGTATAGGTGGGAACATGTTTAGAAGGAATCTTGTATTTGAGTGAGCTGGAAATTCATTCGTTTTTGAGATAGAATACAACTTAATTGCGGTAAAGGTGAAGAAGGAAGGACACTTGTCTTTTCCACCACTCGTTCATAATTTCTAGTGAGATTTTTTTGATTGTATCCTCTATATGGTGGATGTAGGTTTTGTTGTCTTCTTCTCACTCTCTCGTGTCTTCATTATAATTTTATTGTAATTTTTTTGTTTTCTTGTTCTAGATAATTTTAATATTGATTTTCTAATTTTCAGTTAAATCATTAATTCTATATAATATATTTGTTTCTTAGTGTTTTATAAAATTGATAAGTTAGTCCATGTCGTATTTCTATACAATTTAATTATAAAATCATGAGATTAGTCAATATCCTCTCAATCTTTTGGATTTTAGTTTGTTCTATCATGTTTACTTGAATTTTAAATTTAGTCCCTAGAATATGTCATATTTATAGACTATGGAGTTATGTGGTTATTTCTGGTGCATTTTAGAATAAAAAATTCAATGGGGCAATAGTTAAAATTTTGTCTTAATATGAACAGTAATTGTAGTATTTTTCCTTAATTTGTACAATATAGTATTTTGGAAGTTGAAGGACAGCAACGTGAAAAGAAAGCAACAAATAACTAGTTTAGATACTGCAGTTTTTATACTGTTTAGACACTAAACAATCATATTAGTCTATACAAAAACATCTATTATATGTAAATACATTGTCAATAATTATTTAGATGTCTAAAATTCACATTTAAGATATTTAGATACAGTATCCATGGTTACACCATGTGACTTATCATATAGATTTCTACAAAACTAACTCTTCCTCTCTTATCATTTATATGCTCTCCCAAAATTTGCCTATGTTAAACCTATTAAATTAAATATGTAAAAGAAATAAATGCATTAAAATTTAATGTGCATGTATTGCATCCGTTATGGGATTATGTTCCACTCAAATGCAATAAAGGGAAGCAACTCCTTTTCTCAACAATTTAGTCTATCTGTTTTGATTTTTTTTCCAGTCGTATTAGGTCGGATTGGGCAGAGTTGTTTTACTTTATTTATCAATAGTTTTTTTTTTGTTATTTTATCTTGTTAAGTATCTAATTTTTTTTTGTATCCTTAACTTTTTAAAGTAATTTATGGATTAAGGCACAACCTTGAGTTGTATTATATCCCTACCTAAGTGTTATATCAAAAATCATTATTGGAAATATTCATCTTCCTTGAAAAGATATGTAACTTACACAGGAGATCTTCCGATTGTTATTATAAAGACTTTACATGGAAAAGAAATAACACAACCTCGAACGTCATTAGCAACGATGTTGAAAGAAACATAACAAAGTAGTCGTTATTAATGTTCATTTAGCAACAAACAGGAAATGGTTGTAATTGTTAATAAGAAAAAAGGATAAGATTATAGCACCAACAGAGACATTATTTGCTCATGTCAATTAATTCCAAAAAATATTATTTCTAATAAAATTATGACAACATTTAAATGGAGCTAAATACCAAAGACCACCCTGTGGTCTACTAATACAATCCGTCAAGTCCTTATCGTCTAAAAGTTACACTAAAAACTCCTAGTGGTATCAAAATACACTCACCAAATATACTTCATCCCATTGTTAGGTTACCTTTGGCATATGCGTTCCTTTTATGGGAATGAGCCTGATTCTCTCAACATTTTTTCACATAAAAAATACATAAATTCCCTTTTATATAGTAAAATTTGAATTTATTATTCTTATTCGATTTGTATTCTTAAATATTCTTTCTCAATTTCATTTTATTTAAATTACTATAATAACATTTTACAAAGAATGATTTAATAAAGTCTGAGGTTTAAGCTCCCGGTTATACGGTAAGGATTGAAAAAGTGCTTATAGAGGAACCATAATGTAATACAAAGAAAGATCTATAAATTCTCTCAAATCTTATAAATTTATATCAAAAAGAAATTCAAACATGCGTAATAAGGATTAAAATTCCTATAATGTCATTGTACCATAGACATTCATAGCAAGAACAATGTTTATAGAACACCTTGTTGTTATATTAATATATATGACTTTCTGAAATAGTTAGAATCTTTATTACTTAGATTTTGAAAAAAATGTTGAAATATCAATCATGACACCTAATATAATTGACAATTTACATTGCTTGAGCTATGGAATGGTGAGGGGAGGAAATGATATTTTTGAGCATACATGGATCACAACACCAAAATATTAAATAAATAATTGAAGCACAAGGAGTTAGCTGGAAAACTCGATGTTATCCACGTTACTTTGTATAAAGCCTTGTAAACTATCTAGGCTGAATCCTAATCTGGTTCACCGATCTGATCTAAACATATTAAGTCTATATACCGTGACCGGTTAGCAAATGTGAAATATTTTTGGGCCAGTTCGGATCTTAGTTCTCATGCTTTGATATGGAACAATCAGAATCGAAAAAAGGTTACGATTTATTTTTATCTTCATTATACTTTTTATTTTCTATTAACCGAGTCCTTATAGTATAAACAAAAATGGTGACTGGTACCTACAACACTTGGTTCGAAATTGCTTGTGTGAACGTTGTGTAAAGTCTTTACATACAACTTTTTATTATCTTCATCAACCGAAGCATATACATACAAAAAAACCAAGATTTTTGTGCTTCTTATATACGATACCAAATTTCAATTCTTTGTTTTCCAAAAAAGATAAAATCGATACCGGGTTGGCAAATGTACTTTAAATGACGGCACTAGAACTCTTTCACACTACCCATAAAAATTGCCTACGACATATAATATATTCAGCCCACCCATAGGTTCAGAGCACTTTAAACTTGTGTAGTCTTGTGTTTGACTTGTCTATAGTGATATTGCCCATGTAGTCGTGAACATGTTCAAGTACATTCAGAGGAACAATGTTTAAATTTTTTAGTAGGGAGGGGGGGTTTGATCATCGGGAACCATAATTATATACTTAACAAGATTATCAATGTCGCATTCCCTATCACGATAAAAAAACTAGATTATAATCGCAAAAGACTCAACGACCATCTTGCTTCACAAATAATTACAGAATGAAAAGAGTTATTCTAACCCACAAGGACCGAGTCTAGGCCAACTATCACAGAAAAACTTGGTAATTGCAACGAAATAATCAATATACTTAAAAGGCTACATTACACTTTAATTTCACGTACAAAAATCATAAGTATATTTATTAATAAACATATGTACTAGAACCAAATAAAACTGTATGAAATGGGTAAAAGCCCATCAACATTAATAATGTTTGTGTGTTTCGATCTTAACAAGTAAAGGCTAATCTTCACTAAAACAGCTTCTGAGCACCAAACCAAAACACTCATAGATCACAAATAAGAGTTTCAATGAAATTAAAACACATCGGATGTCATATATGTTATAAGTTTTATTGACAATTGGCATAAACCTATCACAATATATAACTATTACGAGTTTTAATAACAATAGATAAAAACCAACAACACTCATCCCGATATCAATATTAAAAGAAACATTAAAAACATTGCAAAACTGATGAAATAACATATAAAACTCCAGATTAGATGAACAAAAGAGACAAATAAATTGTTCAAACTGAAGAACAAATATGTTATGATGATTCTTATATTTAAGATAAAACAAAAATAAAAAATTGTTAAATACATGCTCGAAGGTTGTAAACAAGAAAATTTAAGGTTAAACATGCTGTTATAAACATAATTTACAAAAAAAAACATAATACGCAAGCGAAATAAACATAAAGGAAAAAATAGAACAAAATTCAAACTTGGAAATCACGTGACGATCAAAAGCTCCATGATAGTGATGATTGCTTGAGCTTTAACCACCGTAAATAGTTGTCCTCTACTTAAGGATTAACGACTGTGATATGGTAGAACTTGAATTTTAAAAATATATGGAGAAAAGATGAAGTTTGGAGTTCGAGTTCGTGTCATTTAGATAAATAATTAATCTTGAATGATTTTTTTACTGTAATTATCTTAAACTTTTTGCGAGGGGGTTGGTTCGTTTACATACTATACTATCCTTTGTGGTTTTTGTCCTTGTTCTGTTGTACATATATAAAATAAAAAACACCATATAATATATGAAAAAAAAAACTTATTTTGGTATTAACAAGACCACTTCCGTATGACATGTTTGAGAAACAAAACAAATTATCTTTCCGGATGAGAGGCAAATTATCATGCATAGTAAAAATAATGCAACATCAGCTATGTGGTAGAGGAATTTGCAAAGTAAAGAGTTGGTCAACGATAAATAGTGTAGAGTAAAAATGTCGACTTCCATGTCAAAAATGTGGACTATAAAAATTATTTAGTACTCATACCTGATATTAAATTAATTAAAGAGGTAGGTGAGTTCATCAATTCTAGTTCTTTTAAAGTGAAAGTTTGTATTTTATCAACAGATATTATCTGATAATGGGGAGCTGAAGGAGTTAGTGGAGTCTTAATTTTTCGCAAACAATTAAAATAGTAAGGTAGACAAAATATGCGAGGTTTTAGATATATACGGATGGATGCTTTTATTAAGAGAGCAAATAGGCTTTAATTTGGGGATTATTTTGGGATATGAATGGGGATTTTTTTATGCTGATTTACTGGCGTGAGTGAACTTGACTACTTCTAAGCACTATACGTTGGACTTAAGATAATCACAGAGATGCACATAGATTTTTGCAAGTGAGAATGGCCTATTATGGAGATATCTCACCAGTGTTAGGTTCGGTTCAACAACACTTAGAATAGTAATAGACAACCTTTAAGGGTTTATCAAGAATTCTATTAGCGACCATTAGTCTCAAATATGTGAAAAAAAAGACAATTGTATAAATTCAAATTCTAGTATTATAAATATTATTTTATTTTCTTTCAAATAAAAAACAAACTTGAACTTTGAAAAAAAATCAAAATATTAATTGATGTATAACTATAGTGACAACCTACATAGTGTCGGGGGATGGGGTGTCTTCATAGCGCACCCTAATTTTACAATTTTTAAAATGTTTAATAAAAACCATTTAGACGCCTTATTCCGACACCTTCTCCTAAGTGTTATAAATTCACTCCCCTCACTCTTCACTAAATTTTAAAATTCATCTAATTATTTTTAATTTATTTTATCATTTACTAGTTATAATATATTGACTTATACTAATTCAAAAAAAAAAAAACTAATATCGGAATTTATAGTGTAATTTTTTATATAGAAAGCCTTAGAACAACTTTTTTATAATTTTGATACCAATATTACAATTAGGTCAAACAAATTTGAGGTCCCATTAGATATTTCTTACTCACCTCATCTTTTCTATTACCAAAGTACCCTTTGACATGTAGTATATAATGATGTAGGGAACTTAAATAAAAGAGTAATAAAATAGCTGAGAATAAATAATAGAATGAGGCAACTACGAAAACTAGGGTATTTGGGATTTCTTAGAGGGTGGTTGCCCAGACCTTTAGTTCTTAGAGGGTGGTTGCCCAGACCTTTAGTTCAGTTTTTTTCCCATGATTTCTTCTATCAGAACCCTAAATTTAACAACCCTCATGGCCTCATTGCGACCAAAGTTCTAAGATTGTTGAACATGCCATTGCATTTTAATTTTTTATTACTTTATTTTTGAGTTATATGAGAAAGATCTGACCTATATGGTGTGACAACCTACCTAATGTTTGTCGGTTTTCATCCATGACGTGGTTAAATATATCCTTTTGTTTTCAGATTTGATAAAATTAGTCCATATGTTTAGTCAAATATCGAGGCTGTGATGATTTTTTTTCTTTTAAAATTATTTATTTCTGAGCTATTTTATGAGTAGATTTAGATGATCCGACCCGTAACTTGGCGGGGCAACCTAATTGTTGGGTTTGCAGCCATGGCATGGTTAGACTCTTTATTTGCCTCCAATCATAACAGATCTGAGCCTCTATTAAATGTTGTACGGATATTGATTTAATTGTGTGAAATATTTCTCCTATGGGGGTTAAATATATTTATATTATATCTTGGTTAGTTAGGAGACATATTCCAGATTTTGAAATCGAAATTTAGCACTATTGACTTTGGGTTTTTATTCTAATTCCATTGTTTCTTAATGTTTCACTAGTGTTTCTATTTTATATTAGCTTATTATGCATGTCTGTTTGCTTGTAAGTATATGTGGGAATTTCTGCATGTTTGGAAGGAATCTTGTATTTGAGTGAGCTGGAAATGCATTTGTTTTTGAGATATAATACAACTTAATTGCAGTAAAGGTAAAGAAGGAAGGAAAAATTGTCTTTTCCACCTCTCTTTCACAATTTCTAGTGAGTTTTTTTCGATTGTATCCCCTATATGGTGGATGTACGCTTTGTTGTCTTCTTCTCACTCCCTCGTGTCTTCATTATAATTGTATTGTAATTATTTTGTTTTCTTTATCTAGATAATTTCAATATTGATTTTCTAATTTTCAGTAAAATCATTAATTCTATATAATATATTTGTTTCTTACTGTTTTATAAAATTGTTAAGTTAGACAATGTCGTATTTCTATACAATTAAATTATAAAATCATGAGATTAGTCAATATCCTCTCAAACTTTTGGATTTTAGTTTGTTCTATCATGTTTACTTGAATTTTAAATTTAGTCCCTAGAATATGTCATATTTATAGAATATGGAGTTATGTGGTTATTTCTGGTGCATTGTTGAATAAAAAATTCAATGGGGAAACAGTTAAAATTTGTGTTAATATGAACACTAATTGTAGTATTTTTCCTTAATTTGTACACTATAGTATTTTGGAAGTTGAAGGACAGCAAGGTGAAAAGAAAGGAACAAAAAACTAGTTTAGATACTGCAATTTCTATACTATTAATACACTAAAAAATCATATAGTCTATACAAAAACATCTATTATATGTAAATACATTTTCAAAAATCATTTAGATGTCTAATATTCACATTTAAGATATTCAGATACAGTATCCATGATATTCACTTATGATCTAGATTTTTACAAAACTAACTCTTCCTCTCACTTCCTCTCTTATCATTTACACGCTCTCCCAAAATTTGCCTATGTTAAACATATTAAATTAAATATGTAAAAGGAATAAATGCATAAAAATTTAATGTGCATGTATTGCATCCGTTATGCGAGTTATGTTCCACTCAAATGCAATAAAGGGAAGCAACTCATTTTCTCAACCATTTAGTTCATGTGTTTGATTTTTTTCCAGTCGTATTAGGTGGGATTGCGCTGGGTTGTTTCACTTTATTTATTAATAGTTTTTTTTGTTATTTTATATTGTTAAGTATCTAATTTTTTTTATTTTGTGTTTTGTATCCTTAACTTTTTAAAGTAATTTATGGATTATGGCACAACCTTGAGTTGCATTATATCCCTACCTAAGTGTTATATCAAAAATCATTATTGGAAATATTCATCTTCCTTGAAAAGATATGTAACTTACACATGAGATCTTCCGATTGTGATTATAAAGACTTTACATGGACAAGAAATAACTCAACCTCGAACGTCATTAGCAACGATGTTGAAAGCAACATAAGAAAGTAGTCGTTGTTAAAGTTCATTTAGCAACAAGCTCGAAATGGTTGTCATTGTTAATAAGAAAAGAGGATAATATTATAGCATCAACGGTGACATTATTTGCTCAAGTCAATTAATTCCAAAAAATATAATTTTTAATTAAATTATGACAACATTTAAATGGAGCTAAATACCAAAGACCACCCTATGGTCTACTAATACAATCCGCCAAGTACTTATCGTCTAAAAATTACACTAAGAACTCCTAGTGGTGTCAAAATACACTCAACAAATATACTTCATCCCATTGTTAGGTTACCTTTGGCATATGCATTCCTTTTATGTGAATGAGCCAGATTCTCTCAACATTTTTCCGCATAAAAAATACGTAAATTCCCTTGTATATATTAAAATTTGTATTTATTATTCTTATTCAATTTGTGTTCTTAAATATTATTTCTCAATTTCATTTTATTCAAATTACTATTATATCATTTTACAATGAATGATTAAATAAAGTCTAAGCTTTAAGCTCCCGTTATAAGGTAAGGATTGAAAAAGTGCTTATAGAGGAACCATAATGTAATACAAAGAAAGATCTATAAATCCTCTCAAATCTTATATATTTATATCAAAAAGAAATTCAAACATGTGTAATAAGGTTTAAAATTCCTATAATGTCATTGTACCGTAAACATTCATAGCAAGAACAATGTTTATATAACACCTTGTTGTTATATTAATATATATGACTTTGTGAAATAGTTAGAATCCTTATCACTTCTATTTTGAAAAAATGTTGAAATATCAATCATGACACCTAATATAATTAACAATTTACATTGCTTGAGCTATGGAATGGTGAGGGGAAGAAATGATATTTTTGAGCATACATGGATCACAACACTAAAATATTAAATAAATATTTGAAGCACAAGGAGTTAGCTGGCAAACTCGATGTTATCCACGTTACTTTGTATAAAGCCTTGTAAACTATTCATGCTGAATCCTAATCTGGTTCACCGATCTGATCTAATCATATTAAGTCATTATACTTTGTATTTTCTATAAAAAGAGTCCTTATAGTAAAAACAAAAAAGTGCTTCCGTAGACCGGACTGGTACCTACGGCGCTATTAAATTTTTTTTTGGTTCGAAAAAATAGCTTGTGTGAACGTTGTTGAAAGTATTTACATACAACTTTTTATTACCTTAATCAACCGAAGCATATACATACCAACAAAAACCAAGATTTTTGTGCTTCTTATATACGATACCAAATTTCAATTATTTGTTTTCCAAAAAAGATAAAATCGATAACGGGTTTGCATATGTACTTTAAATGACTGCACAAGAAATCTTTTACACTACCCATAAAACTGACTACGACCTATAATATATTCAGCCCACCCATAGTTTCGGAGCACTTTAAACTTGTGTAGTCTTGTGTTTGACTTGTCTATAGTGACATTTCCCATGTAGTCCTGAACATATTCAAGTACATTAAGAGGAACAATGTTTAAATTTTGTAATAGGGACTGGGGTTTGATCATCAGGAACCATAATTATATACTTAACAAGAATATCAATGTCGCATTCCCTATCACGATTATAAAACTAAATTATAATCGCAAAATCAGACTCAACGAACATCTTGCATCACAAATAATTACCGAACGGAAAGAGTTATTCTAACCCACAAGGACCGAGTCTAGGCCAACTATCTCAAACAAACTTGGTAATTGCAACAAAATAATCAATATACTTAAGAGGCTACATAACACTTTAATCCCACGTACAAAAATCATAAATGACTGGCAATATTTTACGAAACCGCATCAAAATAAGAACAATATTTATTAATAAACTTATGTACTAAAACTAAATAAAACTGTATGAAATGGGTAGAAACCCATCAACATTAATAATGTTTGTGTGTTTCGATCTGAACAGGTAAAAGATTATCTTCACTAAAACAACTTCGTAGCACCAAACAAAAACACTCATAGATCACAAATAAGAGTGTCAATGAAAATAAACACATCGGACGTCATATATGTTATAAGTTTTAATGACAATTGGCATAAACCTATCACAATATATAACTATTACGAGTTTAAATAACAATGGATAAAAACCAACAACACTCATTCTGATGTCAATATTAAAAGCGACATAAAAAACATTGCGAAACTGATGAAATAACATAATAAAACTCCAGATTAGATGAACAAAAAAGTCAAATAAATAGTTCAAACTGAAGAACAAATATGTTATTATGATTTTTATATCTAAGATAAAACAAAAATAAAAAATTGTTAAATACATGCTCGAAGGTTATAAACAAGAAAATTTAAGGTTAAACATGCTGTTATAAACATAATTTACAAAAAAAAAACATAATACGCAAGCGAAAAATATACATAAAGGAAAAAATAGAACAAAATTCAAACTTGGAAATCACGTGACGATCAAAAGCTCCATGACAGTGATGATTGCTTGAGCTTTAACGACCGTAAATAATTGTCCTCTACTTAAGGATTAATGAATGTGATATGGTAGAACTTGAATTTCAAAAATGTATGGAGAGAAGATGAATTTTGGAGTTCGAGTTCGTGTCATTTAGCTAAATAATCAGTCTTGAATGATTTTTTACTGTAATGATCTTAAACTTTTTGTGACTGGGTTGGTTCGTTTACGTCCTATACTTTCCTTTGTGGTTTTTGTCCTTGTTCTGTTGTACATATATAAAATAAAAAACACCATATAATATATGTAACAACAAAAATATACTTATTTCAGAATTAACAAGACCACTTCCGTATGACAGGCTTGGGAGACAAAACACATTAACTACTCAGATGAAGGGATAATTAGCGTGCATGGTAAAAATAACGCAACATCAGGTATGTGGTGGAGGAATCTGCAAAGCGAATAGTTGGTCAACGATATATAGTGTAGAGTAAATATGTCGACTTCCATGTTAAATATGTTGACTATACAAAATTATTTAGTATTCAAACCTGATATGAAATTGATTAAAGAAGTAGGTGAGTTCATCAATTCTAGTTCTTTTAAAGTGAAAGTTCTTATTTTACCAAGAGATTTTATCCGAGAATGGGGAGCAAAAGGAGATGGTAGAGTCGTAATTTCCGCAAACAATTAAGGTAGTAATATAGACAAAATATGCGTGGTTTTAGATTTATCCTTATGGATGCTTTTATTAAGTGAGCAAATAGGCTTTAATTTGGGAATTATTTTGGGATATGAATGGGGATTTTTTTATGCTGATTTACTGGCGCGAGTGAACTTGACTAGTTATAATATATTGACTTATACTAATTCCAAAAAAAAAGTTAATATCAGAATTTATAGTGTAATTGTTTTTAATATAGGAGACCTTAGAACAATTTTTTTATAATATTGATACCTATATTACAATTAGGTCAAACAAATTCCAGGTCCCATTAGATATTTCTTACTCATCTCATCTTTTCAATTACCAAATTACCCTTTCATATGTAGTATATAATGATGTAGGGAACTTAAATAAAAGAGTAATAAAATAACTCAGAATAAATAATAGAATGCGGCAACTAGGGTTTTTGAGATTTCTTAGAGGGTGGTTGCCCAAACCTTTTGTTCTGTTTTTTGTCTATGATTTCTTCCACCAGAACCCTAAATTTAACAACCCTCATGGCCTCATTGCGATGCCAAAGTTCTGAGATTGTTGAACATTATATTACATTTAATTTTTTATTACTTTATTTTTGAGTTATATGAGAAACATCTGACCTATATGGTGTGACAACCTACCTAATGTTTGTGGGTTTTTCAGCCGTGACGTGGTTAAATCTTTATATTATCCTTTGTTTTCAGATTTGATACGACTAGTCCCTATGTTTAGTCAAATATCGAGGCCGTGATGATTATTTTCCTTTTAAAATTATTTATTTCTGAGTTGTTTTATGAGTAGATTTAGATGATCCGTAACTTGGCGGGGCAACCTAATTGTTAGATTTTTAGCCATGGCGTGGTTAGACTCTTAATTTGTCTCCAATCATAACAGATCCGAGCCTAGCCTCTATTAAAAGTTGTATGAATATTGATTTAATTGTGTTAAATATTTCTCCTATGTGGGTTAAATATCTTTATATTATATCTTGGTTAGGTAGGAGACATATTCCAAATTTTTAAATCGAAATTTAGCACTATTGACTTTGGGTTCTTAATCTAATTCCATTTTTTCTTAACATTTTACTAGTTTTTCTGTTTTATATTAGCTTATTATGGGTGTATGTTTGCTACTAAGTATAGGTGGGAGTGTATGCATGTTTGAAAGGAATCTTGTATTTAAGTGAGCTGGAAATGCATTTGTTTTTGAGATAGAATACAACCTAATTGCAGTAAAGGTGAACAAGGAAGGAAAACTTGTCTTTTCCACCTCTCTTTCACAATTTCTAGTGAGATTTTTTCGATTGTATCATCTATATGGTGGATGTAGGCTTTGTTTTCTTCTTCTCACTCTCTCGTGTCTTCATTTTAATTTTATTGTAAATTTTTTGTTTTCTTGTTCTAGAAAATTTCAATATTGATTTTCTAATTTTCAGTTAAATCATTAATTCTATATAATATACTTGTTTCTTAGTGTTATATAAAATTGTTAAGTTAGTCCATGTCGTATTTCCATACAATTTATAGACTATGGAGTTATGTGGTTATTTCTGGTGCATTTTAGAATAAAAAATTCAATGGGGCAACAGTTAAAATTTGTGTTAATATGAACACTAATTGTAGTATTTTTCCTTAATTTGTACACTATAGTATTTTGGAAGTTGAAGGACAACAAGGTGAAAAGAAAGCAACAAATAACTAGTTTAGATACTGCAATTTCTATACTGTTTAGACACTAAACAATCATATAGTCTATACAAAAACATATATTATATGTAAATACATTGTCAACAATTATTTAGACGTCTAAAATTAATATTTAAGATATTCAGATATAGTATCAATGATAACACCATGTCACTTATCATCTAGATCTCTACAAAACTAACTCTTCCTCTCTTGACATTTACACGCTCTCCCAGAATTTTCCTATGTTAAACCTATTAAATTAAATATGTAAAAGAAATAAATTCATTAAAATTTAATGTGCATGTATTGCATATGTTATGGGAGTTATGTTCCACTCAAATGCAATAAAGGGAAGCAACTCGTTTTCTCCAACATTTAGTCCATGTGTTTGATTTTTTTCCAGTCTTATTAGGTGGGATTGGGCTGAGTTGTTTCACTTTTTTTTTTGTTATTTTATCTTGTTAAGTATATAATTTTTTTATTTTGTATTTTGTATCCTTAACTTTTTAAAGTAATTTATGGATTATGGCACAACCTTGAGTTGCATTATATCCCTACCTAAGTTGTAATATCAAAAATCATTTATGGAAATATTCATCTTCCTTGAAAAGATATGTAACTTACACATGAGATCTTCTGACTGTGATTATAAATACTTTACATGGACAAGAAATAACACAACCTCGAACGTCATTAGCAACGATGTTGAAAGCAACATAACAAAGTAGTCGTTGTTAAAGTTTATTTAGCAACAAGCTGGAAATGGTTGTCATTGTTAATAAGAAAAGAGGATAATATTATAGCATCAAAGGAGAAATTCTTTGCTCATGTCAATTAATTCCAAAAAATATTATTTTTAATAAAATTATGACGACAGTAATGACTGGTCATCGCCAGTGATATCTAATAATATAAATGGAGCTAAATACCATACTAATACAATCCGACAAGTCCTTATCGTCTAAAAATTACCCTAAGAACTCCTAGTGGTATCAAAATACACTCACCAAATATGCTTTCCTTTTATGTGAATGAGCCTGATTCTCTCAACATTTTTCCGCGTAAAAAATATATAAATTCCCTTGTATATATTAAAATTTGTATTTGTTATTCTTATTCGATTTGTGTTCTTAATTATTCTTTCTCAATTTCATTTTATTTAAGTTACTATTATAACCTTTTCAACCAAAAGATTTAATAAAGTCTGAGCTTTAAGCTCCAGTTATACGGTAAGGATTGAAAAAGTGCTTATAGAGGAACCATAATGTAATACAAAGAAAGATCTATAAATTCTCTCAAATCTTATATATTTATATCAAAACAAAATTCAGACATGTGTAATAAGGTTTAAAATTCCTACAACGTCATTGTACCAGTGTTTATAGAACACCTTGTTGTTATATTAATATATATGATTTCTGAAATAGTTAGAATCTTTATCACTTATATTTTGAAAAAAATGTTGAAGTATAAATCATGACACCTAATATAATTGACAATTTACATTGCTTGAGCTATGGAATGGTGAGGGGAGTAAATGGTATTTTTGAGCATACATGGATCACAACACTAAAATATTAAATCAATAATTGAAGCACAAGGAGTTAGCTTGCAACCTCGATGTTATCCACGTTACTTTGTATAAAGCCTTGTAAACTATCCAGGTTGAATCCTAATTTTGTGTTCACCTATGTGATCTAAACATAATAAGTCCATATACCGTGACCAATTAGCAAATGTGAAATATTTTTGGGCAAGTTCGGATCTTAGTTTTCATGCTTTGATATGGAACAATCAGAATCGAAAAAAGGTTACGATTCATGTTTTCTTAATTATACTTTGTATTTTCTATAAACCGAGTCCTTATAGTGCAAACAAAAAAGGGCTGGTACCTACGGGTGCTATTAAATTTTTTATTTTGGTTCTAAATTGCTTGTGTGAACGTTGTCGAAAGTATTTACATACAACTTTTTATTAACTTAATCAACCAAAGCATATTCATACCAACAGAAACCAAGATCTTTGTGTTGTCTTATATACGATACCAAATTTCAATTCTTTGGTTTCCAAAAAAGATAAAATCGATACCAGGTTTGCATATATACTTTAAATGACGGCACAAGAATTCTTTCACACAATCCATAAAAACTGTCTACGATCTATAATATATTCAGCACACCCATAGTTTCAGAGCACTTTAAACTTGTGTAGTTTTGTGTTTGACTTGTCTATAGTGATATTGCCCATGTAGTCGTGAACATGTTCAAGTACATTCAGAGGAACAATGTTTAAATTTTTTTGTACGGAGGGGGGGGGGTTAACGACCATCTTGCATCACAAAAATTACCGAACGGAAAGCGTTATTCTAACCCACAAGGAACGAGTCTAGGACAACTATCTCAAAAAAACTTGGTTATTGCAACGAAATGATCAATATACTTAAAAGGCTACACAACACATTAATCCCACGTAAAAAAATCATAAATGACTGGCAATATTTTACGCAACCACATCAATATAAGAACAATATTTATTAATAAACTTATGTACTAAAACTAAATAAAACTGTATGAAATGGGTAAAAACCCATCAACATTAATAATGTTTGCGTGTTTCGATCTGAACATGTAAAAGATTATCTTCACTAAAACAACTTCGTAGCACCAAACAAAAACACTCATAGATCACAAATAAGAGTGTCAATGAAAATAAACACATCGGATGTCATATATGTTATAAGTTTTAATGACAATTGGCATAAACCTATCACAATATATAACTTTACGAGTTTAAATAACAATGGATAAAAACCAACAACACTGATTCTGATGTCAATATTAAAAGCGACATAAAAAACATTGCGAAACTGATGAAATAACATAATAAAACTCCAGATTAGATGAACAAAAAAGTCAAATAAATAGTTCAAACTGAAGAACAAATATGTTATTATGATTCTTATATCTAAGATAAAACAAAAATAAAAAATTGCTAAATACATGCTCGAAGGTTGTAAACAAGAAAATTTAAGGTTAAACATGCTGTTATAAACATAATTTACAAAAAAAACATAATACGCAAGCGAAAAATAAACATAAAGGAAAAAATAAAACAAAATTCAAACTTGGAAATCACGTGACGATCAAAAGATCCATGATAGTGATGATTGCTTGAGGTTTAACGACCGTAAATAGTTGTCCTCTACTTAAGGATTAACGACTGTGATATGGTAGAACTTGAATTTCAAAAATGTATGGAGAGAAGATGAAGTTTAGAGTTCGAGTTCGTGTAATTTAGCTAATAATTAATCTTGAATGATTTTTTACTGTATTGATCTTAAACTTTTTGCGAGTGGGTTGGTTCGTTTACATCCTATACTTTACTTTGTGGTTTTTGTCCTTGTTCTGTTGTACATTTATAAAATAAAAAACACCATATAAGATATGAAAAAAAACATATTTCGGTATTAACAAGACCACTTCCGGATGACATGTTTGGGAGACAAAACACATTACCTTTCCGGATGAGAGGCAAATTATCATGCATAGTAAAAATAATGTAACATCAGCTATGTGGTAGTGGAATTTGCAAAGTAAAGAGTTGGTCAATGATATATAGTGTAGAGTAAAAATGCCGTCTTCCATGTAAAAAATGTGGACTATACAAAATTATTTAGTATACAAACCTGATATGAAAATAATTAAAGATATAGGTGAGTTCATCAATTCTAGTCCTTTTAAAGTGAAAGTTCGTATTTTATCAACATATTTTATCCGAGAATGGGGAGCTGAAGGAGTTAGTGGAGTCTTAAATTTTCGCAAACAATTAAAATAGTAAGGTAGACAAAATATGCGTGGTTTTAGATCTATACGGATGGATGCTTTAATTAAGCGAGCAAATAAGCTTTAATTTGGGATATGAATGGGGATTTTTTTATGTTAATTTACTGGCGTGAGTGAACTTGACTACTTCTAAGCACTATATATTGGAGTTAAGATAATCACAGAGATTCACATAGATTTTTGCAAGTGAGACTGGCCTATTATGGAGATATCTCACCAGAGTTAGGTTCGGTTCAACAACCCTTAGAATAGTAATAGACAACCTTTAAGGGTTTATCAAGAATTCTATTACCGACCATTAGTCTCAAATATGTGAGAAAAAAGACAATTGTATAAATTCAAATTCTAGTATTATAAATATTATTTTCTTTTCTTTCAAATAAAAAACAAACTTGAACTGTGAAAAAAAATCAAAATATTAATTGATGTATAACTATAGTGACAACCTACATAGTGTGGGGGAGGGGGTGTCTTCATAGCGCACCCTAATTTTACAATTTTTAAAATGTTTAATAAAAACCATTCTAACGCCTTATTCTGACACCTTCTCCTAAGTGTTATAAATTCACTCCCCTCACTCTTCACTAAATTTTAAAATTCATCTAATTATTTTTAATTTCTTTTATCATTTACTAGTTATAATATATAGACTTATAATAATTCAAAAAAAACTAATATCAGAATTTATAGTGTAATTTTTTTATATAGAAAGCCTTAGAACAAATTTTTTATAATATTGATACCTATATTACAATTAGGTCAAACAAATTCGAGGTCCCATTAGATATTTCTTACTCACCTCATATTTTCTATTACCAAATTACTCTTTGACATGTAGTATATAATGATGTAGGGAACTTAAATAAAAGAGTAATAAAATAGCTGAGAATAAATAATAGAATGAGGCAACTACGGCAAATAGGGTATTTGGGATTTCTTAGAGGGTGGTTGCCCACACATTTAGTTCTGTTTTTTGCCTATGATTTCTTCTATTAGAACACTAAATTTAACAACCCTCATGGCCTTATTGCGACCTAAGTTCTAAGATTGTTGAACATGCCATTGCATTTAATTTTTTATTACTTTATTTTTGAGTTATATGTAAAGATCTGACCTATATGGTGTGACAACCTACCTAATATTTGTGGGTTTTCATCCATGACGTGGTTAAATCTATCCTTTTGTTTTGAGATTTGATAAAATTAGTCCATGTGTTTAGTCAAATATCGAGGTTGTGATGATTTTTTTTCTTTTAAAATTATTTTTTTCGGAGCTATTTTATGAGTTGATTTAGATGATCCGACCAATAACTTGGCGGGGCAACCTAATTGTTGGGTTTGCAATCTTGGTGTGGTTAGACTCTTTATTTGCCTCCAATCATAAGAGCCTCTATTAAAAAAAAGTTGTACGGATATTAATTTAATTGTGTTAAATATTTCTCCTATGGGGGTTAAATATCTTTATATTATATCTTGGTTAGCTAGGAGACATATTCCAGATTTTTAAATCAAATTTTAGCACTATTGACTTTGGGTTTTTTAATCTAGTTCCATTGTTTCTTAATGTTTCACTAGTGTTTCTGTTTTATATTAGCTTATTATGCCTGTCTGTTTGCTTGTAAGTATATGTGAGAAGTTCTGCATGTTTGGAAGGAATCTTGTATTTGAGTGAGCTGGAAATGCATTTGTTTTTGAGATAGAATACAACCTAATTGCAGTAAAGGTGAAGAAGGAAGGAAAAATTGTCTTTTCCACCTCTCTTTCACAATTTTTAGTGAGATTTTTTCGATTGTATCCTCTATATGGTGGATGTACGCTTTGTTATCTTCTTCTCACTCCCTCGTGTCTTCATTATAATTTTATTGATTTTTTTTTGTTTTCTTGTTCTAGATAATTTCAATATTGATTTTCTAATTTTTAGTAAAATCATTAATTCTATATAATATATTTGTTTCTTAGTGTTTTATAAAATTGTTAAGTTAGTCCATGTCGTATTTCCATACAATTTAATTATAAAATTATGAGATTAGTAAATATCCTCTCAAACTTGTGGATTTTAGTTTGTTCTATCATGTTTACTTGAATTTTAAATTTAGTCCCTAGAATATGTCATATTTATAGAATATGGAGTTATGTGGTTATTTCTGGTACATTTTAGAATAAAAAATTCAATGGGGCAACCGTTAAAATTTGTGTTAATATGAACACTAATTGTAGTATTTTTCCTTAATTTGTACACTATAGTATTTTGGAAGTTGAAGGACAGCAACAAAAAACTAGTTTAGATACTGCAATTTCTATACTGTTTAGTCTTTACAAAAACATCAATTATATGTAAATACATTGTCAAAAATTATTATTTAGATGTGTAAACTTTACATTTAAGATATTCAGATACAGTATCTAAGATATTCACTTATGATCTAGATTTCTACAAAACTAACTCTTCCTCTCACTTCCTCTCTTATCATTTACACCCTCTCCAAAATTTTTCCTATCTTAAACCTAATAAATTATATATGTAAAAGGAATAAATGCATAAAAATTTAATGTGCATGTATTGCATCCGTTAAGCGAGTTATGTTCCACTCAAATGCAATAAAGGGAAGCAACTCGTTTTCTCCACCATTTAGTCAATGTGTTTTATTTTTTTTTCCACGTCGTATTAGGTGGGATTGGGTTGAGTTGTTTCACTTTATTTATTAATAGTTTTTTTGTTATTATATCTTGTTAAGTATCTAATTTGTTTATTTTATTTTGTATCCTTAACTTTTTAAAGTAATTTATGGATTATGACACAACCTTGAGTTGCATTATACCTAAGTATTATATCAAAAATGATTATTGGAAATATTCATCTTCCTTGAAAAGATATGTAACTTACACATGAGATCTTCCGATTGTGATTCTAAAGACTTTACATGGACAAGAAATAACACAACCTCGAACGTCATTAGCAACGATGTTGAAAGCAACATAACAAAGTAGTCGTTGTTAAAGTTCATTTAGCAACAAGCTGGAAATGGTTGTCATTGTTAATAAGAAAAGAGGATAATATTATAGCATCAACGGAGACATTATTTTCTCATGTCAATTAATTCCAAAAAATATTATTTTTAATAAAATTCTGACGACATATAAACAGAGCTAAATACCAAAGACCACCCTGTGGTCTACTAATACAATCTGCCAAGTACCTATCGTCTAAAAATTACACTAAGAACTCCTAGTGGTATCAAAATACAGTCACCAAATATACTTCATCCCATTGTTAGATTACCTTTGGCATATGCGTTCCTTTTATGTGAATCAGCCTGATTCTCTCAATATTTTTCCACATAAAAAAAACATAAATTCCCTTGTAGATATTAAAATATGTAATTATTATTCTTATTCGATTAGTGTTCTTAGATATTCTTTCTCAATTTTATTTAATTTAAATTACTATTATAACATTATACAAAGAATGATTTAATAAAGTCTGATAGTATTGAAAAAGTGCTTATAGAGGAACCATAATGTAATACAAAGAAAGATCTATAAATTCTCTCAAATCTTATATATTTATATCAAGAAGAAATTCAAACATGTGTAATAAGGTTTAAAATTTCTATAATGTCATTGTACCGTAGACATTCATAGCAAGAACAATGTTTATAGAACACCTTGTTGTCATATTAATATATATGACTTTCTGAAATAGTTAGAATCTTTATCACTTATATTTTGAAAAAAATGTTGAAAATTCAATCATGACAATTAATACAATTGACAATTTACATTGCTTGAGCTATGGAATGGTGAGGGGAGGAAATGATATTTTTGAGCATACATGGATCACAACACTAAAATATTAAATCAATAATTGAAGCACAAGGAGTTAGCTTGCAAACTCGATGTTATCCACATTACTTTGTATAAATCCTTGTCAACTATCCAGGCTGAATCCTAATCTGGTTCGCATATCTGATCTAAACATATTAAGTCCATATACCGTGACTAGTTAGCAAATGTGAAATATTTTTTGGCAAGTTCGGATCTTAGTTCTCATGCTTTGATATGGAACAATCAGAATCGAAAAAAGTTTACGATTCATGTTTTTCTTCATTATACTTTGTATTTTCTATAAACCGAGTCCTTATAGTAAAAACAAAAAAGGTCTTCAGTAGACATGGTACCTACGGCGCTATTAAATTATTTGATTTGGTTCGAAATTTATTGTGTGAACGTTGTTGAAAGTCTTTACATACAACTTTTTATTACCTTAATCAACCGAAGCATATACATACCAACAAAAACCAAGATTTTTGTGCTTCTTATATACGATACCAATTTTAAAATTCTTTTTTTTCCAAAAAAGATAAAATCGATACCGGGTTTGCATATGTACTTTAAATGACGGCACACGAACTCTTTCACACCACCCATAAAAACTGACTACGACCTATAATATATTTAGCACACCCATAGTCTCAGAGCACTTTAAACTTGTGTAGTCTTGTGTTTGACTTGTCTATAGTGACATTGCCCATGTAGTCGTGAACATGTTCTAGTATATTCAGAGGAACACTGTTTAAATTTTTTAGTAGGTAGGGGGGGTTTGATCATCGGGAACCTTAATTATATATTTAACAAGAATATCAATGTCGCATTCCCTATCACGATTAAAAAACTAGATTATAATCGCAAAATCAGACTCAACGACCATCTAACATCACAAATAATTACCGAACGCAAAGTGTTATTCTAACCCACAAAGACAGAGTCTAGGCCAACTATCTCAGAAAAACTTGGTAATCGCAACGAAATAATAAATATACTTAAAAGGCTACATAAAACTTTAATCCCACGTACAAAAATCATAAATGACTGGCAATATTTTATAGAACCGCGTCAAAATAAGAACAATATTTATTAATAAACATATGTACTAAAACCAAATAAAACTGTATGAAATGGGTAAAAACCCATCAACATTATTAATGTTTGTGTGTTTCGATCTGAACAAGTAAAAGCTTATCTTCACTAAAACAGCTTCGGAGCACCAAACAAAAACACTCATAGATCACAAATAAGATTGTCAATGAAAATAAAACACATCGGACGTCATATATGTTATAAGTTTTAATGACAATTGGCATAAACCTATCACAATATATAACTATTATGAGTTTAAATAACAATGTATAAAGACCAACAACACTCATTCTGATGTCAATATTAAAAGAAACATAAAAAACATTGCGAAACTGATGAAATAACATATAAAACTCCAGATTAGATGAACAAAAGATACAAATAAATAGTTCAAACTGAAGAACAAATATGTTATGATGATTCTTATATCTAAGATAAAACAAAAATAATTTTTTTTTAAAAACATGCTTGAAGGTTGTAAACAAGAAAATTTAAGGTTAAACATTCTATATTATAAACATAATTTACAAAAAAAATTACACGCAAGCGAAAAATAAACATAAAGGTAAATATGGAACAAAATTCACACTTGGAAATCACGTGACGATCAAAAGCTCCATGATAATTATGATTGCTTGAGTTTTAACGACCGTAAATAGTTGTCCTCTACTTAAGGATTAATGACTGTGATATGGTAGAACTTGAATTTCAAAAATGTATGGCGAAAAGATGAAGTTTGGAGTTCGAGTTCGTGTCATGTAGCTAAATAATTAATCTTGAATGATTTTTTACTGTAATGATCTTAAACTTTTTGTGAGTGGGTTGGTTCGTTTACGTCCTATACTTTCCTTTGTGGTTTTTGTCCTTGTTCTGTTGTACATATATAAAATAAAAAACATAATATAATATATGTAACAACAAAAATATACTTATTTCAAAATTAACAAGACCACTTTCGTATGACAGGCTTGGGAGACAAAACACATTAACTTCTCAGATGAGGGGGTAATTTGCGTGCATGGTAAAAATAACGCGACATCAGGTATGTGGTTGAGGAATTTGCAAAGCAAATAGTTGGTCAACGATATATAGTGTAGAGTAAATATGTCGACTTCTATGTCAAATATGTTGACTATACAAAATTATTTAGTATTCAAACCTGATATGAAATTGATTAAAGAAGTAGGTGAGTTAATCAATTCTAGTTCTTTTAAAGTGAAAGTTCGTATTTTATCAAGATATTTTATCCGAGAATGGGGAGCTAAAGGAGATGGTAGAGTCGTACTTTCCGCAAACAATTAAAATAGTAAGATAGACAAAATATGCGTGGTTTTAGATTTATACGGATGGATGCTTTTATTAAGCGAGAAAATAGGATTTAATTTGGGGATTATTTTAGGATATGAATGGGGATTTTTTTATGCTGATTTACTGGTGCAAGTGAACTTGACTAGTTCTAAGCACTATACATTGGACTTAAGATAATCACAGAGATGCACATATATTTTTGCAAGTGAGACTGGCCTGTAAGAGTTAGACATTGTGAAGAATGTTGTGAACTTTAGGATTCACATCGTGCACCCGAGCGAGATTTTGGGGTTATAGGGTTGAAATATGAACTTTATGTTGTGTCAAACATACCCATAGAGGAAAATACAACTATGGATTTATCAGCTTCCTAAGGAATGAGCACTTCCGGATATGAGATTAGTGCAATACCCTCTGGAAAATTTATGGAGATATCTCACCAGAGTTAGGTTCGGTTTAACAACACTTAGAATAGTAATAGACAACCTTTAAGGGTTTATCAAGACTTCTATTACCGACCATTAGTCTCAAATATGTGAAATAAATGACAATTGTATAAATTCAAATTCTAGTATTATAAATATTATATTTTTTCTTTCAAATAAACAACAAACTTGAACTTTGAAAAAAATTCAAAATATTAATTGAAGTATAACCATAGTGACAACCTACATAGTGCCGGGGGAGGGGGTGTCTTCATAGCGCACCCTAATTTTACAATTTTTAAAATGTTTAATAAAAATCAATCTGACGCCTTATTCCGACACCTTCTCAAGTGTTATAAATTCACTCCCTTCACACTTCACTAAATTTTAAAATTCATCTCATTATTTTTACTTTCTTTTATCATTTACTAGTTATAATATATTTACTTATACTAATTCATAAAAAAAGTTAATATTGAATTTATAGTGTAATTGTTTTTAATATAGGAGCCCTTAGAACAATTTTTTTGTAATATTGATACCTATATTACAATTAGGTCAAACAAATTCCAGGTCCCATTAGATATTTCTTACTCATCTCATCTTTTCAATTACCAAATTACCCTTTGATATGTAGTATATAATGATGCAGGGAACTTAAATAAAAGAGTAATAAAATAGCTCAGAATAAATAATAGAATGAGGCAACTACGGCAACTAGGGTTTTTGGGATTTCTTAGAGGGTGGTTGCCCAAACCTTTTGTTCTGTTTTTTGCCCATGATTTCTTCCATCAAACCCTAAATTAAAGAACCCTCATGTCCTCATTGCGACGTCGTTGAACATTACATTACATTTAATTTTCTATTACTTTATTTTTGAGTTATATGAGAAAGATCTGGCCTATATGGTGTGACAACCTACCTAATGTTTGTGGGTTTTCAGCCATGACGTTATTAAATCTTTATATTATCCTTTTGTTTTCAGATTTGATACAATTAGTCCCTATGCTTAGTAAAATATCGAGGCTGTGATGATTTTTTTTCTATTACAATTATTTATTTCTGAGCTATTTTGTGAGTAGATTTTAGATGATCCGACCCGTAACTTGGCGGGGTAACCTAATTGTTGGGTTTGCAGCCATGGCGTGGTTAGACTCTTTATTTGCCTCCAATCATAACAGATCTGAGCCTCTATTAAGAGTTGTATGAATATTGATTTAATAGTGTTAAATATTTCTCCTATGGGGGTTAAATATCTTTATATTATATCTTGGTTAGCTAGGAGACATATTCCAGATTTTTAAATAGAAATTTAGCACTATTGTCTTTGGGTTCTTAATCGAATTCCATTGTTTCTTAATGTTTCACTAATGTTTCTGTTTTATATTAGCTTATTATGAGTGTCTGTTTGCTTCAAAGTATAGGTGGGAATTTCTGCATGTTTAGATGGAATCTTGTATTTGAGTGAGCTGGAAATGCATTTGTTTTTGAGATAGAATACAACCTAATTGCAGTAAAGGTGAACAAGGAATGAAAACTTGTTTTCCACCTCTCTTTCACAATTTCTAGTGAGACTTTTTCGACTGTATCCTTTATATGGTGGATGTAGGCTTTGTTGTCTTCTTCTCACTCCCTCTTGTCTTCATTATAATTTTATTGTAAATTTTTTGTTTTCTTGTTCTTGATAATTTCAATATTGATTTTCTAATTTTCAGTTAAATCATTAATTCTATATAATATATTTGTTTCTTAGAGTTTTATTAAATTGGTAAGTTAGTCCATGTTGTATTTCCATACAATTTATAGACTATGGAGTTATGTGGTTATTTCGAGTGCATTTTAGAATAAAAAATTCAATGGGGGCAACAGTTACAATTTGTGTTAATATGAACACTAATTGTAGTATATTTCCTTAATTTGTACACTATAGTATTTTGGAAGTTGAAGGACAGCAAGGTGAAAAGAAAGCAACAAATAACTAGTTTAGATACTGCAATTTCTATACTGTTTAGACATTAAACAATCATATAGTCTATACAAAAACATATATTATATGTAAATACACTATCAATAATTATTTAGACATCTAAAATTCATATTTAAGACATTCAGATACAGTATCAATGATAACACCATGTCACTTATCATCTAGATTTCTACAAAACTAACTCTTCCTCTCTTATCATTTACACGCTCTCCCAGAATTTTCCTATGTTAAACCTATTAAATTAAATATGTAAAATGAATAAATTCATTAAAATTTATTGTGCATGTATTGCATCCGTTATGGGAGTTATATTCCACTCAAATGCAATAAAGGGAAGCAACTCGTTTTCTCAACCATTTAGTCCATGTGTTTGATTTTTTTTCCAGTCGTATTAGGTGGGATTGGGCTGAGTTGTTTCACTTTATTAATTAATATTTTTTTTAATTTTATCTTCTTAAGTATCTAATTTTTTTTTATTTTGTATTTTGTATTCTTAACTTTTTAAAGTAAATTATGAATTATGGCACAACCTTGAGTTGCATTATATCCCTACCTAAGTGTAATATCAAAATCATTATTGGAAATATTCATCTTCCTTGAAAAGATATGTAACTTACACATGAGATCTTCCGATTGTGATTATAAATACTTTACATGGACAAGAAATAACGCAACCTCTAACGTTATTAGCAACGATGTTGAAAGCAACATAACAAAGTAGTCGTTAAAGTTCATTTAGCAACAAGCTGGAAATGGTTGTCTTTGTTAATAAGAAAAGAGGATAATATTATAGCATCAAAGGAGACATTCTTTGCTCATGTCAATTAATTCCAAAAAATATTATTTTTACGACAGTAATGACTGGTCATCGCCAGTTATATCTAATAATATTAATGGAGCTAAATACCATACTAATACAATCCGACAAGTCCTTATCGTCTAAAAATTACACTAAATTCCCTTGTATAAATTAAAATTTGTATATATTATCCTTATTCGATTTTTGTTCATAATAATTCTTTTTCAATTTCATTTTATTTAAATTACTATTATAACCTTTTACAACAAAAGATTTAATAAAGTCTGAGCTTTAAGCTCCAGTTATACGGTAAGGATTGAAAAAGTGCTTATAAGGAACCATAATGTAATACAAAGAAAGATCTTTAAATTCTCTCAAATCTTATATATGAATATTAAAACGAAATTCAAACATGTGTTATAAGGTTTAAAATTCCTATAACGTCATTGTACTGCACACATTCATAGCAAGAACAATGTTTATAGAACACCTTGTTGTTATATTAATATATATGACTTTCTGAAATAGTTAGAATCTTTATCACTTATATTTTGAAAAAAATGTTGAAATATCAATCATAACAATTAATATAATTGACAATTTACATTGCTTGAGATATCGAATGGTGAGGGGAGGAAATGATATTTTTGAGCATACATGGATCACAACACTAAAATATTAAATCAATAATTGAAGCACAAGGAGTTAGCTTGCAACCTCGATGTTATCCACGTTACTTTGTATAAAGCATTGTAAAATATCCAGGCTGAATCCTAATGTGAAATATTTTTGGGTAAGTTCGGATCTTAGTTCTCCTGCTTTGATATGGAACAATCAGAACCGAAAAAAGGTTACGATTCATGTTCTTCTTCATTATACTGTGTATTTTCTATAAACCGAGTCCTTATAGTACAAACAAAAAAGGGCTTCAGTAGACCGGACTAGTACCTACGGTGCTACTGAATTTTTTGTTTTGGTTCTAAATTTCTTGTGTGAACGTTGTTGAAAGTATTTACATACAACTTTTTATTACCTTAATCAACCGAAGCATATACATACCAACAGAAACCAAGCTTTTTGTGCGTCTTATATACGATACCGAATTTCAATTATTTGTTTTCCAAAAATGATAAAATCGATACCGGGTTTGCATATATACTTTAAATGAAGGCAGAAGAACTCTTTCACACCACCCATAAAAATTGTCTACGACCTATAATATATTCAGCCCACCCATAGTTTCAGAGCACTTTAAACTTGTGTAGTCTGGTGTTTGACTTGTCAATAGTGATATTGCCCATGTAGTCGTGAACATGTTCAAGTACATTCAGAGGAACAATGTTTAAATTTTTTAGTAGGGAGGGGGTGTTTGATCATTGGGAACCATAATTATATAATTAACAAGATTATCAATGTCCACTTCCTAACACGATTAAAAAACTAGATTATAATCGCAAAATATACTCAACGACCATCTTGCATCACAAAAATTACCGAACGAAAAGAGTTATTCTATCCCACAAGGACTGAGTCTAGGCCAACTATCTCAAAAAAACTTGGTAATTGCAACGAAATAATCAATATACTTAAAAGGCTACATAACACTTTAATCCCACGCAAAAAAATCATAAATGACTAACAATATTTTACACAACCGCATCAAAATAAGAACAATATTTATTAATAAACTTATGTACTAAAACCAACTAAAACTGTATGAAATGGGTAAAAACCCATCAACATTAATAATGTTTGTGTGTTTCGATCTGAACAGGTAAAAGCTTATCTTCACTAAAATAGCTACGTCATATATGTTATAATTTTAATGACAATTGGCATAAACCTATCAAAATATATAACTATTACGAGTTTAAATAACAATGGATAAAAACCAACAACACTCATTCTGATGTCAATATTAAAAGAAACATAAAAAACATTGCGAAACTGATGAAATAACATATAAAATTCAAAAATAGATGAACAATAGAGACAAATAAATAGTTCAAACTGAAGAACAAATATGTTATGTTGATTCTTATATCTATGATAAAACAAAAATAAAAAATTGTTAAATACATGCTCGAAGGTTGTAAACAAGAAAATTTAAGGTTAAACATGTTGTTATAAACATAATTTACAAAAAAACATAATACGCAAGCGAAAAATAAACATATAGGAAAAAATAGAACAAAAATCAAACCTGGAAATCACGTGACGATCAAATGCTCCATGATAGTGATGATTGCTTGAGCTTTAACGACCGTAAATAGTTGTCATCTACTTAAGGGTTAACGACTGTGATATGGTAGAACTTGAATTTCAAAAATATATGGAGATAAGATGAAGTTTGGAGTTCGAGTTCGTGATATTTAGCTAAATAATTAATCTTGAAATATTTTTTACTGTAATGATCTTAAACTTTTTGCGAGTGGGTTGGTTCGTTTAAGTCCTATACTTTCCTTTGTGGTTTTTGTTCTTGTTCTGTTGTACATATATAAAATAAAAAGAACCATATAAGATATGAAAAAAAACTTATTTCAGTATTAACAAGACCACTTTCGTATGACATGTTTGGGAGACAAAACACATTATCTTCTCGGATGAGAGGCGAATTAGCATGCATAGTAAAAATAATGTGACATCAGCTATGTGGTGGAGGAATTCACGAAGTAAAGAGTTGGTGAACGATATATAGTGTAGAGTAAAAATGTCGACTTCCATGTCAAAGATGTGGACTATACATAATTATTTAGTATTCAACCTTGAAATGAAATTAATTAAAGAAGTAGGTGAGTTCATCAATTCTAGTTCTTTTAAAGTGAAATTTCGTATTTTATCAAGAGATTTTATCCGAGAATAGGGAGCTGAAGGAGTTAGTGGAGTCGTAATTTTTCGCAAATAATAAAAATAGTAAGGCAGACAAAATATGCATGGTTTAAGATATATACGGATGGATTCTTTTATTAAGCGAGCAAATAGGCTTTAATTTGGGGATTATTTTGGGATATGAATGGTTATTTTTTTATACTGATTTACTAGCGTGAGTGAACTTGACTAGTTCTAAACACTATACAATGGACTTAAGATAATCACAGAGATGCACACAGATTTTTGCAACTGAGACTGGTCTGTAAAAGTTAGACATTGTGAAGAATGTTGTGAACTTTATGGATTCGCATTCTGCACCCGGGCGAAATTGTGGGGATAAAGGGTCGAAATATGAACTTTAAGTTGGTTCATACATATCTATAGAGGAAAATACAATTACGAATTTATTAGCTTGGCTAAGGAATGAGTATTTCTAGATATGAGATTAGTGCAATACCCTCTGGGAAACTTATGGAGATATCTCACCAGAGTTAGGTTCGGTTTAACAACACTTAGAATAGTAATAGACAACCTTTAAAGGTTTATCAAGACTTCTATTACCGACCATTAGTCTCAAATATGTGAAAAAATAGACAATTATATAAATTCAAATTCTAGTATTTATAAATATTATTTTCTTATCTTTCAATTAAACAACAAAATGAACTTTGAAAAAAAATCAAAATATTAATTGAAGTATAACCATAGTGACAACCTACATGGTGCCGGGGGAGGGGGTGTCTGACTAATTTTTCAATTTTAAAAATGTTTAATAAAACCATTCTAACGCCTTCTCCTAAGTGTTATAAATTCACTCCCCTCACTCTTCACTAAATTTTAAAATTCATCTCATTATTTTTAATTTCTTTTATCATTTACTAGTTATAATATATTGACTTATACTAATTCAAAAAAAAGCTAATATCAGAATTTACAGTGTAATTTTTTTAATATAGAAAGCATTAGAACATTTTTTTATAATATTAATATTTATATTACAATTAGGTCAAACAAATTCCAGGTCCCATTAGATATTTCTTACTCACCTCATCTTTCCTATTACCAAATCACCCTTTGACATTTAGTATATAATGATATAGGGAACTTAAATAAAAGAGTAATAAAATAGCTAAGAATAAATAATAGAATGAGGCAACTAGTTTTTGGGATTTCTTAGAGGGTGGTTGTCCAAACCTTTTGTTTGTTTTTGCCCATGATTTCTTCCATCAGAACCCTAAATTTAACAACCCTCATGGCCTCATTGCAACGCCAAAGTTCTAAGATCGTTGAACATGCCATTACACTTTATATTTTATTACTTTATTTTTGAGTTATATGAGAAAGATCTAACCTATATGGTGTGGCAACCTACCTAATGCTTGTGGGTTTTCCGTCATGACGTGGTTAAATCTTTATATTATCCTTTTTTTTCAGATTTGATACAATTAGTCCCTATGTTTAGTCAAATATCGAGGCTGTGATGATTTTTTTTCTTTTAATTTTTTTATTTCTTAGCTATTTTATGAGTAGATTTAGATGATCCGCCCAGTAACTTGGCTGGGCAACCTAATTGTTGGGTTTGCAGCCATGGGCGTGTTTAGACTCTTTATTTGCCCCCAATCATAACAAATCTGAGCCTCTATTAAAAGTTGTATGAATATTGATTTAATTGTGCTAAGTATTTCTCCTATAGGGGTTAAATATCTTTATATTATATCTTGGTTAGCTAGGAGACATATTACAGATTTCTAAATCGAAATTTAGC
The DNA here is from genome assembly GCA_029959085.1 of Nemophila menziesii. Taxonomy (NCBI): domain Eukaryota; kingdom Viridiplantae; phylum Streptophyta; class Magnoliopsida; order Boraginales; family Hydrophyllaceae; genus Nemophila; species Nemophila menziesii. Next base: position 21,499,142 of record JARWIR010000021.1, read on the forward strand.
ACTATCGACTTCGGGTTCTTAATCTAATTCCATTGTTTCTTAATGTTTCACTAATGTTTCTGTTTTATATTAGCTTATTATGCGTGTCCGTTGCTTCTAAGTATAGGTCAGAATTTCTGCATGTTTAGAAGGAATCTTGTATTTGAGTAAGCTGGAAATGCATTTATTTTTGAGACATAATACAACCTAATTGCAGTAAAGGTGAACAAGGAAGGAAAACTTGTCTTTTCCACCTCTCTTTCACAATTTCTAGTGAAATTTTTTCGATTGTATCCTTTATATGGTGGATGTAGGCTTTGTTGTCTTCTTCTCACTCCCTCGTGTCTTCATTATAATTTTATTGTAATTTTTTTGTTTTCTTGTTCTAAATTATTTCAATATAAATTTTCTAATTTTCAGTTAGATCATTAATTCTATATAATATATTTGTTTCTTAGTGTTTTATAAAATTGTTAAGTTAGTCCATGTCGTATTTCCAAATAATTTAATAATAAAATCAGGAGATTGGAAAACATACACTCAAACTTTTGGATTTTAGTTTGTTCTATCATGTTAACTTGAATTTTAAATTTAGTCCCTAGAATATGTCATATTTATAGACTATGGAGTTATGTGGTTATTTCTGGGGCATTTTAGAATAAAAAATTCAATGGGAAAACAGTTAAAATATGTGTTAATATGAACACTAATTGTAGCATTTTTCCTTAATTTGTACACTATAGTATTTTGGAAGTTGAAGGACAGCAAGGTGAAAAGAAAGTATCAAATAACTAGTTTAGATACTGCAATTTCTATACTGTTTAGACACTAAAAAATAATATAGTCTAAACAAAAACATCTATTATATGTAAATACATTGTCAATAATTATTTAGATGTCTAACATTCACATTTAAGATATTCAGATACAGTATCCATGATAACACCATGTCACTTATCATCCAGATTTCTACAAAACTAACTCTTCCTCTCTTATCATTTACACGCTCTCCCAAAATTTGCCTATGTTAAACATATAAAATTAAATATGTAAAGGAATAAATTCATTAAAATTTGATGTGCATGTATTGCATCCGGGTGTTATGTTCCACTCAAATGCAATAAAGGGAAGCAACTCGTTTTCTCAACCATTTAGTCCATGTGTTTGATTTTTTTTCTAGTCGTATTAGGTGGGATTGGGCTTGAGTTGTTTCACTTTATTTATTAATATTTTTTTTGTTATTTTATCTTGTTAAGTATCTAATTTTTTTTTATTTTGTATTATGTATCCTTAACTTTTTAAAGTAATTTATGGATTATGGCACAACCTTGAGTTGCATTATATCCCTACCTAAGTGTTATATCAAAAATCATTATTGGAAATATTCATCTTCCTTGAAAAGATATGTAACTTACACATGAGATCTTCCGATTGTGATTATAAAGACATTACATGGACAAGAAATAACACAACCTCGAACGTCATTAGCAACGATGTTGAAAGCAACATACAAAAGTAGTCGTTGATAAAGTTCATTTAGCAACAAGCTGGAAATGGTTGTCATTGTTAATAAGAAAAGAGGATAATATTATAGCATCAACGAAGACATTATTTGCTCAAGTCAATTAATTCCAAAAAATATTATTTTTAATAAAATTATGACGACATATAAATGGAGCTAAATACCAAAGACCACCCTGTGGTCTACTAATACAATCCGCTAAGTACATATCGTCTAAAAATTACACTAAGAACTCCTAGTGGTGTCAAAATACACTCACCAAATATACTTCATCCCATTGTTAGGTTACCTTTGGCATATGCATTCCTTTTATGTGAATGAGCCTGATTCTCTCAACAATTTTCCGCATAAAAAATACATAAATTCCCTTGTATATATTAAAATTTGTATTTATTATTCTTATTCGATTTGTGTTCTTAAATATTCTTTTTCAATTTCATTTTATTTAAATTACTATTATAACATTTTACAGTGAATGATTTAATAAAGTCTGAGCTTTAAGCTCCCGTTATAATCTAAGGATTGCAAAAGTGCTTACAGAGGAACCATAATGTAATACAAAGAAAGGTCTATAAATTCTCTCAAATCTTATATATTTATATCAAAAAGAAATTCAAACATGTGTAATAAGGTTTAAAATTCCTATAATGTCATTGTACCATAAACATTCATAGCAAGAACAATGTTTATAGAACACCTTGTTGTTATATTAATATACTAGGGATAACCCGTGCCCGAGGGCACTAAATTTTGTTTAACAATATGAAAGAGAATAGAATGCAATAGTTATAGGTAATCTATTCTTCTAAATAAGTTACATATTATTTGACTGTTACTATTCGAGATAAATAATTTTAGAGTATTCTGTAATAAAAGAAAGATAATTTATTTGCACAACCAACACATATAGAAAAGTTTTAGTGAACATTACAGAAAAAATTAAGGATTTGCAGTAACTAAAAAAAATAAAAAACAGAGAAATAATTTTTGAGTAATCATTAATAAAAGAAAGCTAATTTTCTACATTAAACAAACACATACATAATATTTTAGTGAAGATTACATACAAATGAATTATTTTTTCAAAAAATATTAAGGATTTGAAAAAATAAAAATAGATCAACTATTTTAGAGTAATTACTAATAGAAGAAAGGCAATTTATTTGCACAACCAACGCATACAAAAAAGTTTTAGTGGAGATTATAAAAAATATTAAGAATTTGCAATAACTAAAAAAAATTAAAAAATAGATTAATGATTTTAGAAAAATCATTAATAAAAGAAAACTAATTTACTACTTCAAATAAACACATACTTAAATTTAGTAAAGATTTTCGTCAATCTTTAATAATGAGATATTTGGTAGTTAAAAAAGAAATATTTGAATAATGTGTTTCTTCCTAAATTATTCTTCATAATGTAACATAATTATTTTTAATGAGATATTTGGTAGTTAAGAAGGAAGTAGTGGTGATAGTTGTGGGGTGTATTATGGTTAGAATACATGTGGCAAGATCCAGATGATTTTAGATGCCATATATTTTTGCTCTAGATAAATCATGGCCACTCTTTGACTTTCGAGTTGTCCCATATAATATAGATTCCTAAATTATTCTTCATAATGTAACATAATTATTTTTAATGAGATATTTGGTAGTTAAGAAGGAAGTAGTGGTGAAAGTAGTGGGGTGTATTATGGTTAGAATACATGTGGCAAGATCCACATGGTTTTAGATGCCATATATTTTTGCTCTAGATAAATCATGACCACTCTTTAACTTTCGAGTTGTCCCATATAATATAGATATGACTTTCTGAAATAGTTAGAATCTTTATCACTTATATTTTGAAAAAAATGTTGAAATATCAATCATGACAATTAGTATAATTGACAATTTACATTGCTTGAGCTATGGAATGGTGAGGGGAGAAAATGATACTTTTGAGCACACGTGGATCACAACACTAAAATATTAAATCAATAATTGAAGCACGAGGAGTTAGCTGGCAAACTCGATGTTATCCACGTTACTTTGTATAAAGCCTTGTAAAATATCCAGGATGAATCCTAATATGGTTCGCCGATCTAATCTAAACATATTAAGTCCATATACCGTGACCGGTTAGAAAATGTGAAATATTTTTTGGCAAGTTTGGATCTTAGTTCTGATGCTTTGATATGGAACAATCAGAATCGGAAAAAGGTTACGATTCATGTTTTTCTTCATTATACTTTGTATTTTCTATAAACCAGAGTCCTTATAGTACAAACAAAAAAGGGCTTCAGTAGACCGGACTGGTCCTTATAGCGCTATTAATTTTTTTTAATTTGGTTCAAAATTACTTGGGTGAACGTTTGTTGAAAGTCTTTACATACAACTTTTTATTACCTTAATCAACCAAAACATATACATACCAACAAAAACCAAGATATTTGTGCTTCTTATATAAGTTACCAAATTTCAATTATTTGTTTTCCAAAAATGATAAAATCGATACCGGGTTTGCATATGTACTTTAAATGATGGCACATGAACTCTTTCACACCACCCATAAAAACTGACTATGACCTATAATATATTCATCCCACCCATAGTTTCAGAGCAGTTTAAACTTGTGTAGTCTTGTGTTTGACTTGTCTATAGTGATACTGCATATGTAGTCGTGAACATGTTCAAGTACATTCATAGGAACAATGTTTAAATTTTTTAGTAAGGAGGGGGGTTTAATCATCGGGAACCATAATCATATACTGAACAAGAATATCAATGTCGCATTCCCTATCACGATTAAAAAACTAGATTATATTCGCAAAATGAGACTCAATGACCATCTTGAATCACATATAATTACCGAACGGAAAGAGTTATTCTAACCCACAAGGACCGAGTCTAGGCCAACTATGTCAGAAAAACTTGGTAATTGCAACGAAATAATCAGTATACTTAAAAGGCTACATAACACTTTAATCCCACGTACAAAAGTCATAAATGACTGGAAATATTTTACACAACCGCATCAAAATAAGAACAATATTTATTAATAAACATATGTACTAAAACCATATAAAACTGTATGAAATGGGTAAAAACACATCAACATAAATAATGTTTGAGTGGTTCGATCTGAACAGGTAAAGGCTTATCTTCACTAAAACAGCTTCAGAGCACCAAACAAAAACACTCATAGATAACAAATAAGAGTGTCAGTGAAAATAAAACATATCGGACGTCATATATGTTATAATTTTTAATTACAATTGGCATAAACCTATCACAATATATAACTATTACGAGTTTAAATAACAATGGATAAAAACCAACAACACTCATTCTGATGTCCATATTGAAACAAACATAAAGAACATTGCGAAACTGATGAAATAACATATAAAACTCCAGATTAGATGAACAAAAAAGACAAATAAATAGTTCAAACTGAAGAACAAATATGTTATGATGATTCTTATATCTAAGATAAAACAAAAATAAAAAATTGTTAAATACATGCTCGAAGGTTGTAAATAAGAAAATTTAAGGTTAAACATGCTGTTATAAGCATAATTTACAAAAAAAAACATAATACGCAAGCGAAAAATAACCATAAAGGAAAAAATAGAACAAAATTCAAACTTGGAAATCAAGTGACGATCAAAATCTCCATGATAGTGATGATTGCTTGAGCTTTAACGACCGTAAATAGTTGTCCTCTGCTTAAGGATTAACAACTGTGATATGGTAGAACTTGAATTTCAAAAATGTATGGAAAGAAGATGAAGTTTGGAGTTCGAGTTCGTGTCATTTAGCTAAATAATTAATCTTGAATGATTTTTTACTATAATGATCTTAAACTTTTTGCGACTGGGTTGGTTCGTTTACGTCCTATACATTCCTTTGTTGTTTTTGTCCTTGTTCTGTTGTACATATATAAAATAAAAAACACTATATAAGATATGAAAAAAACTTATTTCGGTATTAACAAGACCACTTCCGTATGACATGTTTGGAGACAAAACACATTATCTTCTCGGATGAGAGGCGAATTAGCATGCATAGTAAAAATAATGCGACATCAGCTATGTGGTGGAGGAATTTGAAAAGTAAAGAGTTGTTCAACGATATATAGTGTAGAGTAAAAATGTCGACTTCTAGGTCAAAGATGTGGACTATACAAAATTATTTAGTACTCAAACCTGATATTAAATTAATTATAGAAGTAGGTGAGTTCATCAATTCTAGTTCTTTTAAAGTTAAAGTTCGTATTTTATCAAGAGATTTTATCCGAGAATGGGGAGCTGAAGGAGTTAGTGGAGTCGTAATTTTTTGCAAACAATTAAAAGGAAGGAAGACAAAATATGTGTGGTTTTAGATATATACGGATGGATGCTTTTATTAAGCGAGCAAATAGGCTTTAATTTAAGGATTATTTTGGGATATGAATGAAGATTTTTTTATGCTGATTTACTGGCGTGAGTGAACTTGACTAGTTCTAAGCACTATACATTGGACTTAAGATAATCACAGAGATGCACATAGATTTTTGCAAGTGAGACTGGCCTGTAAGAGTTAGACATTGTGAAGAATGTTTTGAACTTTATGGATTCGCATTCTACACCCGGGCGAGATTATGGGGATATAGGGTCGAAATATGAACTTTACGTTGGTTCATACATATATATAGGAAAATACAACTACGGATTTATCAGCTTGGCTAATGAATGAGTACTTCTAGATATGATATTAGTGCAATACCCTCTGGGAAATTTATGGAGATATATCACCATAGTTAGGTTCGGTTTAACAACACTTAGAATAGTAATATACAACCTTTAAGGGTTTATCAAGACTTCTATTACCGACCATTAGTCTCAAATAAGTGAAAAAAAGACAATTGTATAAATTCAAATTCTAGTATTATAAATATTTTTTTTTCTTTCAAATAAATAACAAACTTGAACTTTGAATAAAAAATAAAAATAGTAATTGATGTATAACTGTAGTGACAACGCACCATAATTTTTCAATTTTAAAAATGTTTAAAAAAAACATTATAACGCCTTCTCTTAAGTGTTATAAATTCACTCCCCCTCACTCTTCACTAAATTTTAAAATTCATCTCATTATTTTTAATTTATTTGATCATTTACTAGTTATAATATATTGACTTATACTAATTTAAAAAAAACTAATATCGGAATTTATATTGTAATTTTTTTTAATATAGAAAGCCTTAGAACAAATTTTTATATAATATTGATACCTATATAAGAATTACGTCAAACAAATTCCAGGTCCCATTAGATAGTTATTACTCACCTCATCTTTTCTATTACCAAATTACCCTTTGACATGTCGTATATAATGATGTAGGGAACTTAAATAAAAGAGTAATAAAATAGCTGAGAATAAATAATAGAATGAGGCAACTACGTCAACTAGGGTTTTTGGGATATCTTAGAGGGTGGTTGCCCAAACCTTTTGTTCTGTTTTTTGCCAATGATTTCTTGCATCAAAACCCTAAATTGAACAACCCTGATGGCCTCATTGCGATGCCAAAGTTCTAAGATCGTTGAAAATGCTATTACACATAATTTTTTATTAATTTATTTTTTAGTTATATGAGAAAGACCTAACCTATATGGTGTGACAACCTACCTAATGTTTGTGGGTTTTCAGCATGACATGGTTAAATCTTTGTATTATCCTTTTGTTTTCAGATTTGATACAATTAGTCCCTATATTTAGTAGAATATCGAGGCTCTGATGATTTTTTCTCTAAAAATTATTTATTTCTGAGCTATTTTATTAGTATATTTAGATGATCTGACCCGTATCTTGGCGGGGCAACCTAATTGTTGGGTTTGCAGCCATGGCGTGGTTAGACTCTTTATTTGCCTCCAATCATAACAGATTTGAGCCTCTATTAAAAGTTGTACAAATATTGATTTAATTGTGTTAAATATATCTCCTATGGGGGTTAAATATCTTTATATTATATCTTGGTTCATATTCCAGATTTATTTATCGAAATTTAGCACTATTGACTTTGGGTTCTTAATCTAATTCCATTGTTTCTTAATGTTTCACTAGTGTTTCTGTTTTATATTAGCTTATTATGCGTGTCTGTTTACTAGTAAGTATAGGTGGGAATTTCTGCATGTTTGGAAGTAATCTTGTATTTGAGTGAGCTGGGAATTCCTTCGTTTTTGAGATAGAATACAACCTAATTGCAGTAAAGGTGAAAAAGGAAGGACACTTGTCTTTTCCACCTCTCTTTCATAATTTCTAGTGAGATTTTTTCGATTGTATCCTCTATATGGTGGATGTAGGCTTTATTGTCTTCTTCTCACTCTCTCGTGTCTTCATTATAATTTTATTGTAATTTTTTTGTTTTCTTGTTTTAAATAATTTTAACATTGATTTTCTAAGTTTCAGTTAAATCATTAATTTGATATAATATATTTGTTTCTTAGTGTTTTATAAAATTTTAAGTTAGTCCATGTCGTATTTCTATACAATTTAATTATAAATTAACGAGATTAGTCAATATCCTCTCAAACTTTTGGATTTTAGTTTGTTCTATCATGTTTACTTGAATTTTAAATTTAGTCCCAAGAATATGTCATATTTATAGACTATGGAGTTATGTGGTTATTTTTGGTGCATTTTAGAATAAAAAATTCAATGGGACAACAATTAAAATATGTGTTAATATGAACACTAATTGTAGTATTTTTCCTTAATTTGTACACTATAGTATTGTGGAAGTTGAAGGACAGCAAGGTGAAAAGAAAGCAACAAATAACTAGTTTAGATACTTGCAATTTCTATACTGTTTAGACACTAAAAAATAATATAATCTAAACAAAAACATCTATTATATGTAAATACATTGTCAATAATTATTTAGATGTCTAACATTCACATTTAAGATATTCAGATACAATAACCATGATAACACCATGTCACTTATCATCCAGATTTCTACAGAACTAACTCTTCCTCTCTTATCATTTACACACTCTCCCAAAATTTGCCTACGTTAAACCAATTAAATTAAATATGTAAAAGTGATAATTTCATCAAAATTTGATGTGCATGTATTGCATCCGGGAGTTATGCTCCACTCAAATGCAATAAAGGGAAGCAACTCGTTTTCTCAACCATTTAGTCCAAGTGTTTGATTTTTTTTTTCAGTCGTATTAGGTGGGATTGGGCTGAGTTGTTTCACTTTATTAAATAATATTTTTTTTGTTATTTTATCTTGTTAAGTATCTAATTTTTTTATTTTGTATTATGTATCCTGAACTTTTTAAAGTAATTTATGGATTATGGCACAACCTTGAGTTGCATTATATCCCTACCTAAGTGTTATATCAGAAATCATTATTGGAAATATTTATCTTCCTTGAAAAGATATTTAACTTACACATGAGATCTTTCGATTGTGATTATAAAGACATTACATGGACAAGAAATAACACAACCTCGAACGTCATTAGCAACGATGTTGAAAGCAACATAAAAAAGTAGTCGTTGATAAAGTTCATTTAGCAACACGCTGGAAATGGTTGTCATTGTTAATAAGAAAAGAGGATAATATTATAGCATCAACGGAGACATTAGTTGCTCATGTCAATTAATTCCAAAAAATATTAGTTTTAATAAAATTATGACGACATATAAATGGAGCTAAATACTCACCAAATATATTTCATCCCATTGTTAGGTTACTTTTGGCATGTGCATTCTTTTTATGTGAATGAGCCTGATTCTCTCAACATTTTTCCGCATAAAAAATACATAAATTCCCTTGTATATATTAAAATTTGTATTTATTATTCTTATTCGATTTGTTTTTTTAAATATTCTTTTTCAATTTCATTTTATTTAAATTACTATTATATTATTTTACAGTAAATGATTTAATAAAGTCTAAGCTTTAAGCTCCCATTATAAGCTAAGGATTGAAAAAGTGCTTACAGAGGAACCATAATGTAATACAAAGAAAGATCTAATTCTCTCAAATCTTATATATTTATATCAAAAAGAAATTCAAACATGTGTAATAAGGTTTAAAATTCCTATAATGTCATTGTACTGTAAACATTCATAGCAAGAACAATGTTTATAGAACACCTTGTTGTTATATTAATATATATGACTTTCTGAAATAGTTAGAATCTTTATCACTTAAATTTTGAAAAAAATGTTGAAATATCAATCATGACAATTAGTATAATTGACAATTTACATTGCTTGAGCTATGGGATGGTGAGGGGAGAAAATGATACTTTAGAGCATACATGGATCACAACACTAAAATATTAAATCAATAATTGAAGCACGAGGAGTTAGCTGGCAAACTCAATGTTATCCACGTTACTTTGTATAAAGCCCTGTACAATATCGAGGCTGAATCCTAATCTGGTTCGTCGATCTGATCTAAACATATTAAGTCCATATACTGTGACCGGTTACAAAATGTGAAATATTTTTTGGCAAGTTTGGATCTTATTTCTGATGCTTCAGAATCAAAAAAAGGTTACAATTCATGTTTTTCTTTATTATATTTTGTATTTTCTATAAACCGAGTCCTTATAGTACAAACAAAAAAGGGCTTCAGTAGACCGGACTGGTACTTACGGCGCTATTAATTTTTTTTATTTGGTTCGAAATTACTTGTGTGAACTTTGTTGAAAGTCTTTACATACAACTTTTTATTATCTTAATCAACCGAAGCATATACATACCAACAAAAACCAAGATTTTTGTGCTTCTTATATACGATACCAAATTTCAATTATTTGTTTTCCAAAAATGATAAAATCGATACAGGGTTTGCATATGTACTTTAAATGACGGCACGGGAACTCTTTCACACCACCCATAAAAACTGACTACGACCCATAATATATTCAGCCCACCCATAGTTTCGGAGCACTTTAAACTTGTGTAGTCTTGTGTTTGACTTGTCTATAGTGATATTGTATATGTAGTCGTGAACATGTTCAAGTACATTTAGAGGAACAATGTTTAAATTTTTTAGTAAGGAGGGGGGTTTAATCATCGTGAACCATAATTATATACTTATCAAGATTATCAATGTCGCATTTCCTATCATGATTAAAAAACTAGATTATATTCGCAAAATCAGACTCAACGTCCATCTTGCATCACAAATAATTACCGAACGGACAGAGTTATTCTAACCCACAAGGACTGAGTATAGGCCAACTATCTTAGAAAAACTTGGTAATTGCAACGAAATAATCAGTATACTTAAAAGACTACATAACACTTTAATCCCACGTACAAAACTCATAAATGACTGGCAATATTTTACACAACCGCATCAAAATAAGAACAATATTTATTAATAAACATATGTTCTATAACCAAAAAAACTGTATGAAATGGGTAAAAACACATCAACATTAATAATGGTTGTGTGTTTCGATCTGAACATTTAAAGGCTTATCTTCACTAAAACAGCTTCGGAGCACCAAACAAAAACACTCATAGATCACAAATAAGAGTGTCAATGAAAATAAAACACATCGGACGTCATATATGTTATAATTTTTAATGACAATTGGCATAAACCTATCACAATATATAACTATTACGAGTTTAAATAACAATGGATAAAAACCAACAACACTCATTCTGATGTCAATATTGAAAGAAACATAAAAAACATTGTGAAACTGATGAAATTACATATAAAACTCCAGATTAGATGAACAAAAAAGACAAATAAATAGTTCAAACTGAAGAATAAATATGTTATGATGATTCTTATATCTAAGATCAAACAAAAATAAAAAAGTGTTAAATACATGCTCGAAGGTTGTAAACAAGAAAACTTAAGGTTAAACATGCTGTTATAAACATAATTTACAAAAAAAAAAACATAATACACAAGCGAAAAATAAACATAAAGGAAAAAATAGAAAAAAATTCAAACTTGGAGATCACGTGAGGATCAAAAGCTCCATGATAGTGATGATTGCTTGAGCTTTAACGACCATAAATAATTGTCCTCTACTTAAGGATTAACGACTGTGATGTGGTAGAACTTGAATTTCAAAAATGTATGGAGAGAAGATGAAGTTTGGAGTTTTAGTTCGTGTCATTTAGCTAAATAATTAATCTTGAATGATTTTTTACTATAATGATCTTAAACTTTTTGCGAGTGGGTTGGTTCGTTTACGTCCTATACATTCTTTTGTGGTTTTTGTCCTTGTTCTGTTTTACAGATATAAAATAAAAAAACACCATATAAGATATGAAAAAAACTTATTTCGGTATTAACAAGACCACTTCCGTATAACATGTTTGGAGACAAAACACATTATCTTCTCGGATGAGAGGAGAATTAGCATGCATAGTAAAAATAATGTGACATCAGCTATGTGGTGGAGGAATTTGCAAAGTAAAGAGTTGGTCAACGATATATAGTGTAGAGTAAAAATGTCGACTTCCAGGTCAAAGATGTGGACTATACAAAATTTTTTAGTACTCAAACCTGATATTAAATTAATTATAGAAGTAGGTGAGTTCATCAATTCTAGTTCTTTTAAAGTGAAAGTTCGTATTTTATCAAGAGATTTTACCCGAGAATGGGGAGCTGAAGGAGTTAGTGGAGTCGTAATGTTTCGCAAACAATTAAAAGCAAGGAAGACAAAATATGTGTGGTTTTAGATATATACGGATGGATGCTTTTATTAAGCGAGCAAATAGGCTTTAATTTAAGGATTATTTTGGTATATGAATGAAGATTTTTTTTATGCTGATTTACTGGCGTGAGTGAACTTGACTTGTTCTAAGCACTATACATTGGACTTAAGATAATCACAGAGATGGACATAGATTTTTGCAAGTGAGACTGGCCTAGTTAGACATTGTGAAGAATGTTTTGAACTTTATGGATTCGCATTCTGCACCCGGGCGAGATTATGGGGATATAGGGTCGAAATATGAACTTTACGTTGGTTCATACATATATATATATAGGAAAATACAACTACGGATTTATCAGCTTGGCTAATGAATGAGTACTTCTAGATATGAAATTAGTGCAATACCGTCTGGGAAATTTATGGAGATATCTCACCAGAGTTAGGTTCGGTTTAACAACACTTAGAATAGTAATAGACAACCTTTAAGGGTTTATCAAGACTTCTATTACTGACCATTAGTCTCAAATAAGTGAAAAAAAAAGACAATTGTATGAATTCAAATTCTAGTATTATAAATATTTTTTTTTCTTTCAAATAAATAACAAACTTGAACTTTGAATAGAAAATAAAAATAGTAATTGATGTATAACTGTAGTGACAACTTACATAGTGCGGGGGAGGGGGTGTCTTCATAGCGCACCCTAATTTTTCAATTTTAAAAATGTTTAAAAAAACATTATAACGCCTTCTCTTAAGTGTTATAAATTCACTCCCTCCACTCTTCACTAAATTTTAAAATTCATCTCATTATTTTTAATTTCTTTGATCATTTACTAGTTATAATATATTGACTTATACTAATTAAAAAAAACTAATATCGGAATTTATATTGTAATTTTTTTTAATATAGAAAGCCTTAGAACAAATTTTTTTATAATATTGATACCTATATTAGAATTAGGTCAAACAAATTCCAGGTCCCATTAGATATTTCTTACTCACCTCATCTTTTCTATTACCAAATTACCCTTTGACATGTAGTATATAATGATGTAGGGAACTTAAATAAAAGAGTAATAAAATAGCTGAGAATAAATAATAGAATGAGGCAACTACGGATTTCTTAGAGGGTGGTTGCCCAAACCTTTTGTTCTGTTTTTTGCCAATGATTTCTTGCATCAAAACCCTAAATTGAACAACCCTCATGGCCTCATTGAGATGCCAAAGTTCTAAGATCGTAGAACATGCTATTACACATAATTTTTTTATTACTTTATTTTTTAGTTATATGAGAAAGACCTGACCTATATGGTGTGACAACCTACCTAATGTTTGTGGGTTTTCAGCATGACATGGTTAAATCTTTGTATTATCCTTTTATTTTCAGATTTGATACAATTAGTCCCTATGTTTAGTCAAATATCGAGGCTGTGATGATTTTTTTCTCTAAAAATTATTTATTTCTGATCTATTTTATGAGTAGATTTAGATGAACTGACCCGTATCTTGGCGGGACAACCTAATTGTTGGGTTTGCAGCCATGGCGTGGTTAGACTCTTTATTTGCCTCCAATCATAACAGATCTGAGCCTCTATTAAAAGTTGTACAAATATTGATTTAATTGTGTTAAATATTTCTCCTATGGGGGTTAAATATCTTTATACTAGGGATAACCCGTGACCGAGGGCACTAAGAAATTTTTTTACAATATGATAGAGAATGGAATGGAATAGTTATAGGTAATGTATTCGTCTAAATAAGTTACATATTATCTGACTTTTTTTATTCGGGATTATCTTTTAAATTATATTGAATCGATTAAAATAACTTCAGGTGGGTCATTTCAGAAGCATAAAGTTGATTAGTAGTGATAGAATCACATATTTGAAACATTTATTCAGATTAAAACTTCCAAAGAACCATAGTCCATATTGGTGGAATTGTCAAGAATAATTGATGATTGAAATGATAGATTTTCAAAAACCAATCCTAAATTTTTTATGCAATATATATTAAGGTACAAAGGTCATGTATTAATATATTTTTTCTAAACTTATTAATTTTCTACTACTTCTCGTAGGAAACTATAACACCATATGTTTCAATTGCATATGATAGTAAAAATTATTCATTATGGAGGAACTCGAAAACTTGTTGCAACCAACATGCTGCATGCAAGCAGTTGGTAATTCCATTTAACAAACAAACCCTTATATTCCCGCTACATGACCCTAGTACACCTGCTAACATATGCTACCTCAATTAGCTTATTCAATTAAAGTTTATACTACAATAAATGAACTTTCTATTTATTACAAATGAATTTAATTATCTAAATACAATGAATATTTGTTACAAAACTTAAAATGATCTCTTATTACATTTTATATATCTATAAAAGTATGATAAAACATAAGTATATAATTTAAAATTTATATTGATGATATTTAAGTTATCACGTCATGAAAGATAACACTTGTGTCCCGAAAAAATAGCACATGTTTATAGATTAATATTTATGAAAAATAACGCAATTTATTTATTTTCATGGCTCCTACATAGGATGGTCAAGTAATGTAATACATTCTAATGGTATGTGATGGGCGTTACAAAAGTGAAAGCAAGACTCCACTTTTTTCCAGCTCTAAGTTTCTTCGGATTCTGAGTCTCTATATCTTCACTTTCTACATCTTTAAAAAGTATTAATCATGGTATTTGTGTTTGAACAATTTTTTAACAATATACAACTACTCGAAATGAATATTTGTAAAAATGTTTGGAAAAATTTGATTAAAAGAAAAGTGATTATAAATTCAATTTTTTTTTAATTTTCTATATTTAATTTAAATTCAGATCTAAATTTTGTATATGCATCTCAATTTTTCATAAAAAATCTAATATCTAGTAATTTTGTTAATTTATCATAAGTATTAAATTACCTCTATTTTTATAGAATAAAACTATAAATATAACATTGAAAATAGCATAATTATTGCAATCTTTTTTCTTAACTTATCAACTATAATAATTACTAAATTGATAATTTATTTGGTAAGTATTTAATTAAAAAATTAACTTTATAGGATACACATTTGTATCTTTATCATAGTAGTGACGTGTATATTCAACAATCTTTTGAACTTCAATATAGAATTTTTAGTTGTAAAATTATAACGATATTTGAAATAAATTTATGAATAATTTGGACTACCTTCAATGGAATCAAATGATAAAATTCATTGTTAATTTGATAATCTATATTTTTAAAAATCATTACTATACGTAAACTACTTCTAATCTATCAAATCCATCAATATATATTTTTATTTATAAGGAATCAATATATGATTATATTCTAACTTCTTATAGAAATAAATTATATTCCAATTCAAAACTTATATTATGAAACAAACTTCTTGTTAGTTTTTTGAGTTAAATATAATCAGAGGTAAATCTATGTTTTTTTGTCAAAAAGTAAATCTATGTTCTTGTAAACCAGAAAAAGAAATACCATGTATTATTAAAAATAATTCATACTTGCCTTAAAACTACCGTGTTCTTTTTTCATTTCAGAAAAAATAAACTCATATATTTATGAAAAAATAAAACAGAGCCTTAGTAATTTTTTATTAAAATAACAGATCAATGCTAGTTTTAACAAAAAAAAATCTTATATCAACTATTTGTGTATCCAACAAAAAAAATACATTTTTCAAGATAACAGATAAATCGAACCATTATAACAGAGAAATTAAATAATTATTAGTCAATTAAACTGAATTTGAGAAACATCATAAATAGAATAGAATAACTCATTAATCAAAAATTAAATCTAGAATTACACATGAATGCTTTTTTAAAATAAACCAGTCTAAAATAGAAATAATCTAAAAAATTATATTGACCGCCTACTATTGTCTAAAACTACTATTGTTTTTTATTCAATACATCAAAATAGTCCATAATCCCAACCGCATTCCAATTGAAGGAATAATTTAACACCATATATATCCATTTGAGGCTCTCAAAGAAAATATATATGGATGCTCTATAAAGTCTATAAGACAAAAAATAGCCATGATTAAAACTTTAAAGAAGAGTCACTAACTAACTTTAAATCTAATACTTGTTAATACCCAAAAAGGCTAATGTTCAGTTTTACTCTTTATATCTAGCCTGAAGCCCTTATTTGCAAATTAAATAGAGAATTGGCAAATTATATCCATATTTCGATCCTATTCAAGAGTTTCTGTAAAAAAATCAAAACTAAACATTAGTTACAAAACATAAAACATTTATGGACGTTCAAAATTATCAAGAAAAATTATATAATACAATATAGGGACCAAATAGGCAACATACCCTATAAATAAATTCTACAATATCTTTAACTTAACTTCTTTATTCTTCTTGTTTATCTATATATTCACATTCTTTTTAAAAATACATGGACTTTTCTTTATATTACTTATTAAATATTCAAAACACTATAAGTATCTAATAGGTAATCCATTGGTCAACCATTAATAATCACTAAAATAAAATGCTAAACAAAAAAATGTCTTCTTTGGTTCGAATTCCTTTGATCCTAATAAAATACAGAATATAGTAAATTTAATAAAAAATATTTGAAGTTTTCATAAATTATGTCAATGTAAGGAAGCTTAATCTTCACAATGTCTTCCTTTTTCGGAATCCCTTTGATCCGAATCAAATACATAATATAGTAAATTTAATAAAACTATCTTTATAATGTTGCAATCTTAAAAGGAAAGCCTGAAAAAATTGTTCCATGGCTGATAAATGCAATTATTTTATGAAACTTCATAAAAATATAATTCCTAACCTGGTGGTGCTGATGATAATAAAATAGAGCTTAATCTTGAGCACTCAAAATTTGATAAGTGGATGGTGAATAAGAAAACTCAAATGGTTGACTACAATTTGTGATGTGGTGATAATAAATTAACTAATATTTGATTAATAACAAAACACAAACTTACTAAATACGTTGAATCAAGTTATGACATCCCTCAGTTTCTGCTAATGTTTTTCTCCAAGATTATACTTTATTTACAATAGTGTAGAGTAATTTTATTTTATTTTTAACTTTCCAGTGGTGTAGTGTAATTCTTTTTGTATTAAGGTATTTGGTGGTTGAAGAGGAAGTAGTGGGTGATAGTAGTGGGGTGTGATTTATTATGGTTAGAATAGATGTGGTAAGATCCAGATCGTTGGAGATGTCATATATTTTTGCTCTAGTTAAATCTAGACCGTTATTTGACTTTCGACTTGTCCATATAATATAGATTATATCTTGGTTCATATTCCAGATTTTTTTATCGAAATTTAGCTCTATTGACTTTGGGTTCTTAATCTAATTCCATTGTTTCTTAATGTTTCACTAGTGTTTCTGTTTTATATTAGCTTATTATGCGTGTCTGTTTACTTGTAAGTATAGGTGGGAATTTCTACATGTTTGGAAGTAATCTTGTATTTGAGTGAGTTGGAAATTCCTTCGTTTTTTGAGATAGAATACAACCTAATTGCAGTAAAGGTGAAAAAGGAAGGACACTTGTCTTTTCCACCTCTCTTTCATAATTTCTAGTGAGATTTTTTCTATTGTATCCTCTATATGGTGGATGTAGGCTTTATTGTCTTCTTCTCACTCTCCCGTGTCTTCATTATAATTTTATTGTAATATTTTTGTTTTCTTGTTCTAGATAATTTTAATATTGATTTTCTAAGTTTCAGTTAAATCATTAATTCGATATAATATATTTGTTTCTTAGTGTTTTATAAAATTTTAAGTTAGTCCATGTCGTATTTCCATACAATTTAATTATAAAATAATGAGATTAGTCAATATCATCTCAAACTTTTGGATTTTAGTTTGTTCTATCATGTTTACTTGAATTTTAAATTTAGTCCCAAGAATATGTCATATTTATAGACTATGGAGTTATGTGGTTATTTTTGGTGCATTTTAGAATAAAAAATTCAAGGGGATAACAGTTAAAATATGTGTTAATATGAACACTAATTGTAGTATTTTTCCTTAATTTGTACACTATAGTATTTTGGAAGTTGAAGTACAGCAAGGTGAAAAGAAAGCAACAAATAACTAGTTTAGATACTTGCAATTTCTATACTGTACAGACACTAAAAAATAATATAGTCTAAACAAAAACATCTATTATATGTAAATACATTGTCAATAATTATTTAGATATCTAACATTCACATTTAAGATATTCATATACAGTATCCATGATAACACCATGTCACTTATCATCCAGATTTCTACAGAACTAACTCTTCCTCTCTTATCATTTACACGCTCTCCCAAAATTTGCCTATGTTAAACCAATTAAATTAAATATTTAAAAGTGATAAATTCATTAAAATTTGATGTGCATGTATTGCATCCGGGAGTTATGTTCCACTCAAATGCAATAAAGGGAAGCAACTCGTTTTCTCAACCATTTAGTCCATGTGTTTGATTTTTTTTCCAGTCGTATTAGGTGGGATTGGGCTGAGTTGTTTCACTTTATTTATTAATATATTTTTTTGTTATGTTATCTTGTTAAGTATCTAATTTTTTTATTTTGTATTATGTATCCTTAACTTTTTAATGTAATTTATGGATTATGGCACAACCTTGAGTTGCATTATATCCCTACCTAAGTGTTATATCAAAAATCATTATTGGAAATATTCATCTTCCTTGAAAAGATATTTAACTTACACATGAGATCTTCCGATTGTGATTATAAAGAAATTAAATGGACAAGAAATAACACAACCTCGAACGTCATTAGCAACGATGTTGAAAGCAACATAAAAAAGTAGTCGTTGATAAAGTTCATTTAGCAACAAGCTGGAAAAGGTTGTCATTGTTAATAAGAAAAGTGGATAATATTATAGCATCAACGGAGACATTATTTGCTCAAGTCAATTAATTCCAAAAAATATTATTTTGAATAAAATTATGACGACATATAAATGGAGCTAAATACCAGAGACCACCCTGTGGTCTACTAATACAATCTGCCTAGTACTTATCGTCTAAAAATTACACTAAGAACTCCTAGTGGTGTCAAAATACACTCACCAAATATACTTCATCCCATTGTTAGGTTACCTTTGGCATGTGCATTCCTTTTATGTGAATGAGCCTGATTCTCTCAACATTTTTCCGCATAAAAAATACATAAATTCCCTTGTATATATTAAAATTTGTATTTATTATTCTTATTCGATTTGTTTTCTTAAATATTCTTTTTAAATTTCATTTTATTTAAATTACTATTATATTATTTTACAGTGAATGATTTAATAAAGTCTGAGCTTTAAGTTCCGTTATAAGCTAAGGATTGAAAAAGTGCTTACAGAGGAACCATAATGTAATACAAAGAAAGATCTAATTCTCTCAAATCTTATATATTTATATCAAAAAGAAATTCAAACATGTGTAATAAGGTTTAAAATTCCTATAATGTCATTGTACCGTAAACATTCATAACAAGAACAAAGTTTATAGAACACCTTGTTGTTATATTAATATATATGACTTTCTGAAATAGTTAGAATCTTTATCACTTATATTTTGAAAAAAATGTTGAAATATCAATCATGACAGTTAGTATAACTGACAATTTACATTGCTTGAGCTATGTGATGGTGAGGGGAGAAAATGATACTTTTGAGCATACATGGATCACAACACTAAATATTAAATCAATAATTGAAGCACGAGGATTTAGCTGGCAAACTCGATGTTATCCACGTTACTTTGTATAAAGCCTTGTAAAATATCGAGGCTGAATCCTAATCTGGTTCGCCGATCTGATATAAACATATTAAGTCCATATACCGTGACCGGTTAGAAAATGTGAAATATTTTTTGGCAAGTTTGGATCTTAGTTCTGATGCTTTGATATGGAGCAATCAGAATCGAAAAAAGGTTACAATTCATGTTTTTCTTCATTATACTTTGTATTTTCTATAAACCGAGTCCTTATAGTACAAACAAAAAAGGGCTTCAGTAGACCGGACTGGTACTTACTGCGCTATTAAATTTTTTTATTTGTTTCGAAATTACTTGTGTGAACGTTGTTGAAAGTCTTTACATACAACTTTTTATTACCTTAATCAACCGAAGCATATATGTACCAACAAAAACCAAGATTTTTGTGCTTCTTATATACGATACCAAATTTCAATTATTTGTTTTCCAAAAATGATAAAATCGATACAGGGTTTGCATATGTACTTTAAATGAACGGGAACTCTTTCACACCACCCATAAAAGCTGACTACGACCTATAATATATTCAGCCCACCCATAGTTTCAGAGCACTTTAAACTTGTGTAGTCTTGTGTTTGACTTGTCTATAGTGATATTGTATATGTAGTCGTGAACATGTTCAAGTACATTCAGAGGAACAATGTTTAAATTTTTTAGTAAGGAGGGGGGTTTAATCATTTGGAACAATAATTATATACTAATCAAGAATATCAATGTCGCATTCCCTATCACGATTAAAAAACTAGATTATATTCGAAAAAATCAGACACAACGACCATCTTGCATCACAAATAATTACTGAACGGAAAGAGTTATTCTAACCCACAAGGACTGAGTCTAGGCCAACTATCTTAGAAAAACTTGGTAATTGCAACGAAATAATCAGTATACTTAAAAGACTACATAACACTTTAATCCCACGTACAAAACTCATAAATGACTGGCAATATTTTACAGAACCGCATCAAAATAAGAACAATATTTATTAATAAACATATGTACTATAACGAAATAAAACTGTACGAAATGGGTAAAAACACATCAACATTAATAATGGTTGTGTGTTTCGATCTGAACAGGTAAAGGCTTATATTCACTCAAACAACTTCGGAGCACCAAACAAAACACTCATAGATCACAAATAAGAGTGTCAATGAAAATAAAACACATCGAACGTCATATATGTTATAATTTTTACTGAAAATTGGCATAAACCTATCACAATATATAACTATTACGAGTTTAAATAACAATGGATAAAAACCAACAACACTCATTCTGATGTAAATATGAAAGAAACATAAAAACCAATGCGAAACTGATGAAATTACATATAAAACTCCAGATTAGATGAACAAAAAATACAAATAAATAGTTCAAACTGAAGAATAAATATGTTATGATGATTCTTATATCTAAGATAAAACAAAAATAAAAAAGTGTTAAATACATGCTCGAAGGTTGTAAACAAGAAAACTTAAGGTTAAACATGCTATTATAAACATAATTTACAAAAAAAACATAATACACAAGCGAAAAATAAACATAAAGAAAAAAATAGAACAAAATTCAAACTTGGAGATCACATGAGGATCAAAAGCTCCATGATAGTGATGATTGCTTGAGCTTTAACGACCGTAAATAATTGTCCTCTACTTAAGGATTAACGACTGTGATATGGTAGAAACTGAATTTCAAAAATGTATGGAGAGAAGATGAAGTTTGGAGTTTTAGTTCGTGTCATTTAGCTAAATAATTCATCTTGAATGATATTTTACTATAATGATCTTAAACTTTTTGCGAGTGGGTTGTTTCATTTACGTCCTATACATTCCTTTGTGGTTTTTGTCCTTGTTCTGTTGTACAGATATAAAATAAAAAAACACCATATAAGATATGAAAAAAACTTATTTCGGTATTAACAAGACCACTTCCGTATGACATGTTTGGAGACAAAGCACATTATCTTCTCGGATGAGAGGCGAATTAGCATGCATAGTAAAAATAATGCGACATCAGCTATGTGGTGGAGGAATTTTCAAAGTAAAGAATTGGTCAACAATATATAGTGTAGAGTAAAAATGTCGACTTCCAGGTCAAAGATGTGGACTATACAAAATTATTTAGTACTCAAATATTAAATTAATTATAGAAGTAGGTGAGTTCATCAATTCTAGTTCTTTTAAAGTGAAAGTTCGTATTTTATCAAGAGATTTTATCCGAGAATGGGGAGCTGAAGGAGTTAGTGGAGTCGTAATTTTTCGCAAACAATTAAAAGCAAGGAAGACAAAATATGTGTGGTTTTAGATATATACGGATGGATGCTTTTATTAAGCGAGCAAATAGGCTTTAATTTAAGGATTATTTTGGGATATGAATGAAGATTTTTTTATGCTGATTTACTGGCGTGAGTGAACTTGACTAGTTCTAAGCACTATACATTGGACTTAAGATAATCACAGAGATGCACATAGATTTTTGCAAGTGAGATTGGCATGTAAGAGTTAGACATTGTGAAGAATGTTTTGAACTTTATGGATTCGCATTCTGCACCCGGGCGAGATTATGTGGATATAGGGTCGAAATATGAACTTTACGTTGGTTCATACATATATATATAGGAAAATACAACTACGGATTTATAAGCTTGGCTAATGAATGAGTACTTCTAGATATGATATTAGTGCAATACCCTCTGGGAAATTTATGGAGATATCTCACCAAAGTTATGTTCGGTTTAACAACACTTTGAATAGTAATAGACTACCTTTAAGGGTTTATCAAGACTTCTATTACTGACCATTAGTCTCAAATAAGTGAAAAAAATGATGATTGTATAAATTCAAATTCTAGTATTATAAATATTTTTTTTCTTTCAAATAAATAACAAACTTGAACTTTGAATAAAAAATAAAAATAGTAATTGATGTATAACTGTAGTGATAACTTACATAGTGCGGGGGAGGGGGTGTCTTCATAGCGCACCCTAATTTTTCAATTTTAAAAATGTTTAGAAAGAACATTATAACGCCTTCTCTTAAGTGTTATAAATTCACTCCCTCCACTCTTCACTAAATTTTAAAATTTATCTCATTATTTTTAATTTCTTTGATCATTTACTAGTTATAATATATTGACTAATACTAATTAAAAAAAAAAAACTAATATCGGAATTTATATTGTAATTTATTTTAATATAGAAAGCCTTAGAACAATTTTTTTTTTATAATATTGATACCTATATTAGAATAAGGTCAAACAAATTCCAGGTCCCATTAAATATTTCTTACTCACCTCATCTTTTCTATTACCAAATTACCCTTTGACATGTAGTATATAATGATGTAGGGAACTTAAATAAAAGAGTAATAAAATAGCTGAGAATAAATAATAGAATGAGGCAACGGCAACTAGGGTTTTTGGGATTTCTTAGAGGGTGGTTGCCCAAACCTTCTGTTCTGTTTTTTGCCAATGATTTCTTGCATCAAAACCCTAAATTTAACAACCCTCATGGCCTCATTGTGATGCAAAAGTTCTAAGATTCGTTGAACATCCTATTACACATAATTTTTTATTACTTTATTTTTGAGTTATATGAGAAAGACCTGACCTATATGGTGTGACAACCTACCTAATGTTTGTGGGTTTTCGCATGATATGGTTAAATCTTTGTATTATCCTTTTGTTTTCAGATTTGATACAATTAGTCCCTATGTTTAGTCAAATATCGAAGCTGTGATGATTTTTTTCTCTAAAAATTATTTATTTCTGAGCTATTTTATGAGTAGATTTAGATGATTTGACCTGTATCTTGGCGGGACAACCTAATTGTTGGGTTTGCAGCCATGGTGTGGTTAGACTCTTTATTTGCCTCCAATCATAACAGATCTGAGCCTCTATTAAAAGTTGTACAAATATAGATTTAATTGTGTTAAATATTTCTCCTGTGGGGGTTAAATATCTTTATATTATATCTTGGTTCATCCCAGATTTTTTTATCGAAATTTAGCTCTATTGACTTTGGGTTCTTAATCTAATTCCATTGTTTCTTAATGTTTCACTAGTGTTTATGTTTTATATTAGCTTATTATGCGTGTCTGTTTACTTGTAAGTATAGGTGGGAATTTCTGTATGTTTGGAAGTAATCTTGTATTTGAGTGAGCTGGAAATTCTTTCGTTTTTGAGATAGAATACAACCAAATTGCAGTAAAGGTGAAAAAGGAAGGACACTTGTCTTTTCCACCTCTCTTTCATAATTTCTAGTGAGATTTTTTCTATTTTATCCTCTATATGGTGGATGTAGGCTTTATTGTCTTCTTCTCACTCTCTCGTGTCTTCATTATAATTTTATTGTAATTTTTTTGTTTTCTTGTTCTAGATAATTTTAATATTGATTTTCTAAGTTTCAATTAAATCATTAATTCGATATAATATATTTGTTTCTTAGTGTTTTATAAAATTTTAAGTTAGTCCATGTCGTATTTCCATACAATTTAATTATAAAATAATGAGATTAGTCAATATCATCTCAAACTTTTGGATTTTAGTTTGTTCTATCATGTTTACTTGAATTTTAAATTTAGTCCCAAGAATATGTCATATTTGTAGACTATGGAGTTATGTGGTTATTTTTGGTGCATTTTAGAATAAAAAATTCAATGGGACAACAGTTAAAATATGTGTTAATATGAACACTAATTGTAGTATTTTTCCTTAATTTGTACACTATAGTATTTTGGAAGTTGAAGGACAGCAAGGTGAAAAGAAAGCAACAAATAACTAGTTTAGATACTTGCAATTTATATACTGTTTAGATACTAAAAAATAATATAGTCTAAACAAAAACATCTATTATATGTAAATACATTGTCAATAATTATTTAGATGTCTAACATTCATATTTAAGATATTCAGATACATTATCCATGATAACACCATGTCACTTATCATCCAGATTTCTACAGAACTAACTCTTCCTCTCTTATCATATACACGCTCTCCCAAAATTTGTCTATGTTAAACCAATTAAATTAAATATGTAAAAGTGATAAATTCATTAAAATTTGATGTGCATGTATTGCATCCGGGAGTTATGTTCCACTCAAATGCAATAAAGGGAAGCAACTCGTTTTCTCAACCATTTAGTCCATGTGTTTGATTTTTTTTTCCAGTCGTATTAGGTGGGATTGGGCTGAGTTGTTTCACTTTATTTATTAATATTTTTTTGTTATTTTATCTTGTTAAGTATCTAATTTTTTTATTTTGTATTATGTATCCTTAACTTTTTAAAGTAATTTATGGATTATGGCACAACCTTGAGTTGCATTATATCCCTACCTAAGTGTTATATAAAAAATCATTATTGGAAATATTCATCTTCCTTGAAAAGATATTTAACTTACACATGAGATCTTCCGATTGTGATTATAAAGAAATTACATGGACAAGAAATAACACAACCTCGAACGTCATTAGCAACAATGTTGAAAGCAACATAAAAAAGTAGTCGTTGCTAAAGTTCATTTAGCAACAAGCTGGAAATGGTTGTCATTGTTAATAAGAAAAGAGAATAATATTATAGCATCAACGGAGACATTATTTGCTCAAGTCAATTAATTCCAAAAAATATTATTTTTAATAAAATTATGACGACATATAAATGGAGCTAAATACCAGAGACCACCCTGTGGTCTACTAATACAATCCGCGAAGTACTTATCGTCTAAAAATTACACTAAGAACTCCTAGTGGTGTCTAAATAAACTCACCAAATATACTTCATCCCATTGTTAGGTTACCTTTGGCATGTGCATTCCTCTTATGTGAATGAGCCTGATGCTCTCAACATTTTTCCGCATAAAAAATACATAAATTCCCTTGTATATATTAAAATTTGTATTTATTATTCTTATTCGATTTGTGTTCTTAAATATTCTTTTTCAATTTCATTTTATTTAAATTACTATTATAACATTTTACAGTGAATGATTTAATAAAGTCTGAGCTTTAAGATCCCGTTATAAGCTAAGGATTGAAAATGTGCTTACAGAGGAACCATAATGTAATACAAAGAAAGATCTAATTCTCTCAAATCTCATATATTTATATCAAAAAGAAATTCAAACATGTGTAATAAGGTTTAAAATTCCTATAATGTCATTGTACCGTAAACATTCATAGCAAGAACAATGTTTATATAACACCTTGTTGTTATATAATATATATGACTTTATGAAATAGTTAGAATCTTTTTCACTTATATTTTGAAAAAAATGTTAAAATATCAATCATGACAATTAGTATAATTGACAATTTACATTGCTTGAGCTATGGAATGGTGAGGGGAGAAAATGATACTTTTGAGCATACATGGATCACAACACTAAAATATTAAATCAATAATTGAAGCACGAGGAGTTAGCTGGCAAAGTCGATGTTATCCACGTTACTTTGTATAAAGACTTGTAAAATATCGAGGCTGAATCCTAATCTGGTTCGCCGATCTGATCTAAACATATTAAGTCCATATACCGTGACCGGCTAGAAAATGTGAAATATTTTTTGGCAAGTTTGTATATTAGTTCTGATGCTTTGATATGGAGCAATCAGAATCGAAAAAAGGTTACGATTCATGTTTTTCTTCATTATACTTTGTATTTTCTATAAACCGAGTCCTTATAGTACAAACAAAAAGGGCTTCAGTAGACCGGACTGGTACTTACGGCGCTATTAAATTTTTTTATTTGGTTCGAAATTACTTGTGTGAACGTTGTTGAAAGTCTTTACATACAACTTTTTATTACCTTAATCAACCGAAGCATATACATACCAACAAAAACCAAGATTTTTGTGCTTCTTATATACGATACCAAATTTCAATTATTTGTTTTCCAAAAATGATAAAATCGATACAGGGTTTCCATATGTACTTTAAATGAACGGGAACTCTTTCACACCACCCATACAAACTGACTACGACCTATAATATATTCAGCCCACCCATAGTTTCGGAGCACTTTAAACTTGTGTAGTCTTGTGTTTGACTTGTCTATAGTGATATTGTATATGTAGTCGTGAACATGTTCAAGTACATTCAGAGGAACAATGTTTAAATTTTTTAGTAAGGAAGGGGGTTTAATCATCGGGAACCATAATTATATACTTATCAAGAATATCAATGTCGCATTCCCTATCACGATTAAAAAACTAGATTATATTCGCAAAATCAAACTCAACGACCATCTTGCATCACAAATAATTACCGACCGGAAAAGGTTATTCTAACCCACAAGGACTGAGTCTAGGCCAACTATCTTAGAAAAACTTGGTAATTGCAACGAAGTAATCAATATACTTAAAAGACTACATAACGTACAAAACTCATAAATGACTGGCAATATTTTACACAACCGCATCAAAATAAGAACAATATTTATTAATAAACATATGTAATATAACCAAATAAAACTGTATGAAATGGGTAAAAACACATCAACATTAATAATATTTGAGTGTTTCGATCTGAACAGGTAAAGGCTTATCTTCACTAAAACAGCTTCGGAGCACCAAACAAAAACACTCATAGATCACAAATAAGAGTGTCAATGAAAATAAAACACATCGGACGTCATATATGTTATAATTTTTAATGACAATTGGCATAAACCTATCACAATATATATGTATTACGAGTTTAAATAACAATGGATAACGACCAACAACACTCATTCTGATGTCAATATTGAAAGAAACATAAAAAAACATTGCGAAACTGATGAAATTACATATAAAACTCCATATTAGATGAACAAAAAAGACAAATAAATAGTTCAAACTGAAGAATAAATATGTTATGATGATTCTTATATCTAAGATAAAACAAAAATAAAAAAGTGTTAAATACATGCTCGAAGGTTGTAAACAAGAAAACTTAAGGTTAAACATGCTGTTATAAACATAATTTACAAAAAAAACACATTACACAAGAGAAAAATAATCATAAAGGAAAAAATAGAACAAAATTCAAACTTGGAGATCACGTGAGGATCAAAAGCTCCAAGATAGTGATGATTGCTTGAGCTTTAACGACCGTAAATAATTGTCCTCTACTTAAGGATTAACGACTGTGATATGGTAGAACTTGAATTTCAAAAATGTATGGAGAGAAGATGAAGTTTGGAGTTTTAGTTCGTGTCATTTAGCTAAATAATTCATATTGAATGATTTTTTACTATAATGATCTTAACCTTTTTGCGAGTGGGTTGGTTCGTTTACGTCCTATATATTCCTTTGTGGTTTTTGTCCTTGTTCTGTTGTACATATATAAAATAAAAAAACACCATATAAGATATGAAAAAAACTTATTTCGGTATTAACAAGACCACTTCCGTATGACATGTTTGGAGACAAAACACATTATCTTCTAGGATGAGAGGCGAATTAGCATGCATAGTAAAAATAATGCGACATCAGCTATGTGGTGGAGGAATTTGCAAAGTAAAGAGTTGGTCAACGATATATAGTGTAGAGTAAAAATGTCGACTTCCAGGTCAAAGATGTGGACTATACAAAATTATTTAGTACTCAAACCTGATATTAAATTAATTACAGAAGTAGGTGAGTTCATCAATTCTAGTTCTTTTAAAGTGAAAGTTCGTATTTTATCAAGAGATTTTATCCGAGAATGGGGAGCTGAAGGAGTTAGTGGAGTCGTAATTTTTCGCAAACAATTAAAAGCAAGGAAGACAAAATATGTGTGGTTTTAGATATATACGGATGGATGCTTTTATTAAGCGAGCAAATAGGCTTTAATTTAAGGATTATTTTGGGATATGAATGAAGATTTTTTTATGCTGATTTACTGGCGTGAGTGAACTTGACTAGTTCTAAGCACTATACATTGGACTTAAGATAATCACAGAGATGCACATAGATTTTTGCAAGTGAGACTGGCCTGTAAGAGTTAGACATTGTGAAGAATGTTTTGAACTTTATGGATTCGCATTCTGCACTTGGGCGAGATTATGGGGATATAGGGTCGAAATATGAACTTTACGTTGGTTCATACATATATATATATAGGAAAATACAACTACGGATTTATCAGCTTGGCTAATGAATGAGTACTTCTAGATATGATATTAGTGCAATACGCTCTGGGAAATTTATGGAGATATCTCACCAGAGTTAGGTTCGGTTTAACAACACTTAGAATAGTAATAGACAACCTTTAAGGGTTTATCAAGACTTATATTACTGACCATTAGTTTCAAATAAGTGAAAAAAAAGACAATTGTATAAATTCAAATTCTAGTATTATAAATATATTTTTTTCTTTCAAATAAATAACAAACTTGAACTTTGAATAAAAAATAAAAATAGTAGTTGCTGTATAACTGTAGTGACAACTTACATAGTGCGGGGGAGGGGGTGTCTTCATAACGCACCCTAATTTTTCAATTTTAAAAATGTTTAAAAAAAACATTATAACGCCTTCTCTTAAGTGTTATAAATTCACTTCCTCCACTCTTCACTAAATTTTAAAATTTATCTCATTATTTTTAATTTCTTTGATCATTTACTAGGTATAATATATTGACTTATACTAATTAAAAAAAAACTAATATCGGAATTTATATTGTAATTTTTTTTAATATAGAAATCCTTAGAACAATTTTTTTTATAATATCGATACCTATATTAGAATTAGGTCAAAAAAATTCTAGGTCCCATTAGATATTTCTTACTCACCTCATCTTTTCTATTACCAAATTACCCTTTGACATATAGTATATAATGATGTAGGGAACTTAAATAAAAGAGTAATAAAATAGCTGAGAATAAATAATAGAATGAGGCAACTACGGCAACTAGGGTTTTTGGGATTTCTTAGAGGGTGGTTGCCCAAACCTTTTGTTCTGTTTTTTGCCAATGATTTCTTGCATTAAAACCCTAAATTTAACAACCCTCATGGCCTCATTGCGATGCCAAAGTTCTAAGATCGTTGAACATACTATTACACATAATTTTTTATTAATTTATTTTTAAGTTATATGAGAAAGACCTGACCTATATGGTGTGACAACCTACCTAATGTTTGTGGGTTTTCAGCATGACATGGTTAAATCTTTGTATTATCCTTTTGTTTTCAGATTTGATACAATTAGTCCCTATGTTCAGTCAAGAGGCTGTGATGATTTTTTTCTCTAAAAATTATTTATTTCTGAGCTATTTTATGAGTAGATTTAGATGATCTGGACCCGTATCTTGGCGGGGAACCTAATTGTTGGGTTTGCAGCCATGGCGTGGTTAGACTCTTTATTTGCCTCCAATCATAACAGATCTGAGCCTCTATTAAAATTTGTACAAATATTGATTTAATTGTGTTAAATATTTCTCCTATGGGGGTTAAATATCTTTATATTATATCTTGGTTCATATTCCAGATATTTTTATCGAAATTTAGCACTATTGACTTTGGGTTCTTAATCTAATTCCATTGTTTCTTAATGTTTCACTAGTGTTTCTGTTTTATATTAGCTTGTTATGCGTGTCTGTTTACTTCTAAGTATAGGTGGGAATTTCTGCATGTTTGGAAGTAATCTTTTATTTGAGTGAGCTGGAAATTCCTTCGTTTTTCAGATAGAATACAACCTAATTGCAGTAAAGGTGAAAAAGGAAGGACACTTGTCTTTTCCACCTCTCTTTCATAATTTCTAGTGAGATGTTTTCGATTGTATCCTCTATATGGTGGATGTAGGCTTTGTTGTCTTCTTCTCACTCTCTCGCGTCTTCATTATAATTTTATTGTAATTTTTTTGTTTTCTTGTTCTAGATAATTTTAATATTGATTTTCTAAGTTTCAGTTAAATCATTAATTCGATATAATATATTTGTTTCGTAGTGTTTTATAAAATTTTAAGTTAGTCCATGTCGTATTTCCATACAATTTAATTATAAAATAATGAGATTAGTCAATATCCTCTCAAACTTTTGGATTTTAGTTTGTTCTATCATGTTTACTTGAATTTCAAATTCAGTCCCAAGAATATGTCATATTTATAGATTATGGAGTTATGTGGTTATTTTTGGTGCATTTTAGAGTAAAAAATTCAATGGGACAACAGTTAAAAAATGTGTTAATATGAACACTAATTGTAGTATTTTTCCTTAATTTGTACACTATAGTATTTTGGAAGTTGAAGGACAGCAAGTTGAAAAGAAAGCAACAAATAACTAGTTTAGATACTTGCAATTTCTATACTGTTTAGACACTAAAAAATAATATAGTCTAAACAAAAACATCTATTATATGTAAATACATTGTCAATAATTATTTAGATGTCTAACATTCACATTTAAGATATTCAGATACAATATCCTTGATAACGCAATGCATGTCACTTATCATCCAGATTTCTACAGAACTAACTCTTGCTCTCTTATCATTTGCATGCTCTCCCAAAATTTGCCTATGTAAAACTAATTAAATTAAATATGTAAAAGTGATAAATTCATTAAAATTTGATGTGCATGTATTGCATCCGGGAGTTATGTTCCACTCAAATGCAATAAAGGGAAGCAACTCCTTTTCTCAACCATTTAGTCCATGTGTTTGATTTTTTTTCCAGTAGTATTAGGTGGGATTGGGCTGAGTTGTTTCACTTTTTTTATTAATATTTTTTTGTTATTTTATTTTGTTAGGTATCTAATTTTTTTATTTTGTATTATGTATCCTTAACTTTTTAAAGTAATTTATGGATTATGGCACAACCTTGAGTTGCATTATATCCCTACCTAAGTGTTATATCAAAAATCATTTTTGGAAATATTCATCTTCCTTGAAAAGATATTTAACTTACACATGAGATCTTCCGATTGTGATTATAAAGACATTACATGGACAAGAAATAACACAACCTCGAACGTCATTAGCAACGATGTTGAAAGCAACATAAAAAAGTAGTCGTTGATAAAGTTCATTTAGCAACAAGCTGGAAATGGTTGTCATTGTTAATAAGAAAAAAGGATAATATTATAACATCAACGTAGACATTATTTGCTCAAGTCAATTAATTCCAAAAAATATTATTTTTAATAAAATTATGACGACATATAAATGGAGCTAAATACCAGAGACCACCCTGTGGTCTACTAATACAATCCGCCAAGTACTTATCGTCTAAAAATTACACTAAGAACTCCTAGTGGTGACAAAATACACTCACCAAATATACTTCATCCCATTGTTAGGTTACCTTTGGCATGTGCATTCCTCTTATGTGAATGAGCCTGATGCTCTCAACATTTTTCCGCATAAAAAATACATAAATTCCCTTGTATATATTAAAATTTGTATTTATTATTCTTATTCGATTTGTGTTCTTAAATATTCTTTTTCAATTTCATTTTATTTAAATTACTATTATAACATTTTACAGTGAATGATTTAATAAAGTCTGAGCTTTAAGATCCCGTTATAAGCTAAGGATTGAAAAAGTGCTTATAGAGGAACCATAATGTAATACAAAGAAAGATCTACAAATTCTCTCAAATCTTATATATTTATATAAAAAAGAAATTCAAACATGTGTAATAAGGTTTAAAATTCCTATAATGTCATTGTACCGTAAACATTCATAGCAAGAACAATGTTTATAGAACACCTTGTTGTTATATAATATATATGACTTTCAGAAATAGTTAGAATATTTATCACTTATATTTTGCAAAAAATGTTAAAATATCAATCATGACAATTAGTATAATTGACAATTTACATTGCTTGAGCTATGGAATGGTGAGGGGAGAAAATGATACTTTTGAGCATACATGGATCACAACACTAAAATATTAAATCAATAATTGAAGCACGAGGAGTTAGCTGGCAAACTCGATGTTATCCACGTTACTTTGTATAAAGCCTTGTAAAATATCCAGGCTGAATCCTAATCTGGTTCGCCTGATCTAAACATATTAAGTCCATATACCGTGACCGGTTTGAAAATGTAAAATACTTTTTGGCAAGTTTGGATCTTAGTTCTGATGCTTTGATATGGAACAATCAGAATCGAAAAAAGGTTACGATTCATGTTTTTCTTCATTATACTTTGTATTTTCTATAAACCGAGTCCTTATAGTACAAATAAAAAGGGCTTCAGTAGACTGGACTGGTACTTATGGCGCTATATTTTTTTTTATTTGGTTCGAAATTACTTGTGTGAGCGTTGTTGAAAGTCTTTACATACAACTTTTTATTACCTTAATCAACCGAAGCATATACATAACAACAAAAACCAAGATTTTTGTGCTTCTTATATACGATACCAAATTTCAATTATTTGTTTTCCAAAAATTATAAAATCGATACATGGTTTGCATATGTACTTTAAATGACGACACAGGAACTCTTTCACACCACCCATAAAAACTGACTACGACCTATAATATATTCAGCCCACCCATAGTATGGAGCACTTTAAACTTGTGTAGTCTTGTGTTTGACTTGTCTATAGTGATATTGTATATGTAGTCGTGAACATGTTCAAGTATAATTATATACTTATCAAGAATATCAATGTCGCATTCCCTATCACGATTAAAAAACTAGATTATATTCGCAAAATCAGACTCAATGACCATCTTGCATCACAAATAATTACCGACCGGAAAGAGTTATTCTAACCCACAAGGACTGAGTCTAGGCCAACTATCTTAGAAAAACTTGGTAATTGCAACGAAATACTCAGTATACTTAAAAGACTACATAACACTTTAATCCCACGTACAAAACTCATAAATGACTGGAAATATTTTACACAACCGCATCAAAATAAGAACAATATTTATTAATAAACATATGTACTATAACCAAATAAAACTGTATGAAATGGGTAAAAACACATCAACATTAATAATGGTTGTGTGTTTCGATCTGAACAGGTAAAGGCTTATCTTCACTAAAACAGCTTCGGAGCACCAAACAAAAACACTCATAGATCACAAATAAGAGTGTCAATGAAAATAAAACACATCGGACGTCATATATGTTATAATTTTTAATGACAATTGGCATAAACCTATCACAATATATAAGTATTACGAGTTTAAATAACAATGGATAACGACCAACAACACTCATTCTGATGTCAATATTAAAAGAAACATAAAAAACATTGCGAAACTGATGAAATTACATATAAAACTCCATATTAGATGAAAAAAAAGACAAATAAATAGTTCAAACGGAAGAATAAATATGTTATGATGATTCTTATATCCAAGATAAAACAAAAATAAAAAAATTGTTAAATACATGCTTGAAGGTTGTAAACAAGAAAACTTAAGGTTAAACATGCTGTTATAAACATAATTTACAAAAAAACATAATACGCAAGCGAAAAATAAACATAAAGGAAAAAATAGAACAAAATTCAAACTTGGAGATCACATGAGGATCAAAAGCTCCATGATAGTGATGATTGCTTGAGCTTTAACGACCGTAAATAATTGTCCTCTACTTAAGGATTAACGACTGTGATATGGTAGAACTTGAATTTCAAAAATGTATGGAGGTAAGATGAAGTTTGGAGTTCAAGTTCGTGTCATTTAGCTAAATAATTAATCTTGAATGATTTTTTTACTATAATGATCTTAAACTTTTTGCGAGTGGGTTGGTTCGTTTACGTCCTATACATTCCTTTGTGGTTTTTGTCCTTGTTCTGTTGTACATATATAAAATAAAAAACACCATATAAGATATGAAAAATACTTATTTCGGTATTAACTAGACCACTTCCGTATGACATGTTTGGAGAAAAAACACATTATCTTCTCGGATGAGAGGTGAATTAGCATGCATAGTAAAAATAATGCGACATCAGCTATGTGGTGGAGGAATTTGCAAAGTAAAGATTTGGTCAACGATATATAGTGTAGAGTAGAAATGCCGACTTCCATGTCAAAGATGTGGACTATACAAAATTATTTAGTATTCAAACCTAATATGAAATTAATTAAAGAAGTAGGTGAGTTCATCAATTCTAGTTCTTATAAAGTGAAAGTTTGTATTTTATCAAGAGATTTTATCCAAGAATGGGGAGCTGAAGGAGTTAGTGGAGTCGTATATTTTCGCAAACAATTAAAAGCAAGGAAGACAAAATATGTGTGGTTTTAGATATATACGGATGGATGCTTTTATTAAGCAAGCAAATAGGCTTTAATTTAAGGATTATTTTGGGATATGAATGAAGTTTTTTTTTATGCTGATTTACTGGCGTGAGTGAACTTGACTAGTTTTAAGCACTATACGTTGGACTTAAGATAATCACAGAGATGCACATAGATTTTTGCAAGTGAGACTGGCCTGTAAGAGTTAGACATTGTGAAGAATGTTTCGAACTTTATGGATTCGCATTCTGCACCCGGGCGAGATTATGGGGATATAGGGTCGAAATATTAACTTTACGTTGGTTCATACATATATATATATATAGGAAAATACAACTACGGATTTATCAGCTTGGCTAATAATGAGTAATTCTAGATATGATATTAGTGAAATACCCTCTAAGAAATATATGGAGATATTTCACCAGAGTTAGGTTCGGTTTAACAACACTTATAATAGTAATAGACAACCTTTAAGGGTTTATCAAGATTTCTATTACTGATCATTAGTCTCAAATAACTGAAAAAAAGATAATTGTATAAATTCAAATTCTAGTATTATAAATATATTTTTTTCTTTCAAATAAATAACAAACTTGAACTTTGAATAAAAAATAAAAATAATAATTGATGTATAACTGTAGTGACAACTTACATAGTACGGGGGAGGGGGTGTCTTCATAGCGCACCCTAATTTTTCAATTTTAAAAATGTTTAAAAAATACATTATAACGCCTTCTCTTAAGTGTTATAAATTCACTCCCCCCACTCTTCACTAAATTTTAAAATTCATCTCATTATTTTTAATTTCTTCGTTCATTTACTAGTTATAATATATTGCATTATACTAATTAAAATAAAACTAATATTGGAATTTATATTGTAATTTTTTTTAATATAGAAAGGCTTAGAATAAATTTTTTTATAATATTGATACCTATATTAGAATTAGGTCAAACAAATTCCAGGTCCCATTAGATATTTCTTACTCACCTCATCTTTTCTATTACCAAATTACCCTTTGACATGTAGTATATAATGATGTAGGGAACTTAAATAAAAGAGTAATAAAATAGCTGAGAATAAATAATAGAATGAGGCAACTACGGCAACTAGGGTTTTTGGGATTTCTTAGAGGGTGGTTGCCCAAACCTTTTGTTCTGTTTTTTGCCAATGATTTCTTGCATCAAAACCCTAAATTTAACAACCCTCATGGCCTCATTGCGATGCCAAAGTTCTAAGATCGTTGAACATGCTATTACACATAATTTTTTATTACTTTATTTTTGAGTTATATGAGAAAGACCTGACCTATATGGTGTGACAACCTACCTAATGTTTGTGGGTTTTCAGCATGACATGGTTAAATCTTTGTATTATCCTTTTGTTTTCATATTTGATACAATTAGTCCCTATGTTTCGTCAAGAGGCTGTGATGATTTGTTTTTCTGAAAATTATTTATTTCTGAGCTATTTTATGAGTAGATTTAGATGATCTGACCCGTATCTTGGCGGGGCAACCTAATTGTTGGGTTTGCAGCCATGGCGTGGTTAGACTATTTAGTGGCCTCCAATCATAATAGATCTGAGCCTCTATTAAAAGTTGTACAAATATTGATTTAATTGTGTTAGATATTTCTCCTATGGGGGTTAAATATCTTTATATTATATCTTGGTTCATATTCCAGATTTTTTTATCGAAATTTAGCATTATTGACTTTGGGTTCTTAATCTAATTACATTGTTTTTTAATGTTTCACTAGTGTTTCTGTTTTATATTAACTTATTATGAGTGTCTGTTTACTTGTAAGTATATGTGGGAATTTCTGCATGTTTGGAAGTAATCTTGTATTTGAGTGAGCTGTAAATTCCTTCGTTTTTGAGATAGAATACAACATAATTGCAGTAAAGGTGAAAAAGGAAGGACAGTTATCTTTTCCACCCCTCTTTCATAATTTCTAGTGAGATTTTTTCGATTGTATCCTCTATATGGTGGATGTGGGATTTATTGTCTTCTTCTCACTCTCTCGTGTCTTCATTATAATTTTATTGTAATTTTTTTGTTTTCTTGTTCTAGATAATTTTAATATTGATTTTCTAAGTTTCAGTTAAATCATTAATTCGATATAATATATTTGTTTCTTAGTGTTTTATAAAATTTTAAGTTAGTCCATGTCGTATTTCCATACAATTTAATTATAAAATAATGAGATTAGTCAATATCCTCTCAAACTTTTGGATTTTAGTTTGTTCTATCATGTTTACTTGAATTTTAAATTTAGTCCCAAGAATATGTCATATTTATAGACTATGGAGTTATGTGGTTATTTCTGGTGCATTTTAAATAAAAAATTCAATGGGACAACAGTTAAAATATGTGTTAATATGAAAAATAATTGTAGTATTTTTCCTTAATTTGTACACTATAGTATTTTGGAAGTTGAAGGAATAACTAGTTTAGATACTTCCAATTTCTATACTGTTTAGATACTAAAAAATAATATAGTCTAAACAAAAACATCTATTATATGTAAATACATTGTCAAAAATTATTTAGATGTCTAACATTCACATTTAAGATATTCAGATACAATATCCATGATAACACCATGTCACTTATCATCCAGATTTCTACAGAACTAACTCTTCCTCTCTTATCATTTACACGCTCTCCCAAATTTTGCCTATGTTAAACCTATTAAATTAAATATGTAAAAGGAATAAATTCATTAAAATTTGATGTGCATGTATTGCATCCGGGAGTTATGTTCCACTCAAATGCAATAAAGGGAAGCAACTCGTTTTCTCAACCATTTAGTCCATGTGTTTGATTTTTTTGCCAGTCGTATTAGGTGGGATTGGGCTTAGTTGTTTCACTTTATTTATTAATTTTTTTTATTTTATCTTGTTAAGTATCTAATTTTTTTTATTTTGTATTATGTATCCTTAACTTTTTAAAGTAATTTATGGATTATGGCACAACCTTGAGTTGCATTATATCCCTACCTAAGTGTTATATCAAAAATCATTATTGGAAATATTCATCTTCCTTGAAAAGATATTTAACTTACACATGAGATCTTCCGATTGTGATTATAAAGACATTACATGGACAAGAAATAACACAACCTCGAACGTCATTAGCAACGATGTTGAAAGCAACATAAAAAAGTAGTCGTTGATAAAGTTCATTTAGCAACAAGCTGGAAATGGTTGTCATTGTTAATAAGAAAAGAGGATAATATTATAACATCAACGTAGACATTATTTGCTCAAGTCAATTAATTCCAAAAAATAATATTTTTAATAAAATTATGACGACATATAAATGGAGCTAAATACCAGAGACCACCCTGTAGTCTACTAATACAATCTGCCAAGTACTTATCGTCTAAAAATTACACTAAGAACTCCTAGTGGTGTCAAAATACACTCACCAAATATACTTCATCCCATTGTTAGGTTACCTTTGGCATGTGCATTCCTCTTATGTGAATGAGCCTGATGCTCTCAACATTTTTCCGCATAAAAAATACATAAATTCCCTTGTATATATTAAAATTTGTATTTATTATTCTTATTCGATTTGTGTTCTTAAATATTCTTTTTCAATTTCATTTTATTTAAATTACTATTATAACATCTTACAGTGAATGATTTAATAAAGTCTGAGCTTTAAGATCCCGTTATAAGCTAAGGATTGAAAAAGTGCTTATAGAGGAACCATAATGTAATACAAAGAAAGATCTACAAATTCTCTCAAATCTTATATATTTATATCAAAAAGAAATTCAAACATGTGTAATAAGGTTTAAAATTCCTATAATGTCATTGTACCGTAAACATTCATAGAAAGAACAATGTTTATAGAACACCTTGTTGTTATATAATATATATGACTTTCTGAAATAGTTAGAATATTTATCACTTATATTTTGAAAAAAATGTTAAAATATCAATCATGACAATTAGTATAATTGACAATTTACATTGCTTGAGCTATGGAATGGTGAGGGGAGAAAATGATACTTTTGAGCATACATGGATCACAACACTAAAATATTAAATCAATAATTGAAGCACGAGGAGTTAGCTGGCAAACTCGATGTTATCCACGTTACTTTGTATAAAGCCTTGTAAAATATCCAGGCTGAATCCTAATCTGGTTCGCCGATCTGATCTAAACATATTAAGTCCATATACCGTGACCGGTTTGAAAATGTGAAATATTTTTTGGCAAGTTTGGATCTTAGTTCTGATGCTTTGATATGGAACAATCAAAAAAGGTTACGATTCATGTTTTTCTTCATTATACTTTGTATTTTTAATAAACCGAGTCCTTATAGTACAAACAAAAAGGGCTTCAGTAGACTGGACTGGTACTTATGGCGCTATATATTTTTTTTATTTGGTTCGAAATTACTTGTGTGAACGTTGTTGAAAGTATTTACATACAACTTTTTATTACCTTAATCAACCGAAGCATATACATAACAACAAAAACCAAGATTTTTGTGCTTCTTATATACGATACCAAATTTCAATTATTTGTTTTCCAAAAATGATAAAATCGATACATGGTTTGCATATGTACTTTAAATGACGACACAGGAACTCTTTCACACCACCCATAAAAACTGACTACGACCTATAATATATTCAGCCCACCCATAGTATGGAGCACTTTAAACTTGTGTAGTCTTGTGTTTGACTTGTCTATAGTGATATTGTATATGTAGTCGTGAACATGTTCAAGTACATTCAGAGGAACAATGTTTAAATTTTTTAGTAAGGAGGGGGGTTTAATCATCGGGAACCATAATTATATACTTATCAAGAATATCAATGTCGCATTCCCTATCACGATTAAAAAACTAGATTATATTCGCAAAATCAGACTCAATGACCATCTTGCATCACAAATAATTACCGACCGGAAAGAGTTATTCTAACCCACAAGGACTGAGTCTAGGCCAACTATCTTAGAAAAACTTGGTAATTGCAACAAAATAATCAGTATACTTAAAAGACTACATAACACTTTAATCCCACGTACAAAACCTCATAAATGACTGGCAATATTTTACACAACAGCATCAAAATAAGAACAATATTTATTAATAAACATATGTACTATAACCAAATAAAACTGTATGAAATGGGTAAAAACACATCAACATTAATAATGGTTGTGTGTTTCGATCTGAACAGGTAAAGGCTTATCTTCACTAAAACAGCTTCGGAGCACCAAACAAAAACACTCATAGATCACAAATAAGAGTGTCAATGAAAATAAAACACATCGGACGTCATATATGTTATAATTTTTAATGACAATTGGCATAAACCTATCACAATATATAAGTATTACGAGTTTAAATAACAATGGATAACGACCAACAACACTCATTCTGATGTCAATATTAAAAGAAACATAAAAAACATTGCGAAACTGACGAAATGACATATAAAACTCCATATTAGATGAACAAAAAAGACAAATAAATAGTTCAAACCG
Organism: Nemophila menziesii; assembly: GCA_029959085.1. Classification (NCBI taxonomy): domain Eukaryota; kingdom Viridiplantae; phylum Streptophyta; class Magnoliopsida; order Boraginales; family Hydrophyllaceae; genus Nemophila; species Nemophila menziesii. Next base: position 21,539,824 of record JARWIR010000021.1, read on the forward strand.
AAAAATAAATATGTTATGATGATTCTTATATCTAAGATAAAACAAAAATAAAAAATTGTTAAATACATGCTCGAAGGTTGTAAACAAGAAAACTTAAGGTTAAACATGCTGTTATAAACATAATTTACAAAAAAACATAATACGCAAGCGAAAAATAAACATAAAGGAAAAAATAGAACAAAATTCAAACTTGGAGATCACATGAGGATCAAAAGCTCCATGATAGTGATGATTGCTTGAGCTTTAACGACCGTAAATAATTGTCCTCTACTTAAGGATTAAGGACTGTGATATGGTAGAACTTGAATTTCAAAAATGTATGGAGGTAGGATGAAGTTTGGAGTTCTAGTTCGTGTCATTTAGCTAAATAATTAATCTTGAATGATTTTTTTACTATAATGATCTTAAACTTTTTGCGAGTGGGTTGGTTCGTTTACGTCGTATACATTCCTTTGTGGTTTTTGTCCTTGTTCTGTTGTACATATATAAAATAAAAAACACCATATAAGATATGAAAAATACTTATTTCGGTATTAACTAGACCACTTCCGTATGACATGTTTGGAGAAAAAACACATTATCTTCTCGGATGAGAGGTGAATTAGCATGCATAGTAAAAATAATGCGACATCAGCTATGTGGTGGAGGAATTTGCAAAGTAAAGATTTGGTCAACGATATATAGTGTAGAGTAGAAATGCCGACTTCCATGTCAAAGATGTGGACTATACAAAATTATTTAGTATTCAAACCTGATATGAAATTAATTAAAGAAGTAGGTGAGTTCATCAATTCTAGTTCTTATAAAGTGAAAGTTTGTATTTTATCAAGAGATTTTATCCGAGAATGGGGAGCTGAAGGAGTTAGTGGAGTCGTATATTTTCGCAAACAATTAAAAGCAAGGAAAACAAAATATGTGTGGTTTTAGATATATACGGATGGATGCTTTTATTAAGCAAGCAAATAGGCTTTAATTTAAGGATTATTTTGGGATATGAATGAAGTTTTTTTTTATGCTGATTTACTGGCGTGAGTAAACTTACCTAGTTTTAAGCACTATACGTTGGACTTAAGATAATCACAGAGATGCACATAGATTTTTGCAAGTGAGACTGGCCTGTAAGAGTTAGACATTGTGAAGAATGTTTCGAACTTTATGGATTCGCATTCTGCACCCGGGCGAGATTATTGGGATATATGGTCGAAATATTAACTTTACGTTGGTTCATACATATATATATATATATAGGAAAATACAACTACGGATTTATCAGCTTGGCTAATAATGAGTAATTCTAGATATGATATTAGTGAAATACCCTCTAAGAAATTTATGGAGATATTTCACCAGAGTTAGGTTCGGCTTAACAACACTTAGAATAGTAATAGACAACCTTTAAGGGTTTATCAAGATTTCTATTACTGATCATTAGTCTCAAATAACTGAAAAAAAGATAATTGTATAAATTCAAATTCTAGTATTATAAATATATTTTTTTCTTTCAAATAAATAACAAACTTGAACTTTGAATAAAAAATAAAAATAGTAATTGATGTATAACTGTAGTGACAACTTACATAGTACGGGGGAGGGGTTTCTTCATAGCGCACCCTAATTTTTCAATTTTAAAAATGTTTAAAAAATACATTATAACGCCTTCTCTTAAGTGTTATAAATTCACTCCCCCCACTCTTCACTAAATTTTAAAATTCATCTCATTATTTTTAATTTCTTCATTCATTTACTAGTTATAATATATTGCATTATACTAATTAAAATAAAACTAATATTGGAATTTATATTGTAATTTTTTTTAATATAGAAAGCCTTAGAATAAATTTTTTTATAATATTGATACCTATATTAGAATTAGGTCAAACAAATTCCAGGTCCCATTAGATATTTCTTACTCACCTCATCTTTTCTATTACCAAATTACCCTTTGACATGTAGTATATAATGATGTAGGGAACTTAAATAAAAGAGTAATAAAATAGCTGAGAATAAATAATAGAATGAGGCAACTACGGCAACTAGGGTTTTTGGGATTTCTTAGAGGGTGGTTGCCCAAACCTTTTGTTCTGTTTTTTGCCAATGATTTCTTGCATCAAAACCCTAAATTTAACAACCCTCATGGCCTCATTGCGATGTCAAAGTTCTAAGATCGTTGAACATGCTATTACACATAATTTTTTATTACTTTATTTTTGAGTTATATGAGAAAGACCTGACCTATATGGTGTGACAACCTACCTAATGTTTGTGGGTTTTCAACATGACATGGTTAAATCTTTGTATTATCCTTTTGTTTTCAGATTTGATACAATTAGTCCCTATGTTTCGTCAAGAGGCTGTGATGATTTGTTTTTCTGAAAATTATTTATTTCTGAGCTATTTTATGAGTAGATTTAGATGATCTGACCCGTATCTTGGCGGGGCAACCTAATTGTTGGGTTTGCAGCCATGGCGTGGTTAGACTATTTAGCGGCCTCCAATCATAATAGATCTGAGCCTCTATTAAAAGTTGTACAAATATTGATTTAATTGTGTTAAATATTTCTCCTATGGGGGTTAAATATCTTTATATTATATCTTGGTTCATATTCCAGATTTTTTTATCGAAATTTAGCACTATTGACTTTGGGTTCTTAATCTAATTCCATTGTTTTTTAATGTTTCACTAGTGTTTCTGTTTTATATTAACTTATTATGAGTGTCTGTTTACTTGTAAGTATAGGTGGGAATTTCTGCATGTTTGGAAGTAATCTTGTATTTGAGTGAGCTGTAAATTCCTTCGTTTTTGAGATAGAATACAACATAATTGCAGTAAAGGTGAAAAATGAAGGACACTTGTCTTTTCCACCCCTCTTTCATAATTTCTAGTGAGATTTTTTCGATTGTATTCTCTATATGGTGGATGTAGGATTTATTGTCTTCTTCTCACTCTCTCGTATCTTCATTATAATTTTATTGTAATTTTTTTGTTTTCTTGTTCTAGATAATTTTAATATTGATTTTCTAAGTTTCAGTTAAATCATTAATTCGATATAATATATTTGTTTCTTAGTGTTTTATAAAATTTTAAGTTAGTCCATGTCGTATTTCCATACAATTTAATTATAAAATAATGAGATTAGTCAATATCCTCTCAAACTTTTGGATTTTAGTTTGTTCTATCATGTTTACTTGAATTTTAAATTTAGTCCCAAGAATATGTCATATTTATAGACTATGGAGTTATGTGGTTATTTCTGGGGCATTTTAAATAAAAAATTCAATGGGACAACAGTTAAAATATGTGTTAATATGAACAATAATTTTAGTATTTTTCCTTAATTTGTACACTATAGTATTTTGGAAGTTGAAGGAATAACTAGTTTAGATACTTGCAATTTCTATATTGTTTAGATACTAAAAAATAATATAGTCTAAACAAAAACATCTATTATATGTAAATACATTGTCAAAAATTATTTAGATGTCTAACATTCACATTTAAGATATTCAGATACAATATCCATGATAACACCATGTCACTTATCATCCAGATTTCTACAAAACTAACTCTTCCTCTCTTATCATTTACACGCTCTCCCAAATTTTGCCTATTTTAAACCTATTAAATTAAATATGTAAAAGGAATAAATTCATTAAAATTTGATGTGCATGTATTTCATCCGGGAGTTATGTTCCACTCAAATGCAATAAAGGGAAGCAACTCGTTTTCTCAACCATTTAGTCCATGTGTTTGATTTTTTTGCCAGTCGTATTAGGTGGGATTGGGCTTAGTTGTTTCACTTTATTTATTATTTTTTTTATTTTATCTTGTTAAGTATCTAATTTTTTTTATTTTGTATTATGTATCCTTAACTTTTTAAAGTAATTTATGGATTATGGCACAACCTTGAGTTGCATTATATCCCTACGTAAGTGTTATATCAAAAATCATTATTGGAAATATTCATCTACCTTGAAAAGATATGTAACTTACACATGAGATCTTCCGATTGTGATTATAAAGACATTACATGGACAAGAAATAACACAACCTCGAACGTCATTAGCAACGATGTTGAAAGCAACATAAAAAAGTAGTCGTTGATAAAGTTCATTTAGCAACAAGCTGGAAATGGTTGTCTTTGTTAATAAGAAAAGAGGATAATATTATAGCATCAACGGAGACATTATTTGCTCAAGTCAATTAATTCCAAAAAATATTATTTTTAATAAAATTATGACGACATATAAATGGCGCTAAATACCAAAGACCACCCTGTGGGCTACTAATTCAATTCGCCAAGTACTTATCTTCTAAAAATTACACTAAGAACTCCTAGTGGTGTCAAAATACACTCACCAAATATACTTCATCCCATTGTTAGGTTATCTTTGGCATATGCATTCCTTTTATGTGAATGTGCCTGATTCTCTCAACATTTTTCCGCATAAAAAATACATAAATTTCCTTGTATATTTTAAAATTTGTATTTATTATTCTTATTCGATTTGTGTTCTTAAATATTCTTTTTCAATTTCATTTTAGTTAAATTACTATTATAACATTTTACAGTGAATGATTTAATAAAGTCTGAGCTTTAAGATCCCGTTATAAGCTAAGGATTGAAAAAGTGCTTACAGAGGAACTATAATGTAATACAAAGAAAGATCTATAAATTCTCTCAAATCTTATATATTTATATCAAAAAGAAATTCAAACATGTGTAATAAGGTTTAAAATTCCTATAATGTCATTGTAACGTAAACATGCATAGCAAGAACAATGTTTATAGAACACCTTGTTGTTATATAATATATATGACTTTCTGAAATAGTTAGAATATTTATCACTTATATTTTGAAAAAATGTTAAAATATCAATCATGACAATTAGTATAATTGACAATTTACATTGCTTGAGCTATGGAATGGTGAGGGGAGAAAATGATACTTTTGAGCATACATGGATCACAACACTAAAATATTAAATCAATAATTGAAGCACGAGGAGTTAGCTGGCAAATTCCATGTTATCCACGTTTGTATAAAGCCTTGTAAAATATCCAGGCTGAATCCTAATCTGGTTCGCCGATCTGATCTAAACATATTAAGTCCATATACCGTGACCAGTTAGAAAATGTGAAATATTTTTTGGCAAGTTTAGATCTTAGTTCTGATGCTTTGATATGGAACAATCAGAATGGAAAAAAGGTTACGATTCATGTTTTTCTTCATTATACTTTGTATTTTCTATAAACCGAGTCCTTATAGTACAAACAAAAAAGGGTTTCAGTAGACCGGACTGGTACTTATGGCGCTATAATTTTTTTTTTATTTGGTTCGAAATTACTTGTGTGAACGTTGTTGGAAGTCTTTACATACAACTTTTTATTACCTTAATCAACCGAAGCATATACATACCAACAAAAACCAAGATTTTTGTGCTTCTTATATACAATACCAAATTTCAATTATTTGTTTTCCAAAAATGATAAAATCGATACAGGGTTTGCATATGTACTTTAAATGACGGGACATGAACTCTTTCACACCACCCATAAAAACTGACTACGACCTATAATATATTCAGCCCACCCATAGTTTTGGAGCACTTTAAACTTGTGTAGTCTTGTGTTTGACTTGTCTATAGTGATATTGTATATGTAGTCGTGAACATGTTCAAGTACATTCGGAGGAACAATGTTTAAATTTTTTAGTAAGGAGGGGGGTTTAATCATCGGGAACCATAATTATATACTTATCAAGAATATCAATGTCGCATTCCCTATCACGATTAAAAAACTAGATTATATTTGCAAAATCAGACTCAACGACCATCTTGCATCATAAATAATTACCGACCGGAAAGAGTTATTCTAACCCACAAGGACTGAGTCTAGGCCAACTATCTTAGAAAAACTTGGTAATTGCAACGAAATAATCAGTATACTTAAAAGACTACATAACACTTTAATCCCACGTACAAAACTCATAAATGACTGGCAATATTTTACATAACCGCATCAAAATAAGAACAATATTTATTAATAAACATATGTACTATAACCAAATAAAACTGTATGAAATGGGTAAAAACACATCAATATTAATAATGGTTGTGTGTTTCGATCTGAACAGGTAAAGGCTTATCTTCACTAAAACAGTTTCGGAGCACCAAACAAAAACACTCATAGATCACAAATAAGAGTGTCAATGAAAATAAAACACATCGGACGTCATATATGTTATAATTTTTAATGGCAATTGGCATAAACCTATCACAATATATAAGTATTACGAGTTTAAATAACAATGGATAACGACCAACAACACTCATTCTGATGTCAATATTGAAAGAAACATAAAATACATTGCGAAACTGATGAAATTACATATAAAACTCCAGATTAGATGAACAAAAAAGACAAATAAATAGTTCAAATTGAAGAATAAATATGTTATGATGATTCTTATATCTAAGATAAAACAAAAATAAATTTTTTTTAAATACATGCTCGAAGGTTGTAAACAAGAAAACTTAAGGTTAAACATGCTGTTATAAACATAATTTACAAAAAAACATAATACGCAAGCGAAAAATAAACATAAAGGAAAAAATAGACCAAAATTCAAACTTGGAGATCACGTGAGGATCAAAAGCTCCATGATAGTGATGATTGCTTGAGCTTTAACGACCGTAAATAATTGTCCTCTACTTAAGTATTAAGGACTGTGATATGGTAGAACTTGAATTTCAAAAATTTATGGAGGTAAGATGAAGTTTGGAGTTCTAGTTCGTGTCATTTAACTAAATAATTAATCTTGAATGATTTGTTACTATAATGATCTTAAACTTTTTGCGAGTGGGTTGGTTCGTTTACGTCCTATACATTCCTTTGTGGTTTTTGTCCTTGTTCTGTTGTACAGATATAAAATAAAAAACACCATATAAGATATGAAAAAAACTTATTTCGGTATTAACAAGACAACTTCCGTATGACATGTTTGGAGAAAAAACACATTATCTTCTCGGATGAGAGGTATATTAGCATGCATAGTAAAAATAATGCGACATCAGCTATGTGGTGGAGGAATTTGCAAAGTAAAGATTTGGTCAACGATATATAGTGTAGAGTAAAAATGCCGACTTCCATGTCAAAGATGTGGAATATACAAAATTATTTAGTATTCAAACCTGATATGAAATTAATTAAAGAAGTAGGTGAGTTCATCAATTCTAGTTCTAATAAAGTGAAAGTTCGTATTTTATCAAGAGATTTTATCCGAGAATGGGGAGCTGAAGGAGTTAGTGGAGTCATAATTTTTCGCAAACAATTAAAAGCAAGGAAGACAAAATGTGTGGTTTTAGATATATACGGATGGATGCTTTTATTAAGCAAGCAAATAGGCTTTAATTTAAGGATTATTTTGGGATATGAATGAAGTTTTTTTTTATGCTGATTTACTGGCGTGAGTGAACTTGACTAGTTTTAAGCACTATACGTTGGACTTAAGATAATCACAGAGATGCACATAGATTTTTGCAAGTGAGACTGGCCTGTAAGAGTTAGACATTGTGAAGAATGTTTCGAACTTTATGGATTCGCATTCTGCACCTGGGCGAGATTATGGGGATATAGGGTCGAAATATTAACTTTACGTTGGTTCATACATATATATATATAGGAAAATACAACTACGGATTTATCAGCTTGGCTAATAATGAGTAATTCTAGATATGATATTAGTGAAATACCCTCTAAGAAATTTATGGAGATATTTCACCAGAGTTAGGTTCGGTTTAACAACACTTAGAATAGTAATAGACAACCTTTAAGGGTTTATCAAGATTTCTATTACTGATCATAAGTCTCAAATAACTGAAAAAAAGATAATTGTATAAATTCAAATTCTAGTATTATAAATATATTTTTTTCTTTCAAATAAATAACAAACTTGAACTTTGAATAAAAAATAAAAATAGTATTTGATGTATAACTGTAGTGACAACTTACATAGTACGGGGGAGGGGGTGTCTTCATAGCGCACCCTAAATTTTCAATTTTAAAAATGTTTAAAAAATACATTATAACGCCTTCTCTTAAGTGTTATAAATTCACTCCCCCCACTCTTCACTAAATTTTAAAATTCATCTCATTATTTTTAATTTCTTCGTTCATTTACTAGTTATAATATATTGCATTATACTAATTAAAATAAAACTAATATTGGAATTTATATTGTAATTTTTTTTAATATAGAAAGCTTTAGAATAAAATTTTTTATAATATTGATACCTATATTAGAATTAGGTCAAACAAATTCCAGGTCCCATTAGATATTTCTTACTCACCTCATCTTTTCTATTACCAAATTACCCTTTGACATGTAGTATATAATGATGTAGGGAACTTAAATAAAAGAGTAATAAAATAGCTGAGAATAAATAATAGAATGAGGCAACTACGGCAACTAGGGTTTTTGGGATTTCTTAGAGGGTGGTTGCCCAAACCTTTTGTTCTGTTTTTTGCCAATGATTTCTTGCATCAAAACCCTAAATTTAACAACCCTCATGGCCTCATTGCGATGCCAAAGTTCTAAGATAGTTGAACATGCTATTACACATAATTTTTTATTACTTTATTTTTGAGTTATATGAGAAAGACCTGACCTATATGGTGTGACAACCTACCTAATGTTTGTGGGTTTTCAGCATGACATGGTTAAATCTTTGTATTATCCTTTTGTTTTCAGATTTGATACAATTAGTCCCTATGTTTCGTCAAGAGGCTGTGATGATTTGTTTTTCTGAAAATTATTTATTTCTGAGCTATTTTATGAGTAGATTTAGATGATCTGACCCGTATCTTGGCGGGGCAACCTAATTGTTGGGTTTGCAGCCATGGCGTGGTTAGACTATTTAGCGGCCTCCAATCATAATAGATCTGAGCCTCTATTAAAAGTTGTACAAATATTGATTTAATTGTGTTAAATATTTCTCCTATGGGGGTTAAATATCTTTATATTTTATCTTGGTTCATATTCCAGATTTTTTTATCGAAATTTAGCACTATTGACTTTGGGTTCTTAATCTAATTCCATTGTTTTTTTAATGTTTCACTAGTGTTTCTGTTTTATATTAACTTATTATGAGTGTCTGTTTACTTGTAAGTATAGGTGGGAATTTCTGCATGTTTGGAAGTAATCTTGTATTTGAGTGAGCTGTAAATTCCTTCGTTTTTGAGATAGAATACAACATAATTGCAGTAAAGGTGAAAAAGGAAGGACACTTGTCTTTTCCACCCCTCTTTCATAATTTCTAGTGAGATATTTCCAACTGTATCCTCTATATGGTGGATGTAGGATTTATTGTCTTCTTCTCACTCTCTCGTGTCTTCATTATAATTTTATTGTAATTTTTTTGTTTTCTTGTTCTAGATAATTTTAATATATATTTTCTAAGTTTCAGTTAAATCATTAATTCGATATAATATATTTGTTTCTTAGTGTTTTATAAAATTTTAAGTTAGTCCATGTCGTATTTCCATACAATTTAATTATAAAATAATGAGATTAGTCAATATCCTCTCAAACTTTTGGATTTTAGTTTGTTCTATCATGTTTACTTGAATTTTAAATTTAGTCCCAAGAATATGTCATATTTATAGACTATGGAGTTATGTGGTTATTTCTGGTGCATTTTAAATAAAAAATTCAATGGGACAACAGTTAAAATATGTGTTAATATGAACAATAATTGTAGTATTTTTCCTTAATTTGTACACTATAGTATTTTGGAAGTTGAAGGAATAACTAGTTTAGATACTTGCAATTTCTATACTGTTTAGATACTAAAAAATAATATAGTCTAAACAAAAACATCTATTATATGTAAATACATTGTCAAAAATTATTTAGATGTCTAACATTCACATTTAAGATATTCAGATACAATATCCATGATAACACCATGTCACTTATCATCCAGATTTTTACATAACTAACTCTTCCTCTCTTATCATTTACACGCTCTCCCAAATTTTGCCTATGTTAAACCTATTAAATTAAATATGTAAAAGGAATAAATTCATTAAAATTTGATGTGCATGTATTTCATCCGGGAGTTATGTTCCACTCAAATGCAATAAAGGGAAGCAACTCGTTTTCTCAACCATTTAGTCCATGTGTTTGATTTTTTTGCCAGTCGTATTAGGTGGGATTGGGCTTAGTTGTTTCACTTTATTTATTATTTTTTTTATTTTATCTTGTTAAGTATCTAATTTTTTTTATTTTGTATTATGTATCCTTAACTTTTTAAAGTAATTTATGGATTATGGCACAACATTGAGTTGCATTATATCCCTACCTAAGTGTTATATCAAAAATCATTATTGGAAATATTCATCTACCTTGAAAAGATATGTAACTTACACATGAGATCTTCCGATTGTGATTATAAAGACATTACATGGACAAGAAATAACACAACCTCGAACGTCATTAGCAACGATGTTGAAAGCAACATAAAAAAGTAGTCGTTGATAAAGTTCATTTAGCAACAAGCTGGAAATGGTTGTCATTGTTAATAAGAAAAGAGGATAATATTATAGCATCAACGGAGACATTATTTGCTCAAGTCAATTAATTCCAAAAAATATTATTTTAATAAAATTATGACGACATATAAATGGCGCTAAATACCAAAGACCACCCTGTGGGCTACTAATTCAATTCGCCAAGTACTTATCTTCTAAAAATTACACTAAGAACTCCTAGTGGTGTCAAAATACACTCACCAAATATACTTCATCCCATTGTTAGGTTATCTTTGGCATATGCATTCCTTTTATGTGAATGTGCCTGATTCTCTCAACATTTTTCCTCATAAAAAATACATAAATTTCCTTGTATATATTAAAATTTGTATTTATTATTCTTATTCGATTTGTGTTCTTAAATATTCTTTTTCAATTTCATTTTAATTAAATTACTATTATAACATTTTACAGTGAATGATTTAATAAAGTCTGAGCTTTAAGATCCCATTATAAGCTAAGGATTGAAAAAGTGCTTACAGAGGAACCATAATTTAATACAAAGAAAGATCTATAAATTCTCTCAAATCTTATATATTTATATCAAAAAGAAATTCAAACATGTGTGATAAGGTTTAAAATTCCTATAATGTCATTGTAACATAAACATTCATAGCAAGAACAATGTTTATAGAACACCTTGTTGTTATATAATATATATGACTTTCTGAAATAGTTAGAATATTTATCACTTATATTTTGAAAAAAATGTTAAAATATCAATCATGACAATTAGTATAATTGACAATTTACATTGCTTGAGCTATGGAATGGTGAGGGGAGAAAATTATACTTTTGAGCATACATGGATCACAACACTAAAATATTAAATCAATAATTGAAGCACGAGGAGTTAGCTGGCAAACTCCATGTTATCCACGTTTGTATAAAGCCTTGTAAAATATCCAGGCTGAATCCTAATCTGGTTCGCCGATCTGATCTAAACATATTAAGTCCATATACCGTGACCGGTTAGAAAATGTGAAATATTTTTTGGCAAGTTTAGATCTTAGTTCTGATGCTTTGATATGGAACAATCAGAATCGAAAAAAGGTTACGATTCATGTTTTTCGTCATTATACTTTGTATTTTCTATAAACCGAGTCCTTATAGTACAAACAAAAAAGGGTTTCAGTAGACCGGACTGGTACTTATGGCGCTATAATTTTTTTTATTTGGTTCGAAATTACTTGTGTGAACGTTGTTGGAAGTCTTTACATACAACTTTTTATTACCTTAATCAACCGAAGCATATACATACCAACAAAAACAAAGATTTTTGTGCTTCTTATATACAATACCAAATTTCAATTATTTGTTTTCCAAAAATGATAAAATCGATACAGGGTTTGCATATGTACTTTAAATGACGGGACATGAACTCTTTCACACCACCCATAAAAACTGACTACGACCTATAATATATTCAGCCCACCCATAGTTTCGGAGCACTTTAAACTTGTGTAGTCCTGTGTTTGACTTGTCTATAGTGATATTGTATATGTAGTCGTGAACATGTTCAAGTACATTCAGAGGAACAATGTTTAAATTTTTTAGTAAGGAGGGGGGTTTAATCATCGGGAACCATAATTATATACTTATCAAGAATATCAATGTCGCATTCCCTATCACGATTAAAAAACTAGATTATATTTGCAAAATCAGACTCAACGACCATCTTGCATCATAAATAATTACCGACCGGAAAGAGTTATTCTAACCCACAAGGACTGAGTCTAGGCCAACTATCTTAGAAAAACTTTGTAATTGCAACGAAATAATCAGTATACTTAAAAGACTACATAACACTTTAATCCCACGTACAAAACTCATAAATGACTGGCAATATTTTACATAACCGCATCAAAATAAGAACAATATTTATTAATAAACATATGTACTATAACCAAATAAAACTGTATGAGATGGGTAAAAACACATCAACATTAATAATGGTTGTGTGTTTCGATCTGAACAGGTAAAGGCTTATCTTCACTAAAACAGTTTCGGAGCACCAAACAAAAACACTCATAGATCACAAATAAGAGTGTCAATGAAAATAAAACACATCGGACGTCATATATGTTATAATTTTTAATGGCAATTGGCATAAACCTATCACAATATATAAGTATTACGAGTTTAAATAACAATGGATAACGACCAACAACACTCATTCTGATGTCAATATTGAAAGAAACATAAAAAACATTGCGAAACTGATGAAATTACATATAAAACTCCAGATTAGATGAACAAAAAAGACAAATAAATAGTTCAAATTGAAGAATAAATATGTTATGATGATTCTTATATCTAAGATAAAACAAAAATAAATTTTTTTTAAATACATGCTCGAAGGTTGTAAACAAGAAAACTTAAGGTTAAACATGCTGTTATAAACATAATTTACAAAAAAACATAATACGCAAGCGAAAAATAAACATAAAGGAAAAAATAGACCAAAATTCAAACTTGGAGATCACGTGAGGATCAAAAGCTCCATGATAGTGATGATTGCTTGAGCTTTAACGACCGTAAATAATTTTCCTCTACTTAAGGATTAACGACTGTGATATGGTAGAACTTGAATTTCAAAAATGTATGGAGGTAAGATGAAGTTTGGAGTTCTAGTTCGTGTCATTTAACTAAATAATTAATCTTGAATGATTTGTTACTATAATGATCTTAAAATTTTTGCGAGTGGGTTGGTTCGTTTACGTCCTATACATTCCTTTGTGGTTTTTGTCCTTGTTCTGTTGTACAGATATAAAATAAAAAACACCATATAAGATATGAAAAAAACTTATTTCGGTATTAACAAGACCACTTCCGTATGACATGTTTGGAGAAAAAACACATTATCTTCTCGGATGAGAGGTGAATTAGCATGCATAGTAAAAATAATGCGACATCAGCTATGTGGTGGAGGAATTTGCAAAGTAAAGATTTGGTCAACGATATATAGTGTAGAGTAAAAATGCCGACTTCCATGTCAAAGATGTGGAATATACAAAATTATTTAGTGTTCAAACCTGATATGAAATTAATTAAAGAAGTAGGTGAGTTCATCAATTCTAGTTCTAATAAAGTGAAAGTTCGTATTTTATCAAGAGATTTTATCCGAGAATGGGGAGCTGAAGGAGTTAGTGGAGTCGTAATTTTTCGCAAACAATTAAAAGCAAGGAAGACAAAATGTGTGGTTTTAGATATATACGGATGGATGCTTTTATTAAGCAAGCAAATAGGCTTTAATTTAAGGATTATTTTGGGATATGAATGAAGATTTTTTTATGCTGATTTACTGGCGTGAGTGAACTTGACTAGTTCTAAGCACTATACGTTGGACTTAAGATAATCACAGAGATGCACATAGATTTTTGCAAGTGAGACTGGCCTGTAAGAGTTAGACATTGTGAAGAATGTTTCGAACTTTATGGATTCGCACCGGGCGAGATTATGGGGATATAGGGTCGAAATATGAACTTTACGTTGGTTCATACATATATATATAGGAAAATACAACTACGGATTTATCAGCTTGGCTAATAAGGAGTACTTCTAGATATGATATTAGTGCAATACCCCTAGGAAACTTATGGAGATATTTCACCAGAGTTAGGTTCGGTTTAACAACACTTAGAATAGTAATAGACAACCTTTAAGGGTTTATCAAGATTTCTATTACTGATCATTAGTCTCAAATAACTGAAAAAAAAGACAATTGTATAAATTCAAATTCTAGTATTATTAATATATTTTTTTCTTTCAAATAAATATTAAACTTGAACATTGAATAAAAAATAAAAATAGTAATTGATGTATAACTGTAGTGACAACTTACATAGTGCCGGGGAGGGGGTGTCTTCATAGCGCACCCTAATTATTAAATTTTAAAAATGTTTAAAAAAACATTATAACGCCTTCTCTTAAGTGTTATAAATTCACTCCCCCACTCTTCACTAAATTTTAAAATTCATCTCATTATTTTTAATTTCTTTGATCATTTACTAGTTATAATATATTGACTTATACTAATTAAAAAAAACTAATATTGGAATTTATATTGTAATTTTTTTTAATATAGAAAGCCTTAGAACAAATTTTTTTATAATATTGATACCTATATTAGAATTAGGTCAAACAAATTCCAGGTCCCATTAGATATTTCTTACTCACCTCATCTTTTCTATTACCAAATTACCCTTTGACATGTAGTATATAATGATGTAGGGAACTTAAATAAAAGAGTAATAAAATAGCTGAGAATAAATAATAGAATGAGGCAACTACGGCAACTAGGGTTTTCGGGATTTCTTAGAGGGTGGTTGCCCAAACCTTTTGTTCTGTTTTTTGCCAATGATTTCTTGCATCAAAACCCTAAATTTAACAACCCTCATGGCCTATGCCGAAGTTCTATGATCGTTGAACATGCTATTACACATAATTTTTTATTACTTTATTTTTGAGTTATATGAGAAAGACCCGACCTATATGGTGTGACAACCTACCTAATGTTTGTGGGTTTTCAGCATGACATGGTTAAATCTTTGTATTATCCTTTTGTTTTCAGATTTGATACAATTAGTCCTTATGTTTCGTCAAGAGGCTGTGATGATTTTTTTTCTAAAAATTATTTATTTCTGAGCTATTTTATGAGTAGATTTAGATGATCTGACCCGTATCTTGGCGGGGCATCCTAATTGTTGGGTTTGCAGCCATGGCGTGGTTAGACTCTTTATTGGCTCCAATCATAATAGATCTGAGCCTCTATTAAAAGTTGAACAAATATTGATTTAATCGTGTTAAATATTTCTCCTACAGGGGTTAAATATCTTTATATTATATCTTGGTTCATATTCCAGATTTTTTAATCGAAATTTAGCACTATTGACTTTGGGTTCTTAATCTAATTCCATTATTTTTTAATGTTTCACTAGTGTTTCTGTTTTATATTAACTTATTATGCGTGTCTGTTTACTTGTAAGTATAGGTGGGAATTTCTGCATGTTTGGAAGTAATCTTGTATTTGAGTGAGCTGGAAATTTCTTCGTTTTTTAGATAGAATACAACATAATTGCAGTAAAGGTGAAAAAGGAAGGACACTTGTCTTTTCGACCCCTCTTTCATAATTTCTAGTGAGATATTTCCAATTGTATCCTCTATATGGTGGATGTAGGATTTATTATCTTCTTCTCACTCTCTTGTGTCTTCATTATAATTTTATTGTAATTTTTTTGTTTTCTTGTTCTAGATAATTTTAATATTGATTTTCTAAGTTTCAGTTAAATCATTAATTCGATATAATATATTTGTTTCTTAGTGTTTTATAAAATTTTAAGTTAGTCCATGTCGTATTTCCATACAATTTAATTATAAAATAATAAGATTAGTCAATATCCTCTCAAACTTTTGGATTTTAGTTTGTTCTATCATGTTTACTTGAATTTTAAATTTAGTCCCAAGAATATGTCATATTTATAGACTATGGAGTTATGTGGTTATTTCTGGTGCATTTTAAATAAAAAATTCAATGGGACAGTATTTTTCCTTAATTTGTACACTGGTGAAAAGAAAGCAACAAATAACTAGTTTAGATACTTGCAATTTCTATACTGTTTAGATACTAAAAAATAATATAGTCTAAACAAAAACATCTATTATATATAAATACATTGTCAATAATTATTTAGATGTCTAACATTCATATTTAAGTTATTCAGATACAATATCCCTGATAACACCATGTCACTTATCATCCAGATTTCTACAGAACTAACTCTTCCTCTCTTATCATTTACACGCTTTCCCAAATCTTGCCTATGTTAAACCTATTCAATTAAATATGTAAAAGGAATAAATTCATTAAAATTTGATGTGCATGTATTGCATCCGGGAGTTATGTTCCACTCAAATGCAATAAAGGGAAGCAACTCGTTTTCTTAACCATTTAGTCCATGTGTTAGATTTTTTTGCCAGTCGTATTAGGTCGGATTGGGCTTAGTTGTTTCACTTTATTTATTAATTTTTTTTATCTTGTTAAGTATCTAATTTTTTTTATTTTGTATTATGTATCCTTAACTTTTTAAAGTAATTTATGGATTAATGCACAACCTTGAGTTGCATTATATCCCTACCTAAGTGTTATATCAAAAATCATTATTGAAAATATTCATCTACCTTGAAAAGATATGTAACTTACACATGAGATCTTCCGATTGTGATTATAAAGACATTACATGGACAAGAAATAACACAACCTCGAACGTCATTAGCAACGATGTTGAAAGCAACATAAAAAAGTAGTCGTTGATAAAGTTCATTTAGCAACAAGCTGGAAATGGTTGTCATTGTTAATAAGAAAAGAGGATAATATTATAGCATCAACGGAGACATTATTTGCTCAAGTCAATTAATTCCAAAAAATATTATTTTTAATAAAATTATGACGACATATAAATGGCGCTAAATACCAAAGACCACCCTGTGGGCTACTAATTCAATTCGCCAAGTACTTATCTTCTAAAAATTACACTAAGAACTCCTAGTGGTGTCAAAATACACTCACCAAATATACTTCATCCCATTGTTAGGTTATCTTTGGCATATGCATTCCTTTTATGTGAATGTGCCTGATTCTCTCAACATTTTTCCGCATAAAAAATATATAAATTCCCTTGTATATATTAAAATTTGTATTTATTATTCTTATTCGATTTGTGTTCTTAAATATTCTTTTTCAATTTCATTTTAATTAAATTACTATTATAACATTTTACAGTGAATGATTTAATAAAGTCTGAGCTTTAAGATCCCGTTATAAGCTAAGGATTGAAAAAGTGCTTACAGAGGAACCATAATGTAATACAAAGAAAGATCTATAAATTCTCTCAAATCTTATATATTTATATCAAAAAGAAATTCAAACATGTGTAATAAGGTTTAAAATTCCTATAATGTCATTGTAACGTAAACATTCATAGCAAGAACAATGTTTATAGAACACCTTGTGGTTATATAATATATATGACTTTCTGAAATAGTTAGAATATTTATCACTTATATTTTGAAAAAAATGTTAAAATATCAATCATGACAATTAGTATAATTGACAATTTACATTGCTTGAGCTATGGAATGGTGAGGGGAGAAAATGATACTTTTGAGCATACATGGATCACAACACTAAAATATTAAATCAATAATTGAAGCACGAGGAGTTAGCTGGCAAACTCGATGTTATCCACGTTTGTATAAAGCTATGTAAAATATCCAGGCTGAATCCTAATCTGGTTCGCCGATCTGATCTAAACATATTAAGTCCATATACCGTGACCGGTTAGAAAATGTAAAATATTTTTTGGCAAGTTTAGATCTTAGTTCTGATGCTTTGATATGGAACAATCAGAATCGAAAAAAGGTTACGATTCATGTTTTTCTTCATTATACTTTGTATTTTCTATAAACCGAGTCCTTATAGTACAAACAAAAAAGGGCTTCAGTAGACCGGACTGGTACTTATGGTGCTATAATTTTTTTATTTGGTTCGAAATTACTTGTGTGAACGTTGTTGAAAGTCTTTACATACAACTTTTTATTACCTTAATCAACCGAAGCATATATATACCAACAAACACCAAGATTTTTTTGCTTCTTATATACAATACCAAATTTCAATTATTTGTTTTCCAAAAATGATAAAATCGATACAGGGTTTGCATATGTACTTTAAATGACGGGACATGAACTCTTTCACACCACCCATAAAAACTGACTACGACCTATAATATATTCAGCCCACCCATAGTTTCGGAGCACTTTAAACTTGTGTAGTCTTGTGTTTGACTTGTCTATAGTGATATTGTATATGTAGTCGTGAACATATTCAAGTACATTCAGAGGAACAATGTTTAGATTTTTTAGTAAGGAGGGGGGTTTAATCATCGGGAACCATAATTATATACTTATCAAGAATATCAATGTCGCATTCCCTATCACGATTAAAAAACTAGATTATATTCGCAAAATCAGACTCAACGACCATCTTGCATCACAAATAATTACCGACCGGAAAGAGTTATTCTAACCCACAAGGACTGAGTCTAGGCCAACTATCTTAGAAAAACTTGGTAATTGCAACGAAATAATCAGTATACTTAAAAGACTACATAACACTTTAATCCCACGTACAAAACTCATAAATGACTGGCAATATTTTACTCAACCGCATCAAAATAAGAACAATATTTATTAATAAACATATGTACTATAACCAAATAAAACTGTATGAAATGGGTAAAAACACATCAACATTAATAATGGTTGTGTGTTTCGATCTGAACAGGTAAAGGCATATCTTCACTAAAACAGTTTCGGAGCACCAAACAAAAACACTCATAGATCACAATTAAGAGTGTCAATGAAAATAAAACACATCGGACGTCATATATGTTATAATTTTCAATGGCAATTGGCATAAACCTATCACAATATATAAGTATTACGAGTTTAAATAACAATGGATAACGACCAACAACACTCATTTTGATGTCAATATTGAAAGAAACATAAAAAACATTGCGAAACTGATGAAATTACATATAAAACTCCAGATTAGATGAACAAAAAAGACAAATAAATAGTTCAAACTGAAGAATAAATATGTTATGATGATTCTTATATCTAAGATAAAACAAAAATAATTTTTTTTAAAATACATGCTCCAAGGTTGTAAACAAGAAAACTTAAGGTTAAACATGCTGTTATAAACATAATTTACAAAAAAACATAATACGCAAGCGAAAAATAAACATAAAGGAAAAAATAGAACAAAATTCAAACATGGAGATCACGTGAGGATCAAAAGCTCCATGATAGTGATGATTGCTTGAGCTTTAACGACCGTAAATAATTGTCCTCTACTTAAGGATTAACAACTGTGATATGGTAGAACTTGAATTTCAAAAATTTATGGAGGTAAGATGAAGTTTGGAGTTCTAGTTCGTGTCATTTAGCTAAATAATTAATCTTGAATGATTTGTTACTATAATGATCTTAAACTTTTTGCGAGTGGGTTGGTTCGTTTACGTCCTATACATTCCTTTGTGGTTTTTGTCCTTGTTCTGTTGTATAGATATAAAATAAAAAACACCATATAAGATATGAAAAATACTTATTTCGGTATTAACTAGACCACTTCCGTATGACATGTTTGGAGAAAAAACACATTATCTTCTCGGATGAGAGGTGAATTAGCATGCATAGTAAAAATAATGCGACATCAGCTATGTGGTGGAGGAATTTGCAAAGTAAAGATTTGGTCAACGATATATAGTGTAGAGTAGAAATGCCGACTTCCATGTCAAAGATGTGGACTATACAAAATTATTTAGTATTCAAACCTAATATGAAATTAATTAAAGAAGTAGGTGAGTTCATCAATTCTAGTTCTTATAAAGTGAAAGTTCGTATTTTATCAAGAGATTTTATCCGAGAATGGGGAGCTGAAGAAGTTAGTGGAGTCATAATTTTTCGCAAACAATTAAAAGCAAGGAAGACAAAATATGTGTGGTTTTAGATATATACGAATGGATGCTTTTATTAAGCAAGCAAATAGGCTTTAATTTAAGGATTATTTTGGGATATGAATGAAGATTTTTTTATGCTGATTTACTGGCGTGAGTGAACTTGACTAGTTCTAAGCACTATACGTTGGACTTAAGATAATCACAGAGATGCACATAGATTTTTGTAAGTGAGACTGGCCTGTAAGAGTTAGACACTGTGAAGAATGTTTTCAACTTTATGGATTCGCACCGGGCGATATTATGGGGATATAGGGTCGAAATATGAACTTTACGTTGGTTCATACATATATATATAGGAAAATACAACTACGGATTTATCAGCTTGGCTAATAATGAGTACTTCTAGATATGATATTAGTGCAAAACCCCGTGGGAAATTTATGGAGATATTTCACCAGAGTTAGGTTCGGTTTAACAACACTTAGAATAGTAATAGACAACCTTTAAGGGTTTATCAAGATTTCTATTACTGATCATTAGTCTCAAATAACTGAAAAAAAAGACAATTGTATAAATTCAAATTTTTTTCTTTCAAATAAATAACAAACTTGAACTTTGAATAAAAAATAAAAATAGTAATTGATGTATAACTGTAGTGCCAACTTACATAGTGCGGGGGAGGGGGTGTCTTCATAGCGCACCCTAATTATTCAATTTTAAAAATGTTTAAAAAACATTATAACGCCTTCTCTTAAGTGTTATAAATTCACTCCCCCACTCTTCACTAAATTTTAAAATTCATCTCATTATTTTTAATTTCTTTGATCATCTACTACTTATAATATATTGACTTATACTAATTAAAAAAGACTAATATTGGAATTTATATTGTAATTTTTTTTAATATAGAAAGCCTTAGAACAAATGTTTTTATAATATTGATACCTATATTAGAATTAGGTTAAACAAATTCCAGGTCCATTTAGATATTTCTTACTCACCTCATCTTTTCTATTACCAAATTACCCTTTGACATGTAGTATATAATGATGTAGGGAACTTAAATAAAAGAGTAATAAAATAGCTGAGAATAAATAATAGAATGAGGCAACTACGGCAACTAGGGTTTTTGGGATTTCTTAGAGGGTGGTTGCCCAAACCTTTTGTTCTGTTTTTTGCCAATGATTTCTTGCATCAAAACCCTAAATTTAACAACCCTCATGGCCTCATTGCGATGCCGAAATCTAAGATCGTTGAACATGCTATTACACATAATTTTTTATTACTTTATTTGTGAGTTATATGAGAAAGACCTGACCTATATGGTGTGACAACCTACCTAATGTTTGTGGGTTTTCAGCATGACATGGTTAAATCATTGTATTATCCTTTTGTTTTCAGATTTGATACAATTAGTCCTTATGTTTAGTCAAGAGGCTGTGATGATTTTTTTTCTAAAAATTATTTATTTCTGAGCTATTTTATGAGTAGATTTAGATGATCTGACCCGTATCTTGGCGGGGCATCCTAATTGTTTGGTTTGCAGCCATGGCGTGGTTAGACTCTTTATTGGCTCCAATCATAATAGATCTGAGCCTCTATTCGAAGTTGTACAAATATTGATTTAATTGTGTTAAATATTTCTCCTACGGGGGTTAAATATCTTTATATTATATCTTGGTTCATATTCCAGATTTTTTTATCGAAATTTAGCACTATTGACTTTGGGTTCTTAATCTAATTCCATTGTTTTTTAATGTTTCACTAGTGTTTCTGTTTTATATTAACTTATTATGCGTGTCTCTTTACTTGTAAGTATAGGTGGGAATTTCTGCATGTTTTGAAGTAATCTTGTATTTTAGTGAGCTGGAAATTCCTTCGTTTTTTAGATAGAATACAACATAATTGCAGTAAAGGTGAAAAAGGAAGGACACTTGTCTTTTCCACCCCTCTTTCATAATTTCTAGTGAGATTTTTTCGATTGTATCCTCTATATGGTGGATGTAGGATTTATTGTCTTCTTCTCACTCTCTCGTGTCTTCATTATAATTTTATTGTAATTTTTTTGTTTTCTTGTTCTAGATAATTTTAATATTGATTTTCTAAGTTTCAGTTAAATCATTAATTCGATATAATATATTTGTTTCTTAGTGTTTTATAAAATTTTAAGTTAGTCCTTGTCGTATTTCCATACAATTTAATTATAAAATAATGAGATTAGTCAATATCCTCTCAAACTTTTGGATTTTAGTTTGTTCTATCATGTTTACTTGAATTTTAAATTTAGTCCCAAGAATATGTCATATTTATAGACTATGGAGTTATGTGGTTATTTCTGGTGCATTTTAGAATAAAAAATTCAATGGAAGAAGGATATGGAATTGTCGTCAATATTTTAATGCTCTAGCACATAAGTAAGCTACTATCTTCTATACTTGTTCCTCAAAAGCTAGAATTATTACATGTCACACAATAATGGGATATAATTGTGAAATTGTAGCTATCAATTTGTTATCTCACACTTACTTCAAGTCTGAAACATATAATTAATAACATTAAAAAAGTTGAAAATTAAAATAGATGCATTAAGATCACCTCTAGCTTTTGCCTGCAAGTATCTAAGTGTTACTCCTCCAAGATGCACATACAAAAAATAAAAATCCAAACTTTTGCTAGTAGCAAAATTAATATGTCTTACATGTATTGAAGAATATGAACAGTTATGTGAAGAAAGGAGATGAGCGGGTCTCCTTTAACCCAAACATTAACTCTATAAACAGTTATGGCCTATTAGGATACTATTGACATTAATTGGTATCTTAAGTAATTTCAAAATTATCGGAATAAACTGCATCACTTATTCCTTATAATTCAATCATTTTCATTGGTGTCTTTAAAAGTACCCTATCTTCTGGTATTTTTGGTATTATAGTTTTTTCCAAGTTTGTGTGCTTTCATATTGTATTATCCACATTTATCGACAATTGATGCATCACAAAAGTAAGATATTTTTTCGTTAGAATTTGGATTTTTTTTTGACATCTTTGTCTACTAGTACATTATTTGGGATCTGATTATGATTGTGAGATATAGAAAGATATATAATTAAGGATTCCTAAGGAAAGAACTTCAATAAGTCTTATGAAAACTAAGACCTTTATATATTGATAATTCTTAGTTTTTTAAATTTTTTCCATTCTCATTTTATTTCCTATTCTTTTTTGTTTTTCGATGCATCTTCTTTACTAGGCATATTTCTTATACCCTTTGTCTCACGAATTATAAGATACCCATCATATTATACCCTTCATTTGCCTATTATAGGTGCTCATAAGTATTTGTTAGCTTGTTTTGAGATTTGTGTATTCTAAGTTAATGAATTTATTTTACCATATCCTTGTAAGCCGAGGGTGTTTTACTTACTTTTTTGGCCATTTCTCGGCTACTTTAAACATTCGGTTCTTCCAATACTTCGTTGGGCTTCGTTTTCCAACAAGGGTTGTTCTTTTCTCTATGAATATTTACTTAAGAATGTTTCTTTGTTACATTCTAGCCAAGGGGTTGGCCTTTTATCTTTGCTTTCCAATACTTTCTAGTACTTTTTGACCTACTATTCACTTGAATATGATCTTTAAACTTTTTATCTATTGAACGTGAAACAAAATAGGATTTGCAGATCTCAGGGACCCGAGCTAATAGTACTCATTACTGCATATTAATGGGCAACTTGGAGAAATACTTGCTCCCATCATCAATTGAGCAGTTCATACATCAACATAAATCTATATTATGTCATGCATATGCGTTTCATAATCCGCTTCCAGAGAAGATATATGTGAACAGAGCCATTATGGTGGATTGAAAAAAAAAGCTTAAAGTGATATACAACTTCTTAAAGAAGCTTCATTCATGTTATATTTTTTTCACCGAAATTTAATAGAGAATTAATTAAGGATATATATATATATATATATGGTTCATTTTTTATAAATACTTTTCGCACGTACGCTTAATTAACTGGTGCTTTGTAAATTTTTTGTGTGGATACCTTTTCTGTTATTATCTATGGAGTTTTGTCACATATGCGTTAATTTATGTGAAAAATGAAATATTTGATATAAAGGCTTCTATCTTTTTGGATTAATTTCTGGTCCATATGATCTAGCTGATAGTTCTTAGTGTCTCAAATAACTAAATTAGAAATCAAAGTTCCTTTTTTAAAACATAATATTTTTCCATTTCCCCATAACCAACTTCCTCTTCTAGGGAGGCTTTACTTGGGACTTGGTAACTTCTGTAACAAATACAATCTTCATCTTTTGTTAATTTATCCAATAGAAAAGGAAATCAACCAACAAAATTTTGTGTCATTTAAGTTACAGTAAAGATTCCCACTGTCCTAACAACAAATCATATTTTCTTTTTTTTACTAAATTTATTGTTTCCCTTAGCAAAACATAATGCTTCATGTGAATTAGTGTTTCAAACAATATCATTAATATGCTAAAACATGATAATTTTTTACTAGAGTAATGATATATGTCACCCCTTTTCATGTCACCTTTTTATCACCCTTCTATATATATGTTTTTATTTTCTTGAATAGAAGATAGAGAAAAATTAAATAGGATAGAGAAATGAATTCATTGGTACATGTAGGCATACACGTAGGAGGTGATAAAAGAGTGATACGAAAAGGGTGACAAATATCATTACTCTTTTTACTATTGTGATAAATCTTTTGACACCACAATACTTGCTTTTCCATGTGTTTAATGAATCCACAATCTTATGCTTTATTGATTTTTAAATTTTATTAATGTACTCATTACGGAATCATTTTGTTAATCGTTACACCTTTTTCTAGACTTTTTTCGTCGACGATATAGTCAGGATTTTCGTCGACGATATAGTCAGGATTTTTTCGTTGATGATATATGTAGACTTTTCTCGCCGACTATACAAACAAACTTCTCGTTGGAAATATAGTCAACCCTTTAATTTTGTTATGCCTTTGGCTGGGCCCTTAGATTTTAAACTAAAGCAACGTATCAGTGTGTTAGCATAGATGGAATTCTAAAAGTTTTCATCTATCGACTTTGTTCAAGACATAAATTACTTTAGCCGACCCCCTACTCGAGGATCTTAGGAGCTCGGTTCGCTAGAGATGATAATTTTTTTATTATGAGGACAATATGAAATTGGTCTTAGTTTGCCAATACGAAATCTGTTTCAAGTTAGGAATTTATGTTGAACAAATATTAGATCTTTTAACATGATTTATTATAGTTGACTATATTGTTGAAGACCTTAGTTTCTTTATGAAAATCCCAAATAGGGAATATAGAATGCAAGAGACCACTTCTGTTTGTCTTTCTTAGTCATTAATAACCATATTAAACTTTGAAGAAAAGCGTTAAAAGTTATATCATTTTTATGGATTTGAATATTCGTTCACATCCTTGGTCAGAACTGGTCATACGAGGGAATTGAAGTAACATTTTATTTTTCATTGTTGGTCCCCTCTAAAGACTTCCATGCCGCATGGGGTTTGAAATTTTAGTGTGAAGTAATAGAGAATGACTACAACTCGAATCTTATTATCAGTAATTCCGCCAATGATGGAATGTTATGCTGAGTCTGAATTCGCTATCACGAAGTGTAAAAACTCTACCGAGCCTTTACTCATTGGTAGCTCGATATTTATGGTCTTTTTAAACCATACAATGTGAACCCTCTTATCGAGACATTATATGTCCCGATAAACTTTTTGTCTATTTTCAATTGATTGAGCGCACCCGAGTAGAACAGGTCAATGGAACTACATGAATTAATAAAAAACTGACGCATCAACCCGTTCCCGATGACTACGGAAATTACCAACAAGTTATCGCTGGTGAAAAATCAACACACTGCCATGCTTATCGATAATTGCATACTATCACCATGTAAAGGACTACTATATTGTTGTCTCGTGCTTGGGACTCATATGAACTAGTTCCTCTCATTTCTCGAGCCACAACTATTGCCCCTTAACAATTGTACTACACTTAAATCTCATATTCCTGACTTGATTTATTGGGTCGAGGACTTACATCTTGCCTCTTGTGCTCAGCTTCGCGACAGGCGAGTTTCCTTCTCTAGGTATTCATTCCTGAAAATTAGGCCTTCAAACTGAACTCTTTAAGTCTTCTGTTACCATCAGTTTTGTGGGGTAGCTTTCCTAATTTCTCTAACCTATAGACTCTCTTCTAAATTGTCTTTGCAACAATTAGTATCATGCCACAATCCTTATGAAAATGGAAGTATTTTGTTGCATCTCTCATTGTCGCATCAACGTGCATTTTTAGAGGCCAATGAGCCCTCACCATTGAACTCCTTTTATATTACCATCAAGAGCTCTTAAGGATACTTATCCCACGTCTTGGTATCATTATCCTACACTCTCTGATCCTCTCTCGTTTCAAACTTATCAAACCCCTATACAAAGATCTTTCGACAGATATCTATTATTTATCACTCTTTATTTCATTCGGCGTTTGATTCTATTATTTCTCTCTTTCTTCACCCTTATCACAACACTCTTTCTCATTTTTTTCGGCTCAAATGAACTTTTTGATTTGGAAATAATGTTGCATAACTAGATCTAGGCCTTGATGCCATGTAGATATGAAAATATGGATTAAACAACACTCGGACGAATGTGTAATATACTATTAACAAACCCAATTCTTCGTCGTTATACACGATCTTAGTAAACCAATCCAAATAGGATTGTAGGCTCTTGTTTTATTTTTGAGGTATGTCTAATATTGATAAATTCCTCTATAAATTTTTACTATTCAAGAACATGTTACCCATCCGTCTAGTGTTTGTGGAAAATAATTAATAGATTTCGGTTCAAACCTAGAGAACCATTTCCTTGTTTTTCGTGACAATTAATCAACATCATTCAGAGCAACAAACTCCATATGCATTTGGTCAGCATACACATATGAATCTGGAGTAGTGTTTCCATCAAATATTGGCATTGATTGTGGCTTAAGCTTATCCAGCCTTGGGATATGCAATATCTCCCATGACAAAGGATTCTTTTGGTTAACCACTAATGTTTGATCTGCTAACTATGTTTCGATTCAACTATTCAAACTTCATAGACTATGATGAAGTTATATTGGACTCTGTTGTCTTGTTTATCTATCTTCTTTATATGGACGTCTATAAAACCTGGCTCCCAAGGATACATAACGGTTGAAATATCTCTCAAATATTGTTCTAATAAAGGCCTCAAGTCTTTGCAATAAATGACCGAGATATTGTGTCACCCTAGGTGGTTACTCATTTTCCTCGACTAGTGCGGGCTTGGCCAGGACATATGGCTCCAAAGCTTTCTGTGGTTGTAGGTATAGTGGTAATGGATGCCTCAACTGCCTCGATCGTTATCAGATATATATGGATCGACTATTTAAGGTGGTTTAACCATTGTATTCGACTATGTAATAAGGGTAATTCCTTTCATCTGAGGACCTCACACCTTAGAGGTGAATTTTTCCCCGCCACCGATGCATTATTTGTAATCTTGTTATATATTTGTCATAAATAATTCCCCGCAGATCATGTATAAACCATGTGGTAACTTGATGTGATTGAGATTCGGTCCCACATACTGTGTCAGTTGATAGAACACGAAATTATAGCCACCCGAACGATGTGCCTAATCGATCGACTTGAGGTCAAGAACGAGTTGATATATGAGAATGAGTCATGGTAGAATAGAAAGGATAAGTGAATTGAGAAACAATAAGAGGATTTATGATGAGAAAGATGTACCTTATTACCGGTGACCTTCAGGCATATCTTTTGACCTCTCCGTAGCTTTAGTTCTGTAGTCGCAGCTTCCTAAATCTATTTAAGTAAGGCCCAACGGGAGGTGCACTCTCAATGACACTCTGACGCTCAACATTAATATCATTTCTAGTAGGAATTATTATGACCCGAGGGGTTATGAATATGTATTCGATTGTATGATAAACATAGTGATATTTAGATACATATAAAATGCACCAAGTATGGCTATGAAATGGGGTATTTATCGTTGTATTGCACAGAAGAATGGTAATGAGCAATATTATGTAGAGACGGGTGAGTTTAGGTCGGTGTCTTGACTGAACTATAATTTAGACTTGCGAAAATCCAAAGACGACATCCACGGATGTCGACAATGAATATCTTGGTTCCTTCGGCATATCCGTCTTTGGGAGAGTTTGAAACTACTCGACCCTTAATTGATACAATTTACCTTTGGCGTGACCCTTATATATCTGGTCTCGTCTATACAAACCTTCTTAAGACAAAGTTAGTAGAGGCGGTTTATTTTTGGCGGATCATCTTAGTAGACGCGAATAGGAATTTGATAAAATGTTTTATCTGTGACTTTGAACTTTGTAATTAATCCGACCTATCCCCTACCTTTAAAATCTTAGAAGATTGGGAACTTATAATATATGACATGCATATGTCCACGAATAATTTGGCCAATCCCCTAGCCTAATAATATTAGTAGATCGAGGGTAGTTTAGATTTGCGACATGCTTAGATCGGAAAAAATTTAGACGAACCCCTAGCCTACGAATCTTAGTAGATTGGGGGAAACTTTGATTGCTACGTATTCGTTAAGCAAATAATTTGGCCGATCGCCTAGCCTACAAGTATTAGGATTCCGGGGGAGGTTTGTTTGGTCGATCCCCTAGCCTACATATATTAGGATTCCGGTGGAAGTTTTGATGTACGTCATGCTTTGGACGACGAACAAAGCTAGTTTTTTATAATATCTCTACTACAAATATTTTTACTCAGACATTTAGTTTCTCAAAATATTTTATAATGAAGAAACTATTTTAATCTAACATTAATGCTTTTTAATAAAAATAAATAAAATGTTATAAAATAAAAAATAATTTATAAATAGACAAATTAATGAATTGAAATAAATATTATATTATACTAAAATCAAATATAATAATAATATTAATTTTAATTTTACTTCTAATCATTTATACCACAAATATTTTATAAAAAAGGTGTCTGTTATTTTTATAATACACATAATCTCATTATCATTTTTTGACATTAAACCCTAAATGTTCGCCTCCATCTACATATACTTATTACCCACACTTAGTTATCTTCTTTCTCTTTGATCCTAGTCTTCCAAGATGTTTAGCCATTCCTTATAACCATATCACCCCTTCAAACAAACAACTGTTTTATCTCCTTCTTTGTATATTATCATTTTGTGAATTAAATTCTTTGGATTCAATTCCAAACCCATCTATAATTGGCATCCCTGTATATTGTCATTCATAAATTTTCTCTTTTCGTGGCAATCTCATTATGCTTGGATCTTGGATCATTGACCATGACATTTCAATTAAGGTGAGTAGATATGTTTAATTCTATATTTTTGTTTGAAAATTATAGTATTACTTTTTTTTTACTTTGTCATTATTCTGGTAAAAAAAAATTGTTTTTTATTATTTTTCAATAGTGTGTAAAAAATATATTTGGGATTTAAAAGTAATGTGTTATGTATTTTATATTATTTTTCATAATACATTGGTTTGTAATTTGATTTTTATATTTTCTTACTTTGTTTTATCCAAAATATAATTAATGAATAGGGTAATCAATGACATAAATGAAAGATAAACAAAATAAAAAGGAAGGTAATCTAAATTTTTTATTGTTATTATTGAAATTATATATATATATATATATATATATATATATATATATATATATATATATATATATATGGATCCTTCAAAATTATTTGTTAGGTTGATATACACAAAATATTTTCACCAGTAATTGATATTTGTTTATTAAATACAGATTCTTGTTTTGTTGTTTTTCTATTTCATTTAATTATTTTATTTTTTTCTTTATTAAACTAAGATACACAAAGCTAAATTTGTATTAAAGGTCCATAAGACAGCCCCATCAAACTAAAATATTTTAATATTCTTCATTACATTTCTTTCTAAAAAAGACAATAAAATTGATTGGTTTAACGAATTTTGGTAGATAAAATTATAACGTGAATATCTTAGTAGCTAATAACATGTATCTGATTTGGAACATAGTGTTGTTTATCAAAATATAGTAGTGTTTCATTTTCATAAGCATCCATTTTCCATTTGAAAGGGACACCGTAAGAAACATGTAACTATTTTCATATTGGTTAAGTGCCCGTTTGGAAGTGCTTTTTTGGAAAAGCACCAGCACTTAAAAGTGCTTCTAGCATTTCAAAAGTTTTTTTAATCCTGAAAAGCACTTTTATGAAAAGCACCTAATTGGTGCTTCTTGAAAAAATCACTTCAAATAATTTTAGATTTTAAAATTATTTTTAATAATTTTTTAAAATTTTAATTTTTATTTCAAAAGCGCTTTAAGCACTTCCAAACGAGCCCTAAGTTATCTAGAAGAATAGGCAAATAAAAATACAAAATTTTCAATCTTATTCTTTATTTGTTAAATAAGTAGTTTTTGAATTTACTAATATGTGTAGCACCTCCTGCCTCTCCAACCTTCTTCCTTCTCTACAATATAAAGCCAATAAACACAGTGTTTTAGGACGGTAATCCCTTGTAAATTTTTTACAAATGGGCGGCGAATCAGCTGGATTCCTATCATCATAAGGCACCCTAGTTTAAATATATTTTCTATTCATCACATCTGTCAATAAAAATTTATTTTCATTCATCTCCTTCTACTCCCGGCGAATCAGCTGGATTCCTATCATCATAAATCACCCCAGTTTAAATATATTTTCTATTCACCACATTTGTCAATAAAAATTTATTTTCATTCATCTCCTTCTACTCCAGTTCTGCAAGGAGCTCTCTTTATTTTACAATCTATCTGATTTGAGAACTTGATTGTACATTTATTTGCAATTTGAATAAATGTGTTTTACTTTTTCCAAGTAACAATGATCAGTTAGATATGTTTGCCTTAAAGTCTAGAAACAGTAACAAGAGATCTCAATATTTAATCATAGTTTAAGTATATCCTTTAATGAAATATGGAGTGTAATCTTTGAATTTGCCTGTGAAGCACCATCAAATCTATATACTTGTGAAGCGCAACTTAGTTTAGACACAAGTGAATCCAATGGTATATAAGTTTTTATCTGTTTCAAGAATTTTAAAAAAACATCAAAGTAGCTATGTTAGGATATTTGTTTAACATTTTTAGAATATTTATTTTCCTTAATATTTGTAGAATTGTATATTTGATAGGTGATGAAATCTTGCAATGGGAGCCGAAGATTAGTACAGAGATTCCTGGAGAGAGGGCACAACTGACATTCTTTTCAAGTACCCAGTCCCAGATTCCAATGTTAAGTTCATCAAGTTTTCGTGTGCTTTCAAGTCCAAAACGATGGCTATAGGGAACCAAATAGGAGAATTCTTTATTTGGGATTTAAGTGCAAGGCCTTCAGTTCTGGTTGCAAGATTATCAAACTCTAAACTGAAGAGACCAATCAGACAGACTGCTATGTCATTTGGTGAAAGCACTGCTCTGTGCTGTTGTGGCGATGGGACTATTTGGTGTTGGGATGAGAAACCAAATTCTTTGAAGAAACAGGTCAGCAAAAACGCATAGGAATTTGATTTCAATATGTCTAGAAAACTATCATGTGATGGAGATGGAGTTTATTTAAGATAAATCCAACTGTTTGAGAATGAATTTCACATTATTATTTCAATCTCATTTCTATAGTCTGATTGTGACCAAAAAAAAATGAAGTTTTGTCAGTATCTATATAGTATTGTGCATATACCTCTGCTGTATATATCTATGGAGTATTGTCATATATGTCCTAATTTGTGTGGAAAATAAAATATTTACAATAAAGGCTTCTACCTTTTCTGATAAATTTCTGGTCCATATGATCTAGCTGATAGATCTTGATTGCTTCTAATAACTGAATTAGGAATCAGTGTTCCTTTTTAAAACATAGTATTTTTCCATTTTCCCATAACCATATTCCTCTTTCAGGGATTCTTTACTTGGGACTCAGTAACTCCTGTAACAAATACAATTTTCATTTTTGGTTAATTTATCTAGAGGAAAAGCCAATCAACCAACTAAACTTTTTTCATGTTATCTAAATTGGAGTAAAGATTCCTATTTTCCTAACAACAAATCATATGGTCAGTTGTATCTTAAAGTTAATATTTCCCTTAGTGAAACTTAGTGCGTTAATTGAATTAGTGTTTCAAACGATATCAATAAAATGTTAAATTATGATAATTTTTGTAGACACGACGTTATTTTCTTTTTCATGCGTCTAATGAATTCTCAATCTTATGCTTTAATGACTTTTAAATTTGATTAATGTACTCATTAAGGAATCATTTGGTCAGTCGTAACACCTTTTTCTAGATAAATCTATAAACCATGGCCCCTTCTCCTAGACAACTCCGAACTTTTATATATATATCCGAGGATGTTGAGGCTTTAATTTTCAGAGTGACAATGGTGACCAAGAATTAAACATTATCCAGTCTAGAAGCAAACCATACAAGGGATATGTATACGGCCATTGAGGATCATCCCCTTAGACTTTAGGAATGGCAAGCATTTGAAGAGAATAAGATTTTCCTGTCATGATCGTCAACAAAGCCATGAATTTTTTCTCAAGATCTCTAGATGCTTAACTGTAATTTCTCATATATTTAAACGTTCCAGATTATGAAATTTCGTTAAGATTTGATTATTTATTATACATTATTAGATGACCTATTTAAAATATAATATTTTTGTAAAACATTTGAACTTTAGAAAGATGTTTTATCAAGTATTACTGTTAAAAACTTTATTTGATGATGCATGTATTATTTTTTATATTGTTCACTTAATACTCATGTGCTGTGACAATGAGTAATTCTATTATTAACGTTTTTGCAAGTCATCGTTGTTGTGGCGTTGTTCAGAAATTATTCTTCTCTAGGTTATGTTATATATGTAAAGAGTATCAAATGACTGGATGTAATTTTTGACAAAATACACTGAGGGTTAAGTGTGCCAGATTCTCTTGACCTTTAGGGAATAAAATTTTCCAGTACCCAGTCTATTCATACTCTGATTTTGTGATACCTAACATATCAAAATATGTCTTTTAATATTTTTGACAAAAACAAACTCTTTCGATATTCACCTTTATAATCTTTGTCCAAGTTAATGTAACTCAACATTTTTAGACATCAAAAGAATTTGTAACATAGCACATGCTTGTCAAGTCCATCCTAGATTTGCCGCTTTTTTAAAATTTTGCAAAGTAGAAGACATATTAAAAGATTTCAAATTCATCTGAAAGAAGTATCGAAAAGAATGTTGGCACCCCTCAATCATTAAGTTCATACAACAAAAATATTTTTTCTAGAGGAAACATTTGCATGTAATTGCGGTGAATTCCAGAAAGAAGATTCAACATATATACAATTTCTTAGGTAACCCCAATTACTTCATTATGTCTACGATAGTAATGTAATTCTTAAATAATCTCAAAGTTATAAAACATTAATTAATTAGTTACTCGTTAGCATTATTCAAGGGAACAACCTTTTGGAACCCTCACTGAGGTTGTATTTTTTATTATATATTTCTCCCAAAACATATTTAATAGAGTATCAAGGTCTAAAAAGCGCATTC
Source organism: Nemophila menziesii (assembly GCA_029959085.1). NCBI lineage: Eukaryota > Viridiplantae > Streptophyta > Magnoliopsida > Boraginales > Hydrophyllaceae > Nemophila > Nemophila menziesii. The sequence continues at coordinate 21,573,665 of JARWIR010000021.1, forward strand.
TAGATATATGCTTTTGACACGTATTCTTAGTTAATTGGTGCATTGTAGATTTAATATGCAGATAACTTTGCTATAACTATCTAAGAAATATTTTAATATATGCGCTAATTTGTGTGAGAAATGAGGAAAGTATATAGGACAGTTTATTTTTCCCAATCAATTCAGGGATGCAAAAATGATAGTTCATGATAGCCCGGGTACCTGATTTAGGACACAATGTTCTTTTCCAAAACATTGTGTTCTGTTATCCATAGACATCTTCTTTCCTGGGACTCAGTAGAGCACTGTAACAATCTTAATCTACGGTTAATTTGTCCACAAGAAGAGGCAAACAAAAACAAAAAAATTTCAATCTTATTCTTTATTGATTGGTATCAGGCTATTGCAACTTAAAGAGAGTGTAATCATTGTTTTATTTAGTTTATTACCTACCTTAGCTGATCTCAGTGGTTAATGTAAAAAACTATTTCAAATATGAAATTGTCATCAATATTTTTATGCTCTAGCACATAAGTAAGCTACCATCTTCTATACTTGTTCCTCAAAAGCTAGAAATATTACATATCACACAATAATGGGACATAATTGTGAAAATTGTAGCTATCAATTTGTTATCTCACACTTACTTCAAGTCTGAAACATATAATTAATAACATAAAAAAATTGAAAATTAAAATAGATGCTTTAAGATCACCTTCAGCTTTTGCCTGCAAGTATCTAAGTGTTACTACTCCAAGATGCACATACAAAAAATAAAAATCCAAACTTTTGCTAGCAGCAAAATTAGTATATCTTACTTGTATTGAAGAATATGAACAGTTATGTAAAGAAAGGAGATGAGCGGATCTCCTTTAACCCAAACATTAACTCTATGAACAATTTTGGCCTATTAGGATATTATTGACATTCATTGGTATCTTAAGTAATTTCAAAATTATCGGAATAAACTGTATCCCTTATTCCTTATAATTCAATCATTTTCATTGGTGTCTTTAAAAGTACCCTATCTTCTGGTATTTTTGGTATTATAGTTTTTTCCAAGTTTGTGTGCTTTCATATTGTATTATCCACATTTATCGACAATTGATGCATCACAAAAGGAAGATATTTTTTCATTAGAATTTAGATTTTTTGACATCTTCATCTGCTAGTACATTATTTGGGATCTGAGTATGATTGTGAGATATAGAAAGATATATAATTAAGGATTCCTAAGGAAAGAACTTCAATAACTCTTATGAAAACTAATACCTTTATATATTTATAATTCTTATTTTTTTAATTTTTTCCATTCTCATATTATTTTCTCTTCTTTTTTGTTTTTCGATGCATCTTCTTTACTAGGCATATTTCTTATACCCTTTGTCTCACGAATTATAAGATACCCATCATATTGTACCCTTCATGTGCCTATTATAGGTGCTCATAAGTATTTGTTAGCTTGTTTTGAGATTTGTGTATTCTAAGTTAATGAATTTATCTTACCATATCCTTGTAAGCCGAGGGTGTTTTTCTTACTTTTTTGGCCATTTCTCGGCTACTTTATACATTCGGTTTCTTCCAATACTTCCTTGGGCTTCGTTTTCCAACAGAGGTTGTTCTTTCCTCTATGAATATTTACTTAAGAATATTTCTTTGTTACATTCTAGCCAAGGGGTTGGCCTTTTCTCTTTACTTTACAATACTTTCTAGTGCTTTTTGACTTACTATTCTCTTGAATATGATCTTTAAACTTTTTATCTATTGAACGTGCAACAAAATAGGATTTGCAGATCTCAAGGGACCTGAGCTAATAGTACTCATTACTGCATATTAATGGGCAACTTGGAGAAATACTTGCTCCCATCATCAATTGAGAAGTTCATACATCAACATAAATCTATATTATGTCATGCGTATGCGTTTACTTATCTGCTTCCAGAGAAGATATATGTGAACGGAGCCATTACGGTGGATTGAAAAAAGAAGCTTAAAGAGATATACAACTTCTTAAAAAAGCTTCATTCATGTTATATTTTCTTTCAACGAAATTTAATAGAGAATTAATTAAGGATCTATATATATGGTTCATTTTTTATAAATGCTTTTCGCAGGTACGCTAAATTAACTGGTGCTTTGTAGATTTTTTTGTGCGAATACCTTTTCTGTTAATATCTATGGAGTTTTGTCACATATGCGTTAATTTATGTGGAAAATGAAATATTTACTATAAAGGATTCTATCTTTCTGAATTAATTTCTGGTCCATATGATCTAGCTGATAGTTCTTAATTGCCTCAAATAACTGAATTAGAAATCAACGTTCTTTTTTTACAACATAATATTTTTCCATTTCCCCATAACCATCTTCCTCTTCTAGGGAGGCTTTACTTGGGACTTGGTAACTCCTGTAATAAATACAATCTCCATCTTTTGTTAATTTATCCAATAGAAAAGGCAATCAACCAACCAAATTTTGTGTCATTTAATTTGGAGTAAAGATTCCCACTGTCCTAACAACATATCATATGGTCAATTATTTACTAAGTTTATTGTTTCCCTTTTAGCAAAACATAATGCTTCATGTGAATTAGTGTTTCAAACAATATCATTAATATGCTAAAACATGATAATTTTTTTACTATTGTGATAAATCTTTAGACACCACAATACTTTCTTTTCCATTTGTTTAATGAACCCTCAATCTTATGTTTTATTGATTTTTAAATTTTATTAATGTACTCATTACAGAATCATTTCGTTAGTCGTTACACCTTTTTCTAGGTTAATCTACAAACTATTACCCCTTCCCCTAGACAAATTTGGATATATATATATATATGAGGATGTTGTGGCTTTAATTTTCAGAGTGACAATGGTGACCAAGAATTAAGTGTTCTCCAGTCTAGAAGAGAACTATATAATGGATATGTATGTGGCCTTTGAGGATCATCACGTCAGACATTACGAAAGAAAGGAGTTTGAAGAGAATATGATTTTTCCAGTCATAACCTTTTGAGAAGCAAAGGAATTTTTCTCAAGATGTTTCGATGCTTAAAATGTATTTGCTCATATATATACATGATTATGATATTCCAATGAGATTTGATCGTTCTTTTTCTGCTAAACAAGCAAATTTTTTTATCAAAAATTCACAATCCTGTATCATTACAACTTTAACCTAGTTTCAAAAGAAACTACATAGACAGAAATACAATCATAAATCTATCTACTATACACTTTGAAAAACTTTATTTAGTTTCCAATCCTTGGCTATCTCTTCCTTGCTCTTCTTTGCCTTGAACCTCTTACAGTTACTATACTTGATGTAAAGCAAGCTTTGGATGATGAACATTATCTCCTTTTTGGTTTTAGCATATCCTTTATGCATCAATGTGTTTCTATTACTCCACACATTGTACACATGCGCTGTAAACCATCCACCATATATAAAGTTCAAAAACTTATCCTATGCTTTATCAAGTACGAAATCAAGCAGCTCATCCCATGTTTTACAATCAGGACAACTTGAACCATTGCTTTCAACACATTGTATGGAAATTATCCTTGTAAAAGAACACTCCATAAATAGGTGTTCCCTAACCTCCACTGCATTGTGACACATAACACAATTACTATCAATGCTTATATCTCACTCACTCATCTTGCTTTTTGTGGGTGATCTATCAAGACAGGCCAACCAGGTAATGAAACTACACTTAGGTATATTAGTTTTATACCAGACCAATCTAGTCAATTCCATTATCATGCCTTGACCCCTAATCTCCAGCACTGTTTTTATACGAGAACTTATTTTTGCAGCTAGCTGACCATCTAATTTTATACATACCCTCACTTGGCCTAGGTATCAATTCAATAAACCACTGAGCTCACTAGGCAAATGCCACATCTCTCTAGTGTAACAACTTTCAGCTGTCTTATTTACCCATAAAGTATCAAATTCAACCTCCCTACTCAAGACTTGTCTGACATTTTTACAAACTCATTCCCCATATACAAACTCCTTTTATTACATTTCTATGAGCCAAACTACTCAGTAAATTACCATCTCTATTATATATTCTCCAAAACAAACTTAGCATACATACCTTGTTTAAAATCTCTATGTTAGGCACATTTAGACCCCTTCAGCTTTTAGGTTATAAACTTTTCCCAAGCTACCTTTGCTCCCCTAGTTCCCTCCAAGTTTCCTTTCCATAAGAAGCTAGATAACTTTTGGTTAATTTTATAAATAACATTTTTTGATAGTAAAAATACTCTGCACCATTATAAAACCTTTCTAATTAGCAACACTCTAATAAGTTCTAGTCTTCCTACATAAGTGAGCATCCTATTACTCCAATGATTTATACTATCTCATATTTTGTCTACCAATTTATTTGCCTCACCTAAACTAAACTTTTTATTATTTAGAGGAACCCCTAAGTACCTCATAGGTAGCCTCCCCTATTTAATTCCTAAGATCTCCACAAATCTATCCATATCTGCACTTGAGGTCCCACAAAAATAGAACAAAATTCAAACTTCGAAATCACGTGACGATCAAATTCTCCATGATAGTGATGATTACTTGAGCTTTAACGACCGTAAATAGTTGTCCTCTACTTAAGGATTAACGAATGTGATATGGTAGAACTTGACTTTAGAAAATGTATGGATAGAAGATGAAGTTTGGAGTTCGAGTTCATGTCATTTAACTAAATAATTAATCTTGAATGATTTTTTACTGTAATGATCTTAAACTTTTTGCGAGTGGGTTGGTTCGTTTACGTCCTATACATTCCTTTGTGGTTTTTTTCCTTGTTCTGTTGTATAGATATAAAATAAAAAACACCATATAAGATATGAAAAAAAACTTATTTCGGTATTATCAAGACCACTTCCGTATGACATGTTTGGAGACAAAACACATTATCTTCTCGGATGAGAGGCGAATTAGCATGCATAGTAAAAATAATGCGACATCAGCAATGTGGTGGAGGAATTTACAAAGTAAGGAGTTGGTCAACTATATATAGTGTAGAGTAAAAATGTCGACTTCCAGGTCAAAGATGTGGACTATACACAATTATTTAGTATTCAAACCTGATATGAAATTAATTAAAGAAGTAGGTGAGTTCATCAATTCTAGTTCTTTTAAAGTGAAAGTTCATATTTTATCAAGAGATTTAATCTGAGAATGGAAGCTGGAGGAGTTAGTGGAGTCGTAATTTTCCGCAAACAATTAAAAGTAAGGTAGACAAAATATGCGTGGTTTTAGATATATACGGATGGATGCTTTTATTAAGCGAGCAAATAGGCTTTAATTTGGGGATTATTTTGGGATATGAATGAGGATTTTTTTATGCTGATTTACTGGCGTGAGTGAACTTGACTATTTCTAAGCTCTAGAGATTGGACTTAAGATAATCACAGAGATGCACATAGATTTTTGCAAGTGAGACTGGCCTGTAAGAGTTAGACATTGTGAGTTTTGAACTTTATGGAACGCATTCTGCACCCGGGAGAGATTGTGGGGCTATAGGGTCGAAATATGAACTTTACGTTGGTTAATACATATCTATATAGGAAAATACAACTACGGATTTATCAGCTTAGCTAAGGAATGAGTACTTCTATATATGATATTAGTGCAATACCCTCTGGGAAATTTATGGAGATATCTCACCTGAGTTAGTTTCGGTTTAACAACACATAGAATAGTAATAGACAACCTTTAAGGGTTTATCAAGACTTCTATTACCGACCATTAGTCTCAAATAAGTGAAAAAAAAGACAATTGTATAATTCAAATTCTAGTATTATAAATATTATTTTCTTTTCTTTCAAATAAATAACAAACTTGAACTTTGAAAAAAAAAATCAAAATAGTAATTGAAGTATAACTATAGTGACAACTTACATAGTGCCGGGGAGGGGGTGTCTTCATAGCGCACCCTAATTTTTCAATTTTAAAAATGTTTAAGAAAACCATTATAACGCCTTCTCTTAAGTGTTATAATTTCACTCCCCCCACTCTTCACTAAATTTTAAAATTCATCTCATTATTTTTAATTTCTTTTATAATTTACTAGTTATAATTTATTGACTTATACTAATTCAAAAAAATCTAATATCGGAATTTATAGTGTAACGTTTTTTTTAATATAGAAAGCCTTAAAACAATTTTTTTATAATATTGATACCTATATTAGAATTAGGTCAAACAAATTCTAGGCCCCTTTAGAAATTTCTTACTCACCTCATCTTTTCTATTACCAAATTACCCTTTGACATGTAGTATATAATGATGTAGGCAATTTAAATAAAAGAGTAATAAAATAGATGAGAATAAATAATAAAATGAGGCAACTACGACAACTAGGGTTTTTGGGATTTCTTAGAAGGTGGTTGACCAATCCTTTTGTTCTGTTTTTTGCCCATGATTTCTTGCATCAAAACCCTAAATTTAACAACCCTTATGGCCTCATTGCGACGTCAAAGTTCTAAGATCATTGAACATGCTATTACACTTAATTTTTTATTACTTTATTTTTGAGTTATATGAGAAAGACCTGAACTATATGGTGTGACAACTTACCTAATGTTTGTGGGTTTATAGGCATGACGTGGTTAGATCTTTATATTATCCTTTTGTTTTCAGATTTGATACAATTAGTCCCTATGTTTAGTCAAATAAATATCGAGGTTGTGATGATTTTTTTCTTTAAAAATTATTTATTTCTAAGCTATTTTATGAGTAGATTTAGATGATCTGACCCGTATCTTGACGGGGCAACCTAATTGTTAGGTTTGCAGCCATGGCGTGGTTAGACTCTTTATTTGCCTCCAATCATAACAGATCTGAGCCTCTATTAAAAGATGTACAAATATTGATTTAATTGTGTTAAATATTTCTCGTATGGGGGTTAAATATCTTTATATTATATCTTGGTTCATATTCCAGATTTTTAAATCAAAATTTAGTACTATTGACTTTGGGTTCTTAATCTAATTTCATTGTTTCTTAATGTTTCACTAGTGTTTCTGTTTTATATTAGTTTATTATGCGTGTATGTTTACTTGTAAGTATAGGTGGGAATTTCTGCATGTTTGGAAGGAATCTTGTATTTGAGTGAGCTGGAAATCTATTCGTTTTTGAGATAGAATACAACTTAATTGCAGTAAAGGTGAAGAAGGAAGGACACTTGTCTTTACCACCACTCTTTCATAATTTCTAGTGAGATTTTTTTGATTGTATCCTCTATATGGTGGATGTAGGTTTTGTTGTCTTCTTCTCACTCTCTCGTGTCTTCATTATAATTTTATTGTAGTTTTTTTTGTTTTCTTGTTCTAGATAATTTTAATATTGATTTTCTAATTTTCAGTTAAATCATTAATTCTATATAATATATTTGTTTCTTAGTGTTATATAAAATTGATAAGTTAGTCCATGTCGTATTTCTATACAATTTAATTATAAAATCATGAGATTAGTCAATATCCTCTCAATCTTTTGGATTTTAATTTGTTCTATCATGTTTACTTGAATTTTAAATTTAGTCCCTAGAATATGTCATATTTATAGACTATGGAGTTATGTGGTTATTTCTGGTGCATTTTAGAATAAAAAAGTCAATGGGGCAATAGTTAAAATTTTGTCTTAATATGAACAGTAATTGTAGTATTTTTCCTTAATTTGTACAATATAGTATTTTGGAAGTTGAAGGACAGCAACGTGAAAAGAAAGCAACAAATAACTAGTTTAGATACTGCAATTTTTATACTGTTTAGACACTAAACAATCATATTAGTCTATACAAAAACATCTATTATATGTAAATACATTGTCAATAATTATTTAGATGTCTAAAATTCACATTTAAGATATTTAGATACAGTATCCATGGTTACACCATGTGACTTATCATATAGATTTCTACAAAACTAACTCTTCCTCTCTTATCATTTATATGCTCTCCCAAAATTTGCCTATGTTAAACCTATTAAATTAAATATGTAAAAGAAATAAATGCATTAAAATTTAATGTGCATGTATTGCATCCGTTATGGGATTATGTTCCACTCAAATGCAATAAAGGGAAGCAACTCCTTTTCTCAACAATTTAGTCCATCTGTTTTGATTTTTTTTCCAGTCGTATTAGGTGGGATTGGGTAGAGTTGTTTTACTTTATTTATTAATAGTTTTTTTTGTTATTTTATCTTGTTAAGTATCTAATTTTTTTTTTGTATCCTTAACTTTTTAAAGTAATTTATGGATTAGGGCACAACCTTGAGTTGTATTATATCCCTACCTAAGTGCTATATCAAAAATCATTATTGGAAATATTCATCTTCCTTGAAAAGATATGTAACTTACACAGGAGATCTTCCGATTGTGATTTTAAAGACTTTACATGGAAAAGAAATAACACAACCTCGAACGTCATTAGCAACGATGTTGAAAGAAACATAACAAAGTAGTCGTTATTAATGTTCATTTAGCAACAAACAGGAAATGGTTGTAATTGTTAATAAGAAAAGAGGATAAGATTATAGCACCAACAGAGACATTATTTGCTCATGTCAATTAATTCCAAAAAATATTATTTTTAATAAAATTATGACAACATTTAAATGGAGCTAAATACCAAAGACCACCCTATGGTCTACTAATACAATCCGTCAAGTCCTTATCGTCTAAAAGTTACACTAAAAACTCCTAGTGGTATCAAAATACACTCACCAAATATACTTCATCCCATTGTTAGGTTACCTTTGGAATATGCGTTCCTTTTATGGGAATGAGCCTGATTCTCTCAACATTTTTTCACATAAAAAATATATAAATTCCCTTGTATATAGTAAAATTTGAATTTATTATTCTTATTCGATTTGTATTCTTAAATATTCTTTCTCAATTTCATTTTATTTAAATTACTATAATAACATTTTACAAAGAATGATTTAATAAAGTCTGAGGTTTAAGCTCCCGGTTATACGGTAAGGATTGAAAAAGTATTTATAGAGGAACCATAATGTAATACAAAGAAAGATCTATAAATTCTCTCAAATCTTATAAATTTATATCAAAAAGAAATTCAAACATGCGTAATAAGGATTAAAATTCCTATAATGTCATTGTACCGTAGACATTCATAGCAAGAACAATGTTTATAGAACACCTTGTTGTTATATTAATATATATGACTTTCTGAAATAGTTAGAATCTTTATCACTTAGATTTTGAAAAAAATGTTGAAATATCAATCATGACACCTAATATAATTGACAATTTACATTGCTTGAGCTATGTAATGGTGAGGGGAGGAAATGATATTTTTGAGCATACATGGATCACAACACTAAAATATTAAATAAATAATTGAAGCACAAGGAGTTAGCTGGAAAACTCGATGTTATCCACGTTACTTTGTATAAAGCCTTGTAAACTATCCAGGCTGAATCCTAATCTGGTTCACCGATCTGATCTAAACATATTAAGTCTATATACCGTGACCGGTTAGCAAATGTGAAATATTTTTGTGCCAGTTCGGATCTTAGTTCTCATGCTTTGATATGGAACAATCAGAATCGAAAAAAGGTTATGATTTATTTTTATCTTCATTATACTTTTTATTTTCTATTAACCGAGTCCTTATAGTACAAACAAAAATGGTGACTGGTACCTACAACACTTGGTTCGAAATTGCTTGTGTGAACGTTGTGTAAAGTCTTTACATACAACTTTTTATTATCTTCATCAACCGAAGCATATACATACCAAAAAAACCAAGATTTTTGTGCTTCTTATATACGATACCAAATTTCAATTATTTGTTTTCCAAAAAAGATAAAATCGATACTGGGTTGGCAAATGTACTTTAAATGACGGCACAAGAACTCTTTCACACTACCCATAAAAATTGCCTACGACATATAATATATTCAGCCCACCCATAGGTTCAGAGCACTTTAAACTTGTGTAGTCTGTGTTTGACTTGTCTATAGTGATATTGCCCATGTAGTCGTGAACATGTTCAAGTACATTCAGAGGAACAATGTTTAAATTTTTTAGTAGGGAGGGGGGTTTGATCATCGGGAACCATAATTATATACTTAACAAGATTATCAATGTCGCATTCCCGATAAAAAAACTAGATTATAATCGCAAAAGACTCAACGACCATCTTGCTTCACAAATAATTACAGAATGAAAAGAGTTATTCTAACCCACAAGGACCGAGTCTAGGCCAACTATCACAGAAAAACTTGGTAATTGCAACGAAATAATCAATATACTTAAAAGGCTACATTACACTTTAATTTCACGTACAAAAATCATAAGTATATTTATTAATAAACATATGTACTAGAACCAAATAAAACTGTATGAAATGGGTAAAAGCCCATCAACATTAATAATGTTTGTGTGTTTCGATCTTAACAGGTAAAGGCTAATCTTCACTAAAACAGCTTCTGAGCACCAAACCAAAACACTCATAGATCACAAATAAGAGTTTCAATAAAATTAAAACACATCGGATGTCATATATGTTATAAGTTTTATTGACAATTGGCATAAACCTATCACAATATATAACTATTACGAGTTTTAATAACAATGGATAAAAACCAACAACACTCATCCCGATGTCAATATTAAAAGAAACATTAAAAACATTGCAAAACTGATGAAATAACATATAAAACTCCAGATTAGATGAACAAAAGAGACAAATAAATAGTTCAAACTGAAGAACAAATATGTTATGATGATTCTTATATTTAAGATAAAACAAAAATAAAAAATTGTTAAATACATGCTCGAAGGTTGTAAACAAGAAAATTTAAGGTTAAACATGTTGTTATAAACATAATTTACAAAAAAAAAACATAATACGCAAGCGAAATAAACATAAAGGAAAAAATAGAACAAAATTCAAACTTGGAAATCACGTGACGATCAAAAGCTCCATGATAGTGATGATTGCTTGAGCTTTAACCACCGTAAATAGTTGTCCTTTACTTAAGGATTAATGACTGTGATATGGTAGAACTTGAATTTTAAAAGTATATGGAGAAAAGATGAAGTTTGGAGTTCGAGTTCGTGTCATTTAGATAAATAATTAATCTTGAATGATTTTTTTACTGTAATTAACTTAAACTTTTTGCGAGGGGGTTGGTTCGTTTACATACTATACTATCCTTTGTGGTTTTTGTCCTTGTTCTGTTGTACATATATAAAATAAAAAACACCATATAAGATATGAAAAAAAAACTTATTTTGGTATTAACAAGACCACTTCCGTATGACATGTTTGAGAGACAAAACACATTATCTTTCCGGATGAGAGGCAAATTATCATGCATAGTAAAAATAATGCAACATCAGCTATGTGGTAGAGGAATTTGCAAAGTAAAGAGTTGGTCAACGATAAATAGTGTAGAGTAAAAATGTCGACTTCCATGTCAAAAATGTGGACTATAAAAAATTATTTAGTACTCATACCTGATATGAAATTAATTAAAGAGGTAGGTGAGTTCATCAATTCTACTTCTTTTAAAGTAAAAGTTTGTATTTTATCAACAGATATTATCTGAGAATGGGGAGCTGAAGGAGTTAGTGGAGTCTTAATTTTTCGCAAACAATTAAAATAGTAAGGTAGACAAAATATGCGTGGTTTTAGATATATACGGATGGATGCTTTTATTAAGAGAGCAAATAGGCTTTAATTTGGGGATTATTTTGGGATATGAATGGGGATTTTTTTATGCTGATTTACTGGCGTGAGTGAACTTGACTACTTCTAAGCACTATACGTTGGACTTAAGATAATCACAGAGATGCACATAGATTTTTGCAAGTGAGAATGGCCTATTATGGAGATATCTCACCAGTGTTAGGTTCGGTTCAACAACACTTAGAATAGTAATAGACAACCTTTAAGGGTTTATCAAGAATTCTATTAGCGACCATTAGTCTCAAATATGTGAAAAAAAAGACAATTGTATAAATTCAAATTCTAGTATTATAAATATTATTTTATTTTCTTTCAAATAAAAAACAAACTTGAACTTTGAAAAAAAATCAAAATTTTAATTGATGTATAACTATAGTGACAACCTACATAGTGTCGGGGGATGGGGTGTCTTCATAGCGCACCCTAATTTTACAATTTTTAAAATGTTTAATAAAAACCATTCAGACGCCTTATTCCGACACCTTCTCCTAAGTGTTATAAATTCACTCCCCTCACTCTTAACTAAATTTTAAAATTCATCTAATTATTTTTAATTTCTTTTATCATTTACTAGTTATAATATATTGACTTATACTAATTCAAAAAAAAAAAAAAAACTAATATCGGAATTTATAGTGTAATTTTTTTTATATAGAAAGCCTTAGAACAACTTTTTTATAATATTGATACCAATATTACAATTAGGTCAAACAAATTTGAGGTCCCATTAGATATTTCTTACTCACCTCATCTTTTTTATTACCAAAGTACCCTTTGACATGTAGTATATAATGATGTAGGGAACTTAAATAAAAGAGTAATAAAATAGCTGAGAATAAATAATAGAATGAGGCAACTACGAAAACTAGGGTATTTGGGATTTCTTAGAGGGTGGTTGCCCAGACCTTTAGTTCTTAGAGGGTGGTTGCCCAGACCATTAGTTCAGTTTTTTTCCCATGATTTCTTCTATCAGAACCTTAAATTTAACAACCCTCATGGCCTCATTGCGACCAAAGTTCTAAGATTGTTGAACATGCCATTGCATTTAATTTTTTATTACTTTATTTTTGAGTTATATGAGAAAGATCTGACCTATATGGTGTGACAACCTACCTAATGTTTGTCGGTTTTCATCCATGACGTGGTTAAATATATCCTTTTGTTTTCAGATTTGATAAAATTAGTCCATATGTTTAGTCAAATATCAAGGCTGTGATGATTTTCTTTCTTTTAAAATTATTTATTTCTGAGCTATGTTATGAGTAGATTTAGATGATCCGACCCGTAACTTGGCGGGGCAACCTAATTGTTGGGTTTGCAGCCATGGCATGGTTAGACTCTTTATTTGCCTCCAATCATAACAGATCTGAGCCTCTATTAAATGTTGTACGGATATTGATTTAATTGTGTGAAATATTTCTCCTATGGGGGTTAAATATCTTTATATTATATCTTGGTTAGTTAGGAGACATATTCCAGATTTTGAAATCGAAATTTAGCAATATTGACTTTGGGTTTTTATTCTAATTCCATTGTTTCTTAATGTTTCACTAGTGTTTCTATTTTATATTAGCTTATTATGCATGTCTGTTTGCTTGTAAGTATATGTGGGAATTTCTGCATGTTTGGAAGGAATCTTGTATTTGAGTGAGCTGGAAATGCATTTGTTTTTGAGATATAATACAACCTAATTGCAGTAAAGGTAAAGAAGGAAGGAAATATTGTCTTTTCCACCACCTCTCTTTCACAATTTCTAGTGAGCTTTTTTCGATTGTATCCTCTATATGGTGGATGTACGCTTTGTTGTCTTCTTCTCACTCCCTCGTGTCTTCATTATAATTGTATTGTAATTATTTGTTCTAGATAATTTCAATATCGATTTTCTAATTTTCAGTAAAATTAGTAATTCTATATAATATATTTGTTTCTTACTGTTTTATAAAATTGTTAAGTTAGTCCATGTCGTATTTCTATACAATTAAATTATAAAATCATGAGATTAGTCAATATCCTCTCAAACTTTTGGATTTTAGTTTGTTCTATCATGTTTACTTGAATTTTAAATTTAGTCCCTAGAATATGTCATATTTATAGAATATGGAGTTATGTGGTTATTTCTGGTGCATTGTTGAATAAAAAATTCAATGGGGAAACAGTTAAAATTTGTGTTAATATGAACACTAATTGTAGTATTTTTCCTTAATTTGTACACTATAGTATTTTGGAAGTTGAAGGACAGCAAGGTGAAAAGAAAGGAACAAAAAACTAGTTTAGATACTGCAATTTCTATACTATTAATACACTAAAAAATCATATAGTCTATACAAAAACATCTATTATATGTAAATACATTTTCAAAAATCATTTAGATGTCTAATATTCACATTTAAGATATTCAGATACAGTATCCATGATATTCACTTATGATCTAGATTTTTACAAAACTAACTCTTCCTCTCACTTCCTCTCTTATCATTTACACGCTCTCCCAAAATTTGCCTATGTTAAACATATTAAATTAAATATGTAAAAGGAATAAATGCATAAAAATTTAATGTGCATGTATTGCATCCGTTATGCGAGTTATGTTCCACTCAAATGCAATAAAGGGAAGCAACTCATTTTCTCAACCATTTAGTTCATGTGTTTGATTTTTTTCCAGTCGTATTAGGTGGGATTGCGCTGGGTTGTTTCACTTTATTTATTAATAGTTTTTTTTGTTATTTTATATTGTTAAGTATCTAATTTTTTTTATTTTGTGTTTTGTATCCTTAACTTTTTAAAGTAATTTATGGATTATGGCACAACCTTGAGTTGCATTATATCCCTACCTAAGTGTTATATCAAAAATCATTATTGGAAATATTCATCTTCCTTGAAAAGATATGTAACTTACACATGAGATCTTCTGATTGTGATTATAAAGACTTTACATGGACAAGAAATAACTCAACCTCGAACGTCATTAGCAACGATGTTGAAAGCAACATAAGAAAGTAGTCGTTGTTAAAGTTCATTTAGCAACAAGCTGGAAATGGTTGTCATTGTTAATAAGAAAAGAGGATAATATTATAGCATCAACGGTGACATTATTTGCTCAAGTCAATTAATTCCAAAAAATATTATTTTTAATAAAATTATGACAACATTTAAATGGAGCTAAATACCAAAGACCACCCTATGGTCTACTAATACAATCCGCCAAGTACTTATCGTCTAAAAATTACACTAAGAACTCCTAGTGGTGTCAAAATACACTCAACAAATATACTTCATCCCATTGTTAGGTTACCTTTGGCATATGCATTCCTTTTATGTGAATGAGCCAGATTCTCTCAACATTTTTCCGCATAAAAAATACGTAAATTCCCTTGTATATATTAAAATTTGTATTTATTATTCTTATTCAATTTGTGTTCTTAAATATTATTTCTCAATTTCATTTTATTCAAATTACTATTATATCATTTTACAATGAATGATTAAATAAAGTCTGAGCTTTAAGCTCCCGTTATAAGGTAAGGATTGAAAAAGTGCTTATAAAGGAACCATAATGTAATACAAAGAAAGATCTATAAATCCTCTCAAATCTTATATATTTATATCAAAAAGAAATTCAAACATGTGTAATATGGTTTAAAATTCCTATAATGTCATTGTACCGTAAACATTCATAGCAAGAGCAATGTTTATATAACATCTTGTTGTTATATTAATATATATGACTTTGTGAAATAGTTAGAATCCTTATCACTTATATTTTGAAAAAATGTTGAAATATCAATCATGACACCTAATATAATTAACAATTTACATTGCTTGAGCTATGGAATGGTGAGGGGAAGAAATGATATTTTTGAGCATACATGGATCACAACACTAAAATATTAAATAAATATTTGAAGCACAAGGAGTTACCTGGCAAACTCGATGTTATCCACGTTACTTTGTATAAAGCCTTGTAAACTATTCATGCTGAATCCTAATCTGGTTCACCGATCTGATCTAATCATATTAAGTCATTATACTTTGTATTTTCTATAAACAGAGTCCTTATAGTAAAAACAAAAAAGGGCTTCAGTAGACCGGACTGGTACCTACGGTGCTATTAAATATTTTTTTGGTTCAAAAAAATAGCTTGTGTGAACGTTGTTGAAAGTATTTACATACAACTTTTTATTACCTTAATTAACCGAAGCATATACATACCAACAAAAACCAAGATTTTTGTGCTTCTTATATACGATACCAAATATCAATTATTTGTTTTCCAAAAAAGATAAAATCGATACCGGGTTTGCATATGTACTTTAAATGACGGCACAAGAAATCTTTTACACTACCCATAAAACTGACTACGACCTATAATATATTCAGCCCACCCATAGTTTCGGAGCACTTTAAACTTGTGTAGTCTTGTGTTTGACTTGTCTATAGTGACATTTCCCATGTAGTCCTGAACATATTCAAGTACATTAAGAGGAACAATGTTTAAATTTTGTAATAGGGACTGGGGTTTGATCATCAGGAAACATAATTATATACTTAACAAGAATATCAATGTCGCATTCCCTATCACGATTATAAAACTAAATTATAATCGCAAAATCAGACTCAACGAACATCTTGCATCACAAATAATTACCAAACGGAAAGAGTTATTCTAACCCACAAGGACCGAGTCTAGGCCAACTATCTCAGACAAACTTGGTAATTGCAACAAAATAATCAATATACTTAAAAGGCTACATAACACTTTAATCCCACGTACAAAAATCATAAATGACTGGCAATATTTTACGCAACCGCATCAAAATAAGAACAATATTTATTAATAAACTTATGTACTAAAACTAAATAAAACTGTATGAAATGGGTAGAAACCCATCAACATTATTAATGTTTGCGTGTTTCGATCTGAACAGGTAAAAGATTATATTCACTAAAACAACTTCGTAGCACCAAACAAAAACACTCATAGATCACAAATAAGAGTGTCAATGAAAATAAACACATCGGACGTCATATATGTTATAAGTTTTAATGAAAATTGGCATAAACCTATCACAATATATAACTATTACGAGTTTAAATAACAATGGATAAAAACCAACAACACTCATTCTGATGTCAATATTAAAAGCGACATAAAAAACATTGCGAAACTGATGAAATAACATAATAAAACTCCAGATTAGATGAACAAAAAAGTCAAATAAATAGTTCAAACTGAAGAACAAATATGTTATTATGATTCTTATATCTAAGATAAAACAAAAATAAAAAATTGTTAAATACATGCTCGAAGGTTGTAAACAAGAAAATTTAAGGTTAAACATACTGTTATAAACATAATTTACAAATGAAAAACATAATACGCAAGCGAAAAATATACATAAAGGAAAAAATAGAACAAAATTCAAACTTGGAAATCACGTGACGATCAAAAGCTCCATGACAGTGATGATTGCTTGAGCTTTAACGACCGTAAATAATTGTCCTCTACTTAAGGATTAATGAATGTGATATGGTAGAACTTGAATTTCAAAAATGTATGGAGAGAAGATGAAGTTTGGAGTTCGAGTTTGTGTCATTTAGCTAAATAATCAATCTTGAATGATTTTTTACGGTAATGATCTTAAACTTTTTGTGACTGGGTTGGTTCGTTTACGTCCTATACTTTCCTTTGTGGTTTTTGTCCTTGTTCTGTTGTACAGATATAAAATAAAAAACACCATATAATATATGTAACAACAAAAATATACTTATTTCAGAATTAACAAGACCACTTCTGTATGACAGGCTTGGGAGACAAAACACATTAACTACTCAGATGAGGGGATAATTAGCGTGCATGGTAAAAATAACGCAACATCAGGTATGTGGTGGAGGAATCTGCAAAGCGAATAGTTGGTCAACGATATATAGTGTAGAGTAAATATGTCGACTTCCATGTTAAATATGTTGACTATACAAAATTATTTAGTATTCAAACCTGATATGAAATTGATTAAAGAAGTAGGTGAGTTCATTAATTCTAGTTCTTTTAAAGTGAAAGTCCGTATTTTACCAAGAGATTTTATCCGAGAATGGGGAGCAAAAGGAGATGGTAGAGTCGTAATTTCCGCAAACAATTAAGGTAGTAAGATAGACAAAATATGCGTGGTTTTAGATTTATACTTATGGATGCTTTTATTAAGTGAGCAAATAGGCTTTA
Source organism: Nemophila menziesii (assembly GCA_029959085.1). NCBI lineage: Eukaryota > Viridiplantae > Streptophyta > Magnoliopsida > Boraginales > Hydrophyllaceae > Nemophila > Nemophila menziesii. Next base: position 21,591,604 of record JARWIR010000021.1, read on the forward strand.
ATTTGGGGATTATTTTGGGATATGAATGGGGATTTTTTTATGCTGATTTACTGGCGCGAGTGAACTTGACTAGTTATAATATATTGACTTATACTAATTCCAAAAAAAAAGTTAATATCAGAATTTATAGTGTAATTGTTTTAATATAGGAGACCTTAGAACAATTTTTTTATAATATTGATACCTATATTACAAATAGGTCAAACAAATTCCAGGTCCCATTAGATAGTTCTTACTCATCTCATCTTTTCAATTACCAAATTACCCTTTGATATGTAGTATATAATGATGTAGGGAAGTTAAATAAAAGAGTAATAAAATAGCTCAGAATAAATAATAGAATGCGGCAACTAGGGTTTTTGGGATTTCTTAGAGGGTGGTTGCCCAAACCTTTTGTTCTGTTTTTTGTTTATGATTTCTTCCATCAGAACCCTAAATTTAACAACCCTCATGGCCTCATTGCGATGCCAAAGTTCTGAGATCGTTGAACATTATATTACATTTAATTTTTTATTACTTTATTTTTGAGTTATATGAGAAACATCTGACCTATATGGTGTGACAACCTACATAATGTTTGTGGGTTTTTCAGCCGTGGTTAAATCTTTATATTATCCTTTGTTTTTAGATTTGATACGACTAGTCCCTATGTTTAGTCAAATATCGAGGCTGTGATGATTATTTTCCTTTTAAAATTATTTATTTCTGAGTTGTTTTATGAGTAGATTTAGATGATCCGTAACTTGGCGGGGCAACCTAATTGTTAGATTTTTAGCCATGGCATGGTTAGACTCTTAATTTGTCTCCAATCATAACAGATCCGACCCTAGCCTCTATTAAAAGTTGTATGAATATTGATTTAATTGTGTTAAATATTTCTCCTATGTGGGTTAAATATCTTTATATTATATCTTGGTTAGGTAGGAGACATATTCCAAATTTTTAAATCGAAATTTAGCACTATTGACTTTGGGTTCTTAATCTAATTCCATTTTTTCTTAATATTTTACTAGTTTTTCTATTTTATATTAGCTTATTATAGGTGTATGTTTGCTACTAAGTATAGGTGGGAGTTTATGCATGTTTGAAAGGAATCTTGTATTTGAGTGAGCTGGAAATGCATTTGTTTTTGAGATAGAATACAACCTAATTGCAGTAAAGGTGAACAAGGAAGGAAAACTTGTCTTTTCCACCTCTCTTTCACAATTTCTAGTGAGATTTTTTCGATTGTATCATCTATATGGTGGATGTAGGCTTTGTTTTCTTCTTCTCACTCTCTCGTGTCTTCATTTTAATTTTATTGTAAATTTTTTGTTTTCTTGTTCTAGAAAATTTCAATATTGATTTTCTAATTTTCAGTTAAATCATTAATTCTATATAATATATTTGTTTCTTAGTGTTTTATAAAATTGTTAAGTTAGTCCATGTCGTATTTCCATACAATTTATAGACTATGGAGTTATGTGGTTATTTCTGGTGCATTTTAGAATAAAAAATTCAATGGGGCAACAGTTAAAATTTGTGTTAATATGAACACTAATTGTAGTATTTTTCCTTAATTTGTACACTATAGTATTTTGGAAGTTGAAGGACAAGGTGAAAAGAAAGCAACAAATAACTAGTTTAGATACTGCAATTTTTATACTGTTTAGACACTAAACAATCATATAGTCTATACAAAAACATATATTATATGTAAATACATTGTCAACAATTATTTAGACGTCTAAAATTAATATTTAAGATATTCAGATATAGTATCAATGATAACACCATGTCACTTATCATCTAGATCTCTACAAAACTAACTCTTCCTCTCTTGACATTTACACGCTCTCCCAGAATTTTCCTATGTTAAACCTATTAAATTAAATATGTAAAAGAAATAAATTCATTAAAATTTAATGTGCATGTATTGCATATGTTATGGGAGTTATGTTCCACTCAAATGCAATAAAGGGAAGCAACTCGTTTTCTCCACCATTTAGTCCATGTGTTTGATTTTGTTTCCAGTCGTATTAGGTGGGATTGGGCTGAGTTGTTTCACTTTTTTTTTTGTTATTTTATCTTGTTAAGTATATAATTTTTTTATTTTGTATTTTGTATCCTTAACTTTTTAAAGTAATTTATGGATTATGTCACAACCTTGAGTTGCATTATATCCCTACCTAAGTTGTAATATCAAAAATCATTTATGGAAATATTCATCTTCCTTGAAAAGATATGTAACTTACACATGAGATCTTCTGACTGTGATTATAAATACTTTACATGGACAAGAAATAACACAACCTCGAACGTCATTAGCAACGATGTTGAAAGCAACATAACAAAGTAGTCGTTGTTAAAGTTTATTTAGCAACAAGCTGGAAATGGTTGTCATTGTTAATAAGAAAAGAGGATAATATTATAGCATCAAAGGAGAAATTCTTTGCTCATGTCAATTAATTCCAAAAAATATTATTTTTAATAAAATTATGACAACAGTAATGACTGGTCATCGCCAGTGATATCTAATAATATAAATGGATCTAAATACCATACTAATACAATCCGACAAGTCCTTATCGTCTAAAAATTACCCTAAGAACTCCTATTGGTATCAAAATAAACTCACCAAATATGCGTTCCTTTTATGTGAATGAGCCTGATTCTCTCAACATTTTTCCGCGTAGAAAATATATAAATTCCCTTGTATATATTAAAATTTGTATTTGTTATTCTTATTCGATTTGTGTTCTTAATTATTCTTTCTCAATTTCATTTTATTTAAGTTACTATTATAACCTTTTCCAATGAAAGATAAAATAAAGTCTGAGCTTTAAGCTCCAGTTATACGGTAAGGATTGAAAAAGTGCTTATAGAGGAACCATAATGTAATACAAAGAAAGATCTATAAATTCTCTCAAATCTTATATATTTATGTCAAAACAAAATTCAGACATGTGTAATAAGGTTTAAAATTCCTACAACGTCATTGTACCGTAGACATTCATAGCAAGAACAGTGTTTATAGAACACCTTGTTGTTATATTAATATATATGATTTCTGAAATAGTTAGAATCTTTATCACTTATATTTTGAAAAAAATGTTGAAGTATAAATCATGACACCTAATATAATTGACAATTTACATTGCTTGAGCTATGCAGTTGTGAGGGGAGGAAATGGTATTTTTTAGCATACATGGATCACAACACTAAAATATTAAATCAATAATTGAAGCACAAGGAGTTAGCTTGCAACCTCGATGTTATCCACGTTACTTTGTATAAAGCCTTGTAAACTATCCAGGTTAAATCCTAATTTTTTGTTCACCTATGTGATCTAAACATAATAATATATACCGTGACCAATTAGCAAATGTGAAATATTTTTGGGCAAGTTCGGATCTTAGTTCTCATGCTTTGATATGGAACAATCAGAATCGAAAAAGGGTTACGATTCATGTTTTCTTAATTATACTTTGTATTTTCTATAAACCGAGTCCTTATAGTGCAAACAAAAAAGGGCTTCAGTAGACCGGACTGATACCTACGGGTGCTATTAAATTTTTTATTTTGGTTCTAAATTGCTTGTGTGAACGTTGTTGAAAGTATTTACATACAACTTTTTATTAACTTAATCAACCAAAGCATATTCATACCAACAGAAACCAAGATCTTTGTGTTGTCTTATATACGATACCAAATTTCAATTCTTTGGTTTCCAAAAAAGATAAAATCGGTACCAGGTTTGCATATATACTTTAAATGACGGCACAAGAATTCTTTCACACAATCCATAAAAACTGTCTACGATCTATAATATATTCAGCCCACCCATAGTTTCAGAGCACTTTAAACTTGTGTAGTCTTGTGTTTGACTTGTCTATAGTGATATTGCCCATGTAGTCGTGAACATGTTCAAGTACATTCAGAGGAACAATGTTTAAATTTTTTAGTACGGAAGGGGAGGGGTTAACGACCATCACAAAAATTACCGAACGGAAAGAGTTATTCTAACCCACAAGGACCGAGTCTAAGACAACTATCTCAAAAAAACTTGGTTATTGCAACGAAATGATCAATATACTTAAAAGGCTACACAACACATTAATCCCACGTAAAAAAATCAAAAATGACTGGCAATATTTTATGCAACCGCATCAATATAAGAACAATATTTATTAATAAACTTATGTACTAAAACTAAATAAAACTGTATGAAATGGGTAAAAACCCATCAACATTAATAATGTTTGCGTGTTTCGATCTGAACAGGTAATAGATTATCTTCACTAAAACAACTTCGTAGCACCAAACAAAAACACTCATAGATCACAAATAAGAGTGTCAATGAAAATAAACACATCGGACGTCGTATATGTTATAAGTTTTAATGACAATTGGCATAAACATATCACAATATATAACTTTACGAGTTTAAATAACAATGGATAAAAACCAACAACACTGATTCTGATGTCAATATTAAAAGCGACATAAAAAACATTGCGAAACTGATGAAATAACATAATAAAACTCCAGATTAGATGAACAAAAAAGTCAAATAAATAGTTCAAACTGAAGAACAAATATGTTATTATGATTCTTATATCTAAGATAAAACAAAAATAAAAAATTGTTAAATACATGCTCGAAGGTTGTAAACAAGAAAATTTAAGGTTAAACATGTTGTTATAAACATAATTTACAAAAAAAAACATAATAAGCAAGAGAAAAATAAACATAAAGGAAAAAATAGAACAAAATTCAAACTTGGAAATCACGTGACGATCAAAAGATCCATGATAGTGATGATTGCTTGAGATTTAAGGACCGTAAATAGTTGTCCTCTACTTAAGGATTAACGACTGTGATATGGTAGAACTTGAATTTCAAAAATGTATGGAGAGAAGATGAAGTTTGGAGTTCGAGTTCGTGTAATTTAGCTAATAATTAATCTTGAATGATTTTTTACTGTATTGATCTTAAACTTTTTGCGAGTGGGTTGGTTCGTTTACATCCTTATACTTTACTTTGTGGTTTTTGTCCTTGTTCTGTTGTACATGTATAAAATATAAAACACCATATAAGATATGAAAAAAGACATATTTCGGTATTAACAAGACCACTTCCGGATGACATGTTTGGGAGACAAAACACATTACCTTTCCGGATGAGAGGCAAATTATCATGCATAGTAAAAATAATGTAACATCAGCTATGTGGTAGTGGAATTTGTAAAGTAAAGAGTTGGTCAATGATATATAGTGTAGAGTAAAAATGTCGACTTCCATGTCAAAAATGTGGACTATACAAAATTATTTAGTATACAAACCTGATATGAAAATAATTAAAGATATAGGTGAGTTCATCAATTCTAGTTCTTTTAAAGTGAAAGTTCGTATTTTATCAACATATTTTATCCGAGAATGGGGAGCTGAAGGAGTTAGTGGAGTCTTAATTTTTCGCAAACAATTAAAATAGTAAGGTAGACAAAATATGCGTGGTTTTAGATCTATACGGATGGATGCTTTAATTAAGCGAGCAAATAAGCTTTAATTTGGGATATGAATGGGGATTTTTTTATGTTAATTTACTGGCGTGAGTGAAATTGACTACTTCTAAGCACTATATATTGGAGTTAAGATAATCAAAGAGATTCACATAGATTTTTGCAAGTGAGACTGGCCTATTATGGAGATATCTCACCAGAGTTAGGTTCGGTTCAACAACCCTTAGAATAGTAATAGACAACCTTAAAGGTTTATCAAGAATTCTATTACCGACCATTAGTCTCAAATATGTGAGAAAAAAGACAATTGTATAAATTCAAATTCTAGTATTATAAATATTATTTTCTTTTCTTTCAAATAAAAAACAAACTTGAACTGTGAAAAAAAATCAAAATATTAATTGATGTATAACTATAGTGACAACCTACATAGTGTCGGGGGAGGGGGTGTCTTCATAGCGCACCCTAATTTTACAATTTTTAAAATGTTTAATAAAAACCATTCTAACGCCTTATTCTGACACCTTCTCCTAAGTGTTATAAATTCACTCCCCTCACTCTTCACTAAATTTTAAAATTCATCTAATTATTTTTAATCTCTTTTATCATTTACTAGTTATAATATATAGACTTATAATAATTCAAAAAAAACTAATATCGGAATTTATAGTGTAATTTTTTTATATAGAAAGTCTTAGAACAAATTTTTTATAATATTGATACCTATATTACAATTAGGTCAAACAAATTCGAGGTCCCATTAGATATTTCTTACTCACCTCATATTTTCTATTACCAAATTACTCTTTGACATGTAGTATATAATGATGTAGGGAACTTAAATAAAAGAGTAATAAAATAGCTGAGAATAAATAATAGAATGAGGCAACTACGGCAATTAGGGTATTTGGGATTTCTTAGAGGGTGGTTACCCACACATTTAGTTCTGTTTTTTGCCTATGATTTCTTCTATTAGAACCCTAAATTTAACAACACTCATGGCCTCATTGCGACCTAAGTTCTATGATTGTTGAACATGCCATTGCATTTAATTTTTTATTACTTTATTTTTGAGTTATATGTAAAGATCTGACCTATATGGTGTGACAACCTACCTAATGTTTGTGGGTTTTCATCCATGACGTGGTTAAATCTATCCTTTTGTTTTGAGATTTGATAAAATTAGTCCATATGTTTAGTCAAATATCGAGGTTGTGATGATTTTTTTCTTTTAAAATTATTTTTTTCTGAGCTATTTTATGAGTTGATTTAGATGATCCGACCAATAACTTGGCGGGGCAACCTAATTGTTGGGTTTGCAGCCTTGGTGTGGTTAGACTCTTTATTTGCCTCCAATCATAACAGATCTGAGCCTCTATTAAAAGTTGTACGGATATTAATTTAATGGTGTTAAACATTTCTCCTATGGGGGTTAAATATCTTTATATTATATCTTGGTTAGCTAGGAGACATATTCCAGATTTTTAAATCAAATTTTAGCACTATTGACTTTGGGTTTTTTAATCTAATTCCATTGTTTCTTAATGTTTCACTAGTGTTTCTGTTTTATATTAGCTTATTATGCCTGTCTGTTTGCTTGTAAGTATATGTGAGAATTTCTGCATGTTTGGAAGGAATCTTGTATTTGAGTGAGCTGGAAATGCATTTGTTTTTGAGATAGAATACAACCTAATTGCAGTAAAGGTGAAGAAGGAAGGAAAAATTGTCTTTTCCACCTCTCTTTCACAATTTTTAGTGAGATTTTTTCGATTGTATCCTCTATATGGTTGATGTACGCTTTGTTATCTTCTTCTCACTCCCTCGTGTCTTCATTATAATTTTATTGAATTTTTTTTGTTTTCTTGTTCTAGATAATTTCAATATTGATTTTCTAATTTTTAGTAAAATCATTAATTCTATATAATATTTTTGTTTCTTAGTGTTTTATAAAATTGTTAAGTTAGTCCATGTCGTATTTCCATACAATTTAATTATAAAATTATGAGATTAGTCAATATCCTCTCAAACTTGTGGATTTTAGTTTGTTCTATCATGTTTACTTGAATTTTAAATTTAGTCCCTAGAATATGTCATATTTATAGAATATGGAGTTATGTGGTTATTTCTGCTGCATTTTAGAATAAAAAATTCAATGGGGCAACCGTTAAAATTTGTGTTAATATGAACACTAATTGTAGTATTTTTCCTTAATTTGTACACTATAGTATATTGGAAGTTGAAGGACAGCAACAAAAAACTAGTTTAGATACTGCAATTTCTATACTGTTTAGACACTAAAAAATCATATAGTCTATACAAAAACATCTATTATATGTAAATACATTGTCAAAAATTATTTAGATGTGTAAACTTTACATTTAAGATATTCAGATACAGTATCTAAGATATTCACTTATGATCTAGATTTCTACAAAACTAACTCTTCCTCTCACTTCCTCTCTTATCATTTACACCCTCTCCAAAAAATTTCTTATCTTAAACCTAATAAATTATATATGTAAAAGGAATAAATGCATAAAAATTTAATGTGCATGTATTGCATCCGTTATGCGAGTTATGTTCCACTCAAATGCAATAAAGGGAAGCAACTCGTTTTCTCCACCATTTAGTTAATGTGTTTGATTTTTTTTTCCACGTCGTGTTAGGTGGGATTGGGTTGAGTTGTTTCACTTTATTTATTAATAGTTTTTTTTTATTATATCTTGTTAAGTATCTAATTTGTTTATTTTATTTTGTATCCTTAACTTTTTAAAGTAATTTATGGATTATGGCACAACCTTGAGTTGCATTATATCCCTACCTAAGTATTATATCAAAAATGATTATTGGAAATATTCATCTTCCTTGAAAAGATATGTAACTTACACATGAGATCTTCCGATTGTGATTATAAAGACTTTACATGGACAAGAAATAACACAACCTCGAACGTCATTAGCAACGATGTTGAAAGCAATATTACAAAGTAGTCGTTGTTAAAGTTCATTTAGCAACAAGCTGGAAATGGTTGTCATTGTTAATTAGAAAAGAGGATGATATTATAGCACCAACGGAGACATTATTTTCTCATGTCAATTAATTCCAAAAAATATTATTTTTAATAAAATTCTGACGATATATAAACAGAGCTAAATACCGAAGACCACCCTGTGGTCTACTAATACAATCCGCCAAGTACCTATCGTCTAAAAATTACACTAAGAACTCCTAGTGGTATCAAAATACAGTCACCAAATATACTTCATCCCATTGTTAGATTACCTTTGGCATATGCGTTCCTTTTATTTGAATGAGCCTGATTCTCTCAATATTTTTCCACATAAAAAAAACATAAATTCCCTTGTAGATATTAAAATATGTAATTATTATTCTTATTCGATTAGTGTTCTTAGATATTCTTTCTCAATTTCATTTAATTTAAATTACTATTATAACATTATACAAAGAATGATTTAATAAAGTCTGAGAGTATTGAAAAAGTGCTTATAGAGGAACCATAATGTTATACAAAGAAAGATCTATAAATTCTCTCAAATCTTATATTTTTATATCAAGAAGAAATTCAAACATGTGTAATAAGGTTTAAAATTTCTATAATGTCATTGTACCGTAGACATTCATAGCAAGAACAATGTTTATAGAACACCTTGTTGTCATATTAATATATATGACTTTCTAAAATAGTTAGAATCTTTATCACTTATATTTTGAAAAAAATGTTGAAAATTCAATCATGACAATTAATACAATTGACAATTTACATTGCTTGAGCTATGGAATGGTGAGGGGAGGAAATGATATTTTTGAGCATACATGGATCACAACACTAAAATATTAAATCAATAATTGAAGCACAAGGAGTTAGCTTGCAAACTCGATGTTATCCATGTTACTTTGTATAAATCCTTGTCAACTATCCAGGTTGAATCCTAATCTGGTTCGCAGATCTGATCTAAACATATTAAGTCCATATACCATGACTGGTTAGCAAATGTGAAATATTTTTTGGCAAGTTCGGATCTTAGTTCTCATGCTTTGATATGGAACAATCAGAATCGAAAAAAGTTTACGATTCATGTTTTTCTTCATTATACTTTGTATTTTCTATAAACCGAGTCCTTATAGTAAAAACAAAAAAGGTCTTCAGTAGACATGGTACCTACTGCGCTATTAAATTATTTGATTTGGTTCGAAATTTCTTGTGTGAACGTTGTTGAAAGTCTTTACATACGACTTTTTATTACCTTAATCAACCGAAGCATATACATACCAACAAAAACCAAGATTTTTGTGCTTCTGATATACGATACCAATTTTAAAATTCTTTTTTTTCCAAAAAAGATAAAATCGATACCGGGTTTGCATATGTACTTTAAATGACGGCACACGAACTCTTTCACACCACCCATAAAAACTGACTACGACCTATAATATATTCAGCACACCCATAGTCTCAGAGCACTTTAAACTTGTGTAGTCTTGTGTTTGACTTGTCTATAGTGACATTGCCCATGTAGTCGTGAACATGTTCAAGTATATTCAGAGGAACACTGTTTAAATTTTTTAGTAGGTAGGGGGGGTTTGATCATCGGGAACCTTAATTATATATTTAACAAGAATATCAATGTCGCATTCCCTATCACGATTAAAAAACTAGATTATGATCGCAAAATCAGACTCAATGACCATCTAACATCACAAATAATTACCGAACGCAAAGTGTTATTCTAACCCACAAGGACCGAGTCTAGGCCAACTATCTCAGAAAAACTTGGTAATCGCAACGAAATAATAAATATACTTAAAAGGCTACATAAAACTTTAATCCCACGTACAAAAATCATAAATGACTGGCAATATTTTATAGAACCGCGTCAAAATAAGAACAATATTTATTAATAAACATATGTACTAAAACCAAATAAAACTGTATGAAATGGGTAAAAACCCATCAACATTAATAATGTTTGTGTGTTTCGATCTGAACAAGTAAAAGCTTATCTTCACTAAAACGGCTTCGGAGCACCAAACAAAAACACTCATAGATCACAAATAAGAGTGTCAATGAAAATAAAACACATCAGACGTCATATATGTTATAAGTTTTAATGACAATTGGCATAAACCTATCACAATATATAAATATTATGAGTTTAAATAACAATGTATAAAAACCAACAACACTCATTCTGATGTCAATATTAAAAGAAACATAAAAAACATTGCGAAACTGATGAAATAACATATAAAACTCCAGATTAGATGAACAAAAGATACAAATAAATAGTTCAAACTGAAGAACAAATATGTTATGATGATTCTTATATCTAAGATAAAACAAAAATAAATTTTTTTTAAAAACATGCTTGAAGGTTGTAAACAAGAAAATTTAAGGTTAAACATTCTATTATAAACATAATTTACAAAAAAAATTATACGCAAGCGAAAAATAAACATAAAGGTAAATATGGAACAAAATTCACACTTGGAAATCACGTGACGATCAAAAGCTCCATGATAATTATAATTGCTTGAGTTTTAACGACCGTAAATAGTTGTCCTCTACTTAAGGATTAATGACTGTGATATGGTAGAACTTGAATTTCAAAAATGTATGGCGAGAAGATGAAGTTTGGAGTTCGAGTTCGTGTCATGTAGCTAAATAATTAATCTTGAATGATTTTTTACTGTAATGATCTTAAACTTTTTGTGAGTGGGTTGGTTCGTTTACGTCCTATACTTTCCTTTGTGGTTTTTGTCCTTGTTCTGTTGTACATATATAAAATAAAAAACACAATATAATATATGTAACAACAAAAATATACTTATTTCAAAATTAACAAGACCACTTCCGTATGACAGGCTTGGGAGACAAAACACATTAACTTCTCAGATGAGGGGGTAATTTGCGTGCATGGTAAAAATAACGCGACATCAGGTATGTGGTTGAGGAATTTGCAAAGCAAATAGTTGGTCAACTATATATAGTGTAGAGTAAATATGTAGACTTCTATGTCAAATATGTTGACTATACAAAATTATTTAGTATTCAAACCTGATATGAAATTGATTAAAGAAGTAGGTGAGTTCATCATTCTAGTTCTTTTAAAGTGAAAGTTCGTATTTTATCAAGATATTTTATCCGAGAATGGGGAGCTAAAGGAGATGGTAGAGTCGTAATTTCCGCAAACAATTAAAATAGTAAGATAGACAAAATATGCGTGGTTTTAGATTTATACGGATGGATGCTTTTATTAAGCGAGCAAATAGGCTTTAATTTGGGGATTATTTTAGGATATGAATGGGGATTTTTTTATGCTGATTTACTGGTGCAAGTGAACTTGACTAGTTCTAAGCACTTTACATTGGACTTAAGATAATCACAGAGATGCACATATATTTTTGCAAGTGAGACTGGCCTGTAAGAGTTAGACATTGTGAAGAATGTTGTGAACTTTAGGATTCAGATCGTGCACCCGAGCGAGATTTTGGGGTTATAGGGTTGAAATATGAACTTTATGTTGTGTCAAACATACCCATAGAGGAAAATACAACTATGAATTTATCAGCTTCCTAAGGAATGAGCACTTCCGGATATGAGATTAGTGCAATACCCTCTGGAAAATTTATGGAGATATCTCACCAGAGTTAGGTTCGGTTTAACAACACTTAGAATAGTAATAGACAACCTTTAAGGGTTTATCAAGACTTCTATTACCGACCATTAGTCTCAAATATGTGAAATAAATGACAATTGTATAAATTCAAATTCTAGTATTATAAATATTATATTTTTTTTTTTCAAATAAACAACAAACTTGAACTTTGAAAAAAATCCAAAATATTAATTGAAGTATAACCATAGTGACAACCTACATAGTGCCGGGGGAGGGGGTGTCTTCATAGCGCACCCTAATTTTACAATTTTTAAAATGTTTAATAAAAATCAATCTGACGCCTTATTCCGACACCTTCTCCTAAGTGTTATAAATTCACTCCCTTCACACTTCACTAAATTTTAAAATTCATCTCATTATTTTTACTTTCTTTTATCATTTACTAGTTATAATATATTTACATATACTAATTCATAAAAAAAGTTAATATTGAATTTATAGTGTAATTGTTTTTAATATAGGAGCCCTTAGAATAATTTTTTTGTAATATTGATACCTATATTACAATTAGGTCAAACAAATTCCAGGTCCCATTAGATATTTCTTACTCATCTCATCTTTTCAATTACCAAATTACCCTTTGATATGTAGTATATAATGATGCAGGGAACTTAAATAAAAGAGTAATAAAATAACTCAGAATAAATAATAGAATGAGGCAACTACGGCAACTAGGGTTTTTGGGATTTCTTAGAGGGTGGTTGCCCAAACCTTTTGTTCTGTTTTTTGCCCATGATTTCTTCCATCAAACCCTAAATTTAAGAACCCTCATGTCCTCATTGCGACGCCAAAGTTCTGAGATCGTTGAACATTACATTACATTTAATTTTCTATTACTTTATTTTTGAGTTATATGAGAAAGATCTAGCCTATATGGTGTGACAACCTACCTAATGTTTGTGGGTTTTCAGCCATGACGTTATTAAATCTTTATATTATCCTTTTGTTTTCAGATTTGATTCAATTAGTCCCTATGCTTAGTAAAATATCGAGGCTGTGATGATTTTTTTTCTATTACAATTATTTATTTCTGAGCTATTTTGTGAGTAGATTTTAGATGATCCGACCCGTAACTTGGCGGGGTAACCTAATTGTTGGGTTTGCAGCCATGGCGTGGTTAGACTCTTTATTTGCCTCCAATCATAACAGATCTGAGCCTCTATTAAAAGTTGTATGAATATTGATTTAATAGTGTTAAATATTTCTCCTATGGGGGTTAAATATCTTTATATTATATCTTGGTTAGCTAGGAGACATATTCCAGATTTTTATATAGAAATTTAGCACTATTGTCTTTGGGTTCGAATTACATTGTTTCTTAATGTTTCACTAATGTTTCTGTTTTATATTAGCTTATTATAAGTGTCTGTTTGCTTCAAAGTATAGGTGGGAATTTCTGCATGTTTAGATGGAATCTTGTATTTGAGTGAGCTGGAAATGCATTTGTTTTTGAGATAGAATACAACTTAATTGCAGTAAAGGTGAACAAGGAATGAAAACTTGTTTTCCACCTCTCTTTCACAATTTCTAGTGAGACTTTTTCGACTGTATCCTTTATATGGTGGATGTAGGCTTTGTTGTCTTCTTCTCACTCCCTCTTGTCTTCATTATAATTTTATTGTAAATTTTTTGTTTTCTTGTTCTAGATAATTTCAATATTGATTTTCTAATTTTCAGTTAAATCATTAATTCTATATAATATATTTGTTTCTTAGAGTTTTATTAAATTGTTAAGTTAGTCCATGTCGTATTTCCATACAATTTATAGACTATGGAGTTATGTGGTTATTTCGAGTGCATTTTAGAATAAAAAATTCAATGGGGGCAACAGTTACAATTTGTGTTAATATGAACACTAATTGTAGTATATTTCCTTAATTTGTACACTATAGTATTTTGGAAGTTGAAGGACAGCAAGGTGAAAAGAAAGCAACAAATAACTAGTTTAGATACTGCAATTTCTATACTGTTTAGACATTAAACAATCATATAGTCTATACAAAAACATATATTATATGTAAATACACTGTCAATAATTATTTAGACATCTAATATTCATATTTAAGACATTCAGATACAGTATCAATGATAACACCATGTCACTTATCATCTAGATTTCTACAAAACTAACTCTTCCTCTCTTATCATTTACACGCTCTCCCAGAATTTTCCTATGTTAAACTTATTAAATTAAATATGTAAAATGAATAAATTCATTAAAATTTATTGTGCATGTATTGCATCCGTTATGGGAGTTATATTCCACTCAAATGCAATAAAGGGAAGCAACTCGTTTTCTCAACCATTTAGTCCATGTGTTTGATTTTTTTTCCAGTCGTATTAGGTGGTATTGGGCTGAGTTGTTTCACTTTATTAATTAATATTTTTTTTAATTTTATCTTCTTAAGTATCTAATTTTTTTTTTATTTTGTATTTTGTATTCTTAACTTTTTAAAGTAATTTATGAATTATGGCACAACCTTGAGTTGCATTATATCCCTACCTAAGTGTAATATCAAAATCATTATTGGAAATATTCATCTTCCTTGAAAAGATATGTAACTTACACATGAGATCTTCCGATTGTGATTATAAATACTTTACATGGACAAGAAATAACGCAACCTCTAACGTTATTAGCAACGATGTTGAAAGCAAGATAACAAAGTAGTCGTTAAAGTTCATTTAGCAACAAGTTGGAAATGGTTGTCTTTGTTAATAAGAAAAGAGGATAATATTATAGCATCAAAGGAGACATTCTTTGCTCATGTCAATTAATTCCAAAAAATATTATTTTTACGACAGTAATGACTGGTCATCGCCAGTTATATCTAATAATATTAATGGAGCTAAATACCATACTAATACAATCCGACAAGTCCTTATCGTCTAAAAATTACACTAAATTCCCTTGTATAAATTAAAATTTGTATTTATTATCCTTATTCGATTTTTGTTCTTAATAATTCTTTCTCAATTTCATTTTATTTAAATTGCTATTATAACCTTTTACAACGAAAGATTTAATAAAGTCTGAGCTTTAAGCTCCAGTTATACGGTAAGGATTGAAAAAGTGCTTATAAGGAACCATAATGTAATACAAAGAAAGATCTTTAAATTCTTTCAAATCTTATATATGAATATTAAAACAAAATTCAAACATGTGTTATAAGGTTTAAAATTCCTATAACGTCATTGTACTGCACACATTCATAGCAAGAACAATGTTTATAGAACACCTTGTTGTTATATTAATATATATGACTTTCTGAAATAGTTAGAATCTTTATCACTTATATTTTGAAAAAAATGTTGAAATATCAATCATAACAATTAATATAATTGACAATTTACATTGCTTGAGATATGGAATGGTGAGTGGAGGAAATGATATTTTTGAGCATACATGGATCACAACACTAAAATATTAAATCAATAATTGAAGCACAAGGAGTTAGCGTGCAACCTCGATGTTATCCACGTTACTTTGTATAAAGCATTGTAAAATATCCAGGCTGAATCCTAATGTCAAATATTTTTGGGTAAGTTCGGATCTTAGTTCTCATGCTTTGATATGGAACAATCAGAACCGAAAAAAGGTTACGATTCATGTTCTTCTTCATTATACTGTGTATTTTCTATAAACCGAGTCCTTATAGTACACACAAAAAAGGGCTTCAGTAGACCGGACTAGTACCTACGGTGCAACTGAATTTTTTGTTTTGGTTCTAAATTTCTTGTGTGAACGTTGTTGAAAGTATTTACATACAACTTTTTATTACCTTAATCAACCGAATCATATACATACCAACAGAAACCAAGCTTTTTGTGCGTCTTATATACGATACCGAATATCAATTATTTGTTTTCCAAAAATGATAAAATCGATACCGGGTTTGCATATATACTTTAAATGACGGCACAAGAACTCTTTCACACCACCCATAAAAACTGTCTACGACCTATAATATATTCAGCCCACCCATAGTTTCAGAGCACTTTAAACTTGTGTAGTCTGGTGTTTGACTTGTCAATAGTGATATTGCCCATGTAGTCGTGAACATGTTCAAGTACATTCAGAGGAACAATGTTTAAATTTTTTAGTAGGGAGGGGGTGTTTGATCATTGTGAACCATAATTATATAATTAACAAGATTATCAATGTCCACTTCCTAACACGATTAAAAAACTAGATTATAATCGCAAAATATACTCAACGACCATCTTGCATCACAAAAATTACCGAACGGAAAGAGTTATTCTATCCCACAAGGACCGAGTCTAGGCCAACTATCTCAAAAAAACTTGGTAATTGCAACGAAATAATCAATATACTTAAAAGGCTACATAACACTTTAATCCCACGCAAAAAAATCATAAATGACTAACAATATTTTACACAACCGCATCAAAATAAGAACAATATTTATTAATAAACTTATGTACTAAAACCAAATAAAACTGTATGAAATGGGTAAAAACCCATCAACATTAATAATGTTTGTGTGTTTCGATCTGAACAGGTAAAAGCTAATCTTCACTAAAACAGCTTCGTAGCACCAAACAAAAACACTCATAGATCACAAATAAGAGTGTCAGTGAAAATAAACACATCGGACGTCATATATGTTATAATTTTAATGACAATTGGCATAAACCTATCACAATATATAACTATTACGAGTTTAAATAACAATGGATAAAAACCAACAACACTCATTCTGATGTCAATATTAAAAGAAACATAAAAAACATTGCGAAACTGATGAAATAACATATAAAATTCAAAAATAGATGAACAATAGAGAAAAATAAATAGTTCAAACTGAAGAACAAATATGTTATGTTGATTCTTATATCTATGATAAAACAAAAATAAAAATTGTTAAATACATGCTCGAAGGTTGTAAACAAGAAAATTTAAGGTTAAACATGCTGTTATAAACATAATTTACAAAAAAAACATAATACGCAAGAGAAAAATAAAATAAAGGAAAAAATAGAACAAAAATCAAACCTGGAAATCACGTGACGATCAAATGCTCCATGATAGTGATGATTGCTTGAGCTTTAACGACCGTAAATAGTTGTCATCTACTTAAGGGTTAACGACTGTGATATGGTAGAACTTGAATTTCAAAAATATATGGAGATAAGATGAAGTTTGGAGTTCGAGTTCGTGATATTTAGCTAAATAATTAATCTTGAAATATTTTTCACTGTAATGATCTTAAACTTTTTGCGAGTGGGTTGGTTCGTTTAAGTCCTATACTTTCCTTTGTGTTTTTTGTTCTTGTTCTGTTGTACATATATAAAATAAAAAGAACCATATAAGATATGAAAAAAAAAAACTTATTTCAGTATTAACAAGACCACTTTCGTATGACATGTTTGGGAGACAAAACACATTATCTTCTCGGATGAGAGGCGAATTAGCATGCATAGTAAAAATTATGTGACATCAGCTATGTGGTGGAGGAATTCGCGAAGTAAAGAGTTGGTGAACGATATATAGTGTAGAGTAAAAATGTCGACTTCCATGTCAAAGATGTGGACTATACAAAATTATTTAGTATTCAACCTTGAAATGAAATTAATTAAAGAAGTAGGTGAGTTCATCAATTCTAGTTCTTTTAAAGTGAAATTTCGTATTTTATCAAGAGATTTTATCCGAGAATAGGGAGCTGAAGGAGTTAGTGGAGTTGTAATTTTTCGCAAATAATAAAAATAGTAAGGTAGACAAAATATGCATGGTTTAAGATATATACGGATGGATGCTTTTATTAAGCGAGCAAATAGGCTTTAATTTGGGGATTATTTTGGGATATGAATGGTTATTCTTTTATACTGATTTACTAGCGTGAGTGAACTTGACTAGTTCTAAACACTATACAATGGACTTAAGATAATCACAGAGATGCACATTGATTTTTGCAACTGAGACTGGCCTGTAAAAGTTAGACATTGTGAAGAATGTTGTGAACTTTATGGATTCGCATTCTGCACCCGGGCGAAATTATTGGGATAAAGGGTCGAAATATGAACTTTACGTTGGTTCATACATATCTATAGAGGAAAATACAATTACGAATTTATTAGCTTGGCTAAGGAATGAGTACTTCTAGATATGAGATTAGTGCAATACCCTCTGGGAAACTTATGGAGATATCTCACCAGAGTTAGGTTCGGTTTAACAACACTTAGAATAGTAATAGACAACCTTTAAGGGTTTATCAAGACTTCTATTACCGACCATTAGTCTCAAATATGTGAAAAAATAGACAATTATATAAATTCAAATTCTAGTATTATAAATATTATTTTCTTATCTTTCAATTAAACAACAAAATGAACTTTGAAAAAAAATCAAAATATTAATTGAAGTATAACCATAGTGACAACCTACATGGTGCCGGGGGAGGGGGTGTCTGACTAATTTTTCAATTTTAAAAATGTTTAATAAAACCATTCTAACGCCTTCTCCTAAGTGTTATAAATTCACTCCCCTCACTCTTCACTAAATTTTAAAATTCATCTCATTATTTTTAATTTCTTTTATCATTTACTAGTTATAATATATTGACTTATACTAATTCAAAAAAAAGCTAATATTGGAATTTACAGTGTAATTTTTTTAATATAGAAAGCATTAGAACATTTTTTTATAATATTAATATTTATATTACAATTAGGTCAAACAAATTCCAGGTCCCATTAGATATTTCTTACTCACCTCATCTTTCCTATTACCAAATCACCCTTTGACATTTAGTATATAATGATGTAGGGAACTTAAATAAAAGAGTAATAAAATAGCTAAGAATAAATAATAGAATGAGGCAACTAGTTTTTGGGATTTCTTAGAGGGTGGTTGTCCAAACCTTTTGTTTGTTTTTGCCCATGGTTTCTTCCATCAGAACCCTAAATTTAACAACCCTCATGGCCTCATTGCAACGCCAAAGTTTTAAGATCGTTGAACATGCCATTACACTTTATATTTTATTACTTTATTTTTGAGTTATATGAGAAAGATCTAACCTATATGGTGTGGCAACCTACCTAATGCTTGTGGGTTTTCAGTCATGACGTGGTTAAATCTTTATATTATCCTTTTGTTTTCAGATTTGATACAATTAGTCCCTATGTTTAGTCAAATATCGAGTTTGTGATGATTTTTTTTCTTTTAAATTTTTTTATTTCTTAGCTATTTTATGAGTAGATTTAGATGATCCGCCCAGTAACTTGGCTGGGCAACCTAATTGTTGGGTTTGCAGCCATGGGCGTGTTTAGACTCTTTATTTGCCGCCAATCATAACAAATCTGAGCCTCTATTAAAAGTTGTATGAATATTGATTTAATTGTGCCAAGTATTTCTCCTATAGGGGTTAAATATCTTTATATTATATCTTGGTTAGCTAGGAGACATATTACAGATTTCTAAATCGAAATTTAGCACTATTGACTTCGGGTTCTTAATCTAATTCCATTGTTTCTTAATGTTTCACTAATGTTTTTGTTTTATATTAGCTTATTATGCGTGTCCGTTGCTTCTAAGTATAGGTGAGAATTTCTGCATGTTTAGAAGGAATCTTGTATTTGAGTAAGCTGGAAATGCATTTATTTTTGAGATAGAATACAACCTAATTGCAGTAAAGGTGAACAAGGAAGGAAAACTTGTCTTTTCCACATCTCTTTCACAATTTCTAGTGAGATTTTTTCGATTGTATCCTTTATATGGTGGATGTAGGCTTTGTTGTCTTCTTCTCACTCCCTCGTGTCTTCATTATAATTTTATTGTATTTTTTTTGTTTTCTTGTTCTGAATAATTTCAATATAAATTTTCTAATTTTCAGTTAAATCATTAATTCTATATAATATATTTGTTTCTTAGTGTTTAATAAAATTGTTAAGTTAGTCCATGTCGTATTTCCAAACAATTTAATAATAAAATCAGGAGATTGGAAAAAATACACTCAAACTTTTGGATTTTAGTTTGTTCTATCATGTTAACTTGAATTTTAAATTTAGTCCCTAGAATATGTCATATTTATAGACTATGGAGTTATGTGGTTATTTCTGGGGCATTTTAGAATAAAAAATTCAGTGGGAAAACAGTTAAATATGTGTTAATATGAACACTAATTGTAGCATTTTTCCTTAATTTGTACACTATAATATTTTGGAAGTTGAAGGACAGCAAGGTGAAAAGAAAGCAACAAATAACTAGTTTAGATACTGCAATTTATATACTGTTTAGACACTAAATAATAATATAGTCTAAACAAAAACATCTATTATATGTAAATACATTGTCAATAATTATTTAGATGTCTAACATTCACATTTAAGATATTCAGATACAGTATCCATGATAACACCATGTCACTTATCATCCAGATTTCTACAAAACTAACTCTTCCTCTCTTATCATTTACACGCTCTCCCAAAATTTGCCTATGTTAAACCTATAAAATTAAATATGTAAAAGGAATAAATTCATTAAAATTTGATGTGCATGTATTGCATCCGGGTGTTATGTTCCACTCAAATGCAATAAAGGGAAGCAACTCGTTTTCTCAACCATTTAGTCCATGTGTTTGATTTTTTTTCCAGTCGTATTAGGTGGGATTGGGCTTGAGTTGTTTCACTTTATTTATTAATATTTTTTTTGTTATTTTATCTTGTTAAGTATCTATTATGTATCCTTAACTTTTTAAAGTAATTTATGGATTATGGCACAACCTTGAGTTGCATTATATCCCTACCTAAGTGTTATATCAAAAATCATTATTGGAAATATTCATCTTCCTTGAAAAGATATGTAACTTACACATGAGATCTTCCGATTGTGATTATAAAGACATTAAATGGACAAGAAATAACACAACCTCGAACGTCATTAGCAACAATGTTGAAAGCAACATAAAAAAGTAGTCGTTGATAAAGTTCATTTAGAAACCAGCTGGAAATGGTTGTCATTGTTAATAAGAAAAGAGGATAATATTATAGCATCAACGAAGACATTATTTGCTCAAGTCAATTAATTCCAAAAAATATTATTTTTAATAAAATTATGACCACATATAAATGGAGCTAAATACCAAAGACCACCCTGTGGTCTACTAATACAATCCGCTAAGTACATATCATCTAAAAATTACACTAAGAACTCCTAGTGGTGTCAAAATACACTCACCAAATATACTTCATCCCATTGTTAGGATACCTTTGGCATATGCATTCCTTTTATGTGAATGAGCCTGATTCTCTCAACAATTTTCCGCATAAAAAATACATAAATTCCCTTGTATATATTAAAATTTGTATTTGTTATTCTTATTCGATTTGTGTTCTTAAATATTCTTTTTCAATTTCATTTTATTTAAATTACTATTATAACATTTTACAGTGAATGATTTAATAAAGTCTGAGCTTTAAGCTCCCGTTATAATCTAAGGATTGCAAAAGTGCTTACAGAGGAACCATAATGTAATACAAAGAAAGGTCTATAAATTCTCTCAAATCTTATATATTTATATCAAAAAGAAATTCAAACATGTGTAATAAGGTTTAAAATTCCTATAATGTCATTGTACCATAAATATTCATAGCAAGAACAATGTTTATAGAACACCTTGTTGTTATATTAATATACTAGGGATAACCCGTGCCCGAGGGCACTAAATTTTGTTTAACAATATGAAAGAGAATAGAATGCAATAGTTATAGGTAATCTATTCTTCTAAATAAGTTACATATTATTTGACTTTTACTATTCGAGATAAATAATTTTAGAGTATTCTGTAATAAAAGAAAGATAATTTATTTGCACAACCAACACATATAGAAAAGTTTTAGTGAACATTAAAGAAAAAATTAAGGATTTGCAGTAACTAAAAAAATAAAAAACAGAGAAATAATTTTTGAGTAATCATTAATAAAAGAAAGCTAATTTTCTACATTAAACAAACACATACATAAAATTTTAGTGAAGATTACATACAAATGAATTATTTTTTCAAAAAATATTAAGGATTTGAAAAAATAAAAATAGATCAACTATTTTAGAGTAATCACTAATAGAAGAAAGACAATTTATTTGCACAACCAACACATACAAAAAAGTTTTAGTGGAGATTATAAAAAATATTAAGAATTTGCAATAACTAAAAAAAATTAAAAAATAGATTAATGATTTTAGAGTAATCATTAATAAAAGAAAACTAATTTACTACTTCAAATAAACACATACATAAAATTTAGTAAAGATTTTCGTCAATCTTTAATAATGAGATATTTGGTAGTTAAAAAAGAAATATTTGAATAATGTGTTTCTTCCCAAATTATTCTTCATAATGTAACATAATTATTTTTAATGAGATATTTGGTAGTTAAGAAGGAAGTAGTGGTGATAGTTGTGGGGTGTATTATGGTTAGAATACATGTGGCAAGATCCAGATGATTTTAGATGCCATATATTTTTTCTCTAGATAAATCATGGCCACTCTTTGACTTTCGAGTTGTCCCATATAATATAGATTCCTAAATTATTCTTCATAATGTAACATAATTATTTTTAATAAGATATTTGGTAGTTAAGAAGGAAGTAGTGGTGATAGTAGTGGGTTGTATTATGGTTAGAATACATGTGGCAAGATCCACATGGTTTTAGATGCCATATATTTTTGCTCTAGATAAATCATGACCACTCTTTAACTTTCGAGTTGTCCCATATAATATAGATATGACTTTCTGAAATAGTTAGAATCTTTATCACTTATATTTTGAAAAAAATGTTGAAATATCAATCATGACAATTAGTATAATTGACAATTTACATTGCTTGAGCTATGGAATGGTGAGGGGAGAAAATGATACTTTTGAGCACACGTGGATCACAACACTAAAATATTAAATCAATAATTGAAGCACGAGGAGTTAGCTGGCAAACTCGATGTTATCCACGTTACTTTGTATAAAGCCTTGTAAAATATCCAGGATGAATCCTAATATGGTTCGCCGATCTGATCTAAACATATTAAGTCCATATACCGTGACCGGTTAGAAAACGTGAAATATTTTTTGGCAAGTTTGGATCTTAGTTCTGATGCTTTGATATGGAACAATCAGAATCGGAAAAAGGTTACGATTCATGTTTTTCTTCATTATACTTTGTATTTTCTATAAACCAGAGTCCTTATAGTACAAACAAAAAAGGGCTTCAGTAGACCGGACTGGTCCTTATAGCGCTATTAATTTTTTTTAATTTGGTTCAAAATTACTTGGGTGAACATTTGTTGAAAGTCTTTACATACAACTTTTTATTACCTTAATCAACCAAAACATATACATACCAACAAAAACCAAGATATTTGTGCTTCTTATATACGTTACCAAATTTCAATTATTTGTTTTCCAAAAATGATAAAATCGATACCGGGTTTGCATATGTACTTTAAATGATGGCACATGAACTCTTTCACACCACCCATAAAAACTGACTATGACCTATAATATATTCATCCCACCCATAGTTTCAGAGCACTTTAAACATGTGTAGTCTTGTGTTTGACTTGTCTATAGTGATATTGCATATGTAGTCGTGAACATGTTCAAGTACATTCATAGGAACAATGTTTAAATTTTTTAGTAAGGAGGGGGGTTTAATCATCGGGAACCATAATTATATACTGAACAAGAATATCAATGTCGCATTCCCTATCACGATTAAAAAACTAGATTATATTCGCAAATTGAGACTCAACGACCATCTTGAATCACAAATAATTACCGAACGAAAAGAGTTATTCTAACCCACAAGGACCGAGTCTAGGCCAACTATGTCAGAAAAACTTGGTAATTGCAACGAAATAATCAGTATACTTAAAAGGCTACATAACACTTTAATCCCACGTACAAAAGTCATAAATGACTGGAAATATTTTACACAACCGCATCAAAATAAGAACAATATTTATTAATAAACATATGTACTAAAACCAAATAAAACTGTATGAAATGGGTAAAAACACATCAACATTAATAATGTTTGAGTGTCTCGATCTGAACAGGTAAAGGCTTATCTTCACTAAAACAGCTTTGGAGCACCAAACAAAAACACTCATAGATAACAAATAAGAGTGTCAGTGAAAATAAAACATATCGGACGTCATATATGTTATAATTTTTAATGACAATTGGCATAAACCTATCACAATATATAACTATTACGAGTTCAAATAACAATGGATAAAAACCAACAATACTCATTCCGATGTCCATATTGAAACAAACATAAAGAACATTGCGAAACTGATGAAATAACATATAAAACTCCAGATTAGATGAACAAAAAAGACAAATAAATAGTTCAAACTGAAGAACAAATATGTTATGAAGATTCTTATATCTAAGATAAAACAAAAATAAAAAAGTGTTAAATACATGCTCGAAGGTTGTAAACAAGAAAACTTAAGGTTAAACATGCTGTTATAAACATAATTTACAAAAAAACATAATACGCAAGCGAAAAATAAACATAAAGGAAAAAATAGAAAAAAATTCAAACTTGGAGATCACGTGAGGATCAAAAGCTCCATGATAGTGATGATTGCTTGAGCTTTAACGACCATAAATAATTGTCCTCTACTTAAGGATTAACGACTGTGATGTGGTAGAACTTGAATTTCAAAAATGTATGGAGAGAAGATGAAGTTTGGAGTTTTAGTTCGTGCCATTTAGCTAAATAATTAATCTTGAATGATTTTTTACTATAATGATCTTAAAATTTTTGCGAGTGGGTTGGTTCGTTTACGTCCTATACATTCTTTTGTGGTTTTTGTCCTTGTTCTGTTTTACAGATATAAAATAAAAAAACACCATATAAGATATGAAAAAAACTTATTTCGGTATTAACAAGACCACTTCCGTATAACATGTTTGGAGTCAAAACACATTATCTTCTCGGATGAGAGGAGAATTAGCATGCATAGTAAAAATAATGCGACATCAGCTATGTGGTGGAGGAATTTGCAAAGTAAAGAGTTGGTCAACGATATATAGTGTAGAGTAAAAATGTCGACTTCCAGGTCAAAGATGTGGACTATACAAAATTATTTAGTACTCAAACCTGATATTAAATTAATTATAGAAGTAGGTGAGTTCATCAATTCTAGTTCTTTTAAAGTGAAAGTTCGTATTTTATCAAGAGATTTTACCCGAGAATGGGGAGCTGAAGGAGTTAGTGGAGTCGTAATTTTTCGCAAACAATTAAAAGGAAGGAAGACAAAATATGTGTGGTTTTAGATATATACGGATGTATGCTTTTATTAAGCGAGCAAATAGGCTTTAATTTAAGGATTATTTTGGTATATGAATGAAGATTTTTTTTATGCTGATTTACTGGCGTGAGTGAACTTGACTTGTTCTAAGCACTATACATTGGACTTAAGATAATCACAGAGATGCACATAGATTTTTGCAAAAGAGACTGGCCTAGTTAGACATTGTGAAGAATGTTTTGAACTTTATGGATTCGCATTTTGCACCCGGGCGAGATTATGGGGATATAGGGTCGAAATATGAACTTTACGTTGGTTCATACATATATATATAGGAAAATACAACTACGGATTTATCAGCTTGGCTAATGAATGAGTACTTCTAGATATGATATTAGTGCAATACCCTCTGGGTAATTTATGGAGATATCTCACCAGAGTTAGGTTCGGTTTAACAACACTTAGAATAGTAATAGACAACCTTTAAGGGTTTATCAAGACTTCTATTACTGACCATTAGTCTCAAATAAGTGAACAAAAAAAGACAATTGTATAAATTCAAATTCTAGTATTATAAATATTTTTTTTTCTTTCAAATAAATAACAAACTTGAACTTTGAATAGAAAATAAAAATAGTAATTGATGTATAACTGTAGTTACAACTTACATAGTGCGGGGGAGGAGGTGTCTTCATAGCGCAACCTAATTTTTCAATTTTAAAAATGTTTAAAAAAAACATTATAACGCCTTCTCTTAAGTGTTATAAATTCACTCCCTCCACTCTTCACTAAATTTTAACATTCATCTCATTATTTTTAATTTCTTTGATCATTTACTAGTTATAATATATTGACTTATACTAATTAAAAAAAACTAATATCGGAATTTATATTGTAATTTTTTTAATATAGAAAGCCTTAGAACAAATTTTTTTATAATATTGATACCTATATTAGAATTAGGTCAAACAAATTCCAGGTCCCATTAGATATTTCATACTCACCTTATCTTTTCTATTACCAAATTACCCTTTGACATGTAGTATATAATGATGTAGGGAACTTAAATAAAAGAGTAATAAAATAGCTGAGAATAAATAATAGAATGAGGCAACTACGGATTTCTTAGAGGGTGGTTGCCCAAACCTTTTGTTCTGTTTTTTGCCAATGATTTCTTGCATCAAAACCCTAAATTGAACAACCCTCATGGCCTCATTGCGATGCCAAAGTTCTAAGATCGTAGAACATGCTATTACACATAATTTTTTTATTACTTTACTTTTTAGTTATATGAGAAAGACCTGACCTATATGGTGTGACAACCTACCTAATGTTTGTGGGTTTTCAGCATGACATTGTTAAATCTTTGTATTATCCTTTTGTTTTAAGATTTGATACAATTAGTCCCTATGTTTAGTCAAATATCGAGGTTGTGATGATTTTTTTCTCTAAAAATTATTTATTTATGAGCTATTTTATGAGTAGATTTAGATGATCTGACCCGTATCTTGGCGGGACAACCTAATTGTTGGGTTTGCAGCCATGGCGTGGTTAGACTCTTTATTTGCCTCCAATCATAACAGATCTGAGCCTCTATTAAAAGTTGTACAAATATTGATTTAATTGTGTTAAATATTTCTCCTATGGGGGTTAAATATCTTTATACTAAGGATAACCCGTGACCGAGGGCACTAAGAAATTTTTTTACAATATGATAGAGAATGGAATGGAATAGTTATAGGTAATGTATTAGTCTAAATAAGTTACATATTATCTGAATTTTTTTTTTTATTTGGGATTATCTTTTAAATTATATTGAATCGATTAAAATAACTTCAGGTGGGTCATTTCAGAAGCATAGAGTTGATTAGTAGTGATAGAATCACATATTTGAAACATTTATTCAGATTAAAACTTCCAAAGAACCATAGTCCATATTGGTGGAATTGTCAAGAATAATTGATGATTGAAAAGATAGATTTTCAAAAAACAATGCTAAATTTTTTATGCAATATATATTAAGGTACAAAGGTCATGTATTAATATATTTTTTCTAAACTTATTAATTTTCTACTACTTTTCGTAGGAAACTATAACACCATATGTTTCAATTGCATATGATAGTAAAAATTATTCATTATGGAGGAACTCGAAAACTTGTTGCAACCAACATGCTGCATGCAAGCAGTTGGTAATTCCATTTAACAAACAAACCCTTATATTCCCGCTACATGACCCTAGTACACCTGCTAACATATGCTACCTCAATTAGCTTATTCAATTAAAGTTTCTACTACAATAAATGAACTTTCTATTTATTACAAATGAATTTAATTATCTAAATACAATGAATATTTGTTACAAAACTTAAAATGATCTCTTATTACATTTTATATATCTATAAAATTATGATAAAACATAAGTATAAAATTTAAAATTTATATTGATGATATTTAAGTTATCACGTCATGAAAGATAACACTTGTGTCCCGAAAAAATAGCACATGTTTATAGATTAATATTTATGAAAAATAACGCAATTTATTTATTTTCATGGCTCCTACATAGGATGGTCAAGTAATGGAATACATTCTAATGGTATGTGATGGGCGTTACAAAAGTGAAAGCAAGACTCCACTTTTTTCCAGCTCTAAGTTTCTTCGGATTCTGAGTCTCTATATCTTCACTTTCTACATCTTTAAAAAGTATTAATCATGGTATTTGTGTTTGAACAATTTTTTAACAATATACAACTACTCGAAATGAATATTTATAAAAATGTTTGGAAAAATTTAATTAAAAGAAAAGTGATTATAAATTCAATTTTTTTTAATTTTCTATATTTAATTTAAATTCAGATCTAAATTTTGTATATGCATCTCAATTTTTCATATAAAATCTAAGATCTAGTAATTTTGTTAATTTATCATAAGTATTAAATTACCTCTATTTTTATAGAATAAAACTATAAATATAACATTGAAAATAGCATAATTATTGCAATCTTTTTTCTTAACTTATCAACTATAATAATTACTAAATTGATAATTTATTTGGTAAGTATTTAATTAAAAAATTAACTTTATAGGATACACATTTGTATCTTTATCATAGTAGTGACGTGTATATTCAACAATCTTTTGGACTTCAATATAGAATTTTTAGTTGTAAAATTATAACGATATTCAAAATAAATTTATGAATAATTTGGACTACCTTCAATGGAATAAAATGATAAAATTCATTGTTAATTTGATAATCTATATTTTTAAAAATCATTACTATAAGTAAACTACTTCTAATCTATCAAATCCATCAACATATATTTTTATTTATAAGGAATCAATATATGATTATATTCTAACTTCTTATAGAAATAAATTATATTCCAATTCAAAACTTATATTATGAAACAAACTTCTTGTTAGTTTTTTTGAGTTAAATATAATCAGAGGTAAATCTATGTTTTTTTGTCAAAAAGTAAATCTATGTTCTTGTAAACCAGAAAAAGAAATACCATGTATTATTAAAAATAATTCATACTTGCCTTAAAACTACCGTGTTCTTTTTTCATTTCAGAAAAAATAAACTCATATATTTATGAAAAAATAAAACAGAGCCTTAGTAATTTTTTATTAAAATAACAGATCAATGCGAGTTTTAACAAAAAAAAATCTTATATCAACTATTTGTGTATCCAACATAAAAAATACATTTTTCAAGATAACAGATAAATCTAACCGTTATAACAGAGAAATTAAATAATTATTAGTCAATTAAACTGAATTTGAGAAACATCATAAATAGAATAGAATAACTCATTAATCAAAAATTAAATCTAGAATTACACATGAATGGTTTTTTTTTTAAAAATCAGTCTAAAATAGAAATAATCAAAAACCTATTTTTACACAAAAAAATTATATTGACCGCCTACTATTGTCTAAAAATACTATTGTTTTTTATTCAATACATCAAAATAGTCCATAATCCCAACCCCATTCCAATTTGAAGGAATAATTTAACACCATATATATCCATTTGAGGCTCTCAAAGAAAATATATATGGATGCTCTATAAAGTCTATAAGACAAAAAATAGCCATGATTAAAACTTTAAAGAAGAGTCACTAACTAACTTTAAATCTAATACTTGTTAATACCCAAAAAGGCTAATGTTCAGTTTTACTCTTTATATCTAGCCTGAAGCCCTTATTTGCAAATTAAATAGAGAATTGGCAAATTATATCCATATTTCGATCCTATTCAAGAGTTTCTGTAAAAAAATCAAAACTAAACGTTAGTTACAAAACATAAAACATTTATGGACGTTCAAAATTATCAAGAAAAATTATATAATACAATATAGGGACCAAATAGGCAACATACCCTATAAATAAATTCTACAATATCTTTAACTTAACTTCTTTATTCTTCTTGTTTATCTATATATTCACATTCTTTTTAAAAATACATGGACTTTTCTTTATATTACTTATTAAATATTCAAAACACTATATGTATCTAATAGGTAATCCATTGGTCAACCATTAATAATCACTAAAATAAAATGCTAAACAAAAAAATGTCTTCTTTGGTTCGAATTCCATTGATCCTAATAAAATACAGAATATAGTAAATTTAATAAAAAATATTTGAAGTTTTCATAAATTATGTCAATGTAAGGAAGCTTAATCTTCACAATGTCTTCCTTTTTCGGAATCCCTTTGATCCGAATAAAATACATAATATAGTAAATTTAATAAAACTATCTTTATAATGTTGCAATCTTAAAAGGAAAGCCTGAAATAATTGTTCCATGGCTGATAAATGCAATTATTTTATGAAACTTCATAAAAATATAATTCCTAACCTGGTGGTGCTGATGATAATAAAATAGAGCTTAATCTTGAGCACTCAAAATTTGATAAGTGGATGGTGAATAAGAAAACTCAAATGGTTGACTACAATTTGTGATGTGGTCATAATAAATTAACTAATATTTGATTAATAACAAAACACAAACTTACTAAATACGTTGAATCAAGTTATGACATCCCTCAGTTTCTGCTAATGTTTTTCTCCAAGATTATACTTTATTTACAATAGTGTAGAGTAATTTTATTTTATTTTTAACTTTGCAGTGGTGTAGTGTAATTCTTTTTGTATTAAGGTATTTGGTGGTTGAAGAGGAAGTAGTGGGTGATAGTAGTGGGGTGTGATTTATTATGGTTAGAACAGATGTGGTAAGATCCAGATCGTTGGAGATATCATATATTTTTGCTCTAGTTAAATCTACACCGTTATTTGACTTTCGACTTGTCCCATATAATATAGATTATATCTTGGTTCATATTCCAGATTTTTTTATCGAAATTTAGCTCTATTGACTTTGGGTTCTTAATCTAATTCCATTGTTTCTTAATGTTTCACTAGTGTTTCTGTTTTATATTAGCTTATTATGCGTGTCTGTTTACTTGTAAGTATAGGTGGGAATTTCTACATGTTTGGAAGTAATCTTGTATTTGAGTGAGCTGGAAATTCCTTCGTTTTTTTAGATAGAATACAACCTAATTGCAGTAAAGGTGAAAAAGGAAGGACACTTGTCTTTTCCACCTCTCTTTCATAATTTCTAGTGAGATTTTTTCTATTGTATCCTCTATATGGTGGATGTAGGCTTTATTGTCTTCTTCTCACTCTCTCGTGTCTTCATTATAATTTTATTGTAATTTTTTTGTTTTCTTGTTCTAGATAATTTTAATATTGATTTTCTAAGTTTCAGTTAAATCATTAATTCGATATAATATATTTGTTTCTTAGTGTTTTATAAAATTTTAAGTTAGTCCATGTCGTATTTCCATAAAATTTAATTATAAAATAATGAGATTAGTCAATATCATCTCAAATTTTTGGATTTTAGTTTGTTCTATCATGTTTTCTTGAATTTTAAATTTAGTCCCAAGAATATGTCATATTTATAGACTATGGAGTTATGTGGTTATTTTTGGTGCATTTTAGAATAAAAAATTCAATGGGATAACAGTTAAAATATGTGTTAATATGAACACTAATTGTAGTATTTTTCCTTAATTTGTACACTATAGTATTTTGGAAGTTGAAGTACAGCAAGGTGAAAAGAAAGAAACAAATAACTAGTTTAGATACTTGCAATTTCTATACTGTTTAGACACTAAAAAATAATATAGTCTAAACAAAAACATCTATTATATGTAAATACATTGTCAATAATTATTTAGATGTCTAACATTCACATTTAAGATATTCAGAGATACAGTATCCATGATAACACCATGTCACTTATCATCCAGATTTCTACAGAACTAACTCTTGCTCTCTTATCATTTGCATGCTCTCCCAAAATTTGCCTATGTAAAACTAATTAAATTAAATATGTAAAAGTGATAAATTCATTAAAATTTGATGTGCATGTATTGCATCCGGGAGTTATGTTCCACTCAAATGCAATAAAGGGAAACAACTCCTTTTCTCAACCATTTAGTCCATGTGTTTGATTTTTTTTCCAGTAGTATTAGGTGGGATTGGGCTGAGTTGTTTCACTTTTTTTATTAATATTTTTTTGTTATTTTATTTTGTTAGGTATCTAATTTTTTTATTTTGTATTATGTATCCTTAACTTTTTAAAGTAATTTATGGATTATGGCACAACCTTGAGTTGCATTATATCCCTACCTAAGTGTTATATCAAAAATCATTTTTGGAAATATTCATCTTCCTTGAAAAGATATTTAACTTACACATGAGATCTTCCGATTGTGATTATAAAGACATTACATGGACAAGAAATAACACAACCTCGAACGTCATTAGCAACGATGTTGAAAGCAACATAAAAAAGTAGTCGTTGATAAAGTTCATTTAGCAACAAGCTGGAAATGGTTGTCATTGTTAATAAGAAAAAAGGATAATATTATAACATCAACGTAGACATTATTTGCTCCAGTCAATTAATTCCAAAAAATATTATTTTTAATAAAATTATGACGACATATAAATGGAGCTAAATACCAGAGACCACCCTGTGGTCTACTAATACAATCCGCCAAGTACTTATCGTCTAAAAATTACACTAAGAACTCCTAGTGGTGTCAAAATACACTCACCAAATATACTTCATCCCATTGTTAGGTTACCTTTGGTATGTGCATTCCTCTTATGTGAATGAGCCTGATGCTCTCAACATTTTTCCGCATAAAAAATACATAAATTCCCTTGTATATATTAAAATTTGTATTTATTATTCTTATTCGATTTGTGTTCTTAAATATTCTTTTTCAATTTCATTTTATTTAAATTACTATTATAACATTTTACAGTGAATGATTTAATAAAGTATGAGCTTTAAGATCCCGTTATAAGCTAAGGATTGAAAAAGTGCTTATAGAGGAACCATAATGTAATACAAAGAAAGATCTACAAATTCTCTCAAATCTTATATATTTATATAAAAAAGAAATTCAAACATGTGTAATAAGGTTTAAAATTCCTATAATGTCATTGTACCGTAAACATTCATAGCAAGAACAATGTTTATAGAACACCTTGTTGTTATATAATATATATGACTTTCAGAAATAGTTAGAATATTTATCACTTATATTTTGCAAAAAATGTTAAAATATCAATCATGACAATTAGTATAATTGACAATTTACATTGCTTGAGCTATGGAATGGTGAGGGGAGAAAATGATACTTTTGAGCATATATGGATCACAACACTAAAATATTAAATCAATAATTGAAGCACGAGGAGTTAGCTGGCAAACTCGATGTTATCCACGTTACTTTGTATAAAGCCTTGTAAAATATCCAGGCTGAATCCTAATCTGGTTCGCCTGATCTAAACATATTAAGTCCATATACCGTGACCGGTTTGAAAATGTAAAATATTTTTTGGCAAGTTTGGATCTTAGTTCTGATGCTTTGATATGGAACAATCAGAATCGAAAAAAGGTTACGATTCATGTTTTTCTTCATTATACTTTGTATTTTCTATAAACCGAGTCCTTATAGTACAAACAAAAAGGGCTTCAGTAGACTGGACTGGTACTTATGGCGCTATAATTTTTTTTTATTTGGTTCGAAATTACTTGTGTGAGCGTTGTTGAAAGTCTTTACATACAACTTTTTATTACCTTAATCAACCGAAGCATATACATAACAACAAAAACCAAGATTTTTGTGCTTCTTATATACGATACCAAATTTCAATTATTTGTTTTCCAAAAATGATAAAATCGATACATGGTTTGCATATGTACTTTAAATGACGACACAGGAACTCTTTCACACCACCCATAAAACTGACTACGACCTATAATATATTCAGCCCACCCATAGTATGGAGCACTTTAAACTTGTGTAGTCTTGTGTTTGACTTGTCTATAGTGATATTGTATATGTAGTCGTGAACATGTTCAAGTACATTCAGAGGAACAATGTTTAAATTTTTTAGTAAGGAGGGGGGTTTAATCATCGGGAACCATAATTATATACTTATCAAGAATATCAATGTCGCATTCCCTATCACGATTAAAAAACTAGATTATATTCGCAAAATCAGACTCAATGACCATCTTGCATCACAAATAATTACCGACCGGAAAGAGTTATTCTAACCCACAAGGACTGAGTCTAGGCCAACTATCTTAGAAAAACTTGGTAATTGCAACGAAATAATCAGTATACTTAAAAGACTACATAACACTTTAATCCCACGTACAAAACTCATAAATGACTGGAAATATTTTACACAACCGCATCAAAATAAGAACAATATTTATTAATAAACATATGTACTATAACCAAATAAAACTGTATGAAATGGGTAAAAACACATCAACATTAATAATGGTTGTGTGTTTCGATCTGAACAGGTAAAGGCTTATCTTCACTAAAACAGCTTCGGAGCACCAAACAAAAACACTCATAGATCACAAATAAGAATGTCAATGAAAATAAAACACATCGGACGTCATATATGTTATAATTTTTAATGACAATTGGCATAAACCTATCACAATATATAAGTATTACGAGTTTAAATAACAATGGATAACGACCAACAACACTCATTCTGATGTCAATATTAAAAGAAACATAAAAAACATTGCGAAACTGATGAAATTACATATAAAACTCCATATTAGATGAAAAAAAAGACAAATAAATAGTTCAAACTGAAGAATAAATATGTTATGATGATTCTTATATCCAAGATAAAACAAAAATAAAAAAATTGTTAAATACATGCTCGAAGGTTGTAAACAAGAAAACTTAAGGTTAAACATGCTGTTATAAACATAATTTACAAAAAAACATAATACGCAAGCGAAAAATAAACGTAAAGGAAAAAATAGAACAAAATTCAAACTTGGAGATCACATGAGGATCAAAAGCTCCATGATAGTGATGATTGCTTGAGCTTTAACGACCGTAAATAATTGTCCTCTACTTAAGGATTAACGACTGTGATATGGTAGAACTTGAATTTCAAAAATGTATGGAGGTAAGATGAAGTTTGGAGTTCTAGTTCGTGTCATTTAGCTAAATAATTAATCTTGAATGATTTTTTTACTATAATGATCTTAAACTTTTTGCGAGTGGGTTGGTTCGTTTACGTCCTATACATTCCTTTGTGGTTTTTGTCCTTGTTCTGTTGTACATATATAAAATAAAAAACACCATATAAGATATGAAAAATACTTATTTCGGTATTAACTAGACCACTTCCGTATGACATGTTTGGAGAAAAAACACATTATCTTCTCGGATGAGAGGTGAATTAGCATGCATAGTAAAAATAATGCGACATCAGCTATGTGGTGGAGGAATTTGCAAAGTAAAGATTTGGTCAACGATATATAGTGTAGAGTAGAAATGCCGACTTCCATGTCAAAGATGTGGACTATACAAAATTATTTAGTATTCAAACCTAATATGAAATTAATTAAAGAAGTAGGTGAGTTCATCAATTCTAGTTCTTATAAAGTGAAAGTTTGTATTTTATCAAGAGATTTTATCCGAGAATGGGGAGCTGAAGGAGTTAGTGGAGTCGTATATTTTCGCAAACAATTAAATGCAAGGAAGACAAAATATGTGTGGTTTTAGATATATACGGATGGATGCTTTTATTAAGCAAGCAAATAGGCTTTAATTTAAGGATTATTTTGGGATATGAATGAAGTTTTTTTTTATGCTGATTTACTGGCGTGAGTGAACTTGACTAGTTTTAAGCACTATACGTTGGACTTAAGATAATCACAGAGATGCACATAGATTTTTGCAAGTGAGACTGGCCTGTAAGAGTTAGACATTGTGAAGAATGTTTCGAACTTTATGGATTCGCATTCTGCACCCGGGCGAGATTATGGGGATATAGGGTCGAAATATTAACTTTACGTTGGTTCATACATATATATATATAGGAAAATACAACTACGGATTTATCAGCTTGGCTAATAATGAGTAATTCTAGATATGATATTAGTGAAATACCCTCTAAGAAATATATGGAGATATTTCACCAGAGTTAGGTTCGGTTTAACAACACTTATAATAATAGACAACCTTTAAGGGTTTATCAAGATTTCTATTACTGATCATTAGTCT
Source organism: Nemophila menziesii (assembly GCA_029959085.1). Taxonomy (NCBI): domain Eukaryota; kingdom Viridiplantae; phylum Streptophyta; class Magnoliopsida; order Boraginales; family Hydrophyllaceae; genus Nemophila; species Nemophila menziesii. The sequence continues at coordinate 21,627,733 of JARWIR010000021.1, forward strand.
CAAATAACTGAAAAAAAGATAATTGTATAAATTCAAATTCTAGTATTATAAATATATTTTTTTCTTTCAAATAAATAACAAACTTGAACTTTGAATAAAAAACAAAAATAATAATTGATGTATAACTGTAGTGACAACTTACATAGTACGGGGGAGGGGGTGTCTTCATAGCGCACCCTAATTTTTCAATTTTAAAAATGTTTAAAAAATACATTATAACGCCTTCTCTTAAGTGTTATAAATTCACTCCCCCCACTCTTCACTAAATTTTAAAATTCATCTCATTATTTTTAATTTCTTCGTTCATTTACTAGTTATAATATATTGCATTATACTAATTAAAATAAAACTAATATTGGAATTTATATTGTAATTTTTTTTAATATAGAAAGCCTTAGAATAAATTTTTTTATAATATTGATACCTATATTAGAATTAGGTCAAACAAATTCCAGGTCCCATTAGATATTTCTTACTCACCTCATCTTTTCTATTACCAAATTACCCTTTGACATGTAGTATATAATGATGTAGGGAACTTAAATAAAAGAGTAATAAAATAGCTGAGAATAAATAATAGAATGAGGCAACTACGGCAACTAGGGTTTTTGGGATTTCTTAGAGGGTGGTTGCCCAAACCTTTTGTTCTGTTTTTTGCCAATGATTTCTTGCATCAAAACCCTAAATTTAACAACCCTCATGGCCTCATTGCGATGCCAAAGTTCTAAGATCGTTGAACATGCTATTACACATAATTTTTTATTACTTTATTTTTGAGTTATATGAGAAAGACCTGACCTATATGGTGTGACAACCTACCTAATGTTTGTGGGTTTTCAGAATGACATGGTTAAATCTTTGTATTATCCTTTTGTTTTCATATTTGATACAATTAGTCCCTATGTTTCGTCAAGAGGCTGTGATGATTTGTTTTTCTGAAAATTATTTATTTCTGAGCTATTTTATTAGTAGATTTAGATGATCTGGCCCGTATCTTGGCGGGGCAACCTAATTGTTGGGTTTGCAGCCATGGCGTGGTTAGACTATTTAGCGGCCTCCAATCATAATAGATCTGAGCCTCTATTAAAAGTTGTACAAATATTGATTTAATTGTGTTAAATATTTCTCCGATGGGGGTTAAATATCTTTATATTATATCTTGGTTCATATTCCAGATTTTTTTATCGAAATTTAGCACTATTGACTTTGGGTTCTTAATCTAATTCCATTGTTTTTTAATGTTTCACTAGTGTTTCTGTTTTATATTAACTTATTATGAGTGTCTGTTTACTTGTAAGTATAGGTGGGAATTTCTGCATGTTTGGAAGTAATCTTGTATTTGAGTGAGCTGTAAATTCCTTCGTTTTTGAGATAGAATACAACATAATTGCAGTAAAGGTGAAAAAGGAAGGACACTTGTCTTTTCCACCCCTCTTTCATAATTTCTAGTGCGATTTTTTCGATTGTATCCTCTATATGGTGGATGTAGGATTTATTGTCTTCTTCTCACTCTCTCGTGTCTTCATTATAATTTTATTGTAATTTTTTTGTTTTCTTGTTCTAGATAATTTTAATATTGATTTTCTAAGTTTCAGTTAAATCATTAATTCGATATAATATATTTGTTTCTTAGTGTTTTATAAAATTTTAAGTTAGTCCATGTCGTATTTCCATACAATTTAATTATAAAATAATGAGATTAGTCAATATCCTCTCAAACTTTTGGATTTTAGTTTGTTCTATCATGTTTACTTGAATTTTAAATTTAGTCCCAAGAATATGTCATATTTATAGACTATGGAGTTATGTGGTTATTTCTGGGGCATTTTAAATAAAAAATTCAATGGGACAACAGTTAAAATATGTGTTAATATGAACAATAATTGTAGTATTTTTCCTTAATTTGTACACTATAGTATTTTGGAAGTTGAAGGAATAACTAGTTTAGATACTTGCAATTTCTATACTGTTTAGATAATAAAAAATAATATAGTCTAAACAAAAACATCTATTATATGTAAATACATTGTCAAAAATTATTTAGATGTCTAACATTCACATTCAAGATATTCAGATACAATATCCATGATAACACCATGTCACTTATCATCCAGATTTCTACAAAACTAACTCTTCCTCTCTTATCATTTACACGCTCTCCCAAATTTTGCCTATTTTAAAACTATTAAATTAAATATGTAAAAGGAATAAATTCATTAAAATTTGATGTGCATGTATTTCATCCGGGAGTTATGTTCCACTCAAATGCAATAAAGGGAAGCAACTCGTTTTCTCAACCATTTAGTCCATGTGTTTGATTTTTTTGCCAGTCGTATTAGGTGGGATTGGGCTTAGTTGTTTCACTTTATTTATTATTTTTTTTATTTTATCTTGTTAAGTATCTAATTTTTTTTATTTTGTATTATGTATCCTTAACTTTTTAAAGTAATTTATGGATTCACTACTCCCGCATTAGCCTCTAGCGACTAAATTTCTCGCGACTACTTGATGTAGTCGCTAAAGATAGGAGCATTCGCGACTACAAATCTCTAACGACTACATGGTATTTTTCGCGACTACCAAGTAGTCGTTAACAATGTTTGATTTTTTCGACTACATTCTGTAGTCGTTAATACGTATTAAGTAGTCGATAATGGTATTTAGTATTTTTTAATTATTTTCCAACCGCCAACGTGTAGTCGCTAGTGGGTTAATCATTTAACGACTACTTCATGTAGTCGTTAGTACTCATTTATAACGACTACAAGTGAACTTTTGGCGACTACTTATGTAGTCGCGAGTAGTGTAGCGTCTTTTCCAGCAATAACTTGCGAATTGCTTTACCCAATACACCATTATTATATAATTTCTCTTTCTTTCTCTCAAATCTCTCCCAATTTTTTTCCACAATTCATCATTAAAAATTATTCCAACACTTTGAAAAGCTTTCCCGGTTCAATCATCAAGTGGGACCGCATCAATTATCAATTTTTATTTCCAAACTTGCCAAAAGTAGGTATTTTTTGTTCCATAAAACTCTTTCAATATATCTTTTACTTTCATTCAATTGTGTAGTAAATGTTAAATAGTATCACTTATTAGGTATTTCAACACGTGGGCAAGCTTTCCCGGGTCAAACATCAACGTGGGGCCGCCTCAATTATCAATTTTCCCTTCCGAATTTGCCCAAAAGTATGTGTCTTTTTCATCCTTTCCTTAATTGATTACAATTCTATAGTTAATGCTAAATATATAATATCATTGTGTATATATCTATACTCATTTATTAATTTCATGTGAATTATAAATAATTATATTAAGTATATATATTTTTATATATATATATATATATATATTTTTTTAAATATATATATATATATATTTTTATATATATATATATTTATATATATATAAAAATATATATATATATATATATAAATATATATATATATATAAATATTTGTATGATATATTATTGTATGTTGCTATATTATGTATGCTTTTAATGTTATATTTATGCATTTATTTGGTGATGTGATATTTCGTGTGCTTTTAATTTTATATTTATTTATTTAATCGGTGATGTAATAATTTTTTTCATTTCATATTTATTTATTTAATCGGTGATGTAATAATTTTTTTTTTATTCATTTATGTAATCGGTGATGTAATAATTTTTTCTCGTTTTATTTTTATGTATTTATTTGGTGATGTAATAATTTTTTTTTTCATTTTATTTATGTTGTATTCTTTCATATTGTAATAGTTGACTATGGCTTCTGGTATTGATAAGAGTTGGATTGGTACGGCTCATAAAGTTTCGCGTGAATTCATTAAGGGGATAGAACCATTCCTTGCTTTTGCTGAAAAAAATAGACCTCCTGGTGAAGACACAATTTATTGTCCGTGTAATCAGTGTTCGAATTATCGTAGGTATACGGTTGAGAAAGTTAGGTCACATCTATTAGTGCATGGGTTTTTGGAGACGTATGATATTTGGACAAAGCATGGTGAGCCCGAGGATATTCTCGAGACTCGATATGAAGAAAATGAAATGTTGGATATATACGATGATTTGAGACCTAATTACGAGGTTGGTGGTCATTCTGGTGACACCGAGATCACAGACTCGAACAGTACAGCTCGTGACAAATTCGAAAAGATGTTTTCCGATTTAGAGACCGAGTTATACCCTGGTTGTGATGTCATGAGTTCATTAAATTTCATTGCGAAGCTACTGCACGTGAAGGTCAAGAACAAGTGGTCTAACACGTCTTTCACCGAGTTGCTTCAGCTATTATGCCGTGTGTTGCCCAAACCTCATACGTTGCCCGATTCATACGAGGCGTGCAACAAGAAGTTAAAAAATTTAGGTATGGGTTACGAGACCATCGATGTTTGCGTGAACGATTGTGCTTTGTTTTACAAGGAAAATGCTTCCCTTGAAAAGTGTCCAGTATGTAATGAATCCAGATGGGACCCGAAGAAGGGTCTGAAAGTAGCGCATAAGAAACTCAGATATTTCCCGATTGCCCCTAGGCTGCAGCGACTTTACGCTTCGAGGCACACTGCCGAAAATATGATCTGGCACCAAACAGGGAAGAATACAGATCCAGATTTGTTGCGTCATCCAGTTGACGGAGATAGTTGGAAGAGATTCGTTCAGTTAAATCCCGAGTTTGCTAGTGAACCTCGGAACGTCTTCTTGGGTTTGGGTATCGATGGCTTTTGCCCATTCTCCATGCAAAACAACTCTTACAGCATGTGGCCGGTTATATTGACCGTCTACAACTTACCACCGTGGGAGTGTATGAAGGAGACGACATTCCAGCTTTGTTTGTTGATTCCGGGACCCCGTTCACCCGGCAAGGACATGGACGTCTTTCTTCGTCCTGTTATAGATGAGTTGGGCGAGTTGTGGGGTAAAGGGATTATTACTTATGATGCCCACAAGAAGGAAGAGTTTACTATGAAGGTTTGTTTGTTGTCTACGACTAACGATTTTCCCGCTAGGACATACACCTCGGGATGGTCGGGTCAAGGTTATAAAGCTTGTCCAGAATGCATGGATGCTACTCCGTCATTGAGCGTGAAGAAAGGGGTTGCTTACTTCGACCACAGACGTTGGTTACCTATCAAACATCCTTTCAGAGACGAAAAAGTTTTGTACAAGAAACCCACTGATAGGCGACCACCGAAGAAATATAAACCTGCCGATATTCAGACACAGTTAGATGGCCTTCCCATTGTGTTTCCCGGGAAACACAAGGACTTTGGGGGAAAGATCGTGAAGCCAGATGTTAATCGGCGATTCAATTGGAAGAAAAAGAGTATCTTCTATCGTTTACCTTATTGGTCTGAAAACCTGTTGAAACATAACATTGACGTTATGCATTGCGAGAAAAACGTGTGTGATGCTCTTCTTGGCACAGTAATAGGTATTGATGGAAAACTTAGCAAAGACAACGTGAAAGCGAGAATTGATCTCGAGGAAATGAAGATCAGACCAGATTTGTGGTTGCAAGAGAAAAATGGTAAGAAGGTAATGCCTCGAGCTAATTATACGTTAACCACCGAAAAAAGGAAAGTATTTCTTGATTGGTTGAAGGCACAGAAGTTTCCCGATGGATTTGCATCGAGTTTGAGAAATAACGTTCAAAGCGACTTAGGCAAGATTGTAGGAATGAAATCTCACGACTGTCACGTGATGATGCAGTACCTATTCGTGGCTAGTCTCCCAGGGCTTTTCGAAGACAAAGCGATAAGTGACGCGATTATCGGGCTAGCTAACGTGTTTCGAGTTGTGTGTAATAAAAATCTGAGTCGGAAAAAGTTAGAAAAGGAGAAGAAGAAAGTGATTGAAGTTATGTGTAGACTGGAGATGATTTTACCTCCCGCGTTTTTCGATATAATGATCCACTTGGTCATTCATTTATACGACGAGGCTTTGTTAGGGGGACCGGTTCAGATGCGTTGGATGTACCCGTTTGAGCGGTATCTAAAGAAATTAAAGGAGTACATACGAAACCCGGCTAGGCCAGAGGGTTCAATCGCCGAGGGATACGTTGTAGAGGAGACTTTGACATTCATATCGCGTTACCTTAAAGAAGAAAAAACAAAGTTTAATGATCCGGGTAGATATCCCGATATCGAAGCTCAACCTAAAGATTTGTCCGTATTTAAGAGCCAATGTATTCCTATAGGTAAAAAAGAGTATGGTAATTTGCATTACAACGAGAAGGAGCAAATCGACTGGTATATCCTCCTTAATTGCGATGAAATCCAACATTTGATGACGTAAGGTTTCAATTTATTTATTAATTGTTTATTCAATTTATTTAATAAATGTTAATTCATTGTTGATCGTCAAATGTGCAGAGAACACAAAGCCACGTTAGCGGGTTCCCCAGACGAAAAAGCTAGGAAACACCGGCAAAATTTCCGAGACTGGTTTCTGCATAAGGTATAGATCCATTCAAATACAAAATTAATACTCTATTTTAGGAAACATTGTTATAACTGTTTATGCTTGTAGGTTTATGAAATGGAAAAAGAAGGTGATGCATTCGCTACAAGTGAGATGATTTCATTGGCCAGTAAGTCTCATGGTGCAGTTTATAAGTACGATTCATGTGTTGTGAATGGTGTTAAATGGGTCACTAAAGGAAAGGGTGAAACAAGGGTGACACAAGATTACGGGGTATCCGCCATCTACAATGGAACACCGTTTTACGGTGAATTGGTCAAGGTTGTAGAGATCACATATGACGATGACTGTTCTGTTGTGCTGTTCGAGTGTAATTGGTATAAAACGAGTAAACCGAGGAAAGAGCATGGGGTAACTCTTGTCAACACGTCTAATTTTTTTTGGCAATCAGAGCCGTACATCTTAGCTACTCAAGCAAAAAAAGTTTTTTACATAGACGATATTAGTTTAAGGAAATCACAAAAAGGTTGGAAAGTAGTTTGGGAACTCAATGATAGACATGGATGGAGTCCTGAGTTATGGGGTGCAGAGTCAATGCCCACTGGTGGGGATACGAGTGTCGATATCCCTTTAGTGAATACCGAGACGATTTCCGATCCGGTGAACTTGGCATCCACTGAGGAGATCGAGATTGACCCTGCTCATTTTTTTGTTGCTTTGAATTTTGAAACGGTTGTTGATGAAAACGAGGACATTGAAGATGACACCTTGGATGAGTACGGTGATGAGGAAGAACCCATTGAGGTTGATAGTGATGGCGAACCTATAGTTGTTAGTGGATATGATTCTGAGTAGGAGTTTTTTTTTTTGGGATTATTTGTATTAAAACATTTTGACTCTAAACTTTGACCATGAACACTCAACTTTGACTCTAAACACTCAACTTTGACTCTAAACACTCAACTTTGACCATGAACACTCAACTTTGACCATAAACACTCAACTTTGACCATAAACACTTAACTTTGACCATAAACACTCAACTTTGACTCTAAACACTTAACTTTGACTCTAAACACTCAACTTTGACCATAAACACTTAACTTTGACTCTAAACACTCAACTTTGACCATAAACACTTAACTTTGACCATGAACACTCAACTTTGACTCTAAACACTTAACTTTGACTCTAAACACTCAACTTTGACCATAAACACTTAACTTTGACCATGAACACTCAACTTTGACTCTAAACACTTAACTTTGACTCGAAACACTTAACTTTGACTCGAAACACTTAACTTTGACTCGAAACACTTAACTTTGACTCGAAACTTGCATAATTGTTTAGTGTTTAGTTTATTTTAAATGTTTATTTGGTATTGAATTAAAATATTGCATAATTGTTTAGTGTTTAGTTTATTTTTAAAAAAAAAAAAAAATTATCTAGCGACTACATTTAACTTATAGCGACTAGTTCTTGTACATGAACTAGTCGCTAATGATTCTTTAGCACTAGCGACTACAATGTAGTCGCTAGACGTCGAAATAAATTCCCCAAACCCATGGCGGTCAGTTTTCCCGCCCCCTCAATGTACACGCGTTTTACTTTTCACTCTAGCGACTACATTGTAGTCGCTAAAGACTCGTTGACGTGGTCAATATTCATTCTAGCGACTACTTTTTTTGATCTAGCGACTACAAAAAGTAGTCGCTAGAAAAAAAACCCTATATCTAACCCGAGAGCTCCATTTTCAGTCTTATTCTTTCTTCCAAAACTCAAAAAAACGAGAGCTCCATTAAAAAACCACTCCAAGGGCCGATTCTAGCATCAAATCTTCAACAAAGGTAAGCAAATCCAACACCATTTATCATTCTATTCCATTTTTACTCTTAGATTAAGCTTTTTTCCTCCATTTTTACATTTCTAATTAAATTTTTTTTGTTTGTGTTTCAATCCGAATCTAAATGGCATGGATTCAACACCAAATCAACTCCAATTTCATCCAAAAAGGTTAGTATTTCAACCAATTTTTGATTTTTAATTTTCATGTCAATTTTTTTTGGTTTTTTTTCTTTGATGATTAAATGTTATTATTAATTCCGAATATAGTAGGGTGTAATTAGAGTGTTCTATGAATTGTTTAAACGAAAAATTGATGTTAAAACCCTTAAAAAAATAGTTTTTGAAAGCTAATTAAATTTTTTCCATTTTTTTGGTGTATGATTGTTAAATCCGAATATAGTAGGTGTTATTAGTGATTCATTTTTGTTATTTTGAGCATGTAATTCATGGTTTATGATGATAAATTAATTATGATGATTTATTGATATTTTTGTTAATTTTTGTTATCATTCTTAGTAAATTTTGATGCTTAAAAGTGCAAAAATTATGTTAAAAAATGTGTTAGAATGAAATTGTGTTAAAAATTGTGTTAAAAATAACTTAGGGACCTTTAGGCAATTAAAAAAAAATTATGATAGGGACTTTTATGCAATTTAAAACTACATATGGACTTTCATGACATTTAAAAATATTTAGGCATTTTTATGCTATTTAAGAAAATTAAATATGGACTTTAGGGACTTTTATGCAATTTACAAAAATATTTATGCAATTTTAGAAAAATTAAATAAGGACTATTATGCAATTTAAAAAAATATATAGGAATATGTATGGAATTTTTAACAAATAAAATATGGATTTTTATGCATTTTTTAAAAATAAAGGGAATTTTATGCAATTTAAAAAAATATAGGGAATTTAGTTTATTTTATTTATGATTGTAATAATTTATTTAATTTTATTTTCATGTTTTTTATTTTTTGTGATGTAATAATTTAGTATTTTTTATGTTATTTTTTATTCCGTATTTTAATTAATCTATAAATTGGTAGATGGCCGATGTGATGTCACGACACCACGAAGGGGACGGTGGGGGTAGGGACCCAAGCCGGAATCCTAACCGGAACCTAGCCGACTGTGCAAACCAGCCAGGTAAATAAACAAATCCAGTTAAATACTTTGTTAAAAAATAGTCACTAATAATTAATCTAATGTTAAAACAGATCCCCCTAGACGGAGAACAAGGGGTGGAGGTGCCTTGAAGACTGCGATGAAGGCATTGAAGGAAGTTGGGTGGCCTTTGCCAGTCAACTTTTGTGCGTTAGACGACACGTGGAGTCCTTCGGGCAAGTACGGGCACCACGTTTCTCAAGTTATTGGAATCGCAGTACGAGAGAGGATTCCGCCCTATCACCCGTTTTGGAGAAAGGTGCCGGAGGCGGACAAAAAAGCTGTTATTAAGAGATTATCGGTATTTAATTTAACTGTTAATTTATTTTTTAACTTAATTTATTATTCTTTTTTAAATTTAAATAATGTATTTTTTTTTACAGAAATATTTTAACATAAATGATTGGAAAAAGAGGAAAGATTGTAACAAGATTTTTGGGAATTTGGACGATACAATGAGGATGAGGTTTAAGGATTACAAATACAACGTGAAGAAGTATTATTGGAAAAAGGGTATAAAGCCGGATTGGTTGTCAGATGAGGTGTGGGCTAAGTGCTGCGAGTATTGGAGTTCAAGAAAAGCTAAGGTAAAATCTTGATGATTTTTAATTTTAGTATATATTTAAAATTATAATAGTTTGTAATAATAATTGAATTTTATATTTTTTCAGAATCAAGCAAAAGAGAATAAAAAGAATCGAGAAAAGCAGAAAAACAAGAGTGGAGCGGGGTCGAGGAGGTATTCCCGAACTCGGGATATGCTATACGAGGTAATTTTTTATTTAAGTAATTTTTTTTATTAATTTATAATTTATTTTGAATATTCTTTATTTTATTGAAACAGGGTGAAGAATTAATCCCGGGAGGGCATCTGGTGATAAGGGACGAGTCTACCCAACAAGACATCCCGATTCCGCCTATGGGTGCGTTTTACGAGGTGGTGGGGAAGACAAAGAAGACGAAAGAGTGGAGGTCGGTGGGGTACGAAAGAGCCGATGTAAGTTATTCTTTATTAGATTGTTTTAATTATTTTTTTCATTTATTATCAAATTTAATTGATATATTGTTTTTTATGTAACAGAAATTGCTCAAGGACGCGATGAAGGAGAAGGTGAGTCAAAGTCAATCAGAGTCAGGCGATTGGGGAGGAATGAGTCAGAAGGAGCACGTCGATTACGTGAGGAAGACCGCGAAGGAGGTTGGGTCACCGAAGAGGAGCTTTATTCCGGGCATTGGCCGTCCGGGAAAATCGAAGAACAAGGCTAAGACTACTCCAGCCCGGAACGAGCAACACGAGGAGATGATGGCGGCTATTAACGAGCTCCGAGTGTCCAGCGGTCTTGCCCCCTTCCCCCGCCCTGAAGATTCTACTAGCACCGCGCCTGCAGCTTTCTCGATGGCTACTGTGAATGATGCCATCGCATACATTAATCAGTTGAGGGCGGATAAAGGCGAGGCCCCCTTCCAGCCTATGAGTGCGGGCCCCACTCCTCCTAGCGATGACTCAGAAGACTCAGACGATGATAGTAGTAGCAGCGGTGAAGATGTTGATATGGATGTTGATTTGGATGAAGATGATTACGTGCCCGGGAATGAGGAGGACCTCTATAGACGCCGAGGATTTTAGTGATGTTTTAATTATTTTATTTTGAGACTATTCGAATTATTTGGGTTTGTATTAAGACTTTATTACTTTTTTTGGTGACTTATGTAATGATTTAATGTTTGGTGACTTTTACCTGGCTTGACCAGGTTTGACTTTGACCTGGCTTGACCGGGTTTGAATTTGGTTTAATTTTATATTTTAATTAATTATTTAGAATTGTTAATTTTATATTTTAATTAAATTAATTATTTAGAATTGTTAATTTTATTATTATTTTAATATTTTTTATTTTTAAAAAAAAATAAAAAAATATGATTTTCGAATATTTTTTAATTACAGTAATGCAATTAAAAAAAATTCGAAAATTGTGTTTTTTTATTTTTTTTTTAAAAATAAAAAATTATTATTAACGACTACATTGTAGTCGTTAAAGAATAATAATAGTAGTCGCCAAATCATTAGTAACTAACGACTACATTGTAGTCGTTAGTGTTGTCCACTATTTTCGACTACAAAGTAGTCGCTAGTAATGGCGTTCTCTAGCGACTACTACGTAGTCGTTAATATGGACCCAAGCTCTAACGACTACGTATTGCCCAGTAGTCGTAAGGATTACGTTCTAACGACAAGATTCTAGCGACTAATTTCTAGCGACTACTTGTAGTCGCTAGAACCTTGATCCCACATCTAGCGACTACTTTTTTAAATTCTAGCGACTACTCGTGTAGTCGCTAGAAGCTTGACGCGGAGTAGTGATTATGGCACAACCTTGAGTTGCATTATATCCCTACCTAAGTGTTATATCAAAAATCATTATTGGAAATATTCATCTACCTTGAAAAGATATGTAACTTACACATGAGATCTTCCGATTGTGATTATAAAGACATTACATGGACAAGAAATAACACAACCTCGAACGTCATTAGCAACGATGTTGAAAGCAACATAAAAAAGTAGTCGTTGATAAAGTTCATTTAGCAACAAGCTGGAAATGGTTTTCATTGTTAATAAGAAAAGAGGATAATATTATACCATCAACGGAGACATTATTTGCTCAAGTCAATTAATTCCAAAAAATATTATTTTTAATAAAATTATGACGACATATAAATGGCGCTAAATACCAAAGACCACCCTGTGGGCTACTAATTCAATTCGCCAAGTACTTATCTTCTAAAAATTACACTAAGAACTCCTAGTGGTGTCAAAATACACTCACCAAATATACTTCATCCCATTGTTAGGTTATCTTTGGCATATGCATTCCTTTTATGTGAATGTGCCTGATTCTCTCAACATTTTTCCGCATAAAAAATACATAAATTTCCTTGTATATATTAAAATTTGTATTTATTATTCTTATTCGATTTGTGTTCTTAAATATTCTTTTTCAATTTCATTTTAGTTAAATTACTATTATAACATTTTACAGTGAATGATTTAATAAAGTCTGAGCTTTAAGATCCCGTTATAAGCTAAGGATTGAAAAAGTGCTTACAGAGGAACCATAATGTAATACAAAGAAAGATCTATAAATTCTCTCAAATCTTATATATTTATATCAAAAAGAAATTCAAACATGTGTAATAAGGTTTAAAATTCCTATAATGTCATTGTAACGTAAACATTCATAGCAAGAACAATGTTTATAGAACACCTTGTTGTTATATAATATATATGACTTTCTGAAATAGTTAGAATATTTATCACTTATATTTTGAAAAAAATGTTAAAATATCAATCATGACAATTAGTATAATTGACAATTTACATTGCTTGAGCTATGGAATGGTGAGGGGAGAAAATGATACTTTTGAGCATACATGGATCACAACACTAAAATATTAAATCAATAATTGAAGCACGAGGAGTTAGCTGGCAAATTCCATGTTATCCACGTTTGTATAAAGCCTTGTAAAATATCCAGGCTGAATCCTAATCTGGTTCGCCGATCTGATCTAAACATATTAAGTCCATATACCGTGACCGGTTAGAAAATGTGAAATATTTTTTGGCAAGTTTAGATCTTAGTTCTGATGCTTTGATATGGAACAATCAGAATGGAAAAAAGGTTACGATTCATGTTTTTCTTCATTATACTTTGTATTTTCTATAAACCGAGTCCTTATAGTACAAACAAAAAAGGGTTTCAGTAGACCGGACTGGTACTTATGGCGCTATAATTTTTTTTATTTGGTTCGAAATTACTTGTGTGAACGTTGTTGGAAGTCTTTACATACAACTTTTTATTACCTTAATCAACCGAAGCATATACATACCAACAAAAACCAAGATTTTTGTGCTTCTTATATACAATACCAAATTTCAATTATTTGTTTTCCAAAAATGATAAAATCGATACAGGGTTTGCATATGTACTTTAAATGACGGGACATGAACTCTTTCACACCACCCATAAAAACTGACTACGACCTATAATATATTCAGCCCACCCATAGTTTCGGAGCACTTTAAACTTGTGTAGTCTTGTGTTTGACTTGTCTATAGTGATATTGTATATGTAGTCGTGAACATGTTCAAGTACATTCGGAGGAACAATGTTTAAATTTTTTAGTAAGGAGGGGGGTTTAATCATCGGGAACCATAATTATATACTTATCAAGAATATCAATGTCGCATTCCCTATCACGATTAAAAAACTAGATTATATTTGCAAAATCAGACTCAACGACCATCTTGCATCATAAATAATTACCGACCGGAAAGAGTTATTCTAACCCACAAGGACTGAGTCTAGGCCAACTATCTTAGAAAAACTTGGTAATTGCAACGAAATAATCAGTATACTTAAAAGACTACATAACACTTTAATCCCACGTACAAAACTCATAAATGACTGGCAATATTTTACATAACCGCATCAAAATAAGAACAATATTTATTAATAAAAATATGTACTATAACCAAATAAAACTGTATGAAATGGGTAAAAACACATCAACATTAATAATGGTTGTGTGTTTCGATCTGAACAGGTAAAGGCTTATCTTCACTAAAACAGTTTCGGAGCACCAAACAAAAACACTCATAGATCACAAATAAGAGTGTCAATGAAAATAAAACACATCGGACATCATATATGTTATAATTTTTAATGGCAATTGGCATAAACCTATCACAATATATAAGTATTACGAGTTTAAATAACAATGGATAACGACCAACAACACTCATTCTGATGTCAATATTGAAAGAAACATAAAATACATTGCGAAACTGATGAAATTACATATAAAACTCCAGATTAGATGAACAAAAAAGACAAATAAATAGTTCAAATTGAAGAATAAATATGTTATGATGATTCTTATATCTAAGATAAAACAAAAATAAATTTTTTTTAAATACATGCTCGAAGGTTGTAAACAAGAAAACTTAAGGTTAAACATGCTGTTATAAACATAATTTACAAAAAAACATAATACGCAAGCGAAAAATAAACATAAAGGAAAAAATAGACCAAAATTCAAACTTGGAGATCACGTGAGGATCAAAAGCTCCATGATAGTGATGATTGCTTGAGCTTTAACGACCGTAAATAATTGTCCTCTACTTAAGGATTAAGGACTGTGATATGGTAGAACTTGAATTTCAAAAATGTATGGAGGTAAGATGAAGTTTGGAGTTCTAGTTCGTGTCATTTAACTAAATAATTAATCTTGAATGATTTGTTACTATAATGATCTTAAACTTTTTGCGAGTGGGTTGGTTCGTTTACGTCATATACATTCCTTTGTGGTTTTTGTCCTTGTTCTGTTGTACAGATATAAAATAAAAAACACCATATAAGATATGAAAAAAACTTATTTCGGTATTAACAAGACGACTTCCGTATGACATGTTTGGAGAAAAAACACATTATCTTCTTGGATGAGAGGTATATTAGCATGCATAGTAAAAATAATGCGACATCAGCTATGTGGTGGAGGAATTTGCAAAGTAAAGATTTGGTCAACGATATATAGTGTAGAGTAAAAATGCCGACTTCCATGTCAAAGATGTGGAATATACAAAATTATTTAGTATTCAAACCTGATATGAAATTAATTAAAGAAGTAGGTGAGTTCATCAATTCTAGTTCTAATAAAGTGAAAGTTCGTATTTTATCAAGAGATTTTATCCGAGAATGGGGAGCTGAAGGAGTTAGTGGAGTCATAATTTTTCGCAAACAATTAAAAGCAAGGAAGACAAAATGTGTGGTTTTAGATATATACGGATGGATGCTTTTATTAAGCAAGCAAATAGGCTTTAATTTAAGGATTATTTTGGGATATGAATGAAGTTTTTTTTTATGCTGATTTACTGGCGTGAGTGAACTTGACTAGTTTTAAGCACTATACGTTGGACTTAAGATAATCACAGAGATGCACATAGATTTTTGCAAGTGAGACTGGCCTGTAAGAGTTAGACATTGTGAAGAATGTTTCGAACTTTATGGATTCGCATTCTGCACCTGGGCGAGATTATGGGGATATAGGGTCGAAATATTAACTTTACGTTGGTTCATACATATATATATATAGGAAAATACAACTACGGATTTATCAGCTTGGCTAATAATGAGTAATTCTAGATATGATATTAGTGAAATACCCTCTAAGAAATTTATGGAGATATTTCACCAGAGTTAGGTTCGGTTTAACAACACTTAGAATAGTAATAGACAACCTTTAAGGGTTTATCAAGATTTCTATTACTGATCATAAGTCTCAAATAACTGAAAAAAAGATAATTGTATAAATTCAAATTCTAGTATTATAAATATATTTTTTTCTTTCAAATAAATAACAAACTTGAACTTTGAATAAAAAATAAAAATTGTATTTGATGTATAACTGTAGTGACAACTTACATAGTACGGGGGAGGGGGTGTCTTCATAGCGCACCCTAATTTTTCAATTTTAAAAATGTTTAAAAAATACATTATAACGCCTTCTCTTAAGTGTTATAAATTCACTCCCCCCACTCTTCACTAAATTTTAAAATTCATCTCATTATTTTTAATTTCTTCGTTCATTTACTAGTTATAATATATTGCATTATACTAATTAAAATAAAACTAATATTGGAATTTATATTGTAATTTTTTTTAATATAGAAAGCTTTAGAATAAATTTTTTTATAATATTGATACCTATATTAGAATTAGGTCAAACAAATTCCAGGTCCCATTAGATATTTCTTACTCACCTCATCTTTTCTATTACCAAATTACCCTTTGACATGTAGTATATAATGATGTAGGGAACTTAAATAAAAGAGTAATAAAATAGCTGAGAATAAATAATAGAATGAGGCAACTACGGCAACTAGGGTTTTTGGGATTTCTTAGAGGGTGGTTGCCCAAACCTTTTGTTCTGTTTTTTGCCAATGATTTCTTGCATCAAAACCCTAAATTTAACAACCCTCATGGCCTCATTGCGATGCCAAAGTTCTAAGATAGTTGAACATGCTATTACACATAATTTTTTATTACTTTATTTTTGAGTTATATGAGAAAGACCTGACCTATATGGTGTGACAACCTACCTAATGTTTGTGGGTTTTCAGCATGACATGGTTAAATCTTTGTATTATCCTTTTGTTTTCAGATTTGATACAATTAGTCCCTATGTTTCGTCAAGAGGCTGTGATGATTTGTTTTTCTGAAAATTATTTATTTCTGAGCTATTTTATGAGTAGATTTAGATGATCTGACCCGTATCTTGGCGGGGCAACCTAATTGTTGGGTTTGCAGCCATGGCGTGGTTAGACTATTTAGCGGCCTCCAATCATAATAGATCTGAGCCTCTATTAAAAGTTGTACAAATATTGATTTAATTGTGTTAAATATTTCTCCTATGGGGGTTAAATATCTTTATATTTTATCTTGGTTCATATTCCAGATTTTTTTATCGAAATTTAGCACTATTGACTTTGGGTTCTTAATCTAATTCCATTGTTTTTTTAATGTTTCACTAGTGTTTCTGTTTTATATTAACTTATTATGAGTGTCTGTTTACTTGTAAGTATAGGTGGGAATTTCTGCATGTTTGGAAGTAATCTTGTATTTGAGTGAGCTGTAAATTCCTTCGTTTTTGAGATAGAATACAACATAATTGCAGTAAAGGTGAAAAAGGAAGGACACTTGTCTTTTCCACCCCACTTTCATAATTTCTAGTGAGATATTTCCAACTGTATCCTCTATATGGTGGATGTAGGATTTATTGTCTTCTTCTCACTCTCTCGTGTCTTCATTATAATTTTATTGTAATTTTTTTGTTTTCTTGTTCTAGATAATTTTAATATATATTTTCTAAGTTTCAGTTAAATCATTAATTCGATATAATATATTTGTTTCTTAGTGTTTTATAAAATTTTAAGTTAGTCCATGTCGTATTTCCATACAATTTAATTATAAAATAATGAGATTAGTCAATATCCTCTCAAACTTTTGGATTTTAGTTTGTTCTATCATGTTTACTTGAATTTTAAATTTAGTCCCAAGAATATGTCATATTTATAGACTATGGAGTTATGTGGTTATTTCTGGTGCATTTTAAATAAAAAATTCAATGGGACAACAGTTAAAATATGTGTTAATATGAACAATAATTGTAGTATTCTTCCTTAATTTGTACACTATAGTATTTTGGAAGTTGAAGGAATAACTAGTTTAGATACTTGCAATTTCTATACTGTTTAGATACTAAAAAATAATATAGTCTAAACAAAAACATCTATTATATGTAAATACATTGTCAAAAATTATTTAGATGTCTAACATTCACATTTAAGATATTCAGATACAATATCCATGATAACACCATGTCACTTATCATCCAGATTTCTACATAACTAACTCTTCTTCTCTTATCATTTACACGCTCTCCCAAATTTTGCCTATGTTAAACCTATTAAATTAAATATGTAAAAGGAATAAATTCATTAATATTTGATGTGCATGTATTTCATCCGGGAGTTATGTTCCACTCAAATGCAATAAAGGGAAGCAACTCGTTTTCTCAACCATTTAGTCCATGTGTTTGATTTTTTTGCCAGTCGTATTAGGTGGGATTGGGCTTAGTTGTTTCACTTTATTTATTATTTTTTTTTATTTTATCTTGTTAAGTATCTAATTTTTTTTATTTTGTATTATGTATCCTTAACTTTTTAAAGTAATTTATGGATTATGGCACAACATTGAGTTGCATTATATCCCTACATAAGTGTTATATCAAAAATCATTATTGGAAATATTCATCTACCTTGAAAAGATATGTAACTTACACATGAGATCTTCCGATTGTGATTATAAAGACATTACATGGACAAGAAATAACACAACCTCGAACGTCATTAGCAACGATGTTGAAAGCAACATAAAAAAGTAGTCGTTGATAAAGTTCATTTAGCAACAAGCTGGAAATGGTTGTCATTGTTAATAAGAAAAGAGGATAATATTATAGCATCAACGGAGACATTATTTGCTCAAGTCAATTAATTCCAAAAAATATTATTTTAATAAAATTATGACGACATATAAATGGCGCTAAATACCAAAGACCACCCTGTGGGCTACTAATTCAATTCGCCAAGTACTTATCTTCTAAAAATTACACTAAGAACTCCTAGTGGTGTCAAAATACACTCACCAAATATACTTCATCCCATTGTTAGGTTATCTTTGGCATATGCATTCCTTTTATGTGAATGTGCCTGATTCTCTCAACATTTTTCCGCATAAAAAATACATAAATTTCCTTGTATATATTAAAATTTGTATTTATTATTCTTATTCGATTTGTGTTCTTAAATATTCTTTTTCAATTTCATTTTAATTAAATTACTATTATAACATTTTACAGTGAATGATTTAATAAAGTCTGAGCTTTAAGATCCCATTATAAGCTAAGGATTGAAAAAGTGCTTACAGAGGAACCATAATTTAATACAAAGAAAGATCTATAAATTCTCTCAAATCTTATATATTTATATCAAAAAGAAATTCAAACATGTGTGATAAGGTTTAAAATTCCTATAATGTCATTGTAACGTAAACATTCATAGCAAGAACAATGTTTATAGAACACCTTGTTGTTATATAATATATATGACTTTCTGAAATAGTTAGAATATTTATCACTTATATTTTGAAAAAAATGTTAAAATATCAATCATGACAATTAGTATAATTGACAATTTACATTGCTTGAGCTATGGAATGGTGAGGGGAGAAAATGATACTTTTGAGCATACATGGATCACAACACTAAAATATTAAATCAATAATTGAAGCACGAGGAGTTAGATGGAAAACTCCATGTTATCCACGTTTGTATAAAGACTTGTAAAATATCCAGGCTGAATCCTAATCTGGTTCGCCGATCTGATCTAAACATATTAAGTCCATATACCGTGACCGGTTAGAAAATGTGAAATATTTTTTGGCAAGTTTAGATCTTAGTTCTGATGCTTTGATATGGAACAATCAGAATCGAAAAAAGGTTACGATTCATGTTTTTCGTCATTATACTTTGAATTTTCTATAAACCGAGTCCTTATAGTACAAACAAAAAAGGGTTTCAGTAGACCGGACTGGTACTTATGGCGCTATAATTTTTTTTATTTGGTTCGAAATTACTTGTGTGAACGTTGTTGGAAGTCTTTACATACAACTTTTTATTACCTTAATCAACCGAAGCATATACATACCAACAAAAACCAAGATTTTTGTGCTTCTTATATACAATACCAAATTTCAATTATTTGTTTTCCAAAAATGATAAAATCGATACAGGGTTTGCATATGTACTTTAAATGACGGGACATGAACTCTTTCACACCACCCATAAAAACTGACTACGACCTATAATATATTCAGCCCACCCATAGTTTCGGAGCACTTTAAACTTGTGTAGTCCTGTGTTTGACTTGTCTATAGTGATATTGTATATGTAGTCGTGAACATGTTCAAGTACATTCAGAGGAACAATGTTTAATTTTTTTAGTAAGGAGGGGGGTTTAATCATCGGGAACCATAATTATATACTTATCAAGAATATCAATGTCGCATTCCCTATCACGATTAAAAAACTAGATTATATTTGCAAAATCAGACTCAACGACCATCTTGCATCATAAATAATTACCGACCGGAAAGAGTTATTCTAACCCACAAGGACTGAGTCTAGGCCAACTATCTTAGAAAAACTTTGTAATTGCAACGAAATAATCAGTATACTTAAAAGACTACATAACACTTTAATCCCACGTACAAAACTCATAAATGACTGGCAATATTTTACATAACCGCATCAAAATAAGAACAATATTTATTAATAAACATATGTACTATAACCAAATAAAACTGTATGAAATGGGTAAAAACACATCAACATTAATAATGGTTGTGTGTTTCGATCTGAACAGGTAAAGGCTTATCTTCACTAAAACAGTTTCGGAGCACCAAACAAAAACACTCATAGATCACAAATAAGAGTGTCAATGAAAATAAAACACATCGGACGTCATATATGTTATAATTTTTAATGGCAATTGGCATAAACCTATCACAATATATAAGTATTACGAGTTTAAATAACAATGGATAACGACCAACAACACTCATTCTGATGTCAATATTGAAAGAAACATAAAAAACATTGCGAAACTGATGAAATTACATATAAAACTCCAGATTAGATGAACAAAAAAGACAAATAAATAGTTCAAATTGAAGAATAAATATGTTATGATGATTCTTATATCTAAGATAAAACAAAAATAAATTTTTTTTAAATACATGCTCGAAGGTTGTAAACAAGAAAACTTAAGGTTAAACATGCTGTTATAAACATAATTTACAAAAAAACATAATACGCAAGCGAAAAATAAACATAAAGGAAAAAATAGACCAAAATTCAAACTTGGATATCACGTGAGGATCAAAAGCTCCATGATAGTGATGATTGCTTGAGCTTTAACGACCGTAAATAATTTTCCTCTACTTAAGGATTAACGACTGTGATATGGTAGAACTTGAATTTCAAAAATGTATGGAGGTAAGATGAAGTTTGGAGTTCTAGTTCGTGTCATTTAACTAAATAATTAATCTTGAATGATTTGTTACTATAATGATCTTAAACTTTTTGCGAGTGGGTTGGTTCGTTTACGTCCTATACATTCCTTTGTGGTTTTTGTCCTTGTTCTGTTGTACAGATATAAAATAAAAAACACCATATAAGATATGAAAAAAACTTATTTCGGTATTAAGAAGACCACTTCCGTATGACATGTTTGGAGAAAAAACACATTATCTTCTCGGATGAGAGGTGAATTAGCATGCATAGTAAAAATAATGCGACATCAGCTATGTGGTGGAGGAATTTGCAAAGTAAAGATTTGGTCAACGATATATAGTGTAGAGTAAAAATGCCGACTTCCATGTCAAAGATGTGGAATATACAAAATTATTTAGTGTTCAAACCTGATATGAAATTAATTAAAGAAGTAGGTGAGTTCATCAATTCTAGTTCTAATAAAGTGAAAGTTCGTATTTTATCAAGAGATTTTATCCGAGAATGGGGAGCTGAAGGAGTTAGTGGAGTCGTAATTTTTCGCAAACAATTAAAAGCAAGGAAGACAAAATGTGTGGTTTTAGATATATACGGATGGATGCTTTTATTAAGCAAGCAAATAGGCTTTAATTTAAGGATTATTTTGGGATATGAATGAAGATTTTTTTATGCTGATTTACTGGCGTGAGTGAACTTGACTAGTTCTAAGCACTATACGTTGGACTTAAGATAATCACATAGATGCACATAGATTTTTGCAAGTGAGACTGGCCTGTAAGAGTTAGACATTGTGAAGAATGTTTCGAACTTTATGGATTCGCACCGGGCGAGATTATGGGGATATAGGGTCGAAATATGAACTTTACGTTGGTTCATACATATATATATAGGAAAATACAACTACGGATTTATCAGCTTGGCTAATAAGGAGTACTTCTAGATATGATATTAGTGCAATACCCCTGGGAAATTTATGGAGATATTTCACCAGAGTTAGGTTCGGTTTAACAACACTTAGAATAGTAATAGACAACCTTTAAGGGTTTATCAAGATTTCTATTACTGATCATTAGTCTCAAATAACTGAAAAAAAAGACAATTGTATAAATTCAAATTCTAGTATTATTAATATATTTTTTTCTTTCAAATAAATATTAAACTTGAACTTTGAATAAAAAATAAAAATAGTAATTGATGTATAACTGTAGTGACAACTTACATAGTGCCGGGGAGGGGGTGTCTTCATAGCGCACCCTAATTATTAAATTTTAAAAATGTTTAAAAAAACATTATAACGCCTTCTCTTAAGTGTTATAAATTCACTCCCCCACTCTTCACTAAATTTTAAAATTCATCTCATTATTTTTAATTTCTTTGATCATTTACTAGTTATAATATATTGACTTATACTAATTAAAAAAAAACTAATATTGGAATTTATATTGTAATTTTTTTTAATATAGAAAGCCTTAGAACAATTTTTTTTATAATATTGATACCTATATTAGAATTAGGTCAAACAAATTCCAGGTCCCATTAGATATTTCTTACTCACCTCATCTTTTCTATTACCAAATTACCCTTTGACATGTAGTATATAATGATGTAGGGAACTTAAATAAAAGAGTAATAAAATAGCTGAGAATAAATAATAGAATGAGGCAACTACGGCAACTAGGGTTTTCGGGATTTCTTAGAGGGTGGTTGCCCAAACCTTTTGTTCTGTTTTTTGCCAATGATTTCTTGTATCAAAACTCTAAATTTAACAACCCTCATGGCCTATGCCGAAGTTCTATGATCGTTGAACATGCTATTACACATAATTTTTTATTACTTTATTTTTGAGTTATATGAGAAAGACCCGACCTATATGGTGTGACAACCTACCTAATGTTTGTGGGTTTTCAGCATGACATGGTTAAATCTTTGTATTATCCTTTTGTTTTCAGATTTGATACAATTAGTCCTTATGTTTCGTCAAGAGGCTGTGATGATTTTTTTTCTAAAAATTATTTATTTCTGAGCTATTTTATGAGTAGATTTAGATGATCTGACCCGTATCTTGGCGGGGCATCCTAATTGTTGGGTTTGCAGCCATGGCGTGGTTAGACTCTTTATTGGCTCCAATCATAATAGATCTGAGCCTCTATTAAAAGTTGAACAAATATTGATTTAATTGTGTTAAATATTTCTCCTACGGGGGTTAAATATCTTTATATTATATCTTGGTTCATATTTCAGATTTTTTAATCGAAATTTAGCACTATTGACTTTGGGTTCTTAATCTAATTCCATTATTTTTTAATGTTTCACTAGTGTTTCTGTTTTATATTAACTTATTATGCGTGTCTGTTTACTTGTAAGTATAGGTGGGAATTTCTGCATGTTTGGAAGTAATCTTGTATTTGAGTGAGCTGGAAATTTCTTCGTTTTTTAGATAGAATACAACATAATTGCAGTAAAGGTGAAAAAGGAAGGACACTTGTCTTTTCGACCCCTTTCATAATTTCTAGTGAGATATTTCCAACTGTATCCTCTATATGGTGGATGTAGGATTTATTATCTTCTTCTCACTCTCTTGTGTCTTCATTATAATTTTATTGTAATTTTTTTGTTTTCTTGTTCTAGATAATTTTAATATTGATTTTCTAAGTTTCAGTTAAATCATTAATTCGATATAATATATTTGTTTCTTAGTGTTTTATAAAATTTTAAGTTAGTCCATGTCGTATTTCCATACAATTTAATTATAAAATAATAAGATTAGTCAATATCCTCTCAAACTTTTGGATTTTAGTTTGTTCTATCATGTTTACTTGAATTTTAAATTTAGTCCCAAGAATATGTCATATTTATAGACTATGGAGTTATGTGGTTATTTCTGGTGCATTTTAAATAAAAAATTCAATGGGACAACAGTTAAAATATGTGTTAATATGAACAATAATTGTAGTATTTTTCCTTAATTTGTACACTATAGTATTTTGGAAGTTGAAGGACAGCAAGGTGAAAAGAAAGCAACAAATAACTAGTTTAGATACTTGCAATTTCTATACTGTTTAGATACTAAAAAATAATATAGTCTAAACAAAAACATCTATTATATATAAATACATTGTCAATAATTATTTAGATGTCTAACATTCATATTTAAGTTATTCAGATACAATATCCATGATAACACCATGTCACTTATCATCCAGATTTCTACAGAATTAACTCTTCCTCTCTTATCATTTACACGCTTTCCCAAATTTTGCCTATGTTAAACCTATTCAATTAAATATGTAAAAGGAATAAATTCATTAAAATTTGATGTGCATGTATTGCATCCGGGAGTTATGTTCCACTCAAATGCAATAAAGGGAAGCAACTCGTTTTCTTAACCATTTAGTCCATGTGTTTGATTTTTTTGCCAGTCGTATTAGGTCGGATTGGGCTTAGTTGTTTCACTTTATTTATTAATTTTTTTTTATCTTGTTAAGTATCTAATTTTTTTTATTTTGTATTATGTATCCTTAACTTTTTAAAGTAATTTATGGATTAATGCACAACCTTGAGTTGCATTATATCCCTACCTAAGTGTTATATCAAAAATCATTATTGAAAATATTCATCTACCTTGAAAAGATATGTAACTTACACATGAGATCTTCCGATTGTGATTATAAAGACATTACATGGACAAGAAATAACACAACCTCGAACGTCATTAGCAACGATGTTGAAAGCAACATAAAAAAGTAGTCGTTGATAAAGTTCATTTAGCAACAAGCTGGAAATGGTTGTCATTGTTAATAAGAAAAGAGGATAATATTATAGCATCAACGGAGACATTATTTGCTCAAGTCAATTAATTCCAAAAAATATTATTTTTAATAAAATTATGACGACATATAAATGGCGCTAAATACCAAAGACCACCCTGTGGGCTACTAATTCAATTCGCCAAGTACTTATCTTCTAAAAATTACACTAAGAACTCCTAGTGGTGTCAAAATACACTCACCAAATATACTTCATCCCATTGTTAGGTTATCTTTGGCATATGCATTCCTTTTATGTGAATGTGCCTGATTCTCTCAACATTTTTCCGCATAAAAAATATATAAATTCCCTTGTATATATTAAAATTTGTATTTATTATTCTTATTCGATTTGTGTTCTTAAATATTCTTTTTCAATTTCATTTTAATTAAATTACTATTATAACATTTTACAGTGAATGATTTAATAAAGTCTGAGCTTTAAGATCCCGTTATAAGCTAAGGATTGAAAAAATGCTTACAGAGGAACCATAATGTAATACAAAGAAAGATCTATAAATTCTCTCAAATCTTATATATTTATATCAAAAAGAAATTCAAACATGTGTAATAAGGTTTAAAATTCCTATAATGTCATTGTAACGTAAACATTCATAGCAAGAACAATGTTTATAGAACACCTTGTGGTTATATAATATATATGACTTTCTGAAATAGTTAGAATATTTATCACTTATATTTTGAAAAAAATGTTAAAATATCAATCATGACAATTAGTATAATTGACAATTTACATTGCTTGAGCTATGGAATGGTGAGGGGAGAAAATGATACTTTTGAGCATACATGGATCACAACACTAAAATATTAAATCAATAATTGAAGCACGAGGAGTTAGCTGGCAAACTCGATGTTATCCACGTTTGTATAAAGCCATGTAAAATATCCAGGCTGAATCCTAATCTGGTTCGCCGATCTGATCTAAACATATTAAGTCCATATACCGTGACCGGTTAGAAAATGTAAAATATTTTTTGGCAAGTTTAGATCTTAGTTCTGATGCTTTGATATGGAACAATCAGAATCGAAAAAAGGTTACGATTCATGTTTTTCTTCATTATACTTTGTATTTTCTATAAACCGAGTCCTTATAGTACAAACAAAAAAGGGCTTCAGTAGACCGGACTGGTACTTATGGTGCTATAATTTTTTTTATTTGGTTCGAAATTACTTGTGTGAACGTTGTTGAAAGTCTTTACATACAACTTTTTATTACCTTAATCAACCGAAGCATATATATACCAACAAACACCAAGATTTTTTTCTTCTTATATACAATACCAAATTTCAATTATTTGTTTTCCAAAAATGATAAAATCGATACAGGGTTTGCATATGTACTTTAAATGACTGGACATGAACTCTTTCACACCACCCATAAAAACTGACTACGACCTATAATATATTCAGCCCACCCATAGTTTCGGAGCACTTTAAACTTGTGTAGTCTTGTGTTTGACTTGTCTATAGTGATATTGTATATGTAGTCATGAACATATTCAAGTACATTCAGAGGAACAATGTTTAAATTTTTTAGTAAGGAGGGGGGTTTAATCATCGGGAACCATAATTATATACTTATCAAGAATATCAATGTCGCATTCCCTATCACGATTAAAAAACTAGATTATATTCGCAAAATCAGACTCAACGACCATCTTGCATCACAAATAATTACCGACCGGAAAGAGTTATTCTAACCCACAAGGACTGAGTCTAGGCCAACTATCTTAGAAAAACTTGGTAATTGCAACGAAATAATCAGTATACTTAAAAGACTACATAACACTTTAATCCCACGTACAAAACTCATAAATGACTGGCAATATTTTACTCAACCGCATCAAAATAAGAACAATATTTATTAATAAACATATGTACTATAACCAAATAAAACTGTATGAAATGGGTAAAAACACATCAACATTAATAATGGTTGTGTGTTTCGATCTGAACAGGTAAAGGCATATCTTCACTAAAACAGTTTCGGAGCACCAAACAAAAACACTCATAGATCACAAATAAGAGTGTCAATGAAAATAAAACACATCGGACGTCATATATGTTATAATTTTCAATGGCAATTGGCATAAACCTATCACAATATATAATTATTACGAGTTTAAATAACAATGGATAACGACCAACAACACTCATTTTGATGTCAATATTGAAAGAAACATAAAAAACATTGCGAAACTGATGAAATTACATATAAAACTCCAGATTAGATGAACAAAAAAGACAAATAAATAGTTCAAACTGAAGAATAAATATGTTATGATGATTCTTATATCTAAGATAAAACAAAAAAAATTTTTTTTTAAATACATGCTCCAAGGTTGTAAACAAGAAAACTTAAGGTTAAACATGCTGTTATAAACATAATTTACAAAAAAACATAATACGCAAGCGAAAAATAAACATAAAGGAAAAAATAGAACAAAATTCAAACTTGGAGATCACGTGAGGATCAAAAGCTCCATGATAGTGATGATTGCTTGAGCTTTAACGACCGTAAATAATTGTCCTCTACTTAAGGATTAACAACTGTGATATGGTAGAACTTGAATTTCAAAAATTTATGGAGGTAAGATGAAGTTTGGAGTTCTAGTTCGTGTCATTTAGCTAAATAATTAATCGTGAATGATTTGTTACTATAATGATCTTAAACTTTTTGCGAGTGGGTTGGTTCGTTTACGTCCTATACATTCCTTTGTGGTTTTTGTCCTTGTTCTGTTGTATAGATATAAAATAAAAAACACCATATAAGATATGAAAAAAACTTATTTCGGTATTAACAAGACCACTTCCGTATGACATGTTTGGAGAAAAAACAGATTTTCTTCTCGGATGAGAGGTGAATTAGCATGCATAGTAAAAATAATGCGACATCAGCTATGTGGTGGAGGAATTTGCAAAGTAAAGATTTGGTCAACGATATATAGTGTAGAGTAAAAATGCCGACTTCCATGTCAAAGATGTGGAATATACAAAATTATTTAGTATTCAAACCTGATATGAAATTAATTAAAGAAGTAGTTGAGTTCATCAATTCTAGTTCTTATAAAGTGAAAGTTCGTATTTTATCAAGAGATTTTATCCGAGAATGGGGAGCTGAAGAAGTTAGTGGAGTCGTAATTTTTCGCAAACAATTAAAAGCAAGGAAGACAAAATATGTGTGGTTTTAGATATATACGAATGGATGCTTTTATTAAGCAAGCAAATAGGCTTTAATTTAAGGATTATTTTGGGATATGAATGAAGATTTTTTTATGCTGATTTACTGGCGTGAGTGAACTTGACTAGTTCTAAGCACTATACGTTGGACTTAAGATAATCACAGAGATGCACATAGATTTTTGTAAGTGAGACTGGCCTGTAAGAGTTAGACACTGTGAAGAATGTTTTCAACTTTATGGATTCGCACCGGGCGATATTATGGGGATATAGGGTCGAAATATGAACTTTACGTTGGTTCATACATATATATATAGGAAAATACAACTACGGATTTATCAGCTTGGCTAATAATGAGTACTTCTAGATATGATATTAGTGCAAAACCCCGTGGGAAATTTATGGAGATATTTTACCAGAGTTAGGTTCGGTTTAACAACACTTAGAATAGTAATAGACAACCTTTAAGGGTTTATCAAGATTTCTATTACTGATCATTAGTCTCAAATAACTGGAAAAAAAAGACAATTGTATAAATTCAAATTTTTTTCTTTCAAATAAATAACAAACTTGAACTTTGAATAAAAAATAAAAATAGTAATTGATGTATAACTGTAGTGCCAACTTACATAGTGCGGGGGAGGGGGTGTCTTCATAGCGCACCCTAATTATTCAATTTTAAAAATGTTTAAAAAACATTATAACGCCTTCTCTTAAGTGTTATAAATTCACTCCCCCACTCTTCACTAAATTTTAAAATTCATCTCATTATTTTTAATTTATTTGATCATCTACTACTTATAATATATTGACTTATACTAATTAAAAAAAACTAATATTGGAATTTATATTGTAATTTTTTTTAATATAGAAAGCCTTAGAAATTTTTTTTTTATAATATTGATACCTATATTAGAATTAGGTCAAACAAATTCCAGGTCCCATTAGATATTTCTTACTCACCTCATCTTTTCTATTACCAAATTACCCTTTGACATGTAGTATATAATGATGTAGGGAACTTAAATAAAAGAGTAATAAAATAGCTGAGAATAAATAATAGAATGAGGCAACTACGGCAACTAGGGTTTTTGGGATTTCTTAGAGGGTGGTTGCCCAAACCTTTTGTTCTGTTTTTTGCCAATGATTTCTTGCATCAAAACCCTAAATTTAACAACCCTCATGGCCTCATTGCGATGCCGAAATCTAAGATCGTTGAACATGCTATTACACATAATTTTTTATTACTTTATTTGTGAGTTATATGAGAAAGACCTGACCTATATGGTGTGACAACCTACCTAATGTTTGTGGGTTTTCAGCATGACATGGTTAAATCATTGTATTATCCTTTTGTTTTAAGATTTGATACAATTAGTCCTTATGTTTCGTCAAGAGGCTGTGATGATTTTTTTTTCTAAAAATTATTTATTTCTGAGCTATTTTATGAGTAGATTTAGATGATCTGACCCGTATCTTGGCGGGGCATCCTAATTGTTTGGTTTGCAGCCATGGCGTGGTTAGACTCTTTATTGGCTCCAATCATAATAGATCTGAGCCTCTATTCGAAGTTGTACAAATATTGATTTAATTGTGTTAAATATTTCTCCTACGGGGGTTAAATATCTTTATATTATATCTTGGTTCATATTCCAGATTTTTTTATCGAAATTTAGCACTATTGACTTTGGGTTCTTAATCTAATTCCATTGTTTTTTAATGTTTCACTAGTGTTTCTGCTTTATATTAACTTATTATGCGTGTCTGTTTACTTGTAAGTATAGGTGGGAATTTCTGCATGTTTGGAAGTAATCTTGTATTTTAGTGAGCTGGAAATTCCTTCGTTTTTTAGATAGAATACAACATAATTGCAGTAAAGGTGAAAAAGGAAGGACACTTGTCTTTTCCACCCCTCTTTCATAATTTCTAGTGAGATTTTTTCGATTGTATCCTCTATATGGTGGATGTAGGATTTATTGTCTTCTTCTCACTCTCTCGTGTCTTCATTATAATTTTATTGTAATTTTTTTGTTTTCTTGTTCTAGATAATTTTAATATTGATTTTCTAAGTTTCAGTTAAATCATTAATTCGATATAATATATTTGTTTCTTAGTGTTTTATAAAATTTTAAGTTAGTCCTTGTCGTATTTCCATACAATTTAATTATAAAATAATGAGATTAGTCAATATCCTCTCAAACTTTTGGATTTTAGTTTGTTCTATCATGTTTACTTGAATTTTAAATTTAGTCCCAAGAATATGTCATATTTATAGACTATGGAGTTATGTGGTTATTTCTGGTGCATTTTAGAATAAAAAATTCAATGGAAGAAGGATATGGAATTGTCGTCAATATTTTAATGCTCTAGCACATAAGTAAGCTACTATCTTCTATACTTGTTCCTCAAAAGCTAGAATTATTACATGTCACACAATAATGGGATATAATTGTGAAATTGTAGCTATCAATTTGTTATCTCACACTTACTTCAAGTCTGAAACATATAATTAATAACATTAAAAAAGTTGAAAATTAAAATAGATGCATTAAGATCACCTCTAGCTTTTGCCTGCAAGTATCTAAGTGTTACTCCTCCAAGATGCACATACAAAAAATAAAAATCCAAACTTTTGCTAGTAGCAAAATTAATATGTCTTACATGTATTGAAGAATATGAACAGTTATGTGAAGAAAGGAGATGAGCGGGTCTCCTTTAACCCAAACATTAACTCTATAAACAGTTATGGCCTATTAGGATACTATTGACATTCATTGGTATCTTAAGTAATTTCAAAATTATCGGAATAAACTGCATCACTTATTCCTTATAATTCAATCATTTTCATTGGTGTCTTTAAAAGTACCCTATCTTCTGGTATTTTTGGTATTATAGTTTTTTCCAAGTTTGTGTGCTTTCATATTGTATTATCCACATTTATCGACAATTGATGCATCACAAAAGTAAGATATTTTTTCGTTAGAATTTGGATTTTTTTTGACATCTTTGTCTACTAGTACATTATTTGGGATCTGATTATGATTGTGAGATATAGAAAGATATATAATTAAGGATTCCTAAGGAAAGAACTTCAATAAGTCTTATGAAAACTAAGACCTTTATATATTGATAATTCTTAGTTTTTTAAATTTTTTCCATTCTCATTTTATTTCCTATTCTTTTTTGTTTTTCGATGCATCTTCTTTACTAGGCATATTTCTTATACCCTTTGTCTCACGAAATATAAGATACCCATCATATTATACCCTTCATTTGCCTATTATAGGTGCTCATAAGTATTTGTTAGCTTGTTTTGAGATTTGTGTATTCTAAGTTAATGAATTTATTTTACCATATCCTTGTAAGCCGAGGGTGTTTTACTTACTTTTTTGGCCATTTCTCGGCTACTTTAAACATTCGGTTCTTCCAATACTTCGTTGGGCTTCGTTTTCCAACAAGGGTTGTTCTTTTCTCTATGAATATTTACTTAAGAATGTTTCTTTGTTACATTCTAGCCAAGGGGTTGGCCTTTTCTCTTTGCTTTCCAATACTTTCTAGTACTTTTTGACCTACTATTCACTTGAATATGATCTTTAAACTTTTTATCTATTGAACGTGAAACAAAATAGGATTTGCAGATCTCAGGGACCCGAGCTAATAGTACTCATTACTGCATATTAATGGGCAACTTGGAGAAATACTTGCTCCCATCATCAATTGAGCAGTTCATACATCAACATAAATCTATATTATGTCATGCGTATGCGTTTCATAATCCGCTTCCAGAGAAGATATATGTGAACAGAGCCATTATGGTGGATTGAAAAAAGAAGCTTAAAGTGATATACAACTTCTTAAAGAAGCTTCATTCATGTTATATTTTTTTCAACGAAATTTAATAGAGAATTAATTAAGGATATATATATATATATATATGGTTCATTTTTTATAAATACTTTTCGCACGTACGCTTAATTAACTGGTGCTTTGTAGATTTTTTGTGTGGATACCTTTTCTGTTATTATCTATGGAGTTTTGTCACATATGCGTTAATTTATGTGAAAAATGAAATATTTGATATAAAGGCTTCTATCTTTTTGGATTAATTTCTGGTCCATATGATCTAGCTGATAGTTCTTAGTGTCTCAAATAACTAAATTAGAAATCAAAGTTCCTTTTTTAAAACATAATATTTTTCCATTTCCCCATAACCAACTTCCTCTTCTAGGGAGGCTTTACTTGGGACTTGGTAACTTCTGTAACAAATACAATCTTCATCTTTTGTTAATTTATCCAATAGAAAAGGAAATCAACCAACAAAATTTTGTGTCATTTAAGTTACAGTAAAGATTCCCACTGTCCTAACAACAAATCATATTTTCAATTTTTTACTAAATTTATTGTTTCCCTTAGCAAAACATAATGCTTCATGTGAATTAGTGTTTCAAACAATATCATTAATATGCTAAAACATGATACTTTTTTACTAGAGTAATGATATATGTCACCCCTTTTCATGTCACCTTTTTATCACCCTTCTATATATATGTTTTTATTTCCTTGAATAGAAGATAGAGAAAAATTAAATAGGATAGAGAAATGAATTCATTGGTACATGTAGGCATACACGTAGGAGGTGATAAAAGAGTGATACGAAAAGGGTGACAAATATCATTACTCTTTTTACTATTGTGATAAATCTTTTGACACCACAATACTTGCTTTTCCATGTGTTTAATGAATCCACAATCTTATGCTTTATTGATTTTTAAATTTTATTAATGTACTCATTACGGAATCATTTTGTTAATCGTTACACCTTTTTCTAGACTTTTTCCGTCGACGATATAGTCAGGATTTTCGTCGACGATATAGTCAGGATTTTTTCGTTGATGATATATGTAGACTTTTCTCGCCGACTATACAAACAAACTTCTCGTTGGAAATATAGTCAACCCTTTAATTTTGTTATGCCTTTGGCTGGGCCCTTAGATTTTAAACTAAAGCAACGTATCAGTGTGTTAGCATAGATGGAATTCTAAAAGTTTTCATCTATCAACTTTGTTCAAGACATAAATTACTTTAGCCGACCCCCTACTCGAGGATCTTAGGAGCTCGGTTCGCTAGAGATGATAATTTTTTTATTATGAGGACAATATGAAATTGGTCTTAGTTTGCCAATACGAAATCTGTTTCAAGTTAGGAATTTATGTTGAACAAATATTAGATCTTTTAACATGATTTATTATAGTTGACTATATTGTTGAAGACCTTAGTTTCTTTATGAAAATCCCAAATAGGGAATATAGAATGCAAGAGACCACTTCTGTTTGTCTTTCTTAGTCATTAATAACCATATTAAACTTTGAAGAAAAGCGTTAAAAGTTATATCATTTTTATGGATTTGAATATTCGTTCACATCCTTGGTCAGAACTGGTCATACGAGGGAATTGAAGTAACATTTTATTTTTCATTGTTGGTCCCCTCTAAAGACTTCCATGCCGCATGGGGTTTGAAATTTTAGTGTGAAGTAATAGAGAATGACTACAACTCGAATCTTATTATCAGTAATTCCGCCAATGATGGAATGTTATGCTGAGTCTGAATTCGCTATCACGAAGTGTAAAAACTCTACCGAGCCTATACTCATTGGTAGCTCGATATTTATGGTCTTTTTAAACCATACAATGTGAACCCTCTTATCGAGACATTATATGTCCCGATAAACTTTTTGTCTATTTTCAATTGATTGAGCGCACCCGAGTAGAACAGGTCAATGGAACTACATGAATTAATAAAAAACTGACGCATCAACCCGTTCCCGATGACTACGGAAATTACCAACAAGTTATCGCTGGTGAAAAATCAACACACTGCCATGCTTATCGATAATTGCATACTATCACCATGTAAAGGACTACTATATTGTTGTCTCGTGCTTGGGACTCATATGAACTAGTTCCTCTCATTTCTCGAGCCACAACTATTGCCCCTTAACAATTGTACTACACTTAAATCTCATATTCCTGACTTGATTTATTGGGTCGAGGACTTACATCTTGCCTCTTGTGCTCAGCTTCGCGACAGGCGAGTTTCCTTCTCTAGGTATTCATTCCTGAAAATTAGGCCTTCAAACTGAACTCTTTAAGTCTTCTGTTACCATCAGTTTTGTGGGGTAGCTTTCCTAATTTTTCTAACCTATAGACTCTCTTCTAAATTGTCTTTGCAACAATTAGTATCATGCCACAATCCTTATGAAAATGGAAGTATTTTGTTGCATCTCTCATTGTCGCATCAACGTGCATTTTTAGAGGCCAATGAGCCCTCACCATTGAACTCCTTTTATATTACCATCAAGAGCTCTTAAGGATACTTATCCCACGTCTTGGTATCATTATCCTACACTCTCTGATCCTCTCTCGTTTCAAACTTATCGAACCCCTATACAAAGATCTTTCGACAGATATCTATTATTTATCACTCTTTATTTCATTCGGCGTTTGATTCTATTATTTCTCTCTTTCTTCACCCTTATCACAACACTCTTTCTCATTTTTTTCGGCTCAAATGAACTTCTTGATTTGGAAATAATGTTGCATAACTAGATCTAGGCCTTGATGCCATGTAGATATGAAAATATGGATTAAACAACACTCGGACGAATGTGTAATATACTATTAACAAACCCAATTCTTCGTCGTTATACACGATCTTAGTAAACCAATCCAAATAGGATTGTAGGCTCTTGTTTTATTTTTGAGGTATGTCTAATATTGATAAATTCCTCTATAAATTTTTACTATTCAAGAACATGTTACCCATCCGTCTAGTGTTTGTGGAAAATAATTAATAGATTTCGGTTCAAACCTAGAGAACCATTTCCTTGTTTTTCGTGACAATTAATCAACATCATTCAGAGCAACAAACTCCATATGCATTTGGTCAGCATACACATATGAATCTGGAGTAGTGTTTCCATCAAATATTGGCATTGATTGTGGCTTAAGCTTATCCAGCCTTGGGATATGCAATATCTCCCATGACAAAGGATTCTTTTGGTTAACCACTAATGTTTGATCTGCTAACTATGTTTCGATTCAACTATTCAAACTTCATAGACTATGATGAAGTTATATTGGACTCTGTTGTCTTGTTTATCTATCTTCTTTATATGGACGTCTATAAAACCTGGCTCCCAAGGATACATAACGGTTGAAATATCTCTCAAATATTGTTCTAATAAAGGCCTCAAGTCTTTGCAATAAATGACCGAGATATTGTGTCACCCTAGGTGGTTACTCATTTTCCTCGACTAGTGCGGGCTTGGCCAGGACATATGGCTCCAAAGCTTTCTGTGGTTGTAGGTATAGTGGTAATGGATGCCTCAACTGCCTCGATCGTTATCAGATATATATGGATCGACTATTTAAGGTGGTTTAACCATTGTATTCGACTATGTAATAAGGGTAATTCCTTTCATCTGAGGACCTCACACCTTAGAGGTGAATTTTTCCCCGCCACCGATGCATTATTTGTAATCTTGTTATATATTTGTCATAAATAATTCCCCGCAGATCATGTATAAACCATGTGGTAACTTGATGTGATTGAGATTCGGTCCCACATACTGTGTCAGTTGATAGAACACGAAATTATAGCCACCCGAACGATGTGCCTAATCGATCGACTTGAGGTCAAGAACGAGTTGATATATGAGAATGAGTCATGGTAGAATAGAAAGGATAAGTGAATTGAGAAACAATAAGAGGATTTATGATGAGAAAGATGTACCTTATTACCGGTGACCTTCAGGCATATCTTTTGACCTCTCCGTAGCTTTAGTTCTGTAGTCGCAGCTTCCTAAATCTATTTAAGTAAGGCCCAACGGGAGGTGCACTCTCAATGACACTCTGACGCTCAACATTAATATCATTTCTAGTAGGAATTATTATGACCCGAGGGGTTATGAATATGTATTTGATTGTATGATAAACATAGTGATATTTAGATACATATAAAATGCACCAAGTATGGCTATGAAATGGGGTATTTATCGTTGTATTGCACAGAAGAATGGTAATGAGCAATATTATGTAGAGACGGGTGAGTTTAGGTCGGTGTGTTGACTGAACTATAATTTAGACTTGCGAAAATCCAAAGACGACATCCACGGATGTCGACAATGAATATCTTGGTTCCTTCGGCATATCCGTCTTTGGGAGAGTTTGAAACTACTCGACCCTTAATTGATACAATTTACCTTTGGCGTGACCCTTATATATCTGGTCTCGTCTATACAAACCTTCTTAAGACAAAGTTAGTAGAGGCGGTTTATTTTTGGCGGATCATCTTAGTAGACGCGAATAGGAATTTGATAAAATGTTTTATCTGTGACTTTGAACTTTGTAATTAATCCGACCTATCCCCTACCTTTAAAATCTTAGAAGATTGGGAACTTATAATATATGACATGCATATGTCCACGAATAATTTGGCCAATCCCCTAGCCTAATAATATTAGTAGATCGAGGGTAGTTTAGATTTGCGACATGCTTAGATCGGAAAAAATTTAGACGAACCCCTAGCCTACGAATCTTAGTAGATTGGGGGAAACTTTGATTGCTACGTATTCGTTAAGCAAATAATTTGGCCGATCCCCTAGCCTACAAGTATTAGGATTCCGGGGGAGGTTTGTTTGGTCGATCCCCTAGCCTACATATATTAGGATTCCGGTGGAAGTTTTGATGTACGTCATGCTTTGGACGACGAACAAAGCTAGTTTTTTATAATATCTCTACTACAAATATTTTTACTCATACATTTAGTTTCTCAAAATATTTTATAATGAAGAAACTATTTTAATCTAACATTAATGCTTTTTAATAAAAATAAATAAAATGTTATAAAATAAAAAATAATTTATAAATAGACAAATTAATGAATTGAAATAAATATTATATTATACTAAAATCAAATATAATAATAATATTAATTTTAATTTTACTTCTAATCATTTATACCACAAATATTTTATAAAAAAGGTGTCTGTTATTTTTATAATACACATAATCTCATTATCATTTTTTGACATTAAACCCTAAATGTTCGCCTCCATCTACATATACTTATTACCCACACTTAGTTATCTTCTTTCTCTTTGATCCTAGTCTTCCAAGATGTTTAGCCATTCCTTATAACCATATCACCCCTTCAAACAAACAACTGTTTTATCTCCTTCTTTGTATATTATCATTTTGTGAATTAAATTCTTTGGATTCAATTCCAAACCCATATATAATTGGCATCCCTGTATATTGTCATTCATAAATTTTCTCTTTTCGTGGCAATCTCATTATGCTTGGATCTTGGATCATTGACCATGACATTTCAATTAAGGTGAGTAGATATGTTTAATTCTATATTTTTGTTTGAAAATTATAGTATTACTTTTTTTTTACTTTGTCATTATTCTGGTAAAAAAAAATTGTTTTTTATTATTTTTCAATAGTGTGTACAAAATATATTTGGGATTTAAAAGTAATGTGTTATGTATTTTATATTATTTTTCATAATACATTGGTTTGTAATTTGATTTTTATATTTTCTTACTTTGTTTTATCCAAAATATAATTAATGAATAGGGTAATCAATGACATAAATGAAAGATAAACAAAATAAAAAGGAAGGTAATCTAAATTTTTTATTGTTATTATTGAAATTATATATATATATATATATATATATATATGGATCCTTCAAAATTATTTGTTAGGTTGATATACACAAAATATTTTCACCAGTAATTGATATTTGTTTATTAAATACAGATTCTTGTTTTGTTGTTTTTCTATTTCATTTAATTATTTTATTTTTTTCTTTATTAAACTAAGATACACAAAGCTAAATTTGTATTAAAGGTCCATAAGACAGCCCCATCAAACTAAAATATTTTAATATTCTTCATTACATTTCTTTCTAAAAAAGACAATAAAATTGATTGGTTTAACGAATTTTGGTAGATAAAATTATAGCGTGAATATCTTAGTAGCTAATAACATGTATCTGATTTGGAACATAGTGTTGTTTATCAAAATATAGTAGTGTTTCATTTTCATAAGCATCCATTTTCCATTTGAAAGGGACACCGTAAGAAACATGTAACTATTTTCATATTGGTTAAGTGCCCGTTTGGAAGTGCTTTTTTGGAAAAGCACTTAAAAGTGCTTCTAGCATTTCAAAAGTTTTTTTAATCCTGAAAAGCACTTTTATGAAAAGCACCTAATTGGTGCTTCTTGAAAAAATCACTTCAAATAATTTTAGATTTTAAAATTATTTTTAATAATTTTTTAAAATTTTAATTTTTATTTCAAAAGCGCTTTTTTCCTTCAAAATAAGCACTTCCAAACGAGCCCTAAGTTATCTAGAAGAATAGGCAAATAAAAATACAAAATTTTCAATCTTATTCTTTATTTGTTAAATAAGTAGTTTTTGGATTTACTAATATGTGTAGCACCTCCTGCCTCTCCAACCTTCTTCCTTCCATACAATATAAAGCCAATAAACACAGTGTTTTAGGACGGTAATCCCTTGTAAATTTTTTACAAATGGGCGGCGAATCAGCTGGATTCCTATCATCATAAGGCACCCTAGTTTAAATATATTTTCTATTCATCACATCTGTCAATAAAAATTTATTTTCATTCATCTCCTTCTACTCCCGGCGAATCAGCTGGATTCCTATCATCATAAATCACCCCAGTTTAAATATATTTTCTATTCACCACATTTGTCAATAAAAATTTATTTTCATTCATCTCCTTCTACTCCAGTTCTGCAAGGAGCTCTCTTTATTTTACAATCTATCTGATTTGAGAACTTGATTGTACATTTATTTGCAATTTGAATAAATGTGTTTTACTTTTTCCAAGTAACAATGATCAGTTAGATATGTTTGCCTTAAAGTCTAGAAACAGTAACAAGAGATCTCAATATTTAATCATAGTTTAAGTATATCCTTTAATGAAATATGGAGTGTAATCTTTGAATTTGCCTGTGAAGCACCATCAAATCTATATACTTGTGAAGCGCAACTTAGTTTAGACACAAGTGAATCCAATGGTATATAAGTTTTTATCTGTTTCAAGAATTTTAAAAAAAACATCAAAGTAGCTATGTTAGGATATTTGTTTAACATTTTTAGAATATTTATTTTCCTTAATATTTGTAGAATTGTATATTTGATAGGTGATGAAATCTTGCAATGGGAGCCGAAGATTAGTACAGAGATTCCTGGAGAGAGGGCACAACTGACATTCTTTTCAAGTACCCAGTCCCAGATTCCAATGTTAAGTTCATCAAGTTTTCGTGTGCTTTCAAGTCCAAAACGATGGCTATAGGGAACCAAATAGGAGAATTCTTTATTTGGGATTTAAGTGCAAGGCCTTCAGTTCTGGTTGCAAGATTATCAAACTCTAAACTGAAGAGACCAATCAGACAGACTGCTATGTCATTTGGTGAAAGCACTGCTCTGTGCTGTTGTGGCGATGGGACTATTTGGTGTTGGGATGAGAAACCAAATTCTTTGAAGAAACAGGTCAGCAAAAACGCATAGGAATTTGATTTCAATATGTCTAGAAAACTATCATGTGATGGAGATGGAGTTTATTTAAGATAAATCCAACTGTTTGAGAATGAATTTCACATTATTATTTCAATCTCATTTCTATAGTCTGATTGTGACCAAAAAAAAATGAAGTTTTGTCAGTATCTATATAGTATTGTGCATATACCTCTGCTGTATATATCTATGGAGTATTGTCATATATGTCCTAATTTGTGTGGAAAATAAAATATTTACAATAAAGGCTTCTACCTTTTCTGATAAATTTCTGGTCCATATGATCTAGCTGATAGATCTTGATTGCTTCTAATAACTGAATTAGGAATCAGTGTTCCTTTTTAAAACATAGTATTTTTCCATTTTCCCATAACCATATTCCTTTTCCAGGGATTCTTTACTTGGGACTCAGTAACTCCTGTAACAAATACAATTTTCATTTTTGGTTAATTTATCTAGAGGAAAAGCCAATCAACCAACTAAACTTTTTTCATGTTATCTAAATTGGAGTAAAGATTCCTATTTTCCTAACAACAAATCATATGGTCAGTTGTATCTTAAAGTTAATATTTCCCTTAGTGAAACTTAGTGCGTTAATTGAATTAGTGTTTCAAACGATATCAATAAAATGTTAAATTATGATAATTTTTGTAGACACAACGTTATTTTCTTTTCCATGCGTCTAATGAATTCTCAATCTTATGCTTTAATGACTTTTAAATTTGATTAATGTACTCATTAAGGAATCATTTGGTCAGTCATAACACCTTTTTCTAGATAAATCTATAAACCATGGCCCCTTCTCCTAGACAACTCCGAACTTTTATATATATATCCGAGGATGTTGAGGCTTTAATTTTCAGAGTGACAATGGTGACCAAGAATTAAACATTATCCAGTCTAGAAGCAAACCATACAAGGGATATGTATACGGCCATTGAGGATCATCCCCTTAGACTTTAGGAATGGCAAGCATTTGAAGAGAATAAGATTTTCCTGTCATGATCGTCAACAAAGCCATGAATTTTTTCTCAAGATCTCTAGATGCTTAACTGTAATTTCTCATATATTTAAACGTTCCAGATTATGAAATTTCGTTAAGATTTGATTATTTATTATACATTATTAGATGACCTATTTAAAATATAATATTTTTGTAAAACATTTGAACTTTAGAAAGATGTTTTATCAAGTATTACTGTTAAAAACTTTATTTGATGATGCATGTATTATTTTTTATATTGTTCACTTAATACTCATGTGCTGTGACAATGAGTAATTCTATTATTAACGTTTTTGCAAGTCATCGTTGTTGTGGCGTTGTTCAGAAATTATTCTTCTCTAGGTTATGTTATATATGTAAAGAGTATCAAATGACTGGATGTAATTTTTGACAAAATACACTGAGGGTTAAGTGTGCCAGATTCTCTTGACCTTTAGGGAATAAAATTTTCCAGTACCCAGTCTATTCATACTCTGATTTTGTGATACCTAACATATCAAAATATGTCTTTTAATATTTTTGACAAAAACAAACTCTTTCGATATTCACCTTTATAATCTTTGTCCAAGTTAATGTAACTCAACATTTTTAGACATCAAAAGAATTTGTAACATAGCACATGCTTGTCAAGTCCATCCTAGATTTGCCGCTTTTTTAAAATTTTGCAAAGTAGAAGACATATTAAAAGATTTCAAATTCATCTGAAAGAAGTATCGAAAAGAATGTTGGCACCCCTCAATCATTAAGTTCATACAACAAAAATATTTTTTCCAGAGGAAACATTTGCATGTAATTGCGGTGAATTCCAGAAAGAAGATTCAACATATATACAATTTCTTAGGTAACCCCAATTACTTCATTATGTCTACGATAGGAATGTAATTCTTAAATAATCTCAAAGTTATAAAACATTAATTAATTAGTTACTCGTTAGCATTATTCAAGGGAACAACCTTTTGGAACCCTCACTGAGGTTGTATTTTTTATTATATATTTCTCCCAAAACATATTTAATAGAGTATCAAGGTCTAAAAAGCGCATTCTAGATATATGCTTTTGACACGTATTCTTAGTTAATTGGTGCATTGTAGATTTAATATGCAGATAACTTTGCTATAACTATCTAAGAAATATTTTAATATATGCGCTAATTTGTGTGAGAAATGAGGAAAGTATATAGGACAGTTTATTTTTCCCAATCAATTCAGGGATGCAAAAATGATAGTTCATGATAGCCCGCGTACCTGATTTAGGACACAATGTTCTTTTCCAAAACATTGTGTTCTGTTATCCATAGACATCTTCTTCTTTCCTGGGACTCAGTAGAGCATTGTAACAATCTTAATCTACGGTTAATTTGTCCACAAGAAGAGGCAAACAAAAACAAAAAAATTTCAATCTTATTCTTTATTGATTGGTATCAGGCTATTGCAACTTAAAGAGAGTGTAATCATTGTTTTATTTAGTTTATTACCTACCTTAGCTGATCTCAGTGGTTAATGTAAAAAACAATTTCAAATATGAAATTGTCATCAATATTTTTATGCTCTAGCACATAAGTAAGCTACCATCTTCTATACTTGTTCCTCAAAAGCTAGAAATATTACATATCACACAATAATGGGACATAATTGTGAAAATTGTAGCTATCAATTTGTTATCTCACACTTACTTCAAGTCTGAAACATATAATTAATAACATAAAAAAATTGAAAATTAAAATAGATGCTTTAAGATCACCTTCAGCTTTTGCCTGCAAGTATCTAAGTGTTACTACTCCAAGATGCACATACAAAAAATAAAAATCCAAACTTTTGCTAGCAGCAAAATTAGTATATCTTACTTGTATTGAAGAATATGAACAGTTATGTAAAGAAAGGAGATGAGCGGATCTCCTTTAACCCAAACATTAACTCTATGAACAATTTTGGCCTATTAGGATATTATTGACATTCATTGGTATCTTAAGTAATTTCAAAATTATCGGAATAAACTGTATCCCTTATTCCTTATAATTCAATCATTTTCATTGGTGTCTTTAAAAGTACCCTATCTTCTGGTATTTTTGGTATTATAGTTTTTTCCAAGTTTGTGTGCTTTCATATTGTATTATCCACATTTATCGACAATTGATGCATCACAAAAGGAAGATATTTTTTCATTAGAATTTAGATTTTTTGACATCTTCATCTGCTAGTACATTATTTGGGATCTGAGTATGATTGTGAGATATAGAAAGATATATAATTAAGGATTCCTAAGGAAAGAACTTCAATAACTCTTATGAAAACTAATACCTTTATATATTTATTATTCTTATTTTTTTAATTTTTTCCATTCTCATATTATTTTCTCTTCTTTTTTGTTTTTCGATGCATCTTCTTTACTAGGCATATTTCTTATACCCTTTGTCTCACGAATTATAAGATACCCATCATATTGTACACTTCATGTGCCTATTATAGGTGCTCATAAGTATTTGTTAGCTTGTTTTGAGATTTGTGTATTCTAAGTTAATGAATTTATCTTACCATATCCTTGTAAGCCGAGGGTGTTTTTCTTACTTTTTTGGCCATTTCTCGGCTACTTTATACATTCGGTTTCTTCCAATACTTCCTTGGGCTTCGTTTTCCAACAGAGGTTGTTCTTTTCTCTATGAATATTTACTTAAGAATATTTCTTTGTTACATTCTAGCCAAGGGGTTGGCCTTTTCTCTTTACTTTACAATACTTTCTAGTGCTTTTTGACTTACTATTCTCTTGAATATGATCTTTAAACTTTTTATCTATTGAACGTGCAACAAAATAGGATTTGCAGATCTCAAGGGACCTGAGCTAATAGTACTCATTACTGCATATTAATGGGCAACTTGGAAAAATACTTGCTCCCATCATCAATTGAGAAGTTCATACATCAACATAAATCTATATTATGTCATGCGTATGCGTTTACTTATCTGCTTCCAGAGAAGATATATGTGAACGGAGCCATTACGGTGGATTGAAAAAAGAAGCTTAAAGAGATATACAACTTCTTAAAAAAGCTTCATTCATGTTATATTTTCTTTCAACGAAATTTAATAGAGAATTAATTAAGGATCTATATATATGGTTCATTTTTTATAAATGCTTTTCGCAGGTACGCTAAATTAACTGGTGCTTTGTAGATTTTTTTGTGCGAATACCTGTTCTGTTAATATCTATGGAGTTTTGTCACATATGCGTTAATTTATGTGGAAAATGAAATATTTACTATAAAGGATTCTATCTTTTTGAATTAATTTCTGGTCCATATGATCTAGCTGATAGTTGTTAATTGCCTCAAATAACTGAATTAGAAATCAACGTTCTTTTTTTAAAACATAATATTTTTCCATTTCCCCATAACCATCTTCCTCTTCTAGGGAGGCTTTACTTGGGACTTGGTAACTCCTGTAATAAATACAATCCCCATCTTTTGTTAATTTATCCAATAGAAAAGGCAATCAACCAACCAAATTTTGTGTCATTTAATTTGGAGTAAAGATTCCCACTGTCCTAACAACATATCATATGGTCAATTATTTACTAAGTTTATTGTTT
Source organism: Nemophila menziesii (assembly GCA_029959085.1). Lineage (NCBI taxonomy): Eukaryota > Viridiplantae > Streptophyta > Magnoliopsida > Boraginales > Hydrophyllaceae > Nemophila > Nemophila menziesii. The sequence goes on from JARWIR010000021.1 coordinate 21,672,076, forward strand.
CCCTTTTAGCAAAACATAATGCTTCATGTGAATTAGTGTTTCAAACAATATCATTAATATGCTAAAACATGATAATTTTTTTACTATTGTGATAAATCTTTAGACACCACAATACTTTCTTTTCCATTTGTTTAATGAACCCTCAATCTTATGTTTTATTGATTTTTAAATTTTATTAATGTACTCATTACAGAATCATTTCGTTAGTCGTTACACCTTTTTCTAGGTTAATCTACAAACTATTACCCCTTCCCCTAGACAAATTTGGATATATATATATATATATATATATATATATATATATATATATATATATATATATGAGGATGTTGTGGCTTTAATTTTCAGAGTGACAATGGTGACCAAGAATTAAGTGTTCTCCAGTCTAGAAGAGAACTATATAATGGATATGTATGTGGCCTTTGAGGATCATCACGTCAGACATTACGAAAGAAAGGAGTTTGAAGAGAATATGATTTTTCCAGTCATAACCTTTTGAGAAGCAAAGGAATTTTTCTCAAGATGTTTCGATGCTTAAAATGTATTTGCTCATATATATACATGATTATGATATTCCAATGAGATTTGATCGTTCTTTTTCTGCTAAACAAGCAAATTTCTTTATCAAAAATTCACAATCCTGTATCATTACAACTTTAACCTAGTTTCAAAAGAAACTACATAGACAGAAATACAATCATAAATCTATCTACTATACACTTTGAAAAACTTTATTTAGTTTCCAATCCTTGGCTATCTCTTCCCTGCTCTTCTTTGCCTTGAACCTCTTACAGTTACTATACTTGATGTAAAGCAAGCTTTGGATGATGAACATTATCTCCTTTTTGGTTTTAGCATATCCTTTATGCATCAATGTGTTTCTATTACTCCACACATTGTACACATGCGCTGTAAACCATCCACCATATATAAAGTTCAAAAACTTATCCTATGCTTTATCAAGTACGAAATCAAGCAGCTCATCCCATGTTTTACAATCAGGACAACTTGAACCATTGCTTTCAACACATTGTATGGAAATTATCCTTGTAAAAGAACACTCCATAAATAGGTGTTCCCTATCCTCCACTGCATTGTGACACATAACACAATTACTATCAATGCTTATATCTCACTCACTCATCTTGCTTTTTGTGGGTGATCTATCAAGACAGGCCAACCAAGTAATGAAACTACACTTAGGTATATTAGTTTTATACCAGACCAATCTAGTCAATTCCATTATCATGCGTTGACCCCTAATCTCCAGCACTGTTTTTATACGAGAACTTATTTTTGCAGCTAGCTGACCATCTAATTTTATACATACCCTCACTTGGCCTAGGTATCAATTCAATAAACCACTGAGCTCACTAGGCAAATGCCACATCTCTCTAGTGTAACAACTTTCAGCTGTCTTATTTACCCATAAAGTATCAAATTCAACCTCCCTACTCAAGACTTGTCTGACATTTTTACAAACTCATTCCCCATATACAAACTCCTTTTATTACATTTCTATGAGCCAAACTACTCAGTAAATTACCATCTCTATTATATATTCTCCAAAACAAACTTAGCATACATACCTTGTTTAAAATCTCTATGTTAGGCACATTTAGACCCCTTCAGCTTATAGGTTATAAACTTTTCCCAAGCTACCTTTGCTCCCCTAGTTCCCTCCAAGTTTCCTTTCCATAAGAAGCTAGATAACTTTTGGTTAATTTTATAAATAACATTTTTTGATAGTAAAAATACTCTGCACCATTATAAAACCTTTCTAATTAGCAACACTCTAATAAGTTCTAGTCTTCCTACATAAGTGAGCATCCTATTACTCCAATGATTTATACTATCTCATATTTTGTCTACCAATTTATTTGCCTCACCTAAACTAAACTTTTTATTATTTAGAGGAACCCCTAAGTACCTCATAGGTAGCCTCCCCTATTTAATTCCTAAGATCTCCACAAATCTATCCATATCTGCACTTGAGGTCCCACAAAAATAGAACAAAATTCAAACTTGGAAATCACGTGACGATCAAATTCTCCATGATAGTGATGATTACTTGAGCTTTAACGACCGTAAATAGTTGTCCTCTACTTAAGGATTAACGAATGTGATATGGTAGAACTTGACTTTAGAAAATGTATGGATAGAAGATGAAGTTTGGAGTTCGAGTTCATGTCATTTAACTAAATAATTAATCTTGAATGATTTTTTACTGTAATGATCTTAAACTTTTTGCGAGTGGGTTGGTTCGTTTACGTCCTATACATTCCTTTGTGGTTTTTTTCCTTGTTCTGTTGTATAGATATAAAATAAAAAACACCATATAAGATATGAAAAAAAACTTATTTCGGTATTATCAAGACCACTTCCGTATGACATGTTTGGAGACAAAACACATTATCTTCTCGGATGAGAGGCGAATTAGCATGCATAGTAAAAATAATGCGACATCAGCAATGTGGTGGAGGAATTTACAAAGTAAAGAGTTGGTCAACTATATATAGTGTAGAGTAAAAATGTCGACTTCCAGGTCAAAGATGTGGACTATACAAAATTATTTAGTATTCAAACCTGATATGAAATTAATTAAAGAAGTAGGTGAGTTCATCAATTCTAGTTCTTTTAAAGTGAAAGTTCATATTTTATCAAGAGATTTTATCTGAGAATGGAAGCTGGAGGAGTTAGTGGAGTCGTAATTTTCCGCAAACAATTAAAAGTAAGGTAGACAAAATATGCGTGGTTTTAGATATATACGGATGGATGCTTTTATTAAGCGAGCAAATAGGCTTTAATTTGGGGATTATTTTGGGATATGAATGAGGATTTTTTTATGCTGATTTACTGGCGTGAGTGAACTTGACTATTTCTAAGCTCTAGAGATTGTACTTAAGATAATCACAGAGATGCACATAGATTTTTGCAAGTGAGACTAGCCTGTAAGAGTTAGACATTGTGAGTTTTGAACTTTATGGAACGCATTCTGCACCCGGGAGAGATTGTGGGGCTATAGGGTCGAAATATGAACTTTACGTTGGTTAATACATATCTATATAGGAAAATACAACTACGGATTTATCAGCTTAGCTAAGGAATGAGTACTTCTATATATGATATCAGTGCAATACCCTCTGGGAAATTTATGGAGATATCTCACCTGAGTTAGTTTCGGTTTAACAACACATAGAATAGTAATAGACAACCTTTAAGGGTTTATCAAGACTTCTATTACCAACCATTAGTCTCAAATAAGTGAAAAAAAAGACAATTGTATAATTCAAATTCTAGTATTATAAATATTATTTTCTTTTCTTTCAAATAAATAACAAACTTGAACTTTGAAAAAAAAAATCAAAATAGTAATTGATGTATAACTATAGTGACAACTTACATAGTGCCGGGGAGGGGGTGTCTTCATAGCGCACCCTAATTTTTCAATTTTAAAAATGTTTAAGAAAACCATTATAACGCCTTCTCTTAAGTGTTATAATTTCACTCCCCCCACTCTTCACTAAATTTTAAAATTCATCTCATTATTTTTAATTTCTTTTATAATTTACTAGTTATAATTTATTGACTTATACTAATTCAAAAAAATCTAATATCGGAATTTATAGTGTAACGTTTTTTTTAATATAGAAAGCCTTAAAACAATTTTTTTATAATATTGATACCTATATTAGAATTAGGTCAAACAAATTCCAGGCCCCTTTAGAAATTTCTTACTCACCTCATCTTTTCTATTACCAAATTACCCTTTGACATGTAGTATATAATGATGTAGGGAATTTAAATAAAAGAGTAATAAAATAGATGAGAATAAATAATAAAATGAGGCAACTACGACAACTAGGGTTTTTTGGATTTCTTAGAAGGTGGTTGCCCAATCCTTTTGTTCTGTTTTTTGCCCATGATTTCTTGCATCAAAACCCTAAATTTAACAACCCTTATGGCCTCATTGCGACGTCAAAGTTCTAAGATAATTGAACATGCTATTACACTTAATTTTTTATTACTTTATTTTTGAGTTATATGAGAAAGACCTGAACTATATGGTGTGACAACTTACCTAATGTTTGTGGGTTTATAGGCATGACGTGGTTAGATCTTTATATTATCCTTTTGTTTTCAGATTTGATACAATTAGTCCCTATGTTTAGTCAAATAAATATCGAGGTTGTGATGATTTTTTTCTTTAAAAATTATTTATTTCTAAGCTATTTTATGAGTAGATTTAGATGATCTGACCCGTATCTTGACGGGGCAACCTAATTGTTAGGTTTGCAGCCATGGCGTGGTTAGACTCTTTATTTGCCTCCAATCATAACAGATCTGAGCCTCTATTAAAAGATGTACAAATATTGATTTAATTGTGTTAAATATTTCTCGTATGGGGGTTAAATATCTTTATATTATATCTTGGTTCATATTCCAGATTTTTAAATCAAAATTTAGTACTATTGACTTTGGGTTCTTAATCTAATTTCATTGTTTCTTAATGTTTCACTAGTGTTTCTGTTTTATATTAGTTTATTATGCGTGTATGTTTACTTGTAAGTATAGGTGGGAATTTCTGCATGTTTGGAAGGAATCTTGTATTTGAGTGAGCTGGAAATTCATTCGTTTTTGAGATAGAATACAACTTAATTGCAGTAAAGGTGAAGAAGGAAGGACACTTGTCTTTTCCACCACTCTTTCATAATTTCTAGTGAGATTTTTTTGATTGTATCCTCTATATGGTGGATGTAGGTTTTGTTGTCTTCTTCTCACTCTCTCGTGTCTTCATTATAATTTTATTGTAGTTTTTTTTGTTTTCTTGTTCTAGATAATTTTAATATTGATTTTCTAATTTTCAGTTAAATCATTAATTCTATATAATATATTTGTTTCTTAGTGTTTTATAAAATTGATAAGTTAGTCCATGTCGTATTTCTATACAATTTAATTATAAAATCATGAGATTAGTCAATATCCTCTCAATCTTTTGGATTTTAATTTGTTCTATCATGTTTACTTGAATTTTAAATTTAGTCCCTAGAATATGTCATATTTATAGACTATGGAGTTATGTGGTTATTTCTGGTGCATTTTAGAATAAAAAATTCAATGGGGCAATAGTTAAAATTTTGTCTTAATATGAACAGTAATTGTAGTATTTTTCCTTAATTTGTACAATATAGTATTTTGGAAGTTGAAGGACAGCAACGTGAAAAGAAAGCAACAAATAACTAGTTTAGATACTGCAATTTTTATACTGTTTAGACACTAAACAATCATATTAGTCTATACAAAAACATCTATTATATGTAAATACATTGTCAATAATTATTTAGATGTCTAAAATTCACATTTAAGATATTTAGATACAGTATCCATGGTTACACCATGTGACTTATCATATAGATTTCTACAAAACTAACTCTTCCTCTCTTATCATTTATATGCTCTCCCAAAATTTGCCTATGTTAAACCTATTAAATTAAATATGTAAAAGAAATAAATGCATTAAAATTTAATGTGCATGTATTGCATCCGTTATGGGATTATGTTCCACTCAAATGCAATAAAGGGAAGCAACTCCTTTTCTCAACAATTTAGTCCATCTGTTTTGATTTTTTTTCCAGTCGTATTAGGTGGGATTGGGTAGAGTTGTTTTACTTTATTTATTAATAGTTTTTTTTGTTATTTTATCTTGTTAAGTATCTAATTTTTTTTTGTATCCTTAACTTTTTAAAGTAATTTATGGATTAGGGCACAACCTTGAGTTGTATTATATCCCTACCTAAGTGTTATATCAAAAATCATTATTGGAAATATTCATCTTCCTTGAAAAGATATGTAACTTACACAGGAGATCTTCCGATTGTGATTTTAAAGACTTTACATGGAAAAGAAATAACACAACCTCGAACGTCATTAGCAACGATGTTGAAAGAAACATAACAAAGTAGTCGTTATTAATGTTCATTTAGCAACAAACAGGAAATGGTTGTAATTGTTAATAAGAAAAGAGGATAAGATTATAGCACCAACAGAGACATTATTTGCTCATGTCAATTAATTCCAAAAAATATTATTTTTAATAAAATTATGACAACATTTAAATGGAGCTAAATACCAAAGACCACCCTATGGTCTACTAATACAATCCGTCAAGTCCTTATCGTCTAAAAGTTACACTAAAAACTCCTAGTGGTATCAAAATACACTCACCAAATATACTTCATCCCATTGTTAGGTTACCTTTGGAATATGCGTTCCTTTTATGGGAATGAGCCTGATTCTCTCAACATTTTTTCACATAAAAAATACATAAATTCCCTTGTATATAGTAAAATTTGAATTTATTATTCTTATTCGATTTGTATTCTTAAATATTCTTTCTCAATTTCATTTTATTTAAATTACTATAATAACATTTTACAAAGAATGATTTAATAAAGTCTGAGGTTTAAGCTCCCGGTTATACGGTAAGGATTGAAAAAGTATTTATAGAGGAACCATAATGTAATACAAAGAAAGATCTATAAATTCTCTCAAATCTTATAAATTTATATCAAAAAGAAATTCAAACATGCGTAATAAGGATTAAAATTCCTATAATGTCATTGTACCGTAGACATTCATAGCAAGAACAATGTTTATAGAACACCTTGTTGTTATATTAATATATATGACTTTCTGAAATAGTTAGAATCTTTATCACTTAGATTTTGAAAAAAATGTTGAAATATCAATCATGACACCTAATATAATTGACAATTTACATTGCTTGAGCTATGTAATGGTGAGGGGAGGAAATGATATTTTTGAGCATACATGGATCACAACACTAAAATATTAAATAAATAATTGAAGCACAAGGAGTTAGCTGGAAAACTCGATGTTATCCATGTTACTTTGTATAAAGCCTTGTAAACTATCCAGGCTGAATCCTAATCTGGTTCACCGATCTGATCTAAACATATTAAGTCTATATACCGTGACCGGTTAGCAAATGTGAAATATTTTTGTGCCAGTTCGGATCTTAGTTCTCATGCTTTGATATGGAACAATCAGAATCGAAAAAAGGTTATGATTTATTTTTATCTTCATTATACTTTTTATTTTCTATTAACCGAGTCCTTATAGTACAAACAAAAATGGTGACTGGTACCTACAACACTTGGTTCGAAATTGCTTGTGTGAACGTTGTGTAAAGTCTTTACATACAACTTTTTATTATCTTCATCAACCGAAGCATATACATACCAAAAAAACCAAGATTTTTGTGCTTCTTATATACGATACCAAATTTCAATTCTTTGTTTTCCAAAAAAGATAAAATCGATACTGGGTTGGCAAATGTACTTTAAATGACGGCACAAGAACTCTTTCACACTACCCATAAAAATTGCCTACGACATATAATATATTCAGCCCACCCATAGGTTCAGAGCACTTTAAACTTGTGTAGTCTTGTGTTTGACTTGTCTATAGTGATATTGCCCATGTAGTCGTGAACATGTTCAAGTACATTCAGAGGAACAATGTTTAAATTTTTTAGTAGGGAGGGGGGTTTGATCATCGGGAACCATAATTATATACTTAACAAGATTATCAATGTCGCATTCCCTATCACGATATAAAAACTAGATTATAATCGCAAAAGACTCAACGACCATCTTGCTTCACAAATAATTACAGAATGAAAAGAGTTATTCTAACCCACAAGGACCGAGTCTAGGCCAACTATCACAGAAAAACTTGGTAATTGCAACGAAATAATCAATATACTTAAAAGGCTACATTACACTTTAATTTCACGTACAAAAATCATAAGTATATTTATTAATAAACATATGTACTAGAACCAAATAAAACTGTATGAAATGGGTAAAATCCCATCAACATTAATAATGTTTGTGTGTTTCGATCTTAACAGGTAAAGGCTAATCTTCACTAAAACAGCTTCTGAGCACCAAACCAAAACACTCATAGATCACAAATAAGAGTTTCAATAAAATTAAAACACATCGGATGTCATATATGTTATAAGTTTTATTGACAATTGGCATAAACCTATCACAATATATAACTATTACGAGTTTTAATAACAATGGATAAAAACCAACAACAATCATCCCGATGTCAATATTAAAAGAAACATTAAAAACATTGCAAAACTGATGAAATAACATATAAAACTCCAGATTAGATGAACAAAAGAGACAAATAAATAGTTCAAACTGAAGAACAAATATGTTATGATGATTCTTATATTTAAGATAAAACAAAAATAAAAAATTGTTAAATACATGCTCGAAGGTTGTAAACAAGAAAATTTAAGGTTAAACATGTTGTTATAAACATAATTTACAAAAAAAAAACATAATACGCAAGCGAAATAAACATAAAGGAAAAAATAGAACAAAATTCAAACTTGGAAATCACGTGACGATCAAAAGCTCCATGATAGTGATGATTGCTTGAGCTTTAACCACCGTAAATAGTTGTCCTTTACTTAAGGATTAATGACTGTGATATGGTAGAACTTGAATTTTAAAAGTATATGGAGAAAAGATGAAGTTTGGAGTTCGAGTTCGTGTCATTTAGATAAATAATTAATCTTGAATGATTTTTTTACTGTAATTATCTTAAACTTTTTGCGAGGGGGTTGGTTCGTTTACATACTATACTATCCTTTGTGGTTTTTGTCCTTGTTCTGTTGTACATATATAAAATAAAAAACACCATATAAGATATGAAAAAAAAACTTATTTTGGTATTAACAAGACCACTTCCGTATGACATGTTTGAGAGACAAAACACATTATCTTTCCGGATGAGAGGCAAATTATCATGCATAGTAAAAATAATGCAACATCAGCTATGTGGTAGAGGAATTTGCAAAGTAAAGAGTTGGTCAACGATAAATAGTGTAGAGTAAAAATGTCGACTCCCATGTCAAAAATGTGGACTATAAAAAATTATTTAGTACTCATACCTGATATGAAATTAATTAAAGAGGTAGGTGAGTTCATCAATTCTACTTCTTTTAAAGTAAAAGTTTGTATTTTATCAACAGATATTATCTGAGAATGGGGAGCTGAAGGAGTTAGTGGAGTCTTAATTTTTCGCAAACAATTAAAATAGTAAGGTAGACAAAATATGCGTGGTTTTAGATATATACGGATGGATGCTTTTATTAAGAGAGCAAATAGGCTTTAATTTGGCGATTATTTTGGGATATGAATGGGGATTTTTTTATGCTGATTTACTGGCGTGAGTTAACTTGACTACTTCTAAGCACTATACGTTGGACTTAAGATAATCACAGAGATGCACATAGATTTTTGCAAGTGAGAATGGCCTATTATGGAGATATCTCACCAGTGTTAGGTTCGGTTCAACAACACTTAGAATAGTAATAGACAACCTTTAAGGGTTTATCAAGAATTCTATTAGCGACCATTAGTCTCAAATATGTGAAAAAAAAGACAATTGTATAAATTCAAATTCTAGTATTATAAATATTATTTTATTTTCTTTCAAATAAAAAACAAACTTGAACTTTGAAAAAAAATCAAAATTTTAATTGATGTATAACTATAGTGACAACCTACATAGTGTCGGGGGATGGGGTGTCTTCATAGCGCACCCTAATTTTACAATTTTTAAAATGTTTAATAAAAACCATTCAGACGCCTTATTCCGACACCTTCTCCTAAGTGTTATAAATTCACTCCCCTTACTCTTCACTAAATTTTAACATTCATCTAATTTTTTTTAATTTCTTTTATCATTTACTAGTTATAATATATTGACTTATACTAATTCAAAAAAAAAAACTAATATCGGAATTTATAGTGTAATTTTTTTTATATAGAAAGCCTTAGAACAACTTTTTTATAATATTGATACCAATATTACAATTAGGTCAAACAAATTTGAGGTCCCATTAGATATTTCTTACTCACCTCATCTTTTTTATTACCAAAGTACCCTTTGACATGTAGTATATAATGATGTAGGGAACTTAAATAAAAGAGTAATAAAATAGCTGAGAATAAATAATAGAATGAGGCAACTACGAAAACTAGGGTATTTGGGATTTCTTAGAGGGTGGTTGCCCAGACCTTTAGTTCTTAGAGGGTGGTTGCCCAGACCATTAGTTCAGTTTTTTTCCCATGATTTCTTCTATCAGAACCTTAAATTTAACAACCCTCATGGCCTCATTGCGACCAAAGTTCTAAGATTGTTGAACATGCCATTGCATTTAATTTTTTATTACTTTATTTTTGAGTTATATGAGAAAGATCTGACCTATATGGTGTGACAACCTACCTAATGTTTGTCGGTTTTCATCCATGACGTGGTTAAATATATCCTTTTGTTTTCAGATTTGATAAAATTAGTCCATATGTTTAGTCAAATATCAAGGCTGTGATGATTTTTTTTCTTTTAAAATTATTTATTTCTGAGCTATGTTATGAGTAGATTTAGATGATCCGACCCGTAACTTGGCGGGGCAACCTAATTGTTGGGTTTGCAGCCATGGCATGGTTAGACTCTTTATTTGCCTCCAATCATAACAGATCTGAGCCTCTATTAAATGTTGTACGGATATTGATTTAATTGTGTGAAATATTTCTCCTATGGGGGTTAAATATCTTTATATTATATCTTGGTTAGTTAGGAGACATATTCCAGATTTTGAAATCGAAATTTAGCAATATTGACTTTGGGTTTTTATTCTAATTCCATTGTTTCTTAATGTTTCACTAGTGTTTCTATTTTATATTAGCTTATTATGCATGTCTGTTTGCTTGTAAGTATATGTGGGAATTTCTGCATGTTTGGAAGGAATCTTGTATTTGAGTGAGCTGGAAATGCATTTGTTTTTGAGATATAATACAACCTAATTGCAGTAAAGGTAAAGAAGGAAGGAAATATTGTCTTTTCCACCACCTCTCTTTCACAATTTCTAGTGAGTTTTTTTCGATTGTATCCTCTATATGGTGGATGTACGCTTTGTTGTCTTCTTCTCACTCCCTCGTGTCTTCATTATAATTGTATTGTAATTATTTGTTCTAGATAATTTCAATATCGATTTTCTAATTTTCAGTAAAATTAGTAATTCTATATAATATATTTGTTTCTTACTGTTTTATAAAATTGTTAAGTTAGTCCATGTCGTATTTCTATACAATTAAATTATAAAATCATGAGATTAGTCAATATCCTCTCAAACTTTTGGATTTTAGTTTGTTCTATCATGTTTACTTGAATTTTAAATTTAGTCCCTAGAATATGTCATATTTATAGAATATGGAGTTATGTGGTTATTTTTGGTGCATTGTTGAATAAAAAATTCAATGGGGAAACAGTTAAAATTTGTGTTAATATGAACACTAATTGTAGTATTTTTCCTTAATTTGTACACTATAGTATTTTGGAAGTTGAAGGATAGCAAGGTGAAAAGAAAGGAACAAAAAACTAGTTTAGATACTGCAATTTCTATACTATTAATACACTAAAAAATCATATAGTCTATACAAAAACATCTATTATATGTAAATACATTTTCAAAAATCATTTAGATGTCTAATATTCACATTTAAGATATTCAGATACAGTATCCATGATATTCACTTATGATCTAGATTTTTACAAAACTAACTCTTCCTCTCACTTCCTCTCTTATCATTTACACGCTCTCCCAAAATTTGCCTATGTTAAACATATTAAATTAAATATGTAAAAGGAATAAATGCATAAAAATTTAATGTGCATGTATTGCATCCGTTATGCGAGTTATGTTCCACTCAAATGCAATAAAGGGAAGCAACTCATTTTCTCAACCATTTAGTTCATGTGTTTGATTTTTTTCCAGTCGTATTAGGTGGGATTGCGCTGGGTTGTTTCACTTTATTTATTAATAGTTTTTTTTGTTATTTTATATTGTTAAGTATCTAATTTTTTTTATTTTGTGTTTTGTATCCTTAACTTTTTAAAGTAATTTATGGATTATGGCACAACCTTGAGTTGCATTATATCCCTACCTAAGTGTTATATCAAAAATCATTATTGGGAATATTCATCTTCCTTGAAAAGATATGTAACTTACACATGAGATCTTCTGATTGTGATTATAAAGACTTTACATGGACAAGAAATAACTCAACCTCGAACGTCATTAGCAACGATGTTGAAAGCAACATAAGAAAGTAGTCGTTGTTAAAGTTCATTTAGCAACAAGCTGGAAATGGTTGTCATTGTTAATAAGAAAAGAGGATAATATTATAGCATCAACGGTGACATTATTTGCTCAAGTCAATTAATTCCAAAAAATATTATTTTTAATAAAATTATGACAACATTTAAATGGAGCTAAATACCAAAGACCACCCTATGGTCTACTAATACAATCCGCCAAGTACTTATCGTCTAAAAATTACACTAAGAACTCCTAGTGGTGTCAAAATACACTCAACAAATATACTTCATCCCATTGTTAGGTTACCTTTGGCATATGCATTCCTTTTATGTGAATGAGCCAGATTCTCTCAACATTTTTCCGCATAAAAAATACGTAAATTCCCTTGTATATATTAAAATTTGTATTTATTATTCTTATTCAATTTGTGTTCTTAAATATTATTTCTCAATTTCATTTTATTCAAATTACTATTATATCATTTTACAATGAATGATTAAATAAAGTCTGAGCTTTAAGCTCCCGTTATAAGGTAAGGATTGAAAAAGTGCTTATAAAGGAACCATAATGTAATACAAAGAAAGATCTATAAATCCTCTCAAATCTTATATATTTATATCCCAAACATGTGTAATATGGTTTAAAATTCCTATAATGTCATTGTACCGTAAACATTCATAGCAAGAACAATGTTTATATAACACCTTGTTGTTATATTAATATATATGACTTTGTGAAATAGTTAGAATCCTTATCACTTATATTTTGAAAAAATGTTGAAATATCAATCATGACACCTAATATAATTAACAATTTACATTGCTTGAGCTATGGAATGGTGAGGGGAAGAAAAGATATTTTTGAGCATACATGGATCACAACACTAAAATATTAAATAAATATTTGAAGCACAAGGAGTTACCTGGCAAACTCGATGTTATCCACGTTACTTTGTATAAAGCCTTGTAAACTATTCATGCTGAATCCTAATCTGGTTCACCGATCTGATCTAATCATATTAAGTCATTATACTTTGTATTTTCTATAAACAGAGTCCTTATAGTAAAAACAAAAAAGGGCTTCAGTAGACCGGACTGGTACCTACGGTGCTATTAAATATTTTTTTGGTTCGAAAAAATAGCTTGTGTGAACGTTGTTGAAAGTATTTACATACAACTTTTTATTACCTTAATTAACCGAAGCATATACATACCAACAAAAACCAAGATTTTTGTGCTTCTTATATACGATACCAAATTTCAATTATTTGTTTTCCAAAAAAGATAAAATCGATACCGGGTTTGCATATGTACTTTAAATGACGGCACAAGAAATCTTTTACACTACCCATAAAACTGACTACGACCTATAATATATTCAGCCCACCCATAGTTTCGGAGCACTTTAAACTTGTGTAGTCTTGTGTTTGACTTGTCTATAGTGACATTTCCCATGTAGTCCTGAACATATTCAAGTACATTAAGAGGAACAATGTTTAAATTTTGTAATAGGGACTGGGGTTTGATCATCAGGAACCATAATTATATACTTAACAAGAATATCAATGTCGCATTCCCTATCATGATTATAAAACTAAATTATAATCGCAAAATCAGACTCAACGAACATCTTGCATCACAAATAATTACCAAACGGAAAGAGTTATTCTAACCCACAAGGACCGAGTCTAGGCCAACTATCTCAGACAAACTTGGTAATTGCAACAAAATAATCAATATACTTAAAAGGCTACATAACACTTTAATCCCACGTACAAAAATCATAAATGACTGGCAATATTTTACGCAACCGCATCAAAATAAGAACAATATTTATTAATAAACTTATGTACTAAAACTAAATAAAACTGTATGAAATGGGTAGAAACCCATCAACATTATTAATGTTTGCGTGTTTCGATCTGAACAGGTAAAAGATTATATTCACTAAAACAACTTCGTAGCACCAAACAAAAACACTCATAGATCACAAATAAGAGTGTCAATGAAAATAAACACATCGGACGTCATATATGTTATAAGTTTTAATGACAATTGGCATAAACCTATCACAATATATAACTATTACGAGTTTAAATAACAATGGATAAAAACCAACAACACTCATTCTGATGTCAATATTAAAAGCGACATAAAAAACATTGCGAAACTGATGAAATAACATAATAAAACTCCAGATTACATGAACAAAAAAGTCAAATAAATAGTTCAAACTGAAGAACAAATATGTTATTATGATTCTTATATCTAAGATAAAACAAAAATAAAAAATTGTTAAATACATGCTCGAAGGTTGTAAACAAGAAAATTTAAGGTTAAACATACTGTTATAAACATAATTTACAAATGAAAAACATAATACGCAAGCGAAAAATATACATAAAGGAAAAAATAGAACAAAATTCAAACTTGGAAATCACGTGACGATCAAAAGCTCCATGACAGTGATGATTGCTTGAGCTTTAACGACCGTAAATAATTGTCCTCTACTTAAGGATTAATGAATGTGATATGGTAGAACTTGAATTTCAAAAATGTATGGAGAGAAGATGAAGTTTGGAGTTCGAGTTCGTGTCATTTAGCTAAATAATCAATCTTGAATGATTTTTTACTGTAATGATCTTAAACTTTTTGTGACTGGGTTGGTTCGTTTACGTCCTATACTTTCCTTTGTGGTTTTTGTCCTTGTTCTGTTGTACAGATATAAAATAAAAAACACCATATAATATATGTAACAACAAAAATATACTTATTTCAGAATTAACAAGACCACTTCCGTATGACAGGCTTGGGAGACAAAACACATTAACTACTCAGATGAGGGGATAATTAGCGTGCATGGTAAAAATAACGCAACATCAGGTATGTGGTGGAGGAATCTGCAAAGCGAATAGTTGGTCAACGATATATAGTGTAGAGTAAATATGTCAGACTTCCATGTTAAATATGTTGACTATACAAAATTATTTAGTATTCAAACCTGATATGAAATTGATTAAAGAAGTAGGTGAGTTCATTAATTCTAGTTCTTTTAAAGTGAAAGTCCGTATTTTACCAAGAGATTTTATCCGAGAATGGGGAGCAAAAGGAGATGGTAGAGTCGTAATTTCCGCAAACAATTAAGGTAGTAAGATAGACAAAATATGCGTGGTTTTAGATTTATACTTATGGATGCTTTTATTAAGTGAGCAAATAGACTTTAATTTGGGGATTATTTTGGGATATGAATGGGGATTTTTTTATGCTGATTTACTGGCGCGAGTGAACTTGACTAGTTATAATATATTGACTTATACTAATTCCAAAAAAAAAGTTAATATCAGAATTTATAGTGTAATTGTTTTTAATATAGGAGACCTTAGAACAATTTTTTTATAATATTGATACCTATATTACAATTAGGTCAAACAAATTCCAGGTCCCATTAGATAGTTCTTACTCATCTCATCTTTTCAATTACCAAATTACCCTTTGATATGTAGTATATAATGATGTAGGGAAGTTAAATAAAAGAGTAATAAAATAGCTCAGAATAAATAATAGAATGCGGCAACTAGGGTTTTTGGGATTTCTTAGAGGGTGGTTGCCCAAACCTTTTGTTCTGTTTTTTGTTTATGATTTCTTCCATCAGAACCCTAAATTTAACAACCCTCATGGCCTCATTGCGATGCCAAAGTTCTGAGATCGTTGAACATTATATTACATTTAATTTTTTATTACTTTATTTTTGAGTTATATGAGAAACATCTGACCTATATGGTGTGACAACCTACATAATGTTTGTGGGTTTTTCAGCCGTGGTTAAATCTTTATATTATCCTTTGTTTTCAGATTTGATACGACTAGTCCCTATGTTTAGTCAAATATCGAGGCTGTGATGATTATTTTCCTTTTAAAATTATTTATTTCTGAGTTGTTTTATGAGTAGATTTAGATGATCCGTAACTTGGCGGGGCAACCTAATTGTTAGATTTTTAGCCATGGCATGGTTAGACTCTTAATTTGTCTCCAATCATAACAGATCCGAGCCTAGCCTCTATTAAAAGTTGTATGAATATTGATTTAATTGTGTTAAATATTTCTCCTATGTGGGTTAAATATCTTTATATTATATCTTGGTTAGGTAGGAGACATATTCCAAATTTTTAAATCGAAATTTAGCACTATTGACTTTGGGTTCTTAATCTAATTCCATTTTTTCTTAATATTTTACTAGTTTTTCTATTTTATATTAGCTTATTATGGGTGTATGTTTGCTACTAAGTATAGGTGGGAGTTTATGCATGTTTGAAAGGAATCTTGTATTTGAGTGAGCTGGAAATGCATTTGTTTTTGAGATAGAATACAACCTAATTGCAGTAAAGGTGAACAAGGAAGGAAAACTTGTCTTTTCCACCTCTCTTTCACAATTTCTAGTGAGATTTTTTCGATTGTATCATCTATATGGTGGATGTAGGCTTTGTTTTCTTCTTCTCACTCTCTCGTGTCTTCATTTTAATTTTATTGTAAATTTTTTGTTTTCTTGTTCTAGAAAATTTCAATATTGATTTTCTAATTTTCAGTTAAATCATTAATTCTATATAATATATTTGTTTCTTAGTGTTTTATAAAATTGTTAAGTTAGTCCATGTCGTATTTACATACAATTTATAGACTATGGAGTTATGTGGTTATTTCTGGTGCATTTTAAAATAAAAAATTCAATGGGGCAACAGTTAAAATTTGTGTTAATATGAACACTAATTGTAGTATTTTTCCTTAATTTGTACACTATAGTATTTTGGAAGTTGAAGGACAAGGTGAAAAGAAAGCAACAAATAACTAGTTTAGATACTGCAATTTCTATACTGTTTAGACACTAAACAATCATATAGTCTATACAAAAACATATATTATATGTAAATACATTGTCAACAATTATTTAGACGTCTAAAATTAATATTTAAGATATTCAGATATAGTATCAATGATAACACCATGTCACTTATCATCTGGATCTCTACAAAACTAACTCTTCCTCTCTTGACATTTACACGCTCTCCCAGAATTTTCCTATGTTAAACCTATTAAATTAAATATGTAAAAGAAATAAATTCATTAAAATTTAATGTGCATGTATTGCATATGTTATGGGAGTTATGTTCCACTCAAATGCAATAAAGGGAAGCAACTCGTTTTCTCCACCATTTAGTCCATGTGTTTGATTTTTTTTCTAGTCGTATTAGGTGGGATTGGGCTGAGTTGTTTCACTTTTTTTTTTGTTATTTTATCTTGTTAAGTATATAATTTTTTTATTTTGTATTTTGTATCCTTAACTTTTTAAAGTAATTTATGGATTATGGCACAACCTTGAGTTGCATTATATCCCTACCTAAGTTGTAATATCAAAAATCATTTATGGAAATATTCATCTTCCTTGAAAAGATATGTAACTTACACATGAGATCTTCTGACTGTGATTATAAATACTTTACATGGACAAGAAATAACACAACCTCGAACGTCATTAGCAACGATGTTGAAAGCAACATAACAAAGTAGTCGTTGTTAAAGTTTATTTAGCAACAAGCTGGAAATGGTTGTCATTGTTAATAAGAAAAGAGGATAATATTATAGCATCAAAGGAGAAATTCTTTGCTCATGTCAATTAATTCCAAAAAATATTATTTTTAATAAAATTATGACAACAGTAATGACTGGTCATCGCCAGTGATATCTAATAATATAAATGGATCTAAATACCATACTAATACAATCCGACAAGTCCTTATCGTCTAAAAATTACCCTAAGAACTCCTATTGGTATCAAAATAAACTCACCAAATATGCGTTCCTTTTATGTGAATGAGCCTGATTCTCTCAACATTTTTCCGCGTAAAAAATATATAAATTCCCTTGTATATATATTAAAATTTGTACTTGTTATTCTTATTCGATTTGTGTTCTTAATTATTCTTTCTCAATTTCATTTTATTTAAGTTACTATTATAACCTTTTCCAATGAAAGATAAAATAAAGTCTGAGCTTTAAGCTCCAGTTATACGGTAAGGATTGAAAGAGTGCTTATAGAGGAACCATAATGTAATACAAAGAAAGATCTATAAATTCTCTCAAATCTTATATATTTATGTCAAAACAAAATTCAGACATGTGTAATAAGGTTTAAAATTCCTACAACGTCATTGTACCATAGACATTCATAGCAAGAACAGTGTTTATAGAACACCTTGTTGTTATATTAATATATATGATTTCTGAAATAGTTAGAATCTTTATCACTTATATTTTGAAAAAAATGTTGAAGTATAAATCATGACACCTAATATAATTGACAATTTACATTGCTTGAGCTATGCAATTGTGAGGGGAGGAAATGGTATTTTTTAGCATACATGGATCACAACACTAAAATATTAAATCAATAATTGAAGCACAAGGAGTTAGCTTGCAACCTCGATGTTATCCACGTTACTTTGTATAAAGCCTTGTAAACTATCCAGGTTGAATCCTAATTTTTTGTTCACCTATGTGATCTAAACATAATAAGTCCATATACCGTGACCAATTAGCAAATGTGAAATATTTTTGGGCAAGTTCGGATCTTAGTTCTCATGCTTTGATATGGAACAATCAGAATCGAAAAAGGGTTACGATTCATGTTTTCTTAATTATACTTTGTATTTTCTATAAACCGAGTCCTTATAGTGCAAACAAAAAAGGGCTTCAGTAGACCGGACTGATACCTACGGGTGCTATTAAATTTTTTATTTTGGTTCTAAATTGCTTGTGTGAACGTTGTTGAAAGTATTTACATACAACTTTTTATTAACTTAATCAACCAAAGCATATTCATACCAACAGAAACAAAGATCTTTGTGTTGTCTTATATACGATACCAAATTTCAATTCTTTGGTTTCCAAAAAAGATAAAATCGATACCAGGTTTGCATATATACTTTAAATGACGGCACAAGAATTCTTTCACACAATCCATAAAAACTGTCTACGATCTATAATATATTCAGCCCACCCATAGTTTCAGAGCACTTTAAACTTGTGTAGTCTTGTGTTTGACTTGTCTATAGTGATATTGCCCATGTAGTCGTGAACATGTTCAAGTACATTCAGAGGAACAATGTTTAAATTTTTTAGTACGGAGGGGGAGGGGTTAACGACCATCACAAAAATTACCGAACGGAAAGAGTTATTCTAACCCACAAGGACCGAGTCTAAGACAACTATCTCAAAAAAACTTGGTTATTGCAACGAAATGATCAATATACTTAAAAGGCTACACAACACATTAATCCCACGTAAAAAAATCAAAAATGACTGGCAATATTTTATGCAACCGCATCAATATAAGAACAATATTTATTAATAAACTTATGTACTAAAACTAAATAAAACTGTATGAAATGGGTAAAAACCCATCAACATTAATAATGTTTGCGTGTTTCGATCTGAACAGGTAATAGATTATCTTCACTAAAACAACTTCGTAGCACCAAACAAAAACACTCATAGATCACAAATAAGAGTGTCAATGAAAATAAACACATCGGACGTCGTATATGTTATAAGTTTTAATGACAATTGGCATAAACATATCACAATATATAACTTTACGAGTTTAAATAACAATGGATAAAAACCAACAACACTGATTCTGATGTCAATATTAAAAGCGACATAAAAAACATTGCGAAACTGATGAAATAACATAATAAAACTCCAGATTAGATGAACAAAAAAGTCAAATAAATAGTTCAAACTGAAGAACAAATATGTTATTATGATTCTTATATCTAAGATAAAACAAAAATAAAAAATTGTTAAATACATGCTCGAAGGTTGTAAACAATAAAATTTAAGGTTAAACATGTTGTTATAAACATAATTTACAAAAAAAAAACATAATACGCAAGAGAAAAATAAACATAAAGGAAAAAATAGAACAAAATTCAAACTTGGAAATCACGTGACGATCAAAAGATCCATGATAGTGATGATTGCTTGAGCTTTAACGACCGTAAATAGTTGTCCTCTACTTAAGGATTAACGACTGTGATATGGTAGAACTTGAATTTCAAAAATGTATGGAGAGAAGATGAAGTTTGGAGTTCGAGTTCGTGTAATTTAGCTAATAATTAATCTTGAATGATTTTTTACTGTATTGATCTTAAACTTTTTGAGAGTGGGTTGGTTCGTTTACATCCTATACTTTACTTTGTGGTTTTTGTCCTTGTTCTGTTGTACATGTATAAAATATAAAACACCATATAAGATATGAAAAAAAACATATTTCGGTATTAACAAGACCACTTCCGGATGACATGTTTGGGAGACAAAACACATTACCTTTCCGGATGAGAGGCAAATTATCATGCATAGTAAAAATAATGTAACATCAGCTATGTGGTAGTGGAATTTGTAAAGTAAAGAGTTGGTCAATGATATATAGTGTAGAGTAAAAATGTCGACTTCCATGTCAAAAATGTGGATTATACAAAATTATTTAGTATACAAACCTGATATGAAAATAATTAAAGATATAGGTGAGTTCATCAATTCTAGTTCTTTTAAAGTGAAAGTTCGTATTTTATCAACATATTTTATCCGAGAATGGGGAGCTGAAGGAGTTAGTGGAGTCTTAATTTTTCGCAAACAATTAAAATAGTAAGGTAGACAAAATATGCGTGGTTTTAGATCTATACGGATGGATGCTTTAATTAAGCGAGCAAATAAGCTTTAATTTGGGATATGAATGGGGATTTTTTTATGTTAATTTACTGGCGTGAGTGAAATTGACTACTTCTAAGCACTATATATTGGAGTTAAGATAATCACAGAGATTCACATAGATTTTTGCAAGTGAGACTGGCCTATTATGGAGATATCTCACCAGAGTTAGGTTCGGTTCAACAACCCTTAGAATAGTAATAGACAACCTTTAAGGGTTTATCAAGAATTCTATTACCGACCATTAGTCTCAAATATGTGAGAAAAAAGACAATTGTATAAATTCAAATTCTAGTATTATAAATATTATTTTCTTTTCTTTCAAATAAAAAACAAACTTGAACTGTGAAAAAAAATCAAAATATTAATTGATGTATAACTATAGTGACAACCTACATAGTGTCGGGGGAGGGGGTGTCTTCATAGCGCACCCTAATTTTACAATTTTTAAAATGTTTAATAAAAACCATTCTAACGCCTTATTCTGACACCTTCTCCTAAGTGTTATAAATTCACTCCCCTCACTCTTCACTAAATTTTAAAATTCATCTAATTATTTTTAATCTCTTTTATCATTTACTAGTTATAATATATAGACTTATAATAATTCAAAAAAAACTAATATCGGAATTTATAGTGTAATTTTTTTATATAGAAAGCCTTAGAACAAATTTTTTATAATATTGATACCTATATTACAATTAGGTCAAACAAATTCGAGGTCCCATTAGATATTTCTTACTCACCTCATATTTTCTATTACCAAATTACTCTTTGACATGTAGTATATAATGATGTAGGGAACTTAAATAAAAGAGTAATAAAATAGCTGAGAATAAATAATAGAATGAGGCAACTACGGCAATTAGGGTATTTGGGATTTCTTAGAGGGTGGTTACCCACACATTTAGTTCTGTTTTTTGCCTATGATTTCTTCTATTAGAACCCTAAATTTAACAACCCTCATGGCCTCATTGCGACCTAAGTTCTAAGATTGTTGAACATGCCATTGCATTTAATTTTTTATTACTTTATTTTTGAGTTATATGTAAAGATCTGACCTATATGGTGTGACAACCTACCTAATGTTTGTGGGTTTTCATCCATGACGTGGTTAAATCTATCCTTTTGTTTTGAGATTTGATAAAATTAGTCCATATGTTTAGTCAAATATCGAGGTTGTGATGATTTTTTTCTTTTAAAATTATTTTTTTCTGAGCTATTTTATGAGTTGATTTAGATGATCCGACCAATAACTTGGCGGGGCAACCTAATTGTTGGGTTTGCAGCCTTGGTGTGGTTAGACTCTTTATTTGCCTCCAATCATAACAGATCTGAGCCTCTATTAAAAGTTGTACGGATATTAATTTAATGGTGTTAAATATTTCTCCTATGGGGGTTAAATATCTTTATATTATATCTTGGTTAGCTAGGAGACATATTCCAGATTTTTAAATCAAATTTTAGCACTATTGACTTTGGGTTTTTTAATCTAATTCCATTGTTTCTTAATGTTTCACTAGTGTTTCTGTTTTATATTAGCTTATTATGCCTGTCTGTTTGCTTGTAAGTATATGTGAGAATTTCTGCATGTTTGGAAGGAATCTTGTATTTGAGTGAGCTGGAAATTCATTTGTTTTTGAGATAGAATACAACCTAATTGCAGTAAAGGTGAAGAAGGAAGGAAAAATTGTCTTTTCCACCTCTCTTTCACAATTTTTAGTGAGATTTTTTCGATTGTATCCTCTATATGGTTGATGTACGCTTTGTTATCTTCTTCTCACTCCCTCGTGTCTTCATTATAATTTTATTGAATTTTTTTTGTTTTCTTGTTCTAGATAATTTCAATATTGGTTTTCTAATTTTTAGTAAAATCATTAATTCTATATAATATTTTTGTTTCTTAGTGTATTATAAAATTGTTAAGTTAGTCCATGTCGTATTTCCATACAATTTAATTATAAAATTATGAGATTAGTCAATATCCTCTCAAACTTGTGGATTTTAGTTTGTTCTATCATGTTTACTTGAATTTTAAATTTAGTCCCTAGAATATGTCATATTTATAGAATATGGAGTTATGTGGTTATTTCTGCTGCATTTTAGAATAAAAAATTCAATGGGGCAACCGTTAAAATTTGTGTTAATATGAACACTAATTGTAGTATTTTTCCTTAATTTGTACACTATAGTATTTTGGAAGTTGAAGGACAACAACAAAAAACTAGTTTAGATACTGCAATTTCTATACTGTTTAGACACTAAAAAATCATATAGTCTATACAAAAACATCTATTATATGTAAATACATTATCAAAAATTATTTAGATGTGTAAACTTTACATTTAAGATATTCAGATACAGTATCTAAGATATTCACTTATGATCTAGATTTCTACAAAACTAACTCTTCCTCTCACTTCCTCTCTTATCATTTACACCCTCTCCAAAAAATTTCCTATCTTAAACCTAATAAATTATATATGTAAAAGGAATAAATGCATAAAAATTTAATGTGCATGTATTGCATCCGTTATGCGAGTTATGTTCCACTCAAATGCAATAAAGGGAAGCAACTCGTTTTCTCCACCATTTAGTTAATGTGTTTGATTTTTTTTTCCACGTCGTGTTAGGTGGGATTGGGTTGAGTTGTTTCACTTTATTTATTAATAGTTTTTTTTTATTATATCTTGTTAAGTATCTAATTTGTTTATTTTATTTTGTATCCTTAACTTTTTAAAGTAATTTATGGATTATGGCACAACCTTGAGTTGCATTATATCCCTACCTAAGTATTATATCAAAAATGATTATTGGAAATATTCATCTTCCTTGAAAAGATATGTAACTTACACATGAGATCTTCCGATTGTGATTATAAAGACTTTACATGGACATGAAATAACACAACCTCGAACGTCATTAGCAACGATGTTGAAAGCAACATAACAAAGTAGTCGTTGTTAAAGTTCATTTAGCAACAAGCTGGAAATGGTTGTCATTGTTAATTAGAAAAGAGGATGATATTATAGCACCAACGGAGACATTATTTTCTCATGTCAATTAATTCCAAAAAATATTATTTTTAATAAAATTCTGACGATATATAAACAGAGCTAAATACCGAAGACCACCCTGTGGTCTACTAATACAATCCGCCAAGTACCTATCGTCTAAAAATTACACTAAGAACTCCTAGTGGTATCAAAATACAGTCACCAAATATACTTCATCCCATTGTTAGATTACCTTTGGCATATGCGTTCCTTTTATTTGAATGAGCCTGATTCTCTCAATATTTTTCCACATAAAAAAAACATAAATTCCCTTGTAGATATTAAAATATGTAATTATTATTCTTATTCGATTAGTGTTCTTAGATATTCTTTCTCAATTTCATTTAATTTAAATTACTATTATAACATTATACAAAGAATGATTTAATAAAGTCTGAGAGTATTGAAAAAGTGCTTATAGAGGAACCATAATGTTATACAAAGAAAGATCTATAAATTCTCTCAAATCTTATATATTTATATCAAGAAGAAATTCAAACATGTGTAATAAGGTTTAAAATTTCTATAATGTCATTGTACCGTAGACATTCATAGCAAGAACAATGTTTATAGAACACCTTGTTGTCATATTAATATATATGACTTTCTGAAATAGTTAGAATCTTTATCACTTATATTTTGAAAAAAATGTTGAAAATTCAATCATGACAATTAATACAATTGACAATTTACATTGCTTGAGCTATGGAATGGTGAGGGGAGGAAATGATATTTTTGAGCATACATGGATCACAACACTAAAATATTAAATCAATAATTGAAGCACAATGAGTTAGCTTGCAAACTCGATGTTATCCATGTTACTTTGTATAAATCCTTGTCAACTATCCAGGTTGAATCCTAATCTGGTTCGCAGATCTGATCTAAACATATTAAGTCCATATACCGTGACTGGTTAGCAAATGTGAAATATTTTTTGGCAAGTTCGGATCTTAGTTCTCATGCTTTGATATGGAACAATCAGAATCGAAAAAAGTTTACGATTCATGTTTTTCTTCATTATACTTTGTATTTTCTATAAACCGAGTCCTTATAGTAAAAACAAAAAAGGTCTTCAGTAGACATGGTACCTACGGCGCTATTAAATTATTTGATTTGGTTCGAAATTTCTTGTGTGAACGTTGTTGAAAGTCTTTACATACGACTTTTTATTACCTTAATCAACCGAAGCATATACATACCAACAAAAACCAAGATTTTTGTGCTTCTGATATACGATACCAATTTTAAAATTCTTTTTTTTCCAAAAAAGATAAAATCGATACCGGGTTTGCATATGTACTTTAAATGACGGCACACGAACTCTTTCACACCACCCATAAAAACTGACTACGACCTATAATATGTTCAGCACACCCATAGTCTCAGAGCACTTTAAACTTGTGTAGTCTTGTGTTTGACTTGTCTATAGTGACATTGCCCATGTAGTCGTGAACATGTTCAAGTATATTCAGAGGAACACTGTTTAAATTTTTTAGTACGTAGGGGGGGTTTGATCATCGGGAACCTTAATTATATATTTAACAAGAATATCAATGTCGCATTCCCTATCACGATTAAAAAACTAGATTATGATCGCAAAATCAGACTCAATGACCATCTAACATCACAAATAATTACCGAACGCAAAGTGTTATTCTAACCCACAAGGACCGAGTCTAGGCCAACTATCTCAGAAAAACTTGGTAATCGCAACGAAATAATAAATATACTTAAAAGGCTACATAAAACTTTAATCCCACGTACAAAAATCATAAATGACTGGCAATATTTTATAGAACCGCGTCAAAATAAGAACAATATTTATTAATAAACATATGTACTAAAACCAAATAAAACTGTATGAAATGGGTAAAAACCCATCAACATTAATAATGTTTGTGTGTTTCGATCTGAACAAGTAAAAGCTTATCTTCACTAAAACGGCTTCGGAGCACCAAACAAAAACACTCATAGATCACAAATAAGAGTGTCAATGAAAATAAAACACATCAGACGTCATATATGTTATAAGTTTTAATGACAATTGGCATAAACCTATCACAATATATAAATATTATGAGTTTAAATAACAATGTATAAAAACCAACAACACTCATTCTGATGTCAATATTAAATGAAACATAAAAAACATTGCGAAACTGATGAAATAACATATAAAACTCCAGATTAGATGAACAAAAGATACAAATAAATAGTTCAAACTGAAGAACAAATATGTTATGATGATTCTTATATCTAAGATAAAACAAAAATAAATTTTTTTTAAAAACATGCTTGAAGGTTGTAAACAAGAAAATTTAAGGTTAAACATTCTATTATAAACATAATTTACAAAAAAAATTATACGCAAGCGAAAAATAAACATAAAGGTAAATATAGAACAAAATTCACACTTGGAAATCACGTGACGATCAAAAGCTCCATGATAATTATAATTGCTTGAGTTTTAACGACCGTAAATAGTTGTCCTCTACTTAAGGATTAATGACTGTGATATGGTAGAACTTGAATTTCAAAAATGTATGGCGAGAAGATGAAGTTTGGAGTTCGAGTTCGTGTCATGTAGCTAAATAATTAATCTTGAATGATTTTTTACTGTAATGATCTTAAACTTTTTGTGAGTGGGTTGGTTCGTTTACGTCCTATACTTTCCTTTGTGGTTTTTGTCCTTGTTCTGTTGTACATATATAAAATAAAAAACACAATATAATATATGTAACAACAAAAATATACTTATTTCAAAATTAACAAGACCACTTCCGTATGACAGGCTTGGGAGACAAAACACATTAACTTCTCAGATGAGGGGGTAATTTGCGTGCATGGTAAAAATAACGCGACATCAGGTATGTGGTTGAGGAATTTGCAAAGCAAATAGTTGGTCAACTATATATAGTGTAGAGTAAATATGTAGACTTCTATGTCAAATATGTTGACTATACAAAATTATTTAGTATTCAAACCTGATATGAAATTGATTAAAGAAGTAGGTGAGTTCATCATTCTAGTTCTTTTAAAGTGAAAGTTCGTATTTTATCAAGATATTTTATCCGAGAATGGGGAGCTAAAGGAGATGGTAGAGTCGTAATTTCCGCAAACAATTAAAATAGTAAGATAGACAAAATATGCGTGGTTTTAGATTTATACGGATGGATGCTTTTATTAAGCGAGCAAATAGGCTTTAATTTGGGGATTATTTTAGGATATGAATGGGGATTTTTTTATGCTGATTTACTGGTGCAAGTGAACTTGACTAGTTCTAAGCACTTTACATTGGACTTAAGATAATCACAGAGATGCACATATATTTTTGCAAGTGAGACTGGCCTGTAAGAGTTAGACATTGTGAAGAATGTTGTGAACTTTAGGATTTAGATCGTGCACCCGAGCGAGATTTTGGGGTTATAGGGTTGAAATATGAACTTTATGTTGTGTCAAACATACCCATAGAGGAAAATACAACTATGAATTTATCAGCTTCCTAAGGAATGAGCACTTCCGGATATGAGATTAGTGCAATACCCTCTGGAAAATTTATGGAGATATCTCACCAGAGTTAGGTTCGGTTTAACAACACTTAGAATAGTAATAGACAACCTTTAAGGGTTTATCAAGACTTCTATTACCGACCATTAGTCTCAAATATGTGAAATAAATGACAATTGTATAAATTCAAATTCTAGTATTATAAATATTATATTTTTTTTTTCAAATAAACAACAAACTTGAACTTTGAAAAAAATCCAAAATATTAATTGAAGTATAACCATAGTGACAACCTACATAGTGCCGGGGGAGGGGGTGTCTTCATAGCGCACCCTAATTTTACAATTTTTAAAATGTTTAATAAAAATCAATCTGACGCCTTATTCCGACACCTTCTCCTAAGTGTTATAAATTCACTCCCTTCACACTTCACTAAATTTTAAAATTCATCTCATTATTTTTACTTTCTTTTATCATTTACTAGTTATAATATATTTACATATACTAATTCATAAAAAAAGTTAATATTGAATTTATAGTGTAATTGTTTTTAATATAGGAGCCCTTAGAATAATTTTTTTGTAATATTGATACCTATATTACAATTAGGTCAAACAAATTCCAGGTCCCATTAGATATTTCTTACTCATCTCATCTTTTCAATTACCAAATTACCCTTTGATATGTAGTATATAATGATGCAGGGAACTTAAATAAAAGAGTAATAAAATAGCTCAGAATAAATAATAGAATGAGGCAACTACGGCAACTAGGGTTTTTGGGATTTCTTAGAGGGTGGTTGCCCAAACCTTTTGTTCTGTTTTTTGCCCATGATTTCTTCCATCAAACCCTAAATTTAAGAACCCTCATGTCCTCATTGCGATGCCAAAGTTCTGAGATCGTTGAACATTACATTACATTTAATTTTCTATTACTTTATTTTTGAGTTATATGAGAAAGATCTAGCCTATATGGTGTGACAACCTACCTAATGTTTGTGGGTTTTCAGCCATGACGTTATTAAATCTTTATATTATCCTTTTGTTTTCAGATTTGATTCAATTAGTCCCTATGCTTAGTAAAATATCGAGGCTGTGATGATTTTTTTTCTATTACAATTATTTATTTCTGAGCTATTTTGTGAGTAGATTTTAGATGATCCGACCCGTAACTTGGCGGGGTAACCTAATTGTTGGGTTTGCAGCCATGGCGTGGTTAGACTCTTTATTTGCCTCCAATCATAACAGATCTGAGCCTCTATTAAAAGTTGTATGAATATTGATTTAATAGTGTTAAATATTTCTCCTATGGGGGTTAAATATCTTTATATTATATCTTGGTTAGCTAGGAGACATATTCCAGATTTTTATATAAAAATTTAGCACTATTGTCTTTGGGTTCGAATTACATTGTTTCTTAATGTTTCACTAATGTTTCTGTTTTATATTAGCTTATTATAAGTGTCTGTTTGCTTCAAAGTATAGGTGGGAATTTCTGCATGTTTAGATGGAATCTTGTATTTGAGTGAGCTGGAAATGCATTTGTTTTTGAGATAGAATACAACTTAATTGCAGTAAAGGTGAACAAGGAATGAAAACTTGTTTTCCACCTCTCTTTCACAATTTCTAGTGAGACTTTTTCGACTGTATCCTTTATATGGTGGATGTAGGCTTTGTTGTCTTCTTCTCACTCCCTCTTGTCTTCATTATAATTTTATTGTAAATTTTTTGTTTTCTTGTTCTAGATAATTTCAATATTGATTTTCTAATTTTCAGTTAAATCATTAATTCTATATAATATATTTGTTTCTTAGAGTTTTATTAAATTGGTAAGTTAGTCCATGTCGTATTTCCATACAATTTATAGACTATGGAGTTATGTGGTTATTTCGAGTGCATTTTAGAATAAAAAATTCAATTTGGGGCAACAGTTACAATTTGTGTTAATATGAACACTAATTGTAGTATATTTCCTTAATTTGTACACTATAGTATTTTGGAAGTTGAAGGACAGCAAGGTGAAAAGAAAGCAACAAATAACTAGTTTAGATACTGCAATTTCTATACTGTTTAGACATTAAACAATCATATAGTCTATACAAAAACATATATTATATGTAAATACACTGTCAATAATTATTTAGACATCTAACATTCATATTTAAGACATTCAGATACAGTATCAATGATAACACCATGTCACTTATCATCTAGATTTCTACAAAACTAACTCTTCCTCTCTTATCATTTACACGCTCTCCCAGAATTTTCCTATGTTAAACTTATTAAATTAAATATGTAAAATGAATAAATTCATTAAAATTTATTGTGCATGTATTGCATCCGTTATGGGAGTTATATTCCACTCAAATGCAATAAAGGGAAGCAACTCGTTTTCTCAACCATTTAGTCCATGTGTTTGATTTTTTTTCCAGTCGTATTAGGTGGTATTGGGCTGAGTTGTTTCACTTTATTAATTAATATTTTTTTTAATTTTATCTTCTTAAGTATCTAATTTTTTTTTTATTTTGTATTTTGTATTCTTAACTTTTTAAAGTAATTTATGAATTATGGCACAACCTTGAGTTGCATTATATCCCTACCTAAGTGTAATATCAAAATCATTATTGGAAATATTCATCTTCCTTGAAAAGATATGTAACTTACACATGAGATCTTCCGATTGTGATTATAAATACTTTACATGGACAAGAAATAACGCAACCTCTAACGTTATTAGCAACGATGTTGAAAGCAAGATAACAAAGTAGTCGTTAAAGTTCATTTAGCAACAAGTTGGAAATGGTTGTCTTTGTTAATAAGAAAAGAGGATAATATTATAGCATCAAAGGAGACATTCTTTGCTCATGTCAATTAATTCCAAAAAATATTATTTTTACGACAGTAATGACTGGTCATCGCCAGTTATATCTAATAATATTAATGGAGCTAAATACCATACTAATACAATCCGACAAGTCCTTATCGTCTAAAAATTACACTAAATTCCCTTGTATAAATTAAAATTTGTATTTATTATCCTTATTCGATTTTTGTTCTTAATAATTCTTTCTCAATTTCATTTTATTTAAATTGCTATTATAACCTTTTACAACGAAAGATTTAATAAAGTCTGAGCTTTAAGCTCCAGTTATACGGTAATTGTTGAAAAAGTGCTTATAAGGAACCATAATGTAATACAAAGAAAGATCTTTAAATTCTTTCAAATCTTATATATGAATATTAAAACAAAATTCAAACATGTGTTATAAGGTTTAAAATTCCTATAACGTCATTGTACTGCACACATTCATAGCAAGAACAATGTTTATAGAACACCTTGTTGTTATATTAATATATATGACTTTCTGAAATAGTTAGAATCTTTATCACTTATATTTTGAAAAAAATGTTGAAATATCAATCATAACAATTAATATAATTGACAATTTACATTGCTTGAGATATGGAATGGTGAGGGGAGGAAATGATATTTTTGAGCATACATGGATCACAACACTAAAATATTAAATCAATAATTGAAGCACAAGGAGTTAGCTTGCAACCTCGATGTTATCCACGTTACTTTGTATAAAGCATTGTAAAATATCCAGGCTGAATCCTAATGTGAAATATTTTTGGGTAAGTTCGGATCTTAGTTCTCATGCTTTGATATGGAACAATCAGAACCGAAAAAAGGTTACGATTCATGTTCTTCTTCATTATACTGTGTATTTTCTATAAACCGAGTCCTTATAGTACAAACAAAAAAGGGCTTCAGTAGACCGGACTAGTATCTACGGTGCAACTGAATTTTTTGTTTTGGTTCTAAATTTCTTGTGTGAACGTTGTTGAAAGTATTTACATACAACTTTTTATTACCTTAATCAACCGAAGCATATACATACCAACAGAAACCAAGCTTTTTGTGCGTCTTATATACGATACCGAATATCAATTATTTGTTTTCCAAAAATGATAAAATCGATACCGGGTTTGCATATATACTTTAAATGACGGCACAAGAACTCTTTCACACCACCCATAAAAACTGTCTACGACCTATAATATATTCAGCCCACCCATAGTTTCAGAGCACTTTAAACTTGTGTAGTCTGGTGTTTGACTTGTCAATAGTGATATTGCCCATGTAGTCGTGAACATGTTCAAGTACATTCAGAGGAACAATGTTTAAATTTTTTAGTAGGGAGGGGGTGTTTGATCATTGTGAACCATAATTATATAATTAACAAGATTATCAATGTCCACTTCCTAACACGATTAAAAAACTAGATTATAATCGCAAAATATACTCAACGACCATCTTGCATCACAAAAATTACCGAACGGAAAGAGTTATTCTATCCCACAAGGACCGAGTCTAGGCCAACTATCTCAAAAAAACTTGGTAATTGCAACGAAATAATCAATATACTTAAAAGGCTACATAACACTTTAATCCCACGCAAAAAAATCATAAATGACTAACAATATTTTACACAACCGCATCAAAATAAGAACAATATTTATTAATAAACTTATGTACTAAAACCAAATAAAACTGTATGAAATGGGTAAAAACCCATCAACATTAATAATGTTTGTGTGTTTCGATCTGAACAGGTAAAAGCTAATCTTCACTAAAACAGCTTCGTAGCACCAAACAAAAACACTCATAGATCACAAATAAGAGTGTCAGTGAAAATAAACACATCGGACGTCATATATGTTATAATTTTAATGACAATTGGCATAAACCTATCACAATATATAACTATTACGAGTTTAAATAACAATGGATAAAAACCAACAACACTCATTCTGATGTCAATATTAAAAGAAACATAAAAAACATTGCGAAACTGATGAAATAACATATAAAATTCAAAAATAGATGAACAATAGAGAAAAATAAATAGTTCAAACTGAAGAACAAATATGTTATGTTGATTCTTATATCTATGATAAAACAAAAATAAAAATTGTTAAATACATGCTCGAAGGTTGTAAACAAGAAAATTTAAGGTTAAACATGCTGTTATAAACATAATTTACAAAAAAAACATAATACGCAAGAGAAAAATAAAATAAAGGAAAAAATAGAACAAAAATCAAACCTGGAAATCACGTGACGATCAAATGCTCCATGATAGTGATGATTGCTTGAGCTTTAACGACCGTAAATAGTTGTCATCTACTTAAGGGTTAACGACTGTGATATGGTAGAACTTGAATTTCAAAAATATATGGAGATAAGATGAAGTTTGGAGTTCGAGTTCGTGATATTTAGCTAAATAATTAATCTTGAAATATTTTTCACTGTAATGATCTTAAACTTTTTGCGAGTGGGTTGGTTCGTTTAAGTCCTATACTTTCCTTTGTGGTTTTTGTTCTTGTTCTGTTGTACATATATAAAATAAAAAGAACCATATAAGATATGAAAAAAAAACTTATTTCAGTATTAACAAGACCACTTTCGTATGACATGTTTGGGAGACAAAACACATTATCTTCTCGGATGAGAGGCGAATTAGCATGCATAGTAAAAATTATGTGACATCAGCTATGTGGTGGAGGAATTCGCGAAGTAAAGAGTTGGTGAACGATATATAGTGTAGAGTAAAAATGTCGACTTCCATGTCAAAGATGTGGACTATACAAAATTATTTAGTATTCAACCTTGAAATGAAATTAATTAAAGAAGTAGGTGAGTTCATCAATTCTAGTTCTTTTAAAGTGAAATTTCGTATTTTATCAAGAGATTTTATCCGAGAATAGGGAGCTGAAGGAGTTAGTGGAGTTGTAATTTTTCGCAAATAATAAAAATAGTAAGGTAGACAAAATATGCATGGTTTAAGATATATACGGATGGATGCTTTTATTAAGCGAGCAAATAGGCTTTAATTTGGGGATTATTTTGGGATATGAATGGTTATTCTTTTATACTGATTTGCTAGCGTGAGTGAACTTGACTAGTTCTAAACACTATACAATGGACTTAAGATAATCACAGAGATGCACATAGATTTTTGCAACTGAGACTGGCCTGTAAAAGTTAGACATTGTGAAGAATGTTGTGAACTTTATGGATTCGCATTCTGCACCCGGGCGAAATTATTGGGATAAAGGGTCGAAATATGAACTTTACGTTGGTTCATACATATCTATAGAGGAAAATACAATTACGAATTTATTAGCTTGGCTAAGGAATGAGTACTTCTAGATATGAGATTAGTGCAATACCCTCTGGGAAACTTATGGAGATATCTCACCAGAGTTAGGTTCGGTTTAACAACACTTAGAATAGTAATAGACAACCTTTAAGGGTTTATCAAGACTTCTATTACCGACCATTAGTCTCAAATATGTGAAAAAATAGACAAGTATATAAATTCAAATTCTAGTATTATAAATATTATTTTCTTATCTTTCAATTAAACAACAAAATGAACTTTGAAAAAAAATCAAAATATTAATTGAAGTATAACCATAGTGACAACCTACATGGTGCCGGGGGAGGGGGTGTCTGACTAATTTTTCAATTTTAAAAATGTTTAATAAAACCATTCTAACGCCTTCTCCTAAGTGTTATAAATTCACTCCCCTCACTCTTCACTAAATTTTAAAATTCATCTCATTATTTTTAATTTCTTTTATCATTTACTAGTTATAATATATTGACTTATACTAATTCAAAAAAAAGCTAATATTGGAATTTACAGTGTAATTTTTTTAATATAGAAAGCATTAGAACATTTTTTTATAATATTAATATTTATATTACAATTAGGTCAAACAAATTCCAGGTCCCATTAGATATTTCTTACTCACCTCATCTTTCCTATTACCAAATCACCCTTTGACATTTAGTATATAATGATGTAGGGAACTTAAATAAAAGAGTAATAAAATAGCTAAGAATAAATAATAGAATGAGGCAACTAGTTTTTGGGATTTCTTAGAGGGTGGTTGTCCAAACCTTTTGTTTGTTTTTGCCCATGATTTCTTCCATCGGAACCCTAAATTTAACAACCCTCATGGCCTCATTGCAACGCCAAAGTTTTAAGATCGTTGAACATGCCATTACACTTTATATTTTATTACTTTATTTTTGAGTTATATGAGAAAGATCTAACCTATATGGTGTGGCAACCTACCTAATGCTTGTGGGTTTTCAGTCATGACGTGGTTAAATCTTTATATTATCCTTTTGTTTTCAGATTTGATACAATTAGTCCCTATGTTTAGTCAAATATCGAGTTTGTGATGATTTTTTTTCTTTTAAATTTTTTTATTTCTTAGCTATTTTATGAGTAGATTTAGATGATCCGCCCAGTAACTTGGCTGGGCAACCTAATTGTTGGGTTTGCAGCCATGGGCGTGTTTAGACTCTTTATTTGCCGCCAATCATAACAAATCTGAGCCTCTATTAAAAGTTGTATGAATATTGATTTAATTGTGCCAAGTATTTCTCCTATAGGGGTTAAATATCTTTATATTATATCTTGGTTAGCTAGGAGACATATTACAGATTTCAAAATCGAAATTTAGCACTATTGACTTCGGGTTCTTAATCTAATTCCATTGTTTCTTAATGTTTCACTAATGTTTCTGTTTTATA
This sequence comes from Nemophila menziesii, assembly GCA_029959085.1. Taxonomy (NCBI): domain Eukaryota; kingdom Viridiplantae; phylum Streptophyta; class Magnoliopsida; order Boraginales; family Hydrophyllaceae; genus Nemophila; species Nemophila menziesii. The sequence continues at coordinate 21,707,235 of JARWIR010000021.1, forward strand.
TTAGCTTATTATGCGTGTCTGTTGCTTCTAAGTATAGGTGAGAATTTCTGCATGTTTAGAAGGAATCTTGTATTTTAGTAAGCTGGAAATGCATTTATTTTTGAGATAGAATACAACCTAATTGCAGTAAAGGTGAACAAGGAAGGAAAACTTGTCTTTTCCACATCTCTTTCACAATTTCTAGTGAGATTGTTTCGATTGTATCCTTTATATGGTGGACGTAGGCTTTGTTGTCTTCTTCTCACTCCCTCGTGTCTTCATTATAATTTTATTGTAATTTTTTTGTTTTCTTGTTCTGAATAATTTCAATATAAATTTTCTAATTTTCAGTTAAATCATTAATTCTATATAATATATTTGTTTCTTAGTGTTTAATAAAATTGTTAAGTTAGTCCATGTCGTATTTCCAAACAATTTAATAATAAAATCAGGAGATTGGAAAAAATACACTCAAACTTTTAGATTTTAGTTTGTTCTATCATGTTAACTTGAATTTTAAATTTAGTCCCTAGAATATGTCATATTTATAGACTATGGAGTTATGTGGTTATTTCTGGGGCATTTTAGAATAAAAAATTCAGTGGGAAAACAGTTAAATATGTGTTAATATGAACACTAATTGTAGCATTTTTCCTTAATTTGTACACTATAATATTTTGGAAGTTGAAGGACAGCAAGGTGAAAAGAAAGCAACAAATAACTAGTTTAGATACTGCAATTTATATACTGTTTAGACACTAAAAAATAATATAGTCTAAACAAAAACATCTATTATATGTAAATACATTGTCAATAATTATTTAGATGTTTAACATTCACATTTAAGATATTCAGATACAGTATCCATGATAACACCATGTCACTTATCATCCAGATTTCTACAAAACTAACTCTTCCTCTCTTATCATTTACACGCTCTCCCAAAATTTGCCTATGTTAAACCTATAAAATTAAATATGTAAAAGGAATAAATTCATTAAAATTTGATGTGCATGTATTGCATCCGGGTGTTATGTTCCACTCAAATGCAATAAAGGGAAGCAACTCGTTTTCTCAACCATTTAGTCCATGTGTTTGATTTTTTTTCCAGTCGTATTAGGTGGGATTGGGCTTGAGTTGTTTCACTATATTTATTAATATTTTTTTTGTTATTTTATCTTGTTAAGTATCTATTATGTATCCTTAACTTTTTAAAGTAATTTATGGATTATGGCACAACCTTGAGTTGCATTATATCCCTACCTAAGTGTTATATCAAAAATCATTATTGGAAATATTCATCTTCCTTGAAAAGATATGTAACTTACACATGAGATCTTCCGATTGTGATTATAAAGACATTAAATGGACAAGAAATAACACAACCTCGAACGTCATTAGCAACAATGTTGAAAGCAACATAAAAAAGTAGTCGTTGATAAAGTTCATTTAGAAACAAGCTGGAAATGGTTGTCATTGTTAATAAGAAAAGAGGATAATATTATAGCATCAACGAAGACATTATTTGCTCAAGTCAATTAATTCCAAAAAATATTATTTTTGATAAAATTATGACCACATATAAATGGAGCTAAATACCAAAGACCACCCTGTGGTCTACTAATACAATCCGCTAAGTACATATCGTCTAAAAATTACACTAAGAACTCCTAGTGGTGTCAAAATACACTCACCAAATATACTTCATCCCATTGTTAGGTTACCTTTGGCATATGCATTCCTTTTATGTGAATGAGCCTGATTCTCTCAACAATTTTCCGCATAAAAAATACATAAATTCCCTTGTATATATTAAAATTTGTATTTGTTATTCTTATTCGATTTGTGTTCTTAAATATTCTTTTTCAATTTCATTTTATTTAAATTACTATTATAACATTTTATAGTGAATGATTTAATAAAGTCTGAGCTTTAAGCTCCCGTTATAATCTAAGGATTGCAAAAGTGCTTACAGAGGAACCATAATGTAATACAAAGAAAGGTCTATAAATTCTCTCAAATCTTATATATTTATATCAAAAAGAAATTCAAACATGTGTAATAAGGTTTAAAATTCCTATAATGTCATTGTACCATAAATATTCATAGCAAGAACAATGTTTATAGAACACCTTGTTGTTATATTAATATACTAGGGATAACCCGTGCCCGAGGGCACTAAATTTTGTTTAACAATATGAAAGAGAATAGAATGCAATAGTTATAGGTAATCTATTCTTCTAAATAAGTTACATATTATTTGACTTTTACTATTCGAGATAAATAGTTTTAGAGTATTCTGTAATAAAAGAAAGATAATTTATTTGCACAACCAACACATATAGAAAAGTTTTAGTGAACATTAAAGAAAAAATTAAGGATTTGCAGTAACTAAAAAAATAAAAAACAGAGAAATAATTTTTGAGTAATCATTAATAAAAGAAAGCTAATTTTCTACATTAAACAAATACATACATAAAATTTTAGTGAAGATTACATACAAATGAATTATTTTTTCAAAAAATATTAAGGATTTGAAAAAATAAAAATAGATCAACTATTTTAGAGTAATCACTAATAGAAGAAAGACAATTTATTTGCACAACCAACACATACAAAAAAGTTTTAGTGGAGATTATAAAAAATATTAAGAATTTGCAATAACTAAAAAAAATTAAAAAATAGATTAATGATTTTAGAGTAATCATTAATAAAAGAAAACTAATTTACTACTTCAAATAAACACATACATAAAATTTAGTAAAGATTTTCGTCAATCTTTAATAATGAGATATTTGGTAGTTAAAAAAGAAATATTTGAATAATGTGTTTCTTCCCAAATTATTCTTCATAATGTAACATAATTATTTTTAATGAGATATTTGGTAGTTAAGAAGGAAGTAGTGGTGATAGTTGTGGGGTGTATTATGGTTAGAATACATGTGGCAAGATCCAGATGATTTTAGATGCCATATATTTTTTCTCTAGATAAATCATGACCACTCTTTGACTTTCGAGTTGTCCCATATAATATAGATTCCTAAATTATTCTTCATAATGTAACATAATTATTTTTAATAAGATATTTGGTAGTTAAGAAGGAAGTAGTGGTGATAGTAGTGGGTTGTATTATGGTTAGAATACATGTGGCAAGATCCACATGGTTTTAGATGCCATATATTTTTGCTCTAGATAAATCATGACCACTCTTTAACTTTCGAGTTGTCCCATATAATATAGATATGACTTTCTGAAATAGTTAGAATCTTTATCACTTATATTTTGAAAAAAATGTTGAAATATCAATCATGACAATTAGTATAATTGACAATTTACATTGCTTGAGCTATGGAATGGTGAGGGGAGAAAATGATACTTTTGAGCACACGTGGATCACAACACTAAAATATTAAATCAATAATTGAAGCACGAGGAGTTAGCTGGCAAACTCGATGTTATCCACGTTACTATTATAAAGCGTTGTAAAATATCCAGGATGAATCCTAATATGGTTCGCCGATCTGATCTAAACATATTAAGTCCATATACCGTGACCGGTTAGAAAACGTGAAATATTTTTTGGCAAGTTTGGATCTTAGTTCTGATGCTTTGATATGGAACAATCAGAATCGGAAAAAGGTTACGATTCATGTTTTTCTTCATTATACTTTGTATTTTCTATAAACCAGAGTCCTTATAGTACAAACAAAAAAGGGCTTCAGTAGACCGGACTGGTCCTTATAGCGCTATTAATTTTTTTTAATTTGGTTCAAAATTACTTGGGTGAACATTTGTTGAAAGTCTTTACATACAACTTTTTATTACCTTAATCAACCAAAACATATACATACCAACAAAAACCAAGATATTTGTGCTTCTTATATACGTTACCAAATTTCAATTATTTGTTTTCCAAAAATGATAAAATCGATACCGGGTTTGCATATGTACTTTAAATGATGGCACATGAACTCTTTCACACCACCCATAAAAACTGACTATGACCTATAATATATTCATCCCACCCATAGTTTCAGAGCACTTTAAACATGTGTAGTCTTGTGTTTGACTTGTCTATAGTGATATTGCATATGTAGTCGTGAACATGTTCAAGTACATTCATAGGAACAATGTTTAAATTTTTTAGTAAGGAGGGGGGTTTAATCATCGGGAACCATAATTATATACTGAACAAGAATATCAATGTCGCATTCCCTATCACGATTAAAAAACTAGATTATATTCGCAAATTGAGACTCAACGACCATCTTGAATCACAAATAATTACCGAACGAAAAGAGTTATTCTAACCCACAAGGACCGAGTCTAGGCCAACTATGTCAGAAAAACTTGGTAATTGCAACGAAATAATCAGTATACTTAAAAGGCTACATAACACTTTAATCCCACGTACAAAAGTCATAAATGACTGGAAATATTTTACACAACCGCATCAAAATAAGAACAATATTTATTAATAAACATATGTACTAAAACCAAATAAAACTGTATGAAATGGGTAAAAACACATCAACATTAATAATGTTTGAGTGTCTCGATCTGAACAGGTAAAGGCTTATCTTCACTAAAACAGCTTCGGAGCACCAAACAAAAACACTCATAGATAACAAATAAGAGTGTCAGTGAAAATAAAACATATCGGACGTCATATATGTTATAATTTTTAATGACAATTGGCATAAACCTATCACAATATATAACTATTACGAGTTCAAATAACAATGGATAAAAACCAACAATACTCATTCCGATGTCCATATTGAAACAAACATAAAGAACATTGCGAAACTGATGAAATAACATATAAAACTCCAGATTAGATGAACAAAAAAGACAAATAAATAGTTCAAACTGAAGAACAAATATGTTATGATGATTCTTATATCTAAGATAAAACAAAAATAAAAAAGTGTCAAATACATGCTCGAAGGTTGTAAACAAGAAAACTTAAGGTTAAACATGCTGTTATAAACATAATTTACAAAAAAACATAATACGCAAGCGAAAAATAAACATAAAGGAAAAAATAGAAAAAATTCAAACTTGGAGATCACGTGAGGATCAAAAGCTCCATGATAGTGATGATTGCTTGAGCTTTAACGACCATAAATAATTGTCCTCTACTTAAGGATTAACGACTGTGATGTGGTAGAACTTGAATTTCAAAAATGTATGGAGAGAAGATGAAGTTTGGAGTTTTAGTTCGTGTCATTTAGCTAAATAATTAATCTTGAATGATTTTTTACTATAATGATCTTAAACTTTTTGCGAGTGGGTTGGTTCGTTTACGTCCTATACATTCTTTTGTGGTTTTTGTCCTTGTTCTGTTTTACAGATATAAAATAAAAAAACACCATATAAGATATGAAAAAAACTTATTTCGGTATTAACAAGACCACTTCCGTATAACATGTTTGGAGTCAAAACACATTATCTTCTCGGATGAGAGGAGAATTAGCATGCATAGTAAAAATAATGCGACATCAGCTATGTGGTGGAGGAATTTGCAAAGTAAAGAGTTGGTCAACGATATATAGTGTAGAGTAAAAATGTCGACTTCCAGGTCAAAGATGTGGACTATACAAAATTATTTAGTACTCAAACCTGATATTAAATCAATTCTAGTTCTTTTAAAGTGAAAGTTCGTATTTTATCAAGAGATTTTACCCGAGAATGGGGAGCTGAAGGAGTTAGTGGAGTCGTAATTTTTCGCAAACAATTAAAAGGAAGGAAGACAAAATATGTGTGGTTTTAGATATATACGGATGTATGCTTCTATTAAGCGAGCAAATAGGCTTTAATTTAAGGATTATTTTGGTATATGAATGAAGATTTTTTTTATGCTGATTTACTGGCGTGAGTGAACTTGACTTGTTCTAAGCACTATACATTGGACTTAAGATAATCACAGAGATGCACATAGATTTTTGCAAAAGAGACTGACCTAGTTAGACATTGTGAAGAATGTTTTGAACTTTATGGATTCGCATTCTGCACCCGGGCGAGATTATGGGGATATAGGGTCGAAATATGAACTTTACGTTGGTTCATACATATATATATAGGAAAATACAACTACGGATTTATCAGCTTGGCTAATGAATGAGTACTTCTAGATATGATATTAGTTCAATACCCTCTGGGTAATTTATGGAGATATCTCACCAGAGTTAGGTTCGGTTTAACAACACTTAGAATAGTAATAGACAACCTTTAAGGGTTTATCAAGACTTCTATTACTGACCATTAGTCTCAAATAAGTGAACAAAAAAAGACAATTGTATAAATTCAAATTCTAGTATTATAAATATTTTTTTTTCTTTCAAATAAATAACAAACTTGAACTTTGAATAGAAAATAAAAATAGTAATTGATGTATAACTGTAGTGACAACTTACATAGTGCGGGGGAGGAGGTGTCTTCATAGCGCACCCTAATTTTTCAATTTTAAAAATGTTTAAAAAAAACATTATAACGCCTTCTCTTAAGTGTTATAAATTCACTCCCTCCACTCTTCACTAAATTTTAACATTCATCTCATTATTTTTAATTTCTTTGATCATTTACTAGTTATAATATATTGACTTATACTAATTAAAAAAAACTAATATCGGAATTTATATTGTAATTTTTTTAATATAGAAAGCCTTAGAACAAATTTTTTTATAATATTGATACCTATATTAGAATTAGGTCAAACAAATTCCAGGTCCCCTTAGATATTTCTTACTCACCTCATCTTTTCTATTACCAAATTACCCTTTGACATGTAGTATATAATGATGTAGGGAACTTAAATAAAAGAGTAATAAAATAGCTGAGAATAAATAATAGAATGAGGCAACTACGGATTTCTTAGAGGGTGGTTGCCCAAACCTTTTGTTCTGTTTTTTGCCAATGATTTCTTGCATCAAAACCCTAAATTGAACAACCCTCATGGCCTCATTGCGATGCCAAAGTTCTAAGATCGTAGAACATGCTATTACACATAATTTTTTTATTACTTTACTTTTTAGTTATATGAGAAAGACCTGACCTATATGGTGTGACAACCTACCTAATGTTTGTGGGTTTTCAGCATGACATTGTTAAATCTTTGTATTATCCTTTTGTTTTCAGATTTGATACAATTAGTCCCTATGTTTAGTCAAATATCGAGGTTGTGATGATTTTTTTCTCTAAAAATTATTTATTTATGAGCTATTTTATGAGTAGATTTAGATGATATGGCCCGTATCTTGGCGGGACAACCTAATTGTTGGGTTTGCAGCCATGGCGTGGTTAGACTCTTTATTTGCCTCCAATCATAACAGATCTGAGCCTCTATTAAAAGTTGTACAAATATTGATTTAATTGTGGTAAATATTTCTCCTATGGGGGTTAAATATCTTTATACTAAGGATAACCCGTGACCGAGGGCACTAAGAAATTTTTTTACAATATGATAGAGAATGGAATGGAATAGTTATAGGTGATGTATTAGTCTAAATAAGTTACATATTATCTGAATTTTTTTTTATTTGGGATTATCTTTTAAATTATATTGAATCGACTAAAATAACTTCAGGTGGGTCATTTCAGAAGCATAGAGTTGATTAGTAGTGATAGAATCACATATTTGAAACATTTATTCAGATTAAAACTTCCAAAGAACCATAGTCCATATTGGTGGAATTGTCAAGAATAATTGATGATTGAAAAGATAGATTTTCAAAAAACAATGCTAAATTTTTTATGCAATATATATTAAGGTACAAAGGTCATGTATTAATATATTTTTTCTAAACTTATTAATTTTCTACTACTTTTCGTAGGAAACTATAACACCATATGTTTCAATTGCATATGATAGTAAAAATTATTCATTATGGAGGAACTCGAAAACTTGTTGCAACCAACATGCTGCATGCAAGCAGTTGGTAATTCCATTTAACAAACAAACCCTTATATTCCCGCTACATGACCCTAGTACACCTGCTAACATATGCTACCTCAATTAGCTTATTCAATTAAAGTTTCTACTACAATAAATGAACTTTCTATTTATTACAAATGAATTTAATTATCTAAATACAATGAATATTTGTTACAAAACTTAAAATGATCTCTTATTACATTTTATATATCTATAAAAGTATGATAAAACATAAGTATAAAATTTAAAATTTATATTGATGATATTTAAGTTATCACGTCATGAAAGATAACACTTATGTCTTGAAAAAATAGCACATGTTTATAGATTAATATTTATGAAAAATAACGCAATTTATTTATTTTCATGGCTCCTACATAGGATGGTCAAGTAATGGAATACATTCTAATGGTATGTGATGGGCGTTACAAAAGTGAAAGCAAGACTCCACTTTTTTCCAGCTCTAAGTTTCTTCGGATTCTGAGTCTCTATATCTTCACTTTCTACATCTTTAAAAAGTATTAATCATGGTATTTGTGTTTGAACAATTTTTTAACAATATACAACTACTCGAAATGAATATTTATAAAAATGTTTGGAAAAATTTAATTAAAAGAAAAGTGATTATAAATTCAATTTTTTTTTAATTTTCTATATTTAATTTAAATTCAGATCTAAATTTTGTATATGCATCTCAATTTTTCATATAAAATCTAAGATCTAGTAATTTTGTTAATTTATCATAAGTATTAAATTACCTCTATTTTTATAGAATAAAACTATAAATATAACATTGAAAATAGCATAATTATTGCAATCTTTTTTCTTAACTTATCAACTATAATAATTACTAAATTGATAATTTATTTGGTAAGTATTTAATTAAAAAATTAACTTTATAGGATACACATTTGTATCTTTATCATAGTAGTGACGTGTATATTCAACAATCTTTTGGACTTCAATATAGAATTTTTAGTTGTAAAATTATAACGATATTCAAAATAAATTTATGAATAATTTGGACTACCTTCAATGGAATAAAATGATAAAATTCATTGTTAATTTGATAATCTATATTTTTAAAAATCATTACTATAAGTAAACTACTTCTAATCTATCAAATCCATCAACATATATTTTTATTTATAAGGAATCAATATATGATTATATTCTAACTTCTTATAGAAATAAATTATATTCCAATTCAAAACTTATATTATGAAACAAACTTCTTGTTAGTTTTTTTGAGTTAAATATAATCAGAGGTAAATCTATGTTTTTTTGTCAAAAAGTAAATCTATGTTCTTGTAAACCAGAAAAAGAAATACCATGTATTATTAAAAATAATTCATACTTGCCTTAAAACTACCGTGTTCTTTTTTCATTTCAGAAAAAATAAACTCATATATTTATGAAAAAATAAAACAGAGCCTTAGTAATTTTTTATTAAAATAACAGATCAATGCGAGTTTTAAAAAAAAAATCTTATATCAACTATTTGTGTATCCAACATAAAAAATACATTTTTCAAGATAACAGATAAATCGAACCGTTATAACAGAGAAATTAAATAATTATTAGTCAATTAAACTGAATTTGAGAAACATCATAAATAGAATAGAATAACTCATTAATCAAAAATTAAATCTAGAATTACACATGAATGGTTTTTTTTTTAAAATCAGTCTAAAATAGAAATAATCAAAAACCTATTTTTACACAAAAAAATTATATTGACCGCCTACTATTGTCTAAAAATACTATTGTTTTTTATTCAATACATCAAAATAGTCCATAATCCCAACCCCATTCCAATTTGAAGGAATAATTTAACACCATATATATCCATTTGAGGCTCTCAAAGAAAATATATATGGATGCTCTATAAAGTCTATAAGACAAAAAATAGCCATGATTAAAACTTTAAAGAAGAGTCACTAACTAACTTTAAATCTAATACTTGTTAATACCCAAAAAGGCTAATGTTCAGTTTTACTCTTTATATCTAGCCTGAAGCCCTTATTTGCAAATTAAATAGAGAATTGGCAAATTATATCCATATTTCGATCCTATTCAAGAGTTTCTGTAAAAAAATCAAAACTAAACGTTAGTTACAAAACATAAAACATTTATGGACGTTCAAAATTATCAAGAAAAATTATATAATACAATATAGGGACCAAATAGGCAACATACCCTATAAATAAATTCTACAATATCTTTAACTTAACTTCTTTATTCTTCTTGTTTATCTATATATTCACATTCTTTTTAAAAATACATGGACTTTTCTTTATATTACTTATTAAATATTCAAAACACTATATGTATCTAATAGGTAATCCATTGGTCAACCATTAATAATCACTAAAATAAAATGCTAAACAAAAAAATGTCTTCTTTGGTTCGAATTCCATTGATCCTAATAAAATACAGAATATAGTAAATTTAATAAAAAATATTTGAAGTTTTCATAAATTATGTCAATGTAAGGAAGCTTAATCTTCACAATGTCTTCCTTTTTCGGAATCCCTTTGATCCGAATCAAATACATAATATAGTAAATTTAATAAAACTATCTTTATAATGTTGCAATCTTAAAAGGAAAGCCTGAAATAATTGTTCCATGGCTGATAAATGCAATTATTTTATGAAACTTCATAAAAATATAATTCCTAACCTGGTGGTGCTGATGATAATAAAATAGAGCTTAATCTTGAGCACTCAAAATTTGATAAGTGGATGGTGAATAAGAAAATTCAAATGGTTGACTACAATTTGTGATGTGGTCATAATAAATTAACTAATATTTGATTAATAACAAAACACAAACTTACTAAATACGTTGAATCAAGTTATGACATCCCTCAGTTTCTGCTAATGTTTTTCTCCAAGATTATACTTTATTTACAATAGTGTAGAGTAATTTTATTTTATTTTTAACTTTGCAGTGGTGTAGTGTAATTCTTTTTGTATTAAGGTATTTGGTGGTTGAAGAGGAAGTAGTGGGTGATAGTAGTGGGGTGTGATTTATTATGGTTAGAACAGATGTGGTAAGATCCAGATCGTTGGAGATATCATATATTTTTGCTCTAGTTAAATCTACACCGTTATTTGACTTTCGACTTGTCCCATATAATATAGATTATATCTTGGTTCATATTCCAGATTTTTTTATCGAAATTTAGCTCTATTGACTTTGGGTTCTTAATCTAATTCCATTGTTTCTTAATGTTTCACTAGTGTTTCTTTTTTATATTAGCTTATTATGCGTGTCTGTTTACTTGTAAGTATAGGTGGGAATTTCTACATGTTTGGAAGTAATCTTGTATTTGAGTGAGCTGGAAATTCCTTCGTTTTTTGAGATAGAATACAACCTAATTGCAGTAAAGGTGAAAAAGGAAGGACACTTGTCTTTTCCACCTCTCTTTCATAATTTCTAGTGAGATTTTTTCTATTGTATCCTCTATATGGTGGATGTAGGCTTTATTGTCTTCTTCTCACTCTCTCGTGTCTTCATTATAATTTTATTGTAATTTTTTTGTTTTCTTGTTCTAGATAATTTTAATATTGATTTTCTAAGTTTCAGTTAAATCATTAATTCGATATAATATATTTGTTTCTTAGTGTTTTATAAAATTTTAAGTTAGTCCATGTCGTATTTCCATAAAATTTAATTATAAAATAATGAGATTAGTCAATATCATCTCAAATTTTTGGATTTTAGTTTGTTCTATCATGTTTACTTGAATTTTAAATTTAGTCCCAAGAATATGTCATATTTATAGACTATGGAGTTATGTGGTTATTTTTGGTGCATTTTAGAATAAAAAATTCAATGGGATAACAGTTAAAATATGTGTTAATATGAACACTAATTGTAGTATTTTTCCTTAATTTGTACACTATAGTATTTTGGAAGTTGAAGTACAGCAAGGTGAAAAGAAAGAAACAAATAACTAGTTTAGATACTTGCAATTTCTATACTGTTTAGACACTAAAAAATAATATAGTCTAAACAAAAACATCTATTATATGTAAATACATTGTCAATAATTATTTAGATGTCTAACATTCACATTTAAGATATTCAGATACAGTATCCATGATAACACCATGTCACTTATCATCCAGATTTCTACAGAACTAACTCTTCCTCTCTTATCATTTACACGCTCTCCCATAATTTGCCTATGTTAAACCAATTAAATTAAATATGTAAAAGTGATAAATTCATTAAACTTTGATGTGCATGTATTGCATCCGGGAGTTATGTTCCACTCAAATGCAATAAAGGGAAGCAACTCGTTTTCTCAACCATTTAGTCCATGTGTTTGATTTTTTTTCCAGTCGTATTAGGTGGGATTGGGCTGAGTTGTTTCACTTTATTTATTAATATTTTTTTAGTTATGTTATCTTGTTAAGTATCTAATTTTTTTATTTTGTATTATGTATCCTTAACTTTTTAAAGTAATTTATGGATAATGGCACAACCTTGAGTTGCATTATATCCCTACCTAAGTGTTATATCAAAAATCATTATTGGAAATATTCATCTTCCTTGAAAAGATATTTAACTTACACATGAGATCTTCCGATTGTGATTATAAAGAAATTAAATGGACAAGAAATAACACAACCTCGAACGTCATTAGCAACGATGTTGAAAGCAACATAAAAAAGTAGTCGTTGATAAAGTTCATTTAGCAACAAGCTGGAAAAGGTTGTCATTGTTAATAAGAAAAGTGGATAATATTATAGCATCAACGGAGACATTATTTTCTCAAGTCAATTAATTCCAAAAAATATTATTTTTAATAAAATTATGACGACATATAAATGGAGCTAAATACCAGAGACCACCCTGTGGTCTACTAATACAATCTGCCTAGTACTTATCGTCTAAAAATTACACTAAGAACTCCTAGTGGTGTCAAAATACACTCACCAAATATACTTCATCCCATTGTTAGGTTACCTTTGGCATGTGCATTCCTTTTATATGAATGAGCCTGATTCTCTCAACATTTTTCCGCATAAAAAATACATAAATTCTCTTGTATATATTAAAATTTGTATTTATTATTCTTATTCGATTTGTTTTCTTAAATATTCTTTTTAAATTTCATTTTATTTAAATTACTATTATATTATTTTACAGTGAATGATTTAATAAAGTCTGAGCTTTAAGTTCCGTTATAAGCTAAGGATTGAAAAAGTGCTTACAGAGGAACCATAATGTAATACAAAGAAAGATCTAATTCTCTCAAATCTTATATATTTATATCAAAAAGAAATTCAAACATGTGTAATAAGGTTTAAAATTCCTATAATGTCATTGTACCGTAAACATTCATAACAAGAACAATGTTTATAGAACACCTTGTTGTTATATTAATATATATGACTTTCTGAAATAGTTAGAATCTTTATCACTTATATTTTGAAAAAAATGATGAAATATCAATCATGACAGTTAGTATAACTGACAATTTACATTGCTTGAGCTATGGGATGGTGAGGGGAGAAAATTATACTTTTGAGCATACATGGATCACAACACTAAATATTAAATCAATAATTGAAGCATGAGGATTTAGCGAGCAAACTCGATGTTATCCACGTTACTTTGTATAAAGCCTTGTAAAATATCGAGGCTGAATCCTAATCTGGTTCGCCGATCTGATATAAACATATTAAGTCCATATACCGTGACCGGTTAGAAAATGTGAAATATTTTTTGGCAAGTTTGGATCTTAGTTCTGATGCTTTGATATGGAGAAATCAGAATCGAAAAAAGGTTACAATTCATGTTATTCTTCATTATACTTTGTATTTTCTATAAACCGAGTCCTTATAGTACAAACAAAAAAGGGCTTCAGTAGACCGGACTGGTACTTACGGCGCTATTAAATTTTTTTATTTCGTTCGAAATTACTTGTGTGAACGTTGTTGAAAGTCTTTACATACAACTTTTTATTACCTTAATCAACCGAAGCATATACGTACCAACAAAAACCCAGATTTTTGTGCTTCTTATATACGATACCAAATTTCAATTATTTGTTTTCCAAAAATGATAAAATCGATACAGGGTTTGCATATGTACTTTAAATGAACGGGAACTCTTTCACACCACCCATAAAAACTGACTACGACCTATAATATATTCAGCCCACCCATAGTTTCAGAGCACTTTAAACTTGTGTAGTCTTGTGTTTGACTTGTCTATAGTGATATTGTATATGTAGTCGTGAACATGTTCAAGTACATTCAGAGGAACAATGTTTAAATTTTTTAGTAAGGAGGGGGGTTTAATCATTGGGAACCATAATTATATACTTATCAATAATATCAATGTCGCATTCCCTATCACGATTAAAAAAGTAGATTATATTCGCAAAATCAGACTCAACGACCATCTTGCATCACAAATAATTACCGACCGGAAAGAGTTATTCTAACCCACAAGGACTGAGTCTAGGCCAACTATCTTAGAAAAACTTGGTAATTGCAACGAAGTAATCAGTATACTTAAAAGAATACATAACACTTTAATCCCACGTACAAAACTCATAAATGACTGGCAATATTCTACATAACCGCATCAAAATAAGAACAATATTTATTAATAAACATATGTACTATAACCAAATAAAACTGTATGAAATGGGTAAAAACACATCAACATATATAATGGTTGTGTGTTTCGATCTGAACAGGTAAAGGCTTATCTTCACTAAAACAGCTTCGGAGCACCAAACAAAAACACTCATAGATCACAAATAAGAGTGTCAATGAAAATAAAACACATCGGACGTCATATATGTTATAATATTTAATGACAATTGGCATAAACCTATCACAATATATAAGTATTACGAGTTTAAATAACAATGGATAACGACCAACAACACTCATTCTGATGTCAATATTGAAAGAAACATAAAAAACATTGCGAAACTGATGAAATTACATATAAAACTCCATATTAGATGAACAAAAAAGACAAATAAATAGTTCAAACTGAAGAATAAATATGTTATGATGATTCTTATATCTAAGATAAAACAAAAATAAAAAAGTGTTAAATACATGCTCGAAGGTTGTAAACAAGAAAACTTAAGGTTAAACATGCTGTTATAAACATAATTTACAAAAAAAACATAATACACAAGCGAAAAATAATCATAAAGGAAAAAATAGAACAAAATTCAAACTTGGAGATCACGTGAGGATCAAAAGCTCCATGATAGTGATGATTGCTTGAGCTTTAACGACCGTAAATAATTGTCCTCTACTTAAGGATTAACGACTGTGATATGGTAGAACTTGAATTTCAAAAATTTATGGAGAGAAGATGAAGTTTGGAGTTTTAGTTCGTGTAATTTAGCTAAATAATTCATATTGAATGATTTTTTACTATAATGATCTTAACCTTTTTGCGAGTGGGTTGGTTCGTTTACGTCCTATATATTCCTTTGTGGTTTTTGTCCTTGTTCTGTTGTACAGATATAAAATAAAAAAAAACACCATATAAGATATGAAAAAAACTTATTTCGGTATTAACAAGACCACTTCCGTATGACATGTTTGGAGACAAAACACATTATCTTCTCGGATGAGAGGCAAATTAGCATGCATAGTAAAAATAATGCGACATCAGCTATGTGGTGGAGGAATTTGCAAAGTAAAGAGTTGGTCAACGATATATAGTGTAGAGTAAAAATGTCGACTTCCAGGTCAAAGATGTGGACTATACAAAATTATTTAGTACTCAAACCTGATATTAAATTAATTATAGAAGTAGGTGAGTTCATCAATTCTAGTTCTTTTAAAGTGAAAGTTCGTATTTTATCAAGAGATTTTATCCGGGAATGGGGAGCTGAAGGAGTTAGTGGAGTCGTAATTTTTCGCAAACAATTAAAAGCAAGGAAGACAAAATATGTGTGGTTTTAGATATATACGGATGGATGCTTTTATTAAGCGAGCAAATAGGCTTTAATTTAAGGATTATTTTGGGATATGAATGAAGATTTTTTTATGTTGATTTACTGGCGTTAGTGAACTTGACTAGTTTTAAGCACTATTTATTGGACTTAAGATAATCACACAGATGCACATAGATTTTTGCAAGTGAGACTGGCCTGTAAGAGTTAGACATTGTGAAGAATGTTTTGAACTTTATGGATTCGCATTCTGCACCTGGGCGAGATTATGGGGATATAGGGTCGAAATATGAACTTTACGTTGGTTCATACATATATATATAGGAAAATACAACTACGGAATTATCAGGTTGGCTAATGAATGAGTACTTCTAGATATGATATTAGTGCAATACCCTCTGGGAAATTTATGGAGATATCTCACCAGAGTTAGGTTCGGTTTAACAACACTTAGAATAGTAATAGACAACCTTTAAGGGTTTATCAAGACTTATATTACTGACCATTAGCTTCAAATAAGTGAAAAAAAAGACAATTGTATAAATTCAGATTCTAGTATTATAATTATATTTCTTTCTTTCAAATAAATAACAAACTTGAACTTTGAATAAAAAATAAAAATAGTAATTGCTGTATAACTGTAGTGACAACTTACATAGTGCGGGGGAGGGGGTGTCTTCATAGCGCACCCTAATTTTTCAATTTTAAAAATGTTTAAAAAAAACATTATAACGCCTTCTCTTAAGTGTAATAAATTCACTCCCTCCACTCTTCACTAAATTTTAAAATTTATCTCATTATTTTTAATTTCTTTGATCATTTACTAGTTATAATATATTGACTTATACTAATTAAAAAAAACCTAATATCGGAATTTATATTGTAATTTTTTTTAATATAGAAATCCTTAGAACAATTTTTTTTATAATATCGATACCTATATTAGAATTAGGTAAAAAAATTCCAGGTCCCATTAGATATTTCTTACTCACCTCATCTTTTCTATTACCAAATTACCCTTTGACATGTAGTATATAATGATGTAGGGAACTTAAATAAAAGAGTAATAAAATAGCTGAGAATAAATAATAGAATGAGGCAACTACGTCAACTAGGGTTTTTGGGATTTCTTAGAGGGTGGTTGCCCAAGCCTTTTGTTCTGTTTTTTGCCAATGATTTCTTGCATCAAAACCCTAAATTTAACAACCCTCATGGCCTCATTGCGATGCCAAAGTTCTAAGATCGTTGAACATGCTATTACACATAATTTTTTATTACTTTATTTTTGAGTTATATGAGAAAGACCTGACATATATGGTGTGACAACCTACCTAATGTTTGTGGGTTTTCAGCATGACATGGTTAAATCTTTGTATTATTCTTTTGTTTTCAGATTTGATACAATTAGTCCCTATGTTCAGTCAAGAGGCTGTGATGATTTTTTTCTCTAAAAATTATTTATTTCTAAGCTATTTTATGAGTAGATTTAGATGATCTGACCCGTATCTTGGCGGGGCAACCTAATTGTTGGGTTTGCAGCCATGGCGTGGTTAGACTATTTAGCGGCCTCCAATCATAATAGATCTGAGCCTCTATTAAAAGTTGTAAAAATATTGATTTAATTGTGTTAAATATTTCTCCTACGGGGGTTAAATATCTTTATATTATATCTTGGTTCATATTTCAGATTTTTTTATCGAAATTTAGCACTATTGACTTTGGGTTCTTAGTCTAAATCAATTGTTTTTTAATGTTTTACTAGTGTTTCTGTTTTATATTAACTTATTATGCGTGTCTGTTTACTTGTAAGTATAGGTGGGAATTTCTGCATGTTTGGAAGTAATCTTGTATTTGAGTGAGCTGGAAATTCCTTCGTTTTTTAGATAGAATACAACATAATTGCAGTAAAGGTGAAAAAGGAAGGACACTTGTCTTTTCCACCCCTCTTTCATAATTTCTAGTGAGATATTTCCAATTGTATCCTCTATATGGTGGATATAGGATTTATTGTCTTCTTCTCACTCTCTCGTGTCTTCATTATAATTTTATTGTAATTTTTTTGTTTTCTTGTTCTAGATAATTTTAATATTGATTTTCTAAGTTTCAGTTAAATCATTAATTCGATATAATATATTTGTTTCTTAGTGTTTTATAAAATTTTAAGTTAGTCCATGTCGTATTTCCATACAATTTAATTATAAAATAATAAGATTAGTCAATATCCTCTCAAACTTTTGGATTTTAGTTTGTTCTATCATGTTTACTTGAATTTTAAATTTAGTCCCAAGAATATGTCATATTTATAGACTATGGAGTTATGTGGTTATTTCTGGTGCATTTTAAATTAAAAATTCAATGGGACAACAGTTAAAATATGTGTTAATATGAACAATAATTGTAGTATTTTTCCTTAATTTGTACACTATAGTATTTTGGAAGTTGAAGGACAGCAAGGTGAAAAGAAAGCAACAAATAACTAGTTTAGATACTTGCAATTTCTATACTGTTTAGATAATAAAAAATAATATAGTCTAAACAAAAACATCTATTATATATAAATACATTGTCAATAATTATTTAGATGTCAAACATTCATATTTAAGTTATTCAGATACAGTATCCATGATAACACCATGTCACTTATCATCCAGATTTCTACAGAACTAACTCTTCCTCTCTTATCATTTACACGCTCTCCCAAATTTTGCCTATGTTAAACCTATTAAATTAAATATGTAAAAGGAATAAATTCATTAAAATTTGATGTGCATGTATTGCATCCGGGAGTTATGTTCCACTCAAATGCAATAAAGGGAAGCAACTCGTTTTCTCAACCATTTAGTCCATGTGTTTGATTTTTTTGCCAGTCGTATTAGGTGGGATTGGGCTTAGTTGTTTTACTTTATTTATTAATTTTATTTTATCTTGTTAAGTATCTAATTTTTTTTTATTTTGTATTATGTAACCTTAACTTTTTAAAGTAATTTATGGATTAAGGTACAACCTTGAGTTGCATTATATCCCTACCTAAGTGTTATATCAAAAATCATTATTGGAAATATTCATCTACCTTGAAAAGATATGTAACTTACACATGAGATCTTCCGATTGTGATTATAAAGACATTACATGGACAAGAAATAACACAACCTCGAACGTCATTAGCAACGATGTTGAAAGCAACATAAAAAAGTAGTCGTTGATAAAGTTCATTTAGCAACAAGCTGGAAATGGTTGTCATTGTTAATAAGAAAAGAGGATAATATTATAGCATCAACGGAGACATTATTTGCTCAAGTCAATTAATTCCAAAAAATATTATTTTTAATAAAATTATGTCGACATATAAATGGCGCTAAATACCAAAGACCACCCTGTGGGCTACTAATTCAATTCGCCAAGTACTTATCTTCTAAAAATTACACTAAGAACTCCTAGTGGTGTCAAAATACACTCACCAAATATACTTCATCCCATTGTTAGGTTATCTGTGGCATATGCATTCCTTTTATGTGAATGTGCCTGATTATCTCAACATTTTTCCGCATAAAAAATACATAAATTCCCTTGTATATATTAAAATTTGTATTTATTATTCTTATTCGATTTGTGTTCTTAAATATTCTTTTTCAATTTAATTTTAGTTAAATTACTATTATAACATTTTACAATGAATGATTTAATAAAGTCTGAGCTTTAAGATCCCGTTATAAGCTAAGGATTGAAAAAGTGCTTACAGAGGAACCATAATGTAATACAAAGAAAGATCTATAAATTCTCTCAAATCTTATATATTTATATCAAAAAGAAATTCAAACATGTGTAATAAGGTTTAAAATTCCTATAATGTCATTGTAACGTAAACATTCATAGCAAGAACAATGTTTATAGAACACCTTGTTGTTATATAATATATATGACTTTCTGAAATAGTTAGAATACTTATCACTTATATTTTGAAAAAAATGTTAAAATATCAATCATGACAATTAGTATAATTGACAATTTACATTGCTTGAGCTATGGAATGGTGAGGGGAGAAAATGATACTTTTGAGCATACATGGATCACAACACTAAAATATTAAATCAATAATTGAAGCACGAGGAGTTAGCTGGCAAAATCGATGTTATCCACGTTTGTATAAAGCCATGTAAAATATTCAGGCTGAATCCTAATCTGGTTCGCCGATCTGATCTAAACATATAAAGTCCATATACCGTGACCGGTTAGAAAATGTGAAATATTTTTTGGCAAGTTTAGATCTTAGTTCTGATGCTTTGATATGGAACAATCAGAATCGAAAAAAGGTTACGATTCATGTTTTTCTTCAGTATACTTTGTATTTTCTATAAACCGAGTACTTATAGTACAAACAAAAAAGGGC
Organism: Nemophila menziesii; assembly: GCA_029959085.1. Lineage (NCBI taxonomy): Eukaryota > Viridiplantae > Streptophyta > Magnoliopsida > Boraginales > Hydrophyllaceae > Nemophila > Nemophila menziesii. Next base: position 21,727,489 of record JARWIR010000021.1, read on the forward strand.
TTCAGTAGACCGGACTGGTACTTATGGCGCTATAATTTTTTTATTTAGTTCGAAATTACTTGTGTGAACGTTGTTGAAAGTCTTTACATACAAATTTTTATTACCTTAATCAACCGAAGCATATACATACCAACAAAAACCAAGATTTTTTTGCTTCTTATATACAATACCAAATTTCAATTATTTGTTTTCCAAAAATGATAAAATCGTTACAGGGTTTGCATATGTACTTTAAATGACGGGACATGAACTCTTTCACACCACCCATAAAAACTGACTACGACCTATAATATATTCAGCCCACCCATAGTTTCGGAGCACTTTAAACTTGTGTAGTCTTGTGTTTGACTTGTCTATAGTGATATTGTATATGTAGTCGTGAACATGTTCAAGTACATTCAGAGGAACAATGTTTAAATTTTTTAGTAAGGAGGGGGGTTTAATCATCGGGAACCATAATTATATACTTATCAAGAATATCAATGTCGCATTCCCTATCACGATTAAAAAACTAGATTATATTCACAAAATCAGACTCAACGACCATCTTGCATCACAAATAATTACCGACCGGAAAGAGTTATTCTAACCCACAAGGACTGAGTCTAGGCCAACTATCTTAGAAAAACTTGGTAACTGCAACGAAATAATCAGTATACTTAAAAGACTACATAACACTTTAATCCCATGTACAAAACTCATAAATGACTGGCAATATTTTACACAACCGCATCAAAATAAGAACAATATTTATTAATAAACATATGTACTATAACCAAATAAAACTGTATGAAATGGGTAAAAACACATCAACATTAATAATGGTTGTGTGTTTCGATCTGAACAGGTAAAGGCTTATCTTCACTAAAACAGTTTCGGAGCACCAAACAAAAACACTCATAGATCACAAATAAGAGTGTCAATGAAGATAAAACACATCGGACGTCATATATGTTACAATTTTTAATGGCAATTGGCATAAACCTATCACAATATATAAGTATTACGAGTTTAAATAACAATGGATAACGACCAACAACACTCATTCTGATGTCAATATTGAAAGAAACATAAAAGACATTGCGAAACTGATGAAATTACATATAAAACTCCAGATTAGATGAACAAAAAAGACAAATAAATAGTTCAAACTGAAGAATAAATATGTTATGATGATTCTTATATCTAAGATAAAACAAAAATAAAAAAATTTTAAATACATGCTCGAAGGTTGTAAACAAGAAAACTTAAGGTTAAACATGCTGTTATAAACATAATTTACAAAAAAACATAATACGCAAGCGAAAAATAAACATAAAGGAAAAAATAGAACAAAATTCAAACTTGGAGATCACGTGAGGATCAAAAGCTCCATGATAGTGATGATTGCTTGAGCTTTAACGACCGTAAATAATTGTCCTCTACTTAAGGATTAACGACTGTGATATGGTAGAACTTGAATTTCAAAAATGTATGGAGGTAAGATGAAGTTTGGAGTTCTAGTTCGTGTCATTTAGCTAAATAATTAATCTTGAATGATTTGTTACTATAATGATCTTAAACTTTTTGCGAGTGGGTTGGTTCGTTTACGTCCTATACATTCCTTTGTGGTTTTTGTCCTTGTTCTGTTGTATAGATATAAAATAAAAAACACCATATAAGATATGAAAAAAAACTTATTTCGGTATTAACAAGACCACTTCCGTATGACATGTTTGGAGAAAAAACACATTATCTTCTCGGATGAGAGGTGAATTAGCATGCATAGTAAAAATAATGCGACATCAGCTATGTGGTGGAGAAATTTGCAAAGTAAAGATTTGGTCAACGATATATAGTGTAGAGTAAAAATGCCGACTTCCATGTCAAAGATGTGGAATATACAAAATTATTTAGTATTCAAACCTGATATGAAATTAATTAAAGAAGTAGGTGAGTTCATCAATTCTAGTTCTTATAAAGTGAAAGTTCGTATTTTCTCAAGAGATTTTATCCGAGAATGGGGAGATGAAGGAGTTAGTGGTGTCGTAATTTTTCGCAAACAATTAAAAGCAAGGAAGACAAAATATATGTGGTTTTAGATATATACGGATGGATGCTTTTATTAAGCAAGCAAATAGGCTTTAATTTAAGGATTATTTTGGGATATGAATGAAGATTTTTTTATGCTGATTTACTGGCGTGAGTGAACTTGACTAGTTCTGAGCACTATACGTTTGACTTAAGATAATCACAGAGATGCACATAGATTTTTGTAAGTGAGACTGGCCTGTAAGAGTTAGACATTGTGAAGAATGTTTTCAACTTTATGGATTCGCACCGGGCGAGATTATGGGGATATAGGGTCGAAATATGAACTTTACGTTGGTTCATACATATATATAGGAAAATACAACTACGGATTTATCAGCTTGGCTAATAATGAGTACTTCTAGATATAATATTAGTGCAATACCCCCTGGGAAATTTATGGAGATATTTCACCAGAGTTAGGTTCGGTTTAACAACACTTAGAATAGTAATAGACAACCTTTAAGGGTTTATCAAGATTTCTATTACTGATCATTAGTCTCAAATAACTGAAAAAAAAGACAATTGTATAAATTCAAATTCTAGTATTATTAATATATTTTTTTCTTTCAAATAAATAACCAACTTGAACTTTGAATAAAAAATAAAAATAGTAATTGATGTATAACTGTAGTGACAACTTACATAGTGCGGGGGAGGGGGTGTCTTCATAGCGCACCCTAATTATTCAATTTTAAAAATGTTTAAAAAAACATTATAACGCCTTCTCTTAAGTCTTATAAATTCACTCCCCCACTCTTCACTAAATTTTAAAATTCATCTCATTATTTTTAATTTCTTTGATCATTTACTAGTTATAATATATTGACTTATACTAATTAAAAAAAACTAATATTGGAATTTATATTGTAATTTTTTTTAATATAGAAAGCCTTAGAACAAATTTTTTTATAATATTGATACCTATATTAGAATTAGGTCAAACAAATTCCAGGTTCCATTAGATATTTCTTATGATGTAGGGAACTTAAATAAAAGAGTAATAAAATAGCTGAGAATAAATAATAGAATGAGGCAACTACGGCAACTAGGGTTTTTGGGATTTCTTAGAGGGTGGTTGCCCAAACCTTTTGTTCTGTTTTTTGCCAATGATTTCTTGCATCAAAACCCTAAATTTAACAACCCTCATGGCCTCATTGCGATGCCGAAGTTCTAAGATCGTTGAACATGCTATTACACATAATTTTTTATTACTTTATTTTTGAGTTATATGAGAAAGACCTGACCTATATGGTGTGACAACCTACCTAATGTTTGTGGGTTTTCAGCATGACATGGTTAAATCTTTGTATTATCCTTTTGTTTTCAGATTTTATACAATTAGTCCTTATGTTTCATCAAGAGGCTGTGATGATTTTTTTTCTAAAAATTATTTATTTCTGAGCTATTTTATGAGTAGATTTAGATGATCTGACCCGTATCTTGGCGGGGCATCCTAATTGTTGGGTTTGCAGCCATGGCGTGGTTAGACTCTTTATTCGCTCCAATCATAATAGATCTGAGCCTCTATTAGAAGTTGTACAAATATTGATTTAATTGTGTTAAATATTTCTCCTACGGTGGTTAAATATCTTTATATTATATCTTGGGTCATATTCCAGATTTTTTTATTGAAATTTAGCACTATTGACTTTGGGTTCTTAATCTAATTCCATTGTTTTTTAATGTTTCACTAGTGTTTCTGTTTTATATTACCATATTATGCGTGTCTGTTTACTTGTAAGTATAGGTGGGAATTTCTGCATGTTTGGAAGTAATCTTGTATTTGAGTGAGCTGGAAATTCCTTCGTTTTTTAGATAGAATACAACATAATTGCAGTAAAGGTAAAAAAGGAAGGACACTTGTCTTTTCCACCCCTCTTTCATAATTTCTAGTGAGATTTTTTCGATTGTATCCTCTATATGGTGGATGTAGGATTTATTGTCTTCTTCTCACTCTCTCGTGTCTTCATTATAATTTTATTGTAATTTTTTTGTTTTCTTGTTCTAGATAAATTTAATATTGATTTTCTAAGTTTCAGTTAAATCATTAATTCGATATAATATATTTGTTTCTTAGTGTTTTATAAAATTTTAAGTTAGTCCATGTCGTATTTCCATACAATTTAATTATAAAATAATAAGATTAGTCAATATCCTCTCAAACTTTTGGATTTTAGTTTGTTCTATCATGTTTACTTGAATTTTAAATTTAGTCCCAAGAATATGTCATATTTATAGATTATGGAGTTATGTGGTTATTTCTGGTGCATTTTAGAATAAAAAATTCAATGGGACAACAGTTAAAATATGTGTTAATATGAACACCAATTGTAGTATTTTTCATTAATTTGTACACTACAGTATTTTGGAAGTTGAAGGACAGCAAGGTGAAAAGAAAGCAACAAATAACTAGTTTAGATACTTGCAATTTCTATACTGTTTAGATACTAAAAAATAATATAGTCTAAACAAAAACATCTATTATATGTAAATACATTGTCAATAATTATTTAGATGTCTAACATTCACATTTAAGATATTCAGATACAATATCCATGATAACACCATGTCACTTATCATCCAGATTTCTACAGAACTAATTCTTCCTCTCTTATCATTTACACGCTCTCCCAAATTTTGTCTATGTTAAACCTATTAAATTAAATATGTAAAAGGAATAAATTCATTAAAATTTGATGTGCATGTATTGCATCCGGGAGTTATGTTCCACTCAAATGCAATAAAGGGAAGCAACTCGTTTTCTCAACCTTTTAGTCCATGTGTTTGATTTTTTTGTCAGTCGTATTAGGTGGGATTGGGCTGAGTTGTTTCACTTTATTTATTAATATTTTTTTTTTATCTTGTTAAGTATCTAATTTTTTTTATTTTGTATTATGTATCCTTAACTTTTTAAAGTAATTTATGGATTATGGCACAACCTTGAGTTGCATTATATCCCTACCTAAGTGTTATATCAAAAATCATTATTGGAAATATTCATCTACCTTGAAAAGATATGTAACTTACACATGAGATCTTCCGATTGTGATTATAAAGACATTACATGGACAAGAAATAACACAACCTCGAACGTCATTAGCAACGATGTTGAAAGCAACATAAAAAAGTAGTCGTTGATAAAGTTCATTTAGCAACAAGCTGGAAATGGTTGTCATTGTTAATAAGAAAAGAGGATAATATTATAGCATCAACGGAGACATTATTTGCTCAAGTCAATTAATTCCAAAAAATATTATTTTTAATAAAATTATGACGACATATAAATGGCGCTAAATACCAAAGACCACCCTGTGGGCTACTAAAACAATCCGCCGAGTACTTATCTTCTAAATATTACACTAAGAACTCCTAGTGGTGTCAAAATACACTCACCAAATATACTTCATCCCATTGTTAGGTTATCTTTGGCATATGCATTCCTTTTATGTGAATGAGCCTGATTCTCTCAACATTTTTCCGCATAAAAAATACATAAATTCCCTTGTATATATTAAAATTTGTATTTATTATTCTTATTCGATTTGTGTTCTTAAATATTCTTTTTCAATTTCATTTTATTTAAATTACTATTATAACATTTTACAGTGAATGATTTAATAAAGTCTGAGCTTTAAGATCCCGTTATAAGCTAAGGATTGAAAAAGTGCTTAAAGAGGAACCATAATGTAATACAAAGAAAGATCTATAAATTCTCTCAAATCTTATATATTTATATCAAAAAGAAATTCAAACATGTATAATAAGGTTTAAAATTCCTATAATGTCATTGTACCGTAAACATTCATAGCAAGAACAATGTTTATAGAACACCTTGTTGTTATATAATATATATGGCTTTCTGAAATAGTTAGAATATTTATCACTTATATTTTGAAAAAAATGTTAAAATATCAATCATGACAATTAGTATAATTGACAATTTACATTGCTTGAGCTATGGAATGGTGAGGGGAGAAAATGATACTTTTGAGCATACATGGATCACAACACTAAAATATTAAATCAATAATTGAAGCACGAGGAGTTAGCTGGCAAACTCGATGTTATCCACGTTTGTATAAAGCCTTGTAAAATATCTAGGCTGAATCCTAATCTGGTTCGCCGATCTGATCTAAACATATTAAGTCCATATACCGTGACCGGTTAGAAAATGTGAAATATTTTTTTGCAAGTTTGGATCTTAGTTCTGATGCTTTGATATGGAACAATTAGAATCAAAAAAAGGTTACGATTCATGTTTTTCTTCATCATACTTTGTATTTTCTATAAACCGAGTCCTTATAGTACAAACAAAAAAGGGCTTCAGTAGAGCGGACTGGTACTTATGGCGCTATAATTTTTTTTTATTTGGTTCGAAATTACTTGTGTGAACGTTGTTGAAAGTCTTTACATACAACTTTTTATTACCTTAATCAACCGAAGCATATACATACCAACAAAAACCAAGATTTTTGTGCTTCTTATATACGATACCAAATTTCAATTATTTGTTTTCCAAAAATGATAAAATCGATACAGGGTTTGCATATGTACTTTAAATGACGGCACAGGAACTCTTTCGCACCACCCATATAATATATTCAGCCCACCCATAGTTTCGGAGCACTTTAAACTTCTGTAGTCTTGTGTTTGACTTGACTATAGTGATATTGTATATGTAGTCGTGAACATGTTCAAGTACATTCAGAGGAACAATGTTTAAATTTTTTAGTAAGGAAGGGGGTTTAATCATCGGGAACCATAATTATATACTTATCAAGAATATCAATGTCGCATTCCCTATCACGATTAAAAAACTAGATTATATTCGCAAAATCAGACTCAACGACCATCTTGCATCACAAATAGTTACCGACCGGAAAGAGTTATTCTAACCCACAAGGACTGAGTCTAGGCCAACTATCTTAGAAAAACTTGGTAATTGCAACGAAATAATCAGTATACTTAAAAGACTACATAACACTTTAATCCCACGTACAAAACTCATAAATGACTGGCAATATTTTACACAACCGCATCAAAATAAGAACAATATTTATTAATAAACTTATGTACTATAACCAAATAAAACTGTATGAAATGGGTAAAAACACATCAACATTAATAATGGTTGTGTGTTTCGATCTGAACAGGTAAAGGCTTATCTTCACTAAAACAGTTTCGGAGCACCAAACAAAAACACTCATAGATCACAAATAAGAGTGTCAATGAAAATAAAACACATCAGACGTCATATATGTTATAATTTTTAATGACAATTGGCATAAACCTATCACAATATATAAGTATTACGAGTTTAAATAACAATGGATAACAACCAACAACACTCATTCTGATGTCAATATTGAAAGAAACATAAAAAACATTGCGAAACTGATGAAATTACATATAGAACTCCAGATTAGATGAACAAAAAAGACAAATAAATAGTTCAAACTGAAGAATAAATATGTTTTGATGATTCTTATATCTAAGATAAAACAAAAATAAAAAATTGTTAAATACATGCTCGAAGGTTGTAAACAAGAAAACTTAAGGTTAAACATGCTGTTATAAACATAATTTACAAAAAAACATAATACGCAAGCGAAAAATAAACATAAAGGAAAAGATAGAACAAAATTCAAACTTGGAGATCACGTGAGGATCAAAAGCTCCATGATAGTGATGATTGCTTGAGCTTTAACGACCGTAAATAATTGTCCTCTACTTAAGGATTAACGACTGTGATATGGTAGAACTTGATTTTCAAAAATGTATGGAGGTAAGATGAAGTTTGGAGTTCTAGTTCGTGTCATTTAGCTAAATAATTAATCTTGAATGATTTGTTACTATAATGATCTTAAACTTTTTGCGAGTGGGTTGGTTCGTTTACGTCCTATACATTCCTTTGTGGTTTTGTCCTTGTTCTGTTGTACAGATATAAAATAAAAAACACCATATAAGATATGAAAAAAACTTATTTCGGTATTAACAAGACCACTTCCGTATGACATGTTTGGAGAAAAAACACATTATCTTCTCGGATGAGAGGTGAATTAGCATGCATAGTAAAAATAATGCGACATCAGCTATGTGGTGGAGGAATTTGCAAAGTAAAGATTTGGTCAACGATATATAGTGTAGAGTAAAAATGCCGACTTCCATGTCAAAGATGTGGACTATACAAAATTATTTAGTATTCAAACCTGATATAAAATTAATTAAAGAAGTAGGTGAGTTCATCAATTCTAGTTCTTATAAAGTGAAAGTTCGTATTTTATAAAGAGATTTTATCCGAGAATGGGAGCTGAAGGAGTTAGTGGAGTCGTAATTTTTCGCAAACAATTAAAAGCAAGGAAGACAAAATATGTGTGGTTTTAGATATATACGGATGGATGCTTTTATTAAGCAAGCAAATAGGCTTTAATTTAAGGATTATTTTGGGATATGAATGAAGATTTTTTTATGCTGATTTACTGGTGTGAGTGAACTTGACTAGTTCTAAGCACTATACGTTGGACTTAAGATAATCACACAGATGCACATAGATTTTTGCAAGTGAGACTGGCCTGTAAGAGTTAGACATTGTGAAGAATGTTTTGAAATTTATGGATCCGCATTCTGCACCGGGGCGAGATTATGGGGATATAGGGTCGAAATATGAACTTTACGTTGGTTCATACATATACATATAGGAAAATACAACTACGGATTTATCAGCTTGGCTAATAATGAGTACTTCTAGATATGATATTAGTGCAATACCGCCTGGGAAATTTGTGGAGATATTTCACCAGAGTTAGGTTCGGTTTAACAACACTTAGAATAGTAATAGACAACCTTTAAGGGTTTATCAAGACTTCTATTACTGATCATTAGTCTCAAATAACTGGAAAAAAAAGACAATTCTATAAATTCAAATTCTAGTATTATAATATATTATTTCTTTCAAATAAATAACAAACTTGAACTTTGAATAAAAAATAAAAATAGTAATTTATGTATAACTGTAGTGACAACTTACATAGTGCGGGGGAGGGGGTGTCTTCATAACGCACCCTAATTTTTCAATTTTAAAAATGTTTAAAAAATACATTATAACGCCTTCTCTTAAGTGTTATAAATTCACTCCCCCCACTCTACACTAAATTTAAAATTCATCTCATTATTTTTAATTTCTTTGATCATTTACTAGTTATAATATATTGACTTATACTAATTAAAAAAAACTAATATTGGAATTTAGATTGTAATTTTTTTAATATAGAAAGCCTTAGAACAAATTTTTTTATAATATTGATACCTATATTAGAATTAGGTCAAACAAATTCCAGGTCCCATTAGATATTTCTTAATCACCACATCTTTTCTATTACCAAATTACCCTTTAACATGTAGTATATAATGATGTAGGAAACTTAAATAAAAGAGTAATAAAATAGCTGAGAATAAATAATAGAATGAGGCAACTACGGCAACTAGGGTTTTTGGGATTTCTTAGAGGGTGGTTGCCCAAACCTTTTGTTCTGTTTTTTGCCAATGATTTCTTGCATCAAAACCCTAAATTTAACAACCCTCATGGCCTCATTGCGATGCCAAAGTTCTAAGATCGTTGAACATGCTATTACACATAATTTTTTATTACTTTATTTTTGAGTTATATGAGAAAGACCTGACCTATATGGTGTGACAACCTACCTAATGTTTGTGGGTTTTCAGCATGGCATGGTTAAATCTTTGTATTATCCTTTTGTTTTCATATTTGATACAATTAGTCCCTATGTTTAGTCAAGAGGCTGTGATGATTTTTTTTCTCTAAAAATTATTTATTTCTGAGCTATTTATGAGTAGATTTAGATGATCTGACCAGTATCTTGGCGGGGCAATCTAATTGTTGGGTTTGCAGCCATGGCGTGGTTAGACTCTTTATTGGCCTCCAATCATAATAGATCTGAGCCTCTATTAAAAGTTGTACAAATATTGATTTAATTGTGTTAAATATTTCTCCTATGGGGGTTAAATATCTTTATATTATATCTTGGTTCATATTCCAGATTTTTATATCGAAATTTAGCACTATTGACTTTGGGTTCTTAATCTAATTCCATTGTTTTTTAATGTTTCACTACTGTTTCTATTTTATATTAACTTATTATGCGTGTCTGTTTACTTGTAAGTATAGGTGGGAATTTCTGCATGTTTGGAAGTAATATTGTATTTGAGTGAGCTGTTACAACATAATTGCTGTAAAGGTGAAAAAGGAAGGACACTTGTCTTTTCCACCCCTCTTTCATAATTTCTAGTGAGATTTTTTCGATTGTATCCTCTATATGGTGGATGTAGGATTTATTGTCTTCTTCTCACTCTCTCGTGTCTTCATTATAATTTTATTGTAATTTTTTTGTTTTCTTGTTCTAGATAATTTTAATATTGATTTTCTATGTTTCAGTTAAATCATTAATTCGATATAATATATTTGTTTCTTAGTGTTTTATAAAATTTTAAGTTAGTCCATGTCGTATTTCCATACAATTTAATTATAAAATAATGATATTAGTCAATATCCTCTCAAACTTTTGGATTTTAGTTTGTTCTATCATGTTTACTTGAATTTTAAATTTAGTCCCAAGAATATGTCATATTTATAGATTATGGAGTTATGTGGTTATTTCTGGTACATTTTAGAATAAAAAATTCAATGGGACAACAGTTAAAATATGTGTTAATATGAACACTAATTGTAGTATTTTTCCTTAATTTGTACACTATAGTATTTTGGAAGTTGAAGGACAGCAAGGTGAAAAGAAAGCAACAAATAACTAGTTTAGATACCTGCAATTTCTATACTGTTTAGATACTAAAAAATAATATAGTCTAAACAAAAACATCTATTATATGTAAATACATTGTCAATAATTATTTAGATGTCTAACATTCACATTTAAGATATTCAGATACAATATCCATGATAACACCATGTCACTTATCATCCAGATTTCTACAGAACTAATTCTTCCTCTCTTATCATTTACACGCTCTCCCAAATTTTGCATATGTTAACCCTATTAAATTAAATATGTAAAAGGAATAAATTCATTAAAATTTGACGTGCATGTATTGCATCCGGGAGTTATGTTCCACTCAAATGCAATAAAGGGAAGTAACTCGTTTTCTCAACCTTTTAGTCCATGTGTTTGATTTTTTTGCCAGTCGTATTAGGTGGGATTGGGATTAGTTGTTTCACTTTATTTATTAATATTTTTTTATTTTATCATGTTAAGTATCTATTTTTTTTATTTTGTATTATGTATCCTTAACTTTTTAAAGTAATTTATGGATTATGGCACAACCTTGAGTTGCATTATATCCCTACCTAAGTGTTATATCAAAAATCATTATTGGAAATATTCATCTACCTTGAAAAGATATGTAACTTACACAAGAGATCTTCCGATTGTGATTATAAAGACATTACATGGACAAGAAATAACACAACCTCGAACGTCATTAGCAACGATGTTGAAAGCAACATAAAAAAGTAGTCGTTGATAAAGTTCATTTAGCAACAAGCTGGAAATGGTTGTAATTGTTAATAAGAAAAGAGGATAATATTATAGCATCAACGGAGACATTATTTGCTCAAGTCAATTAATTCCAAAAAATATTATTTTTAATAAAATTATGACGACATATAAATGGCGCTAAATACCAAAGACCACCATGTGGGCTACTAAAACAATCCGCCAAGTACTTATCTTCTAAAAATTACACTAAGAACTCCTAGTGGTGTCAAAATACACTCACCAAATATACTTCATCCCATTGTTAGGTTATCTTTGGCATATGCATTCCTTTTATGTGAATGAGTGATGTCTCCCTAATTGTTCTTATTTTCGACCCTTGGGAGACATCATTTTTTGTATTTATTTAATTAATTTGATAGACTTTTGGACTAAATATGCAATAATTCGGAATTTCCTTTTTATTTCTAGCATTTTTAATTTATTAAACTTTTGCGCGTAATATTGGTATTTTTAGTGAAAAGTTTACAGGTTTTAGATGTTAGCTAGGAGACGAATCCGAGGAGAAAGTCAAAGATCGTGAATTAGAGTCAAGACTTGAAGATAAATCCCGAAGATATTATTTTTAGAGCTGAAAATCCATTTTCCAGGCCATAGATTGCTGATTTTGAGGTGCTTAAGCGATGATTTAGCCACTGACCTTTGAAGAGAAATCATTCCTTATCGAGTTACGGAACTTTAGCAACTGGAATGAGGTCAATCGGAGTCATAACGCATCGGGAAAAGCCGTTTTAGTGAAGGTGTATCAGCAGTTACGGGATTTTGGGCTTAGAAATTGGGCTTGGACATTTAATTAGTGTTTTATTTTCTGGTCCAAGCCCTAGTCCGAATTTATGCTTATAAAAGGATGTCTGGACTTCTATTTTTCATACAATTCACATTCCACAAGATTAAAACACCAGAGAGAAGCAACAGAAGGAAGAAAGAAGAAGCTACAAGAGCTGGAGTGAGTCTATAGCTCCGTTCGTAGTCATTCCAATTCCGGAAATTAGGTTCTTCTTATATTTTAATTTTGTAAACAATATGAATTCCATTTCTTTTAATTTAGTTTTTAATTTTAATATGAGCTAAGCTTTTCATAATGCTTGAGAACAAACAATGGGTGAATCCTAATTTTATGAAATAACGAATGTTGAATTTGGGTTTATGTTAAATTAAATTAGATTAGGTCTATTACTCTTTTCGATAATTTGTGATTATTTACTGTTTTTAGAGTCACGAACTAAGAACAGGTATTAGTATCTAAGCTATTCCACATATGTGGCGTGTGGATCATCCTGACGGAGGGTTTAGGTATAGAATTAATTATTCAATCTAGGATAAAAGCTATTGATTCTGATGAACTTAGCTAATTCTAGGGCCAATGAGGTAAAACACTTAATCATTCAACGGTGGATCATATTTACCCTGACGGGACTAGTGACACTTTAGGATCGCCTTATAGTCCACCCTGACGGGGGTATAAGGAATTTAGAATCCCGACCATTGTAATTGACCGATTTAGCCCTTAAACAACATAAGTTAGGAAATAAGATTGGGAGGATCCTTGCGTTCTCAAGTACTACCTCTCATATCGCGTTTTCACTCATTCTACTTGCGTTTTAGCTTTTACTTGTATTTTAATATTTGTCTTTCATTTATTTAGTCTTAATACGAAAACCAAACAAACATTTTATTATCTTCTATTTTCATAAGTGCATCCATCACTATTTGCTAGACATTGTGATCAACCATTCCGTCCTTGGAACGAATCTGTTTTATCCTTATTACTACTTAGGGCAACCGTACACTTGCGGTTGTGGTTCGATTAGCATTTGCATTTATTTTTAGAACACACAAAGGACCACCAAGTTTTTGGCGCCGCTGCCGGGGACGGTAGCGTGTGACCACGGTGTTTATCCTTTAGTGATAGTGCATTTATTTTATTTTATCAGTTTTACGCTTTTTGTTTGTTAGCTTTTACAGGTTTTTAGGTTTGGTGTATGCGAATAAGGCTATTCAAGGATCTAGAGCCAACACCTCCGATCCTTAGTAATCCAGAATCGTTGATCAGACTTGCGAACAGAAGAAGAAGAGAACGAGAAGCTTTAGAAGTAGAAGAATTAAGTAACAGAATGGAGAATATCAATCTTCAAGGTCAACAGAATAATGGACAAGGCCAGCTAGATGCAAATGGCCAACCTTTAGCTCCAGGCGTTATTCCTCCAGTTCCACCAGTGATTCCTAATCCTCAAGTTCAGATCGTGATGAATCAAGATCCGTGGTTTACTAATGGTTCTCCAGAAGTTCCATTCCGCGCTCCTGCTATAGGAGTAGGTGCTCCAGATATAGATGTTCCGAGATTCCGTCTAGATTCGGGTATGTTAGCTCAATTCCAAAATTTTGGGAATTTTCGTGGTAGACCATCAGAAGATCCTCTTAGAGCAGTACAGAAGTTTAAACAAATATGTGATTCTTATATCACACAAGGAGTTTCAAGAGAACAGATGTATTTTGCTGCGTTTAAATTTTTTGTGATTGATGGAGCGAGTGAATGGCACGATACGCAAGATCCTACGAAGATAACCAACTGGGACCAATTAGAGATTGCTTTCTTTGACAGGTATTACCCAAGTAACATGAGATTAGATGCTGAATTAGAATTGACGCATTTCCGTCAAGAGTATGATAAAACTGTGGGTAGGAGTTGGACAAGATTTCAGATGTGTTTGCGTAGAGTTCCCAATCATGGCTTTTCAGAACAACAACAGTTAAAGATCTTTTATAGAGGCCTTGATGGAACTTCAAGAGAGAAGTTGGATACGCTATGTGGTGCAGGTTTTCTTCAAGTTCAACCCGCTCATGCTAAAATTATTTTAGAGAGAACAGTCAAGAATGAAGTGGGGTGGAACTCAGTAAGAACACCAGTTAAGGGAGTGAATAATGTTGATATGGAAGAAAAATTTGCTACGCTTGAGAATAAGATTCAGAATACCATAGAGCAACAATTGAAGCCGCTTACTTTAGCTGTAAAAGAAGGTTTTTCGGGTAAGAAGGTAGTTGTGCATGCTGCACAAGAGGTGTATATGTGTTCGATTTGTAAGGTAGATGATCATTATGAGGAAAGTTGTCCGAATAACCAAGAATCAGTGATGTTTATGTCCAATAGAGGTAATTTCAATTCAAGTGGTAATGGATATCAGCCTAACAGAAACCATCCTGGGTTTCAATACTCAAATCCTAATGGGGCAGCCAATCCTACTTACGCGTATCAGCCGCGTCCTCAAGGCAACAACTATAATCCAAGACCACACAACAATTATCAAGGAGGACAGAATCAAAACAATTATGTACAAAGACAAGCTCCTCAGAATACTTATGATGAGAATTTGAACCAAAAAACTTTACCTGCCCATCCACAAGAAGGAGTAGTTACCCTTCAGAAGATGGTTAAAAATTTAATTGCTCTTCAGACACAAGCTATGGAACGTCAAAATGCAGCCGAAGCAAATATGAAGATTTTCCAGAATCAGCTAAGTCAAATTAATAAACAGCTGAATCAGCGTCCACAAGGGCAACTTCCTAGCGATACAGAAAATCCAATACAACGTGAAGATTGCAAGGCTGTTACATTAAGAAGTGGTAAGAACCTTCCTCCACCTCCTTTTCCCGTTATGAAAGAGAAAGAAGTTCCAAGAAAAGAAAAGGAAGTAGGTGAGAAAGAGAAAGAGAATGAGAAAGATAGTGAGGTTGAAGAAATCGAAAGACCAAGAGAAGTTCCGAAAAAGAGAGATAATATTGTGATCAATCGCCCTCCACCACCGTTTCCATCTCGAGTTCAGAAGAAGGGTGATTTGGGTGATTTTCAGAAATTCTTTAATAGAGTGAAGGGCCTAAGTATTAATATTCCGTTACTAGAGGCGATTCGTGATATTCCTAAGTATATGAAGTTTTTGAAGAGGGCCCTCACTAACAAAAGGCCTTATTGTGATAATGAGATGATTGGCCTTCCGGAAGAGTGTAGTGCGATTTGCCAGAGTAAATTACCTCCGAAGCTAGTTAATCCGGGGAGTTTCACGATTCCGATATCGATTGGAGAAGAATGGAAGGGAAAGGCGCTATGTGATTTGGGGCTAGCATCAATTTGATGCCCAAGTCAATCTTCGATAAGCTAAAAATTGGAAACGCAAGACCCACCTCTATGGTCTTGCAAATGGCGGATAGGTCTCTTGCTCATCCTGAAGGCCGTATTGAGAATGTCCTTGTTAAGGCAGGTACACTTATATTTCCTGTTGATTTCGTAATACTTGAGTACAATGCAGATAGAAATGTCCCCATTATTTTGGGTAGACCATTCTTAGCTACAGGGAGAACATTGATCGATGTAGAGAATGGCGAATTAACGATGAGTATACAAGATGAGGAAGTGAAATTCAATGTATTTCGAGCTATGAAATTCCCAGATTCTCAGGAAGATTGCTTTAGAATGGATGTAGTAGAGCAAGCATCGCAAGAGGTATTTAATTATTTAAATTTTGATGATATCTTGCAGGCTGCTTTGACATTAGATTCACCTGAGATGATGTAGGAGCTTACAGAAACAGTGGCAGCGCTCAATTCTGAAAATCCGAAGTATAGGCGTCTCACCTATGAACCTGTGAGAGAACCGGGGGAGATTATTCCTAAAAAGAAGCCTTCAATTGAATCTCTTCCGGAGTTGGAAGAAAAACCATTGCCAGCACACTTAAGGTATGCATATTTGGGTACTGATGAAACTTTACCTGTTATTGTTTCAGCTAATCTAACAGGTCCTCAAGAAGATAAACTGTTGCGTGTGTTAAGAGCCAACAAAGAAGCAATAGGTTGGACAATTGCTGACATCAAAGGCATTAGTCCAACCTATTGTCAACACAAAATCATACTTGAAGATGTTAACGCACGCTCAGTTGAAGATCAGAGAAGATTAATGCCAGCTATGAAGGATGTGGTGAAGAAAGAGGTGATTAAGCTTTTAGATGCGGGGATTATTTATCCCATTTCGAGTAGTGAATGGGTGAGTCCGGTTCAGTGTGTACCAAAGAAAGGAGGAATGACAACAGTTTTGAATGATAAAAATGAAGCGATTCCTTCAAGAACGGTAGTTGGATGGAGAGTTTGCATGGATTATAGAAAGTTGAACAAGGCCACCAGAAAAGATCACTTCCCTTTGCCCTTCATCGATCAAATGTTAGATAAATTAGCCGGAAGAGAGTACTATTGTTTCTTGGATGGTTACTCCGGGTACAATCAGATTTACGTAGCTCCAGAAGATCCACATAAGACTACCTTTACATGCCCATTTGGCACTTTTGCATATCGCAGAATGCCATTTGGGTTGTGTAACGCTCCCGCTACTTTTCAAAGGTGTATGATGGCCATCTTCTGGGACATGATAGATAATTTCTTGAAGTGTTTATGGATGATTTCTCCGTGTTTGGTGATGATTTTGATATATGTTTAGATAACTTGGAGAAAGTGTTAGTGAGATGCAAGGAAACATATTTGGTGCTCAACTGGGAGAAGTGTCACTTCATGGTTCGCAAAGGTATTGTTCTGGGTCACAAAGTTTCGAGTGCTGGTTTAGAGGTTGATAGAGCAAAGATAGAGGTAATTAAAACTCTTCCCCCTCCTGTTTCTGTTAAAGGGGTAAGGAGTTTTCTTGGCCATGCTGGCTTTTATAGGCGTTTTATTAAGGATTTTTCTAAGATTGCTAAACCGTTATGCAACTTACTCGAAAAGGATTGCAAATTCCTTTTTGATGAAGCTTGTTTAGCGGCTTTCCAAGCAATTAAGGAAAAGCTTATTTCTGCTCCTATAGTGTTGCCTCCATATTGGAATTTACCATTTGAAGTTATGTGTGATGCGAGTGATTTGTGTATGGGAGCTGTATTGGGACAGAGAAAAGAGAAGGTTTTTCATTCGATTTACTATGCTAGTAAAACTTTCAGTGGTGCTCAGATTAATTACACAGTTACAGAAAAGGAGTTGCTAGCAGTTGTCTATTCGTTTGATAAATTTCGCTCCTATCTTCTTGGAGCGAAAGTTATTGTTTATACAGATCATTCCGCGATCAGATTTCTTATGGAGAAGAAAGATGCGAAACCAAGGTTAATCAGATGGGTGTTATTACTTCAAGAGTTCGATTTATAGATCAAAGATAGAAAGGGTTGTGAGAATCAGGTAGCAGATCATCTATCGCGTTTAGAGGGTTCAGAGATGAATAGTGGTACTGAAGCAGTTAGAGAACAGTTTCCTGATGAGAGTTTATTCGTTGTTCGAGATTATGAGGCTCCGTGGTATGCAGATATTGCGAATTTAGTGGTGAGTGGTGTCTTTCCTGAAGGTTCAACTTATCAAGAAAGAAAGAGGTTAGCTCATCGTGCTAGACAGTTCTTTTGGGAGGATCCGTTCCTCTACAAGGTTTGTGCTGACCAAATGATACGAAGATGTGTAGCAAGGGAAGAGACTCAAGCCATTATAGCTGGATGCCATGATTCATTATATGGAGGACATTTCAAAGGAGACATAACTGCTGCGAAGGTATTTCAATCAGGTTTCTACTGGCCTTCTCTTATTAAAGATTGTCATGAATATGTTAAGAAATGTACGAGATGCCAGTTTACCGGAAACATATCTAAGAGGGATGAGATGCCGCGTAATAATGTGCTAGAGGTTGAGATATTCGATGTTTGGGGTATAGACTTTATGGGCCCTTTCGTTCCTTCAAATGGTAACCTCTACATCTTATTAGATGTTGATTATGTGTCTAAGTGGGTAGAAGCGGTGGCTTTACCTACCAATGATTCACGAGTGGTGATCAAGTTCTTGAAATCACATATTTTCACTAGACATGGCACACCTAGAGTGATTATTAGCGATGGAGGATCTCATTTCGTTAATAAATATCTGAAGACTGTTCTAGAGAAGTATGGAGTTAGACATCGTGTATCTACTGCATACCATCCACAATCCAATGGTCAAGCTGAAGTATCGAACCGTGAAGTCAAGTCAATCCTAGAGAAAACCGTTGGTCCTACAAGAAAAGATTGGTCAATGAAATTAGATGACGCGTTGTGGGCCTATCGTACTGCGTTCAAGACTCCAGTTGGTGCATCTCCCTATCGTATGGTATATGGTAAGGCTTGTCACTTACCTTTAGAGCTTGAAATGGGTGCCTATTGTGCAATTGCGCAGTTGAACTTAGATCCTATATTAGCCGGAAAGAATCGTATGATGAAGCTTAATGAACTCGATGAATTCTGTTTGCATGCTTATGAAAATGCCAAACTTTACAAAGAAAACACAAAGAAATGGCATGACAATCGGATTCGTCCAAAGAACTTTGAAGTGGGGCAAAGAGTATTGAAGTATAACTCAAAGTTCAGCAATTATCCGGGTAAGTTAAGATCTAAGTGGTCAGGTCCATACATTGTGACCAAAGTTACACCTCATGGGGTGATAGAAATAGAACATCCGCTAGAAAACCGTACCTTTATGGTTAACGGTCACAAATTGAAGATATACCATGGAGGTGAAGATACCAATCGCTCGGAAGATCCACATCCCAGGGAGGTCATGTATCTCCTCGAGACTCCTTAGGAGCGTGAGGTAACCCGTCGAGCTTAACGACGTTAAACAAAAGCCAATTCATTGTATATTAGCTGAGTTTTTACATTTATTGCAATTTAGATTAGTTTGATTTTCGTAATTTTAGTGTTTATTATTAAGAAATGAGGAAGGGTAGTTGTTTTTGATGATTTCAGGGGTAAAAAGGTCATGAGTTTGGGGTCGATTTGGCGAAAACAGGAGAAAAAGAGGTTGGATGTCCAGGAGAAACCGGGAACCCGGTTTCGCAAAAACCGGGAACCCGGTTTTGGAGCTGGTACCATCCTCTTCAACGCAACACTTGGCGTATTGGTTCACGACACAGCGTCGGAACCGGGTACCCGGATTTTCGAAACCGGGAAACCGGTTTTGGTGCTGTGATTTCTGAAATTTTCTGACCCAGCGTCTTGGTGGATTGCGTTTTATTGCGTTTTGGTTCGCGCCATCGACACAAAACCGGGAACCCGCATTTGGCAGAACCGGGTACCCGGTTTCGGAGCTGTAATCTTCCAAAAGTTCTGACCCAGCGTCTTGGAGTCCTGCGTTTTGGTGCGTCTTGACTCGCGCCATCGAGAAAAATCCGGGTACCCGCATTCCACAGAACCGGGAACCCGGTTTCGGCGAGGAAAATCTCTGACCCAGCGTCTTGGGGTCCAGCGTTTTGGTGCGTTTTAATAAAAAAAAATAAAAAAAATAAAAAAATTCTTTAAGTTAATTTTCCGCGCCGTCACAGCGACGCAGAACCGGGAACCCGGTTTTGAAGCTGTGATGTCGGTTTTTTAGGCCTTAACCTAGTTTTCTTAGCCTCTTCTGCAAGTTTTTACCTAAAACGCACCAATAGCCTCCCCACCTCCGAAAATCATCTACCAAAACACTATATATCATCAAATCCTACCCTCTTTCACCACACAAACATAAAATCAACTCACCTCCTCTCCAAAATAACATCAAATCCTTAGCTTTTCCCAAGATTCTTCTTCATCAAATCCTTAAATAAAACCCAATTCTTTCTTCTCCCATCCAAATTAAACAAGCCCCATCTCATATTCACCCTAGTTCTTCAATTCCTAAGCCTCAAAACATCAAAATTCTAAACTTTTTCTCTAAGTTTTTCATTATTTGAAGTTTTGAGTTTGGGGTGAAAAGAGATGACTAACAGAACCGGTGATTTTCGAAGACCTGCTCCTAGAAGAAAAACCACCGTTGGTGGTTCTCAAGAACAAGCTATTGAGATTCCTGATCCGCGTCCTAAACGAAAAATTGACGAAGTTAAGCTTGATTCTAAAGAAATCACAGGTCGAAAGAGAAGATTGATTGATGAGATAGAAAGTGAGAAGGAACCAGAAGAGGAAATTGCGAAGAACATTGAGAAGGAAACTGAACAAGAGATTCCGGAAGCACCAGTTCAGAAACCTCCGCGTATGAAGATGTGGGCCCACAAGCCTAAGAGGGTTTATACTTGTTGGAATACTCAGGTTCGTGAAAGAATTGAATTTTTGAAATTTGGTGAGGAGACGAATTTTCCTAAGGGTATTATGAGTAGTGAATACAAGGAATATGATGTGACATGTGCTAAGTTTGGTTGGAAAGAGTTACAAGAAAGGAAGCTTGAGTTTATTCCTACTTTTGTGAGCGAATTTTACGAAGGTTTAGCTACCTCCCGTGATGCCATTGATATCCGCAAAAAGGTAGTTCCTTTCTCTATTGAACGTATTCGAAAATCATTGAAACTACCCAACTTTTCTGGAACATGCCCTTTCCAAGAAACTCTTAATGACCCTTCTTTTGATTTTGAATCCCTTTGGGGGACCGTGCTTGTTAATGGGACTAGCCCAATTCCTGAAGGAGAAAGATATCCTGGACAGTTTTACAGCAGTAATTTGACACCTCGTGCTAAGGTTTGGTCTCGTTTCGTAATACCCACTTTCTTTGGTATTAAACACACTTCCGAGTTGAAGAAAGAGCACGTATTTGTTATTAAGTGTATTTTGGAGGAGAAACCATTTGATGTTGCTAAGATCATTTATGATACGATCATGGAGTTCGCGAAATCACCAATGAAACAACAAAATCTGAAGTTCCCTTGTACTATTACTCAGTTGTGTTTAGACGCAAAGATTCCGCGTAAGAACGCAGATATTGATACTGTTTCAGTTGGTGTGAGTATAGCTTTGAGCACGATCAAGAATATCCATGAAGAAGCAACACGAGCTACCAAGAGTCCGAGAACTCCTCAATCAAAGAAAGCGAAGACTGTTCCTGAGTTGGAGTTCAAGATTCAGGTGTTGGAAGAGAATCAGGAGAAGATGATTGCTACCTTGGGAAACATTACAAAAGAATTGGACCTATTGCGAAATTTAATCCTAGGCGTAAATACACTTCAAAACGCGATTTATGATGCTGTTACGCGAGATAAAGGTCCAGAACACAACACCGATAACCAGCCTCGCGCTGGTTAAGATACGTTTTCTAAACTTTCCTCTTAGTGTAGATTAGTTTAAATGCTTTATTGAGTCTTTTCGAGTCGTGGGGACACGACTCATTTTTGAGTTTGGGGTGGGGTTCGTTGCCTCATCCCAGTTTTTTATGTGTTATTTGTTTTATTTGCTTTCAATAAAAGAATTTTCGGAGTTGCGTTTGACTGTAGAAATTTTTAAATATCCCTTTAAGAATACTTTTGATGGATCTATGATAGTAAATAGTGAACTTTAGGGATTGATATAAAACGCATTTAGAATGCATCCAAACATAGGTAATTAATAGGAAAAATTAATGTACAATGCAAATGAAGTAAGCTTGTAATCAAGGAATATGTTTGGTGTGTAGAACGTGAAATCCTAATTAGTAGAGAACCCACCTAGATATGAACTAAAGACAAGCTATGTACTTAGGAAAATGATAGGGGCAGTTCTTTGTTAACCATTTGTGCCTTTTTAGACTTCTATCCTTTGTATTAATTATTATCCGTCTTAGCCCACTTTGAGCCTTTAGCCTTTTCTTTGTAGCCGCGATATAAGCCATTATCCATTAGATTATTAGGCATGACCATATGACCCGCACTTGAATCACAATCCTGAGACATGTCTCGAGCTTGAGTTTGGGGTGGTGGGACCACTTATGGGAAATTAAATTGGTAGGGATCGATGTACTTTGTATTGTAGCACAATTGCAGATGATATATACTTGTAACCCTTTGCCGGGAATGAGAAAAAAATGAAAAAGAAAGAAAAAATTAAAAAAAAAAGTTGAAAATTCATACAGTAGGAACCGGGAACTCGGTTTGCTTCTGTACAAAAAAAAAAGAGAAAAGAAAAGAAAAAGAAAAATATGAATGAATAAAATATCCGGCAAAGTGGAATTTTCTGAAAATCATCTTGTTAATAGTGGGTAGACATGGGACACTAAATTGTTGCGTATATGGGTGAGTGAGAACATCTTTTGAGCGTTAACTCAAGCTCGAGGACAATGTTGATGGTAAGTGAGGAGAGAGCCAAAAGCTCACTTCAAATTTACCAAATATACATCCACACCCGTCCTTAAGCCAATATTATAACCGTAAAGACCTCGTGATTCCTAAGTGCATAGTGAATTTATTATTCTGTTGATAGGGAATACACTAGGTGGAGCGTTCAAAGCGATTTAGGATTAATGACCACCCTATAGCCATCATACAGAGATGAGTACAAGTGTAACCTTCAAGCATTGCAACTTTAATTTTATGATTGAGATTATTTATGTTTGATGTTGCATTTTAGATGTATGTGTATATTAGTTTCTAGAGTTTGCTATATGAGATTTATTTTGAGAATTGCTTTAGGGTTTATTTGCTAGCTTCTACTTGTTTATACGCTTACTTCTACCCCTTTGTTTTGTTTTACTTTGTCGGGACGAAAAAGGTTTGAGTTGGGGGTCTTGATGTCTCCCTAATTGTTCTTATTTTCGACCCTTGGGAGACATCATTTTTTGTGTTTATTTAATTAATTTGATAGACTTTTGGACTAAATATGCAAGAATTCGGAATTTCCTTTTTATTTCTAGCATTTTTAATTTATTAAACTTTTGCGCGTAATATTGGTATTTTTAGTGAAAAGTTTACAGGTTTTAGATGTTAGCTAGGAGAGGAATCCGAGGACAAAGTCAAAGATCGTGAATTAGAGTCAAGACTTGAAGATAAATCCCGAAGATATTATTTTTAGAGCTGAAAATCCATTTTCCAGGCCATAGATTGCTGATTTCGAGGTGCTTAAGCGATGATTTAGCCGCTGACCTTTGAAGAGAAATCATTCCTTATCGAGTTACGGAACTTTAGCAACTAGAATGAGGTCAATCAGAGTCATAACGCATCGGGAAAAACCGTTTTAGTGAAGGTGTATCAGCAGTTACGGGATTTTGGACTTAGAAATTGGGCTTGGACATTTAATTAGTGTTTTATTTTCTGGTCCAAGCCCTAGTCCGAATTTATGCTTATAAAAGGAGGTCTGGACTTCTATTTTTCATACAATTCACATTCCACAAGATTAAAACACCAGAGAGAAGCAACAGAAGGAAGAAAGAAGAAGCTACAAGAGCTGGAGTGGGTCTATAGCTCCGTTCGTAGTCATTCCAATTCCGGAAATTTGGTTCTTCTTATATTTTAATTTTGTAAACAATATGAATTCCATTTCTTTTAATTTAGTTTTTAATTTTAATATGAGCTAAGCTTTTCATAGTGCTTGAGAACAAACAATGGGTGAATCCTAATTTTATGAAATAACGAATGTTGAATTTGGGTTTATGTTAAATTAAATTAGATTAGGTCTATTACTCTTTTCGATAATTTGTGATTATTTACTGTTTTTAGAGTCGCGAACTAAGAACAGGTATTAGTATCTAAGCTATTCCACATATGTGGCGTGTGGATCATCCTGACGGAGGGTTTAGGTATAGAATTAATTATTCAATCTAGGATAAAAGCTATTGATTCTGATGAACTTAGCTAATTCTAGGGCCAATGAGGTAAAACACTTAATCATCCAACGGTGGATCATATTTACCCTGACGGGACTAGTGACACTTTAGGATCGCCTTATAGTCCACCCTGACGGGGGTATAAGGAATTCAGAATCCCGACCATTGTAATTGACCGATTTAGCCCTTAAACAACATAAGTTAGGAAATAAGATTGGGAGGATCCTTGCGTTCTCAAGTACTACCTCTCATATCGCGTTGTCACTCATTCTACTTGCGTTTTAGCTTTTACTTGTATTTTAATATTTGTCTTTCATTTATTTAGTCTTAATACGAAAACCAAACAAACATTTTATTATCTTCTATTTTCATAAGTGCATCCATCACTATTTGCTAGATATTGTGATCAACCATTCCGTCCTTGGAACGAATCTGTATTATCCTTATTACTACTTGGGACAACCGTACACTTGCGGTTGTGGTTCGATTAGCATTTGCATTTATTTTTAGAACACACAAAGGACCACCAATGAGCCTGATTCTCTCAACATTTTTCCGCATAAAAAATACATAAATTCCCTTGTATATATTAAAATTTGTATTTATTATTCTTATTCGATTTGTGTTCTTAAATATTCTTTTTCAATTTCATTTTATTTAAATTACTATTATAACATTTTACAGTGAATGATTTAATAAAGTCTGAGCTTTAAGATCCCGTTATAAGCTAAGGATTGAAAAAGTGCTTACAGAGGAACCATAATGTAATACAAAGTAAGATCTATAAATTCTCTCAAATCTTATATATTTATATCAAAAAGAAATTCAAACATGTGTAATAAGGTTTAAAATTCCTATAATGTCATTGTACCGTAAACATTCATAGCAAGAACAATGTTTATAGAACACCTTGTTGTTATATAATATATATGACTTTCTGAAATAGTTAGAATATTTATCACTTATATTTTGAAAAACATGTTAAAATATCAATCATGACAATTAGTATAATTGACAATTTACATTGCTTGAGCTATGGAATGGTGAGGAGAGAAAATGATACTTTTGAGCATACATGGATCACAACACTAAAATATTAAATTAATAATTGAAGCACGAGGAGTTAGCTGGCAAACTCGATGTTATCCACGTTTGTATAAAGCCTTGTAAAATATCCAGGCTGAATCCTAATCTGGTTCGCCGATCTGATCTAAACATATTAAGTCCATATACCGTGACCGGTTAGAAAATGTGAAATATTTTTTTGCAAGTTTGGATCTTAGTTCTGATGCTTTGATATGGAACAATCAGAATCGAAAAAAGGTTACGATTCATGTTTTTCTTCATCATACTTTGTCTTTTCTATAAACCGGGTCCTTATAGTACAAACAAAAAAGGGCTTCAGTAGACCGGACTGGTACTTATGGCGCTATAATATTTTTTTATTTGGTTCGAAATTACTTGTGTGAACGTTGTTGAAAGTCTTTACATACAACTTTTTATTACCTTAATCAACCGAAGCATATAATACCAACAAAAACCAAGATTTTTGTGCTTCTTATATACGATACCAAATTTCAATTATTTGTTTTCCAAAAATGATAAAATCGATACAGGGTTTGCATATGTACTTTAAATGACGGCACAGGAACTCTTTCCCACCACCCATATAATATATTCAGCCCACCCATAGTTTCGGAGCACTTTAAACTTGTGTAGTCTTGTGTTTGACTTGTCTATAGTGATATTGTATATGTAGTCGTGAACATGTTCAAGTACATTCAGAGGAACAATGTTTAAATTTTATAGTAAGGAGGGGGGTTTAATCATCGGGAACCATAATTATATACTTATCAAGAATATCAATGTCGCATTCCCTATCACGATTTCAAAACTAGATTATATTCGCAAAATCAGACTCAACGACCATCTTGCATCACAAATAGTTACCGACCGGAAAGAGTTATTCTAACCCACAAGGACTGAGTCTAGGCCAACTATCTTAGAAAAACTTGGTAATTGCAACGAAATAATCAGTATACTTAAAAGACTACATAACACTTTAATCCCACGTACAAAACTCATAAATGACTGGCAATATTTTACACAACCGCATCAAAATAAGAACAATATTTACTAATAAACATATGTACTATAACCAAATAAAACTGTATAAAATGGGTAAAAACACATTAACATTAATAATGGTTGTGTGTTTCGATCTGAACAGGTAAAGGCTTATCTTCACTAAAACAGTTTCGGAGCACCAAACAAAAACACTCATGGATCACAAATAAGAGTCTCAATGAAAATAAAACACATCAGACGTCATATATGTTATAATTTTTAATGACAATTGACATAAACCTATCACAATATATAAGTATTACGAGTTTAAATAACAATGGATAACGACCAACAACACTCATTATGATGTCAATATTGAAAGAAACATAAAAAACATTGCGAAACTGATGAAATTACATATAAAACTCCAGATTAGATGAACAAAAAAGACAAATAAATAGTTCAAACTGAAGTATAAATATGTTATGATGATTCTTATATCTAAGATAAAACAAAAATAAAAAATTGTTAAATACATGCTCGAAGGTTGTAAACAAGAAAACTTAAGGTTAAACATGCTGTTATAAACATAATTTACAAAAAAACATAATACGCAAGCGAAAAATAAACATAAAGGAAAAAATAGAACAAAATTCAAACTTGGAGATCACGTGAGGATCAAAAGCTCCATGATAGTGATGATTGCTTGAGCTTTAACGACCATAAATAATTGTCCTCTACTTAAGGATTAACGACTGTGATATGGTAGAACTTGAATTTCAAAAATGTATGGAGGTAAGATGAAGTTTGGAGTTCTAGTTCGTGTCATTTAGCTAAATAATTAATCTTGAATGATTTGTTACTATAATGATCTTAAACTTTTTGCGTGTGGGTTGGTTCGTTTACGTCCTATACATTCCTTTGTGGTTTTTGACCTTGTTCTGTTGTACAGATATAAAATAAAAAACACCATATAAGATATGAAAAAAACTTATTTCGGTATTAACAAGACCACTTCCGTATGACATGTTTGGAGACAAAACACATTATCTTCTCGGATGAGAGGTGAATTAGCATGCATAGTAAAAATAATGCGACATCAGCTATGTGGTGGAGGAATTTGCAAAGTAAAGATTTGGTCAACGATATATAGTGTAGAGTAAGAATGCCGACTTCCATGTCAAAGATGTGGACTATACAAAATTATTTAGTATTCAAACCTGATATGAAATTAATTAAAGAAGTAGGTGAGTTCATCAATTCTAGTTCTTATAAAGTGAAAGATCGTATTTTATCAAGAGATTTTATCCGAGAATGGGGAGTTGAAGGAGTTAGTGGAGTCGTAATTTTTCGCAAACAATTAAAAGAAAGGAAGACAAAATATGTGTGGTTTTAGATATATACGGATGGATGCTTTTATTAAGCAAGAAAATAGGCTTTAATTTAAGGATTATTTTGGGATATGAATGAAGATTTGTTTATGCTGATTTACTTGCGTGAGTGAACTTGACTAGTTCTAAGCACTATACGTTGGACTTAAGATAATCACAGAGATGCACATAGATTTTTGCAAGTGAGACTGGCCTGTAAGAGTTAGACATTGTGAAGAATGTTTTGAACTTTATGGAGTCCCATTCTGCACCCGGGCGAGATTATGGGGATATAGGGTCGAAATATGAACTTTACGTTGGTTCATACATATATATATAGGAAAATACAACTACGGATTTATCAGCTTGGCTAATAATAAGTAATTCTAGATATGATATTAGTGCAATACCGACTGGGAAATTTATGGAGATATTTCACCAGAGTTAGGTTCGGTTTAACAACACTTAGAATAGTAATAGACAACCTTTAAGGGTTTATCAAGACTTCTATTACCGATCATTAGTCTCAAATAACTGGAAAAACAAAAAGACAATTCTATAAATTCAAATTCTAGTATTATAATATATTTTTTTTCTTTCAAATAAATAACAAACTTGAACTTTGAATAAAAAATAAAAATAGTAATTGATGTATAACTGTAGTGACAACTTACATAGTGCGGGGGAGGGGGTGTCTTCATAGCGCACCCTAATTTTTCAATTTTAAAAATGTTTAAAAAATACATTATAACGCCTTCTCTTAAGTGTTATAAATTCACTTCCCCCACTCTTCACTAAATTTTAAAATTCATCTCATTATTTTTAATTTCTTTGATCATTTACTAGTTATAATATATTGACTTATACTAATTAAAAAAAAGTAATATTGGAATTTATATTGTAATTTTTTTAATATAGAAAGCCTTAGAACAAATTTTTTTATAATATTGATACCTATATTTAGGTCAAACAAATTCCAGGTCCCATTAGATATTTCTTACTCACCTCATCTTTTCTATTACCAAATTACCCTTTGACATGTAGTATATAATGATGTAGGGAACATAAATAAAAGAGTAATAAAATAGCTGAGAATAAATAATAGAATGAGGCAACTACGGCAACTAGGGTTTTTGGGATTTCTTAGAGGGTGGTTGCCCAAACCTTTTGTTCTGTTTTTTGCCAATGATTTCTTGCATCAAAACCCTAAATTTAACAACCCTCATGGCCTCATTGCGATGCCAAAGTTCTAAGATTCGTTGAACATGCTATTACACATAATTTTTTATTACTTTATTTTTGAGTTATATGAGAAAGACCTGACCTATATGGTGTGACAACCTACCTAATGTTTGTGGGTTTTCAGCATGACATGGTTAAATCTTTGTATTATCCTTTTGTTTTCAGATTTGATACAATTAGTCACTATGTTTCGTCAAGAGGCTGTGATGATTTTTTTTCTAAAATTTATTTATTTCTGAGCTATTTTATGAGTAGATTTAGATGATCTGACCCGTATCTTGGCGGGGCAACCTAATTGTTGGGTTTGCAGCCATGGCGTGGTTACACTCTTTATTGGCCTCCAATCATAATAGATCTGAGCCTCTATTAAAAGTTGTACAAATATTGATTTAATTGTGTTAAATATTTCTCCTATGGGGGTTAAATATCTTTATATTATATCTTGGTTCATATTCCAGATTTTTTTATCGAAATTTAGCACTATTGACTTTGGGTTCTTAATCTAATTCCATTGTTTTTTAATGTTTCACTAGTGTTTTTGTTTTATATTAACTTATTATGCGTGTCTGTTTACTTGTAAGTATAGGTGGGTATTTCTGCATGTTTGGAAGTAATCTTGTATTTGAGTGAGCTGGAAATTCCTTCATTTTTGAGATAGAATATAACATAATTGCAGTAAAGGTGAAAAAGGAAGGACACTTGTCTTTTCTACCCCTCTTTCATAATTTCAAGTGAGATTTTTTCGATTGTATCCTCTATATGGTGGATGTAGGATTTATTGTCTTCTTCTCACTCTCTCGTGTCTTCATTATAATTTTATTGTAATTTTTTTTGTTTTCTTGTTCTAGATAATTTTAATATTGATTTTCTAAGTTTCAGTTAAATCATTAATTCGATATAATATATTTGTTTCTTAGTGTTTTATAAAATTTTAAGTTAGTCCATGTCGTATTTCCATACAATTTAATTATAAAATAATGAGATTAGTCAATATCCTCTCAAACTTTTGGATTTTAGTTTGTTCTATCATGTTTACTTGAATTTTAAATTTAGTCCCAAGAATATGTCATATTTATAGACTATGGAGTTATGTGGTTATTTTATGGTGCATTTTAGAATAAAAAATTCAATGGGACAACAGTTAGACAGCAAGGTGAAAAGAAAGCAACAAATAACTAGTTTAGATACTTGCAATTTCTATACTGTTTAGATACTAAAAAATAATATAGTCTAAACAAAAACATCTATTATATGTAAATACATTGTCAATAATTATTTAGATGTCTAACATTCACATTTAAGATATTCAGATACAATATCCATGATAACACCATGTCACTTATCATCTAGATTTCTACAGAACTAACTCTTCCTCTCTTATCATTTACACGCTCTCCCAAATTTTGCCTATGTTAAACCTATTAAATTAAATATGTAAAAGTAATAAATTCATTAAAATTTGATGTGCATGTATTGCATACGGGAGTTATGTTCCACTCAAATGCAATAAAGGGAAGCAACTCGTTTTCTCAACCATTTAGTCCATGTGTTTTATTTTTTTGCCAGTCGTATTAGGTGGGATTGGGCTTAGTTGTTTCACTTTATTTATTAATATTTTTTTTATTTTATCTTGTTAAGTATCTAATTTTTTTTTATTTTGTATTATGTATCCTTAACTTTTTAAAGTAATTTATGGATTATGGCACAACCTTGAGTTGCATTATATCCCTACCTAAGTGTTATATCAAAAATCATTATTGGAAATATTCATCTACCTTGAAAAGATATGTAACTTACACATGAAATCTTCCGATTGTGATTATAAAGACATTACATGGACAAGAAATAACACAACCTCGAACGTCATTAGCAACGATGTTGAAAGCAACATAAAAAAGTAGTTGTTGATAAAGTTCATTTAGCAACAAGTTGGAAATGGTTGTCATTGTTAATAAGAAAAGAGGATAATATTATAGCATCAACAGAGACATTATTTGCGCAAGTCAATTAATTCCAAAAAATATTATTTTTGATAAAATTATGACGACATATAAATGGCGCTAAATACCAAAAACCACCCTGTGGGCTACTAATACAATCCGCCAAGTACTTATCTTCTAAAAATTACACTAAGAACTCCTAGTGGTGTCAAAATACACTCACCAAATATATTTCATCCCATTGTTAGGTTACCTTTGGCATATGCATTCCTTTTATGTGAATGAGCCTGATTCTCTCATCATTTTTCCGCATAAAAAATTCATAAATTCCCTTTTATATATTAAAATTTGTATTTATTATTCTTATTCGATTTGTGTTCTTAAATATTCTTTTTCAATTTCATTTTATTTAAATTACTATTATAACATTTTACAGTGAATGATTTAATAAAGTCTGAGCTTTAAGCTCCCGTTATAAGCTAAGGATTGAGAAAGTCTTATAGAAGAACCATAATGTAATACCAAGAAAGATCTATAAATTCTCTCAAATCTTATATATTTATATCAAAAAGAAATTCAAACATGTGTAATAAGGTTTAAAATTCCTATAATGTCATTGTACCGTAAACATTCATAGCAAGAACAACGTTTATAGAACACCTTGTTGTTATATTAATATATATGACTTTCTGAAATAGTTAGAATCTTTATCACTTATATTTTGAAAAAAATGTTGAAATATCAATCATGACAATTAGTATAATTGACAATTTACATTGCTTGAGCTATGGAATGGTGAGGGGAGAAAATGATACTTTTGAGCATACATGGATCATAACACTGAAATATTAAATCAATAATTGAAGCACGAGGAGTTAGCTGGCAAACTCGATGTTATCCACGTTTGTATAAAGCCTTGCAAAATATCCAGGCTGAATCCTAATCTGGTTCGCCGATCTGATCTAAACATATTAAGTCCATATACCGTGACCGGATAGAAAATGTGAAATATTTTTTGGCAAGTTTGGATCATAGTTCTGATGCTTTCATATGGAACAATCAGAATCGAAAAAAGGTTACGATTCATGTTTTTCTTCATTATACTTTGTATTTTCTATAAACCGAGTCCTTATAGTACAAACAAAAAAGGGTTTCAGTAGACCGGACTGGTACTTATGGCGCTATAATTTTTTTTATTTGGTTCTAAATTACTTGTGTGAACGTTGTTGAAAGTCTTTACATACACCTTTTTATTACCTTAATCAACCGAAGCATATACATACCAACAAAAACCAAGATTTTTGTGCTTCTTATATACGATACCAAATTTCAATTATTTGTTTTCCAAAAATGAAAAATTGATACAGGGTTTGCATATGTACTTTAAATGACGGCACAGGAACTCTTTCACACCACCCATATAATATATTCAGCCCACCCATAGTTTCGGAGCACTTTAAACTTGTGTAGACTTGTGTTTGACTTGTCTATAGTGATATTGTATATGTAGTCGTGAACATGTTCAAGTACATTCAGAGGAACAATGTTTAAATTTTTTATTAAAAAGGGGGGTTTAATCATCGGGAACCATAATTATATAATTATCAAGAATATCAATGTCGCATTCCCTATCACGATTAAAAAACTAGATTATATTCGCAAAATCAGACTCAACGACCATCTTGCATCACAAATAATTACCGACTGGAAAGAGTTATTCTAACCCACAAGGACTGAGTCTAGGCCAACTATCTAAGAAAAACTTGATAATTGCAACGAAATAATCAGTATACTTAAAAGACTACATAACACTTTAATCCCACGTACAAAACTCATAAATGTCTGGCAATATTTTACACAACCGCATCAAAATAAGAACAATATTTATTAATAAACATATGTACTATAACCAAATAAAACTGTATGAAATGGGTAAAAAGACATCAACATTAATAATGGTTGTGTGTTTCGATCTGAACAGGTAAAGGCTTATCTTCACTAAAACAGTTTCGGAGCACCAAACAAAAACACTCATAGATCACAAATAAGAGTGTCAATGAAAATAAAACACATCAGACGTCATATATATTATAATTTTTAATGACAATTGGCATAAACCTATCACAATATATAAGTATTACGAGTTTAAATAACAATGGATAACGACCAACAACACTCATTCTGATGTCAATATTGAAAGAAACATAAAAAACATTGCGAAACTGATGAAATTACATATAAACTCCAGATTAGATGAACAAAAAAGACAAATAAATAGTTCAAACTGAAGAATAAATATGTTATGAAGATTCTTATATCTAAGATAAAACAAAAATAAAAAATTGTTAAATACATGCTGGAAGGTTGTAAACAAGAAAACTTAATGTTAAACATGCTGTTATAAACATAATTTACAAAAAAACATAATACGCAAGCGAAAAATAAACATAAAGGAAAAAATAGAACAAAATTCAAACTTGGAGATCACGTGAGGATCAAAAGCTCCATGATAGTGATGATTGCTTGAGCTTTAACGACCGTAAATAATTGTCCTCTACTTAAGGATTAACGACTGTGATATGGTAGAACTTGAATTTCAAAAATGTATGGAGGTAAGATGAAGTTTGGAGTTCTAGTTCGTGTCATTTAGCTAAATAATTAATCTTGAATGATTTGTTACTATAATGATCTTAAACTTTTTGCGTGTGGGTTGGTTCGTTTACGTCCTATACATTCCTTTGTGGTTTTTGTCCTTGTTCTGTTGTACAGATATAAAATAAAAAACACCATATAAGATATGAAAAAAACTTATTTCGGTATTAACAAGACCACTTCCGTATGACATGTTTGGAGAAAAAACACATCATCTTCTCGGATGAGAGGTGAATTAGCATGCATAGTAAAAATAATGCGACATCAGCTATGTGGTGGATGAATTTGCAAAGTAAAGATTTGGTCAATGATATATAGTGTAGAGTAAAAATGCCGACTTCCATGTCAAAGATGTGGACTATACAAAATTATTTAGTATTCAAACCTGATATTAAATTAATTAAAGAAGTAGGTGAGTTCATCAATTCTAGTTCTTATAGAGTGAAAGTTCGTATTTTATCAAGAGATTTTATCCGAGAATGGGGAGCTGAAGGAGTTAGTGGAGTCGTAATTTTTCGCAAACAATTAAAAGCAAGGAAGACAAAATATGTGTGGTTTTAGATATATACGAATGGATGCTTTTATTAAGAAAGCAAATAGGCTTTAATTTAAGGATTATTTTGGGACATGAATGAATATTTTTTTATGCTGATTTACTGGCGTGAGTAAACTTGACTAGTTCTAAGCACTATACGTTGGACTTAAGATAATCACAGAGATGCACATAGATTTTTGCAAGTGAGACTGGCCTGTAAGAGTTAGACATTGTGAAGAATGTTTCGAACTTTATGGATTCGCATTCTGCACCCGGGCGAGATTATGGGGATATAGGGTCGAAATATGAACTTTACGTTGGTTCATACATATATATATATATAGGGAAATACAACTACGGATTTATCAGCTTGGATAATAATGAGTACTTCTAGATATGATATTAGTGCAATACCCCCTGGGAAATTTATGGAGATATTTCACCAGAGTTAGGTTCGGTTTAACAACACTTAGAATAGTAATAGACAACCTTTAAGGGTTTATCAAGACTTCTATTACTGATCATTAGTCTCAAATAACTGGAAAAAAAAGACAATTGTATAAATTCAAATTCTAGTATTATAAATATATTTTTTTTCTTTCAAATAAATAACAAACTTGAACTTTGAATAAAAAATAAAAATAGTAATTGATGTATAACTGTAGTGACAACTTACATAGTGCGGGGGAGGGGGTGTCTTCATAGCGCACCCTAATTTTTCAATTTTAAAAATGTTTAAATAATACATTATAACGCCTTCTTTTAAGTGTTATAAATTCACTCCCCCCGCTCTTCACTAAATTTTAAAATTCATCTCATTATTTTTAATTTCTTTGATCATTTACTAGTTATAATATATTGACTTATACTAACTAAAAAAAACTAGTATTGGAATTTATATTGTAATTTTTTTTAATATAGAAAGCCTTAGAACAAATTTTTTATAATATTAATACCTATATTAGAATTAGGTCAAACAAATTCCAGGTCCCATTAGATATTTCTTACTCACCTCATCTTTTCTATTACCAAATTACCCTTTGACATGTAGTATATAATGATGTAGGGAACTTAAATAAAAGAGTAATAAAATAGCTGAGAATAAATAATAGAATGAGGCAACTACTGCAACTAGGGTTTTTGGGATTTCTTAGAGGGTGGTTGCCCAAACCTTTTGTTCTGTTTTTTGCCAATGATTTCTTGCATCAAAACCCTAAATTTAACAACCCTCATGGCCTCATTGCGATGCCAAAGTTCTAAGATTGTTGAACATGCTATTACACATAATTTTTTATTACTTTATTTTTGAGTTATATGAGAAAGACCTGACCTATATGGTGTGACAACCTACCTAATGTTTGTGGGTTTTCAGCATGACATGGTTAAATCTTTGAATTATCCTTTTGTTTTCAGATTTGATACAATTAGTCCCTATGTTTCGTCAAGAGGCTGTGATGATTTTTTTTTCTAAAAATTATTTATTTTTGAGCTATTTTATGAGTAGATTTAGATGATCCTTGGCGGGGCAACCTAATTGTTGGGTTTGCAGCCATGGCGTGGTTAGACTCTTTATTGGCCTCCAATCATAATATATCTGAGCCTCTATTAAAAGTTGTAAAAATATTGATTTAATTGTGTTAAATATTTCTCCTATGGGGGTTAAATATTTTTATATTATATCTTGGTTCATATTCCAGATTTTTTATCGAAATTTAGCACTATTGACTTTGGGTTCTTAATCTAATTCCATTGTTTTTTAATGTTTCACCAGTGTTTCTGTTTTATATTAACTTATTATGCGTGTCTGTTTACTTGTAAGTATAGGTGTGAGTTTCTGCATGTTTGGAAGTAATCTTGTATTTGAGTGAGCTGGAAATCTTTCATTTTTTAGATAGAATATAACATAATTGCAGTAAAGGTGAAAAAGGAAGGACACTTGTCTTTTTCACCCCTCTTTCATAATTTCTAGTGAGATTTTTTCGATTGTATCCTCTATATGGTGGATGTAGGATTTATTGTCTTCTTCTCACTCTCTCGTGTCTTCATTATAATTTTAGTGTAATTTTTTTGTTTTCTTGTTCTAGATAATTTTAATATTGATTTTCTAAGTTTCAAGTTAAATCATTAATTCGATATAATATATTTGTTTCTTAGTGTTTTATAAAATTTTAAGTTAGTCCATGTCGTAT
Organism: Nemophila menziesii; assembly: GCA_029959085.1. Classification (NCBI taxonomy): domain Eukaryota; kingdom Viridiplantae; phylum Streptophyta; class Magnoliopsida; order Boraginales; family Hydrophyllaceae; genus Nemophila; species Nemophila menziesii. The sequence continues at coordinate 21,763,711 of JARWIR010000021.1, forward strand.
TTCCATACAATTTAATTATAAAATAATGAGATTAGTAAATATCCTCTCAAACTTTTGGATTTTAGTTTGTTCTATCATGTTTACTTGAATTTTAAATTTAGTCCCAAGAATATGTCATATTTATAGACTATGGAGTTATGTCGTTATTTCTTGTGCATTTTAGAATAAAAAATTCAATGGGACAACAGTTAAAATATGTGTTAATATTAACACTAATTGTAGTATTTTTCCTTAATTCGTACACTAGTATTTTGGAAGTTGAAGGACAGCAAGGTGAAAAGAAAGCAACAAATAACTAGTTTAGATACTTGCAATTTCTATACTGTTTAGATACTAAAAAATAATATAGTCTAAACAAAAACATCTATTATATGTAAATACATTGTAACTAATTATTTAGATGTCTAACATTCACATTTAAGATATTCAGATACAATATCCATGATAACACCATGTCACTTATCATCCAGATTTCTACAGAACTAACTCTTCCTCTCTTATCATTTACACGCTCTCCCAAGTTTTGCCTATGTTAAACCTATTAAATTAAATATGTAAAAGGAATAAATTCATTAAAATTTGATGTGCATGTATTGCATCCGGGAGTTATGTTCCACTCAAATGCAATAAAGGGAAGCAACTCGTTTTCTCAACCATTTAGTCCATGTGTTTGATTTTTTGCCAGTCGTATTAGGTGGGATTGGGCTGAGTTGTTTCACTTTATTTATTAATATTTTTTATTTATTTTATCTTGTTAAGTATCTAATTTTTTTTATTTTGTATTATGTATCCTTAACTTTTTAAAGTAATTTATGGATTATGGCACAACCTTGAGTTGCTTTATATCCCTACCTAAGTGTTATATCAAAAATCATTATTGGAAATATTCATCTACCTTGAAAAGATATGTAACTTACACATGAGATCTTCCGATTGTGATTATAAAGACATTACATGGACAAGAAATAACATAACCTCGAACGTCATTAGCAACGATGTTGAAAGCAACATAAAAAAGTAGTCGTTGATAAAGTTCATTTAGCAACAAGTTGGAAATGGTTGTCATTGTTAATAAGAAAAGAGGATAATATTATAGCATCAACGGAGACATTATTTTCTCAAGTCAATTAATTCCAAAAAATATTATTTTTAATAAAATTATGACGACATATAAATGGCGCTAAATACCAAAAACCACCATGTGGGCTACTAATACAATCCGCCAAGTACTTATCTTCTAAAAATTACACTAAGAACTCCTAGTGGTGTCAAAATACACTCACCAAATATACTTCATCCCATTGTTAGGTTACCTTTGGCATATGCATTCCTTTTATGTGAATGAGCCTGATTCTCTCATCATTTTTCCGCATAAAAAATTCATAAATTCCCTTGTATATATTAAAATTTGTATCTATTATTCTTATTCGATTTGTGTTCTTAAATATTCTTTTTCAATTTCATTTTATTTAAATTACTAATATAACATTTTACGGTGAATGATTTAATAAAGTCTGAGCTTTAAGCTCCCGTAATAAGCTAAGGATTGAAAAAGTCTTATAGAAGAACCATAATGTAATACAAAGAAAGATCTATAAATTCTCTCAAATCTTATATATTTATATCAAAAAGAAATTCAAACATGTGTAATAAGGTTTAAAATTCCTATAATGTCATTGTACCGTAAACATTCATAGCAAGAACAACGTTTATAGAACACCTTGTTGTTATATTAATATATATGACTTTCTGAAATAGTTAGAATCTTTATCACTTATATTTTGAAAAAAATGTTGAAATATCAATCATGACAATTAGTATAATTGACAATTTACATTGCTTGAGCTATGGAATGGTGAGGGGAGAAAATGATACTTTTGAGCATACATGGATCATAACACTAAAATATTAAATCAATAATTCAAGCACGAGGAGTTAGCTGGCAAACTCGATGTTATCCACGTTTGTATAAAGCCTTGTAAAATATCCAGGCTGAATCCTAATCTGGTTCGCCGATCTGATCTAAACATATTAAGTCCATATACCGTGACCGGTTAGAAAATGTGAAATATTTTTTGGCAAGTTTGGATCATAGTTCTGATGCTTTCATATGGAACAATCAGAATCGAAAAAAGGTTACGATTCATGTTTTTCTTCATTATACTTTGTATTTTCTATAAACCGAGTCCTTATAGTACAAACAAAAAAGGGCTTCAGTAGACCGACTGGTACTTATGGCGCTATAAAAAAAATTTATTTGGTTCGAAATTACTTGTGTGAACGTTGTTGAAAGTCTTTACATACAACTTTTTATTACCGAAGCATATACATACCAACAAAAACCAAGATTTTTTTGCTTCTTATATACGATACCAAATTTCAATTATTTGTTTTCTAAAAATGATAAAATCGATACCGGGTTTGCATATATATGTACTTTAAATGACGGCACAGGAACTCTTTCATACCACCCATAAAAACTAACTATGACCTATAATATATTCAGCCCACCCATAGTTTCGGAGCACTTTAAACTTGTGTAGTCTTGTGTTTGACTTGTCTATAGTGATATTGCATATGTAGTCGTGAACATGTTCAAGTACATTCAGAGGAACAATGTTTAAATTTTTTAGTAAGGAGGGGGGGTTTAATCATCGGGAACCATAATTATATACTAAACAAGAATATCAATGTCGCATTCCCTATCACGATTAAAAAACTAGATTATATTCGCAAAATCAGACTCAACGACCATCTTGCATCACAAATAATTACCGAACGGAAAGAGTTATTCTAACCCACAAGGACCGAGTCTAGGCCAACTATATCAGAAAAACATGGTAATTGCAACGAAATAATCAGTATACTTAATAGTCTACATAACACTTTAATCCACGTACAAAAGTCATAAATGACTGGCAACATTTTACACAACCGCATCAAAATAAGAACAATATTTATTAATAAACATATGTACTAAAACCAAATAAAACTGTATGAAATGGGTAAAAACACATCAACATTAATAATGTTTGAGTGTTTCGATCTGATCAGGTAAAGGCTTATCTTCACTAAAACAGTTTCGGAGCACCAAACAAAAACACTCATAGATCACAAATAAGAGTGTCAGTGAAAATAAAACACATCGGACGTCATATATGTTATAATTTTTAATGACAATTGGCATAAACCTATCACAATATATAACTATTACGAGTTTAAATAACAATGGATAAAAACCAACAACACTCATTCTGATGTCAATATTAAAACAAACATAAATAACATTGCAAAACTGATGAAATAACATATAAAACTCCAGATTAGATGAACAAAAAAGACAAATAAATAGTTCGAACTGAAGAACAAATATGTTATGATGATTCTTATATCTAAGATAAAACAAAAATAAAAAATTGTTAAATACATGCTCGAAGGTTGTAAATAAGAAAATTTAAGGTTAAACGTGCTGTTATAAGCATAATTTACAAAAAAAAGAACATAATACGCAAGCGAAAAATAATCATAAAGGAAAAAATAGAACAAAATTCAAACTTGAAAATCAAGTGACGATCAAAATCTCCATGATAGTGATGATTACTTGAGCTTTAACGACCGTAAATAGCTGTCCTCTACTTAAGGATTAACGGCTGTGATATGGTAGAACTTGAATTTAAAAAATGTATGGAGAGAAGATGAAGTTTGGAGTTCTAGTTCGTGTCATTTAGCTCAATAATTAATCTTGAATGATTTTTTACTGTAATGATCTTAAACTTTTTGCAAGTGGGTTAGTTCGTTTACGTCATATACTTTCCCATTGTGGTTTTTGTCCTTGTTCTGTTGTATAGATATTAAATAAAAAACATCATATAAGATATGAAAAAAACTTATTTCGGTATTATAACTAGACCACTTCCGTATGACATGTTTGGAGACAAAACACATTATCTTCTCGGATGAGAGGCGAATTAGCATGCATAGTAAAAATAATGCGACATCAGCTATGTGGAGGAGGAATTTGCAAAGTAAAGAGTTGGTCAACGATATATAGTGTAGAGTAATAAAGCCGACTTCCAGGTCAAAGATGTGGACTATACAAAATTATTTAGTACTCAAACCTGATATTAAATTAATTATAGAAGTAGGTGAGTTCATCAATTCTAGTTCTTTTAAAGTGAAAGTTCATGTTTTATCAAGAGATTTTATCCTAGAATGGGGAGCTGAAGGAGTTAGTGGAGTCGTAATTTTTCGCAAACAATTAAAAGTAAGGTAGACAAAATATGCTTAATTTTAGATATATACGGATGGATGCTTTTATTAAGCGAGCAAATAGGCTTTAATTTGGGATATGAATGGGGATTTTTTTATGCTGATTTACTGGCGTGAGTGAACTTGACTACTTCTAAGCACTATACATTGGACTTAAGATAATCACAGAGATACACATAGATTTTTGCAAGTGAGACTGGCCTATTATGGAGATAACTCACCAGAGTTAGGTTCGGTTCAACAACACTTAGAATAGCAATAGACAACCTTTAAGGGTTTATCAAGAATTCTATTACCGACCATTAGTCTCAAATATGTGGAAAAAAAAGACAATTGTATAAATTCAAATTCTAGTATTATAAATATTATTTTCTTTTCTTTCAAATAAAAAACAAACTTGAACTTTGAAAAAAAAATCAAAATATTAATTGTTGTATAACTATAGTGACAACCTACATAGTGTCGGGGGAGGGGGTGTCTTTATAGCGCACCCTAATTTTACAATTTTTAAAATGTTTAATAAAAACCATTCAGACGCCTTATTCCAAAACCTTCTCCTAAGTGTTATAAATTCACTCCCCTCACTCTTCACTAAATTTTAACATTCATCTAATTTTTTTTAATTTTTTTTATCATTTACTAGTTATAATATATTGACTTATACTAATTCAAAAAAAACTAATATCAGAATTTATAGTGTAATTTTTTTTATATAGAAAGTCTTAGAACAACTATTTTTATAATATTGATACCTATATTACAATTAGGTCAAACAAATTTGAGGTCCCATTAGATATTTCTTACTCACCTCATCTTTTCTATTACCAAATTACCCTTTGACATGTAGTATATAATGATGTAGGGAACTTAAATAAAAGAGTAATAAAATAGCTGAGAATAAATAATAGAATGAGGCAACTACGGAAACTACGGTATTTGAGATTTCTTAGAGCGTGGTTGCCCAGACCTTTAGTTCTGTTTTTTGCCCATGATTTCTTCTATTAGAACCCTAAATTTAACAACACTCGTGGCCTCATTGCGACCAAAGTTCTAAGATTGTTGAACATGCCATTGCATTTAATTTTTTATTACTTTATTATTGAGATATATGAGAAAGATCTGACCTATATGGTGTGATAAAATTAGTCCATATGTTTAGTCAAATATCGAGGCGTGATGATTTTTTTCTTTTAAAATTATTTATTTCTGAGCTATTTTATTAGTAGATTTAGATGATCCGACCCGTAACTTGGCGGGGCAACCTAATTGTTGGGTTTGCAGCAATGGCTTGGTTATACTCTTTATTTGCCTCCAATCATAACAGATCTGAGCCACTATTAAAAGTTGTACGAATATTGATTTAATTGTGTTAAATATTTCTCCTATGGAGGTTAAATATCTTTATATTATATCTTGGTTAGCTAGGAGACATATTCCAAATTTTTAAATCGAAATTTAGCACTGTTTACTTTGGGTTCTTAATCGAATTCAATTGTTTCTTAATGTTTCACTAATGTTTCTGTTTTATATTAGCTTATTATGCGTGTCTGTTTGCTTCTAAGTATAGGTTTCTACATGTTTAGACGGAATCTTGTATTTCAGTGAGCTGGAAATGCATTTGTTTTTGAGATAGAATACAACCTAATTGCAGTAAAGGTGAACAAGGAAGGAAACCTTGTCTTTTCCACCTCTCTTTCACAATTTCTAGTGAGATTTTTTCGATTGTAACCTTTATATGGTGAATGTAGGCTTTGTTGTCTTCTTCTCATTCCCTCGTGTCTTCATTATAATTTATTGTAATTTTTTTGTTTTATTGTTCTAGATAATTTCAATATTAATTTTCTAATTTTCAGTTAAATCATTAATTCTATATAATATATTTGTTTCTTAGTGTTTTATAGAATTGTTAAGTTAGTCCATGTCGTATTTCCATACAATTTAATAATAAAATCATGAGATTAGTCAACATCCTCTCAAACTTTTGGATTTTAGTTTGTTCTATCATGTTTACTTGAATTTTAAATTTGTAATTATTATTCTTATTCGTAATGTTATGATAATTCTTATATCTAAGAACAAATATGTTATGATGATTCTCATATCTAAGATATAACAAAAATAACAAATTGTTAAATACATGCTCGAAGGTTGTAAACAAGAAAATTTAAGGTTAAGCATGTTGTTATAAACATAATTTACAAAAAAAAACATAATACGCAAGCAAAAAATAAACATAAAGGAAAAAATATAACAAAATTCAAATTTGGAAATCACGTGACGATCAAAAGCTCCATGATAGTGATGATTGCTTGAGCTTTAACGACCGTAAATAGTTGTCCTATACTTAAGGATTAACGGCTGTGATATGGTAGAACTTGAATTTCAAAAATGTATGGAGAGAAGATGAAGTTTGGACTTCTAGTTCGTGTCATTTAGCTAAATAATTAATCTTGAATGATTTTTTACTGTAATGATCTTAAAATTTTTGCGAGTGGGTTGGTTCGTTTACGTTCTATACTTTCCTTTGTGGTTTTTGTCCTTGTTCAGTTGTACAGGTACAAAATAAAAAACACCATATAATATATGTAACAACAAAAATATACTTATTTCAGAATTAACAAGACCACTTCCGTATGACAGGCTTGGGAGACAAAACACATTAACTTCTCAGATGAGGGGATAATTAGCGTGCATGGTAAAAATAACGCGACATCAGGTATTCGGTGGAGGAATTTGCAAAGAAAATATTGGTCAGCGATATATAGTGTAGAGTAAATATGTCGACTTCCATGTTAAATATGTTGACTATACAAAATTATTTAGTATTCAAACCTGATATGAAATTGATTAAAGAAGTAGGTGAGTTCATCAATTCTAGTTCTTTTAAAGTGAAAGTTCGTATTTTATCAAGAGATTTTATCCGAGAATGGGGTGCTAAAGGAGATGGTAGAGTCGTAATTTCCGCAAACAATTAAAATAGTAAGATAGACAAAATATGCGTGGTTTTAGAATTATAGTGATGGATGCTTTTATTAAGCGAGCAAATAGGCTTTAATTTGGGGATTATTTTGGGATATGAATGTTGATTTTTTTATGTTGATTTACTGGCGCGAGTGAACTTGACCAGTTCTAAGCACTATACATTGGACTTAAGATAATCACAGAGATGCACATATATTTTAATAAGGGAGACTGGCCTGTAAGAGTTAGACATTGTGAAGAATGTTGTGAACTTTAGGATTCGCATCGTGCACCCGAGCGAGATTTTGGGGTTATAGGGTTGAAATATGAACTTTATGTTGTGTCTTACATATCTATAGAGGAAAATACAACTACGAATTTATCAGCTTGGCTACGGAATGAGCACTTCCGGATATGAGATTAGTGCAATACCCTCTTGGGAAATTTATGGAGATATCTCACCAGATTTAAGTTCGGTTTAACAACACTTAGAATAGTAATAGACAACCTTTAAGGGTTTATCAAGACTTCTATTACCGACCATTAGTCTCAAATATGTGGAAAAAAAAGACAATTGTATAAATTCAAGTTCTAGTATTATAAATATTATTTGTTTTCTTTCAAATAAACAACAAACTTGAACTTTGAAAAAATTCAAAATATTAATTGAAGTATAACCACAGTGACAACCTACATAGTGACGAGGGAGGGGGTGTCTTCATAGCGCACCCTAATTTTACAATTTTTAAAATGTTTAATAAAAACCATTCTGATGCCTTATTCTGACACCTTCTCCTAAGTGTTATAAATTCACTCTCCCCACACTTCACTAAATTTTAAAATTCATCTCATTATTTTTAATTTCTTTTATCATTTACTAGTTATAATATATTTACTTATACTAATTCAAAAAAAAAGTTAATATCGGAATTTATAGTGTAATTGTTTTTAATATAGGAGACCTTAGAACAATTTTTTTATAATATTGATACCTATATTACAATTAGGTCAAACAAATTCCGGGTCCCATTAGATATTTCTTACTCATCTCATCTTTTCAATTACCAAATTACTCTTTGATATGTAGTATATAATGATGCAGGGAACTTAAATAAAAGAGTAATAAAATTGCTCAGAATAAATAATAGAATGAGGCAACTACGGCAACTAGGGTTTTTGGGATTTCTTAGAGGGTGGTTGCCCAAACCTTTTGTTCTGTTTTTTGCCAATGATTTCTTCCATCAGAACCCTAAACGTAACAACCCTCATGGCCTCATTGCGACGCCAAAGTTCTGAGATAGTTGAACATTATATTACATTTAATTTTTATTACTTTATTTTTGAGTTATATGAGAAAGATCTGACCTATATGGTGTGACAACCTACCTAATGTTTGTGGGTTTTCAGCCATGACGTGGTTAAATCTTTATATTATCCTTTGTTTTCAGATTTGATACAACTAGTCCCTATGTTTAGGCAAATATCGAGGCTGTGATAATTATTTTCCTTTTGAAATTATTTATTTCTGAGCTGTTTTATGAGTAGATTTTGATGATCCAACCCGTAACTTGTCGGGACAACCTAATTGTTGGGTTTGCAACCATGGCGTGGTTAGACTCTTTATTTGTCTCCAATCATAACAGATCTGAGCCTCTATTAAAAGTTGTATGAATATTGATTTAATTGTGTTAAATATTTCTCCTATGTGGGTTAAATATCTTTATATAATCTATTGGTTAGGTAGGAGACATATTCCAGATTTTTAAATCAAAATTTAGCACTATTGACTTTGGGTTCTTAATCTAATTCCATTTTTTCTTAATGTTTTACTAGTGTTTCTGTTTTATATTATCTTATTATGCGTGTATGTTTGCTTCTACGTATATGTGGGAATTTATGCATGTTTGGAAGGAATCTTGTATTTGAGTGAGATGGAAATGCATTTGTTTTTAAGATAAAATACAACCTAATTGCAGTAAAGGTGAACAAGGAAGGAAAACTTGTCTTTTCCACCTCTCTTTCACAATTTCTAGTGAGATTATTTTTCGATTGTATCCTTTATATGGTGGATGTAGGCTTTGTTGTCTTATTCTCACTCCCTGGTGTCTTCATTATAATTTTATTGTAAATTTTTTGTTTTCTTGTTCTAGAAAATTTCAATATTGATTTTCTAATTTTCAGTTAAATCATTAATTCTATAAAATATATTTGTTTCTTAGTGTTTTATAAAATTTGTAAGTTAGTCCATGTCGTATTTTTGTATACAATTTATAGACTATGGAGTTATGTGGTTATTTTTTGGTGCATTTTAGAACAAAAAATTCAATGTGGCAACAGTTAAAATTTGTGTTAATATGAACATTAATTGTAGTATTTTTCCTTAATTTCTACACTATCGTATTTTGGAAGTTGAAGGACAGCAAGGTGAAAAGAAATAAACAAATAACTAGTTTAGATACTGCAATTTCTATACTGTTTAGACACTAAACAATCATATAGTCTATTCAAAAACATCTATTATATATAAATACATTGTCAATAATTATTTAGATGTCTAAAATTCATATTTAAGATATTCAGATACAGTATCAATGATAACACCATATCACTTATCATCTAGATTTCTACAGAACTAACACTTCCTCTCTTATCATTAACATGCTCTACCAGAATTTTTCTATGTTAAACCTATTAAATTAAATATGTAAAAGGAATAAATTCATTAAAATTTAATGTGAATGTATTGCATCTGTTATGGGAGGTATGTTCCACTCAAATGCAATAAAGGGAAGCAACTCGTTTTCTCAACCATTTAGTCCATGTGTTTGAACTTTTTTCCAGTCGTATTAGGTGGGATTGAGCTGAGTTGTTTCACTTTATTTATTAATTTTTTTTTGTTATTTTATCTTGTTAAGTATCTAATTTTTTTTATTTTGTATTTTGTATCCGTAACTTTTAAAAGTAATTTATGGATTATGGCACAACCTTGAGTTGCATTATATCCCTACCTAAGTGTAATATCAAAAATCATTATTGAAAATATTCATCTTCCTTGAAAAGATATGTAACTTACACATGAGATCTTCCGACTGTGATTATAAATACTTTACATGGACAAGAAATAACACAACCTCTAACATCATTAGCAACGATGTTGAAAGCAACATAACAAAGTCGTCGTTGTTAAAGTTCATTTAGATACAAGCTGGAAATGGTTGTCATTGTTAATAAGAAAAGAGGATAATATTATAGCATCAAACGAGACATTCTTTGCTCATGTCAATTAATTCCAAAAAATATTATTTTTAATAAAATTATGACGACGACAGTAATGACTAGTCATCGCCAGTGATATCTAATAATATAAATGGAGCTAAATACCATACTGATACAATCCGACAATTCCTTATCGTCTAAAAATTTAACTAAGAACTCCTAGTGGTATCAAAATACACTCACCAAATATACTTCATCCCATTGCTAGGTTACCTTTGGCATATGCGTTCCTTTTATGTTAATGAGCCTGATTCTCTCAACATTTTTCCACGTAATAAATATATAAATTCCCTTGTATATTTTAAAAATCTATAATTAAATACTCAAATACACCTAAAATGATATCTCCAACCTAGATTATTATATCACAAAGGGAGACATCAGTATTACTTACATTTCTAAGGGGGAAACGTAACATTGTTGCTAATCGGGATTATAAAGTCACCTTAATTTCCTCTCGGATAAGTAGGGGCCTTATATCTCATCCTAGAAACCTATCTCGAGTGATCCTACAGAATTATTTAAGGTCAAAAGTTCTAACTCTATGTTAGTTTAGCTCTTCCAATTCTTCAAATCAAAAAGGCATAATTATCCTAGTTCCACTACTGAATCCCGCTCTTGGGCGTAATTCAACAACAAACAAACCCTATATCTATGGCCACAATACATGAATTAAATATAAGAATGAGGGTAATTACAACAACCATCAACGTTTCATTTATATAAGAAATCTCAAATTCATACAAATATGTCCTAATTAAAACTTATAGTCCATACCCAAATATATCAAGCTACTAATTATTTAGTTTATGATAAAAAAATAAATACAGAGAAGACATAATTAAAGGAATAACTACTCTAATTAAGGAAATAAATTGTTATAAGGGTCCTTTTTTGCTTCTTGCCCTTCCTCCCAAGTTTTCTAGCTCTTCAATATGTTAAGCGGTAGGTTTGGTTGTTAAAACTAGTATATATATACCCTATATAAACGTGTGGCACAAGTTCTGTCTACTTAAGTGAGTCAAAAGTGACCCTATGGAATCTTTGTAAATCTGGAGAACTTTGGATCATCGTTGAAAAATGCCTATAACTTATTCATCTCAACTCCAAATTGCTCTTCTTTTCTTCACACAAAGTATAAAATCCAAGGTATACCTTGAAGGATAGTTTCATGATTAGAATCATCATATATTATTATTTTTTATTTTTCAAAGTTAATGTAAGCATTTTGTCGACACTTTTTCTTAAGCTTTTTGCCTCCTTTGTGACTTTACTTGGTTATATTTTAGTCTTCTTGGCATCCTCTTGGGTTCTAATATCATCTATGTTACTAGTATATACATAGTCAACACACAAATGACCTCAAAATGCTCCGGAACAAGTACAAATTTAAGAATATTCCAATAACTCAAAATATTTGAACTAAAGAGATAAATAACTTGTTAAAGCACTAAAATCCCTAAAAATGATGTCTTAAGAATCAATTAATCTAACAAAAAATGTGAGACATCAAGTCCCTCATCTCAAGGTTTTGTCATCACGACAAAATAAGCACAAAACTATGACCTCAAGTCCAAAAATTTCACAAGTGCTGGTAATAAACCTCACCAATATATAAAAAGTATCATTAAATCTTACTCAAGAAATAACCACGCATATACTATTCCTACACATAATCAACACGTTAAAGTTCCAAGATATATTAGCTTAAGCAATGCTAAAAGGGACATTGTAATATTTAGCTCGAAGTGGCAGCTATAGGGTGGTCTAGATCCCTCCATGACGTGTAATTAACTACTACTCACTTCCTTTATTCTCATTCACCATTCTAATATACAAAAACTAATGATAGTGTCTTTTCGAGTCTTATGGACACGACTCATCTTTGAGTTAACGATGGGTACTCGTTTCCCTAATCTTTGTTTCACGTGTTTTATCTAGGTTTAAAACACAAAAAACAGATTAATAATTTGGGTTTTAACTAGTAATCTTTGTTGAACATGGATGTCTCGTCAAAGCATGTGTAGATAACTCGATGAGATAACTAGATTTGTGCCTTAGAAATGCCCATATTTTGAATACTTGTATGATACATGTTAGTGTGGAGTGAATCATTAGTTAGAAATGCATTATAAGGTGAGTTTAAATGAAGCAATAAGAGAGTAGTTATGTAGAACTTGGGATCCAACCTAGTCGAAAACCAACTTCACCTAATACGCTGGTGTAAAAGAGTTAACAAGACCACATAGTTAGGAAATTCTTTGTTAGACAATTTTTCCCTTAGCTTTTGATCAACCGACATTGTTTATCATTTTCAAGGCCTCTAAGCCTTAATACTTTTATTTGTAAAACATTATTATAAGCTCATACCCGTTAGTTTGTAAAATTTTACCATATGACCTGACCTCGAGTCACAATGCCTTTTGAATAGTAGTCTTTGAGTTTGGAGTGGTGGATGTTTTTGGTTTTGGGATATACACTAGGTGGGTTTTATGATTGTATAGTGCTACAAATTGATATACTTTATTATGATCCTTGTCGGGATTCAAGAATAGGAAACAAAGATTGAAAAAAAAAACAGAGAACAAAAATAATGAGAAAAAAAATCAACATGAAATTTATATCACAACAATAGTCATGTTTGAATTGAAAAAACAAAATAAATAGAAGATATAATTAAAGGAAGAACTACACTAATTAAGAAAACAAAGTGTTGTAATGACTCTTTCTTTCCTCTTGCCCTTGCTCCCAACGTTCTAGCTCTCTTTGATATGAAAAGTAGTAGGTTTGGATACTGGAAACTAGTATATATATATCCCCAAAAAATGTGTGGCACAATTTGGACCTACTTAAGTAGTCAAAAATGTCAAAATAGACTCTTTATAAATTAAAAAAGCTTTGGGTCTTCAAAGAAAAATGCCTATAAATTCTCATCTCAATTCCAAATTTCTCTCTGTTCTTCTCATGCGCTCAAAACTCCACGGGATAACTTGTGGGAAAGTTTCTTAATCAGAATCGTCACCAATTATTTTTTGTGATTTTTCAAAGTCAAAGGTAGTATTTTGCCAGTACTTTTTATTGAGTTTGTAGTGAACTTTTTTAATCCTTTGTGACTTGCCTTAAGTTTATCCTTAGATTTTTGTCTTTTTTGGCATATTCTTGGGTTATCATATCATCAATAGTCCTAGGAGCTACATAGTCAACACACAAATTACCTAAAAATGCTAAAAAAACAAGTATAAATCCAAGAATACACCAATAACTCAAAACTTGTGAAATAAAGGGATAACTCCCCCCCCCCCATTAAAGCACTAAAACCCCTATAAGTGATGTATCAAGAGTCAATTAATATATCACAATAGGTGTAATATCAAGACCCCCAACTCAAGGTTTTATCATCCCTACAAATTAAACACAAACCTAGTATCACAAGTTCAAAAATTTCACAAAAGCAAGCAAGTAATAATCCCTCAGAAAATATACAACGAATCTCATAAAATATTACTCAATAAATGATCCACACGTATACCATTCATACACATAATTAACATGTTAAAGTTCCTAGAAAGATTAGTTTAGGAATTCACAAAGTGACACTAGAATACTTAGCTTGAAGTGGAGTTTATAGGGTGGTCCTCGATCCTTCCACAACGTGTAATAGCCTATTAACTCACTTCCTTTGCTCATTCGTCATTCAATCCCACAAATAAGAATCGTAGGGTCTTTTTGGTTATGTATGGATTAGGGTAGGTATTATATATAAATATATATATATATATATTTGGATAATGAAAAGTGAGTTTTTGACTCTTTCCTCACTAACCAAACAACTAACCACCTAAGAACTTGAGTTACGCTCAAAGATCTACTCACTCATTCCCCTTTTTATGCAATAGTTTAGCATCCCCTGATCCCCAGTAAGAATTACCTTTTGATTTTTCTACATTATTAACTTTCTAGATTTTTATTATTTCCATTTTTTGTTATATCTTTTTGCAAGTCAAACATGAATGTTATTTTTGTATGTAAGAGTCCACGTTGACTTATTTTCGTTCTTTTTCTTCTTCTTTTTTCAATATCTTTATTTTCTTTTATATGAATCTCGACAAGGATCATAATAACGTGAATCAATATGTATCACCATACAAGCGTAACACCCACCCAAATGAATCCCAGAATCACAAACACCCACCACCCCAAACTCATGTTCAAGATAACTAGTCGCAAGGAATTGTGAATCGAGAGTGGGTCATATGCTAAAGTCCTGCACAATAAGGGGAATCTTCATATAATAAGAGCTATCAAATAAAAAAATATTATGGTTCAGAGGGTCTAAGAAGGATAATCAATTTTGTTTGGTCAAAAAGCTAAAGGTAACAAGTGGATAACAAAAACTACCTTATTCATTTTCCTAGCTATGTGATCTCATTACTTGTTCATGTCAAAGTTGCAAAGAGAGTAGGTTTTACACTAGGTTGGATCTCAGGTTGTACATACCTACTCAGTCCTCGCTTAGTTCCTAAGATCATATATGATTTATTCACTAATTCTCTTTCCACATTTACATGTTTTCAGAATCATATTCAAGTACAAATACGTACAATTTAAAAAAGACACTACCCAGTGACTATCACCAAATCGTATATATATGTTATAAAAAGTGACATTACAAGTTCAAAACCTAATTCCTAATCTATTTTATTTTAATTTTTTGGTTTTTGGTTTTTTGGTTTTTTGGTTTTTTGGTTTTTTGATTTTCTTTTTCTTAATGCAATTAAACACATACAACGGGGACGAGGACAACTAGTACCCCCAAAAACTTGTTCTCACCCAAAGTGTAATAATAAATGAGCCACTTAAAAGATGAAAAATCTCAAGTATATGTGTAGCCACGAGTAATAAAATACATAAGTAAGTTCGTCTACACATAGATTTAACAGTTAATAAGTAATTTTAGCTTTGATTTGAGTCTAGTTGAGGACAAAAACTAAAAGTAAATACTTTTATTTGGGTTTTGAATTAAGGAGTATTACGATTAAAATTTAACTAAGAATTCACTAAAGCAATTAAAGTAAGAATTTTGTAAGAATGGGGAGAAGGTGTAGCTCGAGACACATATAATATCCACTAACTAAATATTGGGCTTACTTGCAATTCTAAGGATAAAACGGGATGTTCTTCCTAATCAGTATTCTAATGTTGCCTTAAGTTCCTCTTGGATATGTAGAGACTGCTATCTAATCCTAGGAATCTCTCTTGAGTTATCCCATATAATTATTTGATGCCAAAAGTTCTAACCCTATGTGATTACCTAACTAGTTTGGCTCTTCCGGTTATTCAACTCCAAAATGAGTAATTATCCTAGTACCATTATTGATTCCCTCTCTCGGGCGTAATTCAAAAGTTAACAAATCAAATATATATATATATATATATATATATATATATATATATATATATATATATATGTCCACAATAAATTAATTTATAAAAAGCATAAGAATAATCACAAGAACACAAATCAATAGTTAGATGGTCACCCGGAAGGGGTGTCTAATTATCGGAACAACACATAAACATCTAGTGTGCAATAGTGATCATGACGGGGTTGCCTAACTTAAATAGACACTAGGGTTTGAGATTAACCACTGATCACTGCGCAGGGTCCCCTTACCCAAGTCCCCTGGTAATTGTTAGGTCGCCACCTAAGTCCACCCGGAATGGGATTAGGAGGAATATAAAATCCTGGATATTGCATATCACACAATTCTCCCTTACATAAATAGGACATAACACAATGCTAGTGGGGATTACTTGTTATATCTTGAGTTAAACTCTCATACTACTTCTTTTATTCTATTTATTTTTCTTGTCTTTATTTTATTTAGTTAATTTTTTAGAGTCTTTAAAAACCAAACAAATATTTCAGAGTCTTTTAGCGTATTATTCTTCTAACTTCTTTTATTTGCACTTTATATTTTTGTTAGTCCTAAGCTAACTTTCGTAGTCCCTGCGCACGAAATCTACTTATCAATTAAACTTGCATACGATATGTGATACTTGCAGTGATTATCGTGATTGGTAGAGTGATAGTTCTTATCTTATATTATCATTATTTTATCACACCCTACCAGGCACCAAGTTTTTGGTGCCGCTATTGGGGACTGCATCGTGAGTCCTAGTGTGTTATTTAGTGTTTTTAATTTCAGTTAGTTCTATTTTATGCTTTTGATTCAGTTTTATTTATTTCAGATTATTCAGATGGAAAGTCCAAAAAATCTAGATCTTCCCATCTCATTTAGAGTGCAACCTAGAGGAATCTGCACTCCATAAATCCAAGCTGCTAAATTCAGGCATGATTCAACAATTTTCGAGTTATGGCTAATTTAGTGGTGCTGCACAACAGGATCTGGTTCATTATAATCAGAAATTCATGCAGATCTGCGATGCTTACATCATTAAAGGTGTCACACAAGAACATATGTACTACCCTATGTTCCAATTCTTTTTTACTGGAAGTGCAAGCGATTGGTATGACTACCAACACCTTGATTCAATTCCAGATTGGGATAAACTCCAAGAAAAATTCCTAGATCGATTCCATCCTATTAGTAGACGCTTAGAAGACATGCCAGAGTTAGAATAATTCATGAAAGAAGAATGGGAAAGTGTCGGTGAAGCATTGTTACATTTTAACTCAAAGAAAGCGAGGTGTCCAGTCCGTGTCTCCTCGCCCGAATATCAATTAACCATGTTCTATGGAAGACTCAATGGAGAGTCCAAGACAAAGGTAAATAACTTAGGAGATGGAAGTTTTATGTTATTACATCCAGAAGATGCTCATATCACCATGGAAAGATTATCGAAATAGAAAGAAGTTGGCCGGTAGAAACAAGAGAAGAAGATTCCTTAGAGGCAGTAAGGATCAAAGAATTAAGCCAACAACTCAAAGAATTACAATCAAGTTTAGCGAACGGTTTCGTAGCCCAGGTGAGCCAGATAAACACAATACCTCCATGTCCATGTTGTGGATAAAGTATTCATTCGTGGGAGAATTTCATCAATAATCCAGCTTCGATTTCCTTCATATCTTGACAAAGTCGATTATTCGAATGGCAATTATCATACTCCAGGAAATCACGCTAATTATTACACCCCACAGAATCAGAATTGGATCGAAAATCAAGGTGACTATTATCTAGCTCAACCTAAAAATTATGATCATCAAGCTCAACCACAACCAATCTATCAACAAATGCCAAAGTATGGAGATCAAGCTCCACATTACAATTCATATTAAACGCAACAAGCCACATATGATCAATTTTCACCGCAACCTTCAAGTAACAGTCTGGAACAAAGTCTAGATAAATTCATGGATACCATGAAGGAAAGCATGAAGATGAGTCAACAGATCTTTTAAGAACAATATAGGGTTATAAAACAACTCGGGTATCACCTATCACAAATCGCTCGTTCCATACAAACCAGGCCAAAAGGGAAATTTCCAAGCGATACTATAAACCCTCAAGATGACACTTGCCATGCGGTTGAATTAAGAAGTGGAAAAAAATTACCTCCACCTAGAGTGGAATAAATAGAACAACCAAAAGAACCAACCATCATTCCTGAAGAGGTGGTTGAAGAAACATTTGAAGATAAAATCGAAGAGGTAATTGTACCAAAGAGTGTCCCTCCAAAGAAGACACCTGAAAAGAAGAACGCGTAGTGGTAAACAATACACGTCCTCCACCGCCATTCCCATCACGTGACAAAAATAAGAATAATGAAAAAGAATTCAAGAAGTTCCTTGACATGGTGAGAAAATTAGATATCAACATACCGCTTGTAGAAGCTCTTGAAAGAATGCCAAAATATCTCAAATTCGTGAAGGACATTCTTTCTAACAAACAAAGTTTAGAAACTGGGGAGATGATTGGATTACCGAAGGAGTGTAGTTCTATATGTCAAAGCGAGTTGCCACCAAAGTTACAAGATCCCAGAAGTTTTACAATCCCCATTTCCATTGGCAAAAGATGTACCGGGAAAGCTTTGTGTGATTTAGGTGCGAGTATCAATATCATGCCAAAGTCCTTGTTCGAGAAGCTTAACATAGGAGAGGTGGTACCCACTTAAATGGTATTACAAATGACGGGTCGTTCCCTCTCCCAACCAGTAGGTAAAATTGAAAATGTTTTAGTTAAAGCTGGCAGTTTTATATTTCCTTGTGATTTTATTATTCTTGACTACGACGCGGATAAGAATGTCCCCATCATCTTGGGTAGACCATTCTTAGCCACGGAGCATACATTAATAGATGTTGAGAATGGTGAATTTATCAAGAGGGTCCAAGACGAACGGGTAAGATTCAATATGTTTAAGGCTATGAAATATCCAGCTACGAAAGATGAATGCTTCAAAATAGATATCACAAATTACGCTAGAAGTGTTCAATGAGTCAAGCTTCGACGACACCTTAACAGCAGCCTTAGCACTTGAATCACCAGATGTATATGACGATTTAGCCAAAGAAGTGGTTGCTCTTACTTCAGATGACGGTAGACCAAAAAAAAGAATTAGTGAACAACTCCGAGTGGCAAGAGACATCGAACCAATGAAGAAACCATCTATAATATGTCCTCCTGACCTTGAGGAAAAACCACTTCCTGCTCATTTGCGATATGCATATTTAGGTATAAACAAAACTTTGCTTGTTATTATTTTTGCTAACCTTTCAAGTCCTCAAGAAGATAAGTTACTACGTGTGCTTCGAGCCAACAAAGAGGCAATTGGGTGGACTATAGCCGATATAAAGAGGATTAGTCCTAACATTTGCCAACACAAAATCATTCTTGAAGACGAAGGAGGGCGTTTTATAGAGGGACAAAGAAGACTTATGCCAACAATGAAGGAGGTGGTAAGAAAAGAGGTGATCAAATTATTAGATGCGGGTATTATTTTCCCGATTTCGAGTAGTGAGTGGGTGAGTCCAGTGCAGTGTGTTCCAAATAAAGGAGGTATCACTACCATCCTTAATGATAAAAATGAAGCCACTCCATCAAGAACATTTTTGGGGTGGAGAGTATGCATGGATTACCGCAAGCTCAACAAAGCCACGAAG
Source organism: Nemophila menziesii (assembly GCA_029959085.1). NCBI lineage: Eukaryota > Viridiplantae > Streptophyta > Magnoliopsida > Boraginales > Hydrophyllaceae > Nemophila > Nemophila menziesii. Next base: position 21,783,338 of record JARWIR010000021.1, read on the forward strand.
AAAGATCACTTCCCTTTACCGTTCATTGATCAAATATTAGACAAGCTTGTAGGGAGGACTATTACTAATTCCTTGACGGCTATTCAGGCTACAATCAGATTTGTGTAGATCCTGCAGATCAACACAAAACAACGTTCACTTGTCCGTTTGGCACCTTTTCCTATCGAAGGATGTCGTTTGGGTGTTGCAATGCACCTGCCACGTTCCAGAGGTGTATGATGAATATATTTTGGGACATTATTGACAAGTTATTAGAAGTGTTTATGGATGACTTTTCAGTATCTAGAGATAGTTTTGACGAGTTCCTTAACAATCTTGAAAAGGTACTCATGCGATGTAAAGAAACGGATCTTGTTCTTAATTGGGAAAAATGCCACTTCATGGTTCACTAAGGAATTGTGTTGGGACAAAAAGTTTCAAGTGCAGGAATGGAGATAGACCGTGCTAAGATTGAAGTTATAAAGACCTTACCGCCTCCCGTTTCTCTTAAAGGAGTCAGAAGTTTCTTGGGGGACCCTGGATTTTATGGAAGATTTATTAAAGATTTCTCCAAAATCGCCAAACCGCTTTGTGCTTTATTTAGAAGGATACTCCCTTAAATTTTAATGACGCATGTCTTAAAGCATTTTTTACGATCAAAGAGAAACTCATCTCCACACCAGTTGTCATACCTCCATATTGGAACTCTCCATTCGAAATAATGTGTGATGCAAGTGATCACGTTGTGGGAGTTGTGTTAGGGCAAAGAAAAGTGAAGATCTTTCACACGATATATTATGCAAGTAAGACCTTTACAGCTGCCTAATTGAACTATATAGTGACAAAGAAAGAATTATTAGCTGTAATATATGCTTTCGATAAGTTTCGTTCCTATCTGCTTGGGATGAAAACTATCGTATACACGGATCATTCAGCAATAAAAATATCTTATGGAGAAAAAGGACGCTAAGCCGCGTCTTATTAGACGGGTATTATTGCTATAAGAATTTGACATAGATATTCGAGACTGAAAAGGGTGCGAGAATCAAGTAGCTGATAATTTATCCAGGCTCAAAGGATCTAAAGTCGACACAAGATCAGAATTGGTCAAAGAGGTATTCCCTGATTAATAACTTTTTACTATTAAAGATGTGTTTGTTCCTTGGCATTTAGATATAGTTAACATCATATTGATTGGTGTATTCCCTACGAATTTCAATCCATAACAACAAAAGAGGTTAAGCCATCGAGCAAAACAATTCTTTTGGGATGAGCCCTACCTCTTCAAAGTTTGCAATGACCAAATTATTAGAAGATGCGTTCACGAAGGTGAAATAAGGAAAATCATTGCAAGCTACCATGGCTCTCCATATGGTGGCCACTTCAAGAGCGATAGAACTACAGCAAAAATCCTTAAATTTGAATTCTATTGGCCCACCCTACACAAAGATTGTCATCATTTCATCCAAACTTGTCAACAATGCCAATCACTCGAAACATATCAAAAGATATGAAATGCCACTCAATAACGTGTTTGAAGTAAAAAAATTGATGTTTGGGTATAGATTTCATGGGACCTTTCCATCTCTTCCCATGGTAATCTTTATATTTTGCTAGCAGTAGATTATGTGTCAAAGTGGGAGAAGCAGTGGAAACACCAAATAATGATGCCAAGACAGACTATTCGTTCCTTAAATCAAATATATTTTCAAGACATGGTACGCCACGTGTTCTCATTAGCGATAAAGGTACCCACTTTATAAATTTCAGTCGAGAGCTGCCCTTCGTAAGTTGGGGGTGAGACACCGTACTTCAACAGGTTATCATCCCCAAACTCACGGTCAAGCCGAGGTCTCTAACCGAGAGATCAAATTTATTCTAGAGAAGACCGTGAACAAAACGAGGAAGGACTAGTCAATAAAGCTAGATTATTCTCTCTGGGCTTACTAAACATCATTTAAAACACTAGTTGGGGCATCTCCATACCGCATGGTCTACGCGAAAGCTTGTCATCTTCCTATCGAGAATCTCGTGCTTTTTGGGCTATTAAAATTCTAAACTTGAACGTAGAGTTAGCGGGTAAGCGAAGGATGATGCAGTTGAATGAGTTAGACGAATTCCGCTTTCATGCCTATGATAATTCACGTCTCTACAAAGAGAAAACAAAAAGATGGCATGACAATTGGATTCGTACAAAAAAGTTCTAGAGAGGACAGAAAGTGCTCCTACACAATTAAAGATTCTCAAAACACCCTGGTAAGCTTAAATCCCATTGGGGAGGACCATACATTGTTACGAAAGTCACACCTCATGGCGCGATTTGAAATTGAACATCCAACAGAGCAACAGACCTTCATGGTGAATGGTCATTGCTTGAAGATATACTATGATAGAGAGGACTTCGGAAGAGAGGAGACAATACATCTATAAGAACACGCTTAACCCGAGGTAACAGGTCGAACTAAAAGATATTAAACAAAAGTGCCCTTGGGAGACATCCCTTGTTTAAATTGCTTTTTAGTTAGTTTTATGGTTTTTAGTCTATATTCTTAAGTTAGTGCATAATTTTAATGTGTCTACAAGCTAATAGGAGAGAAAGGTAGGGTGTTACTGTGTAGGAAACGAGTTTCGGGTCAAAAGAAGGAAAATTTGTGCAAGTCAGCAGCTAGGTGCGGTACACCGCACCCCACAAAACCGTGAAAACAGTGTGATGATTTAGGTACACGTACGATACCAAGTGTCGAAAAACCGTGTTGTCACATGCGCGTAACCATGCATGGTGTCATCCAGAGACTTCATGTGGTACACTGCAGAAGAGCCGAGGTACACCGCAGAAGAAAACTATGACAACGGTTCATGAATTAGGTCCGCTTACGAGAAGAAACAAGAAAAAGACTTTGTCGTCAGTCGCGCCAGACCGTGACACGGTTCCAATTCAGAAGATATGTGGGGTACACCGCATGAGTGCCGCGGTACACCGCGCAAACAAGGAAACTGTCACCACGGTCAACGAAAGCAGACTCAATTCCGCAAGCCCACTTGTCACCTATCGTTTCGTCAAATGCGCAAGACCGTGCCACGGGTGCATGACGTCACCTGCGGTACAACGCAAGGAAGCCGCGGTACACCGCAGGGAAGCGGTTTGAAGAGAGGAGTTTGATTTCTTTTTGGATTTTTACCATACAAGACCTAATCCTAGCCTCTTCCAACCTTCCCAACACGAAATTTTTAGACCCAACTCCTGTAATTACACCTTGAAGCTTGTTCAAACCTTCAAACAAAACAAAGAAACATCATAAAATCTTACTCTATCCTCCATAAACACATAATATTTATCAAATCCATTACAGAACACCACAGATCATCAAGTTTTCAAGATTTCTTCCACCACAAGTAAATCATTCTTTCTTCTACTATTGATAATTCTTCATCCAAGCAACAACCTCAAGCCACACCAAGCTTTCATAACTTTATCCCATACTTGGTGCATCTTGAGTTGTGGATTAAACAAAGATGACTAAGAGAACTGATGTTATGGATTACAAGAGAAAGTGTCACATCTTAGGGAAGAAAAAGAATTTGCCTAGAGCTACAAAACAGAAGCCCATTGATCTTGATGAGCCAATATCTAGAATATCCAAAGCTCGACGTAACAACACAACCACTACGAAGAATTAATAAGATAAAGAGGTTAGCAGTCAAGCCTAAAGCAAAGACAACCATCCAAGATCAAGGTTCATCTTCAAATCTCAATGACAAATCAAAAGGTGTATCTACACCACGAGCATGGGTAGTAGCATTGATGTACAAGGTCAAAATATTAGTGTATGGTTATTACTCCTATTAGATGGAAATTTTGAGGATGGACTCCAACATAAACAAGATCACAGATAAATTGGATTTAGATAACAATTCTCCTTCAGAAGAGTAATGGAAAAAGATGTTTTATGGCAAGGTACCACCTTCTAATTCATCTACTTAATTTCTTATATGCATTATTTTAGTTTAGTTTAAATTTTATTACTTTATTGAGTCTTTTTCGAGTCGTGGGGACACGGCTCACTTTTGAGTTCGGGGTGGGGATTCGTTGTCCTCATCTTTCTTTTTGTTTTTGCATAAAATTTAAAAAAATTAGGGTTATAATTGGCATATAATATGGTGAATGTACGTACTGAGCATGTTTTAATTAGGTCAATGATAGTAAGTATTATGTTGTTGAACAGTGTCAACAATATGTTTAGTAAACATACATGAAAACAGAAAGTAAAAGATAGGGAAGATTAATAAGCAATACGTATGAAGTGTCAAGTTGGATCTTAGGGAGAGTTAATCGGTGTATAGAACGTGAGGTTTCAAATTAGTTGAAAACCCGCTTATCTATGAACTAATAGTGAAAAAGTTACGAAATTTGGTAGTTAGAAAAGTGAATAAGGCAGTTCTTTCATATTGAATCCACTTGAAGCCTTTTTAGCTTTCTCATACTTTTATTATTATTATTATTATTATTATTATTATTATTATTATTATTATTATTATCCGTCTTAGCCCCTCTAAGCCTTCCAAAGCCTTTTATTAACCACATTACAAGCCATACCCCTTGGTTTATAGCACATATCCATATGACCTGTACTCGAAACGCAAAACCTGAGACAAGTTCTTTTAGAGCTTGAGTTTGGGGTGGTGGGTTTCATCATTGGGATACATTGGGATTGGGAAATTTGATTGTATAAGTGATATTATAGATGAGGATGAGTTTATTATTGTAACCCTTTGCGGGGGTTAAAAGTAATTGAAAAAAGAGTTGAAAAGAAACTGAAATATGAAAAAGTAGCATGATATCTCACATTAAGAAGAGTCATAGCTAGATATCAAAAGGAAAAAATATATATGAAAAAGATTGAAAAGATTTAGAGCGGCAAAGTGGAATTTGTTATGTAATCATCATAAAAAGCTTTATTAGGGTTATTTGGGGATGCAAAACAAATCATCAAAATTGGGTTGAGTGAGAACATCTTCGAGTGAAACTCAAGCTCTAGGGTGATTCATTGATGGAATGTGAGGAGAGAGCCAAAATCCCTAAGCCAATGTTATAACCGTAAATACCTTAGGATTTCTAGCTATTGGGTGGAGGAAAAATGGAACAATTAGGGCATAGGTGAGTGGACCATTGGATACTATATTAGGACCTATGATCGCCCTATAGCCGTTAACACAAACTGAGTTGAAGACCTCTCCTTTTGGCATTGCGAAGTTAATATGGACTTAAATTTTTGGATTATTGATTATGTGTATATTTAGCGTATGTGTGCATTATTTCTTTGACATTACTACATGATATATTTTAGGATATCTCTCTAGGATGATTCATTACTTTCTATTCTTCTTCTTCTTCTTCTTCTCCTTCTATATTTATTATTGACTACCATACTGTTCTTATCTTTATTATATCGGGACGATACAACTTTGAGTTAGGGGTCTTGATGTCACCCTATTTGTGATATATTAATCTATACTTGAGACATCATTTTAGGGGTATTTAGTAATTAATTGCGGGATTTTTTTCCATTTATTCGTACTTTACGTTTTCTTATCTAGTTTTAGGTGTTTGGATATTTTGTGAGCTTTTTTGTGTAATTTGCGTGTTATTTGTGTAGAACTTAGGTATATGGAAGCTATTACACCTATAGAAACTGATTTGAAGTGGAAATGTAAAGAGAATCCCTTAGTCAGAGTCAAAAGAAAAAGTTTGGATATATTTGGAAGGTAAAGAAGCTGTCAAAACTGCACATACTTCCACTAATTAAATTGTGCAGAAATTTGGTCAGGAATTAGGAGGAGACTTTATATGAGCAGAAATATCTTTCAATTTTGGTCGTTTTCATATAAAGAATATTAAATTCTGATAAGTAACGAAGGTGATATGACCAAATCAAAATCTGCAAAGGTTTATCTTGTCCTACAATTTAGGGATACGAATTTTGGTAAGATTAGGAGTCCTTAACTTGGGGATTACTTTATAATTCGACCAAGAGCCTATATATATACATTCCTATCTTAGAGAAATCATCCTTGGGCAGTCCCTAATCATCTAAAGACCAAGAGGAAGTGTACATCAAGAGAAGAGAAGACAAGAAGGAATTGGACACCCTTCATGCCATTCCAACCCTTCACCCTTGTAATTTATTTCCTTTCTTTCTCTAGTATGAACTAATTCAATTTAGCTTGAGATTAGCATATGGGTATGAACCATAGACTTGTTATATCTATTTTAAATTGGGATGTCCTTTTACATTTAATTGAAATTAGTAGTGATATCTCCGTTTTTATGTGCTTTGATGTATTGTATGTAGTTCTTGCGGTAGCCAACGTATAGAATTACCATAGTAGTTAGATGGTCACCCAGAAGGGGTGTATAATTATTGAAACACCACATAAACGTCTAGTGTGCGGTAGTGATCCTGACAGGCTTGCCTAACTAGATAGTCACTAGGGTTTGAGATTAACCACCGAGCACTGTGTAGGGTCCCCTTACCCAAGTCCCCTGGTAATTGTTAGGTCGCCACTTAAGTTCACACGGAATGGGGTTAGGGGGAATATAGAATCCTGGCTATTTCATATCACACAATTTTTCCTTTCATAAATAGGTCATAACACAAGGCTAGTGGGGATTACTTGCTATATCTCGAGCTAAACTCTCGTACTACTTCTTTCTTTCTATTTAATTTCTTGTCTTTATTTTATTTAGTTAATTGTTTAAAGTCTTTACAAACCAAACAAATATTCCAGAGTCTTTTAGCATATTATTCTTCTGACTTCTTTTATTCTCACTTTATATGTGCATTAGTCCTCAACTAACTTTCGAAGTCCCTGGAAACGAATTCTACTTATCAATTAAACTTGCATATGTTCTGTGATACTTGCAATGAGTAACGTGATTGGTAGGGTGATATTTCTTATCTTATCTTATCATTATTTTATCACACCCTACCAGCCACCAACTCTTCCTTTCTTCTTTCCCTTGATCCCAACTTTTCAAACTCTACAATATGATAAGTTATAGGTTTGGTTGCTGAAAACTAGTATATAGCCCTAGAAGACGTGTGGCACAAGTTGGGCCTACTTAAGTAGTCAAATGTGACCAAATGGACACTTTGTAAATCTGGACAACTTTAGGTCTTCACAAAGGAACTCCTATAACATATTCATATCAACTCCAAATTTCTCTCAGTTTCTTCCCAGGGGCTCTAAACTCGCAAGTCTACCTTGAAGGAAAGTTTTATTATCATAATATCCACCAACTATATTTTGTGATTTTTCAAAGTCAATGTAAGCGTTTTGCTAACTCTTTCTTTTAGCTTCTAGTGAACTTTTGATTCTTTTGTGACTCGACATGTATTACTCTTTAGCTTTTCAACTTCTTGGAATCGTCTTGTGTTATCATATCATCCAGGGTCCTAGGACTACATACTGAGCACATAAATTACCTCAAATGCTCCAAACAAGTATAAATCCAAAATTACGACAATAACTCAAAATATGTGAAATAAAGGGATAAATCTCCCATTAAATTACTTAAATCCTAAATATGATGTCTCAAGAGTATATTAATCTATCACAAAAGGCAATTTATCATCACACAATATTCCCTTTGCAAAAAAACCCAAATAACCCGCCATCCATCAATCGTCGAACGTTTTAGTAGTTTCACTTCACCATTTGTTAAAACTTACCCTGCTTCCATGTTGAATAGTAGTCAAACGCGCAAGGCATCAACAAGGACAAATTTTGAATCAAAATGAGTAATCAATACTAGTTTTAGCACAAAACACTCAGAGGACGCCATAAACTCCTCGAGAATACACTTGGAGTTACTCTCTGGTCCTGTATGGGTTGGTTTCTTGTCGTCAAACCAATGACTGCTAAGGCTACCCTATTTCACAAGATACAAGTAATCAATACTAAATATTTTAACATGGATAAAAGACCCACCCACCATAATAAGGTTTTCAAGATATAATTATTTTTATTACGATAACACATGATCCCGAGAATAAACCTAGAGTGAGTCCAACAGCTGGGGAAACTAGGAATCAATAGTGAGCTCTTACCGGCATTCATAGAAGTAGATCCAATAGTATATGTAGGTTGTTCCCTACAAGACAAGCCTCCACTTTGTTTCTATTATAATTACAGTCTACATCATCATTTACTCTAGATCAAGATGCTTGTTAATTCCCTTAATCATACTAAATATAGTTAGGATCTTAATGCCTATATCAGTTGATAATTGGTTAAGGTCTAGTTAAAATCAGGTTAAATTAAGTTAAGATTAAGAGTTTAATGTTAAAAATTTGAACTCAATTTCCAACCTTAAAGGGTTTAAAATAATTAACATTTAAATTTAACCCAAATAGGCTAAATGGAAATACTAGTAATCCAAAAAGATGTATTAAATATATTAACATTCAAATTCGAAAAGAAAAAGTTATATACTTAATAACCCAAAGGGTTAAATAATAATTCTTAATATTTAAATCTATCCCTAAAAGGTCAAATAATAAATATTAATAAGCGGTATTTGTTAAAAAAAAATTTAATAAAAGTCTTAATTATTAAATTAAACCTTTAATAATTTATTTTATAAAAAAATCTAATAAAATAATTAATATAAAAAACATTTTTTTTATATTTTTTACACCTTTACTATCATTATTATTAAATATATTATTTTATTTTTAAATATTAAACAAATAATAGGGTACTTCCACAACCACCACCTTTACCCCATCACCACCACCCCTACCCCCACCACCACCACAATCACCACCACTACTACCATTACCACCACCACCATTACCATGTTTAACCACCACTACAGCCACCACAACCACAACTACCACCACCACTACCTACTACTACTAATTCCATCACACACGCACGGGTCCGTAATTTTTTTTATAAAATCGTCATAACTAATTCTAAAAAAATCATATAAATAGAAAATCGCATTTTTGGATAAATCAAATTAATATTTACATCTGAGATTTTTTATTTTATTTTTTAAAACGTGAAATTTATTGTTTGAAATAGTGATTTTTTTCACAAACATGAAATTCATTGTTCAAAATATGAAATTCACTATTCAAAACATGAAATTTATTGTTCAAAACATGAAATTCACTGCTCAAAACATGAAATTCCGTATATGCGAAAAATTTAAAAAATTCAAAAAAGTTTATAGAAGTAAATATTAATTTGCTTTATCTAAATATATAATTTTTTTATTTTTCTGAATTTTTTAGAATTAGTTATGATGATTTAAAAAAAAATATCGGATGCGCGTGTATGAATTAGTTTTTGATTTGTTTTTTTTTTTCTAATTTGTTTTTCAAATTACTATTTGTAGAGGTATTTTGGGTTTGCCTGTTTTTTATAAAAAATCTTATTGTAGACATCTTTTTAATAGGTATTTTTTGATTATTTACTCTATTAATAACTTAAATAGATTATTATAAATAAATGAATATATTATACCAGTCCAATAAAAACCAAAACCCACATATAATGTTTTCTTTTTATTAGGTAAACGGTCGTATTGATGAAGCAAACTGTATACTATTATATACAAATTTGCTACTCAAGCCAGAAGTTGAGAGTAGTTCTACCAATCTTAAGAAAGGATTAAGGCTATGGGGTCTTGATCTTAAAGTCACAATACATTACACTTATTTTAGTTGCGATTTGTAAAAACAATGAGACAAATACCATATATATTGGTTTGTCATAAATAAGTTGTGCAAAAGAATGTGTATGGTGCAAGGATTGTGCGAAAAGTATGTGAAGATGGTGTGGCTTGTGTATACATATATTGGTATTTGTTTGCCAATTTTGTGCGAGAGTCCAGCCATAGTATCAATGTGCAATTTGTTTCCCACGTCACTACAAGAAAAGGTATCTTAGCGACAAAAATTAAACTCTAAAAATCTTAATTTCGTCATTAATAGCCGCTATTTGTTCGTTCCTATAATTTCGTCTCTAAAGATATCTTTAGTAGCAAATTATTTGTTTTTGCCACTATTGCTTTTATCTTTAACGGTAAATATTGTCACTAAAAATATAATTAGAGGTCATTTTGGTGTTTAAAAATATTATTAGAAACTATTTTAGTGTTGCTACAATAACCTCGTCCTAATGATACTATTTCTTGTAGTGTATCCACATTTTGTAGACAAATGTTGAATGAGATTGTATGAATTGAAGGGGATAGATAGTACAAGTTAAACCGAATTTGATATGTGGTTTTATTAAACCCACCCGTTTAATTACGGGTTAGCCTTTTATAATTTATGGACCGACCTGAATGAACTAAGCTTAAAAAAAGATATTTTCTGATTGGTTATAGATCGTTGTGGATCCAATCTTCGGTTTAAACCAATATTTTAAGATCCCTAATACATATTATTTTGTATACATTGATGTTACATACATAGATAATCCATTTGCATCTTTGTAAATCAATAATAAATGATTTTCAGAAAATATATTTGTAGACTTATGTTTTGTTTGCATTTTAATGGGATTGCATTTTTCATCTGATAAGTTATAATTGCAACATTTTTTTTCGTGGTTGCAATTTTTATTTAAAAAGGAAGAAGGTTTGCCCGTTAGTTTATCAATCTCAAATAATTGTGAAAATTGAGATTGAAATCATTGAATGTGAAAAGATTACTCTCTATCATATATAGACAAAAACATAACCCGACAAGAGCTCAATTGAGAAATTTTATTAGCGAAAATCAAACAAAAGCTAAGAAAATTAGCACCTAATAATTATTATAACATACATATACCTAGATATATGAATGGATCATATATATAAAGACATATTATACAGATCCACACATGAATTTCACGTTGCATACATCAGGAATCGTAAGTGCGTATTCATGGAGTGGCCTTGTCAAGAAAAAAGGCAATCGACCCATCAACTCGCAAACACATTCATTGTCAAGTTGACTCAACCAATGACAACATTCAGTTTCCATGGCTGAGGGCTTCCTCCTCCTATGATGATGATGATGAGAATTTATGTCGATTTGAGGTCCTGGTATGATAGGATCCGGAGACGGAAGTGGAAGGGGTTCCGGAGTGGGAGTGGGAGTGGGAGTGGGAGTGGGAGTGGGAAAAGGGGTGGGTGTGGGGGTCGGGATGGGGCTAGGGGTAGGGGTAGGGGGCAGAGGGGGCAGAGGGGCGGGGGTAGGGGTAGGGGTAGGCATAGGGGGCATAGGGGCGGGGGTGGGAATATCAGGGATATCAGGGATATCGGGGATATCGGGGATAGGTACAGGAGTGAAAGGAGTGGGAGTGGGAGTGGGTGTCGGAGTAGGAACGGGAACGGGAACGGGTACGGGAACGGGTACAGGAACAGGAGTGGGGACGTAAGTGGGAGTGGGAACAGGAATGGAAGGTGATGGTGGTGGTGAAAGAGGAGCAGCTTGGCTGAATGGTAACATTGCACAAGCATGATTCACAAGAGCAAATTGGGTTATACATAATGGTCGATGTCCAAAAGGTCCTGGCCGCCTTACTGGAAAGCTAAATCCCTTAGGACATAATGCCAAGAATATGACGAACAACATTGATTTTATGATTAACATGCTTGTAATTTTCTCCTTGGTTGTTTTGATACTGAGATTAGAGAGCTGTTTAAATCACTGCATGACTCCATCAGCTTATATAATAAAAATGATTTCATAAGCTTTACATGCTCTCATAGCTAGTTGTAGTTGAGGGATTTGTTTAAAATATAAAATGCCCAATTTTTGACTTGAAGAAAAATATATAAAAGGACCAAGAGGGTGATCCTACCTAGGCTGGTTATGGTTTATAGTTATAATTCATGCAATATGTCCCGATGTTTTATAATGTTTTCTGTTAGACACGCTGCTATGTTTGTTACTTGGTTTGGGCTTCGACAAAATAACTACTTCGGCATTAGATATCTATATGTACAGTATTTGTAGGGATATTGTCCTTTACTGAAAAAAAAAAAAAAAAAAGATTGTCCAAAAAGTCTTGGAACCGAAATATGCTTATGGATAACTAACTTGTAAGTGGAGATAGAAATGGATTTTTTCTAATACTTCAAACCCCTTGTCCAAAAAAATACAAAATAATAATAATAATACTTCAACCCCACCTAAAATCATGACATGCTTTTAATATAAACGCTTTTAAAAAAAAAGCTCAAACTTTACAAATCCTAATTCCTCGCTCTGCCGCCGTCGACCCCTTGCCTCTAATCCTCTCTTCCAAGTCGACGGCGGCGGTCCCGTTATCTTCTCGCTATTACTGTTTTAATTTTCCATTCTTTTTTCCTTTTACTCTTCCTTCCCGTTTTATTTCTTCGTGTTCCCCATCAGAGTCTCTTTCCTTCCCCTGCTTCTTTTGTTACTTGGTCTATGGTGATCCGGCCATGCAATCTTGATGAGATCGTGTAGATTGTGGTTTTCGCAGGCCGAGTCTAATTTGGGCTTTGTTGGCCCAGTTCATTTTTTTGTTTTTTCCGGCGTTGTCATATCGCCACCAACATTTCTCCTCTGGTTCTTTGTGCAATTAGGACCTCCCTCACCAGAGCTGCTCTTCAACAGAAGATTGGATATTCGGACGTTTATTTTTCATGTAAGGATGGCTGCTCCATTTCATTGTTTTCTTTTTATGGTGTGCTGGTTTGGAGAACGACCTTGAGAACGATGGATTCTTCGTCCTTCGTGGTTGTTTCGTTTGGAAGGCAGGGTACAATCTTGGTGGGGTTCAGTTTGTGATTAGATTTTTGTGGCCTCGTCTTATGTTATCACTCTCTTTGGGCTGGGTGGTGATGCACTGTGGGTTAAAGTTGTTGGTTCACTGGATTTCGTCTTTTGGAGTTTCGGGTGTTTGTCGTTCACTCGCCACTTTCCCTGCTCGGAATCTTACTGTTCGGTATTTTTTACCTGCTCTTCGTTAGAATGGCATAAAGGGTGGTTTTTTCTATGCTTGAGTTGCTTGTCCAATTTCTGTTTCATTACAATCGCAGGTGGTGATTCATGTGTGGCCATGATTTTTCAATCAGTTGAATTCGGTGTGAGAAGCTTCGAGTGTCTATCGTTCATTTGGGGTCTCGTATGCTTGGAATTTATTTGTTTGACCATCTTAGCTTGCGTTTGTTTGGTTTGGCTGGAGAAACAGTGTGTGGGTCTTTCGTTTGGGGGCGTGGTTATTCTTTCAGTCCTTCCAGTCACTGGTTTTGTTATTATCACTAGGGCTACCAAGATCTTCGTCCATGTAACTGGCGCCAAGGACTCTAAGTTGCCCATCACGTTGGTCATTAAATGGTAGCCGATTTTCTCCCCCCTCGCTCTGAGACTTGAGACTTCCTTCTTAATGATCATGGTTCCTTGACACTCAGCCCGCTACTTCAGTGACATCTTTCTTCTGGATCTTTTGCAGTTGTCTGAGTTTGCCTCGTCCCTTTTTATGTTCTCGTCGTATATCATTTGTTTTAGTTGTTCTTTGTGTTTTTCTGTCTGAGTTTCGTTGGTCAAACCATGGCTCTCTCTTATTTGTTTCAGTATAAGCTTATTTGATTAAAAAAAGAGATAGAAATGATAATATATTAGGCGGTGATCTAGTTAATATTATTTTACCAAATAAAAATTAAATCTAATTATTATTTTTTTAATTACAATTCTAGTATATATAAAAATAGAGCCTATTATAAATTAATGTCTAATAGAAAATTTATTTGAAAAAAGGTATCTAGAATAAGATACTTTATAGAAAACAACCCCAACCCAAACTACCCCTATAATTAGTAATTAAAAAAATAAAAAATAAATTAGAAAAAACAAAACAAAAACTAATACACGCGTGCATCCGTGAATTTTTTTAAATCATCGTAACTAATTCTTAAAAAAAAAATATATATATTTGGATAAAGCAAATTAATATTTACGTCTATGATTTTTTTTTGGAGTTTTTTGAATTTTTTGATATTTTTGAATTTTTTTTGAATTTTTTGATTCGCAGGCACGGAATTCCATGTTTTGAAATACTGAATTTGTTTTCCGCAGACATGAAATTCACTGTTTAAAACATGAAATTCACTGTTTAAAACATGAAATTCCATGTTTTAAACATGCTTTAAACAGTGAATTTCGTGTCTGCGAAAAAAAATCAAAAAATCAAAAAATCAAAAAAAAATCATAGACGTAAATATTTATTTGCTTTATCGAAAAATGTAAATTTTTGAATTTTCTGATTTTTTTTTTAATTAGTTATGACGATTTTAAAAAAAATCATGGACGCGCACGTGTGATGGAATTAGTAGTAGTAGTAGCAGTAGGTGGTGGTGGTAGTTGTGGTGGTGGAAGTAGTGATGGTTGTGGTGATGGTTGTAGTGGTTGTAGTGGTGGTTAAATACATGGTAGTGGTGGTGGTGGTGGTGGTGGTGGTGGTAGAAGTACCCTATTATTTGTTTAATATTTAAAAATAAAATAATATATTTAAAAGAGTAGTAAAAGTTAAATAATATAAAAGAGATGTTTTCTATAAATAATTGTTCAATTAGGTATTTTTTTACTAAATAAATTATTGAAAACTTAAAAAAATTATTAAGAAACTCTACGAGGATGCTTTCTCTAATAACTCCATAAAAATATTGTATCAAGTAAAAATACACTAACTTTTTATAGGGTATCACATGGCATCCATAAATACTGTAGTTCGTATAAGTTCACCAATAAAAAAATAAAGAAATGGCAAAAAAAAATCAGATGGGTAGCCTTTAAATATCTGATCTGGACTTGTTCACAAAAAGTTAATCGAGCATACGTTCCTTTTTTGCAAGCTGCCAAATGCGTTCTTCAGTGGTAGCACGTAAGGATGAGCACGGGTCGAGTTTACCTCGGGTTAGGGTCTAGGGTAAAGGTATGGTAATTTTATAGAGTGGTAAAAGTCAAAGGGTAAACCCGTGTTATTGGTAAGATAAAAATTACCACGGGTTAAGACGGGTTAACCAACGGGTTACCCGGGTTTTACCCTTGGTAAAATTTAATATCTTATCACTTTTTTGCTCACTCCTACTAGCACGAATGAAAAGCCTTCATAGAAGAATTGTCGTGTCTCGTGGCTCGAAAAGACATATAACACACTCTTGACCAAAATAATTCACACCAAGATTACCATCAACTAAATTCTCAATCCTATATATCTCTTGAAATTCATATCTCATCACATTCATCCATAAAGTTTTCTTGATCACCTTCAAAACATGATCACCTTCTCCTTCTCAAACACCGCCTAATCTATGTGAGAGTTGGTTGTTCCCAAAAGACAGACCCCACCTCCTCCAAATCCAATGTTTTATGGTGAGGCTTGGTCCTAACTGGTAGAGGATATAGATCATGATGGAAAGTTTATCGAGTCTATTTTTTTTCCTCTTCTTTTTATTTCAGATTATCAAATCTTCCACTTTAAAATGGTGTTGTGTGCCTAATTTGGTGGCATGAAGTTGTCTGGTTGTGGTGGTGAGTTTTCTAACGATGTTGGATTTGCTTGTTTGTGGTGTTGCAACGACATGGGAGATTGGTATATGGCCCTGAATGTGTCAACTGAGTAGTTAGGATTACGTGTTATGAGTAACTAGGTTGGGTTTTTTTATAACGTTTGTGTTCTGAGCCAATTTGTGCGCACCTTGACTAGTCCCACAAAGAATATACACGTATTCCTATATATACCTCGAGGTAAATCAGAACTATATTGACTTTGAGGGATTCAAACTATGTAACTTGCATTCACACCCTTAAAGTGTGAAAGAAGTAATAAGTCTTTGGCAAACTGAGCTAACTTAATTGGTTTTGGATTGAGTTTTTTTTCTACTGGGTCATATTTTTGGTTTAGGTTTCTTTGTTTTAATGGATCGAGGCTAAATAAAATAGTAACTAATAAAATATAATTTAGGGGAATTTAAGTAAAAAAGTTCCTATTATAATTAAATGGGTATTAATTTTTACTATGTGGATAATCGAAAGAAAGTTGATTTTTTTTGTCATTAAAACAAGAATAAAACAGAGGTTAATCGATACCCTGGTTATTACAAATATTAATTAAGCTACTAAAGAAATCAACCACTGTGCTGCACGGGCATTCTGAAATGTAAATGTTAAGTCTAATGCACTTAGCAAGTTCATCTGCAACACCATTGAGGTCTCTCTTGATGTGCACAACTTTCCATCCAGGGAATCAATTCATCCACCTCCAAGACTCGTTGACCGTTGAGCGAATTTTCCAGTTAATTCCCTTTTTGTACAAAATATCTTGAATAGAATCAAGATTATCAGAGTAGAATGAGTAACTTTGTATGTTGAGATCTGCTGCAACCTCATGGCCAAAAGAACGGTCCACATTTCTCCTTCTAAGACAGAATTTAACTTACCTCTCCTAGTAATCTTATGTTTAATTTCACGGTGTTTATTGATAGCAATTGACACCATGCTAGCTGGCTCCCACGATTTACAGAATAAAGTGTCACTAAGCCAAATGATATATGCCTCGTCATTTAAAACCACATTGTTTCCTATGAGATCTTTATCACCATAATTCTCTTGACTCTGTCCTCCCCATCTCACCCCCAACATTATCAACAAAAAGATGTTTCAAAAGGTTTTTAGTCCGGTCATTGATTTCCCAATATTCCATTCCTTTCCCCAAAAAAAACCTTTCATTTTGGCTTTCAAATATTGCACAACGTACCAAAAATTTTGGCTGTGACCATTTTTCCATCCCATCCATTCTTGGTGTAGCTAGTAATCGTATCTTGTATCCAATCTCCTACCTTTCCTCCGAAGTAATCCTCAATTTTACATTGCAGATGACTGTTGGCCCAGACGCCTTTACTAAAAGAAAACTTGATGAAGATGTGTTCGGTGGATTCTGCTTCGGCTTCAGACCAATTACAAGTGTCAGTTTCTAGACATTTCATCTTCTTCAGATTCGCCTTCGTAGGAATAGCATTATTACAAACTTTCCAAATAAAATTCCTGATTTTCAAAGGAACATTCGTTTTCCAATTAAGGTCCCCTATTTTTTTATTAAAGTTTTCATCTTCCTTAGATTATTGACCTTCCTTTTCGAGTTCCTTTTGCACTAATCGATGATATCCTGGTTTAGTCGTATAGATACCATCTTTTGTTTCTGGCCATATGATCGTATCATCTTTATCCAACTGTAATATATGTATCTTCCTAATGTCTGTGATCTCACGACTAGAACAGAATTTGTAGAGCATGTCAAAGTTCCAATTAGACATATTTTGGTTGAGACATTCCGCAACTTTAGTGAGATTACAGTTTCCTAGCTTTTCCAACTTATATCCCTTATTAATCCAAACATCGTCCCAAATGTTAATAATTTGTTCCCTACTGCGAAAAGCGAAACCTTTGAAAATACTACCCCAGCTCCAAGAATGTCTAGTTTTTAATTTGAGTAATGATATATGTCACCCCTTTTCATGTCACCCTTTTATCACCCTTCTATATATATGTATTGATTTCCTTGAATAGAAGATAGAGAAAAATTAAATAGGATAGAGAAATCAATTCATTGGTCCATGTAGACATACACGTAGGAGGTGATAAAAGGGTGATACAAAAAGGGTGACAAATATCATTACTCTTTTAATTTAGCGTTCCACAAGTCGTTAATAGGAAAATGTATACCTTTAAGGACTTTAGCAACCAGAGATCTGAATTATGGAGGATTCTCCATGCTTGATTTCCTAGCATAGCCAGATTCATTTTACGAAAATCTCTTAAGCCAATTCCTCCCATATTTTTTTCTTTTTCAATCTTATTCCATGCTACCAATGAATTATTTTCTTATTTCTCGAATTCCACCAGAATTTAGAGACGAGACTACTAAGCTTTTTACATAAGGTAGTGGTGGAAATCAAAAATAGACATTGCATAGTTTGAAATAGCTTGCATAACAACTTTGATAAGTATTTATTTTCCCTTATTCGAAAGGAGTTTGGATATCCAACTGGCAGATTTATTTATCAACTTATCTTTAATACGCGATATTATCAACTTTTGATCTTTTAAGTGTGAGTGGTATGCCCATATACATACCTATTGATTTCGTGACCTCTATATTTAGGCTTGGTGAGATTTCGTTCACCTTTTCATACGAGAAACCATCGCTGAACATGATTTTCAATTTGCTGAAATTGACTTTGTGACCCGAGGCTCGATAATATTTAGCAATAATTTTTCGAAAAGTTTCGATTTCCTTATCATTAATTTCTAGAAAGAAAAGAGAGTCCTTGACAAAGAGGAAACGGGTTAGACGTGGTACGACCCTTGCTAACGAGATACCCTTGATATTGCCTTCTCGACATTCGTAATTTATGAGCCCGAAAAGACCTTCCGTAAGCATAGAGAATAATAATGGAGTCAACGGGTCCCCCTCTCTTAGTCCTTGGCCTGGCTCAAAAAATTTATGTCTTTCACCATTCACTTTGATTTGATAAGAAACAGTTGTTAGCCTCACCTTGTTTTTATTCCCGTTTTAATATTCGACAAATCATCATTTAAACTAAAATTCATTTGGTATCACTTTTTAAGGTTTTCCAAAACCCCTCATTAGACTAGTTGTGTTTTAATCCTTAATCTTAAGCTTGAGATTCAAAAGAGCAGCGTCGCGGTACACCGGACGAAAGCT
Source organism: Nemophila menziesii (assembly GCA_029959085.1). Classification (NCBI taxonomy): domain Eukaryota; kingdom Viridiplantae; phylum Streptophyta; class Magnoliopsida; order Boraginales; family Hydrophyllaceae; genus Nemophila; species Nemophila menziesii. Next base: position 21,802,076 of record JARWIR010000021.1, read on the forward strand.
GCGGTACACCACAGTACCACGGACCAAAGGCGCGGTGCACAGGATAGTCCGACCAGTAAGCTAAGAAAACGTGCGGTACACCGGACAAAGGCGCGGTACACCGGACGGAGGCACGGACCAGGGATACGGTGCATAGTATAGCCCGTAAGTCAGCAACGAAATTAAGACGAGGAGATTTGCGGTGCACCGGACCATACCCGCGGTACACCGCAAGAGAGGGTTTCTGCACTATTACTAGAGGACAAAGCTTATATCCGTTGGAGTAAAAATAGATCTGTTAGATAGAAGCCTTTTGACCGTTGGAAGATATTTTCAGCTATATATTGAAGCTCATTCAAGACACAACTCAAGCCTTCCATCTACCAATCTTAAGAGCAATTAATATTATCATTCAAGAAGGTTTCAAAGGAGCATTCAAGTCATATTCATTCTCAAGCTACTTAGTTTATATTCACTCATTTAGGAGTTTAGTTACAAAGCTTTTATAAGCACCCCTAAACACTTTTTCTTTCCTCTTAGTTCTTGTAATAGATTAAGAGAGTAGTGTGAGCATAGGTTTATGCTTGGTTCCTTGTGTTGGTGATAACACAAGTGTGTTTCCTTCAAGGTTTTGAAGTGGTTATAAAGGGTTTGTAATCTCACCCGGTTTAAGAGTTACGAAGATTAGTTGAGAATCTTGCAAATCCTAAGGAGGCTTCCTTAGGTAGTGGATGTAGGGAAACCGAACCACTATACATCGTTGTGTATCGTTCTCTATCCCTTCACTCTTTATATTTCCGCACTCTATATGCTTGATAAAATGCCTACATGAATAGTTTGATAATATTGTCTTTTAGGATTATCTAGTTATTAACTATTTAGTTTGCTAAAACAATAGGATTCAAATTAGCTTTTAATTTTATTTACTTGAAATAAAATTAGCCGATTAATTTCCATTGTCCTATTCAACCCCCCTTCTAGGACGAATATAGTATATCAATTGGTATCAGAGCCTAGCTCTATTGTACTTAATCGTTTCTAGAGATAATACGATATGGATTCTAATCAACCGGAAGGTTCATGTTCTACTAGACCTCCACTTTTTGTAGGAAAAGACTACTTTGGATGGAAAAAGAAAATGGAGATTCATGTCAAAGGAATTGATTACTTTTTGTGGCTTGCTATCAAGAAGGGTCCTTACATTCCTTATGTTAATGGTAGTAAAACGGAGGTGAAAGATGAAGATGATTACAATGATCAAGACATAGCTAAACTCACCAAAAACAACAAAGCTATGAACATACTTATAAATGGGTTAAGTGTCACGGAATATGCTAGAGTTAGTGAATGCAATTCGGCTCATGAAATGTGGCAACTCTTGGAGCTATCATATCAAGGAACGGAAGATATCAAAGAAACTAAGATTGGTCTCTTTATCACTAAGTATGAGCTATTTCCTATGGAGCCCGATGAAGCCTTAAATGCTATGCATCAAAGATTTTCTAACATTGTCAACACCTTGAAGACTCTTGGTCAAGAGTACACCAACAAAGAACGATGCCGAAAAATCTTATTTGCTCTTCCAAGGAAATACAAATCAAAGATCAACTCTATAAGAGACACTATAGATCTTTCAAAAATGACGATTCATGAACTCATTTGCAACCTCATGACGGAAGAGCTTGTCCTTGAAGAAGAAAAGATAAGAGATGATGAGGAGAAGAAGATTAAGAAATCCATTGCCTTCCATGCCTTGAGTACCAATTTGAAAGAACGAAAAGAAAGGAAGGAAAGTGAAGAAGAAGAAAACTCACATGAAGAAGAAACTAGTGAAGATGAAGGAGTAGCTGTGTTGGCAAGAGATATGAAAAAATTCATGAGATACAAACGATTTGCCAAGAAAGGAAGTTCTTCCTCACCCTATAAGAAGAATGTTAGAGCTATCAAACAAGATGAACCCACTTGCTATCATTGCAAGAAAGTTGGTCACATCAAAACTTATTGCCCTCTTCTTCAAAAGGAGAAACCTAAGAGAGCAATGCATGCTAATATCACTTGGGATACTCAAAATTCGGATGAAGAAGAAAGTGATAATGAAAATGTTAATCTTGTTGCTTTTATGGGAGAACTTGAAAATGACGAAGATGATTCGTCGGATGATGATACCGGTTCAACTCACTTTGCCTTTATGGCATATCATGATGAGGTAACTCCTAAATCTAAACTTTCTTTATCTAATGATGATGCTAGTGAACAAGATATTCATGAGGCATTTGATTCTCTCTACAATGATTTTTTAAACTCTATTGAAACAAACAAAGTTTTAACAAAAGATTTAGAATTTGAGAAAAATAGAACTAAAGAGGTTTTGAAAGCTTTGGAAGATTGTCAAAATCTTTGTGATGAATGTATAGATGAAAATGAGAAACTTCATCTTATTGAGAAAAATCTTTTGGAAGAAAAATCTTTGTTGAAGAAAAAGATTGTTGATCAAAATGCTATTATTTTAAAATTTACAAGTGGGCAAGAAAACTTGGATTTGATTTTAGGTTCTCAAAAAATGGCTTTTGAAAAAAGTGGTGTTTGATATGATCCATTCACTAAACAAAAACCCTTGAAAATGTTTTTGTAAAATCAAAAATTTCAAATGCAATTCCATCTTCTTCAAAATCTTCTATCACTTGCACCTATTGTGAAAGACTTGGTCATGATGCATCTCATTGTTATTATCGTAAATTATTGGATTTGGGATCTCTTGTGCCACTTTGGAAAAGGCCTATTTGGGCTATAAAAAGAAAATCCACTAACTCTCATGGACCCAAACCAAATTGGGTACCTAAAGCCTAAATTATTTTTGTGTGTAGGGATTGAGCATCAAGAAGCAAAATATATGGCTCCTTGATAGTGGATGCTCAAGACATATGACCGGGAACCCATCATTATTTACACGTTTATATAAAACAAAAGGTGATAGAGTTACTTTTGCCGACAATACTAAAAAACGCGTTTTGGGTAAAGGTAACATCGGTAATATGAATTCTTTACTTATCTCTAATGTTTTACTTGTTGAGGGTCTATATTTTAACTTGCTTAGTATAAGTCAACTTTGTGATGTTGGTTATAGTGTTAAATTTGAAGCATCTAGATGTATTGTTTTCAAAAATGATGAGTTAGATACTATGTTTATTGCAAAAAGATCGGATAATGTTTTTGTAGTTGATCTTGAGAGTATTATGTGTCAACGTATTAAATGCTTATCCGTGGTAAATGATAGTTGGCTTTGGCATAGACGTTTAGGACATGCTAGTATGGATTTGATTTCAAAATTGTCTAGAAAAAATCTTGTTGTTGGTTTGCCTATTTATAAGTTTGATAAAGATAAATTATGTGATGCATGTCAACTTGGTAAACAACATCGTTCATCTTTTAAATCCATAAATAAGGTCATCACCGTTAGGCCACTTCAATTATTGCATATGGATCTTTTTGGTCCCGTTGATGTCACTAGTCTAGGAGGATCTAGATATGTCTTTGTTGTTGTTGATGATTACACTAGATATACATGGGTGATGTTCCTTGCTTTAAAAAGTCATGCCTTCAATGAATTTGCAAAACTTTGTAGAAAGGTGCAAAATGAGAAAGGCTACTCTATTACATGCATTCGTAGTGATAATGGTAGTGAATATGTGAATTCTCCTTTTGTGCATTTTTGTGATGAATTTGGCATTGAGCATAATTTTTCGGCTCCTAGAACTCCCCAACAAAATGGGGTAGTGGAAAGGAAAAACCGAACTCTACAAGAAATGGCAAGGACAATGCTAAAAGAACATAGCTTGCCTACATACTTTTGGGGTGAAGCCGTTCATACGGCTTGTTATGTGTTAAATAGAGTTCTAATTAGACCCCTTATTAAGAAAACCCCTTATGAGCTTTGGAATGGTAGACCACCAACTATTGCTTATTTTCGTGTTTTTGGGTGCAAATGTTTTATCTTAAACACTAGGGACTATTTGGGAAAATTTGATGCTAAATCGGATGAAGGTATTTTTCTTGGTTATTCCACTAAGGGAAAAGCCTATCGCATTTTCAATAAACGTACTCGTACCATTGAAGAATCTATGCATGTTGACTTTGATGAGACTAATCCTTTTAGTATCAAGAAAGTAGTAGATGTTGATTTACATGAAGATACTCCACAAGATCAACCCTTAGAATCTCCAACTCAAGAATTAAACTCTCATGATGAATCTCTTAAGGAAAATGGTCAACCCTCAAATGAAGCTAGTCCGGATTTACCAAAGTGTTGGAAAAATATCAAAGATCACCCAAGTGAATTAATTCTTGGTGATCCAAAAGAAGGTGTTACCACTCGTTCTCGTATTATTGCTCTATGTGCTCATCAAGCATTCTTATCTCAAATTGAGCCCAAGAATATTAAAGAAGCCTTGCTAGATGATCATTGGATAAACGCTATGCATGAGGAATTAAATCAATTTGAGCGTAGTAAAGTTTGGACATTAATTGAGAAACCAATTGGCCCTACTATTATTGGTACTAAGTGGGTATTTCGCAACAAGCTAGATGACACCGGTATTATCACTAGAAATAAAGCAAGGTTAGTTGCTCAAGGATACAATCAAGAAGAAGGTATTGATTTCGATGAAACTTTTGCTCCGGTAGCTAGTCTTGAATCTATTCGTATGCTACTTGCTTTTGCTTGTTATATAAAAAATTTAAACTTTACCAAATGGATGTCAAAAGTTCTTTTTTAAATGGTTTTATAGATGAGGAAGTCTTTGTTAAACAACCACCGGGTTTTGAGGATCCAAAATTTCCAAATCATGTTTTTAAACTTTCAAAGGCTTTATATGGTTTAAAACAAGCAACTCGTGCTTGGTATGAACGTTTAAGCAAATTTTTGTTAGATGATGGTTTTAAAAGAGGAAATATTGACTCCACTTTATTTATAAAAAGGTCTTCAAAAGATATCCTTCTTGTTCAAATTTATGTGGATGATATAATTTTTGGTGCTACTAATGAAAATCTTTGTGAGAATTTTTCTAAAAGCATGCACAAGGAATTTGAGATGAGCATGATGGGAGAATTGAATTTTTTTCTTGGTCTTCAAATCAAGCAAATGAAGGATGGCATCTTTGTAAATCAAGCCAAATACACAAAAGAATTGATCAAAAAAATTGGACTTGAAGATGCAAAGGAAATTGGAACTCCAATGAGCACATCCACAAAACTAGACAAAGATGAAGATGGTAAGGATGTTGATGAGAAAGCATATCGAGGTATGATTGGTAGCTTACTTTATTTAACCGCATCTAGACCCGATAATATGTTCCCCGTGTGTCTTTGTGCTAGATTCCAATCCTCTCCTAAAGAATCCCATCTTAGTGCCGTTAAGCGTATTTTTAGGTATTTGAAAGGAACCCTAAGTCTAGGACTTTGGTACCCAAGATTTACCTCTTTTGAACTAATAGGTTATTCGGATGCCGATTATGCCGGTTGTAGACTTGATAGGAAGAGTACTAGTGGAAGTTGCCAATTCTTATGTCAATCCCTTGTTTCTTGGTCTAGTAGAAAACAAAATAGTGTTGCTTTATCCACGGCCGAAGCCGAATATGTTGCGGCCGGAAATTGTGTGACTTAAATTCTTTGGATGAAACAAATCTTACTAGATTTTGGCCTAGAGTATGATTGTGTTCCCATTCGTTGTGATAACACTAGTGCTATCAACCTTACCAAAAATCCTATCCAACACTCTAGAACGAAACACATAGAAATCCGTCATCACTTTATCTGTGATCACACTCAAAAAGGGGATATTGTACTTGAATTTGTCACTTCGGAAAATCAACTAGCCGATATTTTTACTAAACCTCTACCCCTAGATCTTTTTGAGAAAATTCGTTGTGAGATTGGCATGCAAATTCTCTAACCATCTTTTCATGCCTTTATTGTTTAGTGCTTTTTGTGTATATTATCTTGTTGCTAATATTTTCGTGATGTTATAGGGTCTTTGAAGCTTCTAATTGTTATCTATTTATTTCTTTAGCCTTTGTTTTTACTCAAAATATATTTTGACCCCTTAAAATTTTCAAAAATCGTATCATTGGTTCTTTTTGTTGTTGACAAAGGGGGAGAAATTTTAGTTAAACTTTTTCAAATGCATTTTGTGAGGGGGAGTTTTTATAAAAACTCTAGTGATTAGGTTGAGGGGGAGTTTTTGATCAAAACTCTATCTAAGGCATCTTCAAAAGTTTATGATTTGTCAAACATCAAAAAGGGGGAGATTGTTAGCCTCACCTTGTTTTTATTCTCGTTTTAATATTCGACAAATCATCATTTAAACTAAAATTCATTTGGTATCACTTTTTAAGGTTTTCCAAAACCCCTCATTAGACTAGTTGTGTTTTAATCCTTAATCTTAAGCTTGAGATTCAAAAGAGCAGCGTCGCGGTACACCGGACGAAAGTTGCGGTACACCGCAGTACCACGGACCAAAGGTGCGGTGCACAGGATTGTCCGACCAGTAAGCTAAGAAAACGTGCGGTACACCGGACAAAGGCGCGGTACACCGGACGGAGGCACGGACCAGGGATACGGTGCATAGTATAGCCCGTAAGTCAGCAACGAAATTAAGACGAGGAGATTTGCGGTGCACCGGACCATACCCGCGGTACACCGCAAGAGAGGGTTTCTGCACTATTACTAGAGGACAAAGCTTATATCCGTTGGAGTAAAAATAGATCCGTTAGATAGAAGCCTTTTGACCGTTGGAAGATATTTTCAGCTATATATTGCAGCTCATTCAAGACACAACTCAAGCCTTCCATCTACCAATCTTAAGAGCAAATAATATTATCATTCAAGAAGGTTTCAAAGGAGCATTCAAGTCATATTCATTCTCAAGCTACTTAGTTTATATTCACTCATTTAGGAGTTTAGTTACAAAGCTTTTATAAGCACCCCTAAACACTTTTTATTTCCTCTTAGTTCTTGTAATAGATTAAGAGAGTAGTGTGAGCATAGGTTTATGCTTGGTTCCTTGTGTTGGTGATAACACAAGTGTGTTTCCTTCAAGGTTTTGAAGTGGTTGTAAAGGGTTTGTAATCTCACCCGGTTTAAGAGTTACGAAGATTAGTTGAGAATCTTGCAAATCCTAAGGAGGCTTCCTTAGGTAGTGGATGTAGGGAAACCGAACCACTATACATCGTTGTGTATCGTTTTCTATCCCTTCACTCTTTATATTTCCGCACTCTATATGCTTGATAAAATGCCTACATGAATAGTTTGATAATATTGTCTTTTAGGATTATCTAGTTATTAACTATTTAGTTTGCTAAAACAATAGGATTCAAATTAGCTTTTAGTTTTATTTACTTGAAATAAAATTAGCCGATTAATTTCCATTGTCCTATTCAACCCTCCTTCTAGGACGCATATAGTATATCAACAGTAGATATGCAGTTAAAATTAAGATCTCTCCATTTATCGCAAAAACCAAGTTTCCGTAAAATTTCCATTAGAAAAATTCAATTAACCTGATCATAAGTTTTAGCCATATCTATATTAGCTGCTGCATAATGTTTGTTTGATCTCCTTTTATTTCTCATGAAGAAAGCCACTTCTTGAGCAATCAGAGTGTTATCGTGTATGCTTCTTTCTATATTAAATTTTGATTGTGTGGGTGAAATGATACTGTTCATGATCGGCTGCAACCTTGTCGCCAAAATCTTGGAGATGATTTTGTAACTGAAATTAATGCACAAAATCGGCCTATAATCTGTAATTGATTCTTGCGATGTTCCTATGGGGATGAGTGTGATGAGAGAATCGTTACTCCTATCCAATGGTGTATTAAATTTTAAAAAATTGGTGACCATATTTTAGGTATCCGGTTTTATGACCTCCCAAAATTATTGGAAGAAATTACCTGGAAGGCCATCCAGCCCTGGGGCTTTTGACCCCAACATTGAGAAAGCCGTCGCTCTAATTTCTTCCATGTCCGGTTGGTAAGCGCGTTATTTGTGTCATCCTCGATTATATGTGGTATGTGTACTTTGACTTCCTAAATCTCGCTCGTATCACTTTTTTCAAAAAAAAAATTACGAAAAATAATCTTGAATGATATTTTTGATACTTTTTGGTTTATCACACCATTCTCCTTTCTCGTTTTTCAGATCCGTGATCTTCGCATAGTAGTGTGTGCGAAAAAATATTTCGTATTGTTGTCTCCTTTTTTAATCCATAAATCACAGGCCTTGTCGGCCCAGAAGGCTTCCTCTCGCCTCCACAGGATCTCCATTTCTTATTTTATTTTAATCTCAATCGCATGATTTTCATCATTATCTTCCTCATCTTGAACTTTCTCCAATATCTTTTGATATTTGTCTAAGAATTTTCGGCTATTACAGAACGTTTCTCGACTCCATCCCGTCAAAGAGAGACATGTGTCGTCTTTTTTATTGATAAAGTTTTGAATATTATCCACATTCCTACTTTCATTCCATGCAGATTCAACCACATCTCTACATTGTATATTATCTAACCATCTAGATTCAAACATAAAGTATTCCGCATTATTCTTAACATTAAAAAAGCTTTAAATAATAAGCGATATGATCTGAACCGATTGACGGCAAAACTTTAATTAAAGTGTCAAGAAATAGGCTATACCAAGAGTCTGAGGCTAACCCTATGTCAAGCCTTTCTTTAACATTTTTTCTCCCTTACTCTTATTAGTCCATGTGAAATGATAGCCTTTTGTCGTATCGATAAAGTTATTATTATTGATGAAGTCATTGAAATGTAACATTCTTTCTAGATTCGGGGATATTTTACCTTGCTTTTTCCGAGGATTTTGTGATTTCATTGAAGTCTCCAACAACAAGAATGGGTCCCCAATTATTTTCTTTCCATTTAGAAATATTATCAAAGATTTTCTCTCTTTCGCTTTGGTCATTAGGCGCGTGAATAACAATAAGGTACCAAGACGATAATTTTGATTCTGCTATATCACAAATAATATAACTGGAACACGAAATGATTATATTAACTTTGAAATTGTCATTCCATGCTAACGTGATACCCCCGAACCTATGAGCTCTTCCTCTGGGGTTCACCACGTATTTATTAACGAAAGGACTCAAAAAACTACAAGAGTGCAAATCCTTACATTTAATTCTAGATTCCAACAAACAATAAAAGCCACATTAAACTTTGAATTGAGGGACTTTAACATATTTCTTGTCACGGGTGCCCTTGCTCCCTACCAGTTCCATATCATTAGATTATCCATCGGTTCCGGCCGCTTTCACTTCGGGCTGGCCACTACCCTCAGTTTGAAATGGAAAGATGTTTTCCTTCACGGTCAAGGCCCGGGTACTCGCATCGTCCTCCATATCATAGTAGAGCGCTTCATCTCCTCTAAGATGGCCCTCACACATGGGCGGGAAACAATAGTAATGATTCCTTTTTCCAATTTCGCAATCAACAATCTCATTTGGACCACAAAGATCCAAATATTCATACTCAACAAATTGGTTTATTATTTCTCCGTAGCTCACAAGAAGTTCATCAAAAAACGTTTTTGTCTCAAAAATTCTATTCCCAAGATCGACCATATCACTTAGACAAAGCAGCCAATTAAATGCCAGAATTAACATAGTATTAGATATAAATATCTTATAAACATGGCCAACATCACTTAGTATATCCTTGACAGAAAAATATCGATGAACCAGTTCCACCAAAGATCTATGGTCAATTTCCAATAAAATACAGCCAAGCAGTCAATTAAATGCGAGCATTAACATAACATTTGATATAAATATCTCATAATCATAGAGGCGATTATAATGATATTGACCATAATAAATAAGCATATCGAATATATAAAATGGATCATATAATTGGATTAAAATTAAGAAATAATCCTTTAAGATACTCAAAGCTGTAAAAGCCGTCTTTCATTGATATTTCCAAGATCATTAGGATAAGAATTGGCCAATAATATACCACACAGTTATGTATGTCAGTGCTCGAGTAAACAAAATCAACAAGTAAAGTTGATTCGAGCAGTATAAAAGGTCTGAGACAGAATAAATCGTGCATGTGAGGAATAACACATGAAGTAGATAATGAGAAGGCACTAAAGTGTCCTTTAGCTCTATCAAAGATTCTTGCAATAAATAATCTGGTGCATTTGATAAATATTCAAGAATATCCATAAAAGTCTTTTAATGTCGATAATGAGTAGTAGCATGTATATCAACCCTGGCCCTGGATCAGTTCCTTGGTTGAAGAAATCAGGAGTAGGAATGAGCTGTGTTGTAGTTGAAAATGGTATATACAAATCGAAATTATAAATAATGAAATGGATTAATTCTTACAACACCCGAGAAAGTAAAATACTAAATTACCAAAAGCATGAATATTAATTAATAGGGAGGTATAATTACATGAGATGTTTAATGGAAGAATAAGAAGGAAGAGGTTGAAGGTGATTTGATCGCCATTATTACATAGTATTTATTCCATCATTCTCTCTCTAAAAATTAAAGCTCTTCCTTCTCTCTTAGGGTTTACTATTTTTCTTCAATTTTTTCAGTCAAGTTTCCTCTAATCATTGATTTGGTTTTTGCTACCCTTATAAGTTCACCCTCTTCCATTTTCTGATTCTTTTTCTAGAGTTTTTAACTTGAATTTTGTCTTATTGTCCAAATTTATCTTCAAACTATGGAAAAGGTAATTTAATTTCTTGAATTGTATCTATATTTTGTTTTCACAAGAAGTCTTAATGGATAAGGAGTTGATGAAGTGGGGGAATTTTGACCCCGAACCATATTTTCGTAAGGACTACAGCAGTATGATGATGACTTTAGGTGTTATGATTGGAATACTTGTCTATGTTAACATGCAATTGGTTTTGAGTAGTCTCCATGTCCAACAAAGGGTGAAGGGACCCTCAAATTCACTGGTTATTGCTTTATCTCCTTCTGTTAAACACATGCAAGTGGTTTTGATGATTCGTTGGAGTGTGCTCGATGAGAATCTTTCACTATCTCTTCTTGAAGATTGGATTATGTATATGTTTATATGCATGGATGGGGATTGTGTCTCTAAGCTTCGAGATTATAAGCGGGGTCAACATGCACTAGTGATGATTGGGTGGGTTATGGTGATCAGTAGAATTGAAAGATTTTATAGCGGATGTCTTGATACTACTTTACAGATCCTAGAAGGATATAAATGTTTTTGTTTCTTTCCACACAACAAATCTGTCAATGGCTTTAAACTGAATAATGAATATGCTTCTGTTGTTCATTATAACAATTTTGTAACTGGTTTTTAATTCTTATGATTGACTGTGTTGTTAAACTCGAGCATCATCAAATTTGGTCATTTATTATCAACCACATTTATGATATTTTCAATCATAGGAGATATTATGGTGACATGAATTATTTTGTGGTCTATTTTATCATTTGGGAGACATATTTTGGTGCTACCACTAGTAGGATTGATTATATGGACTATGATATCTATAGAAAGGTTATTAAATATTCGTTGCCTTGGGCCTACTTGTTAAACATTGGTATTTGCTGGGTATTTCTCACTCCAGACTTGTTGGAAAATGGTGTTTTGTCTATAGTTATTAAGGTTATATCCCAATTCACGCCATATAAACTGGATATTTTGTTGTGATTTCTTAGGAGTTTTCGATTGGTTTCTTCACGCCACCCCTTGGATGTTTATCGAGCACTAGACATGTGGCTATCATGCAACTGGTTTATTCAGTATTTATCTTCTATTCCCTTTGTATTCATGTATGTTTTCTTGGAATATATATTAGTTGGATTATTGTCTTATTTCTCAGTCAAACATTCTCTGTTCCAAAAAATTGACATTACTCAAATCGAAATAATGGCCAATATCAACAACCACTTACTTTCCCTAGCCCGGACCAAAAACGAAACTATGAAAAAGCTAGAAATTCTTACCCTATCCACTAAAGTTCAATAAGCTAAACTTGAGGTTCCAGAGTTTGATTTCGTTGCTAAGATTATATCGGATAGAAACATTTTATTCGGAGTTTTTCATAAAGTGGTGCTTGAAGCTTGGGGTATTATTGGTATAATTGTTTTCGAAGAATTGGATGTTAATACTTTCAATATTACCCTCTTCAGTCAGGAAAAAGCTGAGAGATCGTTCTTTATTAGACCCCTCATAGTTCAAGGTCTTCACGTTAGTAATACCAAGTGGGATAACAAGCTTTTAATCAAAAATCTTGATCTTAGTCACTCATGTGTGTGGGTACGAATATACGGACTTTCTGGCATTCAAAATAATCTTGAAGTTATTCAACGGTGAAGTATTGGAGATTGATTTTGCGGTGATAGACGTGGATAATCTTAGTTTCATTAGGTTCAGAGTCAAATTCAATGTTTCTGAACCTCTGAAAACTGGGTTTTCTTAGAGCATCTAGATAGTTACGCATGGGTATCTATTATATATGAAAATATGGGTCTCTTCTGTTTCAACTGTGGGGTGTTGGGACATAATAAAAGTTTGTGTGGTACTTAAATGGCTAGGCCAAAATTGAGTGACGACTCAGCGCACTATTTTAACTGGAATAAGGATATGAATATCAGGAATGAAGATAAGTTATTTCATGTTATAAGGAAGAAGGATAGGTGGGAGAATTTTGTTGAGATTGTTCAGTTTCATCCTTTCAGAAGATTTGAAGGGGATGGAGAGAATGATGAGAACAATCCGCATAATGGCGGCATTGCTCAAAGGGTGGGTGGTAACATTGTAGAGTCTACACCTGCAACCATGGCTAACAAACCAAACAATATGGATGACAAAGAGAAGAGAAAAAATTGTGAAAGTGAAACAAACAAAAGGAAAAGGGAAAATTTAGAGCTGATAGAAGACATGTTTAAGAATGTTGAAGGTCCAAAGGAAATATCTAAAAAAAAATTCCTAGCCTTTATAAAGTGTTTAGAAAAGAACTTAGATATATTGGTATGAGCATAGTGGTTAAGAATGAGACGATTACGGAGGTGCTTAACGCTCAGGTTATAGATATTGATGCAATGTATCGTAAGTTTACTTCGGGTTATGGTGAAGGTGATGGTGACTCAAGTTTGCAGGGGTATAATAGGAGCAATGAGATGGCGGTTGTTGATTTAAATCTAAATGTTGGATATAGTTTGGGTAACATTACTAATAACCAATTCTAGAATTCGGATTATTATGTTGGTGGTTCATCTAAATTAGTCGGGAATGAAATGGTGTCGAATGATGGTGATAAGGGTAAAGCTCTTGTTAACCTTGGTGATGAGGATGGTGGTTAGTATGAACCTGAGGAAGAGTCTCCAAACTCTAAGTCTGTACATATAAGTCAGTTCCAACGACAAGTTGAATATGTGGTAAAAGGAAAAGCAACTCCAAGGAGAAGAGTATTCCCTCCACATGTCAAGTTCACTTGGACTAAAACCTTGAAGCTTAAAGCAGCGCCTAGTGGTTGGTCCAAGTAATGCGAAGGTTCAGAAATTTACTAATGAGGAATTACTCAGATGGAAAGGAGAATCAATTATATTCAAGGATTTATCAACGAAATTAGTGTCAGCTTTTACGAAATGCCAGATCAAATGAAAGAGGATAAGAAAGGTTTTAATGATGGTAATGGTGGTGGTTACGAGGGTCAAAAAATATATTTTTGTAAGGGATCAGATTGTAATGGGCATCTCGAGGAAATGTTGAGCAGCAGCAAAGGTACTCTTGAAATCGATAGCATTCGGGAAGGTCCACTGATGGCGAGCGGCTTCTTACCTAACCAAGTGGACGGCGGCCAGTACCGTGAAGTGGCCAGTTCAATTGATAGTTTCTTAGTTTGGAATTGTCAAGAGATAGGGCACCTTTGACAAAAAAGTCTTTTAAGTCCCTTAGCTTTAAGTATGATGTGTCGTTAGTTTGCTTTTTTGAATATAAACTTAGACGGAGTGACCTTAAGTCGTGTCCGCAGTTTAAGAATTTTAATAATTCACATGTAATGGAACCCAGATGAAGAACGTTTATGTCTTGAGAAATACTAATTTTGTGGAAAGATTCAGTGTCAGTCAGAGCCGTTTTTAGTATTCAGTTTGTCGTTATTTTCAAAATTTCAGAAATTAATGGATTGTCTTGGTTTTTGTATTATGTGCATGCCCAAATGATGATGCTCTAAGAAGTGAAACATGGGACTCATTAACAAAATGGTTAGGAAAAATTAATGCTTCGTATATTATTATAGGGGGACTTTAATGATATTACAAAATCATCTGAGAAACAAGGCAAGTTAGCCCCTAATTTGGAAAGAATTTTCTGTTTTAATGATTTTATTGATTTACCAAGTAAAAGGGTGTTATATCACATGGACAAATAGGAGGAAAGATAATGATAATGTTAAATATATGTTACATAGAACTGTTCCTAATTCGATGTGGTGTGAACAATTTCTGAATGCTTTAGTTCTAACTCCCCCAGCCATTAGTTCAAATCATTCTCCAATCATCCTTCAAAGAGACTCTTAAAAAAAGAATACATATTTCATATTTTAATCAAGATGGTTACAGAATTTACAATGTAAAGATATTGTTATGGATTTATAGAGAAGCGCCAGGAATGTGTCAAATATTTCAGAATTTTGTGCTAAAAGAGACGCAACTTTTCTTGCCCTGGAAGGTTGGAGTAAGAAGATTTTCTTCGATAATAGTAAATATATAAACAAACTCCAAGATAAGCTCTCATGTCTCCTGGATATCCCTCCTACAAAAGATAATATTGACAAAGAAATGGAGATAAAAGAGGAACTGGATAGACTTTGGGAAATCGAAGAATCTTATTGGGCCTATAGAGCGAGAGATCTTTAAATCAAGAAAGGTGATGAGAAAACTAAGTACTTTTACACAGAAACTATAAGAAGAAGGAAAGTAAATAGAATTAACATGTTGAAAAATGAAAATGGGGATTGGAGTGATGACCCAAAGTCTATCAATAGAATCATTCAAAATTATTATTCAACACTATTCAAAGAAAATAAAGTTCTGAATGTTGATGAAGTTATTAAGCATATTCCAAAAAAATTATGTTGAAATGAATGACCTACTCACAAGAAAACCGGATTTGGGAGAAGTTAAAAAGGCAGTTTTTGACATGTCGAGATCCAAGGCACCCGGGCCAGACGGGCTCCTAGGGAATTTTTATCAAGAATTCTGGGATATTCTTAAGGATGATTATCATAGTTACAGATTTTTTTTTTTTAAAAAAAGCATCCCTCTGAATCCTATTAATGATATGCTTATTACGCTCATCCCCAAATACGATAAACAAGAAACTATCAAGGATTTTAGACCAAGATCATGTGTTAATTTCAGTTACAAAATTATCTCTAAAATTTTTGCGTTAAGACTCCCGCCGTTGATGAATGAACTTATCTCTCCTACACAGTCACCATTTATTAAAGGAATGAATATTCAGGATAATATTTTTATTGTGCAGGAGGTTTCTTATTTCTTGAATACAAAAAGAAAGTCAAAAGTCAAGTACCCTGCAGTCAAAGTGGATATGGAAAAGGCATATAATAGAGTCAATTGGAAATTCCTTATAAAAACTTTAAAGAGTCCGGGATTTTGCGATAAATGGAATGAATGTATATATAACCGTATTTCAACCGTATTGATGCAGATAAAAATTCCGACCAAGTCAAGGTTTAAGACAAGGGGATCCTCTATCGTCCCTTCTTTCTCTCTACTTATTGAAAGCTTGATCGGACTCCTGAATTTTCAATGTCGGGAAGGAATGATTAAGGGTATTTCAATCACGAGGAGTTGTCCTAAATTGACGCATCTTCTTTTTGCAGATGAAGCTTTATTCTTCATTAGAATTAACGATGAGGAGATCGATGTCTTCCGAAAAACTATTGAAGACTATTGTCTTGCTTCAGGGAAAAAAATTAATCTCCATAAATCTGCAATTACTTTTAGTAAACAATACTCTCCCAGATATTCGAGAATCAGTCTCTTCATCATATAATATCAAGGCAACAGATTCTCTTCATAAGTACTTGGGCATCCCGTTAACACTTAAAAGAGCTAAAACAGAGAACCTCAATTATATTAAAGATTGTCTTTTCTCCAAATCATCTACTTGGATGTCAAGTCTTCTTTCAAATAAGGGTAAAGAAGTTCTTATTAAGGCAGTTCTTCAATCGATCCCAAATTATGCATGTCAATTTTTGAGTTTCCAAAGACCTTATGTAAGAAACTTTCAAGTTTTATTGCAAACTTTTGGTGGGACTCAGGAGAGAAAAAAAGAATTCATTGGGTCTCATGGAAAAGGATCGCTAGGGCAAAGAAGATTGGTGGAATCGGATTTCTTGATCATCAAAAAATGAACTTAGCTTTATTGGCTAAGCAAGTCTGGAGAATTATCAATAATCTTGACTCGGTAGCTCACAAGGTACTTAAATCTATCTACTCGCCTAGAGAATCCTAATGGGAAACTAAATTAGCAAAAAAAAAATCATGGAGTTGGGCTAACGTATTTAAAGGTATCCAATTCTTGAAAAAGTATGCATTTTCTCAAATTGGGAATAGAATGAACACTAATATTTGGAAAATAATTGGATTGGTAAGAGTTACACAGTTGATATGACACCTAATTGTAATACTAAAGTCGCCAGCCAACTTTTTAACCAAGATATGAATGGGTGGAATGTGGATTTTCTCTTCTCTCTGTTCCCTGCTAATGTGGCTAACAAAATTATGAGGATACCAATTATGCAATTGGATTGTGATGATAAAATCGTATGGCCTTTTGTTAAATATGGAGCATACACAACTAAATCGGGTTATAATCTTTTAGTTAACGAAGAAATTTTGTCGGAAGCTCAATCTTCTACTCAATTAGAAGCTAACAAAGGGAAGTTATGGGACACGATCTGGAACTCTAATGTCCCATCATGAATTAAGAATTTTTGTTGGAAATTTTGTAATGTAGCAATTCCTACTAAAAAGAATCTGAAGCAAAGGAAGTGTATGGACAATGATACGTGTAAATGGTGAGAGTTTGGGGTCGAAAACTGTGAACATATTATTTTAATATGTCCTTTTAGTATCCAAGCCTGGGCTGAGTCAACATTGCAAATTAAGATTGACAGGAATTCTAACGAGTCATTCACGATTGGTTACTATATACTATCAATGCTTATTCCAACAACGGGTGGGATAAAAGAGAAGTCACAGATATTCTTATACAACATGCTGGAATATTTGAAAAGAAAGAATGAAGGGTTTTTATTATAAGAAGAAATGGTCAACATATTTGATCTCTCAAAATACAAGACTTATCATGTCTCTGTTATTTGATAACAAACAACCTATTGGTAGCAATAACCAAAATAACCTGGATAATAGTTGTCTTCATGATACCAACCCTACTATTCCCTCAGTTTTAAAATGTTTGTCTACTTACTAAAAATGTAGTTTCAAAATGTTTGTCCACTTAGAATATCAAGACATTTTTTCCTTCTTTTTTCTACTATTGCCCCTATTAAAAAATTAACATTTATGTTTCCAATACAAATTTAAAATATCAAGACACTTTATGAAGGGTACTTTTATAATAGGGAGTGTAATAATTACATTCCTTAATTTGTGTGAAAAGCAAAGTGGACAAATATTTTGAAACGGAAGGAGTATCTCAAATGATGCGGAAATGATTTGGTTTAGTGATACTTTTTTTACAAAAGAATGAGAACCGGGTGGAATAGTTTCTATTAGAGTGAACACCTCTGGAATGATATCTCACAAATCGACAAGAAGATGCTTAGTTAGGGTTGCTTTGGAGGGAGAAGCTTGGATCCTTCTTTTTACTCTCAATATTCAGAGTAGATCTTTCTACTCTTATAATCTCTAACTTGTTCGAGGAATTCATAATCAAGCGGGATTTCATTAGAATCTTAAACCGCTTCTGATTAAAATTTGGCGCTAGCTGAAGAGGTTTCTTCTGTGGAAGTTTCTCATATTAATAGAAATTTTAATGGAATCGCAGATATACTTGCCAAGAGTATTAGTAAAAATATTGACATATGATTCTAGAAAGACTAGTCGATCATCAGTTCCTTCAATTTCTTTAACTATCTTTGTAGTATCACTACTTATTAATGAAAATTTTCTATTTTGACAAAAAAAATCGCCATTATTAATTTGCTGGATTTTATTTTCTACAGAGCATTTAGAGAGAGACCATTTTAGAGAAAGAAACTAAAATTCAATTGATTTATGTAGATGTCATTTCCTCAAAAGAAGTTGATTTAGTGCCCGTTTGGAAGTGCTTTTTTGGAGAAGCACTTAAAAGTGCTTTTAGCATTTTAAGAGTTTTTTTAATTTTGAAAAGCACTTTTTTGAAAAGCACCAAATATGTGCTTCTTGAAAAAAGCACTTTCAATAATTTTAGATTTCAAAATTATTTTTAATAATTTTTTAAATTTTTAAATTTTATTCCAAAAGCGTTTTTTTACTCTAAAATAAGCACTTTCAAACGGGCCCTTAGTCATTTAGTTGGTAAATTAATACTTTTTTATTTCTTTTACAAAAATACCCTTTTCCAAACTACAATATTCTAAACATATGTTAAAGTGCCTCCCAAAATTAAAACACAAACGGAACCCACACGAGTTCGAGCAAGAAATAAAAACCGACAAAAATCCACATCATCGTATCCTAAAACAATATCGAGAGGAGGAAAAGCGTTACCTACATTCTATCTTTTCCTTGTTGGCCCCACGTCCATACTCAGCCGCCGTCACCTACCCACTTACACCACACTAGAATCTTCAAACACATCAATAAACTCCACAACTGCTATATTTTTTTTTGTCTAAAACAACTATTATATATTAGAGAAATGAGAAACAGCCGCTACAAGTGAAGAATATATATATGTGGGTATATATATATTATGTGAAGTGTTATGTTTTAATAGGCTGATTACTTATTGACGTGGCATTGACGTGGCTTAATCTCGTGCGCTTGATCTTATTACCATCGAATGGCTCTCATTCGCTCGTGATCTTTGTCTCTTATATAAGGGAAAGAGGGTTGACCGAAGTCATAACCCTTACTCTCTCATCTTCCGCGTTCTCTCTCGTTTCTAATACACTAACCCTAGTTTTGTAGAAGATCAACCTCTGATTCTTCTTGTAATCGATTAGATAGCTTCTTGATAGTAACATCTCGTGTAATTTGTGATAATCATCTTGATTAATCACTAGATAGCCTTATTCATCTGTTTAGGGTTCGAGAGTTAGATTAGAAGTGGTATTCATTCGATTGTGTGGTTTTGTATTGTAAGGTGAACTGAAATATTGTATCTCTTGTGTTTTCTAGTAGCCGAGCACCTCTCATCGGAGCTCAACGTGGATGTAGGTCTGATTTGGACTGAACCACGATAAATTCTGTGTTCTTACTTTCTCGCTTTAATTTCTTGTGTTTGTGGTTATTGAGTTGTGAGATTTGAGGATTAATATTGATAGGAAATTACAACAGTGGTATCAGAGCTTGATTATTAATCTTGGGCTATCAGATTAAAGTTTTCAAATCGGTGTTCTTGGAAAATTAGGGTTCCGCCTAATTTCATCTCGAGGGTTTTATTACGATCTCTCTCCGTTCTTGTTTAATTCATACAATGACTACCTCTACACGAATTGATATGTCCGTGTTCGATGGTAAGATGGATTTCGGTGTTTGGCAGAAAAAGATGAAGGTTCTACTCTCCCATCATAAAGTGGGAAGTGCTCTTATTGAGGACATTAAAGAGTGGCGTGAAGGAGAACTTGACAAAGAAGCACAAATCAAAGAAGAAGCGTATAATATCCTCTTCTTGAATCTTTCTGACTCTGTCATTCGACAGGTTGATGGTGCTGATACAGCTCTTGAGCTGTGGGGTAAACTCGAAACTCTCTATGCCTCTAAATCTGTTCCTAATCTTGCTTTCTTGAAAGGTTCTTTGTTTAATTATAAAATGGATGTTTCTAAATCTATTGATGAGAATTTAGATGAATTTACTAAGATGTCCCTTGTTCTGAAAGGAACCACTATGGCCTTAGATGACACTAGTAAATGTATGATCCTTTTGAATGCTATACCTGAATCTTTTCAAGTTGTGAAAGATGTGTTTCAATATGCTAGTACTGTCCCTACTTATGATCAAGTTGTTACTGCTCTTAAGACCCGAGAAAATGAATTAAAGTCCCTTAAAAGAACTGGAATTAACATGTATGTTAACCCTAGAACAGATACTACTCAATCACTTGACTTAGCTAAGAATAAGAAAGGAAAGAAAACCACTAGTTCTAAGAATAAAGAAACTAGGAAGTGTTTTCATTGTGGGAAAGCTGGACACTTAAAGAAAAATTGCTATAAGTTGAAAAACAAGTTGAATAATAATGAATCTAATATAGCTAGTATGCCTAAGACCACTGATGATGTATTTGAAGTCCTGAATGTGAGTAATTTGTCTGAGCATGCTAGTTGGATACTTGATTCTGGTTGTACCTTTCACATGTGTCCCATACTTGAACTATTTCATGACTTGTCTTATGTGAACAATGAAACTGTATATATGGGGAATAACAACACTTGTGAGGTTAAAGGTATTGGGAAGATTAAATTGAGAATGGGTTCTGGGAAATGTATTGAATTGACTAATGTGAGATATATTCCTGATTTGAAAAGAAATTTAATTTCTTTGGGTGCTTTAGATGATCTTGGTTGTGTTTCCAATGTTTCTAAAGGTGTTATTCATGTTTATAAGAATGGTAAATTGCTTTTATCTGGTGTTAAACATGCTGGTCTATATGTTCTTGATGGTACTCATATAATTGGTTCTGTGAATTCTGTTACTAATGCTTCATCTCAGGCTACCACTGAAAAGTGGCATTTAAGGCTAGGACATATGAGTCAACAAGGACTCAGTGTCCTTAGCAAACAAGGTATGCTTGGAAAAGACACAGTTGGGGACCTTCCCTTCTGTGAGACTTGTGTGTTGGGTAAACAACATAGGGTAAGTTTCAAGCCTGGAACTCATACTTCCAAGGCTTGTCTTGAATATGTACATGCAGACCTTTGGGGTCCTGAGAGGACAGTCAGGCATACACCACAACAAAATGGTGTAGCTGAGAGGATGAACAGGACACTCCTTGAGAAAGTCAGATGTATGCTCTTCACCTCAGGCTTACCCAAAGAATTTTGGGGAGAAGCTCTTTATACAGCCACATATCTTGTTAATAGGAGTCCAAACAGGTCCATAGGACTTAAGACTCCTATGGAAATTTGGAAGGGGCAAAAACCAAACCTATCATTTCTTAAACCCTTTGGGTGTGCAGCTTATGCACACACAAAGGAGGGTAAGTTGGATCCTAGGTCTATCAAATGCATAATGTTGGGTTATCAAAACCAACATGGTGTAAAGGGTTATAGACTGTGGGAAAAAGACAGTAGGGGTTTCAAAGTTATTGTTAGTAGAGATGTGATTTTTTGATGAACTAACATTCCCTTTCAAAAATGGTACAGGTACAGGTGATGATGGCTTACCTGAACCTGCACAACCTCAACAAGTGGTGGGAATAGAGAAAGAGGTGGAGTCTGAGTCTTCCAGTCCAGTTGATGATCATGGAGATGAACCAAACCCTCCCCATGATGAAGCTGAAGCTACTGAGGACAATGAGGGTGAGGAACATCCTCCTGAGTCTTCAACAGGGCAACTTCAGAACTATCAACTCACCAGAGATAGGACTAGAAGGGAAACCAGAGCTCCTTCAAGATACTCATATGCTGACCTTGTATATACAGCCTTGAATGCTTCAGTTGAGGTCACAAACTCTGAACCAACATCCTATATGGATGCTATGGAGGCAGAGGATAGGATACAGTGGGAAAAGGCTATGAAGGAAGAGATTAAATCACTACATGATAACAACACCTGGGTTCTCACTGAACTACCTCAGAAACAAAAGGTGGTGGAGTGTAGGTGGTTGTTTAAGCTCAAAGAGGGCATCTCTGAGACTGACCCTCCAAGGTATAAAGCTAGATTGGTGGCAAAAGGCTATACTCAAAGGGAAGGTATTGATTTCAATGAAATTTTCTCTCCTGTGGTTAAGTTTAAGACTATTAGGGCTATGTTAGCTTTTGCTGCTTGTTATAACCTTGAGATTGAGCAATTAGATGTTAAGACTGCTTTTTTGCATGGTGACCTAGATGAAACAATTTTCATGAGACAACCTGAGGGTTTTATTGACCCTAAATTGCCTGATCATGTATGCTTACTGAAAAAATCCCTTTATGGTTTAAAACAGTCCCCTAGACAATGGTATAAGAAGTTTGACTCATTTATGCTTAAATGTGACTATGTAAGATCTGATTATGATGCTTGCTTGTATCTATCTGTTAAAACTGATCATCATGTATATGTTTTACTCTATGTTGATGATATGCTCATTATTTCTAAGTCCCTTAAGTATATATCTGAGTTAAAGAGTAAACTTAGTAAGGAATTTGATATGAAAGATCTTGGAAATGCTAAGAAAATCTTAGGGATGATGATTGATAGAGATAGAGATAAATGCATGATTAAGCTTCACCAGGAACCTTATTTGAGAAAAGTAATTTCAAAATTTGGTAGCTTGAATTGCAAAACTGTTATGACTCCTTTGGCTGGTCATTTTGTTTTATCTAAACATTTGTGCCCCAAGTCTCAGTCTGATATTCTTAAGATGGATAATGTCCCATATGCTAATGTTATAGGGTCCCTAATGTATGCCATGATTAGTACTAGACCAGATTTGTCCTTTGCTATATCTTTATTGAGCAGGTACATGTCAAATCCTGGTTGGGATCATTGGTGTGCTCTTAAACATGTTCTTGCATATGTTGGAAGTACTTTGAGTGTTGGACTGTGTTATGGAAATCATAATATACCTTTTGAGTTAGTTGGATATGTAGATTCAGACTTTGCTGGAGATAGAGACTCAAGAAAGTCTACTACCTCTTACTGTTTCACTCTTGGAGGTAATTGTATTTCTTGGAAGTCTCAACTTCAACCCTTAGTGGCTTTGTCCACTACTGAGGCTGAATATGTGGCTATAACTGATGCTTCTAAAGAAGCAATTTGGCTTCAAAATCTGTTATCTGAAGCATGTATTGTGAAGGGTAAGGCTACTATATTCTCTGACAGTCAAAGTGCAATTCAATTGAGTAAAAACCCAGTATATCATGAAAGGACCAAACATATTGATGTTAAGTATCATTATATAAGAGATATACTGGCTAGTGGTGAAGTTAAGTTGTTGAAAGTGGCTACTGAGGATAATCCTGCTGATTTTGGTACTAAAATTGTTACTAATGTCAAGTTCAAGCATTGCTTGGATTTGCTTTCTATTTGTTGATATTTTGCAGGTGGTTTGGGCTGAGATGATGATAGAGATGGCTTAGGCTGGCTAGAAATCCTTGAGGTGCAGTTTCAGGTGGAGGTGGAGGTGTAACACTTCAAGGTGGAGATTGAAGAATATATATATGTGGGTATATATATATTATGTGAAGTGTTATGTTTTAATAGGCTGATTACTTATTGACGTGGCATTGACGTGGCTTAATCTCGTGCGCTTGATCTTATTACCATCGAATGGCTCTCATTCGCTCGTGATCTTTGTCTCTTATATAAGGGAAAGAGGGTTGATCGAAGTCATAACCCTTACTCTCTCATCTTCCGCGTTCTCTCTCGTTTCTAATACACTAACCCTAGTTTTGTAGAAGATCAACCTCTGATTCTTCTTGTAATCGATTAGATAGCTTCTTGATAGTAACATCTCGTGTAATTTGTGATAATCATCTTGATTAATCACTAGATAGCCTTATTCATCTGTTTAGGGTTCGAGAGTTAGATTAGAAGTGGTATTCATTCGATTGTGTGGTTTTGTATTGTAAGGTGAACTGAAATATTGTATCTCTTGTGTTTTCTAGTAGCCGAGCACCTCTCATCGGAGCTCAACGTGGATGTAGGTCTGATTTGGACTGAACCACGATAAATTCTGTGTTCTTACTTTCTCGCTTTAATTTCTTGTGTTTGTGGTTATTGAGTTGTGAGATTTGAGGATTAATATTGATAGGAAATTACAACAACAAGAAATTGTAATATTAAGTAATGGGGTTACATGTAGCGAACGTTTTAGCTATAGCAACAACGATAGCAAGAACAAAAGGTTTCGTTGTGGACGATGATGATATAGAATTTGGTGAAGCATGGTGGTTTGTGTACGCTGGTATCTCATGTCTCCTCGTACTCTTCGCTGGTATTATGTCGGGTTTAACTTTGGGTTTGATGTCTCTTGGCCTTGTTGACCTCGAAATTCTTCAACAAAGTGGCACTCATCACCAAAAGACACAAGTAGGTTCGGTTTTGTATAATAGTATATTGTTTAGTCTAAGAGATATTTAATCCTAAAACAAGTACTATTATATATGTGTTGTTTTCAGCTGCTATTTTACCAGTCGTTCGTAAGCAACACCAACTTCTCGTCACTTTGCTATTATGTAACTCTGCTGCCATGGAGGTTAGGTGATTTTATCTACGATATAGTGAAATTCATTTGATTTTCTTAATGTTAAATATTCACTAATTCAGGCGCTTCCCATCTTTCTCGACAAGATTTTTCATCCTGTTCTTGCTGTTATACTTTCTGTGACTTTTGTTTTAGCTTTTGGAGAGGTATGTACAACTTTCTAATTATAGATCTTTTGTCTTGTGTGAAATCGGATACTTACGGCTTACTTAGGTTATTCCACAAGCTATATGCTCCAAATATGGACTTGCGGTTGGTGCAAACTTTGTCTGGCTCGTGCGCATTCTAATGATCATTTGCTTTCCAATTGCTTATCCTATCGCGAAGGTACTTCTATTCAATTCAATGAGACAAGTTCCACAAAGTCTGTAAAGTGATTCAAAGATGTGAATGTAATATCAGATTTTAGATGTTGTACTGGGGCATCATGATGTTTTATTTAGGCGCGCGCAACTAAAAGCCCTCGTATCTATCCACAGCCAGGAGGTAACTAAAATTGGATATTCTGTTCTCTCATTCGTCTTGTTATTATAAATGCTGCAATTTTAGGCTGGTAAAGGAGGTGAACTTACACACGATGAGGCTACTATTATAAGTGGGGCTCTCGATTTGTTTGAAAAGGTTTGTATATAAGTAGATGGAATAAAAGGGTCTTTAGAACGATAAATATAAACTATAAATATACAGACTGCAGAGGAAGCTATGACACCAATTGAATCAACATTCTCCCTAAACGTTAAATCAAAGTTGAACTGGTGAGTGAGTATCTTCTGTTTTTTGCTTCCTTTTGAAGCACTAAAATTAATCATCTTATGCAGGGAAGCAATAGGAAAAATCCTTGCACGTGGTCATAGTCGAGTTCCTATATATTCAGGAAAGCCAAACAACATTATTGGAATTCTATTGGTTTGTTCCTAAATCATTATAACTAGATTTTTTTTCTGCATCGTTTCTGTTTGATGTTAATGGTTGAATTTCTAGGTCAAAAATCTTCTCACCATACGTGCAGAAATGGAAACTCCTGTTAGTTCAGTTTCCATCAGAAAAATCCCTAGGTCTGTTACAATTATATCTTTCTGTTTAATTTTTGTTTATTTTGATGAATCAATGCTTCAGGGTTCCTGCAAATATGCCACTGTATGATATTTTGAATGAGTTTCAAAAGGGTAGCAGTCACATGGCGGCAGTAGTGAAAAAGAACGATAAGATAAATCATTCAATCATCGCAAAACTTGCTAGTGGTGATTCTCACTTGACCACCCCTTTGCTACATAGGCACGAAAATTCGGACAGTATTATGATAGATGTTAAACCAGAGGGTGGAACAATAAATGGATTCGACTATCAAGCTGACGATATTGTAGATGGAGAAATTATTGGCATAATAACTCTCGAAGATGTTTTCGAAGAACTTTTGCAAGTAATTCCATCCTTTTCCCATTACTTTGCGATCTAGAGTTAATTGTTTTATTAGTTGTTTTCGGTTTTGATTGTGAATGCAGGAGGAAATAGTTGACGAGACCGATGTGTATGTTGATGTACATAAAAGGTATTTATAACCAGATTTTGATATCCTTTATATATAATTTTTCAACATCTTTAATCCTACAAGATAATTGACTATTGGTGGGATTATGATTGTCACAGAATAAGGGTAGCTGCGGTTGCTGCTGCTTCATCCGTAGCTCGCACTCCGTCCGGTAGGAAGTTAACCAGTCAAAAGCCTTTGGTAAATTTCACATTCCTTTTGGTTCATTTTATATATATATCACCTAATCTTACCTTGAGGAAATATGTAACAATAATACTCAGGACTTTAAAATTTGGTAGAAACCACTACAAACTTAAAATTTGAGATGCTACTCATGAGGGACCAATTTGATCGAAGACTTCAAAACATCCTGGTATTACAAGAATATCCATTCTGAGTATGACTCTTAGCCTTGACGTTTGCACCATTATTTTTTCCCCATCTGAGAATAATCAAACTCCTATATTTCTCCCAAGTAGCATTTAAAGGAACTAATTGCTTTGATAGTTTTTATCTAGAAAGGGATCACATCACATAAACTTGGACGCCCTTGGGCAAGCCACCAAGAGAGTCTGTCTTAGGTTCCATTTTGTTTTTGCTAAAAAAGGGCCCAATTATATCAAAATAATTTTTTTACAGTTAAAAAAGACTCATAAAAAGAAATTTCGCTTTAGGTAACTACGCGTATTTTGATTTCTTAGGCCGGCTCGGACTTAGACTCGGATAAAAGTTACTACATTAAGATCTATTTCATGATCAGGCACAATATCTTCCTAAAATTTGATGACCACGTGTAATGAGTAGTCTAATTTCCCAAATGACGTCCTTGTCTTGTGGATTAAAACATACTTGAAAGAGAATATATCAAGAACCTTTAACTCTCTCTTGACTTTCTAAAAGCTTGTAATTAATGCCTATTTGTATTGCTAGAAGCCTAGAATCATGCTTGGCTGAGGATGCCAAATCCATCTTAGATCCCACGTGTTATTAACTTATTATGAAAGATTTAAACACCGAGTAATTGCTTCTTCACACTAAGCATAATTCATCTGAAGTGGGCATCAATCCTAGCCTTTATTTTAGATTGTAAAGTTTCGAAAGCAAAAGCCAATAAAGCAACCTGATATTAGAATGAAATAGTGGTTATACGTCAATCAATGTTATATATTGCAATAAGTAAGACCCTTCCAGTTACCAAAAAAAAGTATGATCCTTCCAAATTCAATAATAAATTAGTTATAAATTATGCACATCAATTATGATACTGTAACGAAATAATTGATTTATGTCTAAATACATGACCATTACAGTAATAAATTTAAAATTTCAGGGAGGGAGGACAATAAAGGAAAAAGATTGTGGTGGAGCTCCTTGATGAAAGGAATAATGCAGCTACAATACAACTCAGCTTTGTTTTCAATTAGGACCTGATATGAAAATAGGTTATTAATATAGGATAGATACTAAAATAAATTGGTAGTGTAATATATTTATTTAAAAACAAAAATTGAATGTTGGACAAACCTCTATTATCTGGACCTTGAGGGGGTGGGGGTGGGGGTATAGATCTTGCCCATGGATGATAAGCCCAATCACTCGCAACCCTTTGTGGTGCAAAAAAGATGCTATATATCCCATAAGGGCGATAGATATGGCCTAAGAAATCAGTACAAACATAATCATTAACAAATACATTCATGCTAAGCCTTTAAATTTCCATTAGGGTCAGAAAAAACTAACCAGGTAGGACATCCCATCCTGATTGTCTGCGAGGCTGAGCTGTCAGAGTACTAGAAAACTCTGGAGGTGGAGGTGGAGGTGGAGGTGGTGGAGGTGGTGGTGCTGGTCTAAAAGCCAGAGGTGGTGGTGCTGATCTAAAAGCCAGAGGTGGTGGTGCTGGTGGTGCTGGTCTAAAAGCCAGAGGTGGTGGAGGTGGTGCTGGTAATACGGTTGGAGGTGGAGGAGGGGAAGCCACGGCCTGAATTTGAAAAGACAATAAGATGTTAAAATTGAAATTTAAAAAGAAAACAAATTTCAGCTCTTATAGTGACATAATATAATATGAAGCAAATATTAGAAAGCACTCAAGTTCTAAAGTCCATTTAATTACAAGCTTTCTTCAAATAAAATATATTGTACAACATTCTCTAGACTTTCATAAAACTAAATTGTGAAGGTGAGATTGAGGCTTTTTTTGTTACCTTATTATCAATGGACACCTGGACCTTCTTTTGCCTCTTGGGTCTAGTATACTTATATGACCTAGGGATCTTGCATCTCCTAGGTGGTTGCACTCGTTTCACTATATTATTACTTTTTCCTTTCATTGCTCTGTAAAGTCGTAAAGTTTTATCAATTCAGATCAATATATATGCACAAAAAACAGAATAATTATATAACAAACAATAAATTACAACATCAGAACTCAGAATTAATACTTCATTTTTAAACAAACCACGATGCACAAATTGATATTCCCCTTTACTGTGAAAACCACAAATTTACGATACTTGCTAAAATTACAAGTCTAAAATAAGAAGTAAATTTTATGAATCGTCAAGAAATTTAGATAAACTATAATTACCTACTAAAGTATGCCTTGGTAACTCTTTAGTTGCTCAAGCTAGCTATATTCAAGTTTCCTGTTTTGCTGACAAGCTCGGCACTTCGGCGTATGTTTAGGGTTTTTCCCTTTAGTAGCTCTTTCACTTAATAGGCCTTCAGTTTCTTATTGGGCTCTAACCAAGTATTCGCAAATTTCTCGTTCCCGTAAAGTGATTAAATGGGCTAAACGATCAATAAGGAACAAGTATAGGCTAACTAAACGCAGGCTAAAGGGAAATATGGGCTTTCAAAATGAATGATATGAGCTCAAAACACAAGTTCTAATACTATGTAAGGTCACTAGGAAACTTGGTCAAAGCGAACAAGAAATCGAGTATGCCTTTCGATTTACTTTATTACTTGAAGATTCACCATTATGATTCTCACTTATTGGATTTATATTTTATATTCAAATATGAATTGTAAATTCATTAACCAAAATATATCTCACACGCCTCTTAATTAAACAATTTTAAAGAATATTAGTATCATGTATTCTATGAGACAGACATTCAGAATCTGTAGGATAAGATCACCTGTGGTTATGTAATGTATAGTTCCCATGGTGGAAAACATTCGAATTATATGAAAAGATATTGAATTTCTATCCCGTTTGTGCTAAGATTCAATTTTTAATCATTGATGTACTAACAATGACATTCATGTGATTGTCTTCAAATTCTATCAAGATCTCTGTAAAAAATACTATTTTCTCTATTCTAGACTCTGTTGATCTGACTCAAATATGTGAACTAATTTGATGAAGCAGGATTAGGTGGTATTAAATGATATGCAAGTTCTTAACAGATCATAATATATATTAAGATACATACACAACATATTTGTGGTCTATCTTATACGTATATAGTATATCTTCGTGTATTAACAAACTGGAAAAGAAGAAATAGACTATCAAATTTACATTTTTCCAGCCAAAACTAATTGATTTCAAGTAAATGTATTGAAATTTTTATATTTCCTCTCGGAAATTCAACTTGGTTTAGCAAATTACATTCCATTGGAACATTATATTAGAAAATACTAAAAGACAGAAGCTGATCCACGATTCATGTATTGAACATCTTCAATGAAATTTATAATAAAGCATACAATTACCAAACAATTCAGAACTCTAAGAAAAACTCAATTTGCTAGTTGTATTAGTATACATACCATTACGGGTCAGGTCGAAAAACTTTGACTTTGGTTAGCACAAGGTCGCCCCCTTTGCTGGCACGTGTTGGTCGACCATCGCCATATTCAAATATAAAGCTCCCAATAACATACCAAAGATGAAATATAGCAATTTAAAGTGATTGTTTGCTAAAAATACTCTAATCCGCTCCTTTCTAAGCAAAAAAGAAAACATCTTCGAAATTCTAAAGCTTTTCTAAGTGATTATTTGATGAAAATACGTGTTATTGAATAGAGAAAGAGAGATGAGAATGAAAAACACAACTAGAGAGAGAGTGACGTGTGTGTCGGCATATATGAATTGTTTTACCGATTTTGGCGTTGTAGGATGCCGAAATGCTTGAGGGTGTGCAAGTTAAAGAGAGTAAACAATAGGGGATTAGAAATTAATACT
The DNA here is from genome assembly GCA_029959085.1 of Nemophila menziesii. NCBI lineage: Eukaryota > Viridiplantae > Streptophyta > Magnoliopsida > Boraginales > Hydrophyllaceae > Nemophila > Nemophila menziesii. The sequence goes on from JARWIR010000021.1 coordinate 21,832,454, forward strand.
TTTTTTTTGGACTAGTCTCGAGAACTGGGTCTCAATAAAAATCGGCCCCATTTGCTTTAGCCCTCCGCCTAGCGTGTCGCGCATTGTTATTCTCGACAGATGACGGAAACCCTTAAACCCATAGCTTTTCGCTATCTCGCCGATCACAATAAGGCCGAACTAACCAACGCGCTGTTAAAGGTGACCTAATACCTTGAATCACCTCAAGGTTATCTGAATACACAACTATGCTCACTCTCAGGACGACCTTCCCACGAAAGCAGCCTCTAACACTGCCCTTGCTTCACCTTCCACAACTGAATCCACGTCATAGGAGATAGACGTACATCTTTGTCTTCCGTCGCGCTCATCCATCCTCACGATACCAATGCCCGTCGGCTACATTGCTAACTTAAACGATGCATCATATGATATAATAATTTATGCGTTCCGGACTTCGTCTTCGTTCAAGTTTGGTGCCTCCTGCTCTCTAATGCCTGCTAGAGATGGTTCCGACCTACTACTCTGTACATACCTGTTATCCCGCTTTCGGTTGCTCGAATCGAGTCTTGAGGTACGAGAGCAATGTTTTCATGGAACGTCCGCATCTTGCACTTCCAAATGTTCCAAATCAGCGGAATCAAGTAAGTTGCAATTATCTCAGGATCCCATCTATTTACCCCGTAATATTTTGAAATTGTAATGAGCCAATCGCCCAACGTTCCAGTCACATTTTCCCCAATTTTGATTTGTAATGTGTAGTCGCCTGCAGATCTGACAAGATAATAATAGGTGGTTAATTTTTTCTAACTCTTCGTCACACCAATAACAATCACTGTTAGAAGCACAATGTCATTTTTTCAGGTTTTTCCTGGTGGGGAGAATATCTCTGTATGTTTTCCAAGAAAAGATTCGAACTTTCTCCGAGACGATAGGTTTCCAAACCGTTTCCCAAACTTCCGTGTACTCTACTTCCCCTTGTGCTGAAGATTGCGCAGTTTCCACCAATTTGTTATTTGTCGGGGTTAGATATCCTGATTTAGTCGTATGTTCTCCAGTTCTAGTATGCGGCCACAGGATCATGTCATGTGCTTGAAGTTGAAGGATATGCATCTTCTCTATCTCTTTATTGATTGTCTCAGGGAAGTTTGCATCCAATATCTCAAGATCCCATTCTACCTTATCTTCCTTCATTAATTGATCCAAAATCTACATTTTCATTTCTAACACCATTGTTACTCTAAAAAACCAAAGATAAGAAAAGCAAGGATTTTTTCAGGTTCGTAGCGTGAAGTTTAAAATGTATAATTTCTAAAAAAATATATACATATCTGTCGAATGCGTAACAAAGTGATAGTTTTGATTGATTTGTTTGTTTTTTCTTTATTAGTATCTAGGCAGTAGATTTTGGTTTTGCAGCCTAGGCGGTCGACCAAGGTCTAGCGCCTAGGTGGGATTACACGGTTTTGAATCCCACTATGTAATTTTGTATATTTAGTAATATATACGTAGTAATTATAATAATTTTAACTATTTAAGTCATAAAATTTATCTAACAACACTACAATAAATATAAAAATACTAAAATTTGAGTTATAATATCAATTCAAGAATTCTCGAGATTAAGAAAAATAAAAAGAAGGTCTACGACCATTTTTTGCCATTAATCGACGCCTTGGCGGTCATTTTTTTCGATTAATCGGTGATTAGGCGGGCTAGACACTTCTTCGGTGACTAAGGCGCTAGAAAAAAACGTCTCGAATTTTTACTAGGCGTAAACAGCTGAGAGGGGAGGTGACGCCTAGGAAGTGCCTAGGCAGGGAGCTACAACATAGATTAGTATATGATTTTATGTTTTTTTTTTTTTTGTGAATGTAAAGGCTAATCTAGGGTTAATAAATGATTATTTTGTAAGATAAGATGTTGTGTATATGGATTAATCCTTATTTGGGATTGTACTCATTAGAGTTAGAGTTTGTAATGTTTAAGTTGGATATATATATATATATCGCTAAGGGGTATAAAGAAGGGTCGGGATTGATTCTTAGCCAAAAATTTGTCACGAGCCAGATCGTTTTGTTACTTAAACAATTAAAACTTTCCTAAACTACCCTTGGTATATATATAAGTGGCCCAAAATAAAAATTCTAAAAAGACTAACACACCTACCCCCTCTCTCTCTCTCTCTCTCTCTCTCTCTCTCTCTCTCTCTCTCTCTCTTCACGGTTCATTTCTTTTCTTCTTTTGTTAAACTTTCGCTTCCTTAAAAAACACGCACAAACAGTCTCATCTCCACCGCCGCAGTCACAGCGGCCACCGCCACCGCTTTCACTTCTCTAACATCTCAATATTGTCGTATCTCCCCTCTCTCCGGTCTCGATTCACGGAGGTGTGGTGGTGATTTCCGATAAACTTAAACTTCTCTCGCCCATTAACTTCATATAGAAAAACCATATCGTACTGAAGGTATATAATTAAAGGCCCCAGAATGTATTTGAATTGGAGAGGCTTATAATCTCCCTCTCAAATCAATTGGAGGCAAGTGTAATAGGTGTATTCCCTATGTGTTTTGTCTCAATTGAAATCCTGTAAAAAAATATTAAAACCGTATCTCAAATTCCCACACCAAGCCGCTCTCCTGCACAAGAAAACCCCACCACTCCACCATCATCAACCAGCTTGGCAAAGAACCCAAATTAAGGTAAAAACTTGAATTATTTTTAACCTAATCTCGTCACTTTTACAATTCTTCAAAATTATCGGATTTAAGGATATATTATATTTTTATACATATTCTATAAGGGCCATTAATATAATGTGCTAATAATAGTCTTTTCCTGTCAGAGTGAGTAATTTGGTCTTATACTGCATTTTTTGAATTGTTTTGCAGTAAATATCCATATGACGCAACTGCTGGAGATGGTCCAATATATAGTCTGTTGATCTTATGATGTGAATGGTTGTGTATTTGTTTATAGTTTAAGTACCCTAATGTTTGCTTTCAAATTGAATAGCTCAATAGTTGTTCTAGCTACTTGAGAAGGAATAAATAGCTTTCCGGCTAAAGTAAGCATGTTTTGTCATACATGTAGTGTATTTTTTGCATAATATAAGTTCCTACAGTGCAATTTTGCCATGTTTTAGGGACATACAGTGTAATTTTTGCATAATATAGGGAACTGTAGTGTAATTTTGCATAACATAGGGACCTTTAGTGCAATTTTCATAATATAGGGACCTATTATGCAATATTTTCATGATATAGGGACCTGCAATGCATTTTTTGCATAATATAGGGACCTGCAGTGCATTTTTTGCATAATGTTTTCTGTTAACAAAACTACAAAAGCTTGAAAGTAGGAGTCTTTCTTGCTTAGCATAGACTCCATTTGAACTTCCTTTACACGTCATCTCTCATGAAAGATACACATTGTTCATCACACATTAACTCTAATGTACCTGGCGACATTTCCCTACTAATTGAACTTTCAGGTTTTTTCTCTTCTTCTTTGGTAGGTTACACATTACCTTTTGCAGCTTCACCTGATATTACTACCAAAAGTGAGCACCGATCATTCACAAGTTGCTGATTTGTTTGCTTTCTTATTTGTGTGTTAGTACAGAAGGTAGAATGTATAATAGCTCCATTAATGGCTACCATGGCTGCTTGGTGATTGAATGCATAGTTAGGAGGGAAGTGGAATCAAATAATTATCATTAGATGAATTTGAGCTTCCTGAAGATGAGAATTTATTTGGTGTTAATGATCCTTATATAAGCTCAATGTACTAATGAGGCAATAAAAAGAAGGGGGAGGCAGAGATGGTATTATAAAAGAAACAGAGCACTAGAGGTCTTGAATGCCCATATCAAAGACCTGTTACACACGAATTATCGCAGCTAAATATCTTTTTAAATTTGTGATTTTGTTGCGGTAAAAAGAAATAAACACATAATACACATTTACTTGCAAGATTAATTCTTAATTTCTCTGTCATTTTGCAAGATCGCTTGGTAAGTGAGGAGAGAGCCAAAAGCTCACTTCAAACTTACCAAATATACATAACACACCGTCCCTAAGCCTACACTAAAACCATAAAGTCCTCGTGATTCCTAGATACATGGTAAGTTAATAGGGAATATGCTAAGTGGAGCGTTCAAAGCGAGTGAGGATCAATGAACACCCTATAGCCATCATAATGAGATAAGTACAAGCGTAACCTCTAGCATTGTGAAGTTAATTTTAAGATTGATATTACTTGTGTTTGATTTTGCATGATTAGTGTATGTGTATATTAATTTCTAATGTTTGCTATATGAGATTTATTTTAAGTATTGATTTGGGTGTATTTACTAGCTTCTGCATCTCGGCATTCACCTTAGACCATTGTTTTTAATTTTACTTTGTCGGGACGACAAAGGTTTGAGTTTGGGTTCTTTATGTCTCCTATTTTGTTCTAATTATATGCCCTTAGTAGACATCAAATTAGGTGATTATTTGACTAATTCAATAGACTTTTAGTATTAATTTGATATATATCATTTTCTCTCCTTGGATTTTAGTATTTTTCATTTATTAAGCGTTTGCACGTTAAATGGTTTGTTTTAGTGTAAAGTTTGTAGGTTTCTAATACTAGCAAGGAGAGGAATCGAGAATGGAAGTCTTAGATCGTGTAAAGAAGTCAAAGGCTAGAAGAAATATCCCGAAGAGTTTACAAATTGGAGTTGCAAATCTGAAAGACTGATGGTTATTACTGATTTCGAGATACTTAATAATCAGCCTCTGAGTTGTGAAGAAGATTCGTGCCTTATCGAGTTACGAAGAATTAGCAAGTTTAATGAGTCAATTCGGAGTTAAATTGAGAAAGTTACAGCCGTTTTAATGGAGGGTGTACAACAGTTACGGGATTTGGATTTGAAGAGTGGACTTGGGCCATTAATTATTTCATCAATTCACTTAAAATAGCTCAAGTTCGAATTATTTAGTATAAATAGGCTTTTTGACTTTATTTTTACACACAATTCATTTTACAAAAAGTCAGAGCGTCAAAGAAAAGAGCAGAAGCTAGGAAAAGGAAGAAGCCAAGAGCTGGAGAATTCACCTTCTCCAAATTAACAACCAAATCGAACCTCCTAATAGGTATTTTATTTATTCTCTTTCTGTTCTTTTGCTTTTACTTTAATTATGAGCTAAATTTCCTTTGTACTTGAGAATCGCAACATGGGTTGAACCTAAACTAGTTTAATTATTGTTTTTTTAATTTGGGATTTTAAGAATTTAATTTGAATTGTTATTTTGCGTTTTCTTTTATTTTGTGATTATTTATTATCTTTAGAGTCATGAAATAAGGATAAGTTTTAGTATCTAGGCTATTCAATATAGTGGCGTATTGATCACCTTGACGGGGGGTTTAGATACAGAACTAGGTTATTGTCGTTGGTAAGTTTGAATCATCCGAAAGTGGTTTTAATCACCCTAACAGGGTTTAAAAGACCGTCGGAGAGCTTTTAGGTCCACCCTGATGGGGGTCAAGAGACTTTAGAATCCCTACTAGCGTAATAATAATGATTCAGACTTAAAGGAAGACATTAATTAAGAAAGTTTGTGGTGAACCCCTGGCGTGACTCAAGTACTACTTTTATCTTGCGTCTACCTCAATTACATGCATTATTTCCATTCTAGTTTAATTAATTTAGTATTTAAATTATTTGCACCTTACGTTTAGAAAACCAAAACAAACATCATATCTTTTACTTTCCCGTATTTGCAATTATTCCACTATTTGATAATATTAGAGTCAACCTATTCCGTCCCTGCGAACGAACTTGATTATCATATATTACTTGGGAAAACTGTACACTTACAGTTAGTGGTTCCTCTATTCTTAGCATTTATTTTATAACACACAAGGACCCACCAATAGAATATACCCATTTCAATTTATAAGTGAGATATTTATAGATGTTCTAGGTTCACCACATGAGACGATCATGGGCACACAATTTTAGGTTGTTGTGAGTGCATAGTTTAGGCCATTGTGGGACCCTAACTATACCTTGTCTTCGTACTATATCAAGTAGTTACTCTCGGATGTTGATCGTGTATGCAATCTTTTCCCTCGGCCTATCTATCCTCGGGTGAGTTTGGGATTCCTCTATTATGTATCACCTAAAATAATATATTTTAAGTTATATGAGACATCATTGATTTGGTTTTTGAGATTTATCCCTTTATTTGACATGTTTTGAGTTGCTAACTTTTTTCGAATATAGATGTGCTTTTGGAACAAATAGAGATGATTGTGTACTAAATGTGCAATTTAGGGTAAGTTGATGAACAATACCACGAGATGAGGCTAGGAAGTAAAAAAGTCAAGGAAAATCCCAAGTTAAGATGCAAAAGGAGCCCAAATGTCCATTTAAAGCTCAATAAGAATTCCAAGCAAGAGGTTTCTATTATCTTTGAAAACTCAATACAAATTATTTGTGAGAAGTATGATTATGAAACTTACACACAAGATAGACCTTGAAGTGTAGATCGTGTGAGATGAAATAGTTTGCAAATCGGAGTTGAATTGAAAATTGCATGGGCATTTTATAGAGAAGACCTAAGTTGTCTAGAATTTGTAAATATTCGATTTGGCCACTTTTCACTCACATAAGTTGGCCGAAATGATGGAAAATGTGGTTGGGGACTTTATATACTAATTTTTACCCTCGAAACATTTGATTTATCATTATTTTAAGGCTAGGGATGGTTAGGAGCAATGGAAAGAGTAAGGAGTCCATCTTCAACACCATATTTCAATTTTTATCCTTATCAATTAGTATAATTATTCCTTATACTTATTTCTTATATTAAATGATTTATTTTAGCTTTTGTTTCCTTTCCTTTCATTATGGACTAACCTATATATTAGCTTGAAATGATTGGATACGAACCCTAACTATTAATTTATTTATTTGTAATAATTTGGGATTTCATAATTAAATAAAACGTGGATTGTTGTTGTTGTTGTGTATAACCTTACTTTTATTTATTGAATTCAAGTATTTCAGCCACACATTTTGGGTTGGTTAGCTATTAGAATAATCCTCGTATGAGGGTTTAGTGGTGGAACTAGGTTATAACATATTCTATAAACTTAGAACTTGGAGGTCAAAATTTGTGGGACAATCAAATTAGGGTGTTAGTTTAATCGCTAGGTAATATTTAGAATCACTCAGGATAGTTTTCTAGTACAAAACAGCAGACCCTAGTTGCATTGAAGAGGGCTAGGGTTAAATTAGAGTCATGATTGGCTATAAATTTCTATTTTTTACTTAGACAACAAATAAGTCCGAACCATAGTTTGTTGAGATTACAAGTGTCTCAAGTAGCGCCTTCTCTCCACCTTTCACAACTCTTTAGTATAATTTCTTTAGTTAATCAGAAGTTCAAATTAATTACTAGGAGTTATTTAGACATAATTGTAAATAAATATGTTTTATTTTTACTTTTTTTTTTCAATGAGTATCTAGAATTAGGTGAAATTACATGTTTACTATTTATTTCATGTGGAGACGAAGTTTTATCACTTTTATTCCTTGTGGAAACTCATACACTTAAAAGTTATCATTCTTCGAGTGGTTTATTTTATTCCACACCTCATAGCACCATGTTTTGGCACCATTTTTCCGAATCGAACCTGGGTCACCCATGTGATTGGATGGAATACTTAGAAATCTAATAGAAGGACTTTTGGAATTGTTGCTAAGGATTACTTAGTTAATTGCAGTTTTAGTTTGTTTTATATGTTTTTGTTTAATTTTATGTTTAGTTTCTTGAATTTTCTCTTAGCAGATTCTAGATATAATGCATGCTTGAGGACCCTGATAAGTTATTTAATCTTCAAAGGAAACACGAAAGATAGAAGAAAGCATGAGAAGAGATGGTGTGGAACCAAGAATTAGACGTGAATGGTAGCCCCATTATCCCACAAGTCTAGAATCAAGAGGAAATACTTGGTGGTAGAGGAGTACCACCAATCAATCAAGTACCTATGGGAGGTCAACCAACTCTTGGAGTCAATGCTAACGAAGTTGGGAATCCTTAAGTTAACTAAGCGGGTAATCAGGGCCATCAGGGCCAAATCATTCAGTTTTGATTTCAGCCACTTGAGATTTTCCCACCATCTATTAGGAAGTACGATTCCAGCTTAAAGTGGGTAAGTGGAACCAGTTCACGAGTGATGTCTCCTCATTTGTGCTAGATTTATATTAGGATGAGACATCATTTTTAGTGATTTAGAAGTCATAATAGTCTATTTTCTTAAGAAATAGTGCACTTTCCTAATTTGAGTCTTGATTTAGTAAAATAATATTTTTAGAGCATATTGGGTTTAATTATTTTTTTAGTGTAAAGCTTTAAAGATAATTATGGAGATTAATTAGAGTCCAAGTCAAAGACTACAAGATATGGAAAGAGATAAGCATGGAAATTGGAGATAAAGGAAAGAAAAGCTAAAAACATGGAAAAGGAAAACCTGCCTTAATCCTGAATTTCTGCACCTACAACCACAAATCAGCTTATATCTAAAAAAAGGTGTGGTATTTGGAGAAACGGTCAAGAGCAAAGTTGAAGATCTTTCCGGGACGATGAATTTGGTATATTCATACGCATAAAACGGACAAGTATTGAAACTGCTAGGACCAAAAGAAAAACGGGCCTGATTGCATGTTTTTAGGGTTACGAATTTGAGTTGGGCTTGGAGTCCATTACTTAACCTCTCCTTCAAGAAAACGAATTTGGTCTTCTAAACACCTATAAATACACCCTTATATCACTTGTAAATCATCCTTGCCTCATAGTAATTAGTTCTTAAGGTTTTATTCTTCCAAGTTATTGTAGAGAGCAAGATGATGTCTTTATTTATTTCCTTTAGTTTATTTCCTTCAGGTATGAACTAAACTCCCCATAGCTTGGGTTTTGCATTATGTATAATCTATGAAATCTAATTTCTTTCTATCTAAGTTTCTTTGGGAATTACATGTTTTAATCTAATATTAGCTTCTTACCTTTATATTTGTTTATGTGTTTTGATTTATTGCCTGTCCTAGAACTGATCACTTTAGGCTTTCTTAATAGTGATTAGTTGGTCACCTTAACTGGGTGTCTAATTATTGAAACACCACATAACGTCTAGTGTCGATATTAGTCCTGACAAAACTGATTCTAACTAGATAGTCATTAGGGTGTAATTTAATCACTATCACCATGTATGGAAATTGATTGCTTAGGGCCTTGGTAGCGCTTGATAACCCTATTTGAACCAGCCTCGTGGTGTGTCCGTAGCCCCCTTAGTCGCTCTCAAGGTCTAAGGAATGGGAATTTAGAATCCTGACTAAGTATACAAGAGCTAATATTCTCCCTTATTAACTTGATCTAATAGAAAGAATTAGAAGGATTAGTGCATACTAGCAAAACCTAAGCTATACTTCTCATCTCGTATTCTTCGTATTTTATTTTATTGTCTTTATTTTCCTAGTTTGAATTAGTTATTTTCAAAATCTATTCCTTTAATTTTCTGTCTTTTAATTAATTATTGCTTATTCGTTATTGCTACCCATTCGACTAGCACATTAAGTCCCTGAGAACGAACTCAATTTATCAACTAAAACTTGCATACGTCCTATAATACTTGCAGTCTGTGCCTGTCTAGGGTGAAAGTGCATAGTTTTCTAGACTTAATTTTATCTTATTTTTATCACACCCTAGGCGACACCAACGAGCTATGGGAACTACCGAGAAACTGTGAATTAAGATCCCATATGAGTGGTTCAACTATTCATGCAAATTTGTGACACCTATGTTACTCAAGGAGTTACAAGGGAACATATATATTACTTCATGTTTCTTGTTTTCATGATTAGAAGTGAAATCTAGTGGCTCAAACATCAACTATCATATCTCATACCAACACGGGACGAGGCTCAAATAGCATTCTTCGACATATTTTATCCATATAGTATAAGAGTGAAACCCCAAATGGATCTTGTGACCTTTCAGCAAGATTCTAGAGAAAGTTTAGGCGGACATGGACAAGTGTTTAAACGAGCTTGGAAAAGTTTCGACTTCATGGGTACACATTTGAACTACAACTATCAGTATTTAATCAAGGTCTTGAAGTAACTTCTAGGGAAAGACTAAAAAATATTGGTGGTGGTGGTTGTATGAGGAGGGATTCAACACAGGTAGTAGGTTATATGAAGAAGATATTGAGGAATGAGATGAGTTAGAATTATTTGTGAGCCCTTGTGTCAAATTATTCACGAGGTACGTTGCTGCTTTAGTGGACCAGTTGAAACAATTAGCATTGTTTGTTAAACAAGGTGGCCAAGGTAAGCAACCTAAGGTAAACATAGTGCAAGATTTGTATGGATATTCGAGTTGTGAGGTCAATGATCACAATTAGTAGATTTCAAGAGTAACCTAGAGTCTGTATCCTTTATGGGAAACCTTGGTACCTATCAAGTTTGTCAAGGTTATAAACGGGGTAATCGAAATCATCTAGGGTTCCAATGGTTAGATCCAAATGGATCCATATATCAGGTTTCTACTTATAAAGTTAATTCGTATCAAGCTCATTCTCTTGCCAAAAAAACTAGCAAAGTCCACATAAGCAGTATATGGGTGGACAGAACTATGAAAACCAAGCTCCCAAAAAACATGTGTACGATTCATATGACGACATTCTAGCCCCGAAACCTCTCCTCTCTCATCTTCAAGAATGCTTCACTAATGAGTTGCAAAAATATTTGAACACAAATATGTTGATGATGGGCGAGAATATGGTGAAGAACAACGAGACATTAAATTATCATTCAAAAACCCTGAACATATGGGAGCATCAGATGTCTTAGATCTCTTATGCTTTGCAAATCCGATCAAAAGTCAACTCTTGAGAAATACTAAGAAACCGAGAGACAATGAATCTTGCATGGAGATTTGACTAAGGGGTGGAAAAAACTTCATCTCCCCTTAATCGCTGATAGAGGAATATTGAAAGAGAAAGAGATAATGAAAGAGAATGAAGTCGGTAAAGAGATAGATAAAGAGGTCGTTGAACTAGTGATCAAGAGTCAACAAGATAAAGAGCAAAAGAAGAAGATAGAGTTGACTGTGCCAAGAGAATAACGTTCACCTTCTTCATTTATGTCTCGAGTACAAAATGAAGAATAACGACAAGGCCTACAAGAAGTATGTTGATATGTTGCAGAAATTGGAGATTAACTTGTTGTTTGTAGAAGTCATCTAATGTATCCCAAAATACCTAAAGTTTATGAAGGATGCGCTCGCAAACAAGCGCAAATATGAAGAGGGTGAGATGGTTTGTTTAACCGAAGAGTGTAGTGCTATCTTTCAGAGCAAGTTGCCAATGAAACTTAAGGATCCCTAACATCTCTATCTTGATTGGTTATGATTGGAAAAGTAAGGCACTTTGTGATTTTGGAGATATCATTAATCTTATGATGGAGTCTTTATGTGAGAAGCTAGACATTGAAAGAGGAATGCCTACTATTGTGTCCTTGAAATGGCGGATAAACCGATCTCTCAACCTGAGAGCAAGATCAAATATGTTTTGGTGAAGGCATATAAATTCATCTTTACTTTTGATTTCATCATCTTAGACTATGATACCGATAAGAACATCAATATTATCTCAAGGAGTCCCTTTTAGTCTGTTCGGAATACACTAATTGAAGTTGAGGATGGGGAGTTGATCATGAAAGCAAAAGATGAGGAGGTCAAGTTCAATGTATTTAAAGCGATAAAGTTCTTGGACATTCGAGATGATTGTTTTCGGGTTGATGTCATTGATCAAGACATAGTAGGTATATGAGGAAACAAAATTTACTAACACTCTACAGGCTTCTTGACCCTTGTGTTACTAGTATTGTATAACAATTTTATAGAGGTGGTCGTTTCTCTTAATTTTTAGAGTAGAATAATAAGAAGCTGGGGTTTATGAACATATTCGAGGCTCGGAAAAGATTGAGCCGATAAAGAGTTGTCCATTGAGTCTTACCCGAGATCGCTTACTTATCGCATGAGGTACGCTTATTTGGTTAACATTGCATGTTATTGTATTTTATGATATATCCTCAAGAGGATACGGTGTTGTATGTTCTAAGAGCAAACAAGAAGGTGACTGAGAAGATGGTGAAGAACAACAAGACATTGAATTATCATTCAAAAACCATGAATATATGGGAGAATCAGATGTCTTAGATCGCTTATACTTTGCAAATCCGGTCCAAAGTCAACTTTTGAGCAATACTAAGAAACCGAGAGACAATGAATCTTGCATGTAGATTTGACTAAGGGGTGGAAAAAAACTTCATCTCCACATAGTCGCTGATATAGTAAAAGAGAAAGAGACAATGAAAGAGAAAGAAGTCGATAAAGAGGTAGATGAAGAGGTCGTTGAGCTAGTGATCAAGAGTCCAGAAGAGAAAGAGAAAAAGAAGAAGAAAGAGTTGACTGTGCCAAGAGAATAACGTTCACCTTCTTTCATTTATGTGTCTATTGCAAAATGAAGAATAACGTCAAGGACTACAAGAAGTATGTTGATATGTAGCAGAAATTGGAGATCAGCTTGTTTTTTGTAGAAGTCATCTGATGTATCCCAAAATACCTAAAGTTTATGATGGATGCGCTTTCCAACATGCGCAATATGAAGAGGGTGAGATGTTTGGTTTAACCGAAAAGTGTAGTGCTATCTTTCAGAGCAAGTTGCCAACAAAATTTAAGGATCCTAATATCAATTTATCGATTGGTTGTGATTGGAAAAGTAAGGCACTTTGTGATCTTGGAGATATCATCAATCTTATGTTTAAGTCTTTATGTGAGAAGCTATACATTAAAAGAGGAATGTCTACTACTGCGACCTTGAAATTGGCAGATAAACCGATATCTCAACCTGAGGGAAAGATCAAATACGTTTCGGTGAAGGCATATAAATTTATCTTTACTTTTGATTTCATCATCTTAGACTATGATACCGATAAGAACATCCATATTATCTCAAGGATCCCCATTTAGTCTGTTGGGCATACACTAATTGAAGTTGAGGATAGGTGATCCTGAAAGCAAAAGATGAGGAGGTGAAGTTCAATGTCTTTAAAGCGATAAAGTTCCTGAGCATTCGAGATGATTGTTTTCGGGTTGATGTCATTGATCAAGACTCAATAGGTATATGAGGAAACAAATTTTACTAACATTTTACAGGCTTCTTGACCCTTGTGTCACTAGTGTTGTATAACAATTTTATAGAGGTGGTCGTTTCTCTTAATTTTGAGAGTAAAATAATTAGAAGTTGGGGTTTATGAACATAATCAAGGCCCAGAAAACATTGAGTTGAGTCTCTTCCCGAGATCAAGTATAATCGCTTACTTATCATATGAGTTACACTTATTTGGTTAGCATGACCTGTTATTGTATTTTCTGAATTGATATATCCTCAGGAGGATACGGTGTTGTATGTTCAAAAGAGAAAACAAGAGGGTGACTGAGTGGACTATTTCTGACATCAATGGAATTAGACCTACCATTTTACAACACAATATTATCCTTGAAGACAAGAACCAGAGGTCAATTGAAGATCAACGGAGACTCATATCGGTAACAAAAGAAGTGGTGAGAATGGATATAATCAAGTTATTTTAAGCAAGTATCATCTTTACAAAACTAGAATAGTGACTGGGTTAGTCCAGTTCAATGTTTTCCCAAGATAGGTGGTATTACTACCATACTAACACCTAAAATGAAACTACACCATCGAAAACAGTCATGGGTGGCAAGTTTACATGGATTACCGCAAGTTGAACAAGGGGACAAAGAATGACTGTATTCTATTTCCTTTCATTGGTCAGATGCTATACAAGCTCACATGTAGAGAATATAACTACTTTATCGATGGATATTCAGGGAATAATCAGATTGGTGTAGATCCTCCTAATCAACACAATTGCACTTTTACGTGTCCATTTGGTACTTTCGCTTATTTTCGTATGTCATTCGAGTTATGTAATGAACCAATGACTTTTCAAATATGTATAATGGATATTCTATGATATATGATTGATAAGTTCTTGTAGGTGTTCATAGATGACTTTTCTGTGTTCGGAGATGACTTTGATAACTGTCTCAATAATCTTAAGAAGTTTCTAATCTGCTAAAAAGACCAATCTAGTTTTGAATTGGGAGAAGTATCATTTCATGGTTCAAAGGGATCGTTTTGGGGCCCAAGGTTTTGAGTAAGAGTATGGAGGTGGATCATTAAAAGATAGAGGTTATCAAGATGTTAGTACCAACGGTTTTTGTGAAAGTGGTCAGAAGTTTCTTATGTCACGCTGGGTTCCAAAATTGCCAAGTCGCTTTAAAATTTTCTTGAAAAGGACACCAATTTAAAATTAGATGATGTATGCATGGTCACCTACATGGCTCTTAAGTCTTCGATGGGGTGGGGGATTCATTTTATGGGGCCATTTATTTCATCCTACGGTAGTCAACACATTTTGTAATATAGATTATCTTTCTAAATGGGTTGAAGTTGTATCGTGACCCACGAATGATGCAAAAATTCTGGCCAAGTTCCTCAAGTCACACATATTCTTAAGAGATGGTATTGCTATAGTTCTTATTAGCGATAGGGGTACTCACTTTGTTAATATGATTTTGTTAATCGTTCTCCATAAGTATGGGGTGAAATGCCGAGTATCCACCACATATGATCCACATAAAAATGGACAATCCAATGTATCTAATCGAGAGATCAAATCAATTATAAAGATTAATATGGGACTTACAAGGAAGGATTGGTAAACAAAACTTGAAGATGCTCTATGCGCGTACTGTACAACTTTCACGATACCAGTGGGTGCTTTTCCTTACCATTTGGATTATGGGAAATCTTATCACCTCCCACTTGATATAGATATCATTGCATATTGGGCAATTAAAGGCTTGAATTTGGATGATAAGCTAGCAGGGGAAAAGAGAATGATCTGGTAGAATGAGCTCAACAAGTTTCAGTATCATGCTTACAAAAATGCAAATCTCTGTAATGAAAAGACTAAGAAGTTGCATGATATCCAAATTTTTGAGAAAAACTCTAAGTTCTCCAACAATCATATGTTATAACAAATTCTACAAATTTAAAACTGGTAGGTCAAAATTTGTAGGACAATCGGGTGAGGGTAAAAAGTTCGATCACTAGATAGAATTTTTAGGATCACTCGGGAGAGGTTTATAGTAATAAATAACAACCCCTAATTGCCTAGAAAAGGGTCCGAGTGAAATTAGAGTCTTGGTTAGTAATAATTTGCCATTTTCCCCTTAAATTGTTAGTAACTCCAAGCCATAGTTAGTGGGGATTACAAGTATCTCGAGCTACGCCTTCTCTCAAGCATTTACAACTCTTTAGTATAATTTCTTGAGTTAATCATTAACTTAAATTCAGGTTTAGTAGTTCTATAAACTGAGAACCAAATAAATATCTTGCAATTTTAGTTTTTATTTCAACAAGTAGCTAGAATTAGCTAATATCACGTATTAACTATTTATTCAATGTGGAGATGAACTTTTTTCACTTTTATTACTTGTGTCAATTCATACATTTGTGATTCTTCATTCTCAGTGTGGTTGATTTTATATCATACCTCGTAGGACACCACTCGACCCTCAACATATATAGTTTACCCTCGGCCACATGGCCTTGTCTTCAGTCTTGGGCCTTTCCCTCATCTTGTACTTGATCTAGTATAATAACTTTTTTTGGTCTTATTACACCCATCAAAATAAAGACGCGTGTATACCACTCGGTGCTAAAAAATGGACAAAGGGGAGGTTTATGTAATTGATAGCTTACTATGGGGGAAGGGGGGACTCTTATTTTTTCACATGGGAGGTTTAACCAACTAAGAAATAGTTTAGGGAAGGGTTAAGCTACTAGCCCTATATGTATATTTGTATCGTTGTGTGTGTCTGTGTATGTGCGTGTTTGTGTGCGTGTGTGTATGTATATGTGTGAGAGAGAGAGAGAGAGAGAGAGAGAGAGAGAGAGAGAGAGAGAGAGAGAGAGAGAGAGAGGAAGAAGAAGAAGAAGAAGAAGAAGAAGAAGAAGAAGAAGAAGAAGAAAAAGAAGAAATGGATGGGAGAAAAGTGAAGGGAAAGGGTAGTTGTGAGTTTCTTAAAAAATGGGGGAGTAGAGGGGGTGTGAAGTATTTTTAAATTTGTAAGGGTTAGTTTTATAATTTTATTAAACTCAATTTTTTTTAATCGTGAATAGTTTTTAATTACGGGTTTTCCCTTTAATTTAATGCCAAGTAGCATCTATATTAGACGAAAGGTACCAATAAAAGCATTTACCGTGTTACTTTTTCTCATAGTCGGGATACCCATATGTCCCATGAGTAACTCACGTGTCTTATTCTGTGACTTTAAATTAAGTGATCGAAATATCTTTTTAGCTTGTTTCTCTATCTTTTTTCTTTTTTCTCTTTTCTCTCTCTCTATATGTTTTTTCTAACCCTGTACACACTACATAATCTTGATTTTCAATTCCTATCCAACTAAAAGGATTAATAGAAGATTTGCACTGAAAGAATATCTGGTATTCAAGTTATTTAAGGTTAGTTTTATCGTTTCTCATTCTGGATGTAGGTTTTAACGATAAATTGGATTTTGATGTTTCTTAATATATTTTGGTACCTAGTGTCATTGTTATCAACGATAACTAGGGATGTTTATTTATTGTAATCCCTTGTATTGTTGATTGAAGGTTTACGGTTTAGGTTTATCAACGATAATTAAGGATTTTTATTGGTGAGATCGCTAGTATTGTCGATTAAAGATCTACAGTTAAAGTTTATGTAAATAATTTGTTGGGTATTCAAACATTATATTGTTACTGCATTCTATGAATATATATATATATATATAATATTATATTTTAAAATAGCTAATAATATAGTTTTGGGGTTGTAATTCGAGTTTTGTAAAAATTGTGGTTACTTATTTTAAAAATTATAGTGTATAATATATAATATTTATTAAGAATTTTTTTTTATAATTATTGAATTACCCCTTATAAATTAAACTAATTTCCACTTTTTGTTCTGGCTAATAAACTTACTTTGAGGCCTTTAACCCCTGGTGTACTGAAAATTTACCCCATATTACACCCTCCCTCCTTTCCTATCTAAATATTAGCATGTATAATACCCCATATTACCCATATATATTGTTTTACTTTCAGCCACTCTCCTTGGGACAGATTCCCGATAGTATAAAAAATTTACACTCCAAATTAACATTATCAATTTGCAAAACATACAGGAATGGACGACATACACAATCCGAGGATTAACGTGAAAAAGTGCAAGTCTGATTATGAGAATTTCGGTGAAAAGGAAAACGAAGATGACAGTACTTATATGGTTGATCGGATATCAGAGTTGCCTGATTTCATAATTCATCATATACTTTCTTTTCTGGATTCTCCAAGTCAAGTAACTAAAACAAGTGTCTTGTCAAAGAGGTGGTATCATAGCTTTTATTCATCATTCCCTGAATTATATTTCTCCGAACCTCTACTCTCAGTCTCGGCATCAGAAAAGAACAAATTCTTAAAGTATATAGAAAAGTGTTTATCAAGATATCATAGTAACGGATTCAGGATAAGGAAGTTTAGTCTTCGAATCAGGGTCGCGTACAATGATTCTCGTTTGGTTTCTTTGGTTTATAAGTGGATTGGATTTCTATTGCAGAACCAGATTGAAGATATACATATATCTTGTTATAGAGACAACAGAAACGAGGAAGTTTCTTTCATTTTACCACAAAATTTCTTCTCCACGAGTAAATTGCTCAAAATTGTGAGGTTAGATGGATGTGGTATTGAGTCCCCATTGTGCATGGATCAAATAGCATTCGGTTCTTTACAAGACTTATATCTTTCTGAAGTATTCTTCCGAGATGAGAATGTGATAAATTATATAATATCTAGTTGTCCGTTGCTCGAAAAAATCATTCTGAAGAATTTTGACGGATTGAAAAAACTACATTTGTATGGACTTGATAAGCTTAGGTGCATTGAATTGGCTACGCCAAGTAGTGAGCTTTCCGTCATTGATATCAAAGCTCTTAGCCTTCAATCGTTTAGTTACAGTGAGAATATATATAATAATACTACGCCTAGGATTGAAATGGGTGCTTGTAAGAATTTGAGGGATTTGAACTTGTCCAATATCGAACCTGATGGTTGGCAATTAGATGACTTTAGTACTCAATTCCCGCTTCTAGAAGGATTTACATTAGATCATTGTGATATCGAAGAAGTTCAGATTTCAAGTGAATGTTTGAAGAAATTTGGTTTAAGATATTGTTATGATTTAAGCAATGTTGTGATTGAGGCTTCTAATTTGCTATCATTTGAGTTTTTCTGCGCAGATGATTCTGATCTTCCTTTGATTACTTCAACAAATATGTTTGGAAAGTGGGAAGCTACTTTGAACTTTTATGGCAACCATACATTGGACATGTTTAGGTTGCTAGACTTGAAGGCATTCCTTTTGAAATCTGAGCACTTTACAGAAGTGACGCTCAATAACTTCAGTTTTGAGGCGGTAAGTTTTATCATCCATTAAATCATTCGAAAATTCCTTTCTTTATTTACCTTACGTTTATATCACTCTTTCCAGTCAGAAGTAGATATAGATGCAAATCGCAAAATTTTGTCATCCACAGAAGGATTTGAACTCGACCATTTAAAGTTACGAGTTTGTCAGATTTCACAAAATTATCGAGTTGCTCTTGAAAACCTGCTGTTGTGCTGCCACCCTAATGTGCTTTCACTTGAAGTTACCGAAACCCTAACAAACTCTCTTTATACAACAGAACTTATCGAGGTTAGCCAACTAACAATGCTCACACACTGTCTCTTCTATAAAATAATCTTCTTTAATTACTTTATTTTAGTATCTGATTGTTTCTATACCGAATATTGTTTTCTATAACTGTTTTCATGTGATTGTTTGACTCATTCACAGCACATATATGAGAAGCTAAGTCACGAAGGTCGTACTAGCTATGGTTGGTGTAGATGCTGGAATAAGAATGTGAAGAAGGTTGAAATTAAGTTATTTGATCCAAAGTCTGAGAAAAGGATACCTATTAAACTGGCGGCTCTATTGGGTAGTTTGCCAACTATTAAGAACCAAGAGATTCAGTTTTGGCTTAACTGGTAACATTTTTTCCATTTAGAGTTGGAGATTGAGTAGCTAAGAAATGTTTTGAAGGCGTCTTGTAATAAGATAGCAGAACGTATTATCCTAGATTTGTCTCATTTATAACGGGTTGGTTTTTTTTTTTTTTTTTTTTTTGTCAGATTACATAAGTTATGAATTATTACAATGATTAAGTGATTGCTTAAGCCATTCTATACTATCTTCTACACTAGTAGACGTCCAGTTTCCTATGCTGCCAGATTTCCGCACTAATTTTGCCGCCAGATCTGCAATTGTGTTATGTTCCCTTTTAAGGTGCTTAATTTTCCATCCAGGAAATTTTGCAATCCTTTGCCAAATAAATTCAATCATCGGCCGGATCGTCCAGTCAATTCCCGTTTTCCTATGTATACCTTGGACAATTTCAAGGTTGTCGGTGTAAAAGATGATACTCCTACAATCCAATTCTTCAGCCCCCTTCATAGCTTGCAGTAAAGCCCATACTTCACCCTCCTTTGCACTTCTGAAAGAACCACGTCTATGTTCGATTTTTACAATCCTTTTGTCTTTGTCGATTCCGATCGAGGCGATTCCTGCTATCTCATGTTTAGCCACAAAAGATGTATCGTTGTGCCAATACATATCTACTTGTTCCTCTTGATCTTCTGCCTTTTCCTTTATACACCCCTCAATTGATTGTCTTTCTCTTTGAATGATATGCTCCCCCATCTGTCCCTGATTTGTCTTGTATAACCTATCAATTAGTTTATTACAATTATTAATGATTTCAGAAATATCCCATTCCTTGGTTTCGTAAAAACCTTTCATCTTTGCTTTCCAAAGATTCCATAAAATAGTAATGATGTTACTAATCAGGACTTTTTTATCCCACCCATTATTCGTGTAACTTTTGATGATACCGATGAACCAGTCTTTGAAATTTTGATTATTCTCACGGTCAATCTTGATTTGTAATGTCGATTCCGCCCAAACAGCTTGGCTGAATGGACAGTCGATGAAAAAATGTTCCGTAGTATCCTCGGCTTCCTCGCACCATTCACAAGTTGAATCATTTACACATTTTCTTCTATTTAGATTTTTCTTTGTCGGTACCGCTTCATTAATTATTTTCCATACGAAATTCCGCATCCTTGTTGGTACATTAGATGACCAAATAATAGACCAAAGTGATGTATCACCCTCATGGGTTTTCTTTGTGGAGGCACTTCCTTCTTTGTTGATCTCTTCATTTACCAGAAAATGATATCCCGATTTAGTTAAAATGAGGACACATAAAAATTCATAGTCAACCAACCCGTTACGATTTAGTAACGGGTTGGTTGACTATGAATTTTTATGTGTCCTCATTTTATCTCCTCTATGGACAGATATTTCTACTCCTTTTTGTAACGTTCCGCTACTCTATTTCTAAGAATATTTATTTTCTGATCCAAAAAAAAGTACTTCATTTCACTACAAGAAAAAGGCTATTTAGTGACGTTTTTTTAGCGACGCGTCAAGATTGCGTCCCCAAAAAAATTATAATCAATGACGCAAATATAAAAGCGTCCTTATATACATGTACGGCGACATAATTTTTTAAGCGTCCCTATATACTCATTAATTGGGGACGCTATTAGATTAGCGTCGACATTTAATTTGTTATATCGACGCTTTTATTGCACGCGTCCCTAATTCTTTATTACCATGACGCAACAGAAGTGAGCGTCGATATTGACACACTAAATAGGGACGCTACTAGTTAAGCGTCGACATTTAGTTTGTTATAATGACGTTTTTATTAAACGCGTCCCTAATTCTACACACTAAATAGGGACGCTACTAGTTAAGCGTCGACATTTAGTTTGTTATAATGACGTTTTTATTAAACGCGTCCCTAATTCTACCCAAAGGGAGACGCTTCTAAATTTGCGTAGGCAATACTAATATTAGGGCAATAAAGTAATACAAAAAGAATAGATATTTTTTTTACAAAATTGGTTTGAAATAGTTTTATTTTCAATAAATTAGAGAATAAAGCAAAAAAAAACATTATTCATCTATTATTTGGTTTTTAATTATATATTTATAATAACGTAACTAATATATTAATATTATAACATATTATTTTTGTTATTTTCATTTTTATTTAGTTTAAATATTAATTTTTATTTAATATAGGGTCAATGACCCAAAAAATCAAAATAATATTATACTTGCCCCAAAGAATCATCCATTAACTTACTATTATAAGATTACATGTTTACCCGTCAAAGACGATTCCCGTCAAGGACGATTCCCATCAAGGACGATTCCCGTCAAGGACGATTCCCGTCAAGGACGATTCCCGTCAAGAACGATTCCCGTCAAGGACGATTCCCATCAAGGACAAAATTTAGTTAATGATGTTATTGGGAAGAAATTTTGTCATTGATGTTATTGGGCTGAAAATAATATTATTTTGATTTTTTGGGTCATTTTCCCTTTAATATATATAGTTATACCATTTATATTATTTAGTGTTTAAAGTTATTTTTTGATTTATTAAATTTGATAATTAAAATAAAATTATATATTAAATTATAAATATAATTTATTTCATATTATAAATGCAATACTTAATTTATATTTTAAATAATGAAAAAAGAGACCTTTATTCAATACCTTTCACAAAAATAATAAAATATTATAAACTTTTCAAATAAATCATATAAAATAAATGCGTCCAAAAAAACATATAAAATAAATTATATTATAAGATAAAAACGTTGAAAATTTTCACAAGCGAAAAAGAAAGTAAAACCTGAAACCCATCTCTTCACACTTCGCATTGGAAAAAAATAGAAATAGAAACTCTTCACACCAAGCCCTCTCCTGCAAAATAAAAGCACCGCCACTGGCGGAGCATTCCTCACCATCATCAACCCGGTTGAAGAACCCAAATTAAGATAAGTAATTGAATTATTTTAACCTAATATCATCAATTTTACAATTACAGTGGGGGTGCTTATTATATTTCTATACAATTTTTATTCGATTTGCATTTTTTATCTGTTTTGCAGTAAATCTCCACTTTGCACAACTGCTGATGGTCTTTCACACTCATCCAACGATTAAAGAAAAATTCTCTTACGCCCAGCCCACATCCAGCCCGCTTTCCTGCGCAGCCTTCTCACGGGCCATCATCAACACTACTGGCGCTACAATCAAAATAAACACTAAAAAATCCAAATCAAGGTAAAGAATCAATTTTTACCACTGAAATTCTGAATTTTACAAAAAAAAATTGATTTAATTTCAACCTAATCTCATCGCTTTTATAATTTTTCAGAATTTCAGATTTAAAATTATGTTTAATTACTCTCGTGTATATTATTTTTATGTTTAAATTCGGTCATTAGAAGCTTTATCCGGGGCCGTGTGAGTTTTGTGGATCCCATGATTCTCCGTGACTGATAAAGTATGCAATTTGCTCTTATAAATTTTTTGATTTTTTTGCAGTAAATATCCATTTGGTGCAATTGAGGAGTTGGACTTATAGATAAATATCATTTGTTTATCTATTTAATTAAAGCATGTAGTGTTTAGCTTATATGTCAAAGAGTTTTTATATTATTTGATGATAAAAACTATCTTATAAAAAGCTCCAGTTTGCACAAAGTTAGCTTTAATCATCTTATGAAAGTCTGCTTGTTCAGTGACAAATATGCACTATTTTATAGAAAATCGGTTTATATATGTTTTTCTCATGAGGTGCAAATTGATCTCAACTTTCCAGGCAACTTTGGAGCCTAGATAGGCCGAGGTATTATGTGTCAACATTTCCTTTTTTGTTTCATTGGGAGCAATTTTCGCTTCAATTTCTCACATTGTCCATGACATTCAATATGCAGGGTCCAGGATGTGATTGAAGATATCAAGACAGGTAGTTAGGTTCCTGGTAAGAATTAAGTTTACTTTCATCTTACTATATAAATCTTATTAATCACTTAGTCTGCAGTTTTCAACTCTTTTCATCTCTTTTCAGGTTACACATCAGAAGCCTAAAATGAGTTTCAATGAAATAATGAATGAATTATTTTTAGTTATCTCAAGTATGAGAGTTATATGACAAAGGATTCCAAGTTTAAAGTCACGGCGATAGTTGCAAGAAATGCTTTGGGTTTCTTGGTTCAGGCTTTGTGGGTTCCAAGTGATTGTAACCCTTTGTCTACAAATCTTTTGTAATCTGTTCCGGCTTGACTTATTGATCAAGTAGAGATCGTGTCACAAGGGTGATATCTATAATTTCATTATGAACCTTTTGTAGTATGGAATTATTAGCATATTAGTATTAAATAAGAAAATCAAATCAGGATTTCGATATATAAATATTATTAGTCATAATTGGGGACGCTAAGTGTATATGTATTGGTATTTATTTCAAGTAATTGGGGACGCTAAGTGTATATGCGTTGTTATTTATTTTATATAATTAGCGACGCTACGTGTATATGCGTCGACATTTATTCCACCTAATTGTCGACGCTATGTGATAAAGCGTCTGCAAATCCCTTAGGACATTTGCCGACGCTATTTGAAAAAGGGAACGCTTTGTTATATGCGTCCCCTATAACTGTCTGGAACAGGGACGCGTTACTAAATGCGTCGGCATATAAAAAGCGACGTTTGCATAGCCGACGCGTCATTTTGCGTCCGCGTTATCTATGGCGACGCGCCGATAGCGTTGTCGAAGGTCAAAAATAGCGTCCTCAATTCCTCATTTTCTTGTAGTGTTTTTTGTCGAAAGAGTAAAGATATAGTAACAGCACGAAAAGCAAAAAGGCTCTTATGTTTAGATGCTCTCTTTTAGCAGGAAATGTTATAATACCAGTTGTTGAAAATATGACCGAAAATACCCATTCTAAAAGCTTAAATTTGGCTGAATACCCTACTGATTACCCGCTGAACCTCCGGTGAATTTTTTTCTTAAAAATGTCTGACTTTTTCTGTTATTCTTTGTTTATCAACAAAAATTGTTTTATTAAGCTCAACAATTTAAAAACATCTCAAAAAACCTCAAGACTAATCTACTTTAATCCAAAACAAATAAACAACTTTATCCAATCTTTAAATACTTTTTATAACTTCCAATCAAAAGATATTTTACTTCTATTGCCTTTAATTTTGAACTTCTTTTTGTTAGCAGACTTAATATACACAAATTAAAGTATTTTTTTGCATGATTTGATTTTATTTCTCCCTTTATCTTTATATATATACGCATTCCTATTATTTCAAATAAAATATATATAGATAGTAAACTGTGAGTAAAAATGGAAGTCGCTAGTTTTCTAAACAAAAGAAATGGTTCTTCGATTCTAGTTGTTCAAATCATATGACATCAAATTCTAATTTGGTTAGTACTGCAAACACTTTACCACATACTCTCCCTATTTATACTGTTGATGGTACACCTATGTCAATAAGTCATATTGGGTCAATTTCTACTTCTAGTACTTCATTTTCCAATGTTTATCTTGTTCCTAAACTTTCATTTAATCTTATTTTTGTGGGTCAACTATGTGACGTTGGTCTAAACCTCACTTGCTCTAGTTCTAGTTGTAGTGTGCAGGATCCTAAAACTGAACAGACTCTTGGGAGAGGCCGTAAAGTATGACGACTTTTTGAGCTTGTCAACCTCCATCCCCCATCTCATACCGCTACTCCAGTTATTCGACCAATCCCATCATCAGTCTCATCACCTGTTCAACTTTGCCACTCTAGATTGGGGAACGCTTCATTAGGTAAACTTCAACCATTAGTCTCAAAAGGGTCACTAGGTCAGGTCCCCATTGAAAAGATCAACTGTATATCGTCTCAACTCGGTAAACAACCATCCTTATCCTTTAGTAAGAGTGAGTCCACATCATTAGCACGCTTTGACTTAATCTCCTCAGATATTTGGGGACTCTCTCCCACACCGACCATGGGGGGATCTCGTTACTTTGTTATATTTTTTGATGACTACTCTAGATTCATATGGATATACCTTATGAAAAACCGGTTAGATCTCTTTCAAATCTATTCAGAACTCACTGCCATGATTTACACTCAATTTTCACATCGTATTGAGATTCTCCATACAGATAATGCCATGGAGTATAAGTCGTCTAACTTTACCTCTCTTCTTTGTCAACATGGCACTGTTTCACATCAATCTTACCCATACACATCTCAACAGAATGGACGTGCTGAGCGTAAACACCGACACATCCTTGACATTACTCGCACATTTCTCATTTCTGCCTCATGCCCGCAATGTTTTTGGGGAGAAGCTGCCCTCACAGTTGTGCATGTCATAAATCGTTTACCCTCTCTCATTATTGATAATCTTACCCCATATGAACGTCTACATGGTAATCCACCCATATATGACCTCTTTCGCGTCTTTGGTTGTGCTTGTTTTCTCATGGTTCCTCCTCATGAGCGTACTAAACTTGAACCTCGAGCTCGTCTATTTTGTTTTATAGGTTATTGGATTGAACACAAAGGTTATAGGTGTTGGGATCCACTCTCAAAATATTTGTGTATATCACGTCATGTGATTTTCTGGGAAAATAAAATGTTTTCATCCCTATCATCATTCTCCCTTCCTCATGCTCCATCTTTACGTTTATTCATAGACCCGACCGTGGATATTTTCCCTAGTGATGATAATGAAGCAAGTTCAAATTCAGACACAATATCTCCCACATCTCCTGTCACAGTGCTCCATAGGTCCTCCGTTGGTATGGCCCATCCCAATTCATCTACTCCAGTTGAAGATTTTGTACCAGATTTCGAGTCTCCAAATCACCTACCTCCTCGAGTAAGAAAACTTCCCGCATATTTTTGTGATTATCATTGTTCTTCTACTATTTTATCTCTGCATGAGCCACAAAGTTACCGTGAAGCTAGTTCTAACAGAAAGCTATGGCAGAAGAATTGTGTGCATTAGAAGAAAAACATACATGGAATTTGGTTGATCTTCCTCCAGGAAAACATGTTATGGGATGCAAATGGGTTTAAAGATCAAAGCACGGTCTGATAGTTCAATCCAGTGATATAAAGCTCGTCTTGTTGCAAAAGGGGTTACTCAAGAATACGTCATCGACTATGAAGAAACATTTGCCCCAGTTGCTCGCCTCACATCTGTTCGTAGCCTAGTTGTTGTTGCCGCTGTCCTCAAATGAAAATTATGCCAAATGGATGTTAAGAATGCCTTTCTTAATGGTGATCTTAAAAAATAAGTGTTTATGAAGCCTCCTCCAGGTTATCTTCATCCTCCTCATAAGGTGTGTAAACTTCGTCGTGCTCTATGTGGTCTTAAACAAGGCCCCCGTGCCTGGTTCTCTAAATTTAATTCTGTCATTGGTGATTTTGGATTTATCTCAAGCAAGCATGACACTGCTCTTTTTATTCGTCGCTCTTCCGCTGATATGATCTTGTTGTTATTGCATGTATATGATATGGTTATCACATGTGATGATTCAAAGGGTATTTTTTATCTCAATAAATTTCTTGGTCAACACTTTGAGATGAAGGATCTTGGTATTCTAAATTATTTCCTTGGCATTGAGGTTTCTTTCGGTTCAGATGGTTATTATCTCTCAGGCTAAGTACTCATCAGATCTTATTGCTCGTGCTGGACTCACTGATAGTAAGACATCGCCTACTCATGTTGATCCTACTTTACGTCTTACACCAATGGATGGTACTCCCCTTGAGAATCCATCTTTATATCATCAATTGGTTGGTAGTCTTATATATCTCACAATCACTCGGCCTGATCTTGCTTATGTTGTCTACTTGGTTAGCCAGTTTATGTCTGCTCCTCACTCCACTCATTATGCAATCGTCCCCCGTCTTTTGCGCTATGTGAAGAGAACTTTATTTCACAGTTTATTTTTTTCTACGAGCGCTTCACTCGTTTTACATGGTTATTTGGATGCAGACTGGGCTGGTGATCCCACTGATCGGCGTTCAACAACTAGGTACTGCTTTCAGTTAGGCGATCTCCTCTCATGGCGAAGTAAAAAGCAAACAGTTGTAGCCCGTTCTAGTACCGAAGCTGAATATCGTGCACTTGGTGACACTACTCAGGAGGTGATATGGCTTCGCTGGCTCCTTTCAGATATGGGTGCTCCTCAAGCTACTTGCACGATTCTTCATTGTGATGATCAAAGTGCTACCCAAATTGCACATAACGATGTTTTCCATGAGCGTCCTCGTCATACTGAGTGTGATTTTTATTTCATTCGTCAACTTGTTGCTCAAGGTACAACAAGACTTCAGTACACACCTCCCGCTGACCAACTAGCTGATATCTTCACCAAAGCTCATCCTCCAGGTCGTCTTATGGATTTGATTTCCAAACTCAAGCTAGTGTCATTCCCACCACCTTGAGTTTAAGGGGGTGTTAGATTATATATGTAAGAATATATTAGGTTTATTATTTACCTTAGTTAGAGATATTATTTACCTTAGTTAGAGAGATTATTTACCATAGTCATTTAGACTGCTTGCTCTCCAAGCTTAGTCCTAGTATAAAAATTGTTATGTAGTTCACTTTAATATCATCGATTCATTCAATACAAAATATAGTCTTTCATATTCTTTTCTCTAATTCTCGACATGATAAAAAAAAGTACTTCATTTTTTGTCAAAAGATTAAAGATATATTAACAGCACATAAAGCAAAAAGGCTATTCTGTTCAAATGCTCTCTTTTAGCAGGAAATGTCATAATTCCGGTTGTTGAAAATATGACTGAAAACACCAATTCTAAAAGCCAAAATTTGGCTGAATACCCTACTGATTACCCGTTGAAGCTCCAACGAATTTTTTCCTTACAAATGTCTGAATTTTTTGTTATTTTACCAAGACACTATTTGAATTTTGCAGTTTTTGTAACTGCAATTATTTTGTTTCTGTCAAGAACCCAAGCCATATGTTTTGCTTAAATTTGATAACCTACTGTTCTATTTCAAATACAAGGCATCAAATTTTTGGTTGTGTCTTATCCACAGCTAAGAGCTCCGACCGTCCGCTACCCTTTACAGTGATGAACTTCTTATTTATAGTCATGAACCTTTTATTACTTTGATAATTATTAATCTTTTTGTTTCAAATATTATGATGTATACAGGAAAAAAATCTAAATTTATTTATGAAACAATGATGCTCATCGATATTACTTGTTGCGTAGTTGCAACCACATGATGTTCAACTGGATAGTCAACTGCGTCACTCCCGAACTTGCAAACAACGTCCTTTTTTCTATTGATGCATTCACCGTTTGGACAAATTTGAAACAACGGTTTTCTAAAAATAACGCTCCACACATATACACATTGTGACGTTCTATATGCTCTCGTCAACAACAAAAATTGTCTATTGCTGCTCATTGCAATAAATTTAAAACACTTTGAGACGGGTTAGCAAATATTTTATCCGTTGCCCATTTGCTCATATGGGTAAAGTTAAAAACTCAATGCTCGCGGAGAAAACGATCATGTTCTTTAGTTTTTAATGGGTCTTAACTACTCATATCAAGTAATTAATGTAATATTATGCTCAATAAACCACTTCCCTCTATGAATAACATGTACAACCTAGTTCTTCAGGAGGAGAAATAAAGTTTAGTCGCGGTGTTTATATCGTCACCATTAAAACCTACTGCACTCCAACTTTTCAATTTGACCAATTCTGTTGTATCCACTTCCAACGAATCGATACCTGCTATCTCGTATGCTTCCCACGAGCCACAATGAAACAACAATATTAGTTGCAATAATGGCTATAGCACAACCTCATGTGATTATTGTCGCAACCTTGGTTCAAATTGTCATAGTCACACAAGTGCAACATGTTAGAAATCAATGATATCCTTCTGGGCATCACCTCTACCAAGGAAACACTCGTTCTGCTTCTAATAATGTTACAAATGGACTTCTATCAATCACACTAGAGCAGCATAAACAAATATTTGGTTTTCTCAACGAAGGTAATATGACATCTTAATAGAACTATACAAGTATATCGCTTACATTTTATGTTTTCCAAATGCAAATTCTTCCTCCCAAATTTTATCATCAAAACTGGTACTAATGACCGTATGGTGCGTTCTGAAAAACAATTCATCCATTCTGAACCTACTATGAATCCTCATATTAGATTGCTTAATGGTTTTAAAGCTCATATCAACATCACTTGTGACCTTCGTTTACTAAAAATCTGTATTGCAAAATGTACTTTACAGTCCGTCCGTTAATGTTAATCTCCTCGTCGGAAAATAAAATCTATAAATTGTTGTGTAACATTTTACCCACCTTCTGCATCTTTAAGGACCTTAAAACGAATAAAATGACTAAATTTGGCAAGTTTGAAGGTGGACTCTACATCGACCAACCCCTCTACCATCCACAACTGCACCAATTTGTCTCCATGCATCACTTTGGCATCAGCGATTGGGTCAACCATTAGTTAGTCACCTTAAATTAGTTTCTTCCATTTGTGTTCGATGTTTTAGTCGACGAGTCTTCAGTTTGTAGGTCTTGCACCTTGGCTAGACAGACTCGACTTTCTTTTTCAAATAGCACTTTCTACATTTTATATTATTGAATTGATTGGGGAACTCGGTCATTTCCTTCTTTATTAGGTCCAGATTATTTTTTGACTATTGTAGAGGATTTTTCTCGTGCTACACAGATATACCTTATGAGAAATAAATTTGAAGCATGTTCCTTTCTTGATATTTTTTTTGTAAATGGTTAAAACTCAGTTTTCTGGCTCAATCAAAGATTTTCATAGCGATAATGGAAAATAATTTTTCTATAATGGATTTACACAATTCTTAGCATATTTTGGCACCATACGACACTAGATTATTCCCTAAACACAATAAAAACATGGATTCTTTAAGCTTAAACACCACATCTTATTGAGATCGCTCGAGCATTAAGTTTTCCAAGATTCTTATCGTGTTGAATTTTTAGGGTGGGTGTGTCCTCGCTGCAACTTATTTAATTAATCGCATTCCTACACCATTACTTGTTAGAAATCTTCTTTAGAAAAATTATACCGGAAAATCCCCAACATATCCTGTGTATGTGGCTTTAGTTGCTTGTGTTATGCCATTGATCGTCTTTATAAAAAATAATTTGATGCTCGTATGTAGCAGACCATTTTTATTGGTTACCCTGCAAGTCAGAAGGGTTATTGCCTTTACAATCGTTTTACTAAGAAACTTTTTTACTGTTGCGATGTTATCTTCGATGATCGTATATTTCCTCTAGCTTTCATCTTCATCTCTATTGTTTATTGGGTGATTCCCACCACTATATTTGATCCATTTTATGTGTTTTTTACATTTCCAACCACTTATACAACACCCACCATAAAACTGTAGTTATCGTTTCAAAGTTAACCAAAGATCCCTCGCAAACTAATGCACCACAACCATTATTGTACACCACATTACCACTCATAAACACACCTAATTCACCACCATATCCATCAACAATTTCTAACCCACACCTAAAAAAAATAACAGACCACATCAGCATGTTCCAACTTTTTTTGGATACATAAAACGTGTTACCAACCCCTATCAAACATGACACACATCTAACACTTACAAAATAACCTCTTGCTCTCTTTGTCGACTATGATTACCCGACTATCAAGCTACCCACCCCATATTCGTCTTTTTTATAGGTCGCATCCAAAGATACACGCCATATGTTGTCTAAATTTTTCTCATATAGGATTTTTTTTCAAATTCCCATCACACTTTTCTTGCTAATATTTCTTCAAACATAGATCCATCCTTTTTTAGTGAAGTAGTTAGGACCTTCGTTGGTGTAAATAAATAGATGTTGAACTTGCGAAGCTCAATAACGATGGCACGTAGTATCTCATTCAATTACCTCCTAGTAAACGTCTAATTGGTTTTAAGTGGGTGTTTGAAATTAAATATAAAACAAATTCGTAAAAAGAATGTTATAAAGAAAGGCCGGTTGTTAAAGGGTTTACTCAATTAGAAGGCATCGACTATCATGAAACCCTTACTCTCATCGCCAAGCTCACAAAAGTTTGTTGTTTGCTGTATATTGATCCTACTAAAAATGGTTTCTTATTTTGTTTTCAAATGAATTTCAATATTTCTTTCCTGAATGGGGATCTTGATAGGGAAGTGAAGATGTCAATCCCTCCTGGATTTGGAAAATAGGGGGAGAATTTGGAGTTTCATTTGCACAAGTCTCTCTACATATTGAAACAAGCTTCCCCGAATTAGTTTGCAAAGTATCCTCCTCATAATGATACAAGTTATACCTCATCACGACCATATTATTCATTGTTCACCAAACTCCAAGGCAAATCTATCACAAGTACTCATCAATGTAGATAATATCCTCATTGGAGGTAACTATGTCAATGCCATATATGATTAAAATAAAAATTTACAAGAAAATTTTCACATAAAGGATCTTTGAACACTGAAATATATTTTTGGGATTGAAGTTTGTTGTTCACGAGAAGGTATATATCTCAATCTAATAAGCTCTTGATATCTTGAAAGATGCCACACAAATAGGTGCAAATTCATGTTATTTTCCAATTGAGTGGTAATTGAAATTATCAAGCGAAGAGGGAATTTTTATAATAATCCCTCAATTTATAGAATTGTTGGGGAGATTGGTATATTTACTATTATGAGGCCCAGTATTAGATACTCAGTACAACATCTCATCCATTTCACGCATGAACTAAGAAAGGAACATTAGATGTTGCAAATATTGCGTTAAGATATGTAAAGAGCACACCCAACAAGAAAACCTTTTGTTAGTAATAGTTCCCTAGAATTGAAGGCGTTTTGTGATTTAGATTGGGCAAGATTTCCAACCAAACGAATATCAAGCACTGGATTTTGTATCATTCTTGGCGATTCTATTATATCATGGAAATGATTATCTGCAAAGCAGAATATAGAGCCATGACTAAAACAAGTTGTGAAGTACATGGTTGATGTATATACTACATGATTTTGGCGTAGCTCATCCAAAACCATTTATTTTATTTTGTGACAACAAAATTAATTATACAAATAGTTTTAAATATGATATTTAATGAAAGAAAAAAAAATATTGAGTTGTATTCTTATTTAATTTGAGACAAATTTCAAGTTAGATTGATTACGACTTTGCACGTGCCGCCTAATTTATGTTACTATTGAACTCGTCTCCATGTTCATAGCTCTACATAGGTGATTAAACGAAACGAAAATTGTCTCGTGATCCCTACTTTTACCCAATATCAGTATGATCCTCCAGGTAAATGTCGAGGAGAGATTTGTCCCTTGAATTATTTAGAGGTTTCATGCGTAAATAACCATAATCTTAACTTGACGTTGATGACTACATATGGTTAATTATAGAATTGGGAATGCTTATCCTTCCATATATTAATGGCTTATATGGTCCTTGAATGAATAATGGGATATATTGCTAATTCGAGGAATTCTAAAATCCATCTCGATTTGCTCTTACGTATGAAGGATGTGTCGCAAAGAAAATAGATATCCTTATCCAGTTGTTGTTGATATCTGATGATAAAGTTGTTTTGTTGCATATTACCTTGATTGTTATCTCCCATCTAGTTTACTTCAAATAGAACGACCATCAGTTAGGGACAAAAAAATGTCAGCCTACCTCCCTTACCAACCAACTGTCGAATTTAATATTGGAGAAGTTGAAAAGATGGATATTTTTTCAGTTTTTCAGAAAGAAAAAAGATTTGAAAAAGGTACAACTTGATGAGACCCAAAACTCTATCAACCAAATGATGATGAAATTAGATGGAAATTCATAAAACTCAATAAACAACCTTGGCCATCTAAGAAAAAATATTTTTTTCAACCCAATAAAACCCACATCCAAATTTCCATAAATACCAACTACTTATTCGATTTGGATCAAATGAGAATTTGACCAAAACAAAAACTTTTTTAATGAATTATTGACGCTTGTTGAGCAGGAAAAATGGATGTTTTGTGAAAAAAATCAGAGAACTCAGAGTTAGCCGCGTGAAAAGGGGAAAATACAATAATTTTCTCAAATTCTAAGGCTTGTAGGGTGAAGTCAGAAAGTGTTGGCCTAACGTCCTTTTAATCTTGTTTTAATATTTGCCAAATCGTGTTTTATTTACCCCCGAAATAGTGCCTTATACTTGCCCTAACTTAACACTATTTCTCCTTGTGTTTTAACTTAATTTTTCAAGGAAATTGATTTGGTGGGCCGGCATACCGCCCAAATGACCGGTATACCGCCGGGAAAGAGCCGTTGCCTAACGGTCACAAGCCACGTGGATTTTCCCGTTGACTAGAAGACAAGCATCACCGGTATACCGCCCGATTCACCGGTATACCGCCCAGAGGTCAGAAATGCCTATAAAAGGGAGCTTTATCACATTCAAGAAACTACCTCTTACCAATCCAATTCTAATCATTCTTACACATCAATAAGAGGTCTCAAGCTAACATAGAATCAATCCAAGCTTGATCAATCTACTCATTCAAGGAGTAAATCAAAAGGAGCTTAAAAGTTATTATCTACTCAAGAGGAGTTTTACATGCTTATAGTTATATCTACTCTTTAGGAGATTATCTAGCAAAGTAGTTTCACCCCTTTAAACACTTTGTATCTATCCTCTTAAGTCTAGGTCTTGTAATAGATAGATTAAGAGAGAACTCAAGTATAGGGAGTATACTTGGTGTCCTTGTGTTATGATTACACAAGAGTTTCCTTCGTGGTTTCGAAGAGGTTGTCCTTCGTGTTATCGAAGAGGTTGTAAGGGTTATTGTGTTCTCGACCCGGTTAAGAGAGACACGGGAGCTTAGTGAAAAGCTTGAAATCCTAAGGAGGCTTCCTTAGGTAGTGGATGTAGGGAAACCGAACCACTATACATCGTTGTGTACTTTCTATCCCTACTCTATTTACTTTCCGCACCTTATATATTTGATTACTTGCTAGTATAAATATCGAAATAATGTTTATCTAGTTAATCAACCTATTGCCATCTAGAGTAGTAAAAGAATAGAAACTCGGTTTACTTGTTAAACTTATATATCGAACCTTTAACTTATCCTTTGCATGATCCCTTAAGTGTTTGATATATTAGTTGACTTAGAAGTTTTCTCTTAAACTCATAATTGTCCAAAAGATTTTTAATTAGGCATTAATCTTATTAGTAATCCTATTAACCCCCCTCTAGGACTTTCAATTGGTATCAGAGCCTAACTCTACGTGAATAGCTTAATCGTTAGTAGAGTAAACGATATGGAATTTAATCTTTTGGAAAAGTCGTCTTCTACCCGACCTCCACTTTTTGTAGGAACTTACTATTTTGCTTGGAGAACAAAAATGGAGGAATTTATCAAAGCCGAAGATCCCGATCAATGGAGAATCGTTATGGAAGGTCCATTCGTTCCATATAAAGAGGAGTTAAATGAAGCGGGAGTTCTTAAGCTAAATCAAGAAGAAATAGATTATGATGAACTCACCGATGAGGATAATGCTAAGCTTACTCAAAATGCAAAACCGATGTACACTCTAATTTGTGGAATATCCGAAGAGATTTTCTCACAAATATTAGATTGTAATTCCGCAAAAGAGCTTTGGGATCGTTTGGAGTTTCTATATGGAATTGTCAAGAATGACGAAGAAAAAGAAAGCTTAATCCATGATGAATCTCATGACAATCTTAACCCAAACCATGAGGTAGCAATCTATCCTAACTCTTTGTCTCCTCTATATAATTATGATGATATTAGGCATATTTCATCCCTTTTAAAAATTCTTGATTATCAAATCCACTTGAATAACCTTTTGTTGAAAAAGGCTAAAGTTGAGCAAAAGAATTGTTTTAATTGTTATATCACTTTAGATGACGTTTTGAGAAATACTAAAAACCCTTGTTTCGAAAATATTTTCTCTTCCAATAAAAGTCAACATTCTATGAAGAAAAATATAGAAGGTTTTGAAAAAGTGGATGAAGCATTTTCACTTGCTCTTAAAACTTTAGAAAATCATCCCTATTTAAATGTCACTCCATTTGATGAAAATGATCTTTTTAAAGAAAAACTATTTTTGAGTGAAAAGTTGTTTTTACAAAATAATGAGAAAAATTCGTGTTCAAAACCTTCTCGTGATATTTCTATTCGCAAAAGAAGTACTTGTAATTATTGTGGTAAACCCGGCCATCATGTTTCTACGTGTCATTACCACAAACAACTTGAATACGGGTCTTTGATACCCTCGTGGGAAAAACCGACATGGATTGTGAAAAATACTTATCGTGTTTCCGGATCCATTTCACCTTGGATACCATAGTAATATTTTATTGTAGGTGTTGAGCGTCAAGAAATTGAAATGATATACAAAAAGACGCTCAAATCTCGTAAAAGAAAAATCCGGTGAATTCTTTCCTTCTTTTCTTTTTTAGTTTGTGTTTTATTATGTGGTTATTTGTTTTATCCTCTATGTGCTATTATCTTTTAAGCTTTACCCTTTTATCATGCTTGACATTGCTTAGTTTTTTCTTTGGGTCTTTTTGTACTTTTTAGAAAGTATAGGTTTCTTAGGAAATTATCTGTTTTTATGTTCTAGCCCTTTTTACTTGCTTGTTTTCAAAAATAAAAGGTGCCCCAATTATATTTTTACGTTATCTAACTATTGGGGAGGTTTCGGGCTAATTTCGAGCACATTTTTATCCCTATTTTCGAGAGTTGAGCGGCATACCGGGCTTTCCGCCGGCATACCGGCGGGCTTGAACAGAATCCTTCTTTTACTGGACCGGCATACCGGTAAATCCAGCGGCATACCGGTCGGGGTTTTTCTGCAGTTACGAAATCGATTTAAAGGCTTTCTAATACCCTTTTCTCTTCATTCTTAAAACCCTAACTACCTCTCTTTCACGATTCTCTCTGCAAATCCGTCATTATCCATCTTCTTCATCCATTAATCTTCTCTAAAACCCATATCCTTCAAGTATCTTCATCATCCTTTGCTATGGGTCCAAGGAAAGAAGCCTCTTCATCCTCTACAAGAAAGAAGACCGGAAGCTCCTCTAATCCTCCTCCACCTTCAAAGCCTTTCGATATTCAACCGGGTAGAAAGGTTGAATCTTCCGCTTTCCCCTCCGGTAATAGCTTCTTTACTCATCTTGATTCACAAGGTTTTGTTCCTTTCCTTTCAATTGAAACAAATATTGCTACTAGTTTTTGTCAAGAATTCTACACAAACTTCCAATATAATTGTGATAGGAACTTCATTTCGTCTAAAATCAATGGGAAAATTGTTAAAATTGATGAAACCCTTCTTAGCTCCGTTTTTAATCTCAAAACTTCGGGTTT
This sequence comes from Nemophila menziesii, assembly GCA_029959085.1. Taxonomy (NCBI): domain Eukaryota; kingdom Viridiplantae; phylum Streptophyta; class Magnoliopsida; order Boraginales; family Hydrophyllaceae; genus Nemophila; species Nemophila menziesii. Next base: position 21,869,135 of record JARWIR010000021.1, read on the forward strand.
TAGCTCTTTTTGGAATATTAATTGGGGTGTTCTTGATGTTACTATTATCCCTCTTGTTGAAGCCTTTATGGAATCCCATTTAGTTAATCCGGCCTCAATTAATTCCGAGTCTAAACATTGGAGGTCATATGATTTCACACCCGATTTTCAAATTGCTTACAAAATTGTTCTAAATGGTTTATTTTGCAAAAACAAACACGATGCTACTATATCTCCTTATGAAGCTTATATTCTTTATCGTATTTATCACAATGAGCCTATCAATTTTCCCGCTATCATGATCAAGATGATGAATCATGCTTTTCTTAACACCAATAGTGTCCCCTATGGTTTAGCTCTTTCAACTATCTTCAATCACCTTGGCTTTAATCTCGAAAATTCTCTTTCAAAAAGCTTCAACTCAAATTGGGTCATAAATTACAAAGCCGTTAGGAAAATGAAGTTTGTGATTTACAATGATGAATATATTCCGGAAAATCATGTCAATAACTTTGGGGATCGAGATACTATCTCTAATATCCTTTCATCTTCTTCGCGTGTCACGGTTCCACCTATCCCGGCCTCTCCTATCCATATTGAGCCTACTCATAACCAACCCATACATGAGGATTCCTCTAATATCTCTCGGATTGAAGCTACACTTAACCGTTTTATCAATTTTGTGGAAAGAAAATTTGAGGTGTTTGAAGGAAAATTGGAGAATCTTGCTCGAGATGTTTCATGCATTATGGATGATGTGTCACATGCCCGCCGCCGTTCTAGAAGCCGCTCTCCTCGGGATAATCGTTAATTGTTGGGTGCTTTTTATTTTATCCTATTTGGTTTTTAGTTGATTTTGTTTTATCTTATTTCGTGCCTTGAATGCTTTTGGGTCCGTGTTTTGGACATTTAGGATTTTATTGCTACTTGGTTTAATTTGGATATTTGGTTTAGTATGCTATCTTTTTACTTTGGATAATTGTTGTTTTGGATGTTTTTATTAGTTGTTTAAATTATGTATTTCGGATATCATCTATTGCGATATTGTTGCTTGCATTTCATTTGCTATTCCCGTAAGTTAAGCTACTTATTACTCGTCACTAATCTTGCTTATCTTTTATAGGAAATCTTGCAAGATTAATCCTCCTTGTTGGATAAATGCTCTTTCATATTATCTCTTAGTGTATTGTGATATTGTGTTAAAAAATTGCTTTTTATAGCCCCTACATTTTTTAAAATGGCACAAAGGTCCCTTGGTGATATTTTATTTTTGACCTCACATTTCCTTTAAAAAAAATGATGGTCAAAATTCCTTTCTTTAAAATTTGAAAAATGGTACTTATGTTTCTCAACATTTAAACTTTTACAACTAAGTCCCTCAAAATTTTGAAAAATTACGCTTTCACCCCTAAGAGACTTTTCTTCTAAAATTATTCACTAATTCTTTTTGTTGTTGACAAAGGGGGAGAAAGATCAAAGATACAAACTTAAATATTTTATAAACCATAAAGTATCTTTGAACACAATTTTGCATTGTTATTATGCCTTGTGTAAGGGGGAGTTTTTAAATGATTTGTTTCGCGAAACCTTTTTATAAAAATACCTTATGCATAGAGTAAGGGGGAGTTACTCCATTTACCAATCGATAACTCATTTAAAGGTTTTCATTTGTTAAAAACTCTTTATTGGCAAACTTGTGTTTTCGATTTGTCAAACATCAAAAAGGGGGAGATTGTTGGCCTAACGTCCTTTTAATCTTGTTTTAATATTTGCCAAATCGTGTTTTATTTACCCCCGAAATAGTGCCTTATACTTGCCCTAACTTAACACTATTTCTCCTTGTGTTTTAACTTAATTTTTCAAGGAAATTGATTTGGTGGGCCGGCATACCGCCCAAATGACCGGTATACCGCCGGGAAAGAGCCGTTGCCTAACGGTCACAAGCCACGTGGATTTTCCCGTTGACTAGAAGACAAGCATCACCGGTATACCGCCCGATTCACCGGTATACCGCCCAGAGGTCAGAAATGCCTATAAAAGGGAGCTTTATCACATTCAAGAAACTACCTCTTACCAATCCAATTCTAATCATTCTTACACATCAATAAGAGGTCTCAAGCTAACATAGAATCAATCCAAGCTTGATCAATCAACTTGTCATATCTACTCATTCAAGGAGTAAATCAAAAGGAGCTTAAAAGTTATTATCTACTCAAGAGGAGTTTTACATGCTTATAGTTATATCTACTCTTTAGGAGATTATCTAGCAAAGTAGTTTCACCCCTTTAAACACTATGTATCTATCCTCTTAAGTCTAGGTCTTGTAATAGATAGATTAAGAGAGAACTCAAGTATAGGGAGTATACTTGGTGTCCTTGTGTTGTGATTACACAAGAGTTTCCTTCGTGGTTTCGAAGATGTTGTCCTTCGTGTTATCGAAGAGGTTGTAAGGGTTATTGTGTTCTCGACCCGGTTAAGAGAGACACGGGAGCTTAGTGAAAATCTTGAAATCCTAAGGAGGCTTCCTTAGGTAGTGGATGTAGGGAAACCGAACCACTATACATCGTTGTGTACTTTCTATCCCTACTCTATATACTTTCCGCACCTTATATGTTTGATTACTTGCTAGTATAAATATCAAAATAATGTTTATCTAGTTAATCAACCTATTGCCATCTAGAGTAGTAAAAGAATAGAAACTCGGTTTACTTGTTAAACTTATATATCGAACCTTTAACTTGTCCTTTGCATGATCTCTTAAGTGTTTGATATATTAGTTGACTTAGAAGTTTTCTCTTAAACTCATAATTGTCCAAAAGATTTTTAATTAGGCATTAATCTTATTAGTAATCCTATTCACCCCCCCTCTAGGACTTTCAGAAAGTAATAAGGTTGGTAAAGTGTAGGCATGTAAGCATAATATAGAAATGGGGGGACATCAACCACTAATTATGATTATCTTTTGAGGGTGAATCTTAGATTTTTGGAATTGACCAAACTGGGTCCTAAATCCCCTTGTGACTCATCCACCCCTCCCCCTCCCCCGCCAACAATTTATCTAAACTTTCTAAATCAGTCCATATAAAAATTATTGAATATGTCCCCCCCCCCCTTTATTGGAACCTCTATTGGATTACTCTTTCTACCCAACTATAATGTATATATAATAGATATTAAATCAGGTGATGAATTCATATACTTTAAAATTACTGGTGATGTAGGAAGACCTTTATTTAGTACCTATATTTACATATCTTTATATCATAATAAAAAAGATGAAATCCTACAAAATATCTAAGAACCATACACATAACCTCAATAAGTCATGGAACATTATCGTGGATTGTAATAGGATCTTTAATTCTAGCAAAAAAATAGGAGAAAATGAAATAATCATGATAGATGTTTACTATTTTAACAATTTCCTAAACCTTAAAGACCTTAGTGAGTCAGTGGCCAATGATGCAAATTCACCTGATCAAATAGATGATTTGGAAAACATGATTAAACCACTATCGTATGATGTATGTTGGAAATACTTGATCATAAAACTGGAAATACTCAATGTCATATAATGTATGTTGATACTTGGGTTGCAGCCTTTCCATCGATGGGATCAAACCACTCCCTTAATGTCCTCCATTTCAACTAGGATAATACCTTTAACTGAAAATGCTTCATCTTTGAGAAAATTGGAATAATAGCATTGAAACTACAGAAGTTATCCACGGTAGTTTGAATCAAAACTCAATCATCATGTGACATGGTATCCTCGAATTTTGAAAGAAACTTGATCACATTACTGGTGCCTTAACTATCTGGGAAAAAATGGCATACAAAGAAAAGAGAAAAAAGTTTAAACTAATAGGAAAAATTGAAAGAATTTTAAACTCTGATACACGTGATTGGGAGGAATACAACTATTTATCAAACCAAATTGAGGAATATTTGCAAACAGGTGAAATATATTGGGCGTCGAAATCTAGAATCCAATGGTTGAACTATAGAGATAAAGATACGACTTATTTCCACCTTGCCACTAAGGCAAGAAGGGAAAAATAAGATACTAAGAGTCCAACTTCGAAATTTTGACTAGATAGATGGTGGTGGTTAGGGTGTGATAAAATAACGATGTAAAATTAAGAGAATTAAATACCCTAGCCCACTACAATAAACTCACCGCAAGTGTAAGGGTCGTTTGCAAGTAATGTATAAGTAAAACAGATATCGATCTCAAGGACTACGAAAGTTAGCTATGACTAATGAAAATATAAAGTGTAATAAAAGAAGTTAGAAGAATAATACGCTAAAAGACTTTAAATTATTTGTTTATTTTTCAAGACTCCTATAATTAACTAATTAAACTAAAAATAGGAAAATAAATAAGAGAAGTTAGATAGTATGAGAGTTTAGTTCGAGAAATAGCAAGTAATCCCCACTAGCCTTGTTTTATAATTATTACCTTAGAGAGAATTGTGTGATATCCAATAGCCATGAGTCCATATTCCTCCTAACTCCCTTCCGGGTGGACTTAGGAGGCAACCTAACAATTACCAGGGGACCATGCACAATGATCGGCGGTTAATCTCAAACCCTAGTAACTATCTAGTTAGGCAAGCCCGTCAAGATGACTACCGCACACTAGAAGTTTATGTGGTGTTTCAATAGTTTAACACCCCTTCTGGGTGACCATCCAACTACTATGGTAAACCTATACGTTGTACACCGCAAGAACTATAGACTATATATCAAAGTACATAAAAACAGAGTTATCACTACTAATTTCAACTAAATGTAAAAGGACATCCCAAATTAAATTATATATAAAACAAGTCTAGGGTTCATACCCATATGCTAATCCCAAGCTAAATATATTTAGTTAATACTAGAGAAAGAAAGAAATTAAATTACACAGGGGAAGGATTGGAATGGCATGAACAGCTTCCAACTCCTTCTCTTCTTGCCACTTGATCCTAGTGATTTCTTTGTGTAATTAGGACTGAGCAAGGATCCAAGGATGATTTATTCTAAGGTAGGAACCTATATATAGGCATTTGATCAAAATATGGAGTAGTCCCCAAGTTAAGGAATCATAATCTTACCAAAATGTGTATTCCTAAATTGTAGACCATTGCAGATTGATTTGGTCGTATCTCCTTTTTTTACTTATCAAAATTTAATGTACAACCTATCAAAACGAACGCAATTCAAAAATCTATCTGACTCTATAAAGGCTCCTTCAAATTCATGACCTATTTTCTGTAGCTTTCTAATTAGTGAATGGTTTTCCAGCATGCCAAATTCTTTACTTTCCAAATCTATCCAAATTTTTTCCTTTTTAATCGTGACTGAGGGGCTTTCTTTGCTTTTCTTTGCTTCTTATCATTATCAAAAGATGTAATAGCTTCCAATACCTAAGTGCTACACAAATTACGTGCAAAAGCTCATAAAATAGCAAAACACCTAAAACTAGACAAGAAAGTGCAAACTATGAATAAATGGAGAAAATCCCAAAATTAAGTACAATATACCCCTAAAATGATGTCTCGTAACTAGTTTATAATATCAAATAAATGGAGACATCAAGACCCGTAACTCAAAGTTGTGTCAGCCCGACACAATAAAGATAAGAACAATAGGGTAGTCAACAATAAATATAGGAGAAGAAGAAGAATATAAAACAATAAATAATCCAAGAGAAAAAAATCTAAAAAGTCACATGTAGTAATATCAAAGAAATAATGCACATACATGCTTAATATACACACAATCAACCATCCATAAATTCAAGTCCAGATTAGCTTTGCAATGCCAGAAGGAGAGGTTTTCACTTAGTTCGTGTTTGGCGGCTATAGAGTGGTCATAGGTCCTTATATAGTATCCAATGTTCCACCTTACTACGCCCTAATTGTTCCATTTTCCCTCAACCCAGTAGTCAAAATCCTAAGGTCTTTACGGTTATAACGTTGGCTTAGGGATCGTATACTATATATTTGGATAATGAAAAGTGAGCTTTCCGCTCTCTCCTCACATCCCATCAACGAATTTCCCTAGAGCTTGAGTATCCCAATAACATAGCATCCCTAATACCCCAATAAAACCTTTTAATGATGATTACATAACAATTTTCACTTTGTCGGTCCAAATCTTTGCAACCTACTTAATATTTTTTATAATTTGGTGTTTATGACTCCCTTTTTTAGGTGAGATGTCATACCACTTTTCATATTTCTTTTATTTTCAACTTTTATTACTTTTTACCCCCGCAAATGGTTACTAATAAACACATCATCGTTAATACTATCACAATTACAATCAACTTTTCCCAATCGCAATGTTCCCAATGATGAAACCCACCACCCTAAACTCAAGCTCTAAAATGACTTGTCTCAGGTTTTGCGATTAGAGTGCAGGGCATATGAGTAAGTCATATATCTAAGGGGTATGTCTTGTAATATGGCTAATAAAAGGCTTTAGAAAGGCCAAGAGGGGGCTAAGATGGGTAATAATATATTCAAATAAGTAAAAGAAAGATAAATCTAACAAAGGCATTTACCGTGCCACCAAGGTAAATCAATAGATAGTCGTCTGGAGCGGGAAGGTCTCACACTAGGAGAGAATCCATATCAACAAACTCAATGAAAGTAGGTTGTTGTGCCGAAGATACCACATGCAATCCATGAAACCCTTATGCAAGCCCCCTCTCCACAAACTTTCACATCACTTAAGCATATCTTTATTCAATGTCGTCAAAGCCTTTTACTCTTCAATAACTCTCAATTTTGTCTACGCTAACTCCTGGAATAGATTCGAAATCTTATCTTAGGGTCTCGATGATTCAGGTTGAGCTTTTTCACAACTTTAATTAGAAGCTTGGGAAAACTGTACTTAGGATACCCTCAGTATATGCTGAGTTGATTGTAGTTTGTCAGCAAAATTCTAAGCCTCAAATTTCCACCATTGATTAACTGGTGTTAAGTACAAATTTAATTTATACAAATCTTGCATAAGATCAATGGTATGGATAGCCTCTTGCATCAAGATCCCAACCTTACCACCGATCAAACTGATTGCACTAGAAAAACGGCAGAATGAGACTAAGGGGTAGGAGAAGCATGAGAAACGCTCGCCAACAGGTTAAAAACACTCAAATAAGTTACTGGAATTGGTACCTTTGGGTTCGTAACATCCTAATAAAATTCCAGCCTCGGTGCACCGGTCACCACTTCCGACACTTTTGGGTTGCCATTGACAAGCACCTTCTTAAGGAATCGATGACCCGAGGAGCTCAAACTTCTCTGTATATTTTTGTTACGGATGGAGGAAGACAAGGTCATCTAGGAAGAGATGTCATTCGAGCGGGTCGTTTCCATTATGGGATTCTTAGCCAACTCACTTGCAAACTTCCCGGGGTAATCATTCCCTCCATAAGAAATTCAAAAGGAAAAATAAATCAATTAAATGAAAGAAACAGAATACCTCAAGACCAAGAAAGTAATAACCATCACCTGAAATAAGAAGAATCCAATCGAGGAAGACGTGGTTGAAAGCCAAAAATTCCGTTAAAACACGTCAAAACTCTTTGCACATAAGAAAGTAGAATAAGGGAATAAGGAAGACTTTATATAGGCACTAAAAATCTCTTTGACTTCCCCGAGTGGGGTGAATTTTCTTTTTTTTCATCAATCATCGTGCAACACGTGTATAAGTGTTATCAATTGAGCTATGACACAACACCTGTCAAGACTAGGATAATGTCAAAGGTGGGTATGCACTATACTCGAGGATACATATCCTCAGTTGAAGAAACTAAGGTCCTTTGGATGATAAGTGTAAGATTATCAGTCGAGGGCTACTATCATTATAAAAAAGAGTATAACAGTATTAGTCAAATAAACAAAGGAAGAACAAATTGCCGATCAAACCTGGACAAAAGGTTCCCTTAGAGAGAGTACCCTCGACCTTCCATGGATCACAATGGGATTCCACGAGAAATAATCTAAAAATTACCTTAAATAAACATACACGCCCTTGAGGTTAATTGATCTTTGAGTAAGAAAGGAAAAAGAAATCAAAAGAAGTAAAAAGTACAGAAAAGCAGAGTAATGAAGAAATGTGTATATAGTAATTGCTTAAAAATAGTACAAGTTACATCTTGGCCAAAAAGAGGCTCTTGAACACTGTTACAAATAAGCCTAAAATAAGCTAGAAATGAAAAAAGATCCATCAGCTGCTAGAAAGTGGATCTCAGTCACAAGCGGCTATTTTTGGCATAACACCACTTCTATATTTGGAGGAGAGAGCAACAAGATAGTCAACGAGAAATATTGCTGCTAATTAATGTCTAAGCTCATTGATGTCTCCAATTTTTTGATAAATAAATCCCATTGTGAGACATCATTTTAGGTACATTAGGTACTTAATTTAGGGAGTTTTCCCTATTATTTCCAATAAATTACCTTGTTTTGGAGTCCATTACTTTTAGAGCATTTTAGGTGTAATTTGTGTGTTAAATGTGAAGCTTTTAGTTACAAGGACGATAGATTCCAAGACTTGGAAAAGAAGTTGAGAAGAGAAGATCCAAAACAAAATCAAGAGTTAAAGTGCAAAAAAAAACTATTTTCGGAAAGTGTAAAAGCTTCCAAAAGTTTTCGGCCAGATTTAGAACATGTAGTATTTTCAATGCTGAATAAATAGACAGAGATTTTGAAGAAGCACTTTTATATAAAGAAAGTTCTTTGAATTGTGGTCGTATTGACACTAGTTTCGAGTGATTTGGAGCTGTAACGAAGGAGTTATGATTTTTACAAACTCTATGGGTCAACCAGTCTACTTTCTAAGTAAAATGAGTTTGAGTTGGGTCAGGACTCTAAAACCTAACCCATGGAAACCCTCAAACTTTTTTACCTATTAATATCAGTTCCTAGCATTAGGAATTCATCCCTTGGCTGCCAGAGCTCAATATTTATCAATAATATATCATAGAAGCGATCGGGAGAATCTAGAGAAGGAAGAATCAAGACCTGGAGTTTCGCCGCGTCAATTCTACACCTCCCCATCTCTATACTTAGTGTAATTAGCGTTAGAATATTTCGTCTTTAATTTATTTTACGCTGTTTATCCTTGGTTTTTATTATTCACAATTATTTCACTTTTGCTTAGGCTTGTAAAAATATGAACTATTGATTATTGATTTTCGATTTAATTAAATTTGGGATTATATTATTTAATTGAATTGGTTTTTAATTAAATTTTATTGACTATATTTTTGTGATAAAACTACCGATATCGTAGCTAAATAGTGGGTAGCTCGAGTAATTAGACTATCACCCAAGAAGGGCGTATATAGCATATAGGAATCTAGTGTGCGGTAGTGAGCCGGGAAGTGTTGCCTAGCTAGATAGTCAATATAATTAGACCCAATCACATTTGAAAATATTGTAGGGTCACATGGGAGGGGTCTCTAGTATCGTAGGATAGCGTGTTATTCACCCAAAGGGGTTAGAAAGATAATTGAATCCCGACTGATGAAAAATTACCATTTACCCTTATTCCTAGAAACCATTAAATTTATAGGATAGGTTCATACTCGCATCTCCTTAGATTTTATCTTAATTGCATAATTATTTATTTTAATTCATTAAAAACAAAAATCTTTACTTGATGATGTCTCCCTATTTGTGATACATTAATGTAGGTTGGACTCATAATTTTAGGTGTAATTGATTAATTAGTTAGGGATCTTTACCCGTTATTTGATAATTTCTTAATTCTTGTCTTAATTTGATGATTTATTACTTTTAGAGCATATTTGGTTTAATTTGTGTGTTAATGTGAAGCTCTTAAGGTTTATGGAATATGTTTAGATGGCAAATAAATTCTAAGAAGTTAAGGAAAGAAGATATGGAAGGAATCAAGAGATAAAAGGAAGTAGAGTTGAGTTAGGAAAGGAAAAGATTTCAAATAAATCTGAAAATTCTACAGCTACGTCCACTAAAGTAAAAATAACTTCAAATTGGCTATGATTATGGATGATATTTTAACAAGTTAGATAGATTTTTCTGATTCGGTCGTTTTGATATAAATTGGGTAAAAATCGGCCCAATAATGAAGGTGATATGACCAAAACAACGAGCAGTTTTTATCATGTCCTATACTTTAGGAAACGAAATTGAGTTGGACTTGGACTCAAATTACTTGCTTCAATTCCAAGATTTCGACCTATGGTCATCTAAACACCTATAAATACAACCTCTTATCATTGTAAACATGTCCTTGCCTAGTCCATGCTTAATTATTAGTCCTTAGTCTCAAGAAACATCATCAAGAGTCGCAAGTTGACAGTATTTATCTTTATTTTAGTTTATTTTTTGTTAGCATGAACTAATTTTCCAATAGCTTGGTTTTTGCATATGTATAATCTTTGAATTCTATTTTCTTTTTTGTCTAAGTTTGTTTGGGAAAAACCTTTTTAAGTCGATTGAGCTTCTTAACCTTTATATTTATTTTATGTGCTTTGATTGATTGACCGTAGTTCTTGTTAGTGCGCGAGTATAGACTACCTCATTAATAGTAGTTGGATGGTCACCCAGAAAGGGTGTCTAATTGTTGAAACACCACATAAACGTCTAATGTGCTGTAGCGATCCAGAAGGGCTTGCCTAACTAGATAGTCATTATGGTCTGAGATTTAACCACCGATCATTGCGCAGGGTCCCCTTACCCAAGTCCCCTGATAATTGTTAGGTCGCCACCTAAGTCCACCCAGAAGAGGGTTGGGAGGAATATAGAATCCTGGCCACTTACTTTAAGATCTTTAATCACCCTTATAACTAGTAAAAGAAATAGAAGGATAAGTGCATAGAAGTAAAACTAAGCTATATTTCTCATCTTATTCTTACATCTTTAATTTTATCGCATTCGTCTTTATGTAATCATTATTATCCACATATTTACATTTATTGTCTTTAAATCCTTTAACTAATTCTTACTACGCTTTATTCTAATCCATCCGTATAACACACTAAGTCCCTGAGAACTAATCTAATTTATCATTAAAATTTGCATACGACCTGTGATACTTGTAGTGAGTAACGTGTTCGGTTAGGGTGCTAGTTCTTATCTTTTATATCATTATTTTGTCACACCCCAACTGATACCACTTGCTTATCTTTTCAATCAAAAATATTTAAATCCATCTAGGATATTATTGAACGCGAGTTGAAATAACTACTTAAATCACTGAAAACAAACTCTATTTTACTTACTTGTTACTTGTAACGATCCATACACTTGTGTAGAGTTGAGCGTGGTTTCTGATGTGTGTGCGCTCCTTACATCGTTATTTTATCACACACCGGGTCCACCAAGTTTTTGGTGCCACTGCCGGGGATTTAAAGTTGTTTTATTTTGTGTTTAATTTAGTGTACTAATTTTATCTGTTTCCAGTTTTATCGCTTGTTTTACTTAGTATCTTTTCAGATTCTTTAGGTATGGCAAATTTTCTTACGCAAATAAATATAAATGATGAGTATAGTTGTTCGAGTTGTGGGTTAGCTGGAAATCGTTGGGAGGAGTGTCCAGTTCGACCAAGACTTCAGAATTCATATCAAGAAAGTCTGAGCTATTAAGTTTAAGCTCTACCACAACACGCGTATGGTTAGTTACAAAACTCCCTTGATGAACTATGACATACCATGAAATCTTTCATGGAAATGACGCAAGGGAGCGCGAAAGCTGATGAAGGCAGGTTCAACAATTTGGAAGACTCCCTTATTTGTTTTATCAAGTCTTTGCTAGATAATATGATAAAGAGTGACGCGAAAAGCGATGCTATTATATCATTAATGCAAAGTATGCAATAACAACATCAATCCATGGAGCAACAATTGACACAACTCACTGAAATGATTGAGTAATTATAACAAGAACCATCTATGCAAATTGGCCAGGGTACAAATACTTATGATAAGGCCATTCAAGACCGTGATTCTGATGTTCAGTTCAAGGAGTTTGAAGAATTTAGTATTCAAGATGAGAAGGAAGTGGTATATCCACAAGTTACACCTAGTGAATTGAAAATTCCAACGATAGAATAACTGACCACGCTAAGATTAGATGAGATATTTGTTGATAATAAAGTTGAAGATGAAGTTGAACCAAGTAAGGTTGAGATTCAAGCTATAGAGGAACCAGCCAATCTGAGACTATTGGAATCAAATGTTGAGATCTTGGTTAGAAAATAGATAGAAGAAGTAGATGCTAGGGTGGATTCGACACCTAGTACTCTATTGATATCACCACCCAATCCTATGAAGACGAATTATTCAAAAGGTGATATCTATAAAGCATCTGTAAAGGCATTTATTGAAGATGAAACTTACACCCAAGTTCTTGAAATTGTTGAAAAGGGACTCACACCGCACCAAATATGCATGGAAGCATCTTAAAAACGAGCAAGAGTGCGAGTGTAGATCGGGGTAAAAAACGTGGCCCTCATAACAAAAGGAAAGTCCGAAAAATTCCATGTTTCACATAAGAAGCTTGAGGAGGAGTCACTTGAGTTACCCAATATTTCGATAGTGACCCAGGAGGTCAAAGAGAAGGTCCAACATGAGCCTGTGAAGAAGAGAGCTAAGAATGAATTTGGGGTCGGCAACGAAGTCACTTGGAAGGTCTCCAAATAAGAAAATAGGCCACAGGGTTAAAAAATGCATGCATGGTACCATTCATCGTTACATGAGTGGTGATGGCAAAATTGCTAGGGATACGACTCACGAAAGTTCAAAAGCTTAGTATAGTCAATGTTCATAGCCTCACCCGCTGCTGGGAAAGCTACATACTCAAGGGATAATGGAGGTAATACGTCAAACTTAAACGCTGTTAAACAAAAGTGCTTCTTGGGAGACAACCCATGTTTTAAATGCTTTGGTAGTTGGATTTTTTGTAGTTTATATTATTTAAGTTTGTATGTGTTTCTTTAGTATATATTGCAGTAATGGGGAAGTTCTAGTTGATTTTGATGTGTAGGTAATGCAAGAGATGAGTTTAGGGTGAGATTTATGAAGAAATTCATGCGCCCAGCTGTTCACAATAGTATGCCGGGCCTACGTGGGTATTACCATCTCGAAACCGTAATGACGTTATGGAAAATCATAGTTTTGGCCGAGGATTTAGCGTTATGCCGCTCATACGACCGGCATGCCGGTCCGCAGGAGTCGTCAAGATTCGTGAATATCATATAGTTGTATTTGAAAGACCATAACTTTTGCATATGAGTTCGAAATTCAGGGATTCAGGAGGTCACAAAAAGCTTAGAACTTCATCTATAACTTTAATTCAGGATACTTTTCCTAATAATGGATGAATCAAGGTGAAATTAACCTTGAGCAAAGTTGTGGCAAGCTCGATCGAGTGGTATACCGACCTTATGAGCGATATATCGACCTCATACAGTGTCGATAATTCACGAAGGGGTCATGACGGGATCAAGTCAGTATGGTCAATATTATTTGAATGGAATACCGACCCCATGGGCGGCATGCGGGTGCACAAGAAGGGTCATGATGGTAGTGACCACGGTTCAAGGTCCAATTGTTGAAGAATGCAAGTGGCATACCGGCCCAACGGATGGCATGTCGGTCCACGAACCGTGTCGAAAAAGGCTATTCTCCGACAACGGCGCCAAAAACTTGTCACCCTCCTTTTTGCGTTGATTTATATTACACACTTGGGGAAAAACACATATGTAGACAGAGGGTGGGCCGAAAAGATTGTTAGGTCATATATTATTTTGTTCTTTGGAACATTTGAAAAGCGAAGATGAAGGCGTACTACGAGACATGCGAGGTTCATGTCGATGTAAGAGCGGCAGATATAGCGATGCCAGAGAATTTAGGGTCTAACTGGGAAGCGGGGTCCTTTTCTGTGCCGGAGGGATATTCTGGTAACCCTGCTTCAACTATTCCACCTCAAGTGGACGTCTCATTTCTATGCAAGGCGTCGCTCCAGGAGGGATGGGAGCATACCAAAATCGGCATCGTTGAAGTGCATAAGTCTAGCTAGAAAATTTTGACTTACTCAGTCACTTATTTGTGCACTTATGTGCTCGAAGTGAGGCTCAGGAAGTTGTCTGTGCAACGGAATTGTGCGAGCAGTTTGTTCTTTTTTTTAGCAAAACTGTTTGATCAAGAATGAGATTTTTTTCAAACAAATTTGAGATTATTCAGTTTACAGCGTTCGTCGGAATCTAATTGGTTGGTTCAGCCTTTGCTGTAGAAGATCGGGGAGTTAGCTAATAGGTACATGTATGTGTCGTTTTACCATATTTCACGGGTCTTCAACAACAAGGCAGACACCATTGTTAGGGCCTCCATACGGGACACACAAGTAGAGATATCGTTTTTCGGCCTCAGATATAGTTTCGTTCGTTTATGTGTTAATTGACTCAGAATAGACTAAAAAAGAATCGACGGTTTCGTTCACCAATAATAAAGAATACTTTACCAAAGGTTTTTATTCAATTTACCAAAGGGTTTTATTTTGACTAAGAAAGACTCTCTCTCTCTTCTCTCTCTAGTTTCAGGCCTCTTCTTTTCTTCTCACTAGGGTTACGCTTTTCTTCTCGTCAATTAACTTAGGATCGTGGCTCATCGGCATCACCGAACAACCATAACTCAACCCTAACCTAACCAAGTGGTGCAAGCGAAGATGGGAATATCAACCGATGGTATTGGAAAATGGGGAAAAAGGAAACAGACGCTGAGCTTCGGGAAAACCAACCAAACATCGGAAATCTCAAGATCGGGGCAAAGGAGAAGCAGTAAACAAAATCTCGTGTTAATCAAGGCTAATGATGAAAGGTATTACAATATTTCTTTACTAATCTATCGTTACCCAAGATTTACTTACAGATCGGCAGAAATCAACCACTCGCGAAAAGTTTTTCCTTTTTTTAATCTGTTTTTAGTGTTTCGATGGAGTGAGCGTGTAATAGAAAGTTATATAAAGCTTAAGAAGAAGATTAAGAGTCGCTATAGAGTCTCCTATTACTCTAGGCTGAATAAGGTTCATTCTCAGACATTAAAAATAGGAATAAATCCCTTTAACATACCCTTATCAGAACTAATCATTACTATAGACATTTATGAGGGTGGTTATAGGGCAGTAATAGATGTAATCAAGAAGCGTGATAAGTTGTATTTTCCCAAACCATCAAGATTACCAAGGGTTAGCGTATTACAGAAGAGATTCATCAAGTATAAGGTACTGTCCACCTATTTAAGCAAGATGGAAGGTAATGTTTTATTACTCACTCACTTTTCCCTCGCTACTTTCAGTTCTTCCTTTCAATCTGTTCCATTTACTCCTTGCATAATTCTATTTTTGGTTTCAAAAAAAGTTGTTTCACATTTACGTAACACTATTAACCTTTCTTGTTTGTGCTGTTTAACCATGGCAACAAGAGATAATCACGCACTTCCTATAATACAACTGAATGACCACAAAGCACGAAAATTGGGGGTTATCGACATAGGTATGAAGACCAGACTAGTGGAGAGTATGAAAGAAGAGAAAGCCATTATTCTTAAAATAGTGGGTGAAACTACTGTTTATGCTGTCCAAATCAGGAAATTTATTGAAGATAAGTGGGGTATCCAGGGGCACTTCAGATTATCAGATATCAAAGAAAATGTTTTCAGGCTTGAAGTGTTCAATGAGAAGGAATTCAATAGAGTATGGGAAATGCGTCCTAGTATCTACTCCAAGATGCACATAAGCATGACGATATGGCCATTGAAGATGGAGTTCAAAGACATATCAACTGACTACTCATCAATTTGGGTGCAAATTAGGGGTCTAGCTTTCAAGCAAAATAATCTCACAACAGTTAGAGCTCTAGAGAAGTGCTTCATCAAAGTAGAAGCAGTGGACCTACCAGCAGCTACAAATATAGACATCAAAATACTTAGATTCAGAATCAGGTTTAATACCAAATTTCCACTTCCCCCAGGAACTTATCTTTATCAAGAAGAAGGCGCGGCATGGGTAGTGTTTCAATATGAAAACACAGGACT
This sequence comes from Nemophila menziesii, assembly GCA_029959085.1. Taxonomy (NCBI): domain Eukaryota; kingdom Viridiplantae; phylum Streptophyta; class Magnoliopsida; order Boraginales; family Hydrophyllaceae; genus Nemophila; species Nemophila menziesii. Next base: position 21,885,189 of record JARWIR010000021.1, read on the forward strand.
TCTCTGCTTCAGATGTGGAAGGATAGGCCACCAGTATGGAGATTGCCCAATTAAAGTGATCAAACAAGAAGAAGATATTGATGAAAGAAGGAAAGTAACATGGAGCATAGATAATGTGGCAAAGTTTCCCCCTTTTAACCCTATATATGGTTTTCATATTAATGTTAATGGAGAATTTGTAAACTATATATATAATGATAGTAATGTAAGAAATGCAGGACTCTCTCATAGGAATCCTAATCCAACAAGAGGCATAATAATTAATGAAGGTGGCGGGAACAGTCTTAGCAAATTCAACTACACGAAGAAAGGAGTAGCTAATAAATACGCGTACAATAAGGAAATGGAAGAAGAGAATCAAAGGGAGGATAAAGAATGGGAAGCTTGGAATAGGCAAATGCATGACTTACGCAATGAACTTCACGAGTCAACACTCAAGATTGAAGCATTCAAAAAAACACATGGCATTAACGATGAAGGAGAAGATGGGAATGATGGAGATATAAGGGCGGTTATGTTAGCATTTGAAGAAGAGGTCAGGAAAATAAAAGGCAAACACGCAGTAACCATCAGCGAGAACTCAGAATCAAATGCTGAAATGTCTTCTAACTTTCAACATAAAATCAAAAGAAGAAGAGAAGGAAGGCCAGGACCATCAGATAGAGGAAATAAAAGTGGTAGCTCTAATATAGCTGGAAACTTCAAGAAACTTAGGGTGGTGGATGCTATTGAGAATTTAGTGAATAACAACAGGTATAGTGTGCTTGAGAACGTGAAAGAAAAAGAAATTGAAGGAGAATCTCTACATGAAGGAACCAATAATGATGGTGATGTCTCAAAAATGATAGACGAATATGATTCGCAATTTGAACCTGAAGAAGAAAAAGAAGGTAGCTATGAAAACAGTGAGAACTATTTTGAGAAAGATTATGAAGGTGGTGGTGAGGATCATGATATGAATTTCAACTATGCTGACGCTGTGGAAGAGGAGGAAGAGAATAACAAAGGGAAAGCTGGAGGCGGCTACTCCAAAAAAGCCGCAAAAGCAAAGTGACGACAATATTTTGGAATGTCCAGGGCATTCGAGCACCCTTGACATTCTCCAGGATCAGCTCGATGGTGAAACAGTTCAGGCCAGGGTTGGTTGCTTTTTGCGAAACAATGTTGAGAGAGACAGATTCTCAAGACATTGTTTCGAAGTTGGGTTTTGGTAACAAGTTTTGTGTGGACCCCACTGGATCAGCTTTTCATTCAGGGGGTTTCCTTATTTTGTGGCAGGATTTTGTTCGGCTTAGTGTAGTGTTTAGTTGTTCCTTTTATGTTATCGTTTGCATTAATGAAATTAGTTTTTCCTACTATATGATTTTCGTACATGCTCCCAATGATTTTTATCATAGAACACAAATTTGGAAAGAAATAACAAACTGGAGTAAAGATATAAAACTACCATGGACTATAGTCGGGGACTTTAATGAAATACTAAATGTGACTGAAAAATTGAGCAAAAACCCTCCTAATTTAGATCGTATTAATAATTTTAAGGAATTTACTTACCAAAATTCTCTTATTGAAATAAAGTCTAATGGATGTTTCTTTACATGGTCTAACAGATTAGAAGATGGGAAATTAGTTAAAACAAAAATCGATCGAGGGCTCGCTACTTACGAGTGGATGGAAAAATTCCCGCGCGCAGAAATTTTCGTGCCACCAGCTATAGGGTCGGATCACTCTCCTCTTGTCCTACATTATGATATTAATATGAAAATTGGGAAAAAGTACTTTAAATTCGAGACTAGGTGGTTAGAAGATAATAGTTGTAGAGAAATAGTTGATAATAGTTGGAGAATACCTAACATTAACCCCCCAATCACTAAATTCTTAAAGAAAAGGGAACATACTAAAGAAAACCTCATAAAATGGAGCTATAAAAATTTTAAAAACCATGATATAACAATAAAGAATCTTCAAAACAAACTCATTAGCCTCAATAACTCCAAATTAGATTTAACTAAGTGTGCGGAGGAAGAAAATAGAATTAAAGAACAAATAAAAATCGAATATAATAGAGAAGAGAAATATTGGAGTGACAGGGCCAGGGTTAACTGGCTAACTTTCGGGGACAAAAATACTAAATTTTTTCACTTAGCTACTTTACAAAGAAGAAAACTTAATAGAATAACTAGAATTAAGGATAACGAAGGAATATGGAAAGAAAATACTGATGAAATAAAAGAGAGTTTTCAAGATTACTATAAAAATCTATTTAAAGAAGAAACCTGCTCTACGGAAGATATGGATAGGGCTATAAAGTATATTCGACCAAAAGTTACAGAACAAATGAATGAAAACTTGACTAAAACACCAGACTTACAAGAAGTTGAAAAAGCGATTAATGAACTCTCTTCTTCCAAAGCTCCGGGCCCCGACGGCCTTAACGGTAAATTTTACAAAGAATTTTGGGATATTATTAAAGATGATGTTATGACTGTTATTATTGATTTTTTCAACAACAATTGCTCTTTAGGAAAGATTAATGATACACTAATCACCCTTATCCCAAAAGGGGAAACACAGGAAAACTTAGGAGATTTTAGACCCATATCTTGTGTTAACTTCATTTATAAAATTATTACGAAAATATTATCTAATAGACTTAGAGAAATTATGAATGTTATAGTTTCACAGACTCAAGCAGGTTTTATTAAAGGACGCGCAATCCAAGATAATATCATCATTGCTCAAGAAATTTCTTTCTTTATGGCAAAAAAAAGGAAAAACAAGAAACACTTAGCTGCCATAAAAATCGCTATGGCAAAAGCTTACGATCAGGTTAGATGGGACTTTCTATTTCTCGTATTAGAAAAATTGGGTTTTAATAGGAAATGGATAGATTGGATTAAAAACTGCGTAACTTCGGCCTCTTTTAATTTAAACCTTAACGGTGAGAGATTGGATAACTTTAAATCAGGGAGGGGCCTTAGACAAGGGGACCCACTATCCCCTTTTCTTTTCTCTATTCTTACAGAATCTCTCATTAGCATTATTGATCATGCCATTAATAAAGAATCGATAAAAGGAATCCAAATCAACCGGAACTGCCCCAGCATATCCCACCTGCTGTTCGCTGATGATTCGCTCTTCTTCTTAGATCTGGAACTTACAGATATTAATAGTTTCAAAGAATGTCTCGATATTTATTGCAACGGGTCAGGACAAAAAATTAATTTCAACAAATCAGCGATCCTCTTTAGTAAGGAAACTTCAGAAGATCTTAGAATAAAAACCTGTAACGAATTAAACTTTATAGAGACAAATGACCTTGGGTTTTACCTTGGTATACCACTCTGCCACAAGAGATCCAAAGTGGAGTCATTAGAATGGATAGCAAAGAAATTTTTTAAGAATACAGAGGGATGGAAAGCAAAATTATTATCAGAAGGAGGGAAAGAAGTGCTAATAAAAGCAGTTTTACAGGCTATTCCTAATTACTATATGTCAATTTTCTCTTTTCCTATTTCTTTTTGCAACAAATTAATTTCTGCTATTTCTAATTTCTGGTGGAATTCAGGAGAAAAGAACAGGATACATTGGCTTGCATGGGAAAAAGTTACAATAAGTAAACTGATTGGTGGCCTAGGTTTCAAAGACTTCAAAAATATGAATACGGTTCTCTTAGCAGCTCAGGCTTGGAGATTAATGAATGACACTGAAAACCTTGCGGCTAAGCTACTTAAAGGTATTTATTTCTATAAGTCCAACTTCATGACATGTAAAATTAAACAAAGCAGAACCTGGAGCTGGGCAAGTTTAATAGAAGGAAGGGATTTTTTAAAGAAATATGGAATAAAAAAGATTGGTAACGGTGAAAATACAAATATCTGGAACGAAAAATGGATTGACACAGAATGGGAAATCAACAAACCAGCGGGCATCACCATCAACAAAGTTAACGAATTAATGAAAACAGGTACTACGGAATGGGATCTCGATATCCTAAACAATGTCTTCCCAGAGCCTGTGATACCACTAATCAGAAGGATAAAAGATACGGATATAGAAACAAAAGATAAATTCATATGGCCCTTTTCAAAAGATGGTACATACGACACAAAAACTGGATATAAAGTTATCACACATGAAAAAGTCATCAACAAACCAACAACAGCAACCCAAAAATTAAAATATGACTCACCAATATGGAGGGCTATTTGGAGGTCAAACATACCAAGAAAAATCAAGATGTTCATTTGGCGCTTATGCAACAATGCTATACCAACGAGAACAAACCTATATATTAGGAAATGTGCAGACTCAAAAAATTGTATATGGTGTAATTACCCAGAAGAAACTATTGAACATCTTTTGCTAACCTGTACATTATGTAAAGATATTTGGGCGGGCTCTCCTCTTCAAATTAGAATCCCTGAGAATCTAGAGGACAAATTTGAAGATTGGTTCATAAAAATCATAAAAACGTTCGGCGAAGGAGGATGGGATGAGAATATAGTCAAAGATACCATTATGATAACCCTATGGAATATATGGAAAGGAAAAATGAAAGCAATACATGAAGGAACAGTGATGAATGGAACGGGAATTAATATAGCAACGGCAAAACTTATGCAGGATCTTCATGGAATTAACTGGAAGGAAACTAATCTCAAAAAAATGACGAATAAAGACACAGAAAAGGAAACTCCAAGCCAAGACCTTCAAGAAGCTGATATAAAAATCTACTGCGATACATCTTTTTCCAACAAATGGGAGCCAGCAGGAATTGCAATAGTAGGACTAGACAAACGGGAAAACAAATGTTTTGAACTTAGCGAAGATATAGAATGTAACACGATAGAAGAAGCGGAAGCATATGCGGTCCTTAAAGCAACCGAATTGGGGGGTGACCTTACGTGTAATAATAAGATCATCCTATCAGATAACCTTGAGGTTATTCAAGGTATTAAGCAAGTGTCAGCAGCTCGTTGGAATATCCAACCTATTCTGCGCAAAATTGTTCGCAAAGCTAGGGGAATTGGGCAGGTTTCCTTTTACCACATCAGTAGGAAGCTCAATGGAAAAGCGGACAAACTTGCAAAGGAAGCTAGGCACAGGGCAATGGCTAGACGTCTAGAGGCGTTTAGTATTTTTGATGCAGCAGCTAGACTAGGAAAATTAGGAATAGGTTAACTTTTCTTGTTTTGTTTTGGTGCCCTGGGCACCTTTTATTGTCCAAAAAAAAAAAAAAAGTCAAATATTTTCATTCGACCGAGAATGAATAAAATATAGTTTGGGTGAATCCATCACGGGGTTGACAAAAAAAGAATCCATCACGGGTACATGTGAGAGCATGCGCAATCTTACGATAACTATAGTACTCTCACAGGTAGCTTAACATTCCTCCGAGCAATAATTTTCTGTTGTAGCTGTAACTCTATAAATATAGACTATTAGATACATATATGTACGTTAACTGATCTCTATATAGATATATACGTATATATACGTACCTGAACTTATAAGTCTTTCACGTTTCATTACTCTATTAATCATTCCCCATTTCCTTCTACTCTCTCTCTCTCTCTCCCCGAAACCCTAGAAGAAAATTTCACCTAATCCTTCATCGATCCCTATATTTTCTCCCCCAAATCAAAACCCTATTTTCTAGTTCCTAATTTCGTTACAAAACCCTAGATTCATATTCAATCAACCCTAAATTTGGTTGAATTGGGCATGGGAAGGCTTAGCAATGAAACCTCAAAGCCGACGTCATCGTCAACGCCGGTTGTGACAACATCGACGTCTATAACAGAGACGGTGAACGGCTCACACGATTTCAAGATAACGGGGTATTCCTTATCAAAAGGGATAGGGATTGGTAAATACATAGCTTCAGATACGTTTATGGTTGGTGGTTATGCGTGGGCGATCTATTTTTACCCAGATGGGAAAAGCGTCGAGGATAATTCGAGTTACGTGTCTTTGTTCATCGCGCTTGCTAGTGAAGGTACGGATGTGAGAGCCCTTTTTGAGCTCACTTTAATGGATCAAAGTGGTAAAGCAAGGCACAAGGTGCATAGTCATTTTGGACGTGCTTTGGAGAGCGGCCCTTATACTCTTAAATACCGTGGAAGTATGTGGTACGTAACCTCCTTAATTCTCTCGAAATTAGAAATTATCCATTTTTGATCTGTCAATTCTTGTTTTAATAGCTATTTTGTGATCAAGGAAGGATCTTTTGATAACTGAAAGGTTGATACTATAATAAATACAAATGTTTTCATTTTGACATAACGAAGCTTTTTACTAACCCCATATATAAAATGATTGATTTTGCAGGGGATATAAAAGATTTTTCAAAAGAACAGCTTTAGAAACATCAGACTATTTAAAAGATGATTGTCTTCATGTTCATTGCTGTGTAGGTGTGGTTAAATCCCATACAGAAGGTCCAAAAATCTACTCTATACCAGTACCACCTTCAGATATAGGTCATCAATTTGGAAAGCTATTAGAAAATGGAAAAAAAACCGATGTAAATTTCCAAGTTAATGGAGATACATTTTCCGCTCACAAATTAATCCTTGCAGCTCGTTCACCTGTATTTCGAGCTCAACTTTTCGGTCCAATGAAAGATCATAATACACAATCTATTATAATAGAAGACATGGAATCACCTGTTTTCAAGGTAATACTATTTCTTCTTTCTTATTACAATATAACTTCATCATTATCATTGATTTGTTATTACACACACAGGCTCTTCTACATTTCATATATTGGGATACATTACCTGATATGGAAGAATTTACTGGACAAAACTCAAAATGGGCTTCAACATTAATGTCACAACATTTATTAGCAGCTTCAGATCGATACGCTTTAGATAGGCTTAGATTACTATGTGAAGCTAAACTATGTGAAGATGTAGCAGTTAATACAGTTGCTACAACATTAGCTTTAGCAGAACAACATCATTGTTTTCAACTAAAATCCGTTTGTCTTAAATTCGTCGCATCACCTGAAAATCTTAGAGGTAAGTAAAACTCATTTTAAATTTAACAAACCAATATAAAACAGTATTCTAACAATATATATATGTATATGTACAGCTGTAATGCAAACAGATGGATTTGAGTATTTGAAGGAAAGTTGTCCACCTGTACTAACGGAACTATTGGAATATGTGGCGAGGATTAGTGAGCATTCAGTGATTATTACAAAGCAATTGAATGATTGTATGTTAGATGGAGGTGATATACATGGAAGGCGTGTAAAACAAAGACATCATTAAAAAGTGATGATACTTAGGTACAATGAATGAATCTCTTTGTAGCTAAGAAAGAAAATACACGGTTTGTGTAGAGATAGAGAAGGAAAAACAAACAATTTTCTGAGTGGAGTTTTTAGTTTGATGAAAAGATGTATATGTACATTTGTTGTGCATGTGGCGCTATCATGGTGTGTGTGATCTATTATGTGTATGTTTTTTTTTCGTTTGTGAATTTGTAATCTTTGTATGATTATAAACATTCTAGATACGTTCTACTCTAATTTTTTAAACTTTGTTTACTTGCTTGATATTTAGTTGAATCTTTTTTTAATTACTTTGGTGCATGATGCACTATGCTTGACTATATAGTTTTGACTTTTAGGTTTATATCAATCATATGCAGAATTGCTTTACTGTGGTGAAACAATCAGAGAGATAAGGGATTCTTTGTTACAATTTTTTGTTATTGTTGCCAAATCAGCAGAAGTTTTTCATTTCATAAATGGTATAAAGCTAATAGCTATATAAAAATTAAAATTATATGTGTATATAACAGAAGGATTACGAAAAAGGTCTACATATCAACAAGATCACCCGGTTGATTTTATATTCCAAGGTCAAAAATAATTTCTACTTTGGATTATTGTTCGGTATTTTCTTCCCAATGTATCGTTTGTCAGTGTAGTGTATCCTGGACTGGGGGAGAGCGTGAATAGGGATAATAAGTCTCATTGTGGAATACATATTCAGTGGGATATTAACTCAAACATGATTCTAACTTGTGATGGATATAACTAGGCGAAGGTTATAGAAATATGTGCACTTGATTCATGTTTTCATGAAGATCGTTACGCTAGAGAAGGTTACAGAAATATTTCTCCCATGAATTGATTTTGGCCTTACTTGAGCAAGCCTTGTTTTCTTCAATGATTATTGCCATACTTGTGCTCTCCGACAAAGTTTAATGGAACATGACGTTGATCAAGAACCCCTTCAAAGTTAAGAATCTTCTCTACAGAATAGATGTTATCCAGAAACTCATCTGCCTGCAATCCTCCAACAAATTCAGGAACATCAACCTAAAAAACTCAACTTCTCATTTGTTGTCACCTAGAATTTGACTACGAGAAAACGAGTTATGACCATAATCTTTGTCCACGGTATTAGAATCATTACCTTGTTGTAACCTAAACCTTAACTTCACATTTGTTGTCATCTTGTAGAACTTGACTAGGAAAAAACGAGTAATGAGCATAATCTTTATCCATGGTATTAGAATCATAGCAAGAGTAGCAATAGCACATCTTATAGGCATCGTTTCCAAGATATCAATTTTTGAATACCGATTGATATAGAAACATGCATAGTGAGAAAAGAACACGAAATTGAAAGAATAGAGCTCAATACGTTTCTTTAAGAATTCATAAGGTGCATTCAAATGGCGAAACAAGGTCTTTAAATAATACAAAATGTAAAACCCTAATGGCCAAAAATACAAACCCCTAAAATAAAATATTAAAAACGATCTAAAAGTTACTTAAAGAAAACTCGAAACGTAAAACAGGTGATTTTGGATGAAGAACCCATTCATTGGCCCCGTGAGACCCAAAACACTCAAAAAGATATATATTATACATCGCATTACGAGAAAGTATGCGAAAACCCTCCCGAAAATTTCTAAAAACCTTCATAACGGATTTCCAAACTTTTGGATAATGCAAACTAGCCCATATGTTCACTGTATCAGTTGGGCCGTAGTAAAGGGGAGGGTTTGTGCTACGGAGAACAATAATATATATTTCCAATTAAGAAAATAATAAGTGATATTTTTAGGTAATCATAAGATTCGATATAAACATAGATAAATGGAAATATCATAACAAAAACATTGTACATTTATTGTCAAACCACATAGACTAGGATCCACTTTCATAGAGGTTGAGTTGTCTTGTTACTAAACCAGAGATAGAATGTAAAAGATAGAGCAATCCATAACTTTGCAATCATTTTATTCAAGACTATAACCATTAAGAAATTAAGTCCTTTAAGCTTTGGGTACTTTTTGTTTACTTGATATATTTAATAAACCAATCTAACATTTCCTTGTGAGCTTCTTCAGCAGCTTTCACAACCTTTTCATCTTCTACATTGTACCTCACTGTCCATCCATGACTCATACCCCAAAAGATTTTCACATACCCTTCAACCTGTTAAACCCAATAACCAAACAACTTTAAAACTAATGTCTAAAGGGTAGAAAAGTATTATTAAAGGTACTATATTACCTCAGGTTTAGATGATAAGATTTCTTCAAATTGTTTAAGAAGCTCTGGAGGAGATATTTTGTCTATTTCCGCTCCCAAAACAGCTATTGGTGACTTAATCTCTGCAATTAGGTAAATTTAATATAGGGACCAGTAGTGCAATAAACTCAATAATAAAATCTCATACCCTTAAAATCATCTGTAGTACAAAGTGATGGGTGTAATAAAACCGCAGCTTGAATATGATCAGATTTTCCAAGTTCAACAACTACTTTAGCTGGTAACACAATCAAGAAACTCTTAAAATATAAAAACATTATTGTAAAAAATAAAAATGTAAGTGTACAAATGAGTTTCGAGTAAAACTAAACTACTATTTTTAGATAAGTATAAAGATCTCACCACCCCAGCAAAAGCCTGCAGCTCCAATGGAAGATTTGCCTTGGCTTCTCAAAGCTGCAATAACTGACTTTGCATCCTCGAATCCTTTTCCCTATCACAGAGGTATATATGCTTATAATGAGTATTGCAAGGGCTAAAGATGCAATTTACACAATAAGATGGGATTGTTTAAGTGAGGGTGAGAAATAAACCGGAGAATGTGAATTTATCCACACAGGTAAAGGTCTTTCAGTGTTTTGAGGATTATATGGATCTTCATTGAAGAAATCAGGAACCACCACATAAAATCCAGCAGCTCCAACTTTATCAGCAAGTTTCCTTTATCAATCAAGCAATTATTTTCTCAAATTAGATTAATGTAAGAATTTACTCATCTGTATATGTAGAAATGTTAATGTTACCTCAAATTTGGTGCCTCATAGCCTGCAAATAAAAATTAAATAAACAAGTAAGAAAGCTAACAAGGAAATCTAAGAGCTTCTAATTGTTCGATTATTGAGGTATCAATAGACCATCGCCCTATTGAATTTAAATATTTAAGAAAAGCTAAAAATTATAATTCTTAGTTCTTTGAAACTGATACACTGGTATAGTAGAATAAATTAAAATGGCTATATATTTGTACCCAATATCGTAACGTTAGATTTCAAATTCCACTACTACTTTTAGCATTTTTAGGTGATCCGACCACATTTCTTCATTCAATCCAATAATTATTTGTAAGAAATCGAAGAAAAGTGAGTATAGGAAAACATGTTAAGCGATAGAAAGAAAGGGGTAAAGTCGGAATTACCAAAGACGTCGGAAATGAGGATGAGAGCAAGTTTAGAATCGGAAGGACCGATGACGTAAGACTTGAGACCACCCACTTCCAAAACGGACCCAACTCCACTGCTTGGGCTCAGAGTTGGTGGCTTCTCGCAGCACTGTTCACCTGACATGGCTAAGTGGGGAGATGATATAGGGGTATGAGGTGGGTATATTTATCTTCACAATCTTCTGCCCTGTCGCTTAGTAATAACCACCAACTACAACCCTGAAGTTGATTTTTTTTGTTACTAGTATTCTTCTCTGATGACGACAATGATGAGGTCAAAATGAACGGCTTGACTTTTTTTTTTTTTAACGGCTTGACTGATGAATAGAAGAAACAGCGATTTTTGTTAAAAATAAGGGAGTGTTTGTGTGCTCTTAGTAAAAAAATTAAAATTTATCGATTATAATATGGTACTATAAGGGCTCGAAGTGCTTATTTTGGAGAAAAAATCGTTTTTAGAATAAAATTTAGAATTTAAAAAAATTATTAAAAATTATTTTAAGTGTTTTTTCAATCATAAAAGTGCTTTTTACAAGCAATTTAGTGCCCGTTTGGGATTGCTTTTTAAAATAATCACTTAAAGTGATTTTATATCCATAGCAATATTTTAGACTCTTAAAATCACTTTTAGAAAAAGAACTAGATTAGTGATTATTAAAATAATCACTTAAAGTGATTTTAGATGTCAAAATATTTTTTAATATTTTTTACAAATAATTTAATTTTAATAAAAAAGCGTTTTTAGCACCAAAATAATCAATCACAAACGGGCTCTTATACTAAAACACATTAATTTTCTTACCATTAGCCCAACTACATATTTAATCACGTTATAAGGATTATTACGATGATTACACTTCACTGATTCCATCAAATATTCTTGAATCTCTAGTGCCAATTGTACGGTTTTAGTTTTGCAAGATCTTTGCAAATTCCTGAAAAACGTCTAGAGACATGTCCCATTTTATGGTAAAAAATAGATGAGAGAGCCAACACGGTGAGATCTCGGGCAAAACTCTCCAAATCCATTTTTCCCATTTTTTTGGCAGCTACCTAGTTTTGTCTTGGATAATATCTAAGGTAGTTTTCTCACATTATCTTTTCTCCTTACTTTTTTTTTAATTGAAACATTTTTTTAGCGATGGGGGATTTTGAACACATGGTGGTAATGACTCTTTTCCGCCTTCGATTTCAAATATTAATTGTATGTCATTTGTAGTAATATGCACGATTTTCTTCCCCAACAAAAGCCACCGCTTTTTTCATTATAGCAAAGGATAATGTCCTTAGCGATTTTTTTTTCTTTTTCTTTGATCGTTTTCGTGTGTCATCCATTTCATACATACCTTAAAAAAGCTTGTAAAAAGGTGTTGTATGGCACACATTTATAAATTCACTAGTTAAATACCGTGCCTAAACCCACTTTAATAAAGTCACTCATTTTATTTATTATGAGGGCATGTTGAAATAAATCATAATTTCTTTGCGGGTTAGGTGTTCCTAGTCTGTCAGGAAGAAGGCCTCGTGATTTTATGGTGAGATTATCAGTAGCTTGAAAGGATCTTTAGCTAAGTGGAAAGCGAGTACTTTATCATTGGCTGGGCGCATAACTCTTGCCCAATCAGTTCTGAGTGCTAAACTGATGTATATCATGCAAGTGGAGCATCTTCCAGGGTACATTTGTGATGAAATAGACCAAATTAAGAGAAATTTCATATGGGGTTCCTCGGTAGATCAAAGACGGATCCACTGGGTTGCTTGGGAAGATATTTGCCATCCTAAGAACGTGGATGGATTGGGTTTTCGTAAAGCGGAAGATATGAATAAGGCATTATTGGGCAAGTTAGGATGGAAGGTACTTCATGACAAGGACACTTTATGGGTTAAGGCACTGCGTAATAAATATTTCAGGTCGAGTATTCTAACTATGTTAATAGACCTACTAATTCTCATATTTGTAGGGCCATCATGGAGGGTATTGCCGTAGTTAGATGGGGATCCCGGTGGTCCTTACAAAACGGTAAGAAGGTTGCTAGCTGGTTAGATGTTTGGTTGGGTAGTATTCTGTTAATTACACCAGCTCTTCAAGTCATTGAAGGTAGGGATCTTTTTAAAACAATTAGTGAGTTTTGTTTGGCGGATGGTTCATGGGATTGGGAGAGGTTTCAGTCTTTACTTCCGGTTTCAAAGCTACTGGAGCTTGGGAATATTCAATTTCAGTTAGGTGGGGATAATTCAGATGTATTAATATGGGAAAAAGATATTCAGGGGGTCTTTACAGTTAAAACCGCTTATTGTGATCAGATACGAGATTCAGTAGCTGATGAGATGAGGTGGAGAAAGATTTGGAAAATTCAGTGCCCACAGAAGGTTAGAGTTTTGGTTTGGAGAGTTGTTTTAGACAAACTAGCTACTAGTATTAACCTCTTTAATAGGGGTATGGAGGTGTCTAGGTTGTGTATTTGGTGTGGGTTGGAGGATGAGAACTCTCTGCATTTATTTAAAGAGTGCCCGGTGTTGAAGGGGTTTTGGAAGAAGGTGAGGAGTATAGGGGCGGCTGAAGGGGCGTGGGAGTTGGTGAAAGAGTTGGACATGGGTGCTAAATTTAGGGGGCGAGAGGTGAGTAATCGCGGGGATATTTTGGAGGAGGTGTGGTCAGCTTAGGAGGAAGCAACTATAGCGATTCAGAATTCACAGTGTGATCGGTTTCAGCGTGCAGCAGGAGTTTGGCTTATGTTCGCGTGAATCTGCAGCTGGGCGGTGGTAATCGTGGTTGGGTTAATTCAGGTTGGGCTAAAGGAGAAAGGTTCATGTCGGGGAGATTTTAGAATCAGGGTAGCGAGGAGCAACAACAATTTTTTTCTAGCAGATTCGTTGAGTCAAGTTGGGGACAGAATTCTAGTTCAAGCGGAAGACTCGCAGGCCCGAGTTTTAATATGGTGGAACAAGAACATCGTCTCCAGTTTGCTTTTTGCAGGTATGCCATGGAATACTTTCTTTATAGAAGTTGTTGCGGTCATTTGGTCAGAAAGGAACGAAAGCATCTTCTGAGGGGGTAGCCCTCCCTCTTTCGAGGGGTTAGTCAATAAGAGTAAGGAGCTATACGAGAGTGTAGGGTCTGGATTGAAGTTGTAGTAGAATAGCAAGATCCGGAGTTGAGCTTGTGAGTTGGTCGAAGCCAGTTAGTGGTTTAAAACTTAATACAGATTGGAGTTTGAGCAGGTGTAAGTCCAAAGGCGGAGCAGGTGGCGTAATTAGAGATTCGAAGGGGACATGGAGATGTGGGTTTTCAAGGAGTCTTCGTAGTAACTTGCCGGTGATTCGTGAGTTGGTGGCATTACATGAAGGTATTTTGCTAGCGGAACAGATGGAATGCATCGAACTTCATATTGAAGTTGACTCTGTTGAAGTATTGCAGCTAATTGAGCAAGTGAGCGCAGGGCATGGCCCGGGTTCATAATGGATAGGTAAGATCCAGGAAAGTTTACGTCTGGGTTCTCTATCAGACACATTTATAGAGAGGCGAATAAATGTGCGGATTGGCTTACGTGATATGTCCTCCACCCTATGTTGTAGATCTCGGTTTCGGGTGCTAGGCGGTCGACCAGGGCCTAGCGCCTAGGAAGGATTACACGGGGCCTAGGCGGAATTATACGTTTTGAATCCTGATGTGTAATTTTGTATATTTAGTAATATATATGTAGTGATTATAGCAATTTTAACTATTTAAGTCATAAAATTCATCTAACAACACTATAGTAAATATAAAAGTGCTAAAAATTAAGTTATAATATCAACTAAAGAATTCTCGAGAATAACAAAAATAACAAAAAGGTCTATGCAGGTATGTTATTCCATTAATCGGCGCCTAGGCGGCCATTTTTTGTCATTAATCGGTGTCTAGACGGGCCAGACGCCTATTCCACGGCGACTAAGGCGCTAGGAAAAAACGCCTAGAATTTTAACTAGGCGTAAGCGGCTGAGGGGGGAGTTAACGCCTAGGCGGCGCCTAGACGCGCCTAGGCGGGGAGATCTACAGCATAGCCTCCACCAAAGGGTCCTTTACTCCCGTTTTAAGGATCCTCCGGATGATATTTGACATTTACTTACCAAGGACAGACTTGGGTGGAAGATTCATCGGCTTATCTTCAGCCCAGAACTTGAATCAATATTTTGTAATTAGTATTTGTATTTCACGGTCCTAGTGGCCTCCATTGTAAACAAAAAAACATTAATAATGGAAAAACAGATAGTAGATAGAGATTAAATGAGCAAAATATTATGTTGTAATAGTTTGAGATTACATGAGCAATATATCTAATTTTTCAAAAAAAGTAATAGTTATTAGTATATGAAAAAATAAATATGATCTCGTGATGTATAATAATCCGACAGAGTAAACAGGTCTTTTAGATTTTACATTAATTACAATAGAGTATTATAAAGTAGAAATCATTGGCGCGTGAAAAATAAAAAATAAAATCATTGGTGTAAGAAAATTAAATAAAATATCATTGGCATAGAAACAAGAAATAAAAGATCATTGACTTTATACATTTTTCTTATGGAGATACGGAAACAAACTTAACATTATATGCACAATAACATATATAAGTATTCTACATGAAAATAAATAAGACATATTTAAAAGTCTTTAGCATTTAACATCCCAAAAAATATATCACCTAAAATAATACTAATATAAAGCAAAAATCTAGCATGTATTGACCTTATACTATTAGACTAATTTACACTCCCAACTAACGAATTTATACTAGTACTAAATAATCAATCCATACTACTTATGACCTCGAACCTATAAAATTAGGTATGCATCTTCAATTTATACTAGTACTAAATAATCATAATTTTTCTGACTTTCAAACAAAAGTTACATACTTTACTAATTATTCAGCTTCTTATTTCATAAATTACAATCTATTCAATTACTCACATAATAATACACCTAACTACGAGGTTTTCAATCCATAACATAAATTACAATCTCTTCCACAACATAAATAGAAAACATTCACTAGGTTTGCATATAATTAAAAAATTTAACTTGTTTCAATATTAGCAGTAAAAAGATAATTACCAAGTCTACACTATTAAATACTAAAAATTACAAATTAATCATCAATCGATCAAACTAAAAAAGAAATTAAATTAAAAATATTAAACCACTAAACTCTTTTTAAGCATAATTTTTATTTATTAATTGGTATAATTTATAATGAGGAGGTTTTAAAACTTAAAATTTGTTATAGTATTTTTTTTTCATTATCTCAATTTTTATTTCTATCTAATATTTTTTTTTGAAATAAGTAAATGGATAATCCACCATCTATTCCCAATTGTTTTATTTGACTACTAACAATTTTGAAATAACATACTGCACGCACCAAATCAATAGAGATCTCTCCTGAAGAAAAAAAAAGGTTACCGCGACATGACTGTATGGGACAGCGTGACGGAGCTGACGAAAACAGCTCAAATTGAAAACTCCGACCCGTTAATGTGGGCGTTGCAGCTCTCATCTACTCTCACAACCGCCGGCGTATCTCTGCCGTCCACTGACGCCGCCGATTTCCTTGTTTCTCACATTTGCTGGTCTAATAATAACGCTATTGCTTGGAAGTTTCTCGAGAAGGCTCTCACTCTTCGAATAGTCCCTCCTTTGCTCGTTCTCTCTCTTCTCTCCACCAGGTTCTTACACTCTTTTCGCTCTTTAAACTCATACTTCTGTTTAACCTCGTATTATTCAATTCGATATCTATTGCAGTTCTGCAATTTAAGCAACCGATACTCATTTGTATGTATCTATTGTTTGTAATTTGATTTGTAATGTGTTTCCCATTAGTGTTTGTGCTTGTTTCGATTATTAAAAGTGCTTGTGGTAGCTAAAGTATTTGTCACTGTAATACTATCCTGAATTGACATTTTTTGTATTCTCAATTTGTTTACAGGGTAATTCCAAGACGGAGAAGCTATCCTGTGGCATTTAGGCTTCATATGGAACTAATTAAGAGATACACTTTCTCATTACCATCTATGATTAATGGTCCAAACTATGACAAGTACAATCCTAACCTTTTCTTCTTCTTAGTATTTGATACAATATATAGCATCTAACTTGTTTGTTTAAATGACAGGATAATGAAATCAATCGATGATACACTTTGTCTTTCTCAGATCTTTGGAACTCAAGCTAATGAACCCGGGGTTCTTATAGTTGAATTTATTCTTTCACTTGTATGGCAATTACTTGATGCATCTCTCGATGATGAAGGTTTAATAGAACTAACCTCTGATAAAAAATCTAACTGGCCAGTTAAAACTCAAGATATGGAAATAGATAACTTAACAGAAAATCATGACAGAATGTGCAAATCAAATACTATAATGGCAATTGAATTAGTTGGAGAATTTTTCCAAAACAAAATGACTTCTAGGATCCTTTACTTAGCACATCGAAACTTACCCAATCATTGGGAATCCTTTATACAAAATCTAAAACTAGTTTGCGCAAACTCATCAGCTTTAAGAAGTTCAAAAGTTATATCTCCAGAGATTCTATTACAATTAACATCTGATACACGTAGATTTAGACCTAGAGAAGGAAAATCAATTTCACAACAAAAGTTTCATACAGTTATGGCTTCAGCACTTCAATGGCATGGAGCTAATTGTTCAACACCTTGGCTTCCTATTGATCTTTTTCTAGAAGCTACTATGGATGGTTCACAAGTTGCACCTACTAGTGCTGCTGAAACTCTTACTGGTACACTTTTTATTCCATTTCATCGAGAAAATTCCATTTTTAGGCCATTACAAACGTATTAAAAGTACCATATTTAGACCAAACCTATTCAAAAGTACCATTTTTCGGCCATTTCACTAATTTTTTAAGATATTTCATAGATTTTAAGGGCAATTTGGGCATTTCAAATAAACTATATCTTTATTTGACCACATCAGACACTAGTAACTCTATTTGAAGTGTCCAAATTGCCTTTAAATGCTATGAAATATCTCACTGAATTAGTGAAATGTCCTAAAAATGGTACTTTTAAACGTTAGGGCTAAAAATGGTTTATTATAAATATATGAAGATATACATAAGCTTAACCATAACGTGTATTATATATGCAGGTCTAGTTAAGGCTCTTCAGGCAATAAATCGAAGCAGTTGGCACGATACATTTCTTGGATTATGGGTTGCAGCTTTACGTCTTGTTCAAAGGGTAAGGACCCAATAACAAATTATTTTATATATTTTTATTTTCATCATGTCCTATAATAAAGCTCTAGAACTGTTTTAAACTTGTTGTAGGAACGAGATTCATTTGAAGGACCTGTACCTCGTATAGACATATGTTTATGCTTGTTATTTTCTATTACAACCCTTGCGATTCTCAATATTATCGAAGAAGAGGAGACTCTTATTGTGAATGAAGGTGAAAATCAAAGAAATCGAAGACAAGATTTAATTTCAAGCTTACAAAAATTAGATGATTACGAAGGTTTATTAAGTCCACCACCACCTATTTGTTCAATAGCTAATCAAGCTGCTGCAAAAGCAATGATGTTTCTTTCAGGTTTACCACTTGGTAATGGATACCTTGATGGTGTTACCTTAAATGAAATGGCTATAAATTGTTGTAAGTAGTTTTCGTTTCTTGTATGTTATGTGGGACCCATTTTTTTATGATTTTGATGATTTGCAGCTGGGAATTTGCGACATTTGATTGTTGAGGCTTGTATTGCAAGAAATCTTGTGGACACGTCAGCGTATTTGTGGCCTGGTTATGTTAGAGGTCGTAGTAACCAGATACCTCGTAGCATTTCTACTCAAATACCTGTCTGGTCAACATTAGTCAAAGGATCGTCCTTGACTCCTTCATTGATTAGTGCTTTGACCTCTACTCCAGCTTCAAGGTAAATAAGCTTAACAGTGAAAATGCTAGCTTTTTTTACTTGCTCAAGATTCAATGTTTTGACTTGTGAAATGTTGTTACAAGTAAGAGTCAAAAGTATGAAACATAAATATTTTCAAAAAAATGAATTAAATCTGAAAAGAATTGAAGACAAAATAGATAGGTGATGGTTATAAATTATAATAAAGTCCTTAGTTTTTCTTAGTAATGGCCTTTCGGTTAAGGTATATTCTTAACAGAAGAGAGGTATATTATATCAGATGCTCTTTTTTCATTTTCTTTTTTTTGTAAGTATACTGAAATTAAACTCGTGTATTTGATGGAAGCTTAGGAGAAATTGAGAAAATATACGAAATTGCCCTCAATGGTTCAGATGATGATAAAATATCTTCCGCTACAATTCTTTGTGGGGCTTCTCTTTATCGTGGTTGGAATATACAAGTAAGTTTTACAATTCTAAACATAACATATTCTGTTTATAAATATCTAAAATTCATCTCAAGTCCTTTTAATTTTTATAATTACAGGAACATACTGTTTATTTCATTACAAGATTACTTTCTCCTCCTATACCTGCAAATTATTCAGGGACAGAGAGTCATTTAATTGCTTGTGCACCGTATCTAAATGTTCTTCTTCTCGGTGTATCATCTGTTGATTGTTTCGAGATTTTCTCATTACATGGTTTGGTATGTTCATCTTTAAAATTTTATACACCCTTAGAAAAAGAATATCAAACTTCTTTTATTTGCTATACAGGTCCCTCAACTTGCTGGTGCATTAATGCCAATATGTGAAGTATTTGGTTCATGTCCACAAAAAATGTCATGGACACTTCCAAATGGGGAAGAAATTACACCACACGCTGTATTTTCAAACGCTTTCACACTTTTGTTAAAACTATGGAGATTTGATCGTCCACCATTAGAACATACAAACGGAGATGTAACTGGGTCCCACCAAACACCTGAATTTCTATTGTTATTACGTAATCGTGAATTAGCATCTTCTTTAAAGAAACAGTATAGGAATGAAAGAGTTTCATGTGAAGAAGAAGCTATTTATATGGATTCTTTTCCTAAGTTAAAATATTGGTATAGACAACATCAAGCTTGTATTGCTTCTCCTTTATCTGGACTTGTACCTGGAAAACTTCATCAAATTGTTGATAGTTTGATAAATAGTTTGTTTAAGAAAAGTAAAAGAGGTGTTTCTGGTTCTGGTACTGGTACTGGTTCTTCAACAAATTCTGGGATTAGTAATAGTAATTCATCGGAATCTGGAAGTGATGAGTCATCACTTCATATTAGATTACCTGCTTGGGATATTCTAGAAGCTGTTCCTTTTGTGCTTGATGCTGCTTTAACTGCTGTTGCACATGGAAGACTTTCACCACGTGAACTTGCTACAGGTATATCTTAATTTTACACCATTGTTTTGTGGGATAATTACTAAAATACCCCCGTAAACTATACAATAGTTGCTGATTACCTCCCATCCATCCATTTGTCAGTTAAACTTAACCGAGAGTAACCTCTTTCTTAAATGATTTGGGCATTGTATTTACCTATTATTAAGTAAAGTCCCATTTTGGGTCACTATTTTTTATTAGTTTTCCCAAATTTGGCTATATCTTTCATTTTCCCCCAATTTAGGCCGCATCTTTTATTTTTACCCAAGTTTGACCAGAAATTGTCATTTTTTCCCAATACTTATCTTTTTATGATTAGATGAATACACATTTTTCTTCCTATTACTCCAATTTACTGCTTTTTTCTCTTCCTATCCATAAAAAAGTAAATATTGGGAAAAAAACGAAATATTCGTGGCCAAAATTAGGGGAAAACGAAAGATATGGTCTAAATTGGGAAAAACAAAAAAAAAAAAAAATAGCGCCAAATTTGAGGAAACTGGTAAAAGATAGTGGCCCAAAATGGGACTTCACTCCATATTTATTTTATTACCTTCTATACTTACAAAGTACCTAGATTATGTATGTATATCGAGGGTATAATAGGCAATTCGCAAGGATAGAAAGTCAATGTCCAAGTAAAAAATTCATGGAAGGGTAATCAACAACATCTTATAAGTTTAAGGGAGTTTCATATGTATTTTCAAATTTGAGGGGAGTAATCAGCAAAGAATGATTAAACTAAGGCAGGTTTATATGTATAATTTTGATTAATTATGATAGTAATGTTTTTTTTTTGTACCTTTTTTGTCCCTCAGGGCTGAAGGATCTATCTGATTTTCTACCAGCATCATTAGCAGCAATAGTAAGTTACTTTGCAGCAGAAGTAACACGAGGTCTTTGGAAACCCGCATCAATGAACGGAAGTGATTGGCCAAGTCCAGCTGCTAATTTATCAATGGTTGAACAACAAATCCGTAAAATCTTAGCTGCTACTGGTGTAGATGTTCCAAGTTTACCCTTAGAAGGATCCTCACCAGCTATTCTTCCTTTACCTTTAGCAGCTCTAGTAAGCCTCACAATCACTTACAAGCTAGACAAATCCAACGATCGATACCTCAACTTAGTCGCACCTGCTTTGAGTAACCTCGCCACTAGTTGCCCTTGGCCATGTATGCCTATTATAGCCGCTTTATGGATACAAAAAGTTCGACGATATAGCGATTTTTTAGTTTTTTCAGCTTCGCAGACTGTTTTTTATCATAATCATGACGCGGTAGTTCAGTTACTACGTGTATGTTTCACTACTACTTTGGGTTTGAACTGTTCGCCCATAGCATATAACGGTGGACTGGGACCTTTACTCGGTCATGGATTTGGATCACATTTTTCCGGGGGGATTTCACCTGTTGCTCCGGGGATACTTTATTTAAGAGTCCATCGCGCTGTAAGAAATGTTATGTTTATGACGGAAGAAATTGTATCGCTTTTGATATATTCCGTTAAAGGTATCGCGAATAGTGGATTACCGACTCAGAAACTGAATAAGTTGAAGAGAACGAAACATGATATGAAATACGGTCATGTTTCGCTTTCGGAAGCGATGTCACGTGTTAAATTAGCGGCATCTTTAGGAGCTTCGTTAGTTTGGATTACGGGTGGGTTGAATTTAGTACAATCGTTGATAAAGGAAACGTTACCTTCATGGTTTATTACGGTTCATGGATCGGAAAATGGAGGTGATGAAGAATTTGAAGGTATGGCTGCTATGTTAGGAGGGTACGCGCTTGCGTATTTTGCGGTACTTTCGGGAACGTTTGCTTGGGGAGTGGATGTGACGTCATCGAGTACGTGTAAATGGAGGTCGAAAGTTCTTGGGGCTCATTTGGAATTTCTAGGGAGTGCGCTTAATGGGCATATTACACTTGGGTGTAATAATTCTACGTGGAGAGCGTATGTATTGGGGTTTTTGAGATTAATGGTGAGTTGTACACCGGCTTGGATTAAGGAAATGGATGTGGTGGTTTTGAAGAAGTTAAGTAAAGGATTGAAGAAATGGAATGAGGAGGAATTAGCGTTGGCTCTTTTGGAAATTAATGGGATTGGTGGAATGGGTGCAGCTGCTGAAATGATTATTGAAAGAGGATGTTAAGAGAACGTAGCAAGACTTTATGTGCAGTTTATAGTAGGATGTTGTGCAGTGGAGAAGTGCTTTTTTTGGTGACTAGTATTATACTTTCGCAATTAGTGATGGATGTTATATCTATGCTAGTAACTTTTTGTTTTAACTTACAATTTTGTGTTACTGTGTAATTCTGGGCAGAAGTTATTATTTTTAGTGAATTTCGAAACTTTGAACGTAGTAAATTATTTATTCGTGGCCCATAATACTATTTAAGCTATACCCTGTGCTTTAATATTAAATGAATTGATATTCTCTTGGGAAACAACAGGGCTCGGTATTTGCTCATATTGAACATGCATAGGCACGTCTCTTGTGATTATTATTTGCATTTGAATTTTGATTTTTTTTTGCCCCTTATATGAATTGTTAGAGAGATTAGTTTCACTTTACTTTTTAATTTCACTAAAATAGTGCTCTAAAATGTGTTAGGTGGGAACGGGATGGCCAAACATCTTCTCTAGGTAGCTAGACAGCACATTATATTTACTTTTAGGCGGTTTTAAATATAATTTATTAGATTTTTGTTTCAATTTTACTATTTAGTTGGTATCTTTAATCTCTCAAAATATCATTTCTTCTACCTGTCTTTCCACCTTATTCTTGTTTTGGAACCTTACATGTAGAAAATTTGTTTATATCGTTGGTTGATCTAGCCTGCATGGCATGTGGTTTACGTGGTCTCTAAGGAGTTTCACTGCAAATTCATCCAAAATCCCCTCCTCTGATATAACTCTCCGAGCTCCCCTCCATCTATTCGTCAGTCAGTATTCTATTATTTCCAATGAACATACTAATACATCGAGGATACAAATCCAATACAAAGATTTACTTTTCTCTTGGAGTGTTATATTAGATAAGAAAGAGTTAGATTTAATAGTAAACAAAACATGAATGACTATATTGTAATTAAGAGATATAGTTTGTTATGTTAGTTAGCCGAGCTGCTTTATATACATGTAATAGCTGTAAACAACTCAATTGAATTATCTACTTTTCTCTTTTGCTTTCTTAACTTTCTCTTCTTCTTCTTTCTCCCTGCAAAGTTGTTTGCATTTTATCCTCCATTGATGAAGGCTCAATGCTTCTATGGCTTGAGCACTATAAAACTTATCATGGTACCAGAGGAAATATAGAGATTCTGTACTATGTTTTTCTTTCTTTCTTTTCAAGACTGTAAAATCTGCAATTATTCGAGCTTCATCAATGGTGACAGCTGTTTCGATAACAGAAAAATTTTCTAGTCCTTACTACATGCTCCAAGTGAGAAATCACTCGTGTCAGAAGTTCTCAATGGTGAAAATTAACTATCGTGGACTAGAGCGGTTGAGATCGCATTATCAGTTAAGAATAACCTTGGTTTCATCAATGGCGAAATTACCCAACCACCTTTAACTGACCTCAATCACTTTTCAGCTTGGAATCTAGCTAATAACCTAGTACTCTCATGGCTTCTCAACTCGATTTCACGAGATATAAGAGGTAGTTTGCTTTATGTTGACTCAGCTTGTGATCTTTACAATGAAATTAGAACTCGTTTTGAAAAAAGAGATGGAACAAGAGTTTTCGTTCTTGAAAAATCCGTGAGTTCAATTTCTCAAAATTCTTGTTCAATTTCATATTTTTTTGCAAAATTCATAACTCTTTGGGACGAGTATGTGCATTTCAGGCCGATGCCTATTTGTTCTTGTGGAAGTATGAATCATTGTAGCTGTAAAATTCTTAATACATTAGTTGATTGACAAAATAATGATTTTGTCATAAAGCTTTTGATTGGTTTAAATGACTCATATGCTGCTGTAAGGAGTCAAATCCTTGTAGTGACTTCTTTACCGTCCATGAACTCTGTTTTTGCAATGTTAGTGCAAGAAGAAAGCCAAAGATTGCTATCTAATTCAACCTTCTCTGCACCAACACATGCGTTTTATATGAATAACAATAAGAGGACAAGTAATTATCCAGAAAAGAAGAAGTTAATATGCACACATTATGGTTATAATGGATATACAGTTGATAAATGTTACCAGTTACATGGTTGTCCAATTGGATGGGGGGGACCATAAGGAAAATGCCTCAATCCAACTCAGCATTTTGCGCATCTTGTAAATGTACAAGATGAAATCAAGAATGAACAAAAACCTTTAAACACTTATGAGTTTACAGCTGAAGAAATCAGCAAATTAATGGCATTAGCACACACAGAGCAAACAAACAATGCAGCTGTTCATCAAGTCACAATTCAAGAAGGTATTTCTGGTAATTCATCTTGGATCTTAGACACAGGTGCCACTGATCATTTACTATATTCATCCTTTTTATATACTAGTAAACTACAAAGTGTGAACATTCCTGTTACACTTCCTAATGGAGAAAATGTATCTACAACACACAAAGGGGATATATGTCTAAATAGTCATATTACTCTACAAAATGTGTTGTGTGTTTCTGCATTTAAGTGCAATTTACTTTCCACTTCAAAGTTAACACAAGATTAGCTATTACAGTCGCTTTCTTCTCTTCTTATTGTACAATACATGATCTTCAATGCAAGAAGATGATTGTGATTGCTTATTAAAAGAATGGATTGCATTATCTTCAACCTTGCCTGCAGATACACAAGTCTTTAGCAGTTACTACAGAAAAGTGTGACTTATGGCATTCAAGGTTGGGACATCCATCAAATGCAAAACTTCTTGCACTAAAGAAGATATATCCTTCAATATTTTTCTTACAATCAACTATATGTGAATCATGTCATTTTGCTAAACAAAGAAAACTATCTTTTCATGTTTCTACTTCTTGTACAAATTCTTGTTTTGATTTAATCCATTGTGACATATAGGGTCCATTCAAACAAGCTTCTCATACGGGTCATAGATATTTCTTAACTATTGTTGATGATTTTTCAAGAGGTACATGGATCTATTTGATGAGTGCAAAGTCTGAAGTGCATATTCATCTATCTAACTTTTATCAAATTGTATTAACTCAGTTTAGTACAAAAATTAAGGTCATAAGATCTGGTAATGGTCCTAAATTCAACTTACAAACTTTTTATTCTACTCATGGAATCATCCATCGGCTTAGTTGTGTTGAGACTCCTCAACAGAATGGTTTGGTAGAAAGGAAACACCAACATCTTTTAACTACTGCTAGAGCTATAATGTTTCAAGCTAATCTTCCTCTACAGTTTTGGTCTGATTCTATACTAACTGCAGCTTACATCATAAACAGATTACCCACTCCCTTACTTAAAAACTTAACCCCTTACCAAAAATTGTACAACGAACAACCAATATTGATCCATATGCGAGTTTTTGAATCACTATGCTATGCATCTACACTTCAGCAAAACAAGTCTAAGTTTGATCCAAGGGAAATCAAATGCATTTTTCTTGGTTATCCAGCTTCAATTAAAGGTTATAAGCTCCTAGACATAGAAAACAACAAACTTATCACTTCAAGAAATGTAATATTTCATGAGACAACCTTCCCTTTCTCAAAAATCCCACTTGTAACTGACTTTCATACATTTCTTTTCCCACCTTCAACCCCTTACATGGAACCTCACAACATAAATACTTCATCTAACCAAAATATTACACAACCACCATGAACACAACCCACAAGACCATCAAGATATAGACAACCACCAAACTATCTTAAAGACTATATATGCCACTCGACATCACTTTGTGATACTACCTCAAAAGCTCTATATCCAATCCAAGATTTCTTAAGTACCTCAAAATTAACACCTAAATATGCCAATTATATTGAGAACATATCTACTCAAACTGAACCAAGAACATACAAACAGGCTTCTAGTTCTATTGAGTGGTCTTCTGCCATTCAAAAAGAGCTTGATGCACTACAAACAAACAATACATGGACTATCATTCCACAAACACCAACAATGAAACCTATTGGGTTTAAGTGGGTTTTCAAACTCAAATACAAGACAGATGGTTCACTTGAAATACATAAAGCTCGTTTAGTTGTTAAAGGCTATAATCAACAAGAAGGACTTGATTTCTTTGACACTTTCTCTCTTGTTGCAAAATTAGTGTCTATAAAAATTATACTTGCCTTAGCTTCCATTCATAACTGGCATCTCCATCAACTTGATGTGAATTATGCCTTCCCTCATGGAGAATTATATGAAGAAGTTTACATGAATATTCCTCAAGGACTTCAAGCTCCTAGAGATACAGTTTGTAAGCTAAACAAGATCTTATATGGATTAAAACAAGCCTCACGCCAATGGTTTGCAAAGTTATCTTCTTCATTAGTATCATATGGATTTGAGCACTCTTCAAATGACTATAGTCTCTTCATCAAAATGTACTTTCTCTACTTTTATTGCACTACTCGTATATGTTGATGACATTATACTAGCTAGTAACAACCTTAATGAAATTAAGAGTCTAAAAGCGCATCTTAATTTGGAATTCACTATAAAAGATTTAGGCGAGCTCAAATATTTTCTAGGAACTGAGGTTGCTCGAAAATCAACTAGAATTTCTTTGTGTCAAAGAAAATTCTCCCTTGAAATACTTGATGAATGTGGTGTATGAGCAGCTAAACCTGTGGCATTTCCTATGGAATCAACATTAAAGTTAAGACAAGACGATGATTAAATTCTAGAGAATCCTTCTTCTTATAGATGCTTAATAGGAAGGCTTTTGTATTTAACTATAACCATACCAGATTTATCATACTCAGTCAATTCACTTAGTCAATTTCTGGCTAAACCTTCTATAAGTCATTGGAAAGCTGCTTTACGAGTGTTATGTTATATAAAGATGACACCAGGACAAGGCCTTTTCTTTCCTTCTATCTCTGAGGTTAAAATCAAGGCTTATTGTGATAGTGATTGGGCTAGATGTCTCGATTCTAGAAGAAGTATCACTGGTTTTTGCATATTTCTTGGTGATTCATTAATTTCTTGAAAAAGTAAGAAACAAACAACCATCATTCGTTCATCAGCTGAAGCAGAGTATAGAACTCTAGTTGCTGCAACCTGCAAGATATAGTGGATTATTTACGCATTAAAGGATTATGGCCTTACTCATTCATCTCCTGCATTAGTATACTCAGATAGCAAGTCAGCTATTGTTGTGTCAACAAATCCTATCCATCATGAACAAACAAAACACGTGGATATTGATTGCAAACTAACTCGTGAGAAAATTCAAGTTGGTGATATTAAACTCTTCTATATTCCATCAAAACTGCATCTTGCAGACATGTTTACTAAACCACTTGGTTCTCTTGCCTTCCATAGTAATTTGTCCAAGCTTAACATTTCTAACATCCATGTTCCGCTTGAGGGGGGCTCTTGGGGTGTTATATTGGATAAGAAAGAGTTAGATTTAATAGTAAACAAAACATGAAGGACTAAAGAGATATAGTTTGTTATGTTAGTTAGCTGAGCTGCTTTATATACATGTAATAGTTATAAACAACTCAATTGAATTAATCTACTTTTCTCTTTCGCTCTCTTGATTTTCTCTTCCTTCTTCTTCTTTCTCTCTGCAAAACTGTTTGCATTTTATCCTCCATTGATGAAGGCTTAATGCTTCTATGGCTTGAGCACTATAAAACTTATCATTTTCAAATTTAATAATCTCAATGCTACCTATATGCTTCGTTTTTACAAAAACTTTGAGAGGTTTACTAGCCATATGTATATCATCTCGATGGGAAAGGTGCAAGTGGCACATAAAGAAGATCTTACATATTATTTACACAAAACCCCCATAGTTTACAAGACTTTGCTGGTTTTCTCTGCTATTTATACCCCTTTTAGCTTGAAGGAAATCACAAATCAACGCAACTTTATACTCATACTCTTAACATGGCTACCAAAATAAACCACTCCTCCGCTCTTGCCAAAATCAACCAAGACGACATCAAGAAGCTTGATATCCTCTCTCTAAGATAAAACCCAAGTCTATAAAACCACCAAAAATTGACTTCACTTTTGCTGCTACAATCCTTTCTAATATAATCATTCCTACTGGTATCTTCCGTAAGCATGTTTTAAATCGTGAACATTAAGTGTAGAGTCGTTGTCGAGGAACAAAACACGTTTTAACACTTACGCTTGATAACGAAGAAGAGTATGAAAGGGTTTTGTTTGTAAGACCCCTCCTTATCCAGTCTCTGCATGTTTTTCTCTACTAATGGGAAGATAGAATGACTTTCCATGATCTTGACCTAGAACGATCATATTCTTGGATTAAAATCTTGCAGGAATACAATGTGACATCAACTCTATGGAAATACTGGCAAAACAAATCCCGACTAATGTGAATAACCCAACTCTCCCTTGTACCAAATAACAAATTAATAATTGATTAGGAAGATTACCCGCAAGAATCAAGAAATACTTCTTATCCTTTCTTTTCTCTTTAGCATTTTAATTATTTGTCTTTTAGTTAATCATTTACTATATTGCAATTAAGTCCTTAAACAAAAACCCAACAAATATTATTTATATTATTGTTTTTTATCCTGCAATTGTACATTACATTACTTACAAAACACATTTATATCAACGTTGACAGTCTTTGTGGAGACGATAACCCTTGTGCTTGTCAGTTTGTTACTTTTCAACGATCCGTCGTTCGTGGTAGTTACCGTTTTTGGGGTATCGATTTATTATCACACCTAGACACCCAACAAGATCCACTACGAACTTAGAAGGATCATATATAGAATCGTGTCGCAGAGTTAGAGCCTTCCGGAAAAAGTTCCATCGACCTTTAAAGTCATCTTTCAAAGGTGGCAAAGTCGATGCTAATTAATTAGAAATCTGAACACATTTGGATCTTAGACCAAAATCCTTCTCCGATGGAGGGGAAACTTAATCGGTCAAAGGTCTTTTTCCTTTCTGATGTCTCCTCATTTGTGATAGATTTATGTTAAGATGAGACATCATTTTTAGTGATTTAGAAGTCTTTCTAATCGTTTTTCTTGAGAAATAGTACTCTTTCCTATTTTGAGTCTTGATTTAGTAAAATAATATTTTTAGAGCATATTGGGTTTAATTATTTATTTAGTGTGAAGCTTTAAAGATAATTATGGAGATTAGTTAGAGTCCAAGTAAAAAACTAAGAGATATGGAAAGAGATAAGCATGGTAATTGGAGATAAGGAAAGAAAAGCTAAAAACATAGAATGGGAAAAGCTGTCTTAATCTTGAATTTCTGCACCTATGACCACAAATCAGCTTATATCTCAAAATCGTTGTAGAATTTGGAGAAACGGTCAGGAGAAAAGTTGAAGATCTTTCCGAGACAATGAATTTCGACTACTCATACGCGTCAAACTGATGAGTATTGAAGATGCTAGGACCATCTGGTTTCATATTTTAGGGTTACGAATTTGAGTTGGGCTTGGAGTCCACTACTTACCTTCTCCTTCAAGAAAACGAATTAGGTCTTCTAAACACCTATAAATGCAGCCTTATATCACTTGTAAATCATCTTTGCTCATCCTTGCCTCATAGTAATTAGTCCTTAGGGTTTTATTCATCAGAGTTATTGTAGAGAGCAAGATGATGTCTTTTACTATTTCTTTTAGTTTATTTCCTTCAGGTATGAACTAAACTTCCCATAGCTTGGGTTTTGCATCATGTATAATCTATGAATTCTAATTTCTTTTTTATCTAAGTTTCTTTAGGAATTACATGTTTTAATCTGATAGTAGCTGCTTACCTTTATATTTGTTTATGTGTTTTGATTTAATGACTGTTTTCCTTGCTAGTGCACGAGTATAGGATTACCTTAATAGTAGTTAGATGATCACCTTAGCTGGGTGTCTAATTATTGAAACACCACATAACGTCTAGTGTCGATATTGGTCCTGACAACACTAATTCTAACTAGATAGTCATTAGGGTATGATTTAATCACTATTACCATGTATGGAAATTGATTGCTTAGGGCCCTAGTAGCGTAGGAAAACCCTATTTGAACCAGCCTCGTGGTGTGTCCGTAGCCCCCTTAGTCGCTCTCAAGGTTTAAGGTATGGGAATTTAGAATCCTGACTAAGTATCTAACAACTAATTATCTCCCTTATTAACTAGATTTGATAGAAAGAACTAGAAGGATCAGTGCATACTAGCAAAACCTAAGCTATACTTCTCATCTCATATTCCTTCGTATTTAATTTATTGTCTTTAATTTCCGTAGGTTAGTTTAATTATTTCGAATTTATCTCTTTATTTTCCTGTCTTTTAATTAATTACTTCTTACTCGTTATTCTTTACTCATCCGATTAACACACTAAGTCCCTAAGAACGAACTCAACTTATCATTAAAACTTGCATTCGTCCTGTAATACTTACAGTTGTTCCTGTCTAGGGTGAGAGTACATTGTTTTCTGACTTATTATTTATCTTATTTTATCACACCCTAGGCGACACCACTTTCCTACAAGAAGCTGGGTGAACACCCTCGTCGCCGTTGCCACTTGAATATGTGATTGGTAACAAATGGGCTGGATCTATTATCGGACTATTATGTACAAGAGATTTATGCATGATATTATGGGGACATGATGAAGGATTATGAGAAGCAATAGCACAAACCTTGTCACTGGGTGCTCGCCACTCACGACTTCGATGTTGGCAAGTATCTTCTTTTACATTTGATTGATGTCCATTTACCTATTTGATATACAAATCTTAGAGAATAAAAAGATGTTAGGAATATACAAAAGTATACTTCCATTCAAAGACAACTATGGAAAAAGTGTGACATGGTTCTCCTTCAAAGAATACAATAAAGCGACAAAAATGAGTGAAGAATTCACTCTGGAGACAAGAAAGCTTGGAGAAAGTCGACGATGGAAGTTTTAGTCAGTGGAATCTAACTGCCACACGTATCTGGGACAGGTGTTATGGAATAACTACCTAGAGAACTCTATAAATAGGATATAAATTGGAGTAGAAGTGCACAAAAATTAACCAATATAATCTGAACTTTTATGTCTTAATTATTAGCATAAAGAGTATCGAAGTCTTTTGCATTTATGTTCTTACTTGTGGTTATGTTATTTAT
This sequence comes from Nemophila menziesii, assembly GCA_029959085.1. Taxonomy (NCBI): domain Eukaryota; kingdom Viridiplantae; phylum Streptophyta; class Magnoliopsida; order Boraginales; family Hydrophyllaceae; genus Nemophila; species Nemophila menziesii. The sequence goes on from JARWIR010000021.1 coordinate 21,916,542, forward strand.
ATTTCATTTACATATAAATCTTGTGTTATGATTATACACCTTATCTAATGTTCATCCAACGCAAAAGCACTTACTCAACCAAAAACACCTAATCTTATTTAAACAAACTCTATTTGTTAGAATCTTTTCTATCAAGGGAACGAAGGGGTCTGTCTTAGTCCCTCGATCCCTTTGGCATATCCTTCCATGGATCCAATAATAAGAAAGTGTTTCTACACAAATCAGCATCTACAATATGAATTTCCTAGGAAATAGAAATTCTTCTAACAGTTTGAGCACAAATATAAAAAAAAAAAAAAAACAGTCATATGCCTTCATCACATCTAGTTTTAGGGTGCATCTTGATGAAATAGTCGTCCTATCATATACCTGTACCAGAAAAAAAAGGAATCCTTCTGACACTTTGAGCACAAATATAAAAAAACAGTCATATGTTATCATCACATCTAGGTGAAATGATCGTCCTAGCATATACTTGTACTATTTCTAGTCCGATAAAAAACCTTCACTTATATGTCGGCCTGCCACAGGTATTTTGATTTGAAGCAATAAGACCCCGCTCCTACTAATGACTTCAACATGTTTAAGACAACCTTAAATAAATAATTGTATAGCACATTGCAAGGCTATAGTATATAACATTTGTAAGGTTAGCTTTCTTAAGAACTAATGGATGTAGAATTAACTTCCCTCAACAATGTAGCATTATTAGGAGCACTCATCACTGCAATACACACATTTGAACCCATCACATGCCAATTAACTTAAAAAATTTAGCATTAAATTCATTAGATTCTGGGCTCTTAGAGTTCTTAATTGAAAACATAGCAGATTCACTTCCTCGGAAATGATAGGGCATTGTTAGCATATCTTGTTGACCCACATGTACTTGTTTTTGCATGATATTTGCCAGAAAAGAGCTACTATATGCCTCCATCGATTACTTCGTGCCTAGTAATCCAATATAGTAGTCCAAAAATTCTTTGTTGATAGTAGACTCTCCATCCACAAGAGTTCCATCCTCTATGTTTATGTATATAATTTCTTCACCTTCTGCCCCTCATAGTTTTGTGAAAGAAACTTGTTATTACATAACCCATCTTAAGCCAAATTCTATACGAGTAATACTATATACCACCAACATACTAAATTAAAATTTATAATTCACTCGTAATTAATTTGATTACGCCACATCTAATATGATTTTGGTTGATATATAACATTACTCTTCCCATACAACCATAAACACTCCACACTTTAGCCACCAATTCTCTATATGACTCATGAGTAGTACGTATATACTAAAGAAATTAAATGGTTTAACTCTGGTAACACATAAAAACAAGCTACAATGGTCAAATACTCCTGAAGTATTTGCATACAAAGACTTCCCACCAAAAAGTTCCAACTTCTTATTCTCAATTATGTTTCTCTTTCCCTCCATTATTTCCTAGCTCGATTATTGTTTCTCCAGTCACACTCATTTCTCCATTTCATATAATTTGTGAATATTTCAAAATCATTTATAGATGCAATGAACCATTTCAATTTGATGAGAAGCCAGCTAGTTGCTATCTCATAATAACAGTTACTTACGTTTGATATATACACTAATAACATCTTTCTCAACATTCTAATATTCGAAACTTTACACATAACCATCTCATAAAATATTTGCACCAAAATAAAAAAAACATCGCTAAAATTACTCATAACCATACACTACTATATAATCATAACTTCAGGAGTTCCATGAGAATTAGCTTTACTAGAATTCCTCTTTGTAGCAACTAATGGACTATTCTCTTCTTCATCAAGTGCTGGTGGTCTCTCAAACTCAACTCCTTTAAAAACAGGGTGTATATAAGCATCTTGAAGATACGCTTTCAAATTTAAACTCGGTTCTGTTGCACGTTCCAATGTATCCTTCACCATTGCCTCCTATTCATCCATACAAAAAAGTGATAAATATTTTTGCACCCTACATCCCTGTAAAAATACTGAATACTAACCTGTAATGGGAATTTCACAAACGCAGATTCAAAACGCCCTTTACAAAAGAGATGAAACCATATAGTCAATATCGGAAGTACTATTAACAAAGGTGTTGACTTAGCAGCGTTTTTTGTACTCAACAATCCCATTAATAAAATTTGCGAAATTATCAAACCGATTATAATACGACGATGTACATCTGGCCAATACGTTGCTCCACTCTCGTACTTTTGATTGTACACATTAATAATCTTGCAAATATAAATCCAATATATCAGTAATAATAATTTTTTTTTTTTTTCAAAAAAAAAAAAATACCTGGTGGCGAAAAACCACATAAGCGAAAGCGAAAAAGATGATGATAAAAGGTAAAAGTATAGGTGTAACACAAGCGTACACAAGTCCAAGTAAAAAATATAGTTGAATACGAGGTTCAGACATTGAGTAATTTAAAGAACCAGGATCCATAGCTTGTTCTTTATCTTGTTCCGTTTTTACTAAAAACGTGTTTTTTAAATGAAACATGATTAATGGCACTAATCTCAAAATCTCAGCTGCTATACCGGACCATCCATCTACCATAATATAGGATATAAAAAACGTAGCTTTTAATGGTATAGCGACACCTATAGTTTTAGGAATCCTGTTCATTTTAATCTTATCAGAATTAAAAATACAAATGTTTTCTTTATATTAAATTTTATTAGATACATACTCTGATGGAGGTTGATGTATAAATCTTTCGAGTTGTTGAAAAGCTGCACCAGCTACAATACTACCGAAAAATACATTCACTAGTAAAAATAAATGATATTTAGCAGCTGATCTTCTCTCTAAAGATGAGAGAGAAGTAAAGCCTTCTATTTTAGACATTGCCATAAGTATCATCGGAAGAAAAACTAAAAAAATCTTTAACGCAATTCCGGGTAAAAACCCTTGAATAAACGACTTAACAACTTTCCTACAAAACACAAACATTATTTCGTAAAATACTTAACTAAAAAAAAATAAAAATAAGGTAAATCAAATAACTTACTTTTCGATGAGTGGTTTTAAAAAAGGTGCAACTTTTTCGATACCTTCAATACTAGCCATAGATTGAACAAAAGCGATAGGTATCATGAAAAAGAAGGTAAGAAAAAACAAAGCAACGGCCATTAAAAGTCTTCGAATAGTGAGTTTAACATAAGGTATTGCTAGATTATCCCAAAAAACATCACGTGGTTCTGGGGCCCACTCAGTTAACCAAATAGTTGGATTACTTGTTTGTTGTGTTTGAGCACATACAGCTGCTCCCCATCGCGATTTAAATGATACAAATGCTGCTGGTACTATTGCATTTGGATCTGATACTACTTTTTGTCTTTCTGTATCTTCCTATAATTTTAATTAAATTAATTTAAATTTAATCTTAAATTTAACAAGACATACATATTACATATACATACTTCAGTGCTCAGTTTCTCGATTTCGGATGTATAGTAATCGATTGCATCTACTGTAGTACCCCAGAGACCCCAAAAACCTGTCTATTTTATGTATAAAACGTAAAATGGTCAATTTAGTGTTCGGTTGAATATTTTATTACCAATAAATGAAAAAAATACCTTTGTTGTTGGTTTAGTTTTAGGGTTACGTTCGTATCTGGTATTGTAATAAGTCAGCCAATTATGCAAACTCTTTTTCTTCTCCACTAATTGTGCAAGTTTATTTGCATTGTATACCACCTATACATTGTATAACTTTACGCTATAACGTCTTTATAATTATATATATATCACGAAATTTCGAATAAATGTTTTGGATAATGAAACAAACCTGGTGTGCAAGATAATAATCAGGATGATTAACACAAAAGAAGTGTTCTACATGTTCACTAACTGATTCATCTGGATCTGGAGGAACATTTCTCACAAGAACCTGAAATAAAAAATAAATTTATTAATTTAATTACGTTTGATATTATAAAGAGCATATAAAAGATGAAGAAGATTTACTGACAGTAAATTGATCAGGACGTCGATTTTCAGAAGCTAGAAAACGTAAACGCATAGTAGTTACAATCTTGTATTCTTTGTATAGAATATACCATGTCCAAAATGAGAATACATAAGCCATTGATATATGAGCCCAATACCTGAAACAATATGATTTATAATATAAAGAGAAAAAGAAAAGAAATAATTGTTTAGAAGGTGTATGTATGTATGTATTACCTGCTTGATCCAAAAGGAATATTTGAAATTGAGAGCTTATCTATGTCATTGAATGTTAAATCCTTCATTTGCTCTAATGATTTTCCAGTCCAATTCACAGGCACTAAAACTATAAAAGCAAGTATTCCAATTGGAACAAATATTTTCAATCTGCATAACAAATTTTCAGATTAGAATTTTGCATGATTTAGGGACCAATGGTGCAATTTTTAAAAGATTATGAACTTACCCAAGGATATAAATCCGCATATATACAGCAGAATCAAGGCCTGCATGATCTATAAGTTCGGGTTCAGGCATTCTTAAAGCAGCAGGCATCCAATTTAAGAATCTTAAGTACATAGTAGCGTCCATATTAACGAATTTTTTCATAAAAGCCCCTGAACTTCTGGGACTTGCTCTTATACCCTTTAGATACCATTTTGGAAAGTAAACCCTATCATTCATGGGTTGAAGTCTTAATATTGCAAAAGCAATAAGAAAAGCTATTGCAGATAGAAGATTAAGAGCAGCTGAAAGACCAATATCTTGAAGACTAGCCATATTCTCAGTTGATGTTTATATATCACCTGTAATTACAATAATAAAAGGTAAATTTAAATCATAGCTAACAAACAAGACCACTAGACTAGAGGAAATAGAAGCGTGATTTTTCAAATATTTAACGTGTCTCTTAGCTCACATGGAAAAATATGAACATATACTGATTGTAATAGAGATGAAAAAAATCATATGAAAACTTGATTTCATTTCTCATAGATATTATCCAACGCTAACAACAATAAATAATCAAAACAACCACAAAAAAACGAAACAAACACTTCATATAAAGCTTACAAGATTGAAATTAACGAAAAAATGAAAATAAAAATAAAGTTATAGTATATAAAGAAACAAAAAAGTAATTATATATAAGAACCTGAAGATTTGAGCTAAAGATCTTCAAAAAATCGGTTGAAAAGCGAGCATTAGATGAACAATGGAAACAACGCCTAGCTTTGAAATATGAATAAAGATCACTCGAATTTGTTGGATAAAAGGTAAAGCAGGAGGATAGGGCTATTTTTCTGATGAAGAATAAGATTCCGGCGAGAAGGAGAAGAAGGTGTCTATCGGAGGAGGGAGATAAAAATGCATTTAGTTTTCTCGTTTCTTACGGTTCCGTGCGGGAAGTTCGATACTTCGTTATGTGTCATAGCAGCAATTTTTGTATAATCACTCTTACCTCTGGACATCAAATTCTATTTGAGAAAAATTCAAATTTCCTAAATTGCCCCCTCTTTTATTACACTTTTTAAAATGCACCTTTTTTTTTTAATATTTAACATTATTACTAGTAATTTCTCTCTCATTGTCCAAAGAAAAAGAAAAAGCATTTTTTCTCTCTCTTCATCAATATTTAACGTTTGGAAATAAAAAATAGATTTTGAAAAAATTATTAAAATACATATTTTGTATTTTTCCTAAAAATATTTTTCGGAGTATAAAACACATTTAAAGCTCTTAAAGCACTTTCAACGAGCTCAAATTTACACGAGTTAATCCGAGTTTTCAACGATCCAAGTCAGAAATATTGAAACTTGTTTGTTTAACTTATACGATAAACTTTTTAGAGGTGAGCTCGAGTTGCTCATGAACAATTTACTTTTTTATGGTTGTGGTGTCGGTTAGTGTGTGATAAAATAAGGATAAAAAATATGCAAATAAACACCCCAACCAAAGCACGTTACTCACTGCAAGTATTATGCAAGTTTTAATAGTAAGTAAGATTCGTTCCTCAAATACTATGAAAGTAAGGAAGAACTTATGCAATATATAAAGTGTAAATAAGAAAGATAGAATAATAATACGCTGAAAATAAAAGACTTTGGAATATTTGTTTGGTCTAACAATTAACTAATTAAAGTAGAGACAGGTTAATAAATAAAGAGAAGAAGATAGTATGAGAGTTTAGCTCGATATCTAGCAAGTAATCCACACTACCTTATTATAAACTATGTAGGTAAAGAAGAATTGGTGATATGCAATAGCCAGGATTCTATATTCTTCCTAACCCCCTTCCGGGTGAATTTAGGTGGCGACCTAACAATTACCAGGGGACTTGGGTAAGGGGACCCTGCGCAATGATTAGTGATTAATCTCAAACCCTAATGATTGTTTAGTTAGGCAAGCCCTTCCGGATCACTATCGCACACTAGACGTTTATGTGGTGTGTCAATAATTAGGAACTCCTTTCGGGTGACCATCTAACTACTATTAAGGTAATCCTATACGTTTGCAACCGCAAGAACTACATACAATAAACCAAAACACATAAAAGCAGAGAATAAAACACTAATTTCAATTAAATACGAACATCCCAAATTAAAATAGATATAAAACAAGTCTAGGGTTCATACCCATATGCTAATCTCAAGCTAAAATAAAATTATTTCATACTAGAGAAAGAAAGAAAAACAATTACAAATTTGAAGGATTGGGAAGGCATGATTTGTTGTCCAACTCCTTCTGATATTCTCTTCTTGATGTAAGCTTCTTCTTGTCTTTAGATGACCAATGATGAGTTCTCTAGGGTAGGAATGAGTATATATAGGCCCTTGGTCGAAATTAGGAGTAATCTCCAAGATAAGGAGTCCAGATCTTACCAAAATCCGTATTCCTAACTTGTAGGAAGGGATAAACCTTAACAGATTTTGTTTTGGTCATATCTCATTAGTTACTTATCGGATTTTTACGTTCTTTATATGGAAACGACCGTGTTGAAAAGACCTAGCTACTCATATAAAAATATCTCCATAATTCTAGACCTCTTTTCTAAAGTAAATGAATTAGTGGACGTATATGCAGTTTTGGCAGCTTCTTTACATTCCAACTATATCCAAACTCTTCCTTTTTTACTTTGACAAAGGGTTTTCCCTTATTTTTCTATTTCAAATCATTTTCCATAGGTGTAATATCTTTCATATATCTAAGTGCTACACAAATAACACACATATTACGCGCAAAATCTCATAAAATAATAAACACCTAAAACTAGACAAGAAAGTGTAAAGCATATATAATTGGGGAAAATCCTGAAATTAATAACTAAATAACCCTAAAATGATGTCTCAAGTATAGATTAATTTATGATAAATAGAGAGACATCAGGTTGGAACGAAAATTTCATAATCAGCTGGTATTCGTGGACCGTGTGGTATGAAAATATAAAGCGTAATATTAATAAGAAAAAATTCTAAAGAAATTAAAAAATATTCAAGTTGATATTGAAAGTTTAATAATATATTTATAAGCAGATAATATATTAATTTATAATTCACACACATAAACGAGTCGTTCACGAACAAACTCGAGCGAATTTGTTTATTTAACGAGTTTAAAATTAGAGTTTGAATTTGAGTTTGTTTATATTCGAGCAGATCTTGAATGAGTTATTCTCTGAACTGAGCTCAACCTGCTCACGAGTGGCTTGATTCATTTGCATCCCTATGTCTAATGTATTTGATGTCGCCTAAGGTGTGATAAAATAATGTATAAAATAAGTGCAAATAAACACCCTAGGCTGAGCACGGTTTTGCAAGTATACAGGACGTATGCAAGTTTTAATGAATAAGTAAAATTAGTTCCTCAGAGACTACGAAGGTTAGGAAGAACTTATGCAAATATTCAAGTGCAGATATTGAAAGTTAGAACAAATAATACACAGAGAAATAAAAGAAAAGATGTTTTTGTTGATTTTTAAATAAGACAATAAACTAATAATTTAAAGACGGGAATTTAAATAAGCAAAGAACAAATGGTATGATAGTTTAGCCTGAGTAATTAGCAAGTAATCCCCACTAGTTTTGTCGTTCTAAACATGTAATGGTAAATCATGTAGTATTTCAATGTTCGGTTTCAATTGCGCTAGGTAGATAATTTTAGGGTTTACCTGTATCAATAAGAACCTAAGTAATCTTTTCCTGCAATTGATTAAATGGCAATACACCAAACCATAGTGGCAATCTAGTTAGGTTGATTTGTCAGGTCTAAACCTTGTTCTAGATGCTATGTGTTGTTCCCAATAATTAAATATGTCTTAGATATTGACTATCTAACTATTATAAAAGTAAAGTAATTCTATACGTTGTACACCGCAAAGAAAACAGATTATAAGTCAAATACATAGACAGAGAAATAAAACATGAATTCAATTTAAGACATATAATTCCCAAATTAGATAGATGTCAACCAAAACTAGGGTTCATACATATATGCTAAAACCCAAGATAAATTTATTTAATTCATACTAAAGAAAGAAAAGAATTGCAGAATTGAAGGTTGAAGAAGACATAATTGATGCACAGCTCCTTCCAGACTTCTCTTCTTGTGTTGTAAGCTTCTTCCTAGCTTAAGGTTCAGCCAAGGATGATTTTCTTATGATAAGAGGATGTATTTATAGGGTATAGGAAGACCTAATTCGTTTTCTTGAAGGAGAAGGTAAGTAATGGACTCCTAGCCCAACTCAAATTCGTATGTAAATAAGGATAATTACTGCTAACTTGTTTTTACCATATCTTCTTCGTTAATGGACCGTTTTTCACCCATAAGATATCAAAAGAATCCTCACAGAATTATCTATCTACCTATGAAAGGGATCTTCCAGAATCGGCTCGGTTTTGGAGTTATCATTACTTCTTTAGACGTAGCTGCAGAAATTCAGATTTATTTGGCAGCTTTTCCTTTTCCTAATTGAACTCTGTTTCCTTCTATCTACAGATTTCTTCAAGATCTTCTTTCCTTATTTCCTTAGAATTGACTTGGCATCTAATTTATTTCCATATTATCTTTAAAGCTTCACACTAAATAAATAATCAAACCCAATATGCTCTAAAAATAATAAATCATTAAATCAACACTAGAAAAAGGAAAGTGTACTGAATCATGATAAAATCGACCTATACTCTAATAATACACGTAAAATAATGTCTCCAACTAATAATAAATCATCACAAATAGGAAGACATCAAGACCCCCAACTCAAAGTTGTATCGTCCTGATACAATAAAATAAAGAACAGTAGGGTAGTCAAATAAACAAGAAGAATAAGAAGGAGGAGAATAAGAATAGAACACAGTGAATGATCCTAGAGCATAGTATCTAAAAAGTATCATTTAGTAATGCTCAAGAAATAATGCACAAGTATGCTTAGTATACACATAATCAACAATCCATAGTTCCAATTCAAGATTAATTTTGCAATGCCAGAAGAAGAGGTCTCAATTAGTTCGTGCTAATGGCTATAGGTTGTTCATAGGTCCTAATATAGCATCCAATGGTCCACTCACCTACTACCTAATAGCTCAATTGTTTCTCCACCAAGCAGTTATAAATCCTAAGGTCTTTGGTTATAATGGGGCTTAGGGACGGTGTGGTATATTTGGATAATGAAAAGTGAGTTTTTGGCACTCTCCTCACATTCCATCAACGAATCGCCCTAGAGCTTGAGTTTTCACTCGAAGATGTTCTCACTCAACCCAATTTTCGAAACTTTTGATGTGCATCCCCAATAGTCCCAAATAAAACCTTTTGTGATGATATACAAATTCCCCTTTGCCGGTCCGAATATATATTCTTTTCATATCAATTTTTTTCTTTTGTATAGATATGACTCTCTTTTTTATGTTCGAGATATCACGCTATTTTTTTATATATATTTTTTTCATTTTCAATTCTAGCTCGTAGCTTCTTTTTCATTCACTATTACCCCGGCAAAGGATTACAATAATAACTTTTTCATCATCAATAACATCACAATTACAATTTCCCAAACCCAATGTTCCCTAATATTGAAACCCACCACCTTAAACTCAAGCTCTAAAAACGACTTGTCTCAAGTTTTGCGATTCGAGTGCGGGTCATATAGACAAGTCCTATAAACTAAGGGTATGGATTATAATGTGGTTAAATAAAAGTCTTTAGAAAGGCTCAGAGGGGCTAAGACGGATAAATAATAACAATATCAAATAAAAGAGTGAGAAGGTATAAAAGGCTTCAAGTGGCTTCAATATAAAAGAACTGCCTTATTCATTTTTCTAACTATCGGATTTTGTTACTTTTTCACTACTAGTTCATAGACAAGCGGGTTTTCAACTACTTTCAAACCTCACGTTCTACACACCAAATAACTCTCCCTAAGTTTCAACGTAACTTCTTAGCATTGCTCATTAACTTTTCTATCTTTTATTTCTTGTTTTCATAAATGCATGCTACACATATTCGTGACATCTTTCAAAAACATACTACTTACTATCATCAACTTAATTAAATCATGCTCACATAGGTACATTCAACGTATTCTATGCCTATTTCAACCCTGAAATTTTAAATTTTATGCAAAAACAAAAAGGAAAATGAGGACAACGAATCCCCACCCCAACATAAAAGTGAGTCGTGTCCCCATGACTCGGAAAGACTGAAGAAAGAAATAAAAATTAAAATTAGCACACATATTGCACATAAAGAAATGGTAGGGAAGAAAGAAAACATACTCTTCGAGGCTATTTCCTCGCCTTATCGACATCCAAGATAGGATTTGCTGGATTTTCTTTAATTGCTCACGGAGTGTTATGATGTACTCCTTTTCTTCTTTTGAAAGTTGCGTAATTACTCTCAAAACTTTAATGATCCAAGCATTGTCAATATTGTTGCTCATCTTAGACTGGAGTTTTTCTCCTTTACCCAAAATTATATTCGCTTTTCGAACAAGACACGTGATCATAGTATGATATTGCATTGAATAGAGAGATAGGAGAGACCGAAAATCGCATCACCTCCTCATAGATCAATTGTGCCACATCCTCTTCTTCTCCCTTCAAAATACACTTCAAAGACCATTCAAAGACCAACCCAATCCTTCTCTAATCTCCAAGAATCTTCTTGTATTCTCCGTTACCAACTTCTTCTTCAAATACTTTCTTATAAGAAAAAGGTAGTTCCTTGAATTGTTTCTTCAGAGAAGCTATCATGGCCTTCAAAGCTTTCTCTTTTTCTTCGGGTGTAGGGTCTTCGATTTGTAGAGGTTATGTTGTTTTCTTCACTAAATATGGAACCTTTTTGCCCATTGAATCAAACACAGCTAGCTGACCTCTCTTCTCTTGACCTGTTTTACCCTTTGTGTTGGAACTAAAACTTTTCTTACTTGATTTCTTCTCACTAGAACCCAATACCTTTCTTCTCTTCATCTCCCTTACAGTAGATAATGTTTATGTTCTCTTAATCATCTCAATTGACCCCAACTCAAAGCTTTAACCACTCTTGAAAATTAAAACTCTTGATTATTGGTTGTACAAGCTTTATCTGGGTTAGGAAAGGTGTTTTAATGATGATTCTCTATATGGGTAAGATGGATTCTTCATGGATTGGTGTGTATTTAAGAAATTGTTGGATGAATTTATGAAATTTAAGCTTTTGATTCATCAATTCAATGTGTTTGGTAAGATTTGGGTGGTTGAATATTCCTTGTAATGATGTAGAGAATGGATTGGATGTGTTTTTCTGGTGATTGGGTAGTGTTTTGATGTTTAGGGAAGGTTTGATGAAGCTTCAATGGAGTTGGGAGAGGTTTGGAGAAGAAGGAGAAGCTTAAGGATTGTAAAATTCGTAATAGACCAACCTCTTCTTCCTTATAACCTTGAAAACGCAATTTCTTAATCTCCAGCGGTGTCGGGTGGTATACCGGTCGTAGAGTCCGATATACCAGAGCTACTGTTCATCCAGATTCATGCTTCGTCAAAAATACCCGAGGCGTGCACACGTGGGCACGGGTTTTTGTTCTTGCCGGTATACCGGAGGTATGGCCCAGTATACCGGAGCTGCTGTCCTTCGAAATTTCAAATTTCTGCCTTGAACACGTGGCGACACCCGTGGCTTCGGGTTTTCTGACATGCGGTATACCGCCGGTAAGGCCTGGTATACCGGTGCCATGTCAGAATACTCCCATAAAATCCGTTTTTTCTCCCCGACTCGATTTCTTTAGCACCTAAACATCAAAAACACTAATACCTGTCTCAAATATGCAATATCAACTAAAAATAACTAAACTAAACATGAATTAAAAACCTAAAACGTAAAACTTGCGGGTTGTCTCCCGTATAACACTTTTGTTTAACGTCTTTTAAAGTTAGACGTGTTACCTCGGTCATGGTTTGCGAAATTTAAATCCCTTGCCTCTAACTCCCACGAACTTTTCAGATATATTCTTTGTAGCAATGGATGGTTTCATCTATAAGTTCTGGGGTGTTTGCGCGTCCTGTGGTAACTTTATTTCGTTTGTAGCATTACACTCCTCTGGCAATCCATTCGCCTCTCGTTTGTTAGAAAGAATGTACTTCATGAACTTACGATATTTTGTTATTCTTGTGAGAGCTTCTACAAACGGGATGTTGATCTTTAACTCGTTCACCATGTCAAGGAACTTCTTGAATTCTTTTTCATTGTTTTGATTTCTGACACGTGAAGGAAATGGTGGAGGAGGACGTGTGTTGGTTACCACTGGGCTCTCTTTCTTTTCTGGTGTCTTCTCTGGGACACTCGTTTGTTCAATTACCTCTTCAACCTTGTCTTTAATTGTTTCTTCAACCACTTTTTCAGGAATAGAGGTTGGTTCTGGTTCTACTCTAGGTGGAGGTAACTGTTTTCCACTTCTTAATTCAACTGCATGACAAGCATGATCTTCTAGAGCAATAATATCACTTGGGAGTTGCCCTTTTGGCCTATTTTGCATTGCACTCGCCATTTGTGATATAGTATGCTCGATATTCTTGATTACCTTGGACTGGGTTTGTATTCTTTGCTGGCTCATCTTTATATTTTCTTCAACTAGTTTCATCATTGAAGCCATACTTGAATTCAAACTCGTAGGTTGCTTTTGTGTAGCATGTTGCATTGAATATTGAGGTGGTTCTTGATAAGCTTCTTTATAAACTGACGCTTCTTGATAGATTTCTTTGTAAATCGACGCTTCTTGATATATAGGTTGTGGTTGACGGTAAGATTGAGGTCGAGGTTAATAATAAGTCTCTTGATTTTCGACCCAATTTTGATTTTGTGGGGGCTGATAATTAGCGTAACTTCCTTGAGGATGATAATAGCCATTCGAGAAATGGTTTCTTTGATGAGATACGAAGGAAATTGGGGCTATATTATTCATGCAATTCTCCCACGAATGGTTTCTTGCTCCACAACCTGGACATAAAGGTAAAATAGGTACTAGATTCACCTGAGCTATTGTTCGCGCTTGTTCTCGTAATTCCTCAAGTTGTTGGTTTAACTCTTTGAGCCTTAGAGATTCTAAGGTCTCTTCTTGTTTTTCTGATTCAACCGGCCAACTTCTCTCGGTCTCAAGAACTTTCTCCATAATATTTTCAACTTCTTAAGGGTCTAATAATACGAAGCCTTTATTTCCTAACAAATCTGCTCTTCTTCTGGACTCGTTATTGAGTCCTCCATAGAACATGGTCAATGAATATTCTGGCGATGATACATGGAATGGACATCTCACCTTCATCTCGTTAAAATGTAACCATGCTTCACCCAAACTTTCTCCGTCTTCCTGAATAAATTGTTCGAGCTCCAACATATCAATTAATCTTCTACTAACCGGATAAAATCGGTCTAGGAATTTAGATTGAAGCTTGTCCCAATCTGGAATAACGTGAGGGCGTTGGGTATCGTACCAATCGCTTGCACTTTCTATAAAAAAGATCTGGAACATAATGTAACACATCTGCTCCTTTGTAACGCCTCTAGTAATATAAGCGTCACAGATCTGCATAAATTTCTGAACATACCGAACCGGATCTTGTTGTGCAGCACCGCTAAATTGTCGATGATTTGCAAACTGCGCTAACATCCCTGGATCTGGTCTAAATTTAGCGGTTTGGATTTCTGGAGTGCGGATTCCGCGTGGTTGCACTCTGAATGTGACGGGAAGATCAAGTCTCCTTGGGCTCGCCATCTGTAAAAAACCTGTAAAAACAAAAACTAACAAGAAAAGCGAAAAACAGAACTAACTGAAATAAAAGCACTAAATAAATGCACAAGGACTAACGATGTAGTCCCCGACAGCGGCGCCAAAAACTTGGTGTCGACTAAGGTGTTATAAAATAATGTATAAAATAAGTGCAAATAAACACCCTAGGCTGAGCACGGTTCTGCAAGTATACAGGACGTATGCAAGTTTTAATGAATAAGTAAAATTCGTTCCTCAGAGACTACGAAGGTTAGAAAGAACTTATGCAAATATTCAAGTGCAGATATTGAAAGCTAGAACAAATAATACGCAGAGAAATAAAAGAAAAGATATTTTTGTTGATTTTTAAATATGACAATTAAACTAAGAATTTAAAGACAGAAATTTAAAGAAGCAAAGAACAGAAGATATGATAGTTTAGCCTGAGTAATTAGCAAGTAATCCCCACTAGTTTTGCCGTTCTAAACATGTAAGGGTAAATCATGTAGTATTTAAATGTTCGGTTTCAATTGCGCTAGGTAGATAATTTTAGGGTTTACCTGTGTCAATAAGAACCTAAGTAATTCCTGCAATTGATTAAATTGCAATACACCAAACCATAGTGACAATCTAGTTAGGTTGATTTTTCAGGCCTAAACATTGTTCTAGACGCTATGTGTTGTTCCCAATAATTAAATATGTCTTAGCTATTGACTATCTAACTATTATTAAAGTAAAGTAATCCTATAGTTCTACACCGCAAAGAAAACAGATTACAAGTCAAACACATAGACAAAGAAATAAAACATGGATTCAATTTAAAACATATAATTCCCAAATTAGATAGATGTCAACCAAAACTAGGGTTCATACATATATGCTAAAACTCAAGTTAAATTTATTTAATTCAGACTAAAGAAAGAAAAGAAAAGAATTACAGGATTGAAGGTTGAAGAAAACATAATTGATGCACAGCTCCTTCTAGACTTCTCTTCTTGTGTTGTAAGCTTCATCCTGGCTTAAGTTTAAGCCAAGGATGATTTTCTTATGATAAGATGCTGTATTTATAGGGTATAGGAAGACCTAATTCGTTTTCTTGAAGGAGAAGGTAAGTAATGGACTCCTAGTCCAACTCAAATTCGTATGTAGACTAGGATAATTACTGCTGACTTGTTTTTACCATATCTTCTTCGTTACTGGACCGTTTTTTACCTAGAAGATATCAAAAGAATCCTCACGAAATCATCTATCTACCTATGAAAGGGATCTTCCAGAATCGGCTCGGTTTTGGAGTTATCATCACTTCTTTAAACGTAGTTGCAGAAATTCAGATTTATTTGACAGCTTTTCCTTTTCCTAATTGAACTCTGTTTCCTTCTATCTCCAGATATTTTCAAGATCTTCTTTCCTTATTTCCTTAGAATTGACTTGGCATCTAATTTATTTCCATATTATCTTTAAAACTTCACACTAAATAAATAATTAAACATAATATGCTCTAAAAATAATAAATCATTAAATCAAGACTAGGAATAGGAAAGTGTACTAAATCATGATAAAATCGACCTATACTCTAATAAATACACCTAAAATGATGTCTCCAACTATTAATAAATCATCACAAATAGGGAGATATCATTATTATTTGTCCAACTTTCTAAAATATAACGTTCAATATTAATTATTCCTTCTCCAATACTTCTTCGTTACATAAATAATGTTCACTTACTAAAAAAGATGGTATCCCAAAAATATTATCTAGTAAGACGTTTCTTTCCAATTTTTTATATATTACCTTTACTAAAATATTAAATTTAAAATTTGTAATATAAATTTAAAATATCTAAACACTTTATAAGGAGTATTTTTGTAATGGTAAATGCAATTATTATGCTTCTTAATATGTGTGAAAAGTTAAGTGGACATTATTTGTAATACAGAGTGGTACCAATATATTTTTTCCCTAATTTTAATATTATAACTAATTAAATATTAAAAAATATTGAAATAAATAACTTCATGTATATTAATTAAAGGTAATTATGTAAAAAGAGAAAATATTAATTTTTTTTTTTAGATTTATGCACCAAAAAGGTGAACAAATCCATCTGGATAGAAGAAATACTAAAAGAATAATTAATATTATAAATGTTATCTATAATTAGTAATAATACTTTGATTAAACTTTATTTTGAATATATATATATATATATATATATATATTTTTGATAATTACTAAACACCTATATTTAGAAATTATTCTTAAATTATACTTATTTTAAAAATATATTATAAATATACTCCTTCCGTTCTTAAAACATTGTCACTTATACTAAAAATAGTTGTTCCAAAAAGGGTCTCACTTTAAAAAATAAGACATTTTTTATTTATACCACTTATACCTTTAATTAAATATTATAATATATGTTCCCAATAAAAACTTAAGATATAAGATGATTTATGGAGGGTATTTTAGTAATCACATGGATAATAAATGACATTTCTTAATTTGTGTGCAAAAGCAAATGTGACAACCTTTTAGGAACGGAGTGAGTATTTCTTTCTATACAATAATGATCGAAGTTTATACACTCTAAATGCCCAAACTACTCGTATGGAAGACTGCTCGTCTTAGACAAAATTCAGGAATTCTTTTATTTTGATAATTATGAGATCATTAAGGTTCCAACTTAAATTGTTATACGAAATCTTCTTGAACGAGTAAAAACTGACACAATTATTACAAAAATTACTGCGCAAATTGGAAGCCCACTAAATACGGATTAGATTTCTATGGTGAATGAAGACATGTGTTTTGCTTGTATTCTTATGGAGATTGATCTTAGGAAAAGTTAGGAAACATGTTGTTGAGTTTAATTCACCAAAAGGGTGAATTATATCTTGAATATTGAGTACGGATAAAATTTTATTTGTTGTGAAGAATACAAAACAATTAGCCTCTCCGCTAATGATTGCTTATAGTATTAAAATGTCAGAGGAGATAGAGATAATAATATCAAGGATATAGAGGATTACGTTGAGGAATTCGGGGTTTGTTTGGATGAGGTGTTGATCGGGTACGGAAAGGTATAAGCGAAGAAGATGTGGATTATCAAGGAGAGGGTCTAAGGGGTTGTAGTGCAGAGACCTTAAAGGTGAGAGTTTATGGGGACATAAATACCCTAAGTCATACTTTTCATTAAAGAACCCGAAGCAACAAGAAAACATTAATATAAATTATATAGCCAAAGGAAAATTATCATAAGCAGTAGTTAGTTGTTGTGGGTCCCATTCGTTCAACAATATCATACTTGTAGTAGCACGTGAGAGATGTAGGAAGGCCTTGCCCGATTCGAGTGATATGGGTGCTAGTAAAGGGTAGCAATTCATAAAATAAAAGTGGCATAGTAGGTTTGTAAAAGCATCGGCGAGGGAAATAGACTATGTCGGATATCATATTTGGGTTTGTTAATAAGAAATCTGAGCATGTTTGTTTTGATTATAATCATTCCAAAGAAAATATTGTGGGGGTACACGAGGTTTGATAAATAAAAAATGGTAACCTGAGATTTGTTCACTACAATGAATAGTAAAAGTACTAAGAAAAGGGAAACGAGTGCAAAATATAATGAGAAAAACAAAAACAAGAGCTCTATTGAGGAGGGGAGTTTGGAGGAAAAAGGGAACGAATGTGAAAGGAGGTGGAAATAAGGAAAGATCCACTACGACCTTTACGTGATCCTCATAACTTGGAATAACTGGGGTTTTGCGTCACGCTATAAACAGAGGGGGTCGTTGACCTCATTCGACGCAAATAGATAGATGTTCCTGATATATCAGAAATAAAAGCAACTGATTGAGTGTGGCTGGATTCATGAAATCTATGTTAAAGAGATGGGATAATGTACATAACATCGACTACAACGTTCATGGTCGTATACTATTTGTGTAGATCCAGATAAGGTGGAAATGGAGGTGCTCTCAATTACTTCACAAGCTACCCGTCGTAAGGTTGTATGCAAGGCAACCTCATTTAGCCTTCATACTTCCTTTATATGTAGCTTAAATGATAAAATAGAAAGACTATATTCAACACTAACTTAGTGGACTTTGCCACTTAATTTGACGATCCATGGCTACTCTTGGGGAATCTTAATATTATTTTGGATTATGACTAGAGGAAACATAGAAGACAAGTGACCATGAATGTTTTTGATAAGTCTGACAATTGTTATAACATGCTGGGTTGGAAGACTTGCAATATACTAGTCAATTCACCAGTTTGAACAATAATCATATATTGTGTTGCATTGATAGGGACATGGTTAAATGTGGGTTGGAAGGTTAGGGGCACTACATACAAAGGGAATTCTTACGTAATCTTATGTCTCATAACATTCTCCTTGTATTGTCACACCGAAACGTGACAAGAGTCACACGCTTTTATCCTTTGATATATGGGTGGAGCATGAGCAATATGAGATAGTAAGTAAATTCAGTCGGTTGAGACATCCAGTTAATCCAGGTATCATTTACCCTCTTCAACATGGTATTATATGAATCATGTGTCAAACCAATTTCAACTCCCGGTATGTCTTGTGCGACTAAGCCTTTAACATCAAGTTTTATCCAACCTTTATACCTTTCCCTCTGGATTTTACAAATTTTAATCGTATTGAAATTTTTTGATGGTGGAGGACCAGTGAGTTGGAACTGTTAGGGTTTTTTCGTAAAAAAATCGGTAAACCATAAAGGATCAATCCTTCCAACCTTGCTTCATAAACCTTTTCCATGTTTTCGTGCTTACTTGTTTGTTTCCGTTTTTAATAAAGTGTTAGGTGATTTCTTCCTTAGTCAACTCCCCAATCAAGTTATCCTCCTGGACACCAAACCATTACCATCGACTTAGATGGTATATTTGGAGGTAAGGTGATGATTATGATAGATACGATTTATGGATTTCGACTTGACCAACTTCTGTCTATGATGGTGTTCATCCTAATTATTGATAGATATCTGATCCTCCCACAGTCCCACCTGTTTCTACAGTTTCTCTCCTAGAAAATTTTAGATATTTTGAACTTTTAGAATATTGGCAATGGAGTTTATTTTTTAAGTTGTTTTTCTTTTTCTTTTTATTTTCTTTCCTTTTATTTTTTGTTGTAATATTTATTTACTTTTATGTAAATATGAGTATTTTTTTTTGTTGTCATGGGTTAATAAAATATTTTTCTTTATCGTTAAATGTTATCTTTTGTTCTATAACAAATTCATAATATTATTTTTGTTTGTAGTAATACTTGACTACGGTTATATTAGTGGTTTTCAATATTTAAAAAAAAAATGGATTTATAACCAAATAAAAACCTATGGGTATTACTATTTACTTTTTCCATTAGTAACATAGTAGTATCATCACTTTCATCTACCAAGGACACATCTATCAAATTAGTTGTAAACTTTAAGTCTTTAACACATGACATCGAGATCTTAAAACCTTTATGGCCTATCATGTTCCACCTTCCAAGTTATTTGAGCTCTTTGACCAAACAAAAGAATGGAGTAAAAGTTAGTTGAGCTCTAAAACAGCGATAATTCTGATAGCTTTCCTACGATATTCTATATTCAAGAAATAGAAATGAAAGAGTTATATATAGGGATGGCAACGGTTCGGTTAACCGCAAAAAACCCAGAAACCGTAACCGAAACCGTTTAAGTTAGAAAAAACCATAACCGAAACCGAAACCGTTTAGGAATGAAAATCTAAAACCATAACCGAAACCGATTAAAGTAAAAAAACCGTGCAAAAAACCGAACCGAACCGTTTAGCATGGACATATAAAATTAATTAAAAATAACTAAAAACTCTTAAATATTCGATATACATAACCATATAATCCAATTCATCACCAAAAAATATTAAAGCAAAAAAATTGCAATGGAGTTTCAACAAAAATCGCATAAAAATACTACGTGTAGAATTCATTAACAAGCGATATCTTCTTCTTCAACCGTACACGCTTTAAGATAGTCCGATGCTATATTTTTGCCTACATAATCCAAAAATAAAATTAATAATGATAAAATAAATTGATAAAAGTATAATTTTAGATATATATATATATAAAAGAAAAAAATAGTTCTGTAAATTAATAAAATTTTAGATATGTAACAATATATTTTGGGAAAATGCCCAATTAAATCATAGATCATATTGTCAATGCCCAAATGTTGACAGGTGATTGATTCTTCCCAAATAAATTAGACTGTTTCCCATTTAAATCAAATTTACATTGCACAATTACGTTGTTACCCCTCCAGTCAAAGTCAGTGTTTTTTTATTTCTTGTAACCGGGTATAAAGGCCCGTCTCTTTCATTTTCTTAATTAATTCTAAAACCCAGTTTCTATGAAGCAGATTCATTTAAATCAATCTGGTTCAGGGTTTCACCATTTGGAGATAAAACTTTTACAAAGGTGTTTGTTGGAGGAATTGGTTGGGAAACTCAGAGTGAGACTATAAGACGATATTTCAAGCAGTTCGGTGACATCCTTGAAGCTGTTGTCATCACCTATAAGAACACCGGCCGATCCAAAGGCTACAGTTTCGTTAGTCTCTTTTCCATTTAATTTCCTCTCTATTTTTCATTATAAATTAGTGAAAAAGATTCTGCCTTTTCTCTATTTCTTATTCAAATACTTTCATTTATTGTAATTCGTATCTTGTGATCAATGATAGTTTCAGAGCTAATTCATATAATCATTTCTTTATACTATAATTAATAACTTGATTAATTTGATTGTAAATGGTGTTTTGTCGAGGGTTTAGGTGACTTTCCGGGATCCTGAATCAGCTAGAAGAGCATGTGCTGATCCAACTCCAATTATTGATGGTAGACGAGCCAACTAGTAAAATCACGGAATTGGTTAACAAGGTAGATGAACCACGAGAAGTGAGTCTTATTCCCTTATAACCATTCACCTGTTTGTTAAAACGCCTCAATGAGAAAACTTCTCTATTAAAGGGAAAAGCATGTGCTGATATGACAGTTGAGGAAAGAATTAGTGCAGCTGATCGAAGAAAAATGAGCGAGAATGCTTTATTTGAAGAGGAAAAATTGAATGAAGCTATGCTAGAGTATAGCTGGGTTAATAACTAATGATTCGCCTAAACAAACGTTGGAATTTTATTCCAACATGCGAATGGTTCATGGGATTGTTCCTGATAAATATACTTTCCGATGTGTGATTAAGGCTTGTTTTAATGTTGTAGAGGTGTAAAAGATTTATGCGTCGGTGTTTAAACTTGGGTTGGATTCGGATTTGTTTATAGGTGGTGCGTTAGTGAATGGTTATTTAAAATTTGGATTAGTGGTGGATGCGTTAAAGGTGTTTGATGAATTACCTAATATAAACGATGTAGTTCTTTGGAATGCGTTAATAATTGGGTTTTCACAGATTCGTAAGTTTGATAAATCTATAGAGGTTTTTAGGAGTATGATTGAAACTGGGGTTATTCCAAGTAGATTTACCTTTACTGGTATTTTATCGGTTTTGGGTATTGTGGAGGATTTCTATAATGGATGGGTGATGCATTGTTTTGCGATAAAGATGGGCTATGATTCAGGAGTTGCAATTTTGAATGCATTGATGGATATGTATGGAAAATGCAAGCGTGTACACGAGGCATTAAATATTTTTGAAGAGATGAATGAGAGGGAAATATTTTCTTGGAACTCGATTATTTTCTTGGAACAATATATTTTTCAGCGGATGTTATTTGACGGTGTTATGCCGGATTTAATTACAGTTACTAGTGTTCTTCCTGCTTGTGCTCGTTTAGCTGATTTGATGCATGGTAAAGAGATTCATGGTTATATGATCATTAATGGATGGGTAGGAAATAGTGATTCTAGAATATATAATGATACGCTTATCGGAAATTCTGTAATGGACATGTATGCAATGTGGAAGTATGAAGGAAGCGAATATATAATGACAAGTGAAGAATTTGTCATTTAAACATGGCTGCTTGTTTAATTAAGCTTAAATGTTACGATGAAACTATAGCACAAATGTAGCATTGTCTGTATAGTTTGTAAAGACTGAAAGTTTCAAATTGCAAAAAACCTTTTTAACAACCTATTATCTAAGCACTTCAAACAATGATTTATCATCTTTATCATTTAAACACTTCAAACTTGAGTCTTCAATGAAGAAACAAATCCCATCTCAAATTGAAAATAGAGATGGGACAAACCAGATATGGGACAAATCCCATCTTAAATTTTGTACCTCGCGAAATAGCACATCACCATCTCCAACACATTATACCTTTAATTAGTTTATAATAGAGATAGGACAAATCACATCTTAGTTAAACAATAGAGATGGGACAAATCCCATTTCAGTATTAGAATGAAGATGAGACAAATTCATCATAATCTTAAAATTAGAGATGGGACAAAATCCCATTTAAAAAAAATCGAAAAAAAAAATCAAAAAAATTCAAAAATTCAAAAATTCAAAAAAAATTCAAAAAAATCATGGACGTAGATATTATTTGGTCTCATCTAAAAATGTATTTTTTTTATTTTTTTTATTTTTTTAGAATTAGTTATGATGATTTTAAAAAAATTTCCCGGACGCGTGCGTACGATGAAATTAGTAGTAGGTGGATTTTCACATCTATGATAATGTTTGATTTAAATGGGAATATATATTTGGTCAAAGACAACAACTAGAGTAAGGGTATTATTGTAATCTTTTCATTTAAATTAAGGTGTAATCTAAATGGGAAGTTGGTTTGTTGTTTTGATTTAAGAGGGAATTAACCCATATATTTTTATTACATATATTAGAATTAGTTTTATAAAAGCTAATTCATTTTTCAAATTAAACTAACTACATGTTAAAAGTTAGTATTGGTCTTATTGGACTTTTGGTTTTCTTAGACTCTTAGGCTGCTTGAGAATATAAATATTGGATTTTAAAAGTGAGCATATTGTATTTAGAATAAATATATTATATCTTATATATTATATATTAGATAAAACGGTTTTCGGTTTATTCGGATTTTTTTTACAACAAACCCATAACCTTACGGTTTTAACCACGGTTACAATTTTTAAAACCATAACCTCATAATTATAACCACGGTTACATAAACGGTTTTTTAATCGGTTCGGTTTCTATCGGTTTCGGTTTAAAACCCGAACCGCTGCCATCCCTAGTTATATAAAGCCTCTAAGGCAATTATTTCCTTTTCACTTTTTGTTTGTTAGTATTCCATTTTCGCCCAATTGTATCAATAAACACATTATTTTATTTTTTACAAACGCACACCTATTTCAGAGTCCACGTCAGCTAATACCTTGTATCGTAAAATGGAGGGCAAGTGTGAACCATCATTTTTTATTGTTTGTCCTATGCCTAGTTTTACGCGTAGTGAGATCCGCCACCTCGTTTAGTATTCGTGGCAAATGTTTTAAGAACATGTCCAGGTGCTCTCCAGCAATTTGAATGATCCGCTTGACGTACGGCTTGACTTTCCACCACGCAGATGGCAGCGATTTAATACCTTGAACAAGATCAAAGTTATCCGAACATATAATCGTCTTCTTTCATGTTTCTTGTTATCTCATATTAGCATCTTTGAGACCGCAATTGCTTCCTCTTCCGCTGCCGAATCTGTCAGATAATTTTTGAGAAAATACATCTATCTCCTGTCTATATGTGCGCCGTTTGACTATCTCAATGCCACTTTGTTCCATTTTAGCCTTAAAAGAGACGTTGCATGTATAAATTATTTGTGTTCCGTTGAGTTCCTGTGGTTCCCACGGATTCGCAGTGTTTCCTTGTTGGTTCCCAAGTATGTTGGTTAGGAGTCTGACCCATTTTTGCCCATATAAGCCAGTCATTCCTGCATCAACTGCCAGTATTACGTTTTGTGGTTCACGTTTTACATTTTCGTGAGTCATTTTCATTTTTTTTTCCAGATATTCCATAATATCAGCATGATGTAAACTGCCACTTTGTTTTTGTCCCATTGCTCTGTTCTGCTTCGTCATAGATTTTTGTTATCCATTCCCCAAGTGAGTCTGGATCTGTTTCTGGAATCCTGATCTGTAGGCTAATCTAGCCAAAACCTGTCTACAAAAAGAACATGATAAAAGTAAATGTACCACTGTTTCTGTTTTTCCTTCACACGACGTGCGTCATTTGTTATCGCTACAATGTCTTGAATAAAGGTTTTGTCTTGTAGGAAGGATATTCCTGCAAGCCTTCCAAGTAAAAGATCTCACTTTATTCGATACATTTGTTTTTCGAAATTTTGTTCCAAAGACTTAGGTCCTTTAGTTGAGCTTGGTTAGAAGTTTGAACTTCATTATCTTCTGCCATTCTTGTTAGAATTTTATAACCTGATTTTGTAGAATATTTCCCTGATCGTATGTGTGGCCATGTCAACGTGTCTTGCTCCTCTCTGTTCAGCAGAGGTATACGACTAATTTCCCCTTTGAGTGTGCCTGGTAAGATTGAATATTTCCCTGATCCATATATTCGTACATTAGTTGGTCTACTGTCTCCAGTTGTGTTTCAGTAGGTCTATCTTTGATAATTTTTGATAGCATCCACTTGCGTCGCCATATGTTAGTTGATTCACCGTTTCCAATTTGGATGATACGTTGTTGATATGGAAAATCCCGACCCTCAATAATACTAGCCTATGACCAGGACCTGCTCTGTCTGAGTTTCACTTCCAGGAAATCTATATTAGGAAAATAAATTCCTTTGCGTACTTTAGTTGCCAAGGACTCCGGATTTTGTAATTTTGCCAAGCTTGCACTGCTAATAGTGTCGTATTAGCTCGTTTTAGATCTCAAAATCCCATCCCCCAATAACTTTAGTCGTTGTCATCTTTTCCCGTTCCAGCCAATGTTTTTTCCGTTTTTCAAGTGAGTTCCACCAAAACCTTGCAATAATCGAGGTAAGTTTTCTACAGAATGACAAAGGGAAGGAGAAAATGGACATAGCGTAAGTAGGAATGGCCTGTAAAACTGATTTTATAAGAATTTCTTTCCCTTCTTTGGAAAAAAAGCTTCGCGATCCACCCCTGTGCTTTGTTAAAAAACCTTGTTTGCTATCCAGGCTAGCGTATCAATCTTTGATCGTTGTGACACAGTGGTATTCCAAGATATTTCCCAATATCATTTGTTTCCTGCATCTGTAATGTTATCGCTACTGTCTGTCTGACTGTCTCAAGTGTTTGTTTACTAAAACAAATAGCCGATTTATTGTAATTAACTTTTTTCCCTCAACACCTACAATATGTGTCAATACATTCTTGGAATTCCTCCATATCTTGTCCTTCGAGTGATAGAAAGAAAAGTGAATCATCTACAAAAAAGAGATGTGAGATAACTGGGCAGTTCCTAGTAACACGTATACCTTTAATGCGACTCTCCGTAACCTAAGCATCAATAAGAAAAATTAGGGATTTCGTAAGGAGGGAGAAAAGAAATGGGGCAATAAACACATATTCTTATCAAAATAAATACATAAATTGACATTAATTATTTTAATATTTGTTGGAGACATCATTTTTAGTGTTTTAGTAGTCTAAATACTCGATTTTCCTATGTATCAGTGCACTTTCCTATTTCTTGTCTTGATTTAATGATTTATTATTTTTAGAGCATATTTGGTTTAATTGTTTGTTAATTGTGAAGCTTTAAAGATATATATGGTGATTAATTATATGCCAAATCAATTCTAAGAGATAAAGGAAAGAAGATATGCATGGAAATTGGAGATAAGGAAGGAAAAGATAAGATATGGAAAAATAAAGTTGTCAAATAAATCTGAATTCTAGTACCTACGACCATAGAAGTGATCATAACTCAAGATTGGCTAGGAATTTAGAAGAATGGTCTAAAGAAAAGTCATAGAGCTTTCCGAGATGATAAGTTTCGACACATGGAACGCGTCAAACAGAGTTGAAACGAAGAAGTTACAGCCAAAACAAAACAGCGGCAGATTATTACCTTTTCTATATTATAGGGTTATCGAATCTGAGTTGGGTTTGGAGTCCAAGTTACTTGTCTTTCACTCCAAGAAAACGAATTAGGTCTTCTAAACACCTATAAATACACCCTTTAAACCTTTGTAAAGTCATCCTTGCTCAAATCCAAGGCACAGGTTTAATCCCCGCCTCTCATAAATTAGTCCTTAAGTTTTATATCATTAGAGTTATTGAAGAGAGTAAGATGACATCTTTGTATCATTCTTTTAGTTTTTTCCTTTCAGGTATGAACTAATTTTCCCATAGCTTGGCTTTACATTATGTATAATCTATGAATTCTATTTTCTTTCTATCTATGTTTCTTTGGGAATTATTTGTTTTAATCTGATTCTATCTGCTTAACCATATATTTGTTTTATGTGCTCTTGCTTATTGTCTGTCTTAACCCTAATCAATTTAGGGCTTTGTTAATAGTAGTTAGATGGTCGCCCAGAAGGGGTGTTTAACTATTGAAACACCACATAAACGTCTAGAATAAGGAATTGGTCCTGAAAACACCAGCCTAACTAGATAGTCATTAGGGTTTGTTTTAATCACCATATCACTGATTGAAGGAAAGATCTGCTTAGGATCCTAGTGGCGTAGGTAACCCTATTTAAGGTCACCTCGTGGTTGTGCCGTAGCCTACCTATTCGCTCTCCGGGGGTAGGTAGGAATTTAGAATCCTGACTAAATATCTAAGAGATATTGTCTCCCTTATAAACTGAAATTGATAGAAAGTATTAGAAGGATCAGTGCATACTAGCAAATACCTGAGCTATACTCACTCATCTCATATTCTCTCATATTTAATTATTTGTCTTTACTTTTATTTAGTTTAATTATCAATCTCCCAATTAATCATCTTTATTTTCAGTCAACTTTAATTATTAATTGCTACTTTACTTATTTTCTCATTCGTATAACACACTAAGTCCCTGAGAACGAATTCTTCTTATCATTAAAACTTGCATACGTCCCGTAATACTTGCAGTACTGTTCTTGTCTAGGGTGATTAGTGCATTGTTTTCCAGATTTATTTATCATATTTTTATCACATTCTAGGCGACACCAAATTTTTTGGCATCGCTGCCTTGGACTTGTCTCTCGTTAGCGTGTGGGTTATCTATTTCGAGTAGTAGTTTTTAGTTAAGTTTTATTTTTCAGTTTTTATTTTTATTCTTTTTTCCAGATTTACGCTTGTTGGTTTGCCTTAGTCTTTTTCAGGTTTTAACAGTGCATCCTTGGCCTCCTCTCCGGAGCCCGAAAGGAGCTTCACAGCTTATAACAAACGTATCCGAGAAGAAAGAAACCAAAGAAGAGCTATGGCAGAAATTCAACAGCAAGAAGTGGATCCACCACTAGTAGATCCACCAATTATTCCTATAGTTACACCACATGGTCCTTTAGGCCAACAACAACCACCACCACCAGGAGATAACAGAACAACAACAATAATCAGAACAGAGTTGAACAAGACCTCCCAAGCTTGGGAGCACCATTTCATGTTTAACCATTAGGTTATCGTCCTCCAGAGATCCAGAATATCAAATTCAGGCCCGATCTAGGCATGCTCAGTCAATTTCAGAATTTCGGACTCTATAGTGGTGCAACAGTTCAAGATCTGGTAAAAACGATTCAGTAGTTCATGCAGATTTGTGATGCCTACGTTACTCCAGGCATTACACGCGAGCAACTGTATTGTCACATATTTCGTTCTTTCTGACCGGCAAAGCTGGTGATTGGCTAGATAGACAACCACCAGGTACAATTAATACATGGACAAAATTTCAAGCCGCATTCTTTAACCGTTTTTATCCGAAGAGTATGCGACTCAAAGACCAAAGCGAGCTTGCGAAGTTTTGTCAAGAGAACGGAGAAGAAGTATGAGACGCATGGACAAGGTTTCAACAAAATTTAGCTAGATGTCCACTCCATGGTTACACCCCGTCTTTACAGTTAGCTATATTTTATCATGGTATCAATAGAGAGAGTAGACGGAGGGTAGATAATCTTGGAAAGGGAAATTTCGTGTCCATGAATCCTGTAGAAGCAGCAGAAGGTATGGAAAACATTATAGAAACAGAAAGGAGTTGGCCACTTTCATGAGCTCCTATTACAGATACCAAAGGTACGCTTCGATTAGATGCAAAAACTGCAAACTCAGCTCAATTGTTCACACTAGAGAATAATATCAAAGAGATTAAGCTTGAGATGCAGAAGAATTTAGCCGCAGCAAACGTAATGCAAGAAGCACAAGGTTGTCAACAGTGTGGGGTCACAAATCCTACATGGGAAGAGTGCGAAGGAAATTCAGCATCTGTTTATTTCATATCCAACCGAGGAAATTATCAATTTGGTAACAGGAATCATCCGGGTATGCAGTACTCAAATCCACAGGGGTCCCCTAATCCTGGTCATTATCAACCTCGTCCCCAGAATAACTCTTTCCAACCAAGAGGTCAAGCTCCATATCAAGGAAATCAGAATTATATCGACCTGCTCCCTATGTTGTAGATCTCCTCGCCTAGGCGTGCCTAGGCCTCGCCTAGGCATCAACTCCCCCCTTAGTCGCTTACGCCTAGTTAAAACTCTAGATACTCATGGGAATGCAGTTAACAAACTATCACAGTTCATGCACAAGCCTTCAGATACTCATTGGAATGCAGTTAAGCGTGTTCTACGCTACCTCAAACAAACTGCATCTCATGGCCTATTCATTCAAAAACATCTCAATGCTACTCTTTATGGATTTTCTGATGCTGATTGGGCAGGTGACTTAGACGATAGACACTCAACTTTAGCATATGTCACCTTCTTTGGCTCCTCCCCTATCAGTTGGTCCACTAAAAAGTAACGAACCGTTTCACGCTCCTCTACTGAAGCTGAATATCGCGCAGTTGCCTCGGCGGCAGCGGAAATCATTTGGATTCAAAATATACTTCAAGAACTTCAAGTACCTATTATAAAGGTACCCACAATATATTATGATAACATCGGAGAAACATACCTCTGCTCCAAACCGGTGTTCCATTCACGCATGAAGCATGTTGCCATTGATTTTTATATTGTTCGGGATCAAGTAGCCGAAAATAAACTCACTGTCTCTCATGTTCACTCTGCCGATCAACTCGCAGATTCACTTACAAAACCGCTATCTCGACAACTTCATCAACGTCATTGCAACAAGTTAGGCGTCCTTGATGGCACGTCTATCTTGAGGGGACATATTAAGGAAAACCAACACCAAATCAATTCCAACACAAATCAAGGAAACACAAGATACGGAATCATATCAAATCATACCAAATAATATCATATCATATCATATCAAATCATATCATATCAAATGTAATATTTATTTGTATATATACTTCATACATTTCAGTAATAAAACACACAAAATTATATCCTTTACACTGATGTCTCCTCATTTGTGATAATATAATCTATTTCTGAGACATCATTTTAGGCTTATTTATTAGTTTATAGGTTGAATTGAGCTTAGTTTAGTGCACTTTCCTATTTTGAGTATTGATTTAGTAACATAATATTTTTAGAGCATATTGGGTTTAATTGTTTATTTAGTGTGAAGCTTTAAAGATAATTATGGAGATTAATTAGAGTCCAAGTCAAAGACTACAACATATGGAAAGAGATTTACATGGTAATTGGAGATAAAGGAAACAAAGGCTAAAAACATGGAAAAGGAAAAGCTGTCTAAATCTGAATTTCTGCAACAACGCCTAAAGAAGTGGTAATTACTCCTACAAGGAAGCCGATTTTGGAAGATTCCTTTCATAAGGACATAGATAATTCTGTGACGATTCTTTTGGTATATTATGGAGCTCAAACCGACCAATAACGAAGAAGATATGCTCAAAACGGTCCAGCAGTGTTTATCTTTATTTCCTTACGAATTTGAGTTGGGCTTGGAGTCTATTACTTGGCCTTTCCTCCAAGAAACGAATTAGGTCAACCTATACACTATAAATACAGCCTCTTAACACTCTTAAATCATCCTTGGCCAGACCTTAAGGCCAAGAGGAAGCTGCAACACAAGAGAAGAAGTCTGGAAGGAGCAGAACACCATATGTCTCCTTCAACCTCTAATTTTGTAATTCTTTTCTCTTCTCTTCTTCGTATGAATTAATTCTTTTTAGCTTGAGTTTTTAGCATATATGTATGAACCCTAGTTTTGATTGACATCTATCTAATTTGGGAACTTAATGTTTTAAATTGAATTATAGTTTTTATTCTCTGTTTATGTGTTTGGATTTATATTCAGTGTTCTTGTGGAAGTGCACCCATATAGAATTACCATCTAGTAATTAGGTCACCATTGACAACGGTGTTTAATTACATGTTTAGCACATAACGTCTAGTACAAGGTTTGATCTGACAACCCAACCTAACTAGATAATCACTATGGTTTAGTTCTTGTGACCATTTACCAATTACAGGAAAAGTTTGCTTAGGAAGCCTTATTGACACAGGTAAATCCTATTTAAAACTACCTAGAGTGAATTGGAACCGATTATTGAAATACTACATAATTCACCCTTACATGTTTAGAACGGCAAAACTAGTGGGGATTGCATGCTATTTACTCAAGCTAACTTTCATACTATCTTCTTTTCTTTTCTTTCTTTTCTGTCTTTAATTTAGTAGTTTAGTTTTCTTTATAAAAACCAAATAAAAATCTATTTTCTTTCTTTCTTTGCGTATTATCTTTTCTATCTTTTATATTTGCACTTGATAATTTGCATAAGTTCTCTCTAACTTTCGTCAGTCTCTGAGGAACGAATCTTCTTATCATTAAAACTTGCATACGTCCTGTAATACTTGCAGTACCGTGTTAGCTTAGGGTGTTTATTAGCATCTAAATTATCTCATATTTTTATCACACCTTAGGCCACACCAAGTTTTTGGCGCCGCTGCCGGGGACTACATCGTTAGTCCTTGTGCAATTATCTTGTGCTTTTATTTTAGTTAGTTCTATTTTACGCTTTTCTTTTTAGTTTTTGTTTTACAGATTTTTTAGGCGAGAGCAGATTTATTAGGAGATAAAGGGAAGTTTCGTTTTATTAGATCCTACAGAAGCTAATTATGGAGTACGTTCTCGAAACCAAGAGAAGTTGGCAGATTCAATCAGAAAAACAAAAAGAGACTTTAGAATCTCTAAAGCTCAAAGAGTTATACCAACAACTTGAGGAATTACGAGAACAATCGCGAAAACTAGCTCAGAGGAATCTAGTACATACCTCACCTTCATGTCCTAGTTGTGGAGCAAGAGATCACTCGTGGGAATATTGCATGAATAATCCAGCCTCAATTTCCTTCATGCCTTATCAAAGAGACCATTATTATGATGGTTATTATCAATCCCAAGGAAATTATGCTGATTATCAGCCTCCACAGAATTACAATTGGGTCGGAGATCAACAGACTTATAATCATAATAACCATTATCATGATGGTTATTACCAACCACGACCACAAGCCTACTATCCTCCACAACCTATCTATCAAGAAGCGCCGATTTATAATGAAGCTTATCAAGAACCACCTCCTTATTTAATGCAGCAAACCGTACAAGAACAACCTTCGAGTTCGAATTCAACCATGGCTAAGATAATGAACCTAATTGAAGATATGGAGATTAGCCAGCAAGAATTCCAAAACTCACAGAATGCGCTTAAGAAGATGGAGCAGACAGTGTCACAAATGGTGAATAAACTTCAAACCTTTGCAGAAGGGCAACTCCGAAGTGATACTAGTGCTCCAGAAAACAAAGTTTGTCATGCAGTTGAATTACGAAGTGGAAAACAACTACCTCCACCAAGACCAGAACCAGAACCAGAACCAGTCCCTATTCCAGAAACGGGGAGAGAAGAAACAACAGAAGATACAGTCGAAGAGGTAGTTGAACAAAAAAAATGTCCCAGAGAAGACACCAGAAAAGAAAGAGAGCCCAGTGGTAACCAACACATGTCCTCCACCACCATACCCTTCACATGTCAGAAAAAAGGACAATGACCTGGAATTCAAGAAGTTCGTTGACATGGTGAGCAAGTTAGAGATTAAAATACCGTTTGTAGAAGCTCTCAAGAGAATGCCAACATATATAAAATTCATGAAGGACATTCTTTCTAACAAACGAAGATTCGAAACTGAGGATATGAGTGGATCACCAGAGGAGTGTAATCCTATCGAGTTACCACCAGAAACACCCCGTCCCACGAAATCTTGGATGGCACCATCTATGATTATAAAGAATCGAGCTGAAAAGTTCGTGGGAATTAGAGGCAAAGGGTGGAAATTTCATCATCCTTAATCGAGGTAACACGTCTAACTTTGAAAGACGTTAAATAAAAGTGCTGTACGGGAGACAACCCGCAATTTTTAAATTTTTATGTCTTTTACGTTTTTAGTTTATGTTTAGTTTAGTTGTTTTTAGTTGATATTGCATATTTGAGAAAGGTATTAGTGTTTTTGATGATTAGGTATTGGAGAAATCGAGTTAGGGAAGAGAAAACGAAATTTTTCGGAGATTCTGATCAGCTGCGCGGTATACCGGACCTCATCCGCGGTATATATCGCAGAGGACAAAAACCCGTACCACGGGTTGGAGCCGCGGGTCTTATCCAGAGACGAAAAATCGACCCGAGCTTGCAAGATTTTGTCAAGAAGATGGAGAAACAGTATGAGAATCATGGACAAGGTTTCTACATAAATTAGCTAGATGTCCGCTCCATGGTTATACCCCTGCTCTACAACTTGCTATATTCTATGAAGGTCTTAATGATAAAGGTAGAGAGAAGGTGGATAACATTGGAAAGGATAATTTTTTGTCCATGAATCATAATGAAGTTTCCGAGGTTTTAGAAAATATTATGGAACAAGAAAGAAGTTGGCCTTCAACGCGAGCTTCTGTAGCAAAGACCCGAGGAACGCTTCGTTTAGATGCAGAAACTGCGAACTCAGCTCAAATATCCGCATTAGAAAATCAAATCAAAGAGTTGAAGTTAGAGATGCAAAAGAATTTAGCCGCTGCAAACGTAGTACACGAAGCACAAGGTTGTCAACAATGTGGGGTTAATAATCATACATGGGAAGAGTGCGAATCAAATCCACAATTGGTGTACTTCATATCCAACCGAGGAGGTTATCAATGGAGAAACCGAAATCATCCGGGTATGCAGTATTCAAATCCACAAGGGGCCGCTAATCCTGTTCATTATCAACCGCGCCCCCAGAACAACTCTTTCCAACCGAGAGGTCAGTACCAAAATCAATATCAAAATAGACCTGCTCCCCCTCAACAACCTGTTCAAGATGCCTATACCGATACGTTAGATCAGAAAGCTTCACCTCAGTATCCTCAAGAAGGATCCATGGATAATCAACAGATAATACAAGTCTTGAACCGTTTGACCACGAATATGAACGCTCAGGAAGAGAAAGTCCGAGGACAAGATGTCGCACTTCAAATTTTGGGTACTCAAGTAGAACAATTAAAAAAAGTTCTAACAAATTTAATGGAACAGAGAGAAGTGAAGGCAATCGAAGGTGGTGAAAACAATGTTGGGTTCGAAGCTTGTAAGACTATTTGCCTTGAAATTGAAGAAAAAGAAGAGGAAGTACCGCATGCTTCCGTTAGTGCCGTGGAAGTTCCGACTACCGAAGAAAAACCAACCAAGTCTAGCCCCGTGGAATCTGACTGTTCTGAGGTTTATGTGGAGGACGATCAAGAAAAAGCCGAGTTTATACAACTCCTGAAGAAGATGCAAGAGGAAATACGATCGGTTATGGACTATCAAGCTGAGATGGCTAGATAGAAAGAGAAAGAAGCCTCAGAGGAGGAATCAAAAATCGAAGATGAAGTTGCACCTGCTGTGCAAGAAGAGAAAGAAGAAGAGAAGGTGGAATCGCCACCTATTGTTCAACCAGTGTCACCAACTATTCCTGATACAAATCCTAAGGATGACACGGTACTCAAGACATTTGTAGAGGCGTATAAACCTGAAAATATCAACGCCCAAATGATTGAGATTGCGAAGAAAGGACTTACACTGCAACAAGTTTTCACGCAAGTTATTCCTGAGAAAGAGGTGAGTGTAGAGATCCCAAGAGAGAACCTGAGGGTTTCAAGAAGAAGTGAACGAGAGCTACCAACAAAGCTTAAAGATCCGGGAAGTTTCAACCTTCTTATTCAAATCAATGGTATGCTCAAGTTGAAGGCTATGTACGATGTGGGTTCTGGTGTGAATCTTATGCCTAAGTCCGTGTTCGAGAGACTTGGACTTCAGAAATCAGAGAAAACTCCAGTGAAGTTGCAGTTCGCTGACAACTCAGTTAAAAGGACATGGGGAACATTGGAGGACGTCTTAGTCCGTGCAGGTAATATCGGCATCCCTACTGACTTTGTTGTTCTTGAGTTTGATGCAGATAAGCAGGTTCCAATCATACTTGGACGGCCTTTCATGGCCACAAGTCAAAGTGTCATCAACTTCCAAGAAGGGACCATTACCCTTCATGCAAAGAATGTATCCGAGACCTTCTATGTCTTGGGTAAGAAACCAAGGAAGTTAGATCCCACCGTTCCTGTCATCCACATCCTTTCACATCACAAAGTTCCTCCTGAAAAGATCCACTTAAAGCCTGTGGATACTGAGCCAAACATTGAGTTTTGGGTTGGCCATGAAGTTCTATGGAAAGCTCACAAATGCGAGAATAGGCCACGTAGTTTCAAAGACTCGTGGATGGGACCATTCATTGTCACTAAGGTTGTTTCAGCCAAGGTGATAGAAATTCGATCCAAAACTGGGATCAAGCGCAGATTAGTTGACGTTCATAGCCTAACTCGTTGTTGGGGAGGCTATATTCGCAAATCTTGATAGAGGTAACACGTCTAACTTTGAAAGACGTTAAACAAAAGTGCTGTACGGGAGACAACCCGTAGTTTTTTTTTTTAGTTTTTATGTCTTTTACGTTTTTAGTTTATGTTTAGTTTAGTTTTTTTTAGTTGATAATGCATATTTGAGAAAGGTATTAGTGTTTTTGATGCTTAGGTATTGGAGAAATCGAGTTAGGGAAGGCGAACAAAATTTTTTGGAAAAATTGAAGCAGGGGTGCGGTATACCGGACCTCAGCCCCGGTATACCGCAGGTGAAGAAAACCCGTACCACGGGTAGCTGCCACGTGTTTTATGCCGAGAAGAAAAAAAATTGAGCTGATTGGTCCGGTATACCGGACCCTATACCGCGCCATGCATCGCACGCCCAAAACCCGTGCCAAGGGGTTCTACCACACGTATTTTGCCGAAGCGAAAATTTTTAAGCTACAGAAGCTGCGGTGCACCCATGTACCGCAGCCATGCACCGCGCCGCGCTGCTGGAGAGAGAAAGTTGCGAATTGGAGCTTATAAAAGAGGTATAGAGCTTATTATTCCGAATTTCTTAAACCTCAAGCCTCTTTCTCTTCTCCAAAACTCTCCCAACTCCATTGAAGCTCATAAAAACCTTCACCAATCATCAAAACACTACCCAATCATCAAGAAAAACACATCAAATCTTCTCTCCACATCATTACAAGAGAGATTCAAGTACCCAATCCTCACCAAATCCATCAAATTGAAGAATCAAGAGCTTAAATTTTCACAATTCATCCTACAATTTCTTAAATCCAAGACAATCCATCAAGAATCCACCTCACCCACATAGAGATTCATCATCAATTCACCTATTCTAAGCCAAATCAAGCTTGTTCAAACAAAAATTCACAAGTTTAAAATTTCAAGAGTTGTTAAAGCTTTGAGTTGGGGGTGAATTGAGGATGACTAATAGAAGAACAATATTAGTTAACAAGAGGGAAGTGAAGAAGAGCAAGGTATTGGATTCAATCAAGAAGAAATCAAATAACAAAGGTTCTAGTTCTAAATCGAAGGGTAAAGACGATGTTGAAGATGGAGGTATAACTTTGTGTGATCGTAATGGTAAAAAGCTTTACTTTTTTTCAAAGGAGAAAACACAACTTCCACAAGGTCCTACACCCAAGGAGAAAGAGGAAGCTTCAAGGGCCCTGAACGCTTCTGTAGAGAAACAATTAAAAGAACTACCTTTTGCTTATGAGAAAGTATTCAAGGAAGAAGTTGGTACAGGAGAATACACAAGATTCTTAGAGCTTTGTGCGAAATTGGGTTGGTCTACGTTCATGGTAAGACGTTCAGAATTATCTCATGAGTTAGTTTTGGAATTCTATTTAGGCCTCTTTAGCCGAGATAGTAAAGGTTGTGTTCCGATTAGAGGAAAGATAGTTCCTTTCACAGTTGAAGAGATTAGAAACCACTTCAAGTTTAAGAAATTAAAAAATTATTGCAAATTTGAAGAAGCGGTTGCTAAACGAAATATCTTTGATGATGAATTACTTTTTGAACATGTATTAGACAAGGAGAAAGTGCAATCACATAAGGGAGAATTGAAGGCACCTTGGCCTTACAAATATCTTCAATCGGATGCAAGAATTTGGCACAATTTCCTTATTCCTAATGTCTTTGGAAACACACGAACTTTGGATGTGACTATGAAGAACGCTCTACTGTTGGACTGTATTTTGAGAGGAGAAGAAGTAGATGTGGCACAGTTGATCTATGAGGAGGTGATACGATTTTCGGTCTCTCCTAAATCAGTTTATAATGTTAAATTTCCTACTATGATCACGTCTCTTGTGCAAAAAGCGAATGTTACAGTGGGTGAAGAAGAGAAACTCAAATTTAAGACGAGTTATATTGATAATGCTTGGATCAAGGATATCTTTCGAAGAGCGGGTTCTATGCTAGTCTCGAAAGAAGAAAAGGAGCAAACTTAGCAAGAGAAGATGGAGGAGCGTTTAAACAAATTCGGAGCAGCTCAAACTTCTTTAGTCAATGATGTGGCACAAATCAACGCGAATCAAGTGCACATCATGAAACTCCTCTAGCAATTAACGAAACGTCTAGCAAATCCAACCTTGGATGTCAATGATGCGAGGCAATAGCCTCAAGAGTATGTTCTCTTTCTTCCTTACCATTTCTGTAAATATGTTTATCTGCTAATTTTAATTTCTGTTTCGAGTCTTTTTCGAGTCGTGGGGACACGTCTCATTTTTGAGTTGGAGGTGTGGGGATTCGTTGTCTCTCATCTCTATTTTTCTGTTTTTAGGTAGAAATTAAAATTTTTGATACATAGGAATTAGAGGTAGAGTGTGTTTAATAGCTTGAAAGCATAAGCTCAGTAGATTGATGATAGTAAGTAATATGTTTATGAGCTATGTTATTTGTATGCTTTGAGTATTTGCAGGAAAATACACGTTGATAGTAAAGAAAAGATTAGTGAGCAATGCGATAGAAAGTATGTTCAATCTCAGGAAACCTTGAGAAGTGTGTAGGCCGTGAGATCCAAGCTAGTTGAAAACCCATTTGATGAAAGTGCTAAAGGTAAGAAAATAACAAAATTACATAGTGTAGAAAGTGATTAAGGCGGTTCTGTCATATTTGAAACCCTTGAAGCCTTTTTATACCTTCTCACCTTGTATTTTGATTTTATATGCTATATCCTTCTCAGCCCGTTCTAGCCTTTCTAAAGCCTTTTATTGAAACACGTTATAAGCCATATCCCTTTAGATTATAGGACTTTTCCATATGACCCGCACTCGAATCGCGATGCATAGACAGTTGTTTTAGAGCTTGAGTTTGGGGTGGTGGGTCCACCATTATGGGAATTGTTATTGGGTTGGGATATTTGAGCTTATTAATTGTGCTTGTGCTTTATATTGATGATGATTCACATATTTTTATTGTAACCCTTTGCCGGGGTAATAGTGAATGAAAAAGAAGCTACGAGCTAAAATTGCCAACAAGGGCATTAAAAGAATATATATATATATATATATATATATATATATATATATATATATATATATATATATATATATATATATATATATATTTATATGAGAAATTAGCGTGATATCTCAACATTAAAAGAGAATCATAGCTATAGAAAAAATTGAATTGAAAAGAAAAGAAAATATATATATTCGGACCGTTAAAGTGGAATTTTTATGTGAACATCTTATGCTTTAATTAGGTTATTGGGGATGCTAAATTGTGCATCAAGGAATTCATTGGGTTGAGTGAGAAACGTTTTATGAGAGTAACTCAAGATATAGGGCGATTCGTTGATGGCTAGTGAGGAGAGAGCCAAAAGCTCACTCCAAATTATCCAAATATACTATCATACCGTGCCTAAGCCTAAATTACAACCTTAAAGACCTTGTGATTCTTTGCTATGTAATTGAGAAGTGACTGAACCATTAGAGATTAGTTGAGTGGATCTTTGAATATTAGTGAGAATCGATGAACAATCTATAGCTTTCTTGGGGAATTGAGTAAAGTCCCAATCCTTCTTACATTGCGAAACTAATCTGATCTTGAATTCAAGCCGTGTTGACTGTGGATATGAGAAGTGTACAGGTATGTAGTTTATAAATATTATTGCATGAAATTTTCTGAGTTGTTGCTCTAGGATTATTCTATATATTCTGCTATGTTCTTCCCATTGTATTGAGAATTTTATAAGTGTGTATATATAGTCTTCCCTTTGTTTTTATCTTTATTGTATCGGGACGATACAACTTTGAGTTGGGGGTCTTGATGTCTCCTCATTTGTGATAGATTTATATTAGGATGAGACTTCATTTTTAGTGATTTAGAAGTCATAATAGTCGATTTTATTGAGAAATAGTGCACTTTCCTAATTTGAGTCTTGATTTAAGAAAATAATATTTTTAGAGCATATTGGATTTAATTGTTTATTTAGTGTGTAACTTTAAAGATAATTATGGAGATTAATTAGAGTCCAAGTCAAAGACTACAACATATGGAAAGAGATTAGCATGGTAATTGGAGATAAGGAAACAAAAGCTAAAAATATGGAAAAGGAAAAGCTGCCTAAATCTGAATTTCTGCAGCAACGTCTAAAGAAGTGGTGATAACTCCATCAAGGACGCCGATTTTGGTAAATTCCTTTCATAGGGACGTAGATAATTCATTGAGGATTTTTTTGGTATATTATGGAGCAAAAACCGACCAATAACGAAGAAGATATGCTCAAAACAGTTCAACAGAATTTATCTTTATTTCTATACGAATTTGAGTTGGGCTTGGAGTCCTCTACCTTACCTCTCCCTCAAGAAAACGAATTAGGTCTTCTAAACACCTATAAATACACCCTTATATCACTTGTAAAAGGAACCTAGCAATCCTTGCCTCATAGTAATTAGTTCTTAAGGTTTTATTCTTCCAGTTTATTGTAGAGAGCAAGATGATGTCTTTTATAATTTCTTTTAGTTTATTTCCATCAGGTATGAACTAAACTTCCCATAACTTGGGTTTTGCATCATGTATAATCTATGAATTCTAATTCTTCTATCTAAGTTTTTTTTGGGAATTACATGTTTTAAATTGATATTAGCTGCTTACTCTTATATTTGTTTATGTGTTTTGATTTATTGTCTTTCCTAGAACTGATCACTTTAGGATTGTTTTAATAGTAGTTAGATGGTCACCTTAACTGGGTGTCTAATTATTGAACCACCACATAACATCTAGTGTCCGATATTAGTCCTGACAAAACTGATTCTAACTAGATAGTCATTAGGGTTTGTTTTAATCACCATATCACCAATGAATGAATTGTTTGCTTAGGGCCTTAGTAGCGTTTGATAACCCTATTTGAAACAACTTCTTGGTTGTGCCGTAGCCCCCTTAGTCGCTCTCAAGGTCTAAGGTATGGGAATTTAGAATCCTGACTAAGTATACAAGAGCTAATATTCTCCCTTATAAACTAGATCTAATAGAAGGAATTAGAAGGATTAGTGCATACTAGCAAAACCTAAGCTATATCTCTCATCTCATATTCTTCGTATTTTATTTTATTGTCTTTATTTTCTTAGTTTTAATTCTTAATCTCGAAATTTATTCTCTTTTAATTATTTACTTTTACTCGTTATTTCTACCCACGTGATTAACACGCTTAAGTCTGAGAACGAACTCAACTTATCAACTAAAACTTGCATACGTCCTGTAATACTTGCAGTACTGTGCCTGTCTAGGGTGAGAGTGCGTAGTTTTCTAGACTTTATTTTATCATATTTTTATCACACCCTATGCGACACCAGTAGTTCTAAAGAGAAATGACTTGATGAATTCGCGAGACACATGATGAGGTTGAGCTTTATTTCCCTTAATGATCTCAAAATCTGAGAGAGGTCGGCTAATGTGGCTAGACGCTCTTGGAGATCACCTATGTGTAAGGAAAGGGTGATGTTTGAGGAAATTGTAACTATCAACCGGGTAGAGTATGTGCTGTGAGGGTCTCGATCGAAACTTGTTAAGTTCAAGAGTACATTCACTTGACAGGAATTTGGTGGTTGCCTCACCTCACTACGCGTCAATTCAAATTGAAAGATATTTCTTAAGTATAATTCACCCAAATGCTGGCACATTTATGGAAACCTGTTCACCTTCTCTCCCAAAGAACCTGAGTGAGGGATTGTTGGAATTATTAAATAAAAGATGATTTATTTTATTAATTCTTTCATACATTTGGGGGAAGTGAAAAAGACTATCCGTGTACTAATAGTCTCACATTAAAATTTGAGAAAAAAATGGTTGGAATTACTAAAATTAAAGAATTTTATTTTATTAATTCTTTCTTTCTCTTGAGAGAGATGAGAAAACTTTAATGTGTTGGTACCACCGAGAAAATGGAGAAGAAAATAAAAGAAAAACCGACCAAGAAATGATGGCTCATTGACTCAGAATAAAATCAGTATATTCCATCATCAAGAGCTCTTAACTCAACTATTACGGGAGTTACGATAGATTGGTCAAGAAAAACTTCTGCATTAATGAGTGTTTATCACCGGCCATTTAATGTGAATTAATAAGAATTTAACGTGACTACTTAATTCGGTTGTTACGGTAGTTATAAAAGCTTGGTCAAGATAAACGTCAACATTAATGAGTCTTTATCACTGACCGTTAATGTTGATTAATGATCATTTATGTGACTGTTTTTTGGTTTGTTTCCTCTCTTATAAATAGTGACTTTGTCACTTGCATTTTCTAGAGAAGAGGAAAAAATAATTCAAGAGAGAATAAAAAATTTTTTCAGAGGAAATATTAAATTGTAGACGAAAACTAAGGATCGAAGAAGACTATTCTACTTCTCTCTCAAATTTCTGATATAATATAGAGTAGAAACTGTTAGAGATAACCGGCACGACCAAAATATCTTTTTAACTTAAGTTATACACCGTGTAATCTTTTCTATATTCCATGTAATTTTCGTCTTTTTCAGTTTATTGTAATAAGTGTAGTGTTACTTTAATTGAAAAGTATTTTGTTTATTTTTGGAACTCCATTTTACCAGTTTTGCAAACTAGTGATTGTTATTTTATCCCACATCCCTCAGCCGCTCTTCTTCACCGTCCATTCACGGCGCCACCCCAACACCATCAAATTACGGCTGAGGCGCCACCCAAACACCATTCCAAACTCCCTATCTCTCACTTAATTTCTCCTTCGATCTTCTTGATGCAAAATATCATAATCGTGGAAGGTATTCGATCAAATGGCCCCCAAAAATCAATCTTCTTCGATCTCCTTCAATAGCCATGTAAATTTGTAATTTAGAAGAA
Source organism: Nemophila menziesii (assembly GCA_029959085.1). NCBI lineage: Eukaryota > Viridiplantae > Streptophyta > Magnoliopsida > Boraginales > Hydrophyllaceae > Nemophila > Nemophila menziesii. Next base: position 21,958,548 of record JARWIR010000021.1, read on the forward strand.
AGTGATCCCAAGAATCGTAGCATTTGGGCTACCCAGTTATAGAGAACACAATGTTGAATACTTTGTTTATCAAATTCTTCAGATGAATTCAAAGTACCTATTGAATCGGTTCAAAAATTTCTTAATTTTGTATGATTAATTTTTAAATGGATTATTGCCCAAGAAACACCTCAAATTAGAATTAATGCCCCCTCACCCCCGCCGCTTTCTTCTTACCCATAAAAGGCACTCCTTTTTTTTTCTTTCCTATTTTACCTCCTCACCCCAGCCGCCGTCCGTTTATTAGTTGTTAGTTCGTATACATTGAGTTAGTTATATATATCTCCTGTCTCTCTCTCTCTCTCTCTCTCTCTCTCTCTCTCTCTCTCTCTCTCTCTCACCCTTGGCAGCAGCAGACAGTACAAAAGTGTACGTGAACGAGTGTTGGGAAACATTCCCACTACTCAACATTATCCCACAAGTACAAAAGTGTACTTGCACGAGTGCTGGGAAACATTCTCATTCCTCAACATTATCCCACAAGTACAAAAATGTACTTGCACGAGTGCTGGGAAACATTCCCATTACTCAACATTAGCCCACAAGTACAAAAGTGTACTTGCACGAGTGCTGGGAAACATTCTCATTACTCAACCTTTACAAAAGTGTACTTGCACGAGTGTTGGGAAACATTCCCATTGCTCGCCCTTGGTAGCAGCAGCAGACGACAGTAGACAGCAGTAAGGGCATTATGGTATATTTACCTTAAGTGCCTTTTATGGGCAAGTGGCTAAGGTGGCAGGTGTTTATTGGGCATTCACTCTTTTTAAATTAGGTTAGCATATTTCTGGTTCCGGAAGAATGGAGTGTCAAGACCATTTTAATTGCCTACTTGGTTCCACGAAATCTCCTTTCCCACTGACATTACAATATCTAATTTTATTGAAATGTCAATTTGTCAGGGATGAAATGGTGTAATGAATAAACTAATTTAGATAGAAATAAAATGATGAATTGAAATGCAGAAACTCAAAAGACAAACATAAAATGAAATTTCATTGATATTTTGTTCATGTACATGGATAATTTACAGATATACATAGTAACTGCAACACAACGACTATATTTTATATACTCAATATATATATACATAATTTATATTTACTAGTTAAGTTTAAATATCAATTATTTACTAGTTAAGTTTAAATATCAATTCTAAGATTTATAACAAGTGGATTGTGATAGACCGTATACAAGTGGTAGAATTAGAAGTTTGAATCATAAAGGTAGGATTGTTTTGGATATGGTGAATTCTTTTAGAAGGTTGAGGAGACCTAGGATTGAGACTAGGGAAGAAATTAATGACCGTATACTTTCTGTTGAATCTGCTGTTAGGGAATCTCTTTTGGGTAAAGATAAAAATAATTTTACTGATCAAAAGTTTCCTCTAAATGATCGTTCTTTGTTTCTCTATCCTGACCATTCACCTCCAAAGTTACAAGTCAATTTCATTGAATTTGATCTCTTCTCCCACTTTTTGCTAACTTTACAAGTTATTCTCAAACATATTCGTAAACAATTTGGGAACATTTATTCAACCTCTTTTGATGCTTCTCATTGAAAAACTGTCACCTCACGATTTGAGGATGTATTTATTCACAATAATATTCGTAACAATTTGGGATTTAAAAGATGAATACAAAGTCATGAATGTTTTAAAAGTCAGATTATGAGGTTTTCCAGATTCTTTATACATTGCTTTCAATGATCTTGCAAATGTCTACTTTTAATTGATGGATTATGATTCATTATTCTTTTTTCCAATTTCATATTTCAATTTTTGCTTTTGATTCATGGATTATGATTTATTATTCTTTCAATTTTCAAACAAACAATGCTATAAGGATCAACATCATTCCATATGTGATATTTGTCACATTATTATGTGTGTGGTCTAATCCTCTCCACTTACTCTTTTTTGATCTAATTTTCTTAGATTTTCCTTTGTGTTTTTCATGAGTGTTTAAATCTTAGCGAATTGAGTATAGGGCGCATTTTTTCTGGCAACAGAAGTATGGGCCAGTATAGCCTCGGGAAGGAGTTAGAGATCAGTCATAAGATTCTCGATGAGTCTCGGGTATTTATATATTAGTTTGTGTAATCTTAGACTTTAAGCACTAATTTTGTAATGGTTTTTTTTACAGATGAACTATGCGTATTTAGAAAATTGTTTATGAAGCAAGAAAAGAAGCAGAAATTCATCAATGTACAACTGACTGAAGAGCCTCGAAATATACAACTTTACGTGTTTCATCTGTGAAAATACGTAGCCTTTTCGAGAAACTCAGGAAATTATGTGGCTGGTTTAGCTGAATCTTATGTACTCTCGCTCTATTTTTAGTCTGTATATTTTCACAATAGATCATGTTATTAAAGTGACTCTACTCTGAAAACTTGATAGAGAAAATATTCTCGATCTATGTATGGAAATTATAAGCGTAAACTCTGTCTCTAAAATAGATTCAGCTCTTAGTCCCATACTATCTTACTGTGCATAGGTGTTACTATCAGTATATTTTGGTTTCCTTGTAAATATGTTGAAAAAGTAGGTGTAAGAATGTTTAGTAAATGCCCATTTCTTTCTTTTTCTGTTTGTGTAACTTGCTTACTCGCTAAAATTACCCGATATTTTTGGAAGAAAATAGTGGTATTCAACATGACATTGTTGAAGGTTCTAGTGGTGTGATCCCTGTTGGTAAAGAGTCTAGCGATGAAAAGCGATGAGAATGAGATTCTACTTTTCTTGGGAAATGCGTCCATTAAATGCTGCTGGAAGGAATTCAAGGTCTGAGAGATACTCTTCCTTTTCAATATTTTCACAGTAAAAATCTTCTTTGTATTGTTCAAATTTATATTGGATATCTCTTAAAGAAACTATTTTGTGAAGTTTCTGTGATCATAATTTCATGAATCATGAACCAAATTAGTTATCTTCATCTTTATCTTTTTCATGTTTTCTTCCATCTTACTTATGAAAGATCCAATTTTGGCAATGTTGTTATTTGGGTCTGCTAACTTACCACAGACCGATCATATTTAGTAATTCGAGATTCCAACATTATAACTGTAGCTGATTTGGTTTAATTTTGTTTTTATTAATTTCACAAATCATCGTATGAACTGGTGAAGTTCTCATACGAATCAAATTTTCACCTTTATGTATTTAGCATATCCCATCTTCTTCATATGTGGTCCTTGAAATTTTCCCTAATTTCTATATAAGCACTTTACCTCCTCTCAATAAAATTTCTAATACAATTTATCAAACATTTGCAACTATGTTTCCACAGCTATGTGCTTGATGGAGTATCTAATATCATATTTACTTAATTCACCGCCTTCTCTAGCTTTGCTTGATGTTCAATCAATATCAGATGATCACATTCTTTTGTTAATTTCATATTTTAGTATTGGAATAGATTTTTCCATTCCAATTCGGAATTTTGAAATTTACGTAAATTTAAGAACTTTTAGTTCAGAATTACGAAACTTTTTGAGTGAAAAAGTGACCTTGTTGGGGTTATGTTAGGCTATCTCCCGCAATTGCGTCAAATGTATATCATTTAGAAAACAATTCAAAAGTTGCTGTATAAGACCAAATTGCTCACTCCAACGGTCACGACAAATCATGGACCCACAAAAGTCACACGACATCCACTCCCCATATACATTATTTTCAAAGCATCACTTCTTACTCGATAAAAGCCTCCCGTAGTAATAAATTTTCCATTGTAGGGTTTGTATAAAAATATAATAAACATCACTACTGTAATTATACTTAAATAAGATAATTTTGAAAACGGTAAAAGTGATGAGATTAGATTAAAAATAGTTATATTTTTACCTTAATTTGGGTTCTTTGCCAAGTCGAGTTGATGATGGGGGAGAATGGTGGGAAGGTGAGTGAGTGTGAAGAGATGGGTTTGAAGTTTTATCACATTTCATTGTTTTTCAACGTTTACTTTTTCTTTTCTTTTTATGTTTTGAACTTTTCCGTTTTCGTTTGTATACATTTTTTCATCTTTAAATTTATTATTTGTTTAATATTCAGAATGTCAAATCGGATCGAAAAACCAAAAATTTTGAAAAATAAATATGTAGTTCGATTCAATTTCGAAATTTTTGGAAAAATAGGAATATCGGAACATTAAACATCTCTTCCGAAATTGGAATTTTTGGATTGGAGAAATCGGAAATCAGAAATTTGGGATCCGATTTCCACCCATGCTTCCATACCACCATGTTCTTTAAGAGTATGAGACGTCATCGTGATACCTTTATCTGTTTTATTAATTAACAGATGAGATGATTCTGTTGCAAATACCAGTAAAATTCATTTTTATGGTTATAAAACATAGTTACTAGAAATGTTCCGTTAGTTCAAATGGTCAAATTTACTTATTATCAAATATCAGATTTTACTCAACTACTTTTAGTTACTACAGATTTTTCTTATAAGCAACTACACCATACAACTATAAATACGAAAGAAATAGCTTCTCTTAAAAAACTCTTGCGACTTTCTTTGTTCTCATGGAAGAGTGAGGGACCTTATCCATCCGCCAATAGAGCCTACTTTTAGGTAAGATCCACTCATATGCTGCATGAGGAGGGGCCAAGTCAAGCAGAAGACGTCTGACAAGGAAGGGTCAGACTAGTCTATGCTCCAGCAATTTAGGCAGAAATTGGCTTAGCCATAATGCAAGTAGGGAGAATTCTCGCCGAGGGCGCTCTCTTTGGCCTTCATAATTGTATGGAACCTGCTTCTCTTTCTGCCTCTGATTGTCGTTCCTCTGCTCCTGCGGTTGCTGTTTTTGCTGAGGGCGCCTTTTAATCCCACAAGCGTGGAACCACAAAATTCACTTCACTGTACTGCTTATTGCCTAATTGATTGCCGCTCTACCATTGGACTTTCTGTCTTCCTTTGAAATTCTCTTATTTCTCATATTTATGGGAAACTCGTTTTTATATATGATTTTCATTAAAGTATTGATATGAACTAAAATATGAATTTTGCACTATCTATTATAATTTTTTAAATTAATTTTTGTCCAAGTACCTTCAGGTACGGGGCCTTCCCTAGAATTAGCTGAAAAATGATGATCTTCGGAAAGTCTTATATAAAACACACGTACAATATTGCCCAAAATTGGAATATATATATGAAATATATAAATAGAGACAGTTGAAGTAGAGTATAGTTGGAAACCTGTACTTTGTAAGACTTGTAACATTCTTGGTCACTCGGAGAGTACCTGTAGAAACAAAAAACAGGTATGGGTTGAGAAACAGAAAACAATTGAAATAAAAGATAATGAAAAATTACCTCAAGTTACAAATCAACAAATTGTTGGAAATAATGAGGGAACATGGACCCAGGTAGTCAGTAGAAGGGCTACATCACCTCCTACCCATAAAGGGGGTGATAATGTAGCATCAACTTCTAATGCCTTTAATATACTAGATCAACATGATGAAGGTATAGATAATATGGTAAAGGAGTTAATATCAGTTACCAGCTCAGAGGTAGTGCTTGAGGAACCACCTGATCCCCATCTCACATGATAATAACTTGGAATGTGAGGGGAATCAATAATAAACTCAAACAAGTTAATTGTTTGAAGTATGTTAATAATTTCAATGTTAGTCTTTTCAGTTTAATTGAAACTAAAGTTAAGCCACATAAAGCCAAAAATATATGGGACTCAGTTTTCAATAAATGGCAAGTAGCTCACAACTATAACCATCATGAGTTAGGAAGAATATGGACTTTTTGGGATGAAAAAGTGTTCAGTGTTACAGTAATTGAGAGTACCAGCCAAGCACTTCTCTGCAAGGTGGTGAATAATCAGTCTCAAACTGTATTTTTTTACTCTCCTGTTTATGCTCTTAATAAGCTTGAAGAAAGACTTATATTATGGGACACTTTAAGGAAATGGGAAGGGGCAGTATCAAATAACCCTTGGATTGTTCAAGGTGATTTTAATGAAGTTATGCATATTAAGGAGAGATTAAATGGAGTTATATTATCTGAAGGGGCAATGGAGATGAGGAAGTGTGTTAATGACTTGGAACTCACTGACCTCAAATATGTGGGACCTAAATACACATGGACAAATAAATCATCTGAGGATGAAATGAGAGCAAGTAGAATAGACAGGACTCTTCTAAATGAGGAGTGGCTCAAAACTTACCCGAGTACCTCTCTTGTACTTGAGTATCCTTACCTATCTGATCATTGTAGCCAAATAATTACATTTATGAAGACTGAAAAGAAAAGGAAATATCCTTTCAAGTTTTATAATATTTGGATGGAACACCCGGAGTTCATACCACTTGTTAAAGAAGTATGGAAAACAAAGTTTAGTGGTACTCATATGTATATTATCACTAGAAAACTGAAACTTCTCAGAAAGACTTAAAGAATTCAATGAGAAGTATTTCAAGAATTCTAGGGATAAGATCCTTACACTTCAAAACGACTTGAAAAAAGTTCAAAATCTTAGGCTTCAAGGTAACACAGATATAAATCTTTTAAAAGAAGAAAATGAGCTTATTCAGGAACTTACAAAAGAACTATTAAATGAGGAAGCTATATATAAACAGAAGTCTAGAGATCAGTGGGTTGAAAATGGAGATCTCAATACAACTTACTTTCAAAAAATAATGAGAGGAAGAAGAGCCCAAAACAGTATTCATAATATCATTGACAGTGATGGTGTTTGCAAAACTGAGGAAAAGGATATCTCAGGGGTCTTTATTGATCACTTCACTGATATCCTGGGCAAAAAGAGAGAAAATAGTGGTCAATATTCAGTTAATACTCTTAAAATAATTTTGGGAAAAAGTATTAATGAAGAAGATAAACAGTACCTTATAAATCCCATTACTGAAGATGAGATTAAAAGTGCCCTTTGGTCAATTGATAGTAACAAGAGCCCGGGTCCAGATGGCTTTTCATCAGGCTTTTTCAAAAAGTGTTGGGACATTATAAAGGATGAGCTATACTTAGCAATCAGTTCATCCTTTATAGATTGTAGAATTCTTGGGGAAATAAATTCAGCTAATATATCTCTAGTCCCAAAAACAATTAACCCAAGTACAACAAAGGACTTCAGGCCTATTGCTTGTTGCAATATTCTGTACAAGATAATATCAAAGATTATTGCTAACAGGTTGAAAGTTACCCTTCAAGGCATTATATCTCTAAATCAGCCAGCCTTTGTTCCTGGAAGACTCATAGGAGAGAATATTCTTATAGCCCAAGATATTGTCAGAGGTTATTCAAGAGCTAATATATCCAAAAGATGTACACTTAAGCTTGATCTTATGAAAGCATATGATTCAGTTGACTGGGAGTTTATACTGAGGACCATGGAAGCTCTAGGCTACCCATCTATCTTTATAAAATGGGTGGCCATGTGCCTCACTAGTACCTGCTACTCTATCATTATTAATGGAGCCCCACAAGGTTTTTTTAGGGGTGAGAGAGGTCTCAGGCAAGGAGACCCCCTCTCCCCTTATTTATTTGTAATTGGTATGGAGGTATTATCACAAATCTTTGTCTATTTGGGCAAGAAGGAAAAGTTCAGTTGGCATCCCAAATGTGAGAAGCTTAAAATAAACAATCTTATGTTTGCTGATGATCTACTAGTATTCTTTAAACCAACAGTTGAATCAGCTAAATGGGTAAAGAAGGGTCTTAACCTATCCTTTAACCTCTCAGGCCTTAAGATCAGTGATAGTAAGAGTAACATATTCTATGGGGGAGTCCCTCAAGCCACTAAAGAGGAAGTGAATCTCATTCTTAACATACCTGAAGGTGAATTGCCCATGAAATACCTGGGGCTACCACTAATTACAGGGAGACTTAGTCTCAATGACTGTAAACCCTTGGTGGACAAGATGACTAAGAGGGTAGATCACTGGAGCTCAAAGCATATATCCTATGCAGGTAGAGTCCAATTAATTAAATCAGTACTAGGTGGCATTGCTAGCCACTGGTGCAGTGTGTTTACACTACCTAAGAAGATCATAAAGTTACTTCAAAGCAAAGTCATGGCTTTTTTGTGGTGTGGTAAAAGTTCTTATGAAGGGGGAGCAAAGGTTTCTTGGGATACAATATGTAAACCATATCAGGAAGGTGGACTGGGGATTAGGAATTTGGAAATACAAAATATAGTCTGGTCCCTTAAATTGTTATGGGGTTGTTGCCTTCCTAAAGAGACCCTATGGTCTCAATGGTTGCAACTTAACCATCTTAAGGGCAAATCAGTTTGGCAAATTGATATTCCCATTGACTGTTCTTGGGGCTGGAGGAAAATCCTCAAGAGTAGGAAGTATGCTATACAGATTTTCAGGTACAAGCTAGGTAATGGTAAAGATATTGCCTTGTGGTGGGACTACTGGTTACCTAATAACAAGAGACTGGATCAAATGAGTTGTAGCAATATGGCCTCAGGGTACTATGTTGATAGCAAGGTCTCACATTTCATATATAGACAAACTTGGAAATGGCCAGGAAAACTAAGATTTATGAATGAACTTACGAAATCTATTGCCTTATCAGATACTAAAGATGAAATAATCTGCACCTGCACGAAGAAAGGCAATTTTAAATTTGCGGAAATATATGAAGAAATTAGGCCAAAAGGAAATACAAACAACTGGTATCGAGTAATTTGGAAATCAAGAGCTTTACCTAAGTATAAATTCATCTTTTGGCTCTGTAACTTGGATAGGCTACCGGTTAAGCAAAGGCTTCTAAGCTGGGGTATGATTACAAACCCTATCTGCGAATTTTGTAAGTTATACATCGAGGATAGAGACCACCTATTTTGGGGATGCCCAAATACGAAACGTATTTGGGATTATTGCAGAAGGAAAACAAATTATAAGAATCAGATTTATGATTGGAAATCAATAATAGAAGATTTTGAGAAGAAGGAAAGGAAAGGTCTTGAAAATGAAATAGCTTACCTTTTGTTGCCAATTGCTGTACACACGGTGTGGGAGGAGAGAAACAATCGAATCTTTAACCATACATACAGCACGGAAGAAAACGTAATAGAGAGGATCAATGATCGAGTTGTGGAGAATATGCTGAATCTGAAGAGGTACGGACGAGAAGCCATCGATAAGGAGATGAGAAGGTGGAGAGAGAAATAGGGTTTCAGAAATTAGATTTGAGTTTGTACGTTTGTTTGTACTTTAGAGTACTTGTGAGGTTGTAATGTGTTTTACTTTGCTGTACTAATCTAGTCAGAGTTGACTAGGTCAATATTTTTGTAAACTCTTATTAGTTCTGATATAAAATTAAAATGGCTGGCTTAGCAAAAAAAAAAAATATATATATATAAATATTTTATAATATAACAAAGTACTGGATAAATATTCATTATGTTTGTAGAGTTATGAGAGGATTGCATAAATACAAATATGAGATGGTAATAGTATGTATTGATATATTTTATCATATTGTAAGCTAATTTTTACAAGTAACATAATGATTTGCACTTCTTTTATATAAAATTCAAGTATGAATTTCGCACAAATTATTATATTTTGTAAATTCATTTTACCCCAAGTACCTTTAGGTACGGGGTGATTCTAATATATATATATATATATATATATATATATATATATATATATATATATATATATATATATATATATATATATATATAATGTTTCATATTAATCACAAAAATATCACCATGTTTTAATGTTTTGAGAATATTTACAATTTTTTTTTTTTTTATCAAACTTACCATTTTATATCACAAAATGACAAGTACAAATCAAACCCCTACTTATTTTTGACTCAAAAACAAGCATGGCTAGGAAAACAAACCCTATACAACATTTACTAGAAAATAAACCTATCAACTTGCAAAACAACCTAAACAACCATTGCTATAAAATGTAAAGTAAAAACCCTATACAACCATTGCTAGGAAACCCTATACAACAATTGCTAAAGTCTTATACTAGGTCCAAGCTCCAAGATATCCTCCTTGATCTTCTTGCTCTCCTCACTTGAGTACTCCATGTAGCTTCCATCTTGCCACCAATCTCATATTCTCAACACTCCTCTTAAATAACTTTCTATTCCAAAGTGTATATTGAACATCTTTCACAACTATTTTCACAATATCCTCATATTTGGGATATATCTTCTTAAACTCTTGTTTATTCCTCACATCCCAAATACAATAAAGAAAACTATGGAAAGAAATGTTTGATATAGTATCTTTTAAGGTGTTACAATTAAATTTAAGCATAAAATCAAGCCTTTCTTCCCAAGTACCACCCGAGTTGTGCCAATTGTGAAGAGCACAAATCTCCTTCCAAGCCAAAGTTGTGAGTTTGCACTTCACAAATAAATGATCCCTAGATTCATGATCTTCAAAGCAAAGGTTGCACATCTTGTCCACTTCCATACCCCACTTGCTAACCCTATCCTTTGTGCTTAACCTATCCTTACAAATTAACCAAGCACAAAACTTGTACTTTGGCATACTCCATTTATGCCACACCACACTATACCATTTAGTTTTCTCATTAGGACCCCTTAGATCATACATAACATCCGAGGTCCTAAAGCCCTTATCTCCCCATCTTATAGTGTCATGCTCATCCTTAAGCACCATATCCTTTACCACCTCATACACCTTATTAAGCCTAGGTGGAAACCTCCACCTCTTCCCCACATAATAGTCCACCACCTTTTTGTTAATATTGTAATTTCCCAAAGAGATAGCATCCTTTTTTCCACAAATATCACCTACATACTTCCCTTTTATCCATCTATCATCTAACATATAGGTTCTCTTACCATTTCCAACCTCATGTATAATATATTTAAAAGAAAGGTACCTTGTATTAAGCATAGCTCTCCATGTCCAAGGAAGGCTATTATCACAAGTAATGCTCCATATACTCTTGTTCCTTAGCCAATTTGAGTAGACCCATTGAGACCAAATATTATCTTTATAGCCATACATTCTCCAAAAAGCTTTAAGAATAACGACTTGATTGATTTGGAGAAGATTAGGTATGCCTAGTCCTCCATTTTCCTTGCTTTGACATAATTCTTTCCAAGCCACTTTAGCACCATGAAAATCATTAGTATTACCTTTCCAAAGGAACCTACTCAAGAGTGATTCTATCTCATGAATAACTCCCATTGGAAGTATCATTACATTACACCAATATCTAGCTTAACTTTGTAAAACACTTTTGATTAAATGAAGCCTTCCCGCAAATGTAAGAAATTTATGCATCCACCCTTCAACACTTCCCACAATATTATTAATAAGGGTAGCACACATTAGGCTATTAGGACCTTTTGTAGTTAAAGGTGCCCCAAGATATCTAACAGGAAGTTTGCCCTTTTTAACATTGAGAATACAACTCAAATCATCATGAAGGTCTTTATTACACCCTCCCATATAAAGCTCACTCTTTTCAGGGCTTATTTTAAGGCCAGAGAGTCTAGAGAAGAGATCTAGGCCTTGTTTTAGTCTCATAACCGAGTCTTTATCACCATTAAAGAAAACTAAACAATCATCCGCAAATATAAGGTGGTTCAAACTCATTCTAGCACAATTAGGGTGATAAGTAAAAGCTTGATTATTTGCCACTTTCTCAAGAATAGAAGAGAAACCTTGCATACATATAACAAATAGATAAGGAGATAAAGGATCACCTTGTCTTAGTCCTCTTTCTCCTTTGAAATAACCACATACACTACCATTAATGCACAAAGAGAACATAGGTGTTGAAATACACATCTTGACCCAAGATATAAGCTTTTTATCAAATCCCATGATTTGTAATAGTTGGAATAAGTACCTCCAATTAATTGTATCAAAAGCCTTTTGGAGATCAATATTTAAAGTACATCTTGGACTCAAGTCCTTCCTATCATAACCTGTCACCACACTTTGAGCAACCAATATATTATCCGAAATACTTCTACCTCCCACAAAAGCAGCTTGATTTTTAGAAATAAGCTTCTCAAGACTCTTCTTCATCCTATTAGCAATGATTTTAGATATAGCTTTATAGAGGATATTACAACAAGCAATGGGCCTAAAACTCTTTACTGAAGTGGGGTTTTTAACCTTGGGAATAAGAACAAGATTAGTAGCATTAATTTGCTTCAAAATTTGTCTATTCTTGAAGGTTTCCTTTATAGCATTACAAACATCCTCCCCAATAATACTCCAAGTAGCTTTGAAGAAAGCACTATTAAAACCATCTGGGCCAGGAGCTTTTGAGATGTCAATAGAGAAAATAGCTTCTTTAATCTCCTTATTAGTAATATCTTTCACCATATCTTTTGCTTCTTCCTTAGTGATAGCTTTATTAACAAGCTTGTTTAAACAACTAGAGCTAACACTTTCTTCATAAACATCCTTAGTACCAATTAAACTAGTATAGTACTTCATAAATTCATCGTGAATAGCCTCATCATCAACAACAACATCACCATTTTCAGTCACAATAGATGCAACTCGGTTTTTAGTGATTTCAGCCTTGATACTCTTGTGATAAAGGGTAGTACTACAATCACCTTTTTGCGCCCAAGTAATTCCAGATTTTTGCTTTAGAATCTCCTCTTGAATATTGAGAAGATGCATAAGTTTATCCCTAAGCTCCTTTTCAATAATAAGCATAGATTGATCACCATTCATAAGCATTATTTGTACCTTCTCAAGCTCCTCTTTAAGCTCCATTATTTCTTTATTAGAGTGATGAAAATATTTTCTATTGAAGATCTTCAAAGCTTTCTTTACTTCCTTCAATTTATTCACCACTTTATACATCATACTCCCTTTAACTTCATATTTCCACACCTTTTCAATCAAAGGCAGAAATTCATCATGATCAATCCAAACATTAAAAAATTTAAAAGATGAAGGTTTAGTATTAGAACTCCCCTGAATTTTGAGGATAAGATTAGAGTGATCTGAAATTCCAGGAGCTTCAACCATCAAATAAGATTTGAAGCAAGTGAACCAAGCATCATTTATAAACATTTTGTCAATTTTACTAGATATAAACCCTTCTATTCTTCTATTAGTCCAAGTGTAGTAACACCCTTGGCTAGGATGTTCAACCATCCCATAATCCTTTATACAATCAACAAATTCATGAGAACTCTTATGAAGGCTAGTGCAACCCATTCTTTCATCAACTTTAGTAATTTCATTATAATCCCCACACCAAATACAAGGAGAGTCCCCATTAATAACCATCCAATCACCAAGTGTTTCCCAAAGAGTCACCCTTTTTTCATCATCATTATCCGCATATACCATCACACAATTAAAAGTTTTCTTATTATATATATCATGTACCTCAAGGAAGATGGCTTGGCTAGTTGAAGTAAGACACTTTACATCCAAAGCATTCTTATTCCACTTTACACATATTCTCCCTCTTTCATCCTTATCATGATTAGTTATTGTACCCCAATTACTCAAATAAGTGTTGTGAAACTTATTGTAGCTTTGTAGGGTCATTTTAGTCTCCAATAAACCAACTAGATCAACTTTTTTGTCTTGTACAACATGAATAACTTCTTTTTGTTTGAGGTTTTGATTCAAACCTCTTACATTCCAAGAACTAATTATCATTTAAATCCGGAGGTTCTCTTTCACTATGGGTACTTCCCACAAACCTATTCAAAGCCTCTTCAAGGTTTTCATTAGCCACATTTAAAGCACAAAAGGAGTTACTTAACTCCCCTACACAAAAATTAGAATTGTAAGCACCTTCTCTAGGCGTGCTAGGGGTTATTTCTTTCCCCTTTGCACTACTACTCTCCACATTTTGAGGTGGAGGTGTATTTGTGTTTTTGGTGTTAGGAATATGAACTTCATCATCCTTCTTCTCCTTTTGCTTTCTTTGCACTACCCTCCATTCTTCAACCCTCTTTTGAACTTTGTATTGGTTTGGTTGGTTATTAGCTTGGTTTGGTTTAGGTTGGTGGTTTACTTGGTTTGGTTTAGGTTGGTTATAAGTTTGGTTTGGTTTAGGTCTCTCCTTGATAGGTTCTTTCCTTCCTTGGCTACAATTAGTCTCCTTATGCCCCAAAGCCTTACAATTAGAGCATCTTGGAGGTAACCACTCATAGTAAGCCTCCACCACATGAATCCCATCCTCCTCAAGATCAACCTTCACCCTTTTAACAAGCTCCTTTGTCATATCTACTTCAACACATACTCTAGCAAAGCTTAGCCTATTTTTTTCCTAAGTGATTGGGTCCATTTGGAGTGGAATACCCAAAGCACTACTAATGTAGCTTAACCCATCATTATTCCACAAGTGTAATGGTACCTTTCTCAATTTAACCCATAATGGGACCTTAGTCAAATCAAGCTTATCAAATTTCATGTTAGGTTCCTATCTTCTCAAGATCATAATTCTACCATTTACATGCCAAACTTGCTCTAATATGTTATTGCATTCTTGCTCACCTTTGAATTAGAATAGAAACACTTCCATATCCGTAGACTTTATTTCAACTTGACCACAATTTCTCCATTGAGCATTAACCATACTTCTAACCATGTGATATTGAGGAGCTTCCCCAAAAAATTGTCCAACTAAGCAATTATCCCACTCCTCAATTCCACTCTTCACTATATCTCTAGGTGGTTTAACCATGAGTTCATCTTCTACTTGGCTAGGAACAAAGTACTTTAGCTTCAAATCTTGATCACTTTTCTTGAATAATTCTGTCCATTTACCTTGCTTCCCATTGTTTTCCTCAATTATTTCTACCTCGGATTCATCCTCCTCCTCCACACTTTGACCTTGTGCTACTCCCAAGAGGGTACTTTCACTAGGTGGAGAAATTGTCCCAATTCCTGCATCTAAGGTGGAGTAGTCCTCCTTGTGACTCACATTCAAGCTATTCTCGAGAGGATTAAGAGCCTCACCCTCAATTAGGGCCCCATCTTGGCCGTTCATCCCCTCAACCATTGTACACTCAATGATTTGAGTAGCTTGGATGCTTTCACTGGAGCTAAGTAAGGTTAAATTCTCACTTTCAGTTTCTGTTCCTCTTTTAGACCTTTCATCGAACATGTTGTCCTCATTATTTAAAATGCTATTCTTCCTATTTGAATCATACTCTACACCCTCTTCAACACTTTTACTCATCATATTAACTCGTTTTGCAGCAGAAAAATTGTTACTAACTTGAATAACCGGAGTAGCAGGTATATATTTACCTTGTACAGGCATCAGCTCCCCTCCAGGCTCGTTTGTTTCAACACTGTTCTTATTTCCCTTTTTTCCAGCTTTCTTTCTAGGCGCCATTTTATTCGTCTTGAATAATGGAGCTCAGCAAAAAAAGAACGACTAAATTTGGTGAAGAAACCAGCAAGAAATCACCAAATTTCGAACAGTATTCGGATATTGCAGCACAATAGTCTGAGAACGATTTTACACGGATTTTTTTGTTGATTCTAACACAAACTTTAATACTGATTCTCCTATTATTACGTAATAATTGCACAATGAATACCAAAATTAACTTTCTGCCTTTCCCACTAAACTGGAATAAGCTTTTCCTTCACGTTAAACCCACCACCCTATCCACACAGCGCGTGACTTCAACTCACCCTCTTCACCTTCACTCAGCCGACAGCTTCAATCCTACTCAGATTTCCACTATCTCCAACTTTGAATTAATTTCCAAACTCCAAATCAATAAACCCAAAAGAAATTAAAACAAAAACTAAAAAAATATAGGAGATGAAATTTCCAACTCCGGTCAAACTCCGGTCAACCTCCAGTCAATCGCCGGTCAAACTCCAACCATAGCATCGGAGAGTCATCAGTGATGGTGGGGGGTCAAATTTGGTCAACGGGAGTCAAAGCTTGGTCAAACTTTGACCAAAACTTCAAACCCTAGAGAGAGAAAGAGGAGAGAAGGGAGAGGATTGTGTGTTTATGGTGTTGTGTGTGTTTTTGAGAGTTTTTTTATTAGAGTAATGATTTAATGATGGGGTAAAAAAAAATATTTACAAATTTACCATTGAAAAGAGAGAAATATTTTCAATAGCATTAGTCAATTTACAAAGAAAACATAAAGAATATGGATTTCACATTCTCTAAAAAATATCTTTTTTTATCTCATATTCTAAAAAATTCTAATCTATATAAAATAAAAAATCCCAATTCTCATATCTCCCCCCCCCCCTCTGATGAGTTCTGCAGTTCAGTCTCTCCAATGGGCAGCTTCTCGGATCAACAATAGGTCATCCGTTTCACTAGGACAAACATATTTAAGCTTGAGGATTTCATAAATATTAGTCAATCGGGTCTAGTGCAACACATTGGGTATGATAATAAATTGATAGTTAAAAATAATAGTTTAGCAAGCCCTAACTATCATTGAACGTATAGTTCAAAACCTCCGCTATTTGGGCCAACGAGCCTAGAAAGCGGTTTTTATTTTGTTGTTTTTCCCTTGCTTTCAAATCACAACTTCTTCTATTTTATTTTGGATTTGTTCCTCGTATTAACTTTGATATTTTTAAAAGAAAAATACTAGCTTGATATCTAAACAAAGTTTAACTCCTCTCCTACTATAAGTTGTGGACAATATTCTGTGGGATGGCAAATAGAATACTTTGTTTATTTCTCTTAGGAGAGTTTTTTTTATTACAATGGAGGTCCTAATACTGTGTACTTTTCTTTCTCGGTAGATAATTATATTAATTTTACAAAACTTTCTATCCACAAATAGCCCTCGTTAGTCCATTCGGTCAAAAATGTTAAAAACGAATGAAAAAAATGATACTTTTTTTTTTTTGCTATTTTCGTTCATCCCATTACCTAAAATTCAATCCATATTTTTTGTTCAAAATTTAAGGAATTTATGGAAGCATAAAAAGAATATTACAACAAGCAAATTGAAACTTGGCCAGCATTATCCATACACACAAACCAAACTGAATCTTCCTAAATTACAACACAACTGTTTAATAAGCATAGTATCACTTTCCTACTCCTTTTTGGGCTAGCTGAATAATTAAACTTTGGTTGTGGCACCACCTACGATGGACCTGCCTCATTTGATGGCTCCATCTTGGGTACAGATGAGCAGGAAGGTACCGAGGCCTAGAAGTTGATGAGAAGCTAGCCTGTGACACCACCTGGGATGATCTTGCATCATCTAATGGCTCAATTTAGGTCCAAAATCATGCCTCGGTTCAATGAAGAAGCCAGGAGGGTACCGAGACCTAGAAGTAGCAGATGCAAAGTTAGCCGCCGCCTGGGATAGGCATGCATTACGCGATGGATCTTTGGTCCAAAGAAGAAGCCAGGAGGGTGTCGAGGCCCAGAAGTAGCAACTGCACCTGATGGCTCAATCTTTGGTCCAAGTGACGGTAAGAACCCATGAGGGTATACAGGAGTAGATGGACCTGCACGTGATGGAGGAAAGAAGCCGGGTGGAATTGTGTGTGCAGGAGGAAAGTTAGGTTGTGCCGCCTGGGATGGACCTGCAACAGACGGGTGACTGATTGGTCCTGATGCAAGTGCAACTGAAGGTGCAGGAAAAAATCCAGGGTGATGACCCACGGAAGTAGGTACAGAATGAGGAGGATGAGCTGGAAAACCAAACCTGGCTGCTTCACGTTCCCGGTAGCGACGAAGATGTATCTGCACAACAATAACATAATTGTCGTACCCAAGGGTGTTCATGGCGGTGATCAGGTCATCACCACTTAGGATCTTCCTATAATTGTTAATTCAAACATCACTGGCTTCTGAAGTGATGAACCTAATAAAGTGGGAAACGTATTTCTGCATTGCTTCCATAGATTCATCAGAGATATTAGCATTTGCTGGTAGGATTGTCCGCATGATCCTTGCCACATTAGCCATGGGCATGAAAAAATCTTGTTCACCAACCTAGATATCATTCACATATGGTGCCTGTGTCCCTACGCATAAAACCATAAAATTACTAGTTTATGCTTGCATTGGTGCAACCTTCACATTGACCAAGTTATAATCAATTTTTTCATTTATAAATTTGTACAATTGATGGTCATACCACAAATATGTGGTATATTCTAGATCTACCCGAATATATTTGTTCAAAAGAAAATAAATTGGACAAGCTACAATCTTATTACTTGTAAAAATCTCATCTTCACTAAACAAGGCAAACATTTAATAATATTCACCAAAATAAATAATCGAGGATATAATAATGTGTATAGATAAATTATTGGGTCCACCAACCTAAAAAGCATAATTACAAACTTTCCACCAGGACCATAGGGGGAAATTGACCAAGTGGACAACAAAAATAATCTTAAATTAAGAGAAGAGTTATTTTAGAACAAGATCTAAAATAAATCTTCTCTTAATTTAAGATTATATATGCTGTCCACTTGGTCAATTTCTCCCTGTGGTCCTAGTGGAATGTTTGTAATTATATTTTTTAGGTTGGTGGACCCAATAATTTATCTATACACAAGGATATTAGTTTTAGCTCTAGTTCTAAAAGAACTCTTCTCATAGATTATTTTTCTTGTCCACTTGGTCAATTATATATATATATATATATTCTTTTTATTGTGAATTTAAGTTAAAGACATTTGGTAAAATTTATAGAGCTAAGACTAGGATGAGATACTCCATGAGGCAAACATATGGTGTGAGTCATATTGTATTTGCTAATAGTTTTTTTTTTTGTCAATGGTATTTGCTAATAGTTACACTTCACATTTGAACAATATGCAAGCAATGATATCGAAACATGGGTCCACTTATAGGTTTAACTCAATTTGGAAGAGAGGAAAATTACATTGGAAGACTATTATTTTAGTTTTGACACCATCTTGTAAGAGGACCTTGTGGGGGCCTTGAGAGCCTCCATTTCCTTTGACCCAAAAACATTGTACTATCAAATAAATATATTTTAAATTATTAAATTGTAGTCTCCATTTATATAAAATAATGAATTTAATTTATTAGATTCATATCTCATTTTATAATTGATAGTAATGCATCTTACCTTCTTAATTATTTTTGTTGTCTTTTTTTGAAATATCATGACCATCCGTCTTATCTTTTAAATTAAATATATTCTTTGGGTATGCATGACCTGTAGACCATGGAAATAAAATAGTTAGTGTTATTGTATAATATATGATATCAAATAATTTAAATATTTACACGTAATCAGGGGAAACTCCATGAGGGCTAAGGAGGTTACAACTCTCGTTGTTTTTGATAAAGTCCATATTTATCCTATTTATAAAACATATGCAAAGAAATTATAAAAATGAAATTCAACCGTTGTTGAGTTTTAATTATTAAATTTAGAAGCATAAATATTATATTTTAAACCTTTTAATTCAGTGTACACGTAATAAGTAAATGTATATTAATATCAGATGAAATTAAATATTATATGAAAATAAGACACATAAAAATAATAAAATAGTAAATAAATTGTAACAAAGCTATACATAAAAAACTATGAGAAATTGTAAAATAAATATTTGTGTTTTATTTTTTTACATTAAACAAAAAAAATTGATCTATTATGAATTAATCCCTTATATATTTTTTGCACAAAAATAATAAGTATTTCAAAAAAATTGATCATTCTTAAGAACATATACTATTTATTACCCATGGAAAAGAAAAATTTCAAACTAAAATATGACTAATACAAAAAATCTGTTTTTTTACCATAAAATATACAGAAACATGAAAGGAATAAAATATATAATAAAGAACGTATTTGTGAATTTAATATAAAAAAATTATTTATTTTAGATATGTCTGTAGATCATTTAGTTGTTTCCTTAATATTCCAAGTAGATAATATTAGGTTCGAGCATAGTCAGTTAACTGGCCAATTTTCCAAAATACCCGACTAACAATGGGTCGATGTGTCATTTATGAAAAACGATCAAGAGATGTAAACCCCTACATTATTAGGTTGATTGGTTTATTAAGGTTCAAGGTCAGTTTCGGTACATGGTTGGATTCTGGTTAAGATTTAGATCTAAATTCAAACATATCAGAACTTTATACATAAAGTTAGAAAGTTAGATCTAGATCTAGATTCTAGTAATATCCTAATTCTTTATCAAAATATAGGAAATAAAATATAAATATACATATAATTCTATTTCAGATTTATATTAGATAATATATTTCAATATCATTATAGATCTATAATATTGAAATTATTATAGTTTTAGTACATCAGAATTATATTTCAATGTTGCATACAGTATATATGTAGACATTATACCAAAAATTAGACATGATTTATTGGATCCATATTCATATAAAAAAACAAAAATTAAAGGTAATGGATACTGAACCTGTAACTTTATCGATATAAAAGTTCCAACAATGATCTACAATAAAATACCTAAACAAAAATTCCTTGGGATCTCGATGGAAATAGTAAAGAGTCTTGTTGATTTGCTTTGTGTGTGTGTGTGTGTGTGTGAGAGAGAGAGAGAGAGAGAGAGAGAGAGAGAGAGAGAGAGAGAGAGAGAGAGAGAGAGAGAGAGAGAGAAGAATTTCTGAAAGAAAAATATATTATAGTGTAGTATCATATAGGGTCAGGTTAAGAAGGGTGAGAAAATAAAAATTAATGGGCCAAAACATAGTTAAAAGATTTGGGTCAAAATCGAAATATGGGTTAAAAATGTTAAAAACCTGACAAATGGCATTACAAGCTAGATGCTTAGGTTGGTTCGATTAGATTTATACTTATATAATTAACATCTTACAAAAATATAATACATTACAATGTTTTTTAATTTTTAAAAGTAATTATTTGAGATTAATTTAAACATTCATGTAAAAGAAAAAAAATTATGGTGGGGCTAATGGTGTGATAAAATAGTAGATAAATAAAGATAATAATAAAGGACACACACCCTTAACTACCACGAGAAACTCGTTGCAAGTATTATCAAATCGTTTGAAATTTTAGTTAGTAAGTAAAGTTCGTTCGCATGGTTTTGATCCGTTATATCTACTTGTGTTCAATAATAGTGTATGTAAATTTAGATGTTTAAAACATAGATAAGATGAATAATTATCAGACATGAATAAATAAACAAGAATACATATAAATAAATATGAATGCAAAATAAGATGATGATTAGGGTTACTAGTATGAGCCTATATACTAAGTTGTTATTCTAACCTTAAGGGTGAATTAAGCATTATATGTGTAGCTGGGATTCTAAATTCTTCCTAACCCCTGTCAAGGTGGACATAGGAGGTGGGGACTTGGGTCAGGGGACCCTGCGCAATGATCGGTGGTTAAATCAAACCTCAATGACTATCGAGCTAGGCAAGCCCGTCGGGATCACTACCGCACACTAGATGATTATGTGGTGTTGTCAATAATTGAATCCCCCGTCAGGGTGTAAAATCAATTACTAAGGACAGTCCTAAGATTGGCCAAATCTAGGGCTAGAATATGTCAAAGCACATAACAGAGATATACGCCAAGCTCAAATCAATTAAAATAACAAGCAGTATTCTAGGATTTAGACAAAGTAATAACCCAAATAATTAATAATTAAAACTTATAGAATAAAAGTTCAGAAATATGGTTAAGCCACAAAATATATAGCTAATTACCCTAATTAGAGAGAAGGAAATATATTGAAGAGTAGTTTGTCACTCTCAAGCTTTTTGCTTCTTGTCTTCCTCTACATGCTAGCTTGCTTCTCTGGATGATAAAACTTGATTCTAAAGATTAACAACTGAGAGAGTACAATATCTACATATGTAAATAGCTGTATTTATAGGTGTTAGCCAAAATCCTGGAGTGGAAGTCAAGTTATTGGAGTCCTATTCCTTTATAAATTTGTTTCCTAAAATATAGGACATGGTAAACACCGCAGATTGATTTGGTCATATCTCATTCGTTACTTAGCCAAATTCAGTGCACCATCTATTAAAACGACCGAAATTCAAAGATCTATCTGACCATATAAAGTCTCCTTCAAATTCTTAACCGATTTTCTGCAGTATTAAAAACAGTGGATGTCGTTACAGCTTTGGCAGATTTATTTTGAAGTTTTTCCTTTCCTAATTCAGTTTGTTTCCTTTTAACTCTAGATTTCACCTTGTATCTTCTTTCCTTAACTCCTTGACATTTATTTGACATCTAATTATATTTCATATTACTTAAGAGCTTCACATTAACACACAAATTGTACCAAATATGCTCTAAAAGTAATAAATCTCCAAATAAAGACATGAATTAAGAATTTATCAAATAATGGGGAAAATCCCTTAACAATTAATGAAATGCACCTAAAATGATGTCTCTAAACTAGAATAATATATCAAAAATATGGAGACATCAAGACCCCCAACTCAAAGTTGTATCGTCCCGATACAATAAAGAATAAGAACACAGGGAAGTCTTTAAAAATACACCTAAGTCAATTAAGTACAAATGGAAGAAGATAGAAGTATGTGAGTAATAATCTAAAGGAAACTACTTAGAAAGTTCCATGTAATAATATCTACAAACTAAATTACCTATATACTTGTCATACAAACAATCAACACGGTTTAAGTTCAAGATTAGATTAGCTTTACAATGCACGAAGGAGAGGTTCTAGCTTGGTCATCGATCCTAACAAAGTCTCCAATGGTCCATATAACTACTCTCTATTGGGTCAGTTGCTCCTAAATCACATAGTCAAGAATCACAAGGTCTTTAAGGTTGTAATGTTAGGCTTAGGGACGGTATAATCGTATATTTGGATAATTTAGAGAGATTTTTTGGCTCTCACCTCACTAGCCATCAACAAATGACCATAGGGCTTGAGTTGCTCTCATATATGTTCTCACTCAACCCAATGATTTGATACACTAATTAGCATCCCCAATAACCCAATAATACAGCATTAAGATAATCACATAAGAAATTCCACTTTGCTGGTCCAAATCATACTCAATCTTTTTATATCAAATTTTCTTTTGTAAGTTAGCTATGACTCTCCTTTTTATGTGAGATATCATACTACTTCTTTTTTATATTTCTTTTCTTTTCAATAATATTCTCTTTTTTACCCCGGAAAAGGGTTACAATATAATACAGCGAATCATCATCAAGAGCACAATACATAAGCTAAAAAATACCCAACCCAATGATGTTTCCCATAAAGTGAAACCACCACCCCAAACTCAAGCTCTAAAACGAATGTTTAAGCATCGCAATTCGAGTGCAGGTCATATGGAAATGTTCTAAAATCTAAAGGGTATGTCTTATAATGTGGCTAATAAAAAGGCTTAAGAAAGGCTCAAAGGGGCTGAGAATGATATATATAAATAATAAGTGGACAGTAAGCTAAAAGGCAACAAGGGGTTTATCAAAGAACTGCCTTAATCACTTTCTAAACTATGCAAATTCATTACTTTCTCACCTCTAACACGTTCATTAAATGGGTTTATCAACTATCTCGGACCTCACGGCCTACATACCCCTCAAGGCACCCTAAGATCAAACATACTTCTACCGCATTACTCACTAATCTTTTCTTTACTATCAATGTGTGTTTTCATGTTTATACTCTAAGAATACAAAATAACCAGCTTATAAACAAATTACTTACTATCATAAATTCACTAAATTTATGCTTTTAAGCCATTAAACACAATCTATATCAAATTCCTATCTTTCAACAATTTTATTTTCCTCTAGAAAACAATAAATCACATAATTTGGAGATGATGGACAACGAATTCCTACACCCCCAGCTTAAAAATGAGTCGTGTCCCTACGACTCGAAACAGACTCTAAAAAAATCAAATCTAACATAGATATTGCAAATACAGAAATGGTAGGGAAGAAAGAAAACATACTCTTCGAGGCTATTGCCTCGCATGATCAATATCCAAGATAAGGTGTAGTGCTTTTCTTGTATGTAAACTTCTAGTATCACCAATTTCGCATTCCCTTACCTCCTAATATGCTTCATCCCAATCAATCATACAACTCTAGAAATCTCTTTTACTTACCTTCTCCAATTTTGTTCTTGAATACTTTGTCATGTGAAGGTGTTCATCCAGGAATCTTTGTTTTAACGATAGCTTATAGTGTCATGTAAGTTTCACTCATCTTGGGTATAGATCTTGATATGAAGTGGTTGTGGTGATTTCTCCTTGAAAGATGTAACTGCTCTTCTCTTTGATTTCACCACTGCTAGCTTCTCTCTACTTACTAGACCTATTTTACCCTTTTCCTTTGTTCTGAACTTGCACCAATCTAAATTAATTTCTCCTTGATCTTACCCAATACCTTTCTTTGTTTCTTCATATCCCTTAACACTAGATAGCGTCTATGTTCTTTTCGTCATCTTAATTGACCCCCAACTCAAGGATTTGAACACTCTTGAACTACCTTATGGTTATAGATATATAAGGTGTTATTTGGGTTAGGAAAGGTGTAAGCATGATGATTCTTTATGTGGGTATGATTAACTCTTGCTTGGATGATATGGAAAAATATTTGTAATTTTTGAATTTTGACTCTTGGATTCTAGGTGTTGTGGAATGATTTGGATGGTTGAATTCTATTTTTAGAACTTTAGGTGAGGATTTGGATACGTTATTTATGGTGATTTGGTAGTGTTTTTACGTGAGGTGGAGGTTTGGTGTTTCAAAGGAGGTTGGGGGATTTGGGGAAGAAAGAGGCTTAAGCTTTATGAATTCGTAAGTGTTATATAAGATAACCTCTTCTCCCATCTCTTTGTTGGCGTCGTGCGCTGCACCACGGGGTTGGTGCAGTCTACCGCAAAAATCTTCTAATCTTCAAACGTGGCATGGTGCGTCGCGATTCTCGATACGGTTCTTGGGTGCGGTGCACCGCGGGAGTGGTGAGGTGTACCGCACAGTACTTTCTTTGCTGGCGGAATTTTACATGATTTCATCAAGTGTGGTGACGATTTTTGTTGTTACGGTGTACCGTGTGAATGATGTACTTGATACCGTGGTACGGTACGCACACGAGTGACGAGATGGATTTTGGTGCGGTGTACAACGCTAAGCTTCTGTCCCTCACAAAAAAACATGTTTTGTTATTTTATCTCCAAACCAAGTGTACTCTACTCCATTGGATATATCTCAAAAAAATATACGATTTAGACTCGAGAAAAAGTGAATTCTGATATCCGAGTGTAAAGTTATGCCAGATCGAAGTTCTTGTCGATTTCTATCACTAATCGGTGCGGTGCACTGCGTGTAGCTACGGTGTAGCGCAGATAAATATCTGTCCAGCATTTTTTAACTTCGAAAATTTTCTATTTTTTCACCCCAAACTCGAACCTTTGCATACCCACACATCAAAAACACTCATACCTTCCTTATTACTGCAATATGCACTCAAAAACACATAAACTAACTAATCTAACCGAAAAAAGTTGTACTAGTAAACAATCGTTGTTGACGGATAATACTTCAGATCCGGTTTCTCCAAACGATAATCTAGGGATTAAATCAGATCAAAAATTGTTTAGATTTAACGGTGGAGAATTGTCTCTGATGGTGATAATGCATTTAGTACAAAGTATTACTACACGTATGATTATAAGATTCCGAAGCGGAAGGTGTTGGATTTTGCATTGGCAGAGAGAGAAGGATAGGAGGAGAAAATTGTTTGGTAGCTTTGTTGGTTCGCCAGCTTGTCTTTTATTTTTTTTTTATTTTTTTTAAGACATATCATGAAAAAGAAAAGTAAAAAATGGTGAAAATACTTTTCTTTTTTTAGGATAATGATTAAAAAAAGAGATTTTTCTTTTAGTAGGTTTATTTATCTATTTCTATTTGAGATACTTAAAATAATGGGGTTTTGTTACATTTCACTTGTTATCATTTTCCGAAATTAATAGCTAGTCTTTCGATCTTTTCATTCTCGCTCGAAACTTGTTTTTTGTCCTGTTAGCGCCTTTATCTATTAGCACCTTTTGTTTGTTAGCGCCTAGTGCTTGATATATGTCGATTTCTCCCAACCATGGTCATACAAGTTTATTAAATTGCAAAGAAAAAAAATGTTACAGAAAGTTAAAAATTATTATATAACTACAAATATATTTCCAAAATACAAAGTTATTATTATATGGCTAACTTAAGGATTTGTTTGTATTTATAAGGGAAAAATTAATAAAGGAAAAGAAAAAAAAATTTAAAGGAAAAGAAAGGAAGAGAAATTTTTGTTTGGATTAAAAAATTTTATAAAAGAAAATTTCATAAATGATTTTGGATATCTTTTGTTTGAATTGAAATAATACAATAGGTAAGAAAATAAAAGATTAATTTTAGTCTTTAATCATTAATAGAATTTCCTTCTCTCCATTTGACTCTAATTTGGAGTGATTATAAAAATGGATATAGAAATGATTTTTGGAATCATTTATTTTCTTTTTTTTATAAGATTTTCTAATACAAACACCGTAAAAAATAAAAAATGATTTCTATTCCTTTACTTTCTTTCCATTTTTCTCAATCCAAACAAACCATAATTATATAGATTACCTATAGAGAAAAGGCTACTTATTTAGGGATAATTTCAAATTTGATCGGTGACTTTCGTAAAATTTAATGCGAAGATTGTGACCACTAATTAATATTATAATATATTACTTTTATTTTTTGTTCTTATTTAACTTGAACATTTTTTATTATATTTTTTATTAATAATATATAGTTATATACATAAATTATTTTATATAATATTCAAAGTTTTATAATTAAGTTTAACAATTTAAATTATAAAAATATTCAATAATATATTTAATATATTTAATATTATAAATATAATTATTTATTTATATCTTATTTACAAAAAAATAATAAAAAAGGGGTAAATTTTATTCATTACCTTTTACAACAAGGGATTTTTGTTCAAAACTATTTAATGATTTTTAACCTATTTTGAAAAATAATTGCAAGAAAACCTTATTCGATAAAATAATTGCAAATAATCCATTAGCTTAATTGCCCATTAACTTTTTTAATTCGGAAGCCCTTCTTTGAAGAGCGCCTTACTAAAAAAAATACACTTATTATTGGCCAACGATCTTTGTTAGCCTTTACTCAATTTCATATTTTTTTTGCTAATTCTCCAGAAGAATTTAACAATCTAGTCTAATATCATTTCATCATGGTACCAAGAAACTTAATCTTCCGTAAGTAACACTTGATCGGTTTTTATTTACGGAATCCTTAAACACTTTTTCGATGTCTTTTAGAGATGGTGCTCTTCTTACTTACGATATCATAAAAATTATTGGCCAACAATCTTACATTTTCAAAAGAAGAACATTACATGTTTTGCTACTTCTGTAAGCAGAAGTGATGTCTCCCTATTTGTGATATAATAATCTAGGTTGGAGACATCATTTAGGTGTTTATGGTTAAATTAATTACAGATTTTTTTTGTATTTTGATAATTCTTAATTCTTGTCTTGATTTGATGATTTATTATTTTTATAGCATATTTGGTTTTATTTGTGTGTTAATGTGAAACTTTTAAAATATATGGAATATAATTAGATGCCAAATCAATTCTAAAAAGATAAGGAAAGAAGATATGAAAGGAATTTAGAGATAAAAGGAAGTAGAGATAAAATAGGAAAGGAAAAGTTGTCAAGTAAATCTAAAATTTTGTAGCCATGTCCACTAAAATGAAGATAACTTCATATCGGCAGGGAATTTGGATGATCAATCAAAATAGAAAGTGTATATCTTTTCTCTGCATTCGTTTTGATATAAAGTAGGCAAAATCCAGACTTAATAACGAAAGATATAGGACCAAAACAAGACAACAGTGTTTATCCCCTCTCTTATATTTAAGGAAACGAATTTGAGTTGCACTTGGACTCAAATTTCTTGCTTTTAACTCCAAGATTTCAACCAAGGGTCTTCCTAACACCTATAAATATACCCTCTTATCATTGTAAACATGTTTATTCCTCTCCTTAACTAGTCGTTAGTATTATTCATCATAGAAGTCATTCAAGGGAAGCAAGTTAACAGTATGTATCTTTACTTTAGTTTTTTTATTGTTAGCATGAGCTAATTTTCCCATAGCTTGGGTTTTGCATATGTATAATCTTTGAATTCTATTTTCTTCTATCTATGTTTGTTTAGGAAAACCCTTTTAAATTGATTCTAACTTCTTAACCATATATTTGTTTTATGTGCTTTGATTTAATTCCAGTCTTAATAATGATCATGTTAGGATTGTCTTAATAGTAGTTAGATTGTCACCCGTAAGGGGTGTCTAATTATTGAAACGTCACATAAGCGTCTAGTGTG
This sequence comes from Nemophila menziesii, assembly GCA_029959085.1. Classification (NCBI taxonomy): domain Eukaryota; kingdom Viridiplantae; phylum Streptophyta; class Magnoliopsida; order Boraginales; family Hydrophyllaceae; genus Nemophila; species Nemophila menziesii. The sequence continues at coordinate 21,986,946 of JARWIR010000021.1, forward strand.
TGGTAGTGATCTGAAAGGGCTTGTCTAACTCGATAGTTACTAAGGTTTGAGATCTAATCATCGATCATTGCGCAGGGTCCTTACCCAAGTCCCCCGGTAATTGTTAGGTCGCCACCTAAGTCCACCGGAAGGGGGTTAGGAGGTATATAGAGTCCTGGCTAGGGCTGCAAACGAACCGAACCGAGCCGAGCTTTAACTTTTTTGAGTTTGTTTGCTAATATTTTAGTGAGCTTGAGCTTGGTTTGAGTTTGAAAAGAAACGAGCCGAACCAAGCTTTAGCTTTCTTGAGCTTGGTTTGTTAACTAACCAGCCGAACTCAAACAAATTATTAACAAACTCAAACTCGAGCCCTTGGTGAGAGTATCAGTTCATTTGTAACCCTAGATACTAGTAGTATATTTATTAGATATACAAAAAAAATATTTATTAGATATAAAATATTTTAGTAACGTTGTAATTACATAATACAAAAGTTTTATGTAGTTTTCACTTTTTGCATATATACATATATAATTTTTAATTGATTATATCTACCAAGCCTATTAACGAGCTCTTAAAGAACCGTTACCAAACTGTTCACGAGCTTAACAAACCGAGCTTATATAGGTTTGAGTTTGTCTCGTTTAGTAAACGAGCCTGACTTTAAAGCTTGAGCTTGTCTTGTTTAACTAACGAGGCGATCTCAAACAAACCCTTAGCGAACTCAAACTCAAGCCCTTGGTGAGAGTATCGGTTCGTTTGCAACCCTAGTCCTGGCTACTTATTTAAGAGCTTTAATCACCCTTATTAACTAGTTATATAAATAGAAGGATTAATGCATACTATCAAAACCTGAGCTATACTCTCTCATCTTATTCTTACATCTTCAATTTATTGTCTTGACTTTAAGTTTAATTAATCAGTATTTCCTCAATCAATCATTCATATTTACTTTTCCTGTCTTTAATTCATTGAACTATTTATTACTACGCTTTTCTGTTAATCCATTCGTATAACACACTAAGTCCTGAGAACGAATCTGTACTTATCATTAAAACTTGCGTACGACATGTGATACTTGCAATGAGTACCGTGTTTCGGTTAGGGTGTTAGTTTCATTTTATTATCATATTTTTATCACACCTTACCCGACACCAAGTTTTGGCACCGCTGCCAGGGACTTGTGTCTCGTTAGTGTGTGGGTTTAATTTTTAGTGTAGTAGTTTATAGTTATTTTTTTTATTTACGCTTTATTTTTGTTTTTGTCTCTTTCAGTTTTTTTTAGTGTATGCTCGAGAACCCGTAAGTTTTTTTCAAGCCCTACAACAAATGCCTGAGAGAAGAATGAGAACAAAGAAAAGCCATGTCTCAACAAGAGGAAATTCCAATTCCATCGGGGGATAGTCTTAATCTTAATCAGAATGAAAATCAACGTCAAGAACCAGTCCCTAGGGTTTCACCAATTATTCCTCAAATACCACCACCAGAATAATATATGTCAAGAACAAGATCTCCTAGGCTTGGGAGCACCTTTTCGAGTTAAACCTTTAGGTTATCGTACTCTAGAGATCCAAAACATATAGTTCGGGCCCGATCCGGGTATGCTCAGTAAGTTTACAAGCTTTGGACTCTATAGTGGTGCAGCAATTCAAGATCTGGTAAGAGTGATTTAGAAGTTCATGCGGATTTGTAATGCCTATAAAATATTACTCCTAGCATTACACGCGAGCAAATATATTGTCATATGTTTTTGCTCTTTCTGACTAGAAAAGCTGGTGATTGGATAGATAGACAACCACCAGGTACACTTAATACTTGGCCATAACTTCAAGCCGATTTATTTAACCATTTTTATCCGAAGAGTATGAGATTGACAAATGGAGCTTTCTAAGTTTCTCCAAGAGAATGAAGAAGAAGTAGGAGACACATGGACAAGGTTTCAACAGATGTTAACTAGATGTCCACTTAATGGTTACACCCCATCTTTACAATTAGCGATGTTTTATCAAGGTATCAATGCAGAAAGTAGATTGAGGGTAGATAATCTTGGAAGAGGAGGTTTGATGTCCATGGATCCTACAGAAGCCACTGAAGGTATGGAACGTATTATAGAAACATAAAGGAGTTGGCCACTTTTGCGAGCTCCTATTACAAATACCAAAGGTACGCTGTGATTAGATACAAAGACTACTCAATCTGCTAAATCAATTGTATTAGAGAATCAAGTCAAAGAGATAAAGCTTGAGATGCAACAAAGACGTCAGAATTTAGTTGTAATAAATGTAGTGCAAGAAGCACAAGATTGTCAACAGTGTGAGGTACAAAATCATACATGGGAAGAGTGTGAAGGAAATCCACCATCTGCTTATTTCATATTTAACCGAGGGAATTACCAATTTGGTAATAGAAATCATCCGGGTATGCAGTATTCAAATCCATAGGGGGCGCAAATAAAGATAACTATCAACCTCGTCCACGGAATAACACTTACCAAACGAGAGGTCAAGGTCCTTATCAAGGAAATCAGAATTTTAATAGACCAGCTCCTCCACAACAACCTACCAATTATACTTATACTGATACTCTAGGTCAGAAGGCTTTACCATAGCATCCTCAAGAAGGAGTAGTGGGAGAGAAAAACTTAAAGAATTTTATGGATCTAATGACAAGTAATATTCACTCACAAGATGAGAAGTTAAGAGAACAAGAGGCTTCAATTCAAATCTTGGGAACACAACTAGAGCAAATGAATAAAGTTTTAACGAATATTATGGAAGCAAGAGAATTGAAGGCCATTGAAGGAGGTGATGCCAATGTTGGGTTCGAAGCTTGTAAGGCAATTTTCCTTCAAATAGAAGAGATGGAGGAAGTGCCACATGCTGAAGAAATTGTCGTGGAAGTTCCAGAAACTGAAGAAGAACCAACCAAGTCTAGCCCCGAAGACTCTGACTTTTCTGAAGATTCGGATTCATCCGAAATATCCGAGTTTATAGAACTTCTCAATGAAATGCAAGAATATATTAGATAGGTTATTGAGCTTACAACTACCAGAGCTAAAGAGAAAGAGGAAGAAGCCTCAAAAGAGAATAAAGAAGAAGTTGCACCTGATGTGCAAGAAAATATAGAAGAAGAGAAGGTGGGATCGCCACCAGTTGTTCAAACAATATCACCATATATTCCTAAGACAAATACAAAAGTTGACATTGAACTCAAGATATTTGTAGAGGCTTTGGTGTCGCCTAGGGTGTGATAAAAATATGATAAATAAATTCGGACAAGCACTGTACTACAAGTATTACAGGACGTATGCAAGTTTTAATGATAAGAAGAATTTGTTCTCAGGGACTTAGTGTGTTACACGAATGAGCAAATAATTCAGAGTAGTAATTAATAATTGAAAGACAGAAACGGAAGATGATTAACTGAGAGATTAATAATTAAACTAAGTAAAAAGTAAGATACAATGAAATAAATATGAGAGAATATGAGATGAGAGAGTATAGCTTAGGTTTTGCTAGTATACACTAATCCTTCTAATTCTTTCTATCAATTTCAGTTTATAAGGGAGACAATAGCTCTTAGATATATAGTCGGGATTCTAAATTCCCCCTATCCCCGGAGAGCAGACTAGGGTGGCAAACCTCACAATCATGAGGGAACTAACAAAGGGTTAACCTGCGCCAATTGGATCCTAGGCGTAGTCCTACCTATTAATGACGATTGGTGATGAAATTAAACCCTAATGGCTATCTAGTTAGGCTGGTGTTTTCAGGACCAATTCCTTATTCTAGACGTTTATGTGGTGTTTCAGTAATAAGACACCCCTTCCAGGCGACCATCTAACTACTATTAGCAAAGCACTAAATTTATCAGGTTTAAGACAGACAATAAATCAAAGCACATAAAACAAATATATGGTTAAGCAGCTAGAATCATATTAAAACATATAACTCCCAAAGAAACTTAGATAGAAAGAAAATAGAATTCATAGATTATACATAATGCAAAACTCAAGCTATGGGAAAATTAGTTCATACCTAAAGTAAAAAAACTAAAAGAATGATACAAAGAATTCATCTTGCTCTCTTCAATAACTCTAGTGATATAAAACTTAAGGACTAACTTATGGGAGACAGGGATCGTTTACAAAGGTTTAAAGGGAGTATCCATAGGTGTTTAGAAGACCTAATTCGTTTTCTTGGAGTGGAAGACAAGTTACTTGGAGTCCAAGCCCAACTCACATTCGTAACCCTGAAATATAGAAAAGGTAATAATATACCGCTATTTTGTTTTGGTCATAACTTCTTTGTTTCAACTCCGTTTGACGCGTTCTATATGTCAAAACTGATCGTCTCGGAAAGCTCTATAACTTTGCTTCAAACCATTCTTCCAAATTCCTAGCCAATATTGAGTTATGATCACTTCTATAGTCGTATGTGATGGAATTCAGATTTATTTGACAACTTTATATTTCCATATCTTATCTTTCCCTTCCTTATCTCCAATTTTCATGCATATCTTCTTTCTTTTAAATCTTAAAATTTATTTGGTATCTAATTAATCACCATATATATCTTTAGAGCTTCACAATTAACAAACAATTCAACCAAATATGCTCTAAAAATAATAACTCATTAAATTAATACAAGAAATAGGAAATGCACTATATCATGGGAAAACGAGTATTAGACTTCCTAAAACACTAAAAATGATGTATCCAACTAATATTAAATCATCACAAATGGGAAGACATCAGACATACAGTCCAGAATATATCAACGCCCAAATACTTGAGATTGCGAAGAAAGGGCTTACACCGTAACAAGTTTTAACACAAGTAATTCCAGAGAAAGAAACGAGTGTAGAAGCAAGAGAAGAGATTGTGACTCATACTGAGAAAGTCTCGAGAAGAGTAGAGAAGGAGTTACCAATCAAGCTCAAAGATTCATGAAGCTTTAATCTTCCTATTCAAATTAGTGGTATGCTCTAGATGAAAGTAATGTGTGATGTGGGTTCGAGTGTGAATCTCATTGGTGGGGGCAAAGGTGTGATAAAATAATATATAAATAAAGATAATAATAAAGAACACACACCCTTGAGAACCACGGAACTCACTGCAAGTATCACAGATCGTTTGCAAGTTTTAATGATAAGTCATGTTCGTTCGCATGGATTGTATACGTTAGATCTACTTATGTTTAACAAGCATAGATGAATTTATATGTTTTAGAATAAAATATAAAAAGATAAACTAATATGAATAACTATCTGATGAGAAATAATAAATAAGAATGCAGATAAATAAATATGGATGTAAGTCTAATAGATTTGGGTCACTTATATGAGTCTATTTTACTAAGTTGTTATTCTAACCTGTCACAGATTAAGCATTATATATTAACCAGGATTCTAAATTCTACCTAACCTCTATTAGGCTTGGGAGCAACCTATCCACTACCAAGGATTCCTGAGTAATGATTGGTGATTAAATCAAACCCTTATGGCTATCTAGTTGGGCGAAGGATCAAAACTAGACGATTATGTGGTGTTGTCAATAACTAAGAATAATCCTAAGATTGGTCAAATCTAAGGTTGTAACAAGAAGTCAAAACACATAATAACAATATAGGCCAAGCTCAATCAATTAAAATAACAAATAGTATTATGGAATTAAAGACAAAATAATAACCCAACCATTAAAAACTTACAGAATAAAAGCTTAGAAATATGGTTGAGCATAAATTCATAGCTAATTACCCTAAATATAGAGAAGGTGAGATGTAGAAGAGGAGTTTGTCACTCTCCAACTTCTTCTTCTTGTCTTCCTCTATAGGTCAGCTTGCTTCTTGGATGAATAGCTTGATACTAAGGATGAATATTAAATATAAAGACTAAGCTATTATTTAAAAGTGAGAAAATACAAGTAAGGACTAAGCCTAAGCTTGCAACTGAGTAAGGACATGTTTACAATGGTATAAGGGTGTATTTATAGGTGTCTTGGAAGCCCTAATTCGTTTTCTTGAAGGAGAAGTAAGTAGTGGACTCCAAGCCCAACTCTAATTCCTATGGAAATACAGATAATTACTGCTGACTTGTTTTAATCATATCTTCTTCGTTATTGGTCGGTTTTTAGCCCATAAGATACCAAAAGAATCCTCACGGAATTATCTACGTCCCTATGAAAGGGATCTTCCAGAATCGGCTCGGTTTTGGAGTTATCACCACTTCTTTAGATGTAGCTCAGCTTTTCCTTTTCCATGATTTTAGCTTTTCTTTCCTTATCTCCAATTACCATGCTTATCTCTTTCCATATCTTGTAGCCGTTGACTTGGACTCTAATTAATCTCTATAATTATCTTTAAAGCTTCACACTAAATAAATAATTAAACCCAATATGCTCTAAAAATAATAATTTACTAAATCAAAACTCAAAATAGGAAAGTGTAGCATTTCTCAAGAAAATCGACTCAAAGACTTCCTAAATCACTAAAAATGATGTCTCATCCTAATATAAATCTATCACAACTGAGGAGACATCAAGACCCCCAACTCAAAGTTATCGTCCCGATACAATAAAGATAAAAACAAAGGGAAGTCTCTAATTACACACCTAGGTCAATTAAGCATAGAGGGAAGAAGATAGCAGAATATGGAGAATAGACTCAAAGCAACTACTCAGAAAGTTTCATGTAATAATATTTAAAAACTACATACCTGTACACTTCTCATATCCACAATGAACACGACTTGAATTCAAGATTAAATTAGCTTCGCAATGTAAGAAGGAGAGGAACTTTACTCAGTTCACCAAGGAAGCTATAGATTGCTCATAGAACTTCACTAGTATCCAAAGATCCATTTAACTACTCTCTATTGGCTCAATCACTTCTTGATTACATAGCAAAGAATCAAAAGGTCTTTAAGGTTGTAATTTAGACTTAGGGACGGTATGATAGTATATTTGGATAATTTAGAGTGAGCTTTTGGCTCTCTCCACACTAGCCATCAACGAATCGCCCTAGAGCTTGAGTTACTCTCATAAAACGTTTCTCACTCAACCCAATGATTTCCTTGATGCACAATTTAGCATCCCCAATAACCAATTAAAGTATAAGATGTTCACATAAAAATTCCACTTTGCCGGTCCGAATATATATATTCTTTTCAAATCAAATATTTTTTCTTTTGTATAGCTATGACTCTATTTTTAATATTCGAGATATCACGCTATTTTTTTTCAATGTTATGCCTTTTCATAACTTTAGCTCGTAGCTTCTTTTTCATTCACTATTACCCCAACAAAGGGTTACAATATAAACTTGTGAATCATCATCAATATAATAACAGAGCACAATTAATAAGCTCAAAATCCCATCCCAATAATATTTCCCATAATGGTGGACCCACCACCCCAAACTCAAGCTCTAAAACAACCGTCTATGCATCGCGATTCGAGTGCGGGTCATATGGAAAAGTCATATAATCTAAAGGGATATGGCTTATAATGTGGCTAAAAAGGCTTTAGAAAGGCTAGAGGGGGCTGATAAGGATATAACATATTACATCAAATAACAGGGTGAGAAGGTATAAAAAGGCTTCAAGTGGCTTCAATATGAAAGAACTGCCTTAATCACTTTCTACACCATGTAATTTCGTTATTCTCTTACCTTTAACACTTTCATCAAATGGGTTTGTCAACTAGCTTGGATCTCACGGCCTACACACCACTCATGGATCCCTGAGATCGAACATACCTTCTATTGCATTGCTAACTAATCTTCTCTTTACTATCAATGTGTGTTTTCCTGTAAATACTTCAAAGCATACAAAATAAAATAGCTCATAAACATACTACTTTCTAACATTAACTTACTGAACTTATGCTTTTAAGCTATTAAACACACTTTACCTACATCTAATCCTTCTCATAAAAATTTTAATTTTGCCTAAAAACAGAAAATGGAGATGAGAGACAACGAATCCCCACACCCCCAACTCAAAAATGAGTCGTGTCCCCACGACTCGAAAAGACTTGAAAATAAAATAAAATAAAATTAAAATTTTACAGATATTGCACATAAAGAAATGGTAAGGAAGAAAGAAAACATACTCTTCGAGGCTATTTACCTCGCCTGATCAATACCCGGAATAGGGTGCAGTGCTTTCATGTATGTAAACTTCTAGTATCACCAATTTCGATTTCCCTTACATCTTCTTATGTTTCATCCCAATTAATCACACTTTAGAAATCTCTTGTTTATCTTCTTCCAACTTTGCTCTTGAATAATCTCTCATGTGACAGTGTTCATCCAGGAATATGTTTTGAACACATCTACTAGCGTCCCAGAAGCTCTTGTTCATCTTGGGCTAAAGGACTATCGATTGTAGAGGTTGTAGTGTCTTCTTTATGAAAGTTTACACCTTTTTGCTCTTTGAATTCACCACAGCTAGCTTTCTTCTATTCTCTTGATCCGATTTACCTTGTAGTTATTCCCAAACTAGTACCCATCTCAACTGATTTCATCCAGAACTTACCCAATACCTTGCTTTGATACTTCATCTCCCATAGCACTTGATAATATCTCTATTCTTTTCATCATCTCTTCTGACCCCCAACTCAAAGCTTTGAACACTCTTGAAATTTGTAACTCTTGATCATAGGTGGAACAAGCTTTATTTGGGTTAGGAAAGGTGTTAGGATGACAATTCTCTATGTGGGTATGATTGAATCTAGCTTTAATGATGTGGGTTTAAGGAATTTTGGGAAAAGATTTTGAAGTTCATGGTTTTCATTCTTGGTTTCTAGGTGTTTTGATATGATTTGGGTGCTTGAATCTTCTTTGTAATGATATAGGGAAGGATTTGGATGAGAATTCATGGTGATTTGGTAGTGTTTTGATGTTGGGTGAAGGTTTGTTGAAGCTTTAATGGAGTTGGGAGAGGTTTGGAGAAGAAAGAGAGGCTTAAGGATTAATAAATTCGGAATAATAAGCATTATACCTCTTTTATAAGCTCCAATCCCCAATTTTCTCTCTCCAGCGGCGCGGCGCGGTATACTGGGCATATCCTCCGGTATACCGGAACTTCTGTTGCTCCAAAAATTTTCGTCTCGTCAATAAACACGCGCCTCATACCCGTGACACAGGTTTTTGATCCCGCGGTATACCGGGAATATGGTCCGGTATACCGGACCTATCGTCCAGAATTTATTTCTTCTCGACACGAAACCCGAGGCACCTACCCGTGACACGGGTTTTTCCTCTGCGGTATACCGGGGATGAAGTCCGGTATACCGGCCCGATGGTCAAAATTTTCCGAAAAATTTCGTTTCTCCTCCCAAACTCGATTTCTCCTATACCTAAGCATCAAAAACACCAATACCTTTCTCAAATATGCAATATCAACTAAAAAACTAATCTAAACTAAAACTAGAAACATAAAAACATAAAAAATTACTATGGGATGTCTCCCAAAGGGCACTTTTGTTTAACGTCTTTCAAAGTTAGACGAGATACCTCGGTTTTTTTTTATAGTCTCCCCAGTAGTGAGTGAGATGATTAACACTTACCAACTCGAGCTTGCAACCTTCGATAGCTTTTATTTCGACCACTTCTTCTGAGATAATTTGCGTGATAATGTATGGTCCCTTCTAAGAACTGTTATGTTTGGGAGGTTTCCATGCCACCTCGTCTCCTACCCCAAACTCAATCTTTTTCTCCATGGTTTCTTGGAGACTTTCAGGTTCTGGCTTCTTGGTTACCGCTCTGATTGGATATAGTTCTTTTGACTTCTTTTTCCTCTTCTTTCCCGAAAAATAGAATGTTTCAGAATCATTTTCAATACTAAGAGTCATAGTTCCTTCATTTACATTCACTATGGTATCGCTGGTGGCTAGGAATGGACGCCCAAGAATGAATGTGACGTTCTTATCTGCTTTATAGTCAAGAATGATAAAGTCCGTTGGAATAACAAGGTTACCTACTTGAACGAGTACATCCTCTATTACTCCCCACGGCTTAACTGTAGATTGATCCGCAAGTTGTAAGATTACGGATGTCGGTTTCGCTTCACTAATACCAATCTTCTTGAATACACTTTTGGGCATGATATTCACACTTGCCCCTAAATCACACATGGCTTTTCCATAATATATCCCACCTATTCTGATTGGGAGGTTAAACTCTCCAGGATCTTTATGCTTTGGTGGTAATCTTCTTTGAACTCGTGCTGATACCCCTTCATTGATTTCTACAGACTTGGCTCTTGTGAATCTCTTCTTATTGGAGAGTGCCTCCATAAAGAATCGATCATAGTTTTTCCTTCCTTCGATAGCTTCGAGTAAAGGGACGTTAATTTTCACTTGTTTTAACGCCTCTATACACTTCTGATGTTGCTCCACGGGATAGTGGCAATGTATGGGTGTTTGTCTTGCTCTACTTCTCTCTGCAATTCTTGGTTCATCAACCACTCTAGGCTTCTTAATCTCATTATGTTCAACCTCTTCAACCCAATCTTCAACAATTATCTCATCTAAGTTTATCCGTTTTACTTTTGATTTGTTTGGTAGAATATCCTCTTTTGAGGGAGATGGTAGCGTTTCGGTGATTATCTCACCGTGTTCTTTAATCTTTTGAGCTTGAAGACTAATAGTCTTAACCCTGTCGTCAACGTATTGGATCTTCTTCATGTTAGATGTTGTATCTTGGGTCAATTGTAGGAGTTGACTTTGCATTTGTTCTATGATTGTAGTGAGCCACGTTACATTCTTCTCTAAAAGTTGATTATGTTGTTTAAGATCTTGATTCTGTTGTTGCAGGCTTTGCACTACTGATGCATCGATCTTTGATTCAAGTCTGCTCATATTATCCTTCGAGAAGTTGATGAATTGACTAATAGTCACTTTTAACTTAGTGATTTCTTCTTGAGGACGTGATTGAGCTTGACTTACATTATGCACATTGCAGCCTGGTGGAAGATTAGCTTGGTTTTCATAGGCTTTTTCTTGCAGGTATAACTGTTGAGGTGGCTTTGGGATGCTTTCCTTTACTGTTATAGCGAGTTGATGTATTTGATCTTGCAAGCTTGAAATCCTCGCTTCTTCTTCTTCGTTAGTGGTAGGAGTTTGTTCTTGCGGCCAACTCATGTTGTTCTCAATGATTGTTTCCATACCACTCTTTGCTTCTTTTGGATCCATAGAGACAAAATTACCACGACCCGTATTATCTGCTCTCAACCTTGACTCTTTATCGAGTCCATTATAGAACATGGATAAGTGTAATTGTGGCGTGTATCTATGTAGTGGACATCTTGCCAACATCTTTTGAAATCTCGTCCATGCTTTGCCAACATTCTCTCTAGCTTCTTGTAAGAAATTCATAGGCTCCAATAGTTCCTTCACTCGCATACTCGTAGGATAAAATTTATCAAGGAATCTTTCTTGAAGCTTGTCCCAATCGGTTATTAGCTCGGGAGGTTGATCATCTAACCAATCGCTTGCTTTCCCGGTCAAGAAAAATTGAAACATTAAATAATACATCTGTTCTTGTGTAACACCTTCATTAATGTAGGCATCACAGAATTGCATGAATTTTTGAACAGATCTGACCGGATCTTGATTTGTATCACCATTAAATTTCCCATAGCTAGCAAATTGATTAATTAAATCAGGATCAGGCTTGAATCTAACAGCTTGGATAGTTGGGACGCGAATCCCAATGCGCTGACCTCGAAATTTACTAGGAAAACCTAGCTCTAACCGTTGATTAGCCATCTACAATCCTGAGAAAGACTAAAACAAAAAGAAAGCGTAAAACTGAAAACAAATAAAAACTTCTACACTAAATAAACACAAAATAGATTTAACTTAAAGATAAATCCCCGGGAGCGGCGCCAAAAACTTGGTGGGGGAAAAGGTGTGATAAAATAATATATAAATAAAGATAATAATAAAGAGCACACACCCTTGAGAACCACGGAAGTCACTGCAAGTATCACATATCGTTTGCAAGTTTTAATGATAAGTCAAGTTCGTTCGCAGGGATTGTATCCGTTAGATCTACTTATGTTTAACAAGCATAGATGAATTTATATGTTTTAGAATAAAATATAAAAAGATAAACTAATATGAATAACTATCTGATGAGAAATAATAAATAAGAATGCAGATAAATAAATATGGATGTAAGTCTAATAGATTTGGGTCACTTATATGAGTCTATTTTACTAAGTTGTTATTCTAACCTGTCACAGATTAAGCATTATATATTAACCAGGATTCTAAATTCTACCTAACCTCTATTAGGCTTGGGAGCAACCTATCCACTACCAAGGATTCCTGAGTAATGATTGGTGATTAAATCAAACCCTTATGGCTATCTAGTTGGGCGAAGGATCAAAACTAAACGATTATGTGGTGTTGTCAATAACTAAGAATAATCCTAAGATTGGCCAAATCTAAGGTTGTAACAATAAGATAAAACACATAATAACAATATACGCCAAGCTCAATCAATTAAAATAACAAATAGTATTATGGAATTAAAGACAAAATAATAACCCAACCATTAAAAACTTACAGAATAAAAGCTTAGAAATATGCTTGAGCATAAATCTATAGCTAATTACCCTAAATATAGAGAAGGTGGGATGTAGAAGAGGAGTTTGTCACTCTCCAACTTCTTCTTCTTGTCTTCCTCTATAGGCCAGCTTGCTTCTTGGATGAATAGCTTGATACTAAGGATGAATATTAAATATAAAGATTAAGCTATTATTTGAAAGTGAGAAAATACAAGTAAGGACTAAGCCTGAGCTTGAAACTGAGTAAGGACATGTTTACAATGGTATAAGGGTGTATTTATAGGTGTCTTGGAAGCCCTAATTCGTTTTCTTGAAGGAGAAGTAAGTGGTGGACTCCAAGCCCAACTCTAATTCGTATGGAAATAAAGATAATTACTGCTGACTTGTTTTAATCATATCTTCTTCGTTATTGGTCGGTTTTTAGCCCATAAGATACCAAAATAATCCTCACGGAATTATCTACGTCCCTATGAAAGAGATCTTCCAGAATCGGCTAGGTTTTGGAGTTATCACCACTTCTTTAGACGTAGCTGCAGAAATTCAGATTTAAGGCAGTTTTTCCTTTTCCATGATTTTAGCTTTTCTTTCCTTATCTCCAATTACCATGCTTATCTCTTTCCATATCTTGTAGTCTTTGACTTGGACTCTAATTAATCTCCATAATTATCTTTAAAGCTTCACACTAAATAAATAATTAAACCCAATATGCTCTAAAAATAATAATTTACTAAATCAAGACTCAAAATAGGAAAGTGTAGCATTTCTCAAGAAAATCGACTCAAAGACTTCCTAAATCACTAAAAATGATGTCTCATCCTAATATAAATCTATCACAAATGAGGATACATCACTCATCCTGAAGTCCGTGTTCTATAGGATTGGCTTGAAGAATATAGAAAAGCTCCCTTGAAGTTACAATTTGTGGATAGCTCAGTGACAAAGACATGGGAAAAGTGGAGGACGTTCATGCCCGAACATGTAATATCACCATCCCTACTGACTTTGTTATTCTCGATTATGATGCAGATAAGCAGGTTCCAATTATACTTGGAAGGTCGTTCTTGGCCACTAGTCAAAGCATCATCAACTTCCAGGAGGGAACAGTTACCCTCTGTGCTAAAAACGTATCCGAGACATTCTATATCTGGGGTAAGAAACCAAGAAAGTTGGATCCCACGGCTCCTATCATCCACACTCTTTCACATTACAGAGTCCTAGAAGGAATCCACGCAAAACATGTTAATACTAGACCAGTGAGTGAGTTTGGGGTCAGCCATTAAGTTGTACGGATAGCCCGCAAACCCGAGAATAGGCCGCGAAGTCACAAAGATTCGTGGATGGGATCATTCATAGTCACGGAAGTTGTTTCAGCTAAAGTGATAGAAATCAGGCCAAAGAGGGGCATTAAACGAATATTAGTAGATTTTCATAGCCTTGCTCGTTGCTGGGGAGGCTATATACAAAAATCTTGATAGAGGTAACGTGTCTAATTTTGAAAGACGTTAAACAAAAGTGTTGTACGGGAGACAACCCACAATTTTTTTTATGTTCTTATGTCCTTAATTTATGTTTATGATAAGTTGTTTTTAGTAGATATTACAGTATTGAGAAAGGTATTAATGTTTTTGATGTGTGGGTACTTAAGAAATCAAGGGGGAGAAAAATTGCAAAATTAGCGAAAACTAGAACTCCTGTGCGGTACACCGCATGAGGGCTCCGGTACACCGCAGACAAGAAGACCGTGACACGGTTCAGCGAAACGGTCTAGCACAAAATGAACTGTCTCGTCATTCGCTCCAGACTATGGTGACGGTTCCCAACAGAAGACCCGCGTGGTACACCGAAGGGTAGGTCTGTTGCACCGCACCAACCCAGACCGTCACAATGGTAGTACAGATCACGTATTTTGCCGAGAGCACACTGGTCCAGACCGTATCGTCAAAAACGTGGAACAGGATCAAGAAATATTTCGTGCGGTACACCGCACCGCCCGCTAGAACGTGTTATAAGAAGGTTTTTAAAGAGAAGGTTAGTTATATCCCGAATTTTTAATCCCTAAGCCTCTCTTTCTTCCCCAAAGCTTCCTTACATGTATTAAAGCTTCTACAAACCTTCACCATACATCAAAACACTACCCAATCACCATAAATCTACATCCAAATCATTCCCCACATCATTATAAAGAATATTCAACCACCCAAATAATATTAAAACTCCTAGAATCCAAGAATCAAAGCCCAAACTTTCCAAATCTTATCCAACAAATTCTTAAAATCCATACTAATCAAGCAAGAGTTCATCCTACCCACATATAGATTCATCATCCTCACACCATTCCTAACCCGAACAACACTTGTTCAACCTAAACTCAAGGGTAACATATTTCAAGAGTGTTCAAAGCGTTGAGTTGGAGGTCAATTGAGATGATGAATAGAACAAAAACATTATCTATTGTTATGGAGATGAAGAGGGGTCAAAATAAGGTATTGGGTTCTCTTGAGAAGAAGACAATTAAGAAAAGTTCAAGATCTAGTATGAAGAAAAAGGGTAAAACATGTCAAGATAGTAGAGTAAAGCCGGTTGTGGTAAATTCAAAGAACAAAAAGATTACAACTTTCAAGAAGAAGACACCACAACCTCTACAAATCGAGATTCCTATACCCAAGATGAATTAATCTTCAAAGGTCTTGTTAGCTTCCACAAAGAAAAACTTACCGGACTTGCCTTTTGCTCATGAAAGAGTATTCGTAAAAGAAGTTGGAGAAGGTGAGTACAAGAGATTCTTAGAGATGGGAGATAGATTGGGGTTGTTTACATTCATGATGAGAAGTTCAAATTTGTATATGGAGTTAATTTCCAAGTTCTATTTAGGCCTTTTTAACCGAGATAGTGAAGATCGTGTTCCAGTTAAAGGCAAGTTAGTTCCTTTTACAGTTGAAGAGATTAGAAACCACTCCCGTTCAAGAAATTGGTGGGATCATGTAAGTTTAGAGAGGTCGTGGAAAATATCAAGACTCTCGATTGGAATCAAATTTTTGAGCATGTATTAGATGAATAGAAAGTGCAGTCACATAAGGGAGAATTGAAGGCATCTTGGCCTTACGAATATCTTCAAGCGGATACAAGAGTTTTGCACAATTTTCTTACACCAAACGCCTTTGGAAACACGTGAACTTCAGATGTAACTATAAGGAACGCCATCTTTTTGAATTGTCTTTTAAGAGGAGAAGAAGTAGATGTGGTACAATTGATCTTTGAGGAGGTGATGCGATTTCCGGTCTCTCCCCTTACGTTATCTAATGTAAAATGTCCTACTATGATCGCGTACCTTGTACGAAAAGAGAATGTGATTCCGGGTGAAGAAGAGAAAATAATGTATAAGATGAGTAATGATATTGACAATACTTGGATCAAGACAATTTTGAGAGGAGAAGGAGTTACGAGACCTCCATAAGATAGATCAAAAGAAGATGATCGTTTTTTGGCGAGAAAAGGTAGAGGAGCGATTGAATAAAGTTGAAGCAGCTCAAACTCTTAGCCGAAGATGTGGCACAAATCAAAGCTAATCAGGTGCACATCATGACACTCCTTGAGCAATTAAGGCGCGATTTAGCGAAAGATCCAGTAAATCCTATCTTGGATGTCGATAAAGCGAGGCAATAGCCTCGAGAGTATGTTCTTTTTCTTCCTTACCATTTCTGTATATGCTTTATTTTCTTGTTTTTAATTTCTTTTTAGAGTCTTTTTCGAGTCGTGGAGGTACGTCTCATTTTTGAGTTGGGGGTGTGGGGATTCGTTGTCTCTAATCTCCATTTTTATGTGATTTTACTGTTTGGAAGAAATTAAAATTGTTGATACATGGGAATTAGATATAGAGTGTGTTTAATAAAAGCATAAGCTTAGTAAGTTAATGATAGAAAGTAATATGTTTATGAGCTGTTTATTTTGTATGCTTTGAGTACTTACAGGATACACACATTGATAGTAAAGAAAAGATTATTAAGTAATGCGGTAGAAGTATGTTTAATCTTAGGGCGCCCTGAGGGGTGTGTAGGCCGTGAGATCCGAGCTAGTTGATAAAATCATTTGATGAACGTGCTAAAGGTAAGAGAATAGCGAAATTGTTATATTATTATCCTTCTCAGCCCCTTCTAGCCTTTCTAAAGCATTTTTATTAGCCATGTTATAGGACATATCCATTTTTTTAGGACTTTTTTATATGACCCGCACTCGAATCGCGATGCGCAGACAATCGTTTTAGAGTTTGAGTTTGGGGTGGTGGGTCCACCATTTTAAGAAATATTATTGGGTTGGGAATTTTGAGCTTATGTATTTGTGTTCTATATTTTTAGTGATGATTCACAGGTTTATTATATTGTAACGCTTTGCCGGGGTAATTGTAAATGAAAAAAAAGAAAAAAAAGTGATATGAAAAGATTGAATATAATTGGACCGGCATATTGGAATTTTTATGTGATCATCTTTATGCTCTTTTGGGTTATTGGGGATGCTAATTAGTGCATCAAATCATTGGGTTGATTGAGAACATTTTATGAAAGTAACAAGTTATGAAAAGAATATATGTTGAAAAAATATAGCATGATATCTCACATAAAAAGAGAGTCATAGCTATACAAAAGAAAAAAAAAGTGATATGAAAAGATTGAATATATTTGGACCGGTAAATTGGAATTTGTATGTGATCATCTTTATGCTCTTTTGGGTTATTGGGGATGCTAATTAGTGCATCAAATCATTGGGTTGACTGAGAACATTTTATGAGAGTAACTCAATCTCTATGGTGATTCGTTGATGGCTAGTGAGGAGAGAGCCAAAAGTTCACTCTAAATTATCCAAATATACTATCATACCGTCCCTAAGCCAACATTACAACCCTAAAGACCTTATGATTCTTTGTTATGTAACCTAGAAGTGATTGAGCCATTAGAGAGTAGTTAGGTAGATATTTAGATACTAGTGAAGTTGGATGAACAATCCATAGCGTCCTTGGTAAGCTAAGTGAAGAACCTTTGCTTCGTGCATTGTGAAGCTAACCTGATCTTGAATTTGAGTCGTGTTGACCATGAGTATGACAAGTGTACATGTAATCTAGTTTGTAAATATTATTACAAGAAATTTTATGAGTAGTTGATTTGAGTTTATTTTATATCTTCTGCTATCTTCTTTCCCATTATGCTTAATTGACTTAGGTATGTATTTAGAGACTTCCCTTTATTTTTATCTTTAATTGTATCGGGACGATGCAACTTTGAGTTGGGGGTTTTGTCTCCCTATTTGTGATATAATAATATTGGTTGGAGAAATCAATTTATGTGTTTATGATTAATTAATTATACAATTTTTCGTATTTTGATAAATTCTTATTTCTTGTCTTGATTTGGTGATTATTATTTTTAGAGCATATTTGGTTTAATTTGTGTGTTAATGTGAAGATTTAAATATATATGAAATATAATTAGATGTCAAATCAATTCTAAGAAGATAAGGAAAGAAGATATGGAAGGAATTAAGAGATTAAAGGAAGTAGAGATAAAAAAGGAAAGGAAAAGCTGCCAAGTAAATCTGAAATTCTGTAGCCATGTCCACTAAAATGAATATAACTTCATATAGGAAGGTAATTTGGATGAGCAATCATAATAGAAAGTGTATATCTTTTCTCTGCAGTCGTTTTGATATAAAGTAGGAAAAAATCGGACTAATAACGAAAGATATACGGCCAAAACAAGACAACGGTGTTTATCCCTTCTCTTATATTTTAGGAAACGAATTTGAGTTGCACTTGGACTCAAATTTCTTCATTTCTACTCCAATATTTCAACCAAGCGTCTTCCTAGCACCTACAAATATACCCTCTTATCATTGTAAACATGTCTATTCCTCTCTTTAACCAGCCCTTAGTATTATTCATCATACAAGTCATTCAAGAAAAGCAAGTTGACCGTATGTATTTTTATTTTAGTTTATTTCTTGTTAGCATGAACTAATTTTCCCATAGCTTGGGTTTGGCATATGTATAATCTGTGAATTCTATTTTCTTCTATCTAAGTTTTTTTGGGGAAACCCTTTTAAATTGATTATAACTTCTTAACCATATATTTGTTTTATGTGCTTTGATTTAATTCCAGACTTAATCTTGATCACGTTAGGGTTGTCTTAATAGTAGTTAGATGGTCACCCGAAAGGGGTGCCTGATGTCTCCCTTTTTGTTCTAATTATATGATCTTAGGAGACATCATTTTAGGTGATTAATTGACTTATTTAATAGACTTTTAAGCTTATTTGATTATATTGCGTTTTCTTCCCTTGGAATTTAGTTTATTTCATTTTTAAAGCTTTTGCACGTTAAATGGTTTGTTTTAGTGCAAAATTTGTAGGTCCATGGATTAGATGGAACACCAAGACAAGTAAATGAATAAATAATTAAAGTCATAGATCGATTGTAAAAGTCAAACGCGAGAAAAGTTGATTCGAAGAATTTATTAGAAAGGAATGGAATCTGAAATGTTGTTACAAATAACTGTTTTTGAGTATCTTAGCCACTGATTCAGCCTTGGAGCATATAATAAGAACTATAGAGCTTGAAGTCAGGAAGATTTTCCAAGCTGAACGAAGTGATTCCGAGTTCGGACGCAAAAGTTAAAGTTGTTTTACTAACAACTGTACATCAATTACGGGATTTCATTTAAGGATTGGGCTTTTATTCATTTAACCTAATCCTCTTAATTAAAAATCCCAATCCAACTCCACTATAAATACACCTTTAGACCTCATTATTCAACACCTCTCACTTTATTCTTCAAGTTAAATCATCTTTAGAAGAGAACGTCCAAAGGAGAAGCAAGAGCAGGAGTTGGAGAAAGTTATTCTTCCAACTACAGTCATATTCAATCCTTTAATTAAGTTCTATCTTTTATTTCTGTAACTGATAATGAATTCCTTTACTTTTATTTCTTTAGTTTTTAATTCGATTATGAACTAATTTCATTTGTGCTTGAGAATCGCTTTAATGGGTTGAGCCCCAATTAAATTTAATTAGTATTTTTGAATTTGGGATTGAAAGATTTAATTTTAATTGGGTAATTTAGTATTTTCTATTATCGTGAATTTATTTACTGTCTTTGAAGTCATGAATCAAAAATAGGAATTAGTAATTAAGCTATTCATTATAGTGGCATAATGATCACCTTGACTGGGGGTTTAGTTACAGAACTAGATAATAGATGTAAGATATAAATTATTGATCCTGACGGACTTAGTTAATCTTATAGCCAATTGGGTAAAACACTTGAACATTCAAAGGTAGCTTATAATCACCCTGACGGGGTTTGTAATACCCTAGGATAGCTCCTAAGTCCACCCTGACGGGGGTTAGGAGAAACTAGAATCCCGACTAATATTAATTACCAATTCGACCCTTAAACGAAAGTATTAATTGAATAAATTTAGGTGAAACCCTTGCAAAACTCAAGTACTACTTCTCATCCTTGCGTCTACTCATATTTTATTTACTTGCGTCTTATTTATTTGCATTGGTCAATTTAATATTTTACTTTATTGCATTATAGTCCTTAATCGAAAACCATAACAAATATCTTATCCATTTACTTTTATTTCTCATTCAAACAACTATTTCAATTTATTGCATAACACTTGAGTCATATCCAATCCGTCCCTGAGATCGAATTCCCGTTTACCGGATATTACTTGGACGACCTGTACACTTGTGGTACGTGTCTTGCCTTTTTAGGTGTGTTATTTTAGAACACACAAGGAGACCCCAAGTTTTTGGCGCCGCTTTCGGGAACGGTAGCGTGTGACCACGGTGTTATCTGTAGGTGTGATAGTTGTTATTTTATTTTATTTTTCAGTTTTACGCTTGTCTTTGTTTTTGTTTTGTTTTACAGGTTCTTTATTCAGGATAATGATCAAGAAATTTTAAGTAAAGATGTATGGAGGACATTATCCAAATCCTGGTCCATTTGATTATTTGGAAGACTCTTCGGGACAACAGAATTGGGGTAGTAACTTCTACCAACCACCTTATCAACACCCGCAAGAGCAAGGATGGAACAACCAATGGACCAGGAACAATAAACAACAATCACCTTATCACTATCAACAAGAACAAGGATGGAACCACCATTGGGTTGAGAATAATCAACAACAACCATTGTATCACTATGAACAAGATCAAATATGGAACATTCATCAACCTCCACAAATAACTCTTGCCGATTTGAATGAAACACTTGCTAAATACATGTGCGATTCCGAGGAAAGCAGTTCCAAATTGCAACAGGCACTAGACAAATATATTGCCAATAGTAGCAAATCTTATGAAGATTCAACACCCCCAAGGGATGGAAGAGACCAACTCGAAGAAGTAGTTGAGGAGTAAGTGTTGAAAAAAAATATTAGTGATAGTAATATGACCACCATGCCAATTATAAATGGAAACTACCATGTGGTTGAGAATCTTGTTAGCATAGTGGAAGAAGGAGTAGCAACGCAAATCCTAGAAGTTAACACATAAATTGCTATGCCTATGGTGCGTGCACATGATCAAGATATAGAACGCAGAAAGGAAGAAGAGGTGGTCGAGATTAGAGAGATTCCACAACAAGAATATGATGAGGTAATAGTGGAAGATTGGGTTGAAGACGAAGACGAATGTGAAGTGGTTGAGGAGTCAATTTAAGAATTAAAAGCTCACAATAAAATAAAAGTTGAATCTCCGCCACAGAAAGTGTACCAACTACCATATCCACCAAGAATCTTGAATGAAAGTAGAGCTGAAGAATCACCTCCTTTATCAACAATGATCAATATGTGCTATACAAGCAAGGTGCCACACCGCGAGAGTAAAGCGGCAAGGAGGAGCACCTACCCACCATATTTTAAAGATGAATACGAGGAATAAAAATAGGCTTATACAGTTGAAAACGATCATCTACTATCATGTGGTGGAAAATGAGTTTCGCGATGAGAGCAAGGAGGCGAAACGGAGACATTACCCACCCCCTTTCAAATATCGATTAAATCAAAGGTTAGGTGGGAAAGTACCAAAAGTTTCATATAAAGGAAGAGGCGGGTTTAAGCGGAGGAACACCGCGAAAGCCTCAATACAATCTTCATGGAAGGTAACGCGTCGAACTTAAAAACGTAATAAACAAAAGTGCTTCTTGGGAGACAACCCATGTTATAAATTGCTTTCATGTCTTAGAATTCTTAGTGTAAACTAGAGTAATTTATGTTTATTAGTGTATAATTTTTAAGAAATGAGAAAGGTTGGTGTTTTTTATGATTACAGGAGTAAAGGTCTTGAGTTTGGGGTAGGTAGCGCAAAAAAGAATGAAATATTTGGGTTACAATACAGTAGAAACCGGGAACCCGGTTGCTAGCAACCAGGAACCCGTTTTTGGAGTTGTACCCCGGTTATCAAAACTTCGGAAGTCATAATTTGACGCTCGGAGGTCGGAATTAACTTTTTCTTGAGCCTAAACCACTTATTTTTTCGAGACCTATCCAATGGTGAAGTAAAAAAGATATGATAAACATCTCAAACTTTCTGACGTGTGCGTAAAGGGAGAGGCAAATCGTGGTGCAAAAAGGAAGAAAAATAGAATTTTGAGAAAAATGGTAACTCCAATGGAAAATCTGAGTAGTCCAATGGATCGGGAGCATAATTTCAAATAAAAATAAGTATAAATTTTGCGAGAATTCGAGGTGTAGGCAAGGAGAAATCGAAAAAAATAAGATGGAAATTTCTGCGCGAATACGCAACCCCTTGCGTCCAACGAGTCGGAAATTCGCGGGCGAATAGCCAACCTGTTTTCCACAAGTCGGGAACCCAGGTTTCCAAAGCCAACTCTCTGACCCCCTGCGTAACGATAGACGCAAGGTGGTTGCGTCCGGAAAAAATTCAAAACCGGGTACCCGGTTTGAATTTTTTTTTCCAGACGCCACCTGGTTTCCGTCGGCGAAAATTGACCTAAACCTTGAGGAAACCTTATTTTTCCCTTTCCTTTGGCCTCCAACACATGAAACGCCATTGATGACGAACCAAAGCTCCCAAAACACTCAAATTCCATCATCAAAACACCAAAATATCACCAATACATCTCTCTAAACATCATCCCAACACATAATCAATCACAAATCTTTCCAAAAACACCAAGAAATCAACTTCTAATCCAAATTTTTTCTTCACCAAAGTTTAAATTATATCCTTTAAACCTCTCAAACACCATAGATAATGACTACCCATCTCAATTAAACCACCATTGTCACTACTGTGCCACCTTCAACAACATCCAAAGACACAAATTTCATCAATAGCTTTTGTGCTTTGAAGGTTGGAGATTGCAAGTGCAATTCCACGATCAATCCGGTAAAATAGCTAGAACTCTTCTTTTCTTTCTATTACCAGTTGGGAATTAAGATTTGTTTTAGTTATTTATTGGAGGAATTGTGAATTGTTTGAGCCTACCATTATATATTTTGCAAGTAATCTTTAAGTAGGTGAAAAATTGAGTTTGGAAGGTTGGAAAAGGTATGAAGAACATGATGAAGAAAGAAAGTTGGGTATTGAGGGAAGATTTTCATAGAGGAGATGATGATTTAGAGAGCTAGGAAAAGATGGAGAGTTGGGAAATATGACAAAAGAGTTCGAGGTAATGAAGAACAATTTATTCAAGATGAACACAGCAAGTAATGATCTTTAGAGCTTGATTCAGAACCTCAACCTGAGACTACACGTAATCGGCCTAGTGCCGATCCAGATATGATTTCCTATCCTTTCTCATTTAGTAGTGTATATTATTTTTATTCCCTTTATAGAGTCTTTTTGAGTCATGGGGACACGACTCATTTTTGAGTTTGGGGTGAGGTGTCGTGGCCTCATCCCAATTTTATGTGTTATGCATTTTTACAGCTTTTCAAAAAATTTAAAATCAAATAAAAAATAGTTTAAGGAATGATTTGACTATAGAGTTCTTTGAATGTCCCCATAAGCATATTTTATGTAAATTAATGATAGTAAATAGTAGACCTTAGAGTTAATGTAAAACGCAACTTGAATACATGCAAACACTAGATGATTGATAAGAAAAATTAATGAAGAATGCAAAAGAAGTAAGCTTGTACATGGTAATAATGAGTGGTGTGTAGAACGTGAGATCTAAATGAGTAGAGAACACACTTAATTATGAACTAAAGGTGAACTATGTATCTAGGAAAATGATAGAGGCGGTTCTTTGATAGCCATTTGAGACCTTTTTAGCTTTCTAACCCGTGATTAAATGTTATATCCTTCTTAGCCCCATTTTTATGCCTTTTTGCCTTTCTTTTGAAGCCACATTATAAGCTTATCCTTTAGGTATTAGGACTATACCGTATGACCCGCACTTGAATCACGATTGCTTAAGACTAGTTGTCCTTGAGGTTGAGTTTGGGGTGGGGGAATCTATTATTACATCTGTTGGGTAGATTTGTGATTTTCTTGAATAATTATGCACTTTATTGTATATTCCTTTGCCGATTTGTAAAAAAAAAAGAAAAAAAAATTTAGAAAATAAGTTAGCATGAAATCTCACATTTAAAAGAATGTCATGTTTAACTTACAAAAAAAAAGAGATTGAATAAATATTGAAATAAAAGAAACATCAAAGGAATATTTTGGTAATCATATTGATAGGTTGGGTTTACTTGGGGACGCTAAATTTTTTCGTCAAGAGAGTGAGATCATATGTGAGTGTAAACTCAAGCTCAGAACAGTTTGTTGAAGGCTAGTAAGGAGAGAGCCAAAAACACACTTTTCATTATCCAAATGTACCATACCGTCCCTAAGCCTACGCTAAAACCGTAAAGTCCTCGTGATTCTTGGGTACATAGTGAATTAAAAATTCTACTAATAGGGAGTAAGTTAAGTGGAACGTTCAAAGTGAGTAAAGATTGATAAACACCCTATAGCCACCATCTCGTGCTAAGTATAAAGTGTAATCTTCTAGAATTATGAAGTTAATTTTGGATTGAAATTATTTATGTGTTTGATTTTGTACGATAGGTGCATGTGTACATTAATTCTTAGGTTGTACTATATGAAATTTATTTTGAGTTTTGCTTTAGGTTTATTCTTTAGATTCTGCATGTTGCTTCTTACCTTGGATCTCTGTTTTATTTTACTTTGTCAGGACGACAAAGGTTTGAGTTTGGGGTCTTGATGTCTCCCTTTTTGTTCTAATTATATGCCCTTAGGAGACATCATTTTAGGTGATTAATTTACTTATTTGATAGACTTTTAAGCTTATTTAATTATATTGCGTTTTCTTCCCTTGGAATTTAGTTTATTTCATTTTTAAAGCTTTTGCACGTTAAATAGTTTGTTTTAGTGCAAATTTGTAGGTCCATGGATTATATGGAACACCAAGACAAGAAAATTAATCAAGAATTAAAGTCATGTATCGATTGTAAAAGTCAAAGGCGAGAAAAGTTGTTTCGAAGAATTTATTAGATGGGAATGGAATCTGGAATACTGTTACAAATCACTGTTTTTGAGTATCTTAGCCACTGATTCAGCCTTGGAGCATGAATAAGAACTATAGAGCTTGAGGTCAGGAAGATTTTTCAAGTTGAACGAAGTGATTCCAAGTCCGGATGAAAAAGTTACAGTTGTTTTACTAACAGTTGTACATCAGTTACGGGATTTCATTTAAGGATTGGGCTTTTATTCATTTAACCTAATCCTCTTAATTAAAAAACTCAATCCGATTTTCTCCACTATAAATACACCTTTATACCTCATTATTCAGTACCTCTCACTTTATTCTTCAAGTTAAATCATCGTTAGAAGAGAACGTCCAAAGGAGAAGCAAGAGTAGGAGCTTGAGAAAGTTATTCTTCCAACTAAAGTCATATTCAATCCTTTAATTAAGTTCTATCTTTTATTTCTGTAACTGATAGTGAATTCCTTCACTTTTATTTCTTTAGTTTTTAATTCAATTGTGAACTAATTTCATTTGTGCTTGAGAATCGCTTTAATAGGTTGAGCCCCAATTTATTTAATTAGTATTTTTGAATTTGGGATTGAAAGATCTAATTTGAATTGGGTAATTTAGTATTTTCTATTATCTTGAATTTATTTACTATCTTTGAAGTCATGAATCAAAAATAGGAATTAGTAATTAAGTCATTCATTATAGTGGCGTAATGATCACCTTGACAGGGGGTTTAGTTACAGAACTAGATAGTAGATGTAAGATATAAATTATTGATCTTGATGGAATTAGTTATTCTTATAGCCAATCAGGTAAAACACTTGAACATTCAAAGGTAGCTTATAATCACCCTGACAGGGTTTGTAATACCCTAAGATAGCTCCTAAGTCCACCCTGGCGGGGGTTAGGAGAAGCTAGAATCCCGACTAATATTAATTACCAATTCGACCCTTAAACGAAAGTATTAATTGAATAGATTTAGGTGAAACCCTTGCGAAACTCAAGTACTACTTCGCATCCTTGCGTCTACTCATATTTTATTTACTTGCGTCTCATTTATTTGCATTAGTCAATTTAATATTTTACTTTATTACATTTTAGTCCTTAATCGAAAAGAAAAACAAATATCTTATCCATTTACTTTTATTTGTCATTCAAACAACTATTTCCATTTATTGCATAACACTTGAGTCATATCCAATCCGTCCCTGAGATCGAAATCCCGCTTACCGGATATTACTTGGACGACTCGTACACTTGCGGTACGTGTCTTGCCTTTTTAGGTGTGTTATTTTAGTACACACAAGGAGACACCATATATTTAATTTTGTTTGGGGAAACCCTTTTAAATTAATTCTAGCTTTTTAACCATATATTTGTTTTATGCGCTTTGATTTAATTCCAGTCTTAATCTTGATCACGTTAGGGTTGTCTTAATAGTAGTTAGATGGTCACCCGAAAGGGGTGCCTAATTGTTGAAACATCACATAAGCGTTCTAGTGTGCGGTAGTGATCTGGAAGGGCTTTCCTAACTAGATAGTCATTAGGGTTTGAGATTTAATCATCGATCATTGCGCAGGGTCCCCTTACCCAAGTCCCCTGGTAATTGTTAGATCGCCACCTAAGTCCACCCAGAAGGGTTTTAGGAGGAATATAGAATCATGGCTACTTATCTAAGAGCTTTAATCACCCTTATTAACTAGTAGAAGAAATAGAATGATTAGTGCATACTAGCAAAACCTGAGCTATACTCTCTCATCTTGTTCTTACATCTTTAAATTATTGTCTTGACTTTTAATTTAATTAATCATTATTTCCTCAATCAATCGTTCATATTTAATTTTACTGTCTTTTATTCATTGAACTATCTATTACTACGCTTTTCTGTTAATCCATTCGTATAACAAACTAAGTCCCTGAGCACAAATTTGTACTTATCATTAAAACTTGCGTACGACCTGTGATACTCTCTGTGAGTACCGTGTTTAGGTTAGGATGTTAGTTGCATCTTTTTTATCATATTTTTATCACACCTTAGCCGATACCAAGAAGAATAGTAAATGATTATGCAACAAAATCTAAAGTTGCTCATGAAAATTCATAGCTCGATTTTAGTCTTAAAACTTTCAATAGACTTATCCATTATTTCTTTCTAATTTACAAAGGAATCTTTTTAAGGATGTGATATAAATTACAAACACACTTACAACATCCTTTTCCAGAAAAACTACTATTTCATCACGGTTGCACATTAACACTCTTCTTCTATACATTCATAAAGAAAATGTATTTAATTAAAAAACAATAGCAAATTAAATTCGATAGAAAAGAATTAGCTTGAATAAGTAGCGTTGTCGAGATTATAGCTTTAGGAACCTAAATTTTAAAAAGAAACGGAAAAGAACTTGCCTGTTTTTACAAAATTGTTTAACAACAATGAGTTTCCATAAAAATCTGCGGAAACTAATTTTAAAGACTACATTCCGATGTGTTGGACAAGAGCCTGCAATGAAGATTGTAAGCAAAAGCAACATCTCCAAGGCCATCGAAAAAGTTTAAAAGAAATGAGTAGATAAAAACTGATTGAGTGCTTCTTTTGAAAACTTAAATTTCTTGGTACCATGATAAGATAATGCTGGATCGTTAAGTTTTTTTGGATGATTAGCAAAAATTTATTGAATTAAGTAAGGGCAAAAGATCTTTGGTCAACCAATATTTTTTTATAAGTAAAAAACGCTCCTCAGATGAGTGCCTCATATTTAAGTTAATTAATGGATTTATTAAGTTAATGGGCTGATTAAATGATAGAGGCTCTCCTTCGAGGAGCGTCTTTAAGTTATTCAGCAATTATTTTATCAAATAAGTTTTTTTTGCAATTATTTTTGTAAAATATGTTAAAAATAAATAAAACTTAATGAAAATACCTAATTATTAAAAAAATGCTTTTAATAATTTACTATGTTTAAAACTTTTCCACTAAACTAAATATTTGTAAAAAAAAACCTCATCTATCTTTTCATACCTAGACTACCCTTATTTTAACTCTTATGTTTTACTTTTAATATAATATTTATGTATTTTTTAATATTAAACAAATAATGGATCACCACCTCCTCTGACCACCACCAGCGTGGCCCTTGATCTTTACCCAAAGTAAAGTTTTCGCCACCTATCTTTAAAATTCCCCCGGGTGGCCCTGCAACTTTATTTTTTTGTCAGCGTTAGCCCTTTTTTAAAATTTCGGTCAGTTGACCGTTAGTCAATGTCATCTGGCGCCACGTCAGTGCCACCTCTCCGCCACGTCTGCTCCACCTAGGCATGACATCACCATCAGTTGAAATGTTTTTTCCAACGTGGCAATGGAACTCTTGTCTTTTCATTTTGTTCATTACCCTTCACTAACCCTAAATTCAATTCACCACTTTCACTTTACCCTACCCGCTTTCCCACTCCCTTTCTTCTTCTCTCGTTGCCCCTTCGTCTTTTTTCTTTACAAAGTTACAGAGCCATGGTCGGTTCAAGAAACACGATGGCATCATCTCCGATGCCTGGCCCAGGTAAGGAGGATTGGGTATGCTACTGCGGTTTACGGTGCAAGGTGAGCACCTCTTGGACGGAGACGAACCTAGGACGGTGGTTTTACGGGTGCTCAAAGTTTCAGGCGTCAAAGAGAATGTGTTCCTTCTTCTGCTGGTTAGATCCTCCCATATGCTCGAGAGGGATGGTTGTGATTTCCGGGTTGCTTAGGTCGTTGTCGCAGAAAGATGAGGAAATCCGAAGTTCTGAAATCCGTCGAAGATAAAAATCTGAAGATATGGCATGTTTGTTTCTATATTTTGTTAGGTTTTGTAGTCTCTCCTCTCGGATGTTTTAGGATGATGAGTTTGGTTTTTGTGTTTACTGTGTGTTCTTGGTGTTCGTGTGTTTTTGGGTTTTTTTTGGCTTTTTGGGTTTTGTGGGTTCATAGGTGTTGTTAGAGGTTCCTTTTGATGTAAGAATGGTATTGAGTAATTTAGTTATTTGGAAATTAAATAATGCTTGGTTTTTCTAATTAATTTTGTTTTGGATTTCTGAAGCTTATTTGTTTATCTGATTACCTATTATCGTGTATTAGAAACGTAGTCGAGTAGGTGTATATTTGGCCCCTTATCTGTTATGTATGTTACAAGGTGGCCCTTTATGTAAGTTATGATAGACATTGTAGCCCCTAACGATATATGTTTAAGCCTGTCTGGCCCCATAGGTTATGATATTTAAGATTTTGTGGCCCCGTCCCATTAAATGCCAACCTTATTTGTTTTGTTTTGTTTTATTTATGTAAATAATATTTCCTTTAACTTAGTTGTGGTTTCAAGACAAGAATACCAAACGTTTTTTGCATGAGTGCTTATTAGTTTACCAGGTTTGGAATAAAAAAGTCTAAGGAAACCAAAGGGTTTTCTCGGGCAGTAAAAAAGGTTCTTTGGGTATACAAAACCGTTTATAAGTAGTATTAATGATGATGCTTACCCCTTGAGTATATATATATATATATATATATATATATATATATATATATATATATATATATATATATACATGTCACATAGTAATTCCCTTAAAACTTAAAATCTCAAACGAGAGTTGTAACTCAATTTTAAAGAACAACAAGGATCAAATGGCTGGTCAACAAGTTCAAATGGAGAAGGGAAAAACAGTAAGTTTTTACTTTTACTTTTATCAATTAGTTCGTAATACCTTTAGCAACAAGGATTAAAGATTTCAGTCTTATGTGTCTAAACAGTTGTATTAGTATGTATAGTTCTTATATATTTTGATTGTTAATATCTAGTAGAGTTTTAGACTCAAGCTGATTGTTTTGTATTTTTTTCCAGAAGTTTCAAGTGATTCTAACACTGCTCTACCAAAGAACCAACCAAAGACTTATACAAGTCAAAACCCAGGATCAAGGTGGAGTGTTAGACTAGCTCCCATGGTTGCTCGGGTGAAGTGAAGGTGAAAACCAAAATCGTTCCTTTACCTCACGGTGGGGAGATGGTACTGGTGGAATCTAGATTTGAAGGGGAAGACAAGCCAAGCTCAAAGAGGAGGAGGGTCATCAAGCCGGTGTTGTTGGGGATGATGTCGGTTAAGTTTTTCAAGTTTGACGAGGAGCCCGATGAGTCTATGGCATGAAAATTGTTAGTTGTTTTGGGTGGTTTAAGTTGGTTTTCTTTCTTTTTTTTTGGTATGCTTGGACTTTTGATCATCAGTTGTTGAATTTTGTTTATGTTTGTTTGGTTTAAGCATGTTAATGCTTGCCCAGAAGGGTTTATTTTGTACTTTATGAACTTTCGTTTTGTTTTGGATTGTAAGTTGGTTGACCATGAACTATTTTTTTTTTAAATTGAACTTAGTATTTGGACTTTATATTGGACTTTAATTTACTGGTATTAAGTATTTGGACTTTTTTTTTAACTTCAGTATTTGGACTTAGTTATTTGGTTGTAACTTAGTTTAAAGCGTTTACATTACAGCTAGCTTAATTAACAACAGGAGTACTTAAAATTGAACGACAACTTAAAGCTACATTGGGACTTAAACATCAAACTAACATGGAATTTCAACTACAAACTTCATCTTCAACATCAAACTAAAATGGAATTTAAAACCTTAAACTTCAACTTAAACATCAAACTAAACTGGAATTTCAAACCATAAACTTCAACTTAAACATCAAACTAATGTTCACTTACTCTCGCGCTCCGTGAACATGTTCGTCTGATGTTGGAACATCTTTACTTGTGGTAGGAAGAGGAAGTTCATCAGGCCCAGGTAGCCAATGGAAGAAATCATATTCCTTTTTAGGAAACTCTTGCAAACGATAATCCTCGAAATGACAACAAAGTGAACGGAAAAACTTATTAAACTCTAATACAGTAAAATCGTACAATGCGGGCATTCCGTATTTACATACGACTGTGTCGGAGTAGTTTTGCGGTGAGATTTCCATTAACAGGGAAGGCTTGATGATCGCGTCAATTAACTCACTTGGAGAGAAGTCTGGTACGAGTGGTGACCTAGTTGACCAATCACTCCTGCTTGAATTGTAGCCAGACATGAAAAACTTCCTCTTTCTTTGATGTGTGTGTGTCATATGTGGCAAAGGAAAGTAGTGTATGTTATATATAGAGTGCAATGTCATTCCAATGTTTGAAAAATACCCTAATAAATTTAGAAAGTAAATGAATCACGTGAATAACAACAAAGTCAAGTTTTTTCTTACACAACACGTAATGTACAAATTTAAGGTTTTAAAAAACCACACCATTAAATACTGGTTTGTCTTATTACATTTTTTTCCCTTCTTAACCTTAACCAAAGTTACCCCTTACCCTTATGAGTGTCCTAAAGTTGCTTCTTTATTTCTTTCTTCTCTTTTGCGTTCAACACCAAAGTATTTTTATCATCTTTCTTCTCTTTTTCGTTCAACGAGGTACTCTTTTGATCATCTTTCTTCTCTTTTTAGTCTGATGGGGTAGGCTTTTGATCATCTATATTTTCCTTTTCTTTTGAACTTGATCCACGAGTCGACAAATTCTGCATAATTTTTGCCATATTCTTGTCAAAATCCATGAAGGCTTCATTCACACCAACTAGCTCAATTACCATGTCCTTGCCTGATTTATTTCCCGCTCTAAGAGTGTCTAAACTAACATTCTTTTTCCCTTGTATAAGAATGGATTTCCATCAATTTTCTTTGACCCAATCGTAATTGTTCCTGGGGTAGTAAGTTGAGTTGGGACCGTAGTGTACCAGCTGGTCTAAAAGGGGGCCTCTAAGAAATATCCTACATAAAATGTGCTTGGATTAGTATGTTGTAAAAATTAAGTGTTACTTAAACTTACACTTGGTTGTCCAAGCTTCTTAACACCAGTTGGTAGAAAACCGTCCTTCACATCAGGGGAACTAAATTTAGTAACTTCCACACATGGTCGTTTGTTTGGTGTAAACTACATTCAACAATAAGACTTTAAACTACTAACACTCTATATACTACACTATATATGAATATACCCACATTGTCATCGTTTGTTGAAGCTCCAACCCTTACTCGCTTATTTTATGAATCTATCAAACTAACCGGGTTAGTGGTGCGGTGCTAGCTTGAATGTCATTACTCTAACTATGTCATCAACACCAACGGTACCCTATTCAAATGTAAAATAAAAAAAATTTAGTATGTATAAAACTACACGTATTCAGTATTAAATTACCTTAGACGCCTGACTATCGTTGCTAAACAATTTGGATACTCCCTTGACTCTTGTTGACCTTTATCACTTGTTTCAACATCAACTTCCTTTTCCTTTGGCTTGGTTGGTGTAGTAACCCTCTGAGCTCTGGATTTAGGTCTCCTACTGGTTGGGCTTACTACTTGGGTAGTCACCACAATATTGCTATCTTTGACATCTAGGTGAACTTCACTCGCATCAATATTAGCTTCTACCTTACTCTTACAACCCTTAAGTTGAAGTTCACTACTTAGCGCATCAACATTGACATAACTATTGACAACATTTATATTCACATCACTATTTGTAGCATTCACATATACATTATTCTCAGATGAGTGTGGCTTGTTTCTTAGTCTAGTTGACCTTCTTGTGTCAACCTTAACGACTCTACTGCTTTGGCTTTGTGAATCCACTGATGTCATGTTAGGTATAGCTGAATTTTGTTCCTCAATGCCATTATCCTCAACTGGATCATTAACAGCACTTTCAGCAACACTTTGTACTTGACTTCTTTGTGAACAACTTCTTTTATTTGCTTGCACAAACTACACTTACCCTTCATACCCTTTCTCCAAGTATTTTCAACCACCCCTCTGACATTGTCTTTGACTGTAGCTTTTACTTTCGATTTCATCCTCTCCATGACATCTTCACCATCTGCCCTATCTCTTTTCTTTTTTAGGTCTACCACATAGTTTCACACCCTTTGGAGCAACCACTTTTGGCCCATTTATCGAAGGCCTTAAATCGGGTCCATTAATTGGTCTCATAAAAGGCTCATATGCTTTCTTACATGTGGTTGTCTTAAAATATTGAGACGTGTAGGCCTTTGGTTCAAGACCACTGACGATAGTGATGAAATGACGTGGATACATGGTATGCCCGACAATTCCCACCCTCTACATGCACAAGTAAAAGTGGTCAAATCTACCGCAAATTGTATCACATTCGAACCCTTGACTTGGAAACAATTTGCACCACAATGTAAAGGTATCCACTTGGAGGACCACTTCTTTTTTTGGTTCATTATTTTTTTTAATTTTGGACATATATCCCCTTTCCATCTAGATATCCACCTTCTTCTTTTTTCAAGTCTTTCGAGTAAATACAACCTAATACACTCTAAACACAAAAAAATAGTGCAATCCCTAGCATCCAACAATTGTTTATTCCACGACTCACACATATTATTCAACAACACATCACAGTGTGTATTAGTTCTAAAGTGTGATCGACTCCAATACCTTGGGGGTTCCTTTGCTAGTCACTCATATGCTTCCACATCCATGCCTCTAATCATCTCCATAACATTTGTAAATCGCTCCACATATGTAGCTCTAGCCGTCTCCCATAATTTGTCTTTTAGCGCAAAGGAGTCATGTTTTTTTTAAAGTTTTGATGGAGATGTCTAACACAATGCTTGTGTTAAATATTGGGCAATACTTCTACAATAGTTGTACCTAAACCCTGTGTAAATAACAAAGTTACATTAATATAGATTCGGTTAAATATTATAAAGTAATAAATAAGTAAAAAAATATACCTTTTGCTTGTCAGTTATAAAAACCCACATTCCAGGTTCATTAATATCAAGATCTTCAACTAATAGACTCACAAACCACCTCCAAGTCTCCAAGTTCTCAGTTTCAACCAAACTATAACAAATTGGATAAATGCAATTGTTAGCATCCATCCAACCGTCGTCAAGATCACACCGGGATGAGGTCCTTTCAGATGACAACTATCCAACCCTACCACCTTTCTACAACCATCTTTAAACCCCATTTTCAGAGGTTCTAAACAACAATAAAACCTCAAAAACCTGTGTTCCCCTGTAACTTCATCTTCCCCAGTTTTTAAAAACACAGTTGAACCTGGGTTAGTCCTTTATAGCGTAGCATAGTAGTTGTTAAGCAGGCTATACTGATCTAAGAAATGTACTTCATCTAATGAGTTTCTATTCTCAATGGTCCTGTAAGTTTTCCTCCAACTTATGCTTACATGAAGATCATGCAAGACCTGTTCTCGTAAATCAATCGCTTTAATTCCGAAGTTTATCTTCAGCTGATGAGCATATCTCTTGGATAGAACGGTTGAATTCACATGCCTATTGTTTAGTGAACAACTACGTGTATGTACTTGGTTTAGGGTCCGGATTTGAAAACTCCCATCGGCACATACAGTGGCATAATAAACCATTCACAATTTTTTCCTCTACACTTCGCTCTAACTCTACCAGGTTCATTACAGGGGAACCAAACGTTCCTTATGTCAACAATAGCTTTTGCTTTCACCACTTCCTTGAATTCAACACCATTAGTGAATATCATACCAACCTTCAATTTCGGGTCATCCTCGTCGACACTAACATTAAACCTGGAAAGGATCCTCCTTTGAACACTCGAACCTTCACCATCCTCCTCATCTGACGTCCCTTCCAAGCTAATAAATTGCTCAGAATCGCCACAAGAACCCTCACTGAAAATATCATTGTCGATACAGATAATACTTTTGGACATGGGAGCTCTAACCCATTTAAATTAACTGACGGAGAAGAACCAACACAAACAAATTCAATGCTAATATCGACATTGTTCTGGTACAATAAATCATTTTCGTCATCATCGAAGTTGATATCGCTATCATGGAAGGAGTAATCAGAACCACTATTTTCACCACTGGAATTAACATTCTCGGATTCTACAATACACAATCATAATCTGTTGTTAAATTTCTACTCACAATCACTATAACCCTATCCCTAAACTACATAGCTCAAATGAAATGGGTCAAGTAAATTATTACCTGAATCACTGAATATTTCGTTCAAAATCTCCATTACGACGGAGTTGATTAATTGCGTATAACGTCGGTTCTTGAACTCACGGATTTGCTGTGATTTTTCCCCCAAACTTGAAGAACACCAAGAACATGCTCGAGTGTGTGTTTTTGTTTTGTAGTTGTGTTTGTTTTAATTTGACAGGAAATAAAACCCTTGTTAGTAAAAGGTAAAGAACTAAATGAAAAGACAAGAGTGCCCTTTCCACGTTGGAAAAAACATTTTAGCTGATTGTGACATCATGTCTAGGTGTAGTAGACGTGGCGGTGAGGTGGCACTGACGTGGCTCCAGATGGCATTGACTTACGGACAACTGATAGAAATTTGAAAAAAAGGGCTAACGCTGACAAAAAAATGAAGTTAGAAGGCCACCCTGGGGAATTTTAAAGATAGGGTACGGCTATTGCAGTTTGGGTAAAGATCAAGGGCGACACGGGGTCTTTACCGTATTTTTTTATAAGTAAAGACGCTTCTCAGAGGAGCCCCTTATATTTAAGTTAATTAATAGATCCATCAAGCCGATGGGCTGATTAAATGATAGAGGCGCTCCTTCGAGGAACGTCTTTAAGTTATTTTTGCAATTATTTTATCAAATACGTTTTTCTTGCAATTATTTTGTAAAAATATGTTTAAAATAAAAAAAATTACTGAAAATACCTAATTATTAAAAAAATACTTTTAATAATTTACTTTATTTAAACTTTCTCACTGAACTAAATATTTGTAAAAAAACACCCCATCTATCTTTTTATACATAAACTACCCTTATTTTAACTCTTATATTTTATTTTTAATATAATAATATTTATGTATTTTTTTAATATTAAACAAATAACGGATCACCACCACCACTACCCACATTTTTTTATTTTCTTAATAAAATTTTGACCACCACCACCGAACACCGCTGCAGCCACCACCACCACCGACCTTTTTTTATAATAAAAAAATATTGGGCACCGCGGTCGACCACCATTGCAACCACCACCACCTCCGACAAGTTTTTTCTTTTCTATCTTTTGTAAAAAAAAAATTCGATCACCGCTAGCAGCCACCACCACCACCTCTGGCCAGTTAAATTTGAAAAAAAAAATTGGCCACTGCCGCCGCCACCTCCTCCTCCACCACCACAACCTACTTTATGATTTTTATCCGGTAATTTTTTTTTTGCAGACATGAAATTCATTATTCCGAACAAGTAATTAATTATTTAAATAAGGATTTCATTCTTCGAATTATCAAAACTATTACGCATACATGAATTTCATTGTTCGAAATAAAAAATTTATTTTTCAAAACAAAGATTTCATTGTTAAAAATAAAATATTCACTGTTTCGAACAATAAATTCCTTATTTGGAATAATGAATTCATTGTTTAGAATAATGAATTATTTGTTCCGAACAATGAATTTTATTCCTGATCAAGGAAAAATTGGATAGTTAGTTGACGGCGGCAGTGGTAACCAGTTATGACGCCGATTTAAAAGAAAATGGTTGGAGGTGGTTGGGGTGGATGGAGTGGTGGTGATTGGGGTGGTAGTGGTTGTGGTGAAGGGTGGTGGTGGTAATTGTAGTGGTCGTGGTGGTCGTGGTGGTAGTGGTGGTAGTGGTGGTCGAAGGTAATAACAGGTGGTTAAATTTAAATGATGAATAATAAAGTAATTAAAAAGATTTTTATGAATAAATTTGTCTTTTTTTTTTCTTTCAAAAAAGAGAATTACGAGCGTTTATACAATGATTTAAGGAAAATATAAAAGTCGTTTAGAGAGCCGTTCTTCCAGGCTGAAATATTAATGTTACGTCTTGCACTTTTAGCTGTGAGTTCCGTGACGTTGTTAAATGTCCTGTTAACGAAATTAACCTTCCAAAAAGGGAATTTCGCAAGCCAGTTCCTCATTTCGGCAATGAACGGGTAGATTTGCCATGGAAGACCTGTGCGCTTAGAAATACCTTGAATCAATTCAAGGTTGTCGGAGTAAAAAGATACACTCCGTAGATTAGAACTAGCGGCCTTCCTCATAGCAAGAAGGACCGCCCAACATTCTCCTTCAATAGGGCTTCTAACAATAGATCTGGATACAATCCTGTGAGCAACTTTACCTTCTTTGTCAATTTCAATTGCTGCAATACCTGTAGGTTCATAGTCTTTCTTGAAAGACGCGTCACTCATGAAAACATAATTTGAATCGTCCGTAAGAATTGGGTTATTCTCAATCATAAACTCATTATTGTTCTCGTCTCTTATTGTGTTCTTCTCTTCCTTTCTCTTATCTTCCATAGTCTTATCTTTAAAGAGGTCATTCATCGCTGAGTGAATTTTAAATAAGATATCTTTGATCGACCATGGAGTGTTATCGTGAAAACCTCTCATTTTCGCCTTCCATATGTTCCATAAGGTAAGTCGAAAGTATGCCGTAAATTCATTTTGATCCCATCCATTTTGACCGTATTTTTTCCGCATTTCAATTAACCACTCCCCCAAGTCATATTTTCTTTCTTTTTCAATAGGTATTTGTAGTCTTGAATTGGCCCAAACTGCCATACTTAGGGGACACTTAATGAATAGATGTTCCACATCTTCCTTCCCCAGTTCACACCATTCACACGTGTCATCTTTAGCACATTTCCTTAAAGTAAGATTTCGTTTAGTAGGAATAGCTCCATTGCAAACTTTCCATCCAAAGGACCTAACTTTATTCATGACATTTGATTTCCAAATAATTCCCCAAAGACTATTATTATCATGTTTACCTTGAGAAGATGATTGAGCTTCATTTTGTACTTCCACTTCTACTAATTTGTGATAACCTGATTTCGTACTATATATACCATCCTTTGAGAAAGGCCAAATTAATTTATCTTCTTCTTTGCTTATTAGCAACGGGATCTTGCAAATGTCACTTACGATGTTTGGAGGAAATAATTGTCTAAGTAGCTCCAAATTCCAATTTGACATATTTTCATTGAATAGTTGTGCTACGATCTCCACTTTGCAACCTACCGGCCTCTCCATAGATATATTACTTTTAACCCATTTTTGATCTCATATGTTAATATTTAGTCCATTTCCAATTCTCCAAATTGAGTGTTGCTTGATAAATTGGATTCCTTTATAAATACTAGTCCAGCTCCATGATCTTTTACTTGAGAGTTTTGCATTAAAAAAACTATCAAAAGGAGAGTATATACCCTTAAGTACCTTAGCCACAAGAGAGTTAGGGTTATTCATAATTCTCCAAGCTTGCTTAGCTAATAATGCTAAATTCATTTTTTGAAAATCTCTGAAACCAATACCTCCAATAGCTTTAGCTCTCGCGATTTTTTTCCATTTAACCCAATGAATTCTTTTTTTATTATTTGAGTCCCACCAAAAATTAGCGACAATTCCTGATAGCTTTTTACAAAGTGATTTAGGGAACTCAAATATGGACATTGCGTAATTAGGTATTGCTTGGAGTACTGCCTTTATAAGCACCTCTTTGCCTCCATCCGAAAGTAAGTTAGCAAAGTAACTAGATGATTTATTTAGGAGTTTATCTTTGATATAGTTAAGATTTTCCGATTTTGCCCTTTTAAGAGAGAAAGGTATCCCAAGTACTTACCAAAGGTTGATGTCCTTGTAACATTGAGATTTCTTGCTACTTCTTCACAAGTGTTCTCTGGGGTTCCTTTGCTGAATAAAATTGATGATTTTTGAAAATTAATTCGTTGTCCTGACGCTTGAAAAAATAGAGCTATGGTATCTTTGAATGCATCAATTTCTTTCTTATCAATATTTATGAAAAAGAGAGCGTCATCAGCAAATAAGAGATGTGTGAGGCTCGGACAATTTCTTGTAATTTTAATACCTTTGATATTACCTTCCCGACATTGATAGTTAATAAGACCAATAAGGCTTTCCGTAAGAATTGAAAAAAGAAGGGGAGATAGTGGATCACCTTGTCGTAATCCCCTGGATGGTGAAAATTTATTGAGTCTCTGTCCGTTGACTTTAATTTGGAAAGATACCGAAGATATACAATTATATATCCATTCCGTCCATTTTTCACAGAAACCAATAACCTTAAGGGTTTGAATTAAAAAATCTCAATTGACCTGATCATAGGCTTTTGCCATGTCAATTTTAACCACCGCAAAATGCTTATTTGATTTTCTTTTATTCTTAAGAAAGAAAGAAACTTCCTGAGCAATTAAAATGTTGTCTTGTATACTCCTTCCCTTAATAAAAGCTGATTGAGTAGGCGATATTAGATCATCCATAAGAGGCTGTAATCTATTAGCCAAAAATTTTGAGATAATTTTATAGATAAAGTTAAGACACGCTATGGGTCTATAATCTGCCACTGATTCTTGAGACTCCCCTTTTGGAATGAGCGTAATCAAAGTATCGTTGAGACCTTTAAGTGATGTATTATTCTTGAAAAAATTATTGACAATTGTAAAGATATCATCTTTAAGAGTCTCCCAATTTTCTTGGTAGAAATTACCTGGTAAGCCATCCGGTCCTGGGGCTTTTGATCCCGACATATCGAAAACTGCTTTTCTAATTTCTTCCATGTCTGGTATGTTAGTGATTTCTTCATTCATTTTTCCAGCAATCTTGTTAGGTATATATTGAGATATATTCGCTCCTTGATTCACCGTATTGTTTGTGAACAAGTTCATATAGTAATCACGAATGATGTCCTTAATTTCTCCTTCATTCTCAATCCACAAACCATCCTTATTCTTGATCGCACTAATTTTATTTATCTTCCTTCTAAAGAGTGTTATGGCATGAAAATATTTTGAATTTTTGTCTCCTTTTTTAATCCATTGATCTCTAGCCTTATCCGCCCAAAATAGTTCTTCTTGTCTCCAAGCTTCCTCTAACTTTCCATATATTTCTTTTTCTTTTATCCAACTAGACTCTGTGACTTGTTCATTTTGAAGTGAAGAATATATATATGTAGGTATATATATATATATTATGTGAAGTGTTATGTTCTAATAGGCTAATTACTTATTGACGTGGCACATACGTGGCACATACGTGGCTTAATCTCGTGCGCTTGATCTTATTACCATCCAATGGCTCTCATTCGCTCGTGGTCTTTGTCTCTTATATAAGGGAATATGGGTTGACCGAAGTCATAACCCTTACTCTCTCAACTTCCACGTTCTCTCTCGCCTCTCTCATACACTAACCCTAGTTTTGTAGAAGATCATCCTCTGATTCTTCTTGTAATCGATTAGATAGCTTCTTGATTGTAATATCTCGTGTAAATTGTGATAATCATCTTGATTAATCACTAGATAGCCTTATTCATTAGATTAGGGTTCGAGAGTTAGATTAGAAGTGGTATTCATTCGATTGTGTGGTTTGTATTGTAAGGTGAACTGAAATATTGTATCTCTTGTGATTTCTAGTAGCCGAGCACCTCTCATCGGAGCTCAACGTGGATGTAGGTCTGATTTGGACTGAACCACGATAAAATCTGTGTTCATACTTTCTCGCTTTAATTTCTTGTGTTTGTGATTATTGAGTGGTGTGATTTGAAGATAATACTGATAGAAAATTACAACAGTGGTATCGGAGCTTGAGTATTAATCTTGGGCTATCAGATTAAGGTTTTCAAATCGGTGTTCTTGGAAAATTAGGGTTTCGCCTAATTTCATCTCGTGGGTTTTATTTCGATTTCTCTCCGTTCTTGTTTCAATCATACGATGACTACCTCTACACGTATCGATATGTCCGTGTTCGATGGTAAGATGGATTTTGGTGTTTGGCAGAAAAAGATGAGGGTTCTACTCTCTCATCATAAAGTGGGAAGTGCTCTTATTGAGGACATTAAAGAGTGGCGTGAAGGAGAACTTGACAAAGAAGCACAAATCAAAGAAGAAGCATATAATATCCTCTTCTTGAATCTTTCTGACTCTGTCATTCGACAAGTTGATGGTGCTGATACAGCTCTTGAGCTGTGGGGTAAACTCGAAACTCTCTATGCCTCTAAATCTGTCCCTAATCTTGCTTTCTTGAAAGGTTCTTTGTTTAATTATAAAATGGATGTTTCTAAGTCTATTGATGAGAATTTAGATGAATTTACTAAGATGTCCCTTGTTCTGAAAGGAACCACTATGGCCTTAGATGACACTAGTAAATGTATGATTCTTTTGAATGCTATACCTGAATCTTTTCAAGTTGTGAAAGATGTGTTTCAATATGCTAGTACTGTCCCTACTTATGATCAAGTTGTTACTGCACTTAAGACCCGAGAAAATGAATTAAAGTCCCTTAAAAAAACTGGTATTAACATGTATGTTAACCCTAGAACAGATACTACTCAATCACTTGATTTAGCTAAGAATAAGAAAGGAAAGAAAACCACTAGTTCTAAGAATAAAGAAACTAGGAAGTGTTTTCATTGTGGGAAAGCTGGACATTTAAAGAAAAATTGCTATAAGTTGAAAAACAAGTTGAACAATAATGAATCTAATATTGCTAGTATGCCTAAGACTACTGATGATGTATTTGAAGTCCTGAATGTGAGCAATTTGTCTGAGCATGCTAGTTGGATACTTGATTCTGGTTGTACCTTTCACATGTGTCCCATACTTGAACTATTTCATGACTTGTCTTATGTGAACAATGAAACTGTATATATGGGCAATAACAACACTTGTGAGGTTAAAGGTATTGGGAAGATTAAATTGAGAATGGGTTCTGGGAAATGTATTGAATTGACTAATGTTAGATATATTCCTGATTTGAAAAGAAATTTAATTTCTTTGGGTGCTTTAGATGATCTTGGTTGTGTTTCCAATGTTTCTAAAGGTGTTATTCATGTTTATAAGAATGGTAAATTGATTTTATCTGGTGTTAAACATGCTGGTCTATATGTTCTTGATGGTACTCATATAGTTGGTTCTGTGAATTCTGTTACTAATGCTTCATCTCAGGCAATCACTGAAAAGTGGCACTTAAGGCTAGGACATATGAGTCAACAAGGACTCAGTGTCCTTAGCAAACAAGGTATGCTTGGAAAAGATGCAGTTGGGGACCTCCCCTTCTGTGAGACTTGTGTGTTGGGTAAACAACATAGGGTAAGTTTCAAGCCTGGAACTCATAATTCCAAGGCTTGTCTTGAATATGTTCATGCAGACCTTTGGGGTCCTGAGAGGTATGATGCACATGGAAATTTCAAATACTTCCTTTCTTTAGTTGATGACTTTAGTAGAAGGGTCTGGACCTTTTTACTTAAAACTAAAG
Organism: Nemophila menziesii; assembly: GCA_029959085.1. Lineage (NCBI taxonomy): Eukaryota > Viridiplantae > Streptophyta > Magnoliopsida > Boraginales > Hydrophyllaceae > Nemophila > Nemophila menziesii. Next base: position 22,029,382 of record JARWIR010000021.1, read on the forward strand.
ATGAAACTTTTCAAAAAATCAAAGAATGGAAGTGTTTGGAAGAAAATCAAACTGGTTTAACTTTAAAAGTTTTGAGAACTGATAATGGTCTTGAATTTTGTAACACTGAGTTTGATTTATATTGTAAGACTAATGGAATTCTGAGACACAGGACAGTTAGGCATACACCACAACAAAATGGTGTAGCTGAGAGGATGAACAGGACACTCCTTGAGAAAGTCAGATGTATGCTCTTCACCTCAGGCTTACCCAAAGAATTTTGGGGAGAAGCTCTTTATACAGCCACATACCTTGTTAATAGGAGTCCAAACAGGTCTATAGGACTTAAGACTCCCATGGAAATTTGGAAGGGGCAGAAACCAAATCTATCATTTCTTAAACCCTTTGGGTGTGCAGCTTATGCACACACAAAGGAGGGTAAGTTGGATCCTAGGTCTATCAAATGCATAATGTTGGGTTATCAAAACCAACATGGTGTAAAGGGTTATAGACTGTGGGAAAAAGACAGTAGGGGTTTCAAAGTTATTGTTAGTAGAGATGTGATTTTTGATGAACTAACATTTCCTTTCAAAAATGGTACAGGTACAGGTGATGATGGTTTACCTGAACCTGCACAACCTCAACAAGTGGTGGGAATAGAGAAAGAGGTGGAGTCTGAGTCTTCCAGTCCAGTTGATGATCATGGAGATGAACCAAGCCCTCCCCATGATGAAGCTGAAGCTACTGAGGACAATGAGGGTGAGGAACATCATCCTGAGTCTTCAACAGGGCAACTTCAGAACTATCAACTCACTAGAGATAGGACTAGAAGGGAAACCAGAGCTCCTTCAAGATACTCATATGCAGATCTAGTATATACAGCTTTGAATGCTTCAATTGAGGTCACAAACTCTGAACCAACATCCTATATGGATGCTATGGAGGCAGAGGATAGCATACAGTGGGAAAAAGCTATGAAGGAAGAGATCAAATCATTACATGATAATAACACCTGGATTCTCACTGAACTACCCCATAAACAAAAGGTGGTTGAGTGTAGGTGGTTGTTTAAGCTCAAAGAGGGCATCTCTGAGACTGACCCTCCAAGGTATAAAGCGAGGTTGGTGGCAAAAGGCTATACTCAAAGGGAAGGTATTGATTTCAATGAAATTTTCTCTCCTGTGGTTAAGTTTAAGACTATTAGAGCTATGTTAGCTTTTGCTGCTTGTTATAACCTAGAAATTGAGCAATTAGATGTTAAGACTGCCTTTTTGCATGGTGACCTAGATGAAACTATTTTCATGAGACAACCTGAGGGTTTTACTGACCCTAAATTGCCTGATCATGTATGCTTGTTGAAAAAATCTCTTTATGGTTTAAAACAGTCCCCTAGACAATGGTATAAGAAGTTTGATTCATTTATGCTTAAATGTGACTATGTGAGATCTGATTATGATGCCTGCTTGTATCTATCTGTTAAAACTGATCATCATGTATATGTTTTACTCTATGTTGATGATATGCTCATTATTTCTAAGTCCCTTAAGTATATATCTGAGTTAAAGAGGAAACTTAGTAAGGAATTTGATATGAAAGACCTTGGAAATGCTAAGAAAATCTTAGGGATGATGATTGATAGAGATAGAGATAAATGCATGATTAAGCTTCACCAGGAACCTTATTTGAGAAAAGTAATTTCAAAATTTGGTAGCTTGAATTGCAAAAATGTTATGACTCCTTTGGCTGGTCATTTTGTTTTATCTAAACATTTGTGCCCCAAGTCTCAGTCTGATATTATTAAGATGGATACTGTCCCATATGCTAATGTTATAGGGTCCCTCATGTATGCTATGATTAGCACTAGACCAGATTTGTCCTTTGCTATATCTCTTTTGAGCAGGTACATGTCAAATCCTGGTTGGGATCATTGGTGTGCTCTTAAACATGTTCTTGCATATGTTGGAAGTACTTTGGGTGTTGGACTGTGTTATGGAAATCATAATATACCTTTTGAGCTAGTTGGATATGTAGATTCAGATTTTGCTGGAGATAGAGACTCAAGAAAGTCTACTGCCTCTTACTGTTTCACTCTTGGAGGTAATTGTATTTCTTGGAAGTCTCAACTTCAACCCTTAGTGGCTTTGTCCACTACTGAGGCTGAATATGTGGCTATAACTGATGCTTCTAAAGAAGCAATTTGGCTTCAAAATCTGTTATCTGAGGCTTGTATAGTGAAAGGTAAAGCTACTATATTCTCTGACAGTCAAAGTGCAATTCAATTGAGTAAAAACCCAGTATATCATGAAAGGACCAAACATATTGATGTTAAGTATCATTATATAAGAGATATATTGGCTAGTGGTGAAGTTAAGTTGTTGAAAGTTGCTACTGAGGATAATCCTGCTGATTTTGGTACTAAAATTGTTACTAATGTCAAGTTCAAGCATTGCTTGGATTTGCTTTCTATTGGTTGAAATTTCGCAGGTGTTTTGGGCTGAGATGATGATGGAGATGGCTTAGGCTGGCTAGAAATCCTTGAGGTGCAGTTTTCAGGGGGAGGTGGAGGATCAACACTTCAAGGTGGAGATTGAAGAATATATATATGTAGGTATATATATATATTATGTGAAGTGTTATGTTCTAATAGGCTGATTACTTATTGACGTGGCACATACGTGGCTTAATCTCGTGCGCTTGATCTTATTACCATCCAATGGCTCTCATTCGCTCGTGGTCTTTGTCTCTTATATAAGGGAATATGGGTTGACCGAAGTCATAACCCTTACTCTCTCAACTTCCGCGTTCTCTCTCGCCTCTCTCATACACTAACCCTAGTTTTGTAGAAGATCATCCTCTGATTCTTCTTGTAATCGATTAGATAGATTCTTGATTGTAATATCTCGTGTAAATTGTGATAATCATCTTGATTAATCACTAGATAGCCTTATTCATTAGATTAGGGTTCGAGAGTTAGATTAGAAGTGGTATTCATTCGATTGTGTGGTTTGTATTGTAAGGTGAACTGAAATATTGTATCTCTTGTGATTTCTAGTAGCCGAGCACCTCTCATCGGAGCTCAACGTGGATGTAGGTCTGATTTGGACTGAACCACGATAAAATATGTGTTCTTACTTTCTCGCTTTAATTTCTTGTGTTTGTGATTATTGAGTGGTGTGATTTGAAGATAATACTGATAGAAAATTACAACATGAAGTATAGTTAATTCTTTTTGATATTTATCTATGAGCTTACGATTGTTACAAAAAATTTGTTTACTCCATCCTGTAAGAGCTAAACAAAGTGCATCTCTCTTTGTACAAAAATCTTTAATCGAAAGAGTGTTACCTTGTTCAGTCCAAGTTTTATTTATAAACTCTTTGCACTTTTCATTTTCTAGCCATCTCGATTCAAACATAAAATATTTTTCAAACCTTGATTTTGGTGTATCCATGGATAGTATAAGGGGTGAATGGTCGGAACCAATCGCCGGTGGTACTTGAATTGATGCATTAGGAAAGTTTTCACACCAAGATAGAGAAGCAAGGCCTCTATCAAGCCTTTCTTTAACATTTTCTTCACCTTTGCGCTTATTCGTCCAAGTGTAGAAACATCCTTTACTTGATAAATCTAGCAATCCATTTTGATTAATGAAGTTGTTAAACCTTATGATTCTGTCAAAATTCGATCCTCTTTTGCCCATTTTTTTCGAAGTTCGTTATATGTCATTAAAATCCCCGATTAATAGAGTAGTAATATTGACTTTTGAATACCAATTTGTAAGTGATTTCCATAGATTATTTCTTTCAGTTTCACAAGTAGGAGCATAAACACACACCAAATACCAAACTTCTTTATTTGATTCCATAATTTCAGCCATTACAAAAGACGAGGTAGAGTTTATAACCCTTAGATTCACGGAATCTTTCCACAACAATAGAATCCCCCCAGACATATAAGATCTTCCCCTGGGTTTGACTATGTGTGAATTTTCAAAACCCTTAAAATGACTACACGATGAAATCTTACTAGACTTTAACTTAGCTTCTAACAAACAAGCAATGGAAATGTGAAATTTCGAAATAAGGGACTCAAACATACTCTTTGTCGAGGGTGCCCTCGCTCCTCGACAATTCCAAACAAGCACACTATCCATCGAACCCGGCCCTCTTAAGGGATAGGCCGTCATCCACTTGAGCAAATAAAGGCCCACTTTCCATCACGGGTAAACCCTGTGTACTCGTAGCCTTGTCAGAAGAAGACTTTTCACTTGACACTTCATCATGATTTAGGATTTTTTTTTCCTTCTCATCATAGAAGCTCGTATAAGGCCCGTCAACAAATAATTGCATATCATTTAAAATCCTTTCAATGATATTAAATTTATTCTCATTGAAATTATGAATTTCGTTAGGTTTATCAATTTGTACCAGATTCAGAGCTAGTTTACGTTTAAGATTTTTTACCCAAACAATCATTCGGCCATCGATCTCTGCGCAAATCATTACTGCAACAACATTTTTAAAGCCAACGATCTCTGCTATGCATTCAAAAACCAAACTCTTTTTTCTAACTTCAATTTCCCCATCAAACTCGAACCAATACAAGAAAAAACTAGGCCAAGACCCATACTGTTTTCTACCTTTCCGAACCCATTGGGCTTGTTTTATGTAGTGAAAAAAGCAGAACAACCCACAAACAATCAAGCTCACTTGAGAATGAGCCAAAACGTAATAAGCAGAAACAGAACTTGTTACTTTAGCCATGAGTATCTTATGGTATGATGTCTCCCTAATTGTTCTTATTTTTTACCCTTGGGAGACATCATTTTTGGTGTTTATTTAATTAATTTGATAGACTTTTGGACTAAATATGCAATAATCCGGAATTGCCTTTTTATTTCTAGCATTTTTAATTTATTAAGCTTTTGCGCGTAATATTGGTATTTTTAGTGAAAAGTTTACAGGTTTTAGATGTTAGCTAGGAGAGGAATCCGAGGAGAAAGTCAAAGATCGTGAATTAGAGTCAAGACTTGAAGATAAATCCCGAAGATATTATTTTTAGAGCTGAAAATCCATTTTCCAGGCCATAGATTGCTGATTTCGAGGTGCTTAAGCGATGATTTAGCCGCTGACCTTTGAAGAGAAAACATTCCTTATCGAGTTATGGAACTTTAGCAACTGGAATGAGGTCAATCGGAGTCATAACGCATCGGGAAAAGCCGTTTTAGTGAAGGCATATCAGCAGTTACGGGATTTTGGGCTTGGACATTTAATTAGTATTTTATTTTCTGGTCCAAGCCCTAATCCGTTTTTATGCTTATAAAAAGAGGTCTGGACTTCTATTTTTCAGACAATTCACATTCCACAAGATTAAACACCAGAGAGAAACAACAGAAGGAAGAAAGAAGAAGCTTCAAGAGCTGGAGAGGGTCTATATCTCCGTTCTCAGTCATTCCAATTCCGGAAATTAGGTTCTTTTTATATTTAATTTTGTAATCAAATATGAATTCCATTTATTTTAATTTAGTTTTTCTTTTTAATATGAGCTAAACAATTCATAGTGCTTGAGAACAATTAATGGGTGAATCCCAATTTTATTGAATAATGAATGTTGAATTTGGGTTTCTGTTAAATTAAATTAGATTGGGTCTTTTACTCTTTTCGATAATTTGTGATTGTTTACTGTTTTTAGAGTCGCGAACTAAGAACAGGTATTAGTATCTAGGCTATTCCACATATGTGGCGTGTGGATCATCCTGACGGAGGGTTTAGGTATAGAATTAATTATTTAGTTTAGGATAGAAGCTATTGATTCTGACGAACTTAGCTAATTCTAGGGCCAATGAGGTAATAAAACTTAAACATCCAACGGTGGATCATATTTACCCTGACGGGACTAGTGACACTTTAGGATAGCCTTATAGTCCACCCTGACGGGGGTATAAGGAATTTAGAATCCCGACCATTGTAATTGACCAATTTAGCCCTTAAACAACATAAGTTAGGAAATAAGATTGGGAGGATCCTTGCGTTCTCAAGTACTACTTCTCATACTGCGTTTTCACTCATTTTACTTGCGTCTTAGCTCTTACTTGCATTTATAATTTGTCTTTCATTTAGTAGTTTTAATAAATAAAACCAAACAAACATATTTTATTTACTTGATTTCATAAGTGCAACCAATCATTATCTGCTAAACATTGTAGTCAACCATCCCGTCCTTGGAACGAATCTGTATTATCCTTATTACTACTTGGGACAACCGTACACTTGCGGTTGTGGTTCGATTATCATTTGCATTTATTTTAGAACACACAAAGGACCACCATGGTAGATAAGAATATGTTTATAGTTCAGCACCCTTCTAAAGTAAATATATAAAATATAATGCCTTATAATTCTCAGAGGAATCGTAGCCCACACATATGTAACAGAGAGAGTGAGAAATTTAAACAGATTATACCAAATTTGATTTCCAAGCTTTGGGTTATTAATAAAGATCTTTAATCCAGCATCCATCTTACTCGAAGTGAGGTACTGTATAAGATAACTCAAAACCAAACGGGTAAAGTCAGAATTAATTTGTGAAGCTCTTTGCATGTGAGGAGAAATGCACTGTGAAGGCAAATTAAGGACATTAATCAAGTCTTCCACCTTAGTAAAGGCCATAAGACATCTAAAATTTAATTGCATGTTTATCCAAAACATTAAACAATGGAGATTGGCTAATTTCAGTGTTAGCTCTTCTTGCCTTTTAAAATTAGGACCTTTCATATCAATTAATAGAACACACCCTTCTTCAAGGAGGTAGAATAGAGGAGGTCTTTCATGTAGCTAGGCGAATCCAAAGAGAAGCAATTGGAGATTGTATACTCATCTTCCATGGTCGAATTAAGGTGAAGTGTAACTAGAAGGACTTGCATGTGCTCTGACACAAGTTGGAAACCATTAAAATTCAATCCAATATAAGTAATTATCCTAGATAAAGCCATAAGAAACACGATCAAGAGCTGTATGTGTGAGATAAGGAGATGGCCGTTCCAGCTCTCTCGGGCCATCCAGAAGAAGCTGTTGCTAATTAATTGGGGTCCTCTATCGAAATCAAGTAAGGCGAGAAGAAAAAGTAGAGTAGAAATTTTGTTTTTGAATACAAGGAAATCCATTGATAAATTGATGAATAAAGAGTAGTATGATTTGCAGAATTCTTTAGGTCATCGATCTTTTAATGGAGATTTTTTTAGAGAGAAGACAGAGAGAATTTTAGAGAGAGAAAACTTACTTCAAAACTGCTTCGTTGCCTTTATGAATAAATTTGTCAAAGGATATGTTTAATAAATAATCTTATTGGGATTATTTCAAACAAATACATTTTACGTTTTTCATTGAGTTGTTTTTAACGAACGACTCTTCAAAAATATTAAATATTATAATATTTACCAATTAAAATCCTACAAAATAAATTTTAAAGGGATAGTTCTTAATTAATTACGAATGCTGAAATTTCAGTTCCAAAAAAATGAAAGAGGAAAATCCTTTCTACTTACTCATAATTTAAAAGATTAATTCATAATTAAGTACTTTGTCATATTTACCTTCTACTATTACCTTTAATGTCATTTTAATTATTTCTTTTTTATTTTTATTATGTAATACCCATAATTATTCATAATATATATTTTTTTAAATTATAAAATCTAGCCACCGCCACCGACCACCACCACCACCACCACCTTATGGACTTACCATCGACTATCACCACCACCTCATACATTCTCCACCGACCACCACCACCACCACCTTCGTCCATAACCACCACCGCCTCATGCATCCACCACCACCTTCACCACCATAACCATCTCATGCATCCACTACCACCACCACCATCACCAACACCACCACCACCAACAACAATTTATGCATCCACCACTACCACCACTACCTCATGCATCCACCACCACGACCACGACCTCATGCATCCACCACCACAACCACCACCATCTCCATTATTTTTCGTTGACCACCACCACCTTCGCCCATAACCTCCACCAACTAGTTTCGACACCACTGTCACCCCAATCACCACTAACTAATTCAATCACACGCGAGCGTCCGTGAATTTTTTTTGAAAAAAAATTCATAACAAATTCTTAAAAAAAATTATTTTTTGATGAGATAAATTAATATTTTAGTCTATAAATATTTTTTGATTTTTTTTTTTTTGAAATTTTTGATTTGTTAATTCTGATATTCTGTTTTATGTGTTGCTATAACACACAAAAATAGATTGCCAATTCCACCACACACGCGCGTCCGTGAATTTATTTTAAAAAATTTATATTTAATTCCCAAAAAAATCAGAAAAGTTTAAAAAGTGCATTTTTTTGACTGGACAAGTTTATATCTACAACAACAAATTTTATTTTTTTTTTTGATATTCACTTTTATGTGTTCCTACAGTACACTAAAATATATTTATGTATTCATGTAACACACAAAGTCATAAGATCAATCTAAAGCATTCTTTTCTTTAACAAAATATTTTTTTCTCTTTATTAATCGCATATACTCTATTTTTACTCGTTATTTACTATCTTGATGTATTAACTTTTTGTCCAACTCTTTTTGTTATTTTGTGTGTTGCTGTAATACACAAAACAGTCATTTGTGTATTACAACAACACACAAATTCATTTTTTCTCTTCCAATCAAGCCCCTTCCTGTCTGTGATTTTGTGTATCACATAAAAACACAAACCGACTATTTTGTATAATGATATAATATACAAAAACTAAAAGAGAATGTGTAGATATTGGATTATATGTATTTTTTTATTCTTTGAATTTATGTAACACATCAAATGACACGTCATATTAGTCTTTTTCTTTAATCTGTGGTTTTGTTTGTTACAAAGTATACACAAAAATTAGTTTTGTGTAGTACTATAACACACAAAATGATAGGCCACATCACACTAGTCATTTATCTCCTTCTCTGTGATTTTACCGTAGTGCCAAAAAACAATCAAATGTATTGGGCCAAAAATTGAACAGGAAAAAAGAATTAGTTGTACCCTAAGGTCTGTAACCAAAAGGCTGGACCCATAGGGATGGACCCAGGGGCCCATTTTACGTGCACATAAATGAACCTTTCATTCACGAGAAAAAAACATAGATGTGATATGGTAATAAAAAACAAAATAAAAACTTCACATATAAACAGAGAAAATGAACGTTGAAAAATAATGAAACATTTTTTACATGTAAAAATTACTGGACCCCAAAAGGGGATGAACCCTAATGGGCTAAGAGCTGGGCCCAAAGAGGTATGTACCCACATTGGTGAAAAAAAATTACAACACCAGATCTGAACAGATCTGGTTCTGGTTCGAACATCAAACCACGACGAATTTTAAAAATAAAGTAGGTCACAAGATCTGAACATATCTGGTTCGATCAAATCTGATGGAGTATGGTGGTGGAGAAGGGGCCACGTAATCTGATGCAGCGGCGAGGTTGGCGTGGGCATCGGTCTTCTGGTGGCCACGGTGGACAAGGACAAGCGGCAGAGGGTTTCATATGTAGAGGAGTCGCGTTGTGTGAAGGAGCTCTGGTTCGTGGTGGGAGTGAGAAGGTCTTGGTTCGCGGCGAACGACTCGAAGGGCTCCGAGGCGAAGATCCAGCAAACGACGTCAGATCTGGACGACTTCGACTGCTTCGTGTGCAGCAGGGCTCCGACGCGAATATGATGATGGTAGAGATGAAAGAGGGTGGTGGCGTCGGTGATGATGGTGGTGAAGATGAAAGGTGGAGGAGGAGATCTGGACTACAACGACGGTTTTTTGGTGTAGTATGGCGACGACTTTGCTGGAAACGGAGGGAAGGTGAGATTTGTTGTGGGGCATCGTTTTTCAGCTTGGTGGTGGTGGAGAAGGTGGGTCGGTGAGATATGTTGAAGAAGGAGGGGGAAGGGAGGCTCCCAATGCATGACGTTATTCTAATAAGGGTGAGAAAGGGTGGGTCGATGGAGGAGGGGGGCCATGGTGGAAGGGTGTGTGTCGGTGGGAAGAGACTATAGAGAGAGATGGAGGGTAGAGAGAAGGATGGGTCGGTGGGATGTAAATTTGAATGATCCTATTGGACTTTTGTTTTACTTTTTATTTTTTCACTGTACCAACTCAACCTGGCTAATGGTCTTGGAGAACCGGTCCACCGGACCGGACTTGACCGAAGAGAACCGGAACCGGACCAAAACGAAGCTACAGTGCGAAGAGAACCGGACCAGACCGATGTTACAACTAACGGTTCGGTTCTTGATTTAAAAAAATTGCTACCTAAGGACCGGTCTGAACCGGACCGGACCGTTAAGCTGCAATATAATTTTTTATTATTTCATTTGCATACTTAAGCAATGAATCGGCCTCTTCGCATCTGCACACCAAAATTTGAGAAACATTAATACATATAGTTTGAATAACATAGAAACTAAATAAATGAAAATACAGGTCTGCTCAACAAAATCAAAGAAGCAGCATCCAAAAAACTAATGTAAATCAAAATTCTTCAGTTTCAAAAGCAAAATTCATGTGTTTGAAGAACTTACCAAAGACGGTGTTGATAGGGTTCATCGCGAAATGATTCTTAGCAATATCTCCAATGAGACGTTCGGTGTCTGTAAACCGACATAAGACGGCGTCATTCTGTTAACCTGATCATTAGCTATGATCTCAACACGGTCATGTTGCCAAACACCAACACAGGAGTATGTTGTACCGAGATCAATTCTGATTGCAGGACCTTCACCTTTTCCAACAACCATTTTTGTAAAAGTCTCACAAAAAAGACGATCAAATTGAAGAAGAAAATTGCTTAGAGAATTGTTTGCTTTCGCTTCAAGTAAGCAGTTGTGGTTATTGAATGGTTTGTTTAGTCTATTTGTGACTAAGCATTCTGACAAAACATCTCAATATATAATCTATTCGTAATTGTGTAAAATACCATTATACAGTTGGGAACCATTAGGAACCGGACCGGACCCGAAACTAGACCGGTAGCGGCGGTCCCTTAACAGTTCGGTTCTTTCCTTCAAGCCACCAAGAACCGGTCCGAACCGGAACCGGTAATGAAGGTTCGGTAAGTCGGACCAGACCGATAAAGCCCAGATCCGCTAAAAACCGGTCTAGAACGGACCGTTAACCAGGTTGAGTACAACTAAGAAAAAGGAGAGTGTTTTAGGAATTTTTGTATTTTTTTATTAAGTTTTAATAGAAAATGGGTTGGGCTTTATTTTATTAAAATCAAGTCATGGGCCTTTGATTATAATTCTATAAAAATAGGTCACGATAATCGGTTGTTGAAGACTAAGAAAGCCGAGAGAAACTTAATAGAACGTCGACTCAACATATGATCGGTTGTTGAAGACTAATGTTTACCCTTTTCCCCTATCATCAAAATCTTTTTCTCTTCGATCTCACCAAAAACCCCCCATTACCTTCTGACTTTAAACTGAGTGGCTCTTTTTGTTATGTTTTAGCTCTTCTCTTTCTTCCGATTTTGCAAAGCCCATTTATCACAATCTCAAAAGATGTTAAGCTGTTCATGACATTAACAAGGGAAAACTTTGTGTTCAGATACTTTTGGGTTGTGATAAATGAGATTTGCCAAACCGGATACAAGGGAATATCAAACTTGATACTACAGATTATAACACTTTATTGACGTTCAAAGATCTATCGTAGATGATGCCGTTATATAATTCACAATTTTCTGACATGAAAGATAAGGGCATATATCCATATGTCGTCACTTATTCTTCCTTGATCCATTGATTGTGTAATTTTGATATACAAAAAATGGAATCTAGTGGGAGTATAATTTTGATCCACTGATCTGTAAGTTGTTTTATTTTTATTTTTTGGTAGAATTGTTGAATTAGTGTTAAAATTTCAATTTGGTAGGAATTAATGATAAATTTATGACTGTGGTAAGGGGTTTCGAGGGCCACTTATTTGAACAAGGAGCATGTGATGGCTTAGAGTTCCCATTACTGGCTTCATCGGCCATTACTTTGGGTAAATTTGAACGAGTTGGGGCAAGGTGCTCCAATTCCAACAGGCTATTGATTGTCCTCGCGCTCTTGGCCTCAACCATATTTTGCTAATGTAATTTATTTTATACAGCTAATTTGAATATAATTTTTATTTGTAATAAAAGTGTGTATCCAGAGCTAGAGAAGGAATCAATGACCGGATTCACTGGTTGCCACTGCGAATGTCCTGAATCAGAAAAAGGTTATGCCTATTGGAGCTGAAACCAAAGGTCTTCACGATGTTTAACTTGTGATATTATTTTTAATTGCAATTTTGGTCCCTATGTTATGCGAAATAGCCAAATATAGCGAATGTAACCCTGGGTATATTAGTTAGAGAGGATAGGAGGAGAGATGACACCTTATTCTAAAAAGTAGGCTAACAAAAATTAAAACAAAAGTCACGCCCTCTTTCTCTTTCAAAACTCTCCATTCTCCTTTTCTCAGAGAATACGATACACCAAAATGCTCAGTGGGATAAATGGCAGCCGAATAGTTAGTGCTCTCCGATGCTGTCATCGTCTCCACGTGCGCCATCACCAAACTACTTGCTTTTCCTGGCTTTACAATTTTTCGAAATAAACCCTTGGCCGTGATTGGCGGTGGCGATTCATCCTTGGAGGAAGCAATATTGTTAACTATATGCGGTAGAAGAGGCGTATGGAGGAGGGGAGAAGGGTTCGTTAGGGGGATTAAAGGTGAAAAATGTGGTGAACAGTGAGGTCTCAGATTTGAAAGTTCAGGGTTTGTTTTTCGCTTTTGACTGACTAACTATCGTTAACTTGTTCTATATGGAAAAACAGATAGACTGAGATTGATAGTTGGCCTAGTGGTTAGACTACTCCGCAGAGACCAAGAGGTCTGGGATCCAATCTCATTGGAGTCAAAATGACTCCGAGTCCAAAGTGGCTCTCTCATGTACTCAAAAAAAAAAAAAAAACAGATAGACTAGAGATGATTGGGGCTCAATGGTGTACCCTTGTGGGAATTCAGCAGTTCTGCGATAAATTATCGACTGATATTAACTAATTAATTCTTTAATTTGATATGTATATTTTTGGTAGCTCAGGATGATTATACATTTGTACACGCGTGCATATGATGTTACATGAGCTTCTGAAGTACTTGCTCACAATTAATTGATCTTGGTCACAATTAATAGTGCAATTGACTCCTGGAAACTATTACAGGGTAGTGCAATTAACTGTATAAATAAATAAATAAATAAGTATAGGGACTAAAAGTGCAATTTCTGATTTTATAGGGGTTTTATAGTGCATTATCGTATTACGGAATCATTGTTCTTAATTATTATAAGTGTGTAGAAAGGCTGAAGAAGCTTGTATAATCATTACTATTCTTCATTTCATTTCTTTGCATTTAAGTTATTTTGATTCCTTTTTCTTATCTTGCACTTGAATTTAAAAAGGTAGTGGATAAATTTGCATTTATAGTCTTGATTAGATGTATAATCCGGCGTTAAATTTGCAGCATTAAGAAGATATGAAGCGACGGGGTGGTTACGAAAGATGTGTGGAGTTGTCCAGGGTAAAGATTTGCCAGCTCGCCTTCTGAAGAAGAATTTATATTCGGGTTAAAAAGTGGTATTGTACTTTGTAATGCTCTTAACAAGGTTCAACCCGGTGCTTTTTCAAAAGTAAGGTCAATCGTGGCATTGTGATTGGAAGTTAGCAAGGTGGAAATGGAACATGGAAATTTGGAAATTTGAAATTCTTTTAAAGCCCTCTTCAAAAATGTTAAGCAATATTATAATGTATTGTTCTATACTTGTGAATCGGGTCTTTTAGCTTTCAACGTTCACTTTGTAATTGAATTATTATTTCCTTATTTTTTTATATTGTATAATTAAATTTAATTGGTTAAATTTTGTTGAACTGATTATGTTATTGACAAAAGTTACCGGGAGTGAGGATACATATGCCAAACTAGATTATAAAAATGAAGTTATTTATTGTTGCAGGATGAGTCATCAGATGAACAACTTCTAGGGTGCTTACTAAGATCTATCTTATTAGCTAAATAAATGCTCATAATCCATCCAGAAAAATGCTGATACATGCAAGTAGTTTGTAAAACTATGACTTAAACATCAAATTTATTAGCTCTAATTTATTTATGTAAGAAACTCAGAATCTCTAAAATATAATTTAATACACATCTTTTAAGTGGTAAGTGGGAATGTCCAAAAAAAAAAGTGGTAAGTGGGACTTTTTTATTAAATTTTTCTAAAAGGTCCCTGTATTTGTCTAATTTAATACAAAAACCCTAGAATGACTAAAAACACTTTTGAATCTCTTCATGAATGATTCTTGATTAAAGTATAAAAATGAAACCTTTGTCGATTTTGAAAGCTCTTTCCAATTATTCTCTAATAATTCACTTGAATTCAACACAGATTCATAATGATACTTACATCTAAAAAAAAAATGCAGCTGAGGTCCTAGAAGAACTGCTAAAAGATTAGGTAAATGGTGGGAAGTTTTTAAAGAGTATCAACAAAGAGAAAAAATGAGTTTAGTAAAGTTAAGATCTTGTAGATGATAGATAATATGATCATATATTCTAAACTTTTGCTGAAACACTCGTGAAAGAACGTACGGTTGTTAAAACGCACTTAACGATACAAATGGCGACAAAACAACATAAAAAGTTCAACTTATACCAATATTTTTCCACCCATGTCATAAATGGTCAGAGAAACCCAACAAACTCTAAAGCATGTTGTATTACGTGCAAATTAAACATAATAATGAATAAACATAATGTTTCGCGTTGAGGGTGTTACATAAACCCCACCAAATTGGTTATACCCCTTTTGATATCTTCAGGTTTGATGTTTACTTCCTTCAAATGTGCTCCCTATATAGTTTTTGATGTGATTTGTAGCAGCTCCAGTTTTAAACACAGGTTCTTCTAGTGCACAGAAAGACTAGCGGCGCATGTCTCAATTCCCCATCTTTGCTCGATTCCGGTTCTAACCTCTTACACAACTCCCATGTGCAGTGCTCTTTCTCCAGCTCCGTAATCTCGACCCCTATTTATTATTGTTACTCACAACTATCAGATTTCGTGTATCTTTACTTAGGGTTGTACCAAGACTATTTGTTGCAGAAAAAAGCTACCTTTTGTGACTGATGTTGATGATTATTAATAACCTCAGCATAGCCTACATATTATCAAGAACCAAATTGGTATAATAGAATTCACAAGAAGGTGAGTTGAACTACTTCTTTTCTCTAGTAACATTAAACAAACAAATAGAAGCTTACCAGAAAAGAAACAAATGGTGTAGTACAGGTTATTTGCATACATATTTGGTTTTCTCAATTAATCTCTTGCACTTTGGAGAAAGCTTTGGATTAGCCAATATCCTACAAACTAGATAACAATGCCCCTGACTATCTATCTATATATCAAGTAAAAATTATATATGTATCAAGTACTCCATCTTTACAATTGAAGAGCTTGCGTCTCTCAAACACCTGGTCCATTGAAAATTTATATCAAACCTTTTTTAATCAACATTAAATAAAAAACATATAAGAAGAGTGTTCGAAATAATTAAAAGAAAATTAATGCACCAAATTATGAAAAAAAAAGTGATTTACTGAATATAATAGTATGGTTTCTGGCCATGATGAACGTTCATAATATGAGGAGAAGATAGTTATATTATGACGCTCTAATTATTCGAAGTGTGAAAAACATAGGAAAGATAAAACAAATTGATGACACTCCAACTATGCCTAAGCTAATTGCGGGATTTATAAATAATACACAAGAGTGCAATTAAACATGAATTTAAATCGAAATTGTAAGAGTGATGAGATTAGGTTGATTTTTTTTTTACTTTTAGAGTTTCGATTACAGAAAATTGATTACCTTAATTTGGGTTATATCCTTGAAGATGTCTTAGCAGTGGTGATGGGTTAGGTTCGCTGCTGCAGCGGTGTCGTTGGATCGCTGCAGGCATGGCAGGCGTGGTGGTGTTGATATGATGAAGGAGATCTATGGTAGTTGGCTACCCATGAGGCTGTGATTTGATTTCTGGAAAAGAGAGGTGAAGAAGGTGAGATCGAAATAGAGAAGAAGATCGGTTTGTGTTTTTGTTCTAATTTTTCTTTATATACTAATGCGGCTAGCTTACTTTTTAAAATAAGCTGGCAGCTCACCTCCCGTATCCTCATATATATATATATACTAGGTAAAACCCGTGTCTGAAAACACTCAAGAAAAAGTTTGTTCAGTTGACAGATATCGAACCTAGGTTCCCTAGGTTCCCTAGGTTTAGGTTTAGGTTATAGTCTAGGTTTAGGTTAAGGTTAAGTTTAAGTTTAAGTTTAAGTTTAAGGTTAAGGTTAAGGTTAAGCTTAAGCTTAAGCTTAAGCTTAAGTGGTGGGTCCTGGTGTGTTATTAAATTAAGTACGAAGATAAAGGAACCACAATTACCGCAAGTGTACGGTTGTCCAAGTAATATTCGATAAATCGAGTTCGTTCTCAGGGACGGATTAGGTTCAACTCCAGTATTAATCCGATAGTAAGAATAATTGTTTAACAGAAAAGTAAACTAATACGATTTTCGTTTGGTTTTCTTAAAACTAAATACGCAATAAAATAAATTAACAGAAAATAAATAAAAGACTGACTTCAGATAAGAGAGATATTTGAGTCTCGCAAGGAATCCACCTAATCAATTTAACATATGCTTTGTTTAAGGGTAGAATTGGTATTAGTATATTAGTCGGGACTCTAATATCTCCTAGCCCCCTGTCGGGTGGACCTAGAAGCTATCCTAAAGTATCATAGACACCTGTATGGTCGAATATGCCTCTTCGGATGATATGATTTTACCTCTTTGGCTATGCAACTAGTTAAGCCTGTCGGTCAATAACGGACATTACACGGGTATTACTTAGATCTGTATTCAAACCCCCCTGTCGGATGATCACTTCGCCACTAAAGTGAATAGCCCAAATACTAAAATCTATTTCTAGTTGTACGGAAAAGAAATAGTGATTAAGAACAAAGTAATATCCAATATCTAAGACCTAATTCAATTTGAATCTAAACACTCCCAAATTCAAAACAAAGAAATAATTAATTAGGGTTCATCCCTTTATTGCGATTCTCAAGTATATAAAAGTTTAGCTCATGGTAAATTTAAAGACTGAAACTAAATAGAAAGACATCATATTTAATTACAAAAAAGAAATATATAACCTAAGGATTAGATGACTGTTGATGGAAGAAGAGAATTCCTCCATCTCTAGCTTCTCCTTTGCCTTCTTGCTCTGAAGTGGTTGACTCTCTCTCTCTAAGGATGTATGAATTAAGTAAAATTGAGAGGTGCTGAATTATGAGGTCTAAGGGGTGTATTTATAGGTGTTAGCAAGCCCTAGGTCGAATTACTTGGAGTGGAAGACAAGTTAAAGACTCTTAAATTCGTAGCCCTAATTTCTAGGAAAGGTAAGATTTTGCTGCTGATTTGATTTGGTCATATCTTTTTCAATACTTATCCGTTTGAAGAGTTCCAATATATGAAACTGCTTTTCTTGGAAAGAGCTTTCTATTGGTGCAGACCACACGTCCAGAATCCTTTCCAATCTTTAGTTATGAATTAATCTTTAAAACGTGGCTGGAATTTCAGATTCACAAGGCAACTTTATCTTTTCCTTCTTTGAATAAATCTTTCCTAAATCTTCTTATTTCCATGTAAATCTTCTTTCCTTTAATCCTTTATCTTGACTTGGTCTCTAAGTAATTACCATTTATATTTTAAAACTTCACATTAAATAAATAATTAAACTGCATATGCTTTAAAAATAATAAATCAATAAATCAAGAAAACGAAATAGGAAAGTGTACTCTAAAAATAGAAACTCGAGTAAAAACATTTCCTAACACTCTAAAATACACTAAGACTTTATTCTCACTTCTTCTCCTTGGATTGGTCTTTTATGAAATTCAAGAACCAATTAACTTTGCATTAAAAACAATCAAATTTACGCACAAAAGCTCAGATTCTGCAAATAGTTAATTTCCAAGGGGAGAAAGTGCAATATGATCAATTAAGCCTAAAAGTCTATCAAATAAGTCATTTATTCACCTAAAAGGATGTCTCCAAGGGGCTAATAATTAGAACAAATAGGGAGACATCAAGACCCCAAACTCAAACCTTTGTCGTCCCGACAAAGTAAAATAAAAACAAAGGATCTTTTAGGTGAATGCAGAAGGTAGAATCTAGTAAAAAATCCCAAAGCACAACTTAAAATAAATCTCATATAGTCTAATCTAGGAATTAATATACACATACACTTATCATGCAAAATCAAACACAAAATAATATCAATCCAAAATTAATTTCACAATGCTAGAAGGTTATGCATATTACTTATCTCAAGATGGTGGCTATAGGGTGTTCCTCGATCTTTACTTGCTTTGAACGCTCCGCTTAGCATATTCCCTATTAACTCACTGTGCATCTAGGAATCACGAGGTCTTTACGGTTTTAGCATAGGCTGAAGGACGGTATGGTATGTATATTTGGTAAATTTGAAGTGAGCTTTTGGCTCTCTCCTCACTTACCATCAACAAATTGTCCAAGAGCTTGAGTTTACACTCGAATAACGTTCTCACTCAACCCAATTGACGCGCTTAATTAGCGTCCCCAAATTAACCCAATAAGCACTAAGGATGATTCACTTAAAAATTTCTACTTTGCCGGTCTGAATATATTTTCTTTTCAAATCATTCATTTTTTATTTTTGTATAGCTATGACTCTCTTTTTGATGTTGAGATATCATGCTATTTTTCATAGTAATGCCTATTCACAACTTGAGCTCGAAGCTTCTTTTTCATTCACTATTACCCCGGCAAAGGGTTACAATATAATAAACCTTGTGAATCATTATCATATATAGCACAAAGCATCATTGATAAGCTCAAAAATCCCAACCCAATGTAAATTCCCATATAGTGGACCCACCACCCCAAACTCAAGCTCAAGACAGGAAGTCTCAGGATCGTGATTCAAGTGCGGGTCATATGGTCATGCCTAACAATCTAAAAGGATATTGGATTATAATGTGGCGACAAAAGAAAGGCTTAAAGGATAAAAATTTGTCTAAGAAGGATAAAATTAATTCAGGGATAGAAGGCCAAAAAGGATTCAAAGGGCTAACAAAGAACTGCCTCTATCATCTTCCTATTTACATAACTTGTCTCTAGTTCATACCTAAGTGGGTTCTCTACTCATTTAGATCTCACGTTCTACAAACCACCCATTATCCTTAAGCACAAGTTTACTTCTTTTGCATTCTTCATTAATTCTTCCTATCAATTACTTCATATTTGCATGCAATCAAAGTACAGTTTACATTAACTCATAAAGTCACCTATTTTCTATCATTAATTCACAAAAATCATGCTTGATGGGGGCATTTAAAATACTCTATAGTCAACGCAACCCTTAGATTAATTTAAAAAAAAACAGTAAAACACATAAAATTGGGATGAGGCAACGAACCCCACCCCAAACTCAAAAATGAGTCGTGTCCCCACGACTCGAAAAAGACTCAATAAAGCAAATAAAAACTTAATAAAACAAATGAGAAAGGGATAGGAAAACGTATCTGAACCAGCACGAAGCTGGTTTTCATGGTTGCGTGTAGGTTTAGCTCCTTGTGTTGCGTAGGTGGCATGTTGAACATTGCTCACTCAACGTAATATGATTTGCATAAGCTCCAACTCTTTTGTGACTTTTTCCTATGGTTGTCAATCACCTCTTCATGATTATCCTCCAAAGTTTCCATTCTTTCAACTACATTTTTCAACACCCAAAAGTAATACAAGCTTCTCCAACTTCTCTTTTCTCTTCATGGTATTCTTGACCTCCCAATCTTTGACATCTCAATGGACCCCAAACTCAAAACTTCAAATAATCAAAAACTAGAGAGGAGTTTTGAAATTTGATGTTTTGAGGATTTGTAATGAAGTATTATGGAGTCATATGAGATGGGTAATGAATATGTAACAGCTTGGGGAAGGTTTAATGAATAGGATTGAAGCTTTGATGAAGAGGTTTAAGGTTGAAAGAGAAGATTTCTTGATTTTCTTGAAGGATTGTGGTGTTAGATGTGTGTTTAGAATGAAATAGGAGGAAGGATTTGATGTTATTTGGTGTTGTAGTGGTCTTTGTTGTGGAGGTTTAATCAAGCTTCAAGGTGTTTTTATAAGGTTGGGAGCTGGAAAATTCGTATGGAAGAGGCTAGGGTTTGATTGTGTTAAGGTAAGAGTTGTATTAGGTAACAACCTCTTCAAACCCGACATACCGCGGTATACCGGGCATGACCTCCGGTATACCGGACCCAACAGTTCTTCATTTTTTTCGTCTCTGCAAAAACCCCGTGGTATATAACCCGTGGCACGGGTTTTTGCTATTGTTCAATTCGTCTCCGTCAAAAAACCCGCGGTATTCAACCCGTGATACGGGTTTTTCCACCTGCGGTATACCGGAGGTATGGCCCGGTATACCGGACCGCGCATCGACAATTTTTGGGAGTCCATTCCTAGACACCAGCGACACCATAGTGAATGTGAATGAATGAACCGTGACTCTTAGTATTGAAGATGATTATGAAACATTCTATGTTTCGGAAAAGAAAAAGAAAAAGAAGTCACAAGAACTATATCCAATCAGAGTTGTAACCAAGAAGCCAGAACCTGTAAGCCCCCAAGAAACCAAGGAAAAATAATTTGAGTTTGGGGTGGGAGACAAGGTAGCATGGAAACCTCCCTTTCCCAAACATAACAGTTCTTGGATAGGGCCATACGTCATCACGCAAATTATCTCAGAAAAAATGGTCAAAATAAAAGCTCTCGAGGGTTGCAAGCTCAGTTTGGTAAGTGTCAATAACCTCACTCACTGCTGGGGAGGCTATAAAAAGAAATAATCGAGGTAACTCGTCTAACTTTGAAAGACGTTAAACAAAAGTGTCATATGGGAGACATCCCATAGTATTTTATGTTGTTATATTTTAGTTTAGATTAGTTGTTTTTAGTTGATATTGCATTATTGAGGAGGGTATTAGTGTTTTTAATGTTCAGGTATCAAAGAAATCGAGTTAGGGAAGAAAAAGAATTTTTTGGGTATATTCTGACTTGCTCGTCGGTATACCGCCGGTATGCTGGTGAGCCAAAAAACCAGTGCCCACGGGTGCACGAGTCAGGTTTGATGCCGAGAGGTGGATTTTCGAAAAATTGCGCACCGGTATGCCGACCATACCAGCGGTATACCGGCCAAACAAAAACACGTGCCCACGGGTCCATGAATCAGGTTTTTTTGCCGAAACGAGTCTTTTCGAAAAGTTGCTAACTGGTATGCCGGTCACACCGCCGGTATACCGGTCCAAGCCGGTAGAGAATTTTTTTTAGGTTATAAAGAAGAGGAGGTGGGTTCTAGTCCGAATTTCTCAATCCTTAAGCCTCACTTTCTTCTCCAAACCTCTCCCAACTCCATTAAAGCTTCACCAAACCTTCACCAAACATCAAAGCACTACCAAATCACCATGAGTTTACATCCAAATCCTTCTCTACATCATTACAAAGAAGATTCAATTACCCAAATCATATCAAAACACCTAGAATCCAAGAATCAAAACCATGAATTTCAAAATCTTTTTATTTTCAAAAATCCTTAAACCCATATCATCAAAGCTTGATTCCATCATACCCTAACACCTTACCTATCTATAATCAAAAGGTAGCTCAAGAGTGTTTAAAACTTTGAGTTGGGGGTCAAAATAGATGATGAAAAGTATAGAGATATTATCAAGTGTTATGGGAGAAGAAGTATCAAAGCAAGGTAATGGGTAAGATCAAGAATAAATCAATTGAGATGGGTACTAGTTTGGGAACAAACAAGAAGGATAATTTGAGTCAAGCAATTAGAGAGGAACCAGTTTTTAGTGGATTCAAATCCTAAAAAGCAAGCAAATTTGATTCGGGAGCAGAAGATTCCAATACCTCTTCTAATCAAATATTCCTATATTAGAGATGAACAAAGCTTCTGGGACGCTAGAAGCTGTTGCCACAACAACATATTCCTAGATGAACACCTTCACATGATAAAGTATTCAAGAGCAAAGTTGGAAGAAGATAAACAAAAGATTTTTAGAGTGTGATTGATTGGGATGGATCATAAGCTGATGTAAGGGAAAGCGAAATTGGTGATACTAGAACTTTACATACAAGAAAAGCATTGCACCCTAATCCGGGTATTAATCAAGCGAGGTGATAGCCTCGAAGAGTATGTTTTCTTTCTTCCTTACCATTTCTTTTATGTACAATATCTGTTAATTTTTAATTTTTAATTTTTTTCTAGTCTTCTCGAGTCGTGGGGACATGACTCATTTTTGAGTTTGGGGGTGTGGGGATTCGTTGTCCCTCATCTCCATTTTTATGTGTTTTATTGTTTTTTAGTAAAAAATTAATTTTTGAAGGAATAGATGTAGAGTGTGTTTAATAGCTTGAAAGCATAAGCTCGGTAAGTTGATGATAGAAATTAGTATGTTTATGAGCTGCTTTATTTTGTATGCTTGAAGTATTTGCAGGAAAATACACATTGATAGTAAAGAAAAGATTAGTTAGCAATGCGATAGAAAGTATGATCGATATCAGGGAGCCATGAGTGGTGTGTAGGTCGTGAGATCCAAGCTAGTTGATAAACCCATTTGATGAACATGCTAAAGGTAAGAGAATAACAAAATTTCATAGTTTAGAAAGTGATTAAGGCGGTTCTTTCATAAGCCCCTTGTTGCCTTTTAGCTTGCTGCCCATTTGATATTTTATATCCTTCTCAAACCCTTCTAGCCTTTCTAAAGCTTTTTTATTTAGCCACATTATAAGCCATATCCCTTTAGATTTTAGGATTTTTCCATATGACCCGCACTCGAATCGCGATGCATAGACAGTTGTTTTAGAGCTTGAGTTTGGGGTGGTGTGTCCACCATTATGGGAAATATTATTGGGTTGGGATTTTTTAGCTTATTAATTGTGCTCCGTTCTATATATTGATGATGATTCACAGGTTTATATTGTAACCCTTTGCCGGGGTAAGAGTGAATGAAAAAGCTAAAAAGCATGAAAGAAAAGAAAAAAATATATGAGAAAAATAGCGTGATATCTCAAACATCAAAAAGAGAGTCATAGCTATAGAAAATAAAAGTGATTTGAAAATAATATATATTTGGACCAGCAACGTAGAATTTTTATGTGAACATCTTTATACTTTAATTGAGTTATTGGGGATGATACTTTGTGCATCAAGTAATGATTGGGTTGAGTGAGAACATTTTATGAGAGTAACTCAAGTTCTAGGGCGATTCGTTGATGGTTAGTGAGGAGAGAGCCAAAAGCTCACTCTAAATTATCCAAATATACTTATCATACCATCCCTAAGCTAACATTTTATGTCTCCTCATTTGTTCTATTTATATGCCTCTAGGAGACATCAAATTAGGTGATTATCTGGCTATTTCGATAGACTTTTAGTAATAATATGCGATATTTTATTTTCTCTCCTTAGATTTTAGTATTTTTAATTTATTAAACTTTTGCGCGTAATATGGTGTGTTTTAGTGAAAAGTTTGTAGGTTTCTAACACTAGCAAGGAGAGGAATCGAGAATAGAAGTCAAAGATCGGGTCAAGAAGTCAAAAGCTACAAAGAATATCCCAAGGAGTTGACAAATTTGAGCTGAAAATCTGCAAGGCTGATGGAAAGTTCTGATTTCGAGCTACCTAAAGATGTATTCAGCCTCTGAGTTATGAAGAAGATTCGTACCTTATCGAGTTACGAGGAATTAGCAAGTTGAATGAGTCAATTCGGAGTTATATTGAGAAAGTTACAGCCGTTTTTGTGAAGGGTGTACATCAGTTACGGGATTTTGGGCTTGAAGAGTGGACTTGTGCTTTTAATATTTGCTTATTCTTTTAATTAAAAGCCCTAGTCCGAATTTATGAGTATAAAAGGGCTTTTGAACTTCTATTTTCACACACAATTCATTATTTACAAAGTCAGACAACCAGAGAAGAAGCAGAAGCAAGGAAGAGAAGAAGCCAAGAGCTGGAGAAATTCAACTTCTCCAATTCGCAGCCGAATCAACTCCTTAATTAGGTTTCTTATCTTTATTTCTGTAAAAAAATTATGAATTCCTTTACTTTTAATTTCTTAGTTTTTACGATTATGAGCTAAATTCAATTGGTACTTGAGAACGCATTAATGGGTTAAGCCTCAATCTATTCCATTCTATGTTTTTGGATTTGGGATTATTTTAATTGAAATCGAATTGGGTAATTGATATTTTTCTTTAATTTGCCTTTATCTACTTTTATTAAAGTTGGAATCAATATTAGGACTTAGTACTTAGGCTATTCCAATTAGTGGCAATTGAATCGCCTTGACGGTACGGAACTAATTAACGAATGTAGGATATAAATTATTTGACCTTGACAGGCTTAATTAATCCTATGGTCAATTGGGTAATTATGATTTAATCATTCGAAGGTGGACTATATTCACCCTGAAGGGGTTTGTAGCACCTAAGAAGAGCTCCTTAGTCCACCCTGACGGGGTAAGGAGAATCCCGGATCCTGACCAATATTATTTACCGAATTCGTCTCTTACACAATACATGGACTGAATAGATTTAGGTGACATCCTAGTGTTGCTCAAGTACTACCTCTCATTACCTTGCGTCTAGCTATTTTATTTACTTGCGTCTAGCTTAATATTTGCATTAATTTAGTCTTTTAATTTATTGTCTTAGTAAAAGAAAACCAAAACAAACAATCTTAAAATCATTTACTTGCTTTTACGTGCAAGTACTCACTATTTGATAAGCATTAGAGTCAACCAATCCGTCCCTGAGAACGAATCTGTTTTATCACATATATTACTTGGGACAACTGTACACTTGCAGTTGTGTTTCTCTTTTCCTTATTTGCATGATTTTTAGAACACACAAGGGACCACCAACATTACAACCTTAAAGACCTTTTGATTCTTTTGTATGTAATGTAGAAGTGATTGAGCCATAAGAGAGTAGTTAAGTGTATCATTGATACTAGTGAAGTTCGATGAACAATCTATAGCCTCCTTCATGAACTGAGTAAAGATCCTCTCCTTCTTACATTACGAAGCTAATCTAATCTTGAATTCAAGTCGTGTTGATAGTAGATATGACAAGTGTGCAGGTATGTAGTTTTTAAATATTATTACATGAAATATTCTGAGTAGTTGCTTTGAGTCTATTCTATATATTGTGTTATCTTCTTTCCTACTGTGCTTAATTGACCTAGGTGTGTATTTAGAGACTTCACTTTGTTCTTATCTTTATTGTATCTGGACGATACAACTTTGAGTTGGGGGTCTTGATGTCTCCCCATTTATGATGAATTAATATTAGTTGGAGACATCATTTTTAGTGTTTTAGGAAGTCTAGTAGTTTATTTTATCATGTATTATTGCACTTTCCTATTTCTTGTCTTGATTTTATGATTTATTATTTTTACAGCATATTGGGTTTAATTGTTTGATAATTGTGAATCTTTAAAGATATAGATATCAATTAATTAGATGTCAAATCAATAATAAAAGATAAAGGAAAGAAGATGTGCATGGAAATTGGAGATAAAGGAAAGAAAAGATAAGATATGGAAAGATAAAATTGCCAAATAAATCTGAATTTTAGCAGCTACGACCATAAAAGTGATCATAACTCAAGATTGGCTAGGAATTTGGAAGAATGATCTAAAGCAAAGTTATAGAGATTTCCGAGACAATCAGTTTCGACATATGGAACACGTCAATCGGAGTTAAAACGAAGATGTTATGGCCAAAACAAAACAACGGCAGATTATTACCTTTTCTATATTTTAGGGTTACGAATTTGAGTTGGGCTTGGAATTCAAGTTACTTGTCTTCCACTCCAAGAAAACGAATTAGCTCTGCCTAAACACCTATAAATACACCCTTAAACCATTGTAAACATGTCCTTGCTCAGTGACAAGTATAGGCTTAGTCCTTGCTTGTATTTAATTAGTTTTAAATAGTAGCTTAGTCCTTTAATTCAATATTCATCCTTAGTATCAAGCTATTCATCCAAGAAGCAAGCTGACCTGTAGAGGAAGACAAGAAGCAAGAAGTTGGAGAGTGACAAACTCTACTTCTACATCCCAGTTTCTCTATATTTAGGGTAATTAGCTATACAATTGTGGCTTCACGATAATTCTAAGCTTTTATTCTGTAAGTTTTACTCTTAATTGTTGGGTTATTATTTTGTCTTAAAATTTCATAATACTATTTGTTATTTTAATTGATTTGAGCTTGGCGTATATTGTTATTGTGTGCTTTGACTTATTATTTTCAGCCCTAGATTTGGGCAATCTTAGGACTATCCTTAGTAATTCAATTAATTACGACACCACATAATCGTCTAGTAGTGATCCTACCTAGATAGCCATAAAGGTTTGATTTAATCACCTATCATTACTCAGGATTCCCTGGTAGTAGAGATGTTGCTCCTAAGTCCACCCTGACGGGGTTAGGTAGAATTTAGAATCCCGGTTAATATATAATGCTCAATTCACCTTAAGGTTAGAATAACAACTTAGTAATAGACTCATAGTAGTGACCCTAATTTTTCTGACTTACATTCATATATATTTATGTGCATTCTTATTTATTATTTCTCATCAGATAATTATTCCTCTTATTATATTTTATTCTAAGCATCTTAATTCATCTACGCTTATTTAATACAAGTAGATCTAACAGATTAAATCCCTGCGACCGAACTTTTCTTATCAACTAAACTTGCAAACGATCTGTAATACTTGCAGTGAGTTTCTTGTGGTAGTCAAGGGCGTAACCTTTGTTATTATCTTTATTTATCTATTATTTTATCACACCTTTTCCCCCACCAACGACTCACACATATTATTCAACAACACATCACAATTTGTATTAGTTCTAAAGTGTGATCGACTCCAATACCTTGGGGGTTCTTTTGCTAGCCACTCATACGCTTCCACATCCATAACTCTAATAATCTCAATAACAATTGTAAATCCCTCCACATATGTATCTCTAGCCACCTCCCATATTTTGTCTTTTAATTGTAAAGGAGACGTGTTTTTTTTAAAGTTTTGATGGAGATGTCTAACACAATGCTTGTGTTCAATATCGGGAAACACTTCTTCAATAGCTTTACTAAACCCTGTGTAAATAACAAAGTTACATTAATATAGATTCTGTTAAATATTCTAAAATAATTAATAAGTAAAAAAATATACCTTTTGCTTGTTAGTTATAAAAACCCACATTTCAAGTTCATTAATATCAAGATCTTCAACTAATAGACTTACAAACATCTCCAAGTCTCCAAGTTCTTAGTTTCGACCAAACTATAACAAATTGGATAAATGCAATTGTTAGCATCCATCCCAACTGTCGTCAAGATCACACCAGGATGAGGTCGTTTCAGATGACAACCATCTAACCCTACCACCTTTCTACAACCATATTTAAACCCCCTTTTCAAAGGTTCTAAACAACAATAAAACCTCAAAAACTTGTGTTCCCCTATAACTTCATCTTCCTGAGTTTGTAAAAACAGAGTTGAACCCGGGTTAGTCCTTAGTAGCTCAGCAAGTATTTGTTAAGCAAGCTATATAGATCTAATAAATGCAATTATTCTTATGACTTGCCCTTCTTGATGGTCCCGTAAGCTTGCCTCCTACTTATGCTTACATGAAGATCATGCAAGACTTGTTCTTGTAAATCAATCGCTTTAATTTCGGATTTCATCTTCAACTGATGAGCATATCTCTTGGATAGAACTCACATGCTTATTGTTTAGTGCACAACAATATGTATGTATTTGGTTTAGGGTCTGGATTTGAAAACTCCCATCTGCACATACAGTGGCATATATAAAACATTCACAATTCTTTCCTCTACTCTTCTCTCTAACTCTACCAGGTTCATTACAGGGGTTGGACCCACGTCAGTGAAAAAAAATTACAACACCAGATTTGAACAGATCTGGTTCTGGTTTGAACATTAAACCACGACGTATTTAAAATAAAAATAAAAATTAGGTCACCAGATCTGAACAAATCTGGTTTGAACAGATCTGATGGAGTATGGTGGTGGAGAAGTTCCACGTTATCTGATGCAGCGGCGGTGTTGGCATGGGCATCAGTCTTCTGATGGCCACAGTGTACAAGGATAAGCGACAGAGGGTTTTGTATGTAGAGGAGCGGCGCTTTGTGAAGGAACTCTGGTCCGTGGTGGTGGTGGAGAAGGTCCCGGTTCGCGGCGAACGACGCGAAGGGCTCCGATGCGAAGATCTAGCGAACGACGTCAAATATGGACGACTTCGTGTGCAGCAGGCTACGGCGCGACGATGATGATGGTGGAGATGAAAGAGGGTGGTGGCGTCGGTGATGATGGTGGTGAAGATGGAAGGTTGAGGCGGAGATCTGGTCCACGACGATGGTTTTCTGGTGCAGTAGGGCGACGACTTTGCTGGAAACGTAGGGAATGTGAGATCTGTTGTGGGGCGGCGGTTTTCAGCTTGGTGGTGGTGGAGAAGGTGGGTCGGTGAGATATGGTGAAGAAGGATGGGGAAGAGGGAGGGGGAAGGGAGGCTCCCAGTGCACGACGTTTTTCTGGTGAGAGGTGAGAGAGGGGTGGGTCGATGGGAAGAGGGCGGCCATGGTGGAGAGGTATGGGTCGGTAGGAAAAGACTATAGAGAGAGAAAGAGTGGGTAGAGAGAGGGGTGAGTCGGTGGAATATGAATATGAATGGTTTTATTGAATTTTTGTTTTGTTTTTTATCTCTTTTAGTGTGCCAATTATGAGTAGGGGTTTTTTGAGTTTTTTGCCCTTTTTTAGTTAGGTTTTATTGATAACAAAAGAAAAAAAAAAAGAGTTAGGTTTTAATGGCAAATAGAATGTGGGCTTTCTTGAAAGAAAAAAAAAAGGTGGGCTTTATTTTATTTTATTAAGATTCAAGTTATGGGGTGTTTGTTTATAATTCGCTTAAGATAGGTTACGATAAAATACGGTCTTCATTCTAATACCGCCTCCAGATCCAACAACCAAAGTACACCTCCCAGAGTCCCCACTTGAGAAATCCGAGTGAAAATTAACAGAACGTCGATTCAACTTATGATCGGTTGTTGAAGACGGGTCCTGAACTAATGTTTACCCTTTCCCCAATCATCAAAATCTTTTTCTCTTCGATCTCACCAAAAACCTCCATTACCTTCTGACTTTAAACTGAGTGGTTCTTCTTTGTTATGTTTTAGCTCTTCTCTTTCTTCCGATTTTGCAAAGTCCATTCATCACAATCTCAAAAGATGTTAAGCGGTTCTTGACGTTAACAAGGGTAAACTTTGTGTTCATGATAAGATACTTTTGGGTTGTGATGAATGAGCTTTGCCAAACCGGATACAAGGGAATATTAAACTTGATACTACAGATTATAACACTTTATTGACGGTCAAAGATCTATCGTAGATGATGTCGTTATATAATTCACAATTTTCTGAGATGAAAGATAAGGGCATATATTCAAATGTCGTCACTTATTCTTCCTTGATCCATTGACTGTGTAATTTTGATATACAAACAATGAAATCTAGTGGGAGTATAAAAATCGACAGGATCCATTGACTGTGTAAGTTGTTTTATTTCTATTTTTTTGGGAGAATTGTTGAATTAGTGTTAAAATTTCAATTTGGTAGGAATTAATGGTACATTTATGACTGTGGTAAGGGGTTTCGAGTTTCGAGGGCCACTTATTGAACAAGGAGCATGTGATGGCTTAGAGTTCCCATTACTGGCTTCATGGGTAAATTTGAACGAGTTGGGGCAAGGTGCTCCAATTCCAACAGGCTACTCTTGGCCTCAACCATATTTTGCTAATGTAATTTTATTATAATTAATGCTAATTTTGATATAATTTTGATTTGTAATAAAAGCGTGTAACCAGAGCTAGAGGAGGAATCAATGACCGGCTTCACTTGTTGCCTGTGAGAATGTCATGAATCATAAAAAGGTTATGCCTATTGGAGCTGAAACCAAAGGTCCTCACGATGTTTAACTTGTGATATTATTTTTAATTGCACTTTTGGTCCCTATGTTATGCAAAATAGCCAAATATAGCTAATGTAGCCCTGGGTATATTAGTTAATTTATATATATATAGAGGATACGGGAGGAGAGATGACACTTTATTTTAAAAAGTAGGCTAACAAAAATTAAAACAAAAGCCACACCCGCTTTCTCATTCAAAACTCTCCATTCTCCTTTTCTCGGAGAATACGATACACCAAAATGCTCAGTGGGATAAATGGCAGCCGAATAGTTAGTGCTCTCCGAATCGTCTCCACGTCCGCCATCACCAAACTACTTGCTTTTCCCGGCTTTACAAGTTTTTGAAATAAACCCTTGGCCGTGATTGGCGGTGGCGATTCATCCTTGGAGGAAGCAATATTGTTAACTATATGCGGTAGAAGAGGCGTATGGAGGAGGGGAGAAGGGTTCGTTAGGGGGATTAAAGGTGAAAAATGTGGTGAACAGTGAGGTCTCAGATTTGAAAGTTCAGGGTTTGTTTTTCGCTTTTGACTGACTAACTATCGTTAACTTGTTCTATATGGAAAAACAGATAGACTAGAGATGATTGGGGCTCAATGGTGTACCCTTGTGGGAATTCAGCAGTTCTGCGATAAATTATCGACTGATATTAACTAATTAATTCTTTAATTTGATATGTATATTTTTGGTAGCTCAGGATGATTATACATTTGTACAGGGCTAAGGACTTATATAATATTGATACACGCATGCATATGATGTTACATGAGCTTCTGAAGTACTTGCTCACCATTAATAGTGCAATTGACTCCTGGAAACTATTACAGGGTAGTGCAATTAACTGTATAAATAAATAAATAAATATAGGGACTAAAAGTGCAATTTCTGATTTTATAGGGGTTTTATAGTGCATTATCGTATTACGGAATCATTGTTCTTAATTATTATAAGTGTGTAGAAAGGCTGAAGAAGCTTGTATAATCATTACTATTCTTCATTTCATTTCTTTGCATTTAAGTTATTTTGATTCCTTTTTCTTATCTTGCACTTGAATTTAAAAAGGTAGTGGATAAATTTGCATTTATAGTCTTGATTAGATGTATAATCTGGCGTTAAATTTGCAGCATTAAGAAGATATGAAGCGACAGGGTGGTTACGAAAGATGTGTGGAGTTGTACAGGGTAAAGATTTGCCAGCTCGCCTTCTGAAGAAGAATTTATATTCGGGTTAAAAAGTGGTATTGTACTTTGTAATGCTCTTAACAAGGTTCAACCCGGTGCTTTTTCAAAAGTAAGGTCAATCGTGGCATTGTGATTGGAAGTTAGCAAGGTGGAAATGGAACATGGAAATTTCGAAATTTGAATTTTTTTTAAAGCCCTCTTCAAAAATGTTAAGCAATATTATAATGTATTGTTCTATACTTGTGAATCGGGTCTTTTAGCTTTCAACGTTCACTTTGTAATTGAATTATTATTTCCTTATTTTTTTATATTGTATAATTGAATTTAATTGGTTAAATTTTGCTGAACTGATTATGTTATTGACAAAAGTTACCGGGGGTGAGGATACATATGCCAAACTAGATTATAAAAATGAAGTTATTTATTGTTGCAGGATGAGCCATCAACAACTTCTAGGGTGTTTACTAAGATCTATCTTATTAGCTAAATAAATGCTCATAATCCATCCAGAAAAATCCAGAAAAATGCTGATACATGCAAGTAGTTCGTAAAACTATGACTTAAATATCAAATTATTAGCTCTAATTCATTTATGTAAGAAACTCAGAATCTCTAAAATATAATTTAATACACCCCTTTTAAGTGGTAAGTGGGACTTTTTTATTAAATTTTTCTAAAAGGTCCCTGTATTTGTCTAATTTAATACAAAAACCCTAGAATGACTAAAAACACTTGAATCTCTTCATGAATGACTCTTGATTAAAGTATAAAAATGAAACCTTTCTCGATTTTGAAAGCTCTTTCCAATTATTCCCTAATAATTCACTTGAATTCAACACAGATTCATAATGATACTTACATCTAAAAATTAAAAAAAATGCAGCAGAGGTCTCTAGAAGAACTGCCAAAAGATTAGGTAAATGGTGGAAAGTTTTTAAAGAGTATCAACAAAGAGAAAAAAATGAGTTTAGTAAAGTTAAGATCTTGTTAATGATAGATAATATGATCATATATTCTAAACTTTTGCTGAAACACTCGTGAAAGAACGTACGGTTGTTTCCGCTGATTCAAAGTCGTATCCAACTTTAATACAAAACGCACTTAACGATACAAATGGCGACAAAACAACATAAAAAGTTCAACTTATACCAATATTTTTCCACCCATGTCATAAATGGTCAGAGGAACCCAACAAACTCTAAAGCATGTTGTATTACGTGGAAATTAAACATAATAATGAATAAACATAATGTTTCACGTTGAGGGTGTTACATAAACCCCACCAAATTGGTTATACCCCTTTTGATATCTTCAGGTTTGATGTTTACTTCCTTCAAATGTGCTCCCTATATAGTTTTTGATGTGATTTGTAGCAGCTCCAGTTTTAAACACAGGTTCTTCTAGTGCACAGAAAGACTAGCGGTGCATGTCTCAATTCCCCATCTTTGCTCGATTCCGGTTCTAACCTCTTACACAACTCCCATGTGCAGTGCTCTTTCTCCAGCTCTGTAATCTCGACCCCTATTTATCATTGTTACTCACAACTATCAGATTTCGTGTATCTTTACTTAGGGTTGTACCAAGACTATTTGTTGCAGAAAAAAGCTACCTTTTGTGACTGATGTTGATGATTATTAATAACCTCAGCATAGCCTACATATTATTAAGAACCAAATTGGTATTTTAGAATTCACAGGAAGGTGAGTTGAAATACTTCTTTTCTCTAGTAACATTAAACAAACAAATAGAAGCTTACCAGAAAAGAAACAAATGGTGGAGTACAGGTTATTTGCATACATCTTTGGTTTTCTCAATTAATCTCTTGCACTTTGGAGAAAGCTTTGGATTAGCCAATATCCTGCAAACTAGATAACAATGCCCCTGACTATCTATCTATGTATCAAGCATGGTTCTAAAAGGCGTCAGGCGCTACTAGAGCGGTCGACCACCTTCGAGCGCCTAGATGGCTAGGCGGCCTATTAATCGGAATTTAGGCGGTTTCTCCCTAGGCGTATTTTATATTAATTTACATTAAATATACATTACTAATACATTGAATTGACTATTATATACATCCTAATATACTTAAAGTAGATCAATTTAACAAAAGTAGTATATATTTAACTATATAACAGTATTAAAATATTATTATTATTATTATTAACCTAAAAAATTACCAATTCGAGAAATCTAGACTTAAATTTGAAAAATCATACATTCATTTTTCCTCGCGCGTAAAATCACGAACCTAAGTAGTTTTTTCTTTATATTTTCTTATGTGTTGAGTTGGATTAGATTGAATTAGTAATTTATTGGCTAGCATTCTAGGTAGTATTCGGTTTGGGGGACCCATTAATTTAATTGTGTAGTTTATTAATTAGATTATTCGTCGACGAACCTTCGAGCCACCATCGAGAGAAATTTTAGGCGGAACGCACCTTGGAACGCCTAGTCGGAGCGCCTAGGCGGCTAGGCGGCCTTGTTTTAGAACACTGGTATCAAGTAAAAATTATATATGTATCAAGTACTCCATCTTTACAATTGAAGAGCTTGCGTCTCTCAAACACCTGGTCCACTGAACATTTATATCAAACCTTTTTTTATCAACATTAAATAAAAAAACATATAAGAAGAGTGTTCGAAATAATTAAAAGAAAATTAATGCACCAAATTATGAAATAAAAAAGTGATTTACTGGATATAATAGTCTGGTTTCTGGCCATGATGAACGTTCATAATATGAGGAGAAGATAGCTATATTATGAAGCTCTAATTATTCAAAGTGTGAAAAACATAGGAAAGATAAAAAAATTGATGATACTCCAACTATGCCTAAGCTAATGGCGGAATTTATAAATAATACACAAGAGTGATGAGATTAGGTTGATTTTTTTTTTACTTTTAGAGTTTCGATTACAGAAAATTGATTACCTTAATTTGGGTTATATCCTTGAAGATGTCTTAGCAGTGGTGATGGGTTGGGTTCGCTGCTGCAGCGGTGTCGTTGGATCGCTGTAGGCATGGAAGGCGTGGTGGTGTTGATATGATGAAGGAGATCTATGGTAGTTGGCTACCCATGAGGCTGTGATTTGATTTCTGGAAAAGAGAGGTGAAGAAGGTGAGATCGAAATAGAGAAGAAGATCGGTTTGTGTTTTTGTTTTAATTTTTCTTTATATACTAATGCTGCTAGCTTACTTTTTAAAATAAGCTGGCAGCTCTCCTTCCGTATCCTCATATATATATATATACTAGGTAAAACCCGTGTCTGAAGACACTCAAGAAAAAGTTTGTTCAGTTGACAGATATCGAACCTAGGTTCCCTAGGTTTAGGTTATAGTCTAGGTTTAGGTTAAAGTTAAGTTTAAGTTTAAGTTTAAGGTTAAGGTTAAGGTTAAGGTTAAGCTTAAGGTTAAGGTTAAGGTTAAGATTAAGGTCGGGGTTAAGGTTAAGGTTAAGGTTAAGGTTGAAGTTAAGGTTTAAGATTTAAGGTTTAAGGTTATGGTTTAATACAATATAAGGTTTAAGGTCGAATATTAGCACGATGAATCTTCATTTGGTTAAGGTTAAGATGACAGTTAAGGTTAAGATGAAAGTTAAGGTTAAGGTTAAGGTTATGGTCAAAGTTAAGGTTATGATTAAGGTTTACGGTTTACGGTTTAAGGTTTAGGGTTCAAGTTTCAAGGTTCAAGGTTCAAGGTTAAGTTTTAACATTAAGGTTAAGGTTAAAAAAATTTAAGATGAAGGTGAAGGTGTAAGTTAAGTTAAGGTTTAAGGTTAATGTTAAGGTTTGAGGTTTAGGGTTTAGGGTTTAAGTTAAAGTTAAAGTTAAGTTTTAGGGTTTAGGGTTTAGGGTTTAGTGTTTAAGTTAAGGTTATGGTTAAGGTTAAGGTGAAGATTAAAGGTTAGGTGTAAGGTTTAAGGTTGAGGCTAAGGTTAAGGTTAAGTTTAAGTTAAGGTTAAGGTTAGGGTTAGGGTTAGGGTTAGGGTTAGGGTTAAGGTTAAGGTTATGGTTATGGTTATGGTTATGGTTAAGGTTTAGGTCAAGGTTAAAGTTAAGGTTAATTCTATGGTTAAGGTTACAATTAAGGTTTAAGATTTATTGTTTAAGGTTAAGGTTTGATAAAATATAAGGTTTAGGGTCAGATAGTAGCACGATGAATCTTCATTTGGTTGAGGTTAAGGTTAAGGTTAAGATGAAAGTTAAGGTTAAGGTTCAAAGCAAGGTTTAAGGTAAATTTTAAGATTAATTGTTAAGGTTATAATTAGAGTTAAGATTAAGGTTTAAGGTTTAAGGTGTAAGGTGTAAGGTTTAAGGTTTAGACTTTAAGGTTCAAGGTTAAGGATAAGTTTTAACTTTAAGGTTATGTTAAAAATGTTAAGATAAAGGTGAAGGTGAAAGTTAAGGTGAAGGTGAAAGTTTAGGTTAAGGTTTAAGGTTAATTTAAGGTTTAAGATTTAAGTTAAGGTTAAGGTTAAGATTAAGGGTTTAAGGTGTAAGGGTGTAAGGGTGTAAGGTGTAAGGTTTAGGTTTATGGTTAAAGTTAAGGTAAATGTTAAGGTTAAGGTTAAGGTTAAGGTTAAGGATATGGTTAAGGTTAATAGTTAAGGGGTCAAACTTAAGTTAAGGGGTAAATGTTAGGGTTAAGGTTAATGTTAAGGTCAAGGTTAAAGTTAAGGTTAAGGTTAAGGTTAAGTTTAAGTTTAAGGTTAAGGTTAAGGTTAAGATTGAGCTTAAGGTTAAGGTTAATAATTTGGTTAAGGCTACGACTAAGGATACAATTAAGGCTAAGGCTTACGATAAGCCTATGGTAAAATTCCTAGTTAAGGTTAAGATTAAGTTTAAGTTTGAGGTTGAGTTTAAGGTAAGAGTCAAGGTTAATGTTAAGGTTAAGGTTAATATTATAATTAAGGTTAAAATTTTGGGTTAAGGTTAAGTCTATGGGTTATTAAGGTTAAGGTTAAGGTTAAGTCTATGGGTTATTAAGGTTAAGGTTAAGGTTAAGGTTAAGTTTGAGGTTAAAGTTAAGGTTAAGTTTGAGGGTAAAGTTAAGGTTAAGGTTAAGGATATGGTTAAGGTT
Organism: Nemophila menziesii; assembly: GCA_029959085.1. Taxonomy (NCBI): domain Eukaryota; kingdom Viridiplantae; phylum Streptophyta; class Magnoliopsida; order Boraginales; family Hydrophyllaceae; genus Nemophila; species Nemophila menziesii. The sequence continues at coordinate 22,065,890 of JARWIR010000021.1, forward strand.
AATAGTTAAGGGGTCGAAGTTAAGTTAAGGGGTAAAAGTTACGGTTAAGGTTAAGGTTAAGGTTAAGGTTAAGATTAAGGTTAAGGTTAAGTTTATGTTTAAGGTTAAGGTTAAGTTTAAGGTTAAGCTTAAGGTTAAGGTTGAACTTAAGGTTAAGATTAATGATTTGGCTAAGGCTTACGATAAGCCTATGGTTAAATATCTAGTTAGGGTTAAGTTTAAGGTTGAGGTTGAGTTTAAGGTAAGCGTCAAGGTTAATGTTAAGGTTAAGGTTAATATTAAGATTAAGGTTAAAAGTTTGGGTTAAGGTTAAGTCTATGGGTTATTAAGGTTAAGGTTAAGGTTAAGTTTGAGGTTAAAGCTAAGGTTAAGGTTAATGTTAGGTTAAGGTTAAGGATACGGTTAAGGTTAATAGTTAAGGGGTCGAAGTTAAGTTAAGGGGTAAAGGTTAGGGTTATGGTTAACATTAAGGTTAAAGTTAAGGTTAAGGTTAACTTTAAGTTTAAGGTTAAGGTTGAGCGTAAGGTTAATGATTTGGCTAAGGCTACGACTAAGGATACAGTTAAGGCTAAGGCTTATGATAAGTTTATGGTTAAGGTTAAAATTAATTTTAAGGTTAAGGTTAAGTTTAAGTTTAAGGTTGAGCTTAAGGTTAAAGTCAATGATTTGGCTAAGGCTACGACAAAGGATACAGTTAAGGCTAAGACTTATGATAAGCCTATGGTTAAATTTCTAGTTAAGGTTAAGGTTAAGTTTAAGGTTGAGGTTGAGTTTAAGGTAAGAGTTAAGGTTAATGTAAAGGTTAAGGTTAATGTTATGATTAAGGTTAAAATTTTGGGTTAAGGTTAAGTCTATGGGTTAAGGGTTAAGGTAAAGATTTAGTTCAGGAACAAGGTTAAGGTTAAAGGTAATTTTAAGGTTGAGAAGTTTGAGAAGTTTTTGTAAGGATTCATTTTATTTTATAAATCCAGAGTAAACGGAGGTATTCCTAAATATAATATAGATTTTTTTTAAATGTTTGATTAGTTCATAAAATACAAACAATCTTGTAATAAAAATAAATGAGAAAATATGCAATTAAGGTATGGTGCTCATTTGATAATATTTTAATATTGTTAGACATTTAAAAATTAGGTTTATCCTATTTTATATAGATATCTTATTTGAGTTAATGTAAATTTAAAAACTAAAAAAGTAAAAAAAAAACTTTACGTTTCAATATATCAAATACAAAACTTGGTTTTTTATAGCAAAATTGGTTTTTTAAAATTTATACATGTGTATATGTTTTTTATTTTATATTTATTAATTATGAGAAGAATGTGAGAATTATGAGAAGAATAAGGGGTTTCGAGTATTAATAGGAAAAGTTGGGTGCATCCTGCTTTATATATATACTAGGTATAACCTGTGCCTTAAGGCACTATAAAAATAAAAATCATCGCTTTTATTTATTTTTCATTTTAAGAGCATGTTGATAAGTTACTTTATCAACATTAGGGACCACTAAATAGGGTATTTCCTAGTGGGAGCACAATGAAATCTAGTGGGAGTATAAAAATCGAGTATTGTATAACCAAATATAGCGAGTATATTAGTTACTTTCTGAACACATACATATATTTGCATAATACAGGGACCACTAATGCAATTAACTCTTCAGGAACATATATATATATATATGCAGTTTATGTTTAAAAATTCAAATTAAATGTCAATTTATTTCAGATTAGGCTTATTAGGTGTTTCTGTTATTGATTATACCAAACTTTCCCCTTTTGTAACCGTATAGCTGGGATACTAATTACGTTTCCAATTGACACTAATAGATTTATATTCGATAAGGTGAGTGATAAAATAAGTTTTTTTTGTTTTGTTATTTATCTCAGGATGTAGTGATCTGCTGTGGGACCCATTCAAAACATGCCTTACTATAACTGGTTTAGGCGTAGAACCTACTGGATCCATTACAGACTTTTAATTTGGCAAGCCGTAAAGGAATGTTTACTCGACAAGTTTAAATCTAACTAATAGATAGTCTTTAGTGTGAGGTGCAGGACGAAATAGCGGAGTTCATTATCAAGAAGACGGAACCAGGGATATTGTGGTCCTAGTGGTGCAAGCTTAGTGTTGGAGGAAATTGCATAAAGATTAGTCAAGATTTGTGAAGCATGTAGTGCATAATGGTATCTTTGGTGGAATATTCTTCTACATTAAGATATTATGAGATATCCACCACTCTTCATTGCCTCAAATTTGGACAACTTGATACAATCTTAATCATATACCCGACATTCTTTCATGTAAAATTTTACAAGCATAGATAAAAATCTACACAGGATGAGTTGGTATGGTATTGAGAAATGAGAATGAGGATAAACATCTTCTTCTTCTTCTTCCTCTCTCTCTCTCTCTCTCTCTCTCTCTCTCTCTCTCTCTTTCTCACACACACATACACACGCACACACAAACACATACACATACATATATATATATACACACACTCACTGATACACATATACATATAGGTCTAGTAGTTTAACCCTCCCCTGAACTATTTCTTTGTTGGTAAACCTCCCATGTAAAAAATAAGAGTCCCCCTTCTCCCTAGAGTAAGCTATCAATTACATAAACCTCCCCTATTTTTTAGCACCGAGTGGTATCCACGCGTCTTTATTTTGATGGGTGTAATAAGACCAAGAAAAATTTATTATACTAGATCAAGTACAAGATGGGGGAAAGGCCCAATACTGAAGACAATGCCATGTGGACGAGGTTAAACTATATATGTTGAGGGTAGAGTGGTGTCCGACGAGGTATGGTATAAAATCATACACTCTGAGAATGAAGAATCAAAAATGTATGAACTGTCACAAGTAATAAAAGTGAAAAAAGTTTTTTTCCACATTGAATAAATAGTTATAACGTTATAATAGCTAATTCTAGCTACTCGTTAAAATAAAAACTAAAACTGCAAGATATTTATTTGGTTTTCAGTTTACAGAATTACTAAAACTGAATTTAAGTTAGTGATTAACTCAAGCAATCACACTAAAGAGATGTAAATGATTGAGAGAAGGCGTAGCTCGAGATACTTGTAACCCCACTAACTATGGTTCGGACTTACTTACAATTTAAGGGGAAAATGGAAAATTATTACTAATCGGGGCTTTAATTTCACCCGAACCTTTTCTAGGCAATTAGGGGTTGTTATTTATTACTAGAAACCTCTCCGGGGTGATCCTGAAAATTCTATCTAGTGATTGAACTTTTTACCATCACTCGACTGTCCTACAAATATTGACCTACCAGTTCTAAATTTGTAGAATTTGTTATAACCTAGGATTTTCAGAACCTGGAGTTTTTCTCAAAAATTTGGATATCATGCAACTTCTTAGTATTCTCTTTACAGAGTTTTGCGTTTTTGTAAATTTATTGAGCTCATTCAACCAGATCATTCTCTGCTCCCCTGATAGATTCAACTCTTTAATTACCCAATATGCACTGATCTATATATCCAGTGAGAGGTGATAAGATTTTCCATAATCCATACGATAAGGAAAAGCACCCAATGGTATCGTGAAAGTTGTTTAGTATGCGCATAGAGCATCTACATGTTTTGTTTACTAACCTTTCCTCATAAGTCCCATAGTAATCTTTATAATTGATTTGATCTCTCGATTAGAGACATTGGCTTGTCCATTTTTATGTGGATCATATGTGGTGGATACTCGGCATTTCACCCCATACTTTTGGAGAACGATTGACTATAGCATATTAACAAAGTGAGTACCCCTATCGCTAATAAGAACTGTAGTAGTACCATCTCTTAATAATATATGTGACTTGAGGAACTTGGCCACAATTTTTTCATCATTCGTGGGTCACAATACAACTTCAACCCCTTCGAAGGATAATCTATATTAACAAAATGTATTGACTACCATAGGATGAAACAAATGGCCCCATAAAATGAATCCCCCGTCCCCATTGAATGCCTCAAGATCCATGTAGGTCACCATGCGCACATCATATAATTTTAAAATGGTGTCCATCTCAAAAAAAAATTAAAGCGACTTGGCAATTTCGGAACCCAGTGTGACATAAGAAACTTTTGACCCCTTTCACAAAAACCGATGGTAGTAACATCTTGATAACCTCTATCTTTGAATGATCAACATCCATACTCTTACTCAAAACCTTGTGCCCCAAAACGGTCCCTTTATGAAGCATGAAATGATACTTCTCCCAATTCAAAACTTGATTAGTCTCTTTAGCATATTAGAAACTTCTCAAGATTATTGAGACAGTTATCAAAGTCATCTATGAATATAGAAAAGTCATCTATGAACACCTACAAGAAGTTATCAATCATATATCATAAAATATCTATTATACATATTTGAAAAGTCATTGGTTCATTACATAACTCAAATGACATATGAAAATAAGCGAAAGTACCAAATGGACACGTGAAAGTGGATTTGTGTTAATTAGAGGGATCTACACCAATCTGATAATTCCCTGAGTATCTATCGATAAAGTGGTTATATTCTCTACATGTGAGCTTATATAGCATCGGGCCAATGAAAGGAAACATAAAACAGTCATTATTTGTCTCCTTGTTCAACTTGTGGTAATCCATGTAAACTTTCCACCCCGTAACTGTTCTCGATGTTATAGCTTCATTTTAGGTGTTAGTATGGTAGTAATACCACCTTTCTTGAGAACACATTGAACCGGACTAACCCAGTTACTATTCTATATTTGTATAGATGATACTTACGTAAAATAACTTGATTCTCCCTTCTCACCACTTCTTTTGTTACCAAGATGAGTCTCTGTTGATCTGTGATTGACCTCTGGTTCTTGTCTTCAAAAAAAATATTGTGTTGCAAAATGGGAGGTCTAATTTCATTGATTTCAGAAATAGTCCACCCAGTCACCTTCTTGTTTGCTCTTAGAAGTACAACATCGTATCCTCTTGAGGATATATCAATTCAGAAAATACAATAGCAGGCAATGTTAACCAAATAAGCGTACCTCATGTGATAAGTAAGCGATTTATACTTGATATCGGGCAGAGACTCAATGGATGGCTTCTTTATCGGCTCAATGTTTTACGGGACTCGAATATGTTCACAAACCCCAGCTTCTTATTATTCTACTCCTAAAATTAAAAGAAACGACCACCTCTATAAAATTGTTATACAACACTAGTGACACATCTGTCAAGAAGCCTGTAAAATGTTAGTACAATTTGTTTCCTCATATACCTACTGTGTCTTGATAGATGGCATCAACCCGAAAACAATCATCTCTAATGTACAGGAACTTTATTGCTCTAAAGACATTTAACTTGACCTATTCATATTTTGCTTTCATGATCGACTCATCATCCTCAACTTCAATTAGTGTATGCCCAACAGACTAAAGGGACTCCTTGAGATAATATGGATGTTCTTATCAGTATCATAGTCTAAGATGATGAAATCAAAAGTAAAGATATATTTATATGCCTTCACCAAAATGTATTTGATCTTTCCCTAGGCTGAGAGATCGTTTTATCCGCCATTTCAAGGTCACTGTAGTAGGGATTCCTCTTTCAATGTCTAGCTCTCCAATAAAGACTCCAGCATTATATTGATGATATCTCAAAGATCACAAAGTGCCTTACTTTTCCCATCATAACCAATCGATATTGATATGTTAGGATCCTTTAGTTTTGTTGGCAACTTTATCTGAAAGAGAGCACTACACTCTTCGGTTAAACAAACCATCTCACTTTCTTTATATTTGCGCTTGTTGGCGAGCACATCCTTCATAAGCTTTAGGTATTTTGAGATACATTAGATGACTTCTACAAACAACAAGTTGATCTCCAATTTCTGCAGCATATCAACATACTTCTTGTAGTCCTTGTCGTTATTCTTCATTTTGCACCCAAGACATAAATGAAGAAGGTGAATGTTATTCTCTTGGCACAGTCAACTCTTTCTTCTTCTTTTGCTCTTTTCCTTTTTGACTCTTGATCACTAGCTCAACGACCTCTTCATCTACCTCTTTATCGACTTCTTTCTCTTAGTAAAATGTTCTTCTATCAGTAACTAAGGGGAGATGATATTTTTTTCCACTCCTTAGTAAAATCTCCATGCAAGATTCATTGTCTCTCGGTTTCTTAGTATTTCTCAAAAGTTGACTTCGGATTGGATTTGCAAAGCATAAACGATCTAAGACATCCGATTCTCCCATATGTTCAAGGTTTTTGAATGATAATTTAATGTCTCGTTGTTCTTCACCAAAACATGGTGTCCTATGAGGTGTGGAATAAAATAAACCACTCGAAGAATGATAACTCGTAATTGTATGAGTTTCCATAAGGAATAAAAGTGATAAAACTTCATCTCCACATGAAATAAATAGTTAACATGTAATTTCACCTAATTTTAGATAATCATTGAAATAAAACATATTTATTTGGTTTTATGTTTAAATATCTCCTAATAATAAATTTAAACTTTTGTTTAACTAAATAAATTAAACTAAAGAGTTGTGAAAGGTGGAGAGAAGGCACAACTCGAGACACTTGTAATCTCCACAAACTATGGTTTGTACTTACTTGTTGTTTAAGGAAAAAAAGAACTTTATGGTGAATCATGACTCTAATTTAACCCTAACCCTCTTCCATGCAATTAGGTCCGCTGTTTGTACTAGAAAACCATCCTGGATGATTCTATAAATACTACCTAGCGATTAAACTAAAACCCTAATATGTTTGTCCCACAAATTTTGACCTCCAAGTTCTAAGTTTATAGAATATGTTATAACCTAGTTCCACTACTAAACCTTCCTACGAGGATTATTATAATAGCCTAACAACCCAAAATGTGTGGTTGAAGTACTTGAATTCAATAAATAAAAGTAAGGTTATACACAACAACAACAATCCACGTTTTATTTAAATATGAAATCCAAAATTCTTACAAATAAATCTAAATTAATAGTTACGGTTCATTCTCAAGCACTTCAAGCTAATATATAGTTTAGTAAATAATGGAAGAAAAGGAAACAAAAGCTAAAAGACATCATTTAAGATAAGAAATAAGTATAAGGAATAATTATACTAATTGATTAGGATTAAAATTGAAATAAGGTGTTGAAGATGGACTCCCTACTCTTTCCATTGCTCCTAACAATTCCTAGCCTTAAAATAATGATAAATCATATGTTTCGAGGGTAAAAATTGGTATATAAAGTCCCCAACCACATTTTCCATCATTTCGGGCAACTTATGTTAGTAAAAAGAGGCCTAGTCGAATATTTACAAATTCTAGACAACATGGGTCTTCTCTATAAAATGCCTATAGACTTTTCAATTCAACTTCGATTTGCAAACTATTGCATCTCACACGATTTGGAACTCCAAGGTCTATCTTGTGTGTACATTTCATGATCATACTTCTCACAAATTATTTGTACAGAGTTTTCAAAGATGATAGAAACGTCATACTGGGAATTCTTATTGATCTTTAAATGGACATTTGGGCTCCTTTTGCATCTTAACTTGGAATTTTCCTTGACTTTTTTACTTCCTAGCTTCATTTCGTGGTATCGTTCATCAATGTTCTCCTAAATTGCACATTTAGCACACAATCATGTCTATTTGTTCCAAAAACACATTTATATTTGAAAATAGCTAACAACTCAAAACATGTCAAATAAAGGGACCAATCTCAAAAACCAAATCAATGATAACTTAAAATATATCATTTTAGGTGATACATCATAGAGGAATTCCAAACTCACCCGAGGATAGCTAGGCCGAGGGGAAAGATTGCATACACGATCAACATTCGAGAGTAACTACTTGATACACTACGAAGACAAGGTATAATTAGGGTCACAATGGCCTAAACTATGCACTCACAACAACCTAAAATTGTGCACCCATTATTATCTCATGTGGTGCACCTAGAACATCTATAAATACCCCACTCATAAATTGAAATGGGTATATTCTATCTCTCTCGCAGGGGGATTGTGTTGAACACCTTTGCATGCCTGAGAATTTTAGAACCCCACTTTTATTAAAAAAAACTCATCAAATAATCAGAAAATTCTAAAATTTCCCCCTTTGACTTGAAATCGCGCTTCAGGCGCACTCGTACTCCTGGATTTGCCAACGTATGGCTCAATCTTCAACACTGTTTATTCTTTCTTTGTTTTGAATAAATCCCAAAAATTAATGGAATTTGTCGCACTTCTCCCCTTTAACTCGGATTCGCGACCCTGACGCACTTGTGATCTTGGGTTCTCCAACAGAGACCCCAAACTTCTCTAAGTTCAAATGTTTCCATTGTATCCCTACTTTTTCACACCAAATTCCAATAAAAATGACCTATGCATCATAAAAATATTCTACCCTAATCGTTAGGAGTAATATCCACTAAGCTTAATGGAAAATACAAGAAAACACGTCAAATTGTGGGTTGTCTCCCCACACTATTTTTTTTATCATTATAAAGTTTGATGTGTTACCTCAACTGTCACTCTGCTTCTATGAGATACTTCACTTCTCCCTGTTGGTCATTCTCACCTCTATGATAAATTCGACCAATGCCATGAACCATGAAAGTACGATGCTCTGTTGGGTGTTCTACCTCTATGGCTCTGTGAGGTGTAAATTTGGTGACAATGTACGACACCGAACATCCCAATCGCATCTTCCTAGGATACTTCGAGAACTTTGAATTATATTTTATGTCCTTTTTCCCCACCTCAAGCTTCTTTTTTAGGAGTCGGTTGTCGTTCCACTTCTTGGTCTTCTCAATTTAGAGTTTTGTGTTCTCATATGCATGAAACCTAAACTCATAAAGTTCATTCAGTTGCATCATCCTATGCGAACCTGCTAAATTCTCATCCAAGTTCAGATCTTTTATCGCTAAATAAACACCACCAGAGGATGGCAAACTTTTCCATAAACCATACAATAAGTAGATTCTCCTACATGTGATTTGAAAATTATCTCATTGAATGTGATGTTTTTGGCCCTACACAACAAGGTAAAAAAATTATCCTTAAATGTTGATAAAGGCAATCAGGAAAATGTGAATATTTTTCAAGAGCCAGAAGGTTGTCCATGTTGTGGAGTGTTTGATCATATGTGGGAATAGCGTTCAATTATTTTATCTAGAGTCATTGTTTTCCGTGTCTAATTAAGGGAACCACCATTCGTGTGGTTAAGGCCATGGACAATAAAACCATCCCGGACATTAATGGTCTAATCCTAATGGGACCATGAATCAAGGTACCGCCTATCATCCACAACTCCAAGGCAACAATTATTAATCAATACCTCAAAACCATAATCGATGATGTCCGAGATATGGAGCCCAAGCTCCCCAAAAGTTCGTGTATGACGCATATGCATATAATATTGCTCAGAAAGCATTAAATTCCCATCCACAAGAAAGTATGATTACTACTAGTGACTTAGCAGCTACTTTGAATAAATTCATGTTGTCATTTTAGTGAGAAGTCGATCAAACCGACAAAATGCTAAATTTCTCTCTTGGACACATTAAATATTCTTGAGAACCAAGCGTCTCAAGTCGCGAATGCCTTGAATATTCAATCTCAAGTTCAACTCCCGACTAATACTAAGAATCCAGAGAGTAACGAGGCTTGTAAAGCGATTTCCCTAAAAAATGAAAAACAACTACCCCCTCTCTAGTGGTTGAGAAAGAAAAAAAGTTGCCTTCAATTTGGAAGAAAGTTGAAGATGTTGTTGAAGAGGTAGTTGAGCTGGTGGTGGTTGGTGAGAATGGTGAGAAATCCTCTGTGAAAAAAAGATGTGGTCGCTAATGAGAACCTCCCTCAGCCTCCATTTCCATCACATGTGCAAAATATGAATGATGAAAAATAGTACAAGAAGTTTGTTAATGTGGTTAGAAAATTGAAAATCCATTTGCCGTTTGTTGAAGCTATCCAACGTATTCCTAAATAACTGAAATTTACGAAGGATGTTTTATGTATCTATTTTTGTAATAGATTAATCTAGTCAGGAGACATCATTTTAGGTGTATATAGAACTTAGTTGATAAATATTTCCCTATTAATTGATGTTTTATACTTTCTTGTCTAGTTTCAATGCTTTTGCTATTTCTAGAGATTTTGTGTGTAATTTTGGTGCTAATTGTGCCACTCTTAGGTCCTAGGATACCAGGATAATCCAAGATGATGATAAGAAGTGAATAAATTATGCTTACCCCTTAGTTATGGCAAAAAAGGAAGATTCGACCACTTTTAGAAAGTGAAAGCATGTGTTGGTCAGATTTGGAAGGTGAATTGTTCGAGGTGCCACGTTAGATTGAGAAGAATTATGGAGGAGCCCTTGCATATCTAGATAGTATTTGAATTCTGGACCGCGTAGGATTTGACAGTTCATGATTCAGAGCTGAATTGAAGAAGTTATGTTAACTGTCGTGGTTCTAGCCTACACTTTAGTAAAAAAAAATCAGGTGGGCTTGGTCATTTAAAAGGAGCCCACAACCCATAAAATATTTCCTGGACCTAAATATATACCAGAACTTAACATTATAAATAGGTCCTTAGTAATTTTTTAGTCCGAAAGAAAGAGAAAATTGCTTGGAGCAAGAGAGAAGAAGAGAAGAAGGAGTCTGGAAGCGGTTCATGCCATTCCAACTCATCTGTTTATTAGTTTTTAGCAATTACTATAGTAATTTTATTATTTTTTGTCAATTATTTTAGTGCTTTTACTGAATTTGATAAATTACATCTTTAATGGAGTTGTGTATTTATTAGTACTCTGCATTATGTATTTCTCATATTTTTGTAGTCCTTTTTATGCACAAGTATAGGGCTGCACCTTTAGTAATTAAGACTGTCACCCTCACCGGGGGGTGGAGGTGTGTTTAATTATTGATAATGATACATGACCATCTAGTGTGCAGTAGTGATCCTGGGGGGCTTGCCTAACTAGTTAGACAATAGAGTTAGATTTCACCATCGATCATTGTGTAAGGTCCCCTTACCCAAGTGTTTGTCCTCCAAACGTGATATTAAATCAACACAATAAAGCTTTGCTTACCCATGGTGGTCCCGGCCAACACCCAGCTAATCCTAGTTGAGCTAAACCCGACTTGTTTTCTTAATGGGTTTTGAAAGTATAGTAATGTAGACTTGTAAGAAAATTACAAGAAAGTCAAAGTAGTATTTTTTGGTTTTGGATTAATAAACTAAGATAATTAACGAAATTATGAACTAAAATGGAAGACGATTTAACTAATTAAGATATGGTGAACTAAATTAGAATGGTGCTTGAGTTTTGCTAGTAACCGCCAATGCCGTTAATTTAATGTGACTATGAATAAGTGTGAAGTGGTAAGTTCACATTAGCCGGGATCCAACAATATTCCCAAATCCCTCCCGGGTAGATAGGAAGTTATTCTACGACGCTATAGACCTCTCCCAGTGTGACCCTACGTATGCTTTTAAATGCTAAAGGTTCAAACCTTAATGACTACTTAGTTACTCAAAATCTCCCGGTTCACTAACACACACAAATCGTCTATATGCTATATACGTAATTCGACCCCCCCCCTCCCGGGCGATCACCTTATTGATAACAATATCCACAAACATAAAGTCAATGGAAATATATTACTCACTTCAATTAAACATGGTACCAAATTCAAGAACATTCAATCAACTAACATAGGTTCATATAAAAAGAAATCCTAAAGCAATGAGGGTTTGGTTCATAATGAAAAAATAGAAAAGACGCCCCCCGATGGTGTACTCAAAGATTTTACGGACTACTCATAGAAAACAAAACAGCGAGTATCGGAAAAAACAATTAGATCGAAAGAAAACACTGAGTATCGTAAAAATAAAAACATTGAGTATCGAGAAATTTTACTGAGTACTTAGTGAAATTAAAGAGTGCTCAGTGAAAAACATAGAGTATTCAAAAAAATGTTGAATAATACACAACAACAGAATAAAAGTCAATTCCATTAGCAAGAAAAAAAAATTACATAAGGAATTCAACATTTAAATTACATTTTTTCAATTTAAAAATAATACAACAAAAAATGGAAAAAAAAACAAAAGTAAAGTATTACACGAATTTTAAAAAAAAGATGGTAAAAGAAGATCTGCCAGCTTCTTTACGAATGAAGGGAGGGCTTCGCCGTTCATTTGCTTCACCGGAGAAGAAGAGAAAAGGGAGTTGTGCTACGACGTTCGTTTGCTTCGCCAGAGAAGGAGAAAGAAGGGAGTTTTGCTTCGTGGGAGGTTGCTTTTCCGAACGAAGGTATCTTCATAAATAGAGCTGGAACCTCGCCGGAGAAGAAGGCTGAGCACGAACAGATCTGGAGTTGAGCCATCTTCACGAAGAATATGGAGCATGAGCTCTACACCAAGCCTCGCCGGAGAAGATGGTTTGAGCAGCTTCGATCCATCTTCTCCAGCAAACGAACGACAGGCTTAAACCAATCATTTGTTGGATCTTCACTACACAACCCACCTTCCGCGGCCTTATTTTCCAGCGGCTGAACTCGAACAAAGCTTATACCAAGCATTTGCCAAATCTTCAAACCAAGTTGCTTCCGGCTCTCCTCACAGTTCCTCGCGGCAGTGATATGGCTGCCTCGTCAGATCTTCACGAACAGATATTCTCACGAAAAATGGCCACGCCTGAGTACAGACGGTTTTCAAGATGGAGCTTCACTCCATCTTCTATACCTGCAAAATAGAAGGAGATAAATTAATGTGAAAGAAAATAAAAGAAATGGAAAGAGAATGAGGAGGGTGGCTGTGATATTTTGCAGGAGAGAGAGAGAGAGAGAGAGAGAGAGAGAGAGAGAGAGAGAGAGAGAGAGAGAGAGAGAGAGAGAGAGAGAGAGAGAGAGAGAGAGAGAGAGAGAGAGAGAGAGAGAGAGAGAGATTTATTTAGGGGTTTGGTGCGTATGAAATAGGTGTATTATAGTGTTGTACATATAATGGGTAATTGGGGATAAAAGATAAGGAATTTTAATTTTGATTTAATTTAAGAGTAATGATAGACGTCACCTCTTTTCGTGTCACCTTTTTATCACTCTCCCATATATATGTTTTGATTTTCTTGAATATAAGACAAAGAAAGATTAAATAAAATAGGGAAATCAATTCATTGGTCGATGTAAAGATACAACTAGGAGGTGACAAAAGGGTGATACAAAAAGGGTGTTGATTATCATTACTCTTAATTTAAATGGTTTTGGCTCCTTTGGAGAAGATGTAAGACTATAAGTTGATATTGGCCAAGAAGAGGTGTTTTCAAGATCCTAAAGATAATAATCTCTTATATATATGCCGATAACTTTGTGAGTATAATACCAACTCAACCTGGCTAATGGTCCTGGAGAACCGGTCCACCGGACCGGACTTGACCGAAGAGAACCAGAACCGGACCAAAACGAAGCTACAGTGCGAAGAAAACCGGACCGGACCGATGTTACAACTAACGGTTCGGTTCTTGATTTAAAAAAAATGCTACCTAAGGACCACTCTGAACCGGACCGGACCGTTAAGCTGCAATATATTTTTTTTTTATTTCATTTGCATACTTAAGCAATGAATTGGCCTCCTTGCATCTGCACACCAAAATTTGAGAAACATTAATACATATAGTTTGAATAACATAGAAACTAAATAAATGAAAATACAGGTCTCCTCAACAAAATCAAAGAAGCAGCATCCAAAAAACTAATGTAAATCAAAATTCTTCAGTTTCAAAAGCAAAATTCATGTGTTTGTAGAACTTACCAAAGACGGTGTTGATAGGGTTCATCGCGAAATGATTCTTAGCAATATCTCCAATGAGACGTTTGGTGTCTGTAAACCGACATAAGACGGCGTCATTCTGTTAACCTGATCATTAGCTATGATCTCAACACGGTCATGTTGCCAAACACCAACACAGGATTATGTTGTACCGAGATCAATTCTGATTGCAGGACCTTCACCTTTTCCAACAGCCATTTTTGTAAAAGTCTCACAAAAAAGACGATCAAATTGAAGAAGAAAATTGCTTAGAGAATTGTTTGTTTTCGCTTCAAGTAAGCAGTTGTGGTTATTGAATGGTTTGTTTAGTCTATTTGTGACTAAGCATTCTCACAAAACATCTCAATATATAATCTATTCGTAATTGTATAAAATACCATTATAAAGCCCAAATCCGCTAAGAACCGGTCTGAACTGGGAGTACCAACTAAGAAAAAGGAGAGTGTTTTAGGAATTTTTATATTTTTTTTATTAAGTTTTAATAGAAAATGGGTTGGGCTTTATTATGTTAAGATCAAGTCATAGGTCTTTGTTTATAATTCTCAAAAAATAGGTCACAATAAAAGACTGTCTTCATCTAATACCGCCTCCAGGATCCAACAACCGAAGTATACCTACCAGAGTCCCCAATTGAGAAAGCCGAGAGAAACTTAATAGAACGTCGAACTGAACATATGATCGGTTGTTGAAGACGGGTAACTAATGTTTACCCTTTGCACCTATCATCAAAATCATTTTCTCTTCGATCTCACCAAAATCCCCCATTACCTACTGACTTTAAACTGAGTGGTTCTTCTTTGTTATGTTTTAGCTTTTCCCTTTCTTCCGATTTTGCAAAGCCCGTTTATTACAATCACAAAAGATGTTAAAGCTGTTCATGACGTTAACAAGGGAAAGCTTATACTTTTGGGTTGTAATAAATGAGCTTTGCCAAACCGGATACAAGGGAATATTAAACTTGATACTACAGATTATAACACTTTATTGACGGTCAAAGATCTATCGTAGATGATGCCGTTATATAATTCACAATTTTCTGAGATGAAAATAAGGGCATATGGCATATATTCGAATGTCGTCACTTATTCTCTTTTGATTGTGTAATTTTGATATACAAACAATGAAATTTAGTGGGGTATAAAATTCGACAGGATCCATTGTTATTTCGTTGTCCTGATCTGTAAGTTGTGTTATTTTTATTTTTTTGGTCTCAACCATAAACTAACTCTCTACGTGAAATAACAGCATATTTGTTTGATTTTGGCATTTTGCTAATGTAATTTTATTTTAATTAATGCTAATTTGAATATAATTTTGATTTGTAATAAAAGCGTGTATCCAGAGCTAGAGGAGGAATCAATGACCGGCTTCACTGGTTGCCGGTTTCTATCCATCAAAAGCTAGCGAATGTAAAAGGTTATGCCTATTGGAGCTGAAACAAAAGATCCTCATGATGCTTGTGATATATATATATATATATATATATATATATATATATATATATATATATGCAGTTTATGTTTAAAAATTCAAATTAAATGTCAATTTATTTCAGATTAGGCTTATTAGGCGTTTCTGTTATAGTAATTGACACTAAGAAGTAAAAATATATCCCTGTGTTATTCTAAAACATTGCAACATTGGTCCCTACTTAGAGACATTAGCCATTTTCCATGCCACAGGAAACCAATGATGCAGTTCTCCCTTAGTTATAACTCTATACGATCTTGTTCTATAACTCCATGTAAATGCTTGTGAGTTTGTGGTATTTAGTTCTTGCTGTGAAGTTCAAGATTTGAGTTAATGAGTTACTAATTTTGGAGGAAATTGCATAAAGATTAGTCAAGATTTGTGAAGCATGTAGTGCTTAATGGTATCTCTGGTGGAATATTCTTCTACATTAAGATATTACGAGATATCCACCGGGTTCTTTATTTTCCACGCCCTAAAGGGCATACCACTTTATAAATAAAGCCATTGGGTAACCAAACCCATTACAACCCAACTAATAACCCAAATATACCTAAACTACCCTCCCACCCTTCTATCCATATACAAAAGCTGAAAACCCAAAATCCATTACCCTATTAACCCTCCTCTCTCCTCCATTCTCTCTCTCTCTCCCGGAGCATTAGCTAAACCGCCGCCCCCACACCAGCATCACCATGGCCACCTTCATCACCTTCATCACCATCCCTTCTCTCTCTTTGCCGGCGAACCACCACCCACCTCCACCTTCACCATGAGAACACTCACAGCAACCCCAACCCCCCCTCCATCTTCATCACCGAACCACCCCCACCCCCACCCCCACCCCCACCTCCGGCGAACCAGTACCATCCAACCCCACCCCACCTAGCAACTCATCTCCATCACCTTCCCACCTTCTAACTACCATCACCACCGAAGTCCCCCAGCAACCTTCCATCCCTAGACCTTCAGCAGAACGCTGACCACCGGAACCACCCCACCTTCGTCTCCCGTCACAGAAACAACACCACCACCACCGAACTGGACCACACATCAACGGGCTTCCCTCTTCTTCGTCAGATCTGACGCCACCACGAGTCAGAACCGCCACTACGAGTCAGATCTGTCGTGTATTGGAGTCGCAAATAGATACACCATTGCTGCTGCTGCCATCGAGATCCACCAGTCATCAACAACTCCTCTTCCCAGCAAGCCAGATCCCCTTCGCCGCCCTTATCAGTCCTGATGCCCGGCCCTTCGCCGCCCTTATTACTCCAGATGCGCCGCCCCTTCGCCGACCTCATCACAGAAGAAGCTCCGCTCTTGCCGCCGTGGTTTCCTGGTGTTACTGCAAATGAAGTTTGGTTTTTATTTTCTTGTTGCGAGACATGGGTCCAGGCGAGATCTGCACCACCAAACCCCACCCCGTTCTTCCCACCCTGACACTGAGACCCACCCCGTCGCTTGAAGACCCACCCTTCACCGCCGGTCCAAATGGGTCCAGCCCAATAAGGGTTACAATTACTGATGGGCACAGCCCAGCGTATAGATTTGCTGTGATGGGGCCAGCCCAAATTGTAATTTTTGTTGTATTTTTATTTTGTTTGGGTTATACTGCTTATGGGGCCAGCCCAATATCCCAATATTTTTTATTTTTTGGCTTTTCTGTGTAATGGGGCCAGCCCAATATCATGTTATAAATCATATATCTTTTTATGCATTTGGTCCATGTTAATTGTTGGTTCATGGGTCTAGCCCTATTACGTGCTTAATGTTACTTAACAAAACAAATGACTTCATATAAACACATAAAACATGGTTTCGTACCCATGGTGAACAAATGTGTGAAGAAAAGGTCCGTGGGTACATCCCATATTAAACAAGAATAAAAACACAGGTTGAAAAATCGTTAAGGACATGGGTCTGTACCACCGAGGAAGAACGGTTCAATAAGGGTAAAAAGGTCAAAAAAGCCAGCTAGAAAGTTAGAAATGGGATTTATTAGAACAAAAAACTAGTTTGGACTTTGTTTATAAAGTTTGCCAAACTTGTGGTGTTAAAAGTATTTTCCTCATATCCACCACTCTTCATTGCCTCAAGACTTGGACAACTTGATACGATCTTTATCAGATACTCAACATTCTTTCGTGTAAAATTTTCTGAGCATTCGAGAAAGTAATTGTATTAGCTGAATTAATACTCAAGTTAATGTTTCCTAGTAATGTAATTCTTTTTGGTTAAGTTCAAACTTTGACTGCTGAATGTTGTGAAACCATGAATTTTTTTCCTGACTATCTTGTTTGGGATTTTAAAATCGGTGATTAGCTTAAAAAAATGAAATAAAGGAAAGCTGATACAATATAAATTCTTTCATGTAAAAGCAATTTATTTCCACCAATTTATTTTGGTGGTAACTATCCCACCAAGCAATTCTCAAATGTAGTTCAATAAGATTAGTCCTTTCTTTGTTCCAAAGGTAAGATTAGTCCAACCAAACAGCATAAATTGAAAAGTAGTCTGGTGGGCAAACTTTTTTTCTTTTTTCTTTTTTTTTCTTGTCGAAATGTAATTAGGTGGGATTTGTCCCACCAAACAACATAAATCAAAACTAGTTTGGTGAAA
This sequence comes from Nemophila menziesii, assembly GCA_029959085.1. Classification (NCBI taxonomy): domain Eukaryota; kingdom Viridiplantae; phylum Streptophyta; class Magnoliopsida; order Boraginales; family Hydrophyllaceae; genus Nemophila; species Nemophila menziesii. The sequence continues at coordinate 22,083,830 of JARWIR010000021.1, forward strand.
TTTGTTTATCAAACATAAATCAATGTAATTTGATGGGGTTTTTCACCAAATAGCAATATAAAATTTTGGTGGGAATTTTGTGTGGTGTGAAAAATTTACTGGGAAAAAAATGACAGGAATTTTTTGACGGTAAAAGAAAATGACCGGAAATTTTTTCGCGTGAAAAGTTTTGGCTGAAAAAGTTGACTAGGAAATTTGTGGCGGGAAAATATGGTCACAAACATTTTGGTTGAAAAATTCAATACCAACGTCTTTGAGTGTACTGAAGTTGCTTATTTTTTCTTTCTTCTCTTTTGCGTTCAACACCAAAGTCTTTTGATTATCTTTCTTCTCTTTTACATTTAATGGGGGTACTCTTTTGATCATCTTTCTTCTCTTTCGTTTGACGGGGTAGACTTTTGATCATCTATATTTTCCTTTGTTTTTTAACTTGATCCATGAATCAACAAATTTTGCATAAATTTTTCCATATTCTTGTCAAAATCCTTGAAGGCTTCATTCACACCAACTACCTCAACTACCTTGTCCTTGTCTGATTTACTTCGCGCTCTAAGAATGTCCAAACTAACATTCCTTTTTCTCATACGCTTCCACATCCATACCTCTAATCATCTCCATAGCAATTGTAAATCGCTCCACATATGTAGCTCTAGCTACATCCCGCATTTTGTCTTTTAATGCAAAGGAGTCGTGTTTTTTTTTAAAGTTTTGATGGAGATGTCTAACACAATGCTTGTGTTCAGTATTGGACAACACTTCTTCAATAGCTATACCTAAACCCTGTGTAAATAACAAAGTTACATTGATATAGATTTCGTTAAATATTCTAAAATAATAAATAAGTAAAAAAAATATACCTTTTGCTTGTTAGTTATAAAAAACCACATTTCAGGTTCATTAATATCAAGATCTTCAACTAATAGACTTACAAACCATCTCCAAGTCTCCAAGTTGTTAGTTTCAACCAAACTATAACAAATTGGATAAATGCAATGTTAGCATCCATCCCAACTGTCGTCAAGATCACACCAGTATGAGGTCTTTTCAGATGACAACCGTCCAACCTACCACCTTTCGACAACCATGTTTAAACCCCCTGTTTAGAGGTTCTAAACAACAATAAAACCTCAAAAACCTGTGTTCCCCTATAACTTCATCTTCCTTAGTTTGTAAAAACACAGTTGAACCCGGGTTAATCCTTAATAGCTCAGCACAATACTTGTTAAGCAGGCTATATAGATCTAATAAATGCAATTCTTCTAATGACCTGCCCTTCTTAATGGTCTTGTAAACTTGCCTCCTACTTATGCTTGCATGAAGATCATGCAAGACTTGTTCTTGTAAATCAATCGCTTTAATTCTGGATTTCATCTTAAACTAATGAGCATATCTCTTGGATATAACGTTGAATTCACATGCCTAGTGGTGGTGGAGAAGGTCCCGGTTCGCAGCGAACGACTCGAAAGGCTTCGATGCGAAGATCTAGCGAACGACATCAGATCTGGACGACTTCGACGACTTCATGTGCAGCAGGGCTCCGGCGCGAAGATGATGATGTTGGAGATGAAAGAGGCTGGTGGCGTCGGTGATGATGGTGGTGAAGATGGAAGGTGGAGGCGGAAATCTGGTCCACGACGACGGTTTTCTGGTGCAGTAAGGCGACAACTTTGCTGGGAACAGAGGGAATGTGAGATCTGTTGTGGGGCGGCGGTTTTCAGCTTGGTGGTGGTGGAGAAGGTGGGCCGGTGAGATATGGTGAAGAAGGAAGGGGAAGAGGGAGGAGAAAGGGAGGCTCCCAGTGCACGACGTTTTTCTGGTGAGAGGTGAGAGAGGGGTGGGTCGGTGGGAAGAAGGCGGCCATGGTGGAGAGGTATGGGTTGGTGGGAAAAAGACTATAGAGAAAGAAAGGACATGTGAGAGAGAGGTGAGTTGGTAGGATATGAATTTGAATGGTCGTATTGGACTTTTGTTTTGCTTTTTATCTCTTTTAGTGTGTCAACTATGAGAAAGGGGATATTTTGAGTTTTTGGCTCTTTTTTAGTTAGGTTTTATTGATAAGAAAAGAAAAAAAGAGCTAGGTTTTAATAGAAAATAGAAGGTGGGCTTTATTTTATTAAGATTCATAACTCATGGGTTTTTGTTTATAGTTCGCCTAAACTAGGTTACGATAAAAGACGGTCTTCATCTAATACTACCGCCTCCAGGATCCAACAACCAAAGTACACCTCCCAGAGTCCCCACTTGAGAAAGCCGAGAAAACTTAATAGAACGTCGATTCAACATATGATCGGTTGTTGAAGACGGGTCCTGAACTAATGTTTACCCTTTTCCTCTATCATCAAAATCTTTTTCTCTTCGATCTCACCAAAAACCCCATTTCCTTCTGACTTTAAACTGAGTGGTTCTTCTTATGTTTAAGCTCTTCTCTTTCTTCCGATTTTGCAAAGGCCATTTATCACAATCTCAAAAGATGTTAAGCTGTTCATGACGTTAACAAGGGAAAACTTTGTGTTCATGATAAGATACTTTTGGGTTGTGATAAATGAGCTTTGCCAAACCGGATACAAGGGAATATCAAACTTGATGCTACAGATTATAAAACTTTATTGACGGTCAAAGATCTATCGTAGATGATGCTGTTTTATAATTCACAATTTTCTGAGATGAAAGATAAGGGCAATACTCAAATGTCGTCACTTATTCTTCCTTGATCCATTGATTTTGTAATTTTGATCGATGTGGAGAGGCCAAGATGTTATCGACCGAGATGTTGCATTTTAGTTTGTATATGGTATACAAACAATGAAATCTAGTGGGAGTATAATAAAATCGACAGGATCCATTGCTGTTTCGTAGTCCACCGATCGGTAAGTTCTTTAATTTTTATTTTTTTGGGAAAATTGTTGAATTAGTGTTAAAAATTCAATTTGGAAGGAATCAGTGTCTTGGTCTCGTTTAGCTCTTGGCCTCAACCATAAACTAACTATCTAATTAAAATAACAGCATATTTGTTTGATTTTGGCATTTTGCTAATGTAATTTTATTTTAATTAATGCTAATTTGAATATAATTTTGATTTGTAATAAAAGCGTGTAATCAATGTCCGGCTTCACTGGTTGCCAGTTTCTATCCATCAAAACCTAGAGAATGTCATGAATCAGAAAAAGGTTATGCCTATTGGAGCTGAAACCAAAGGTCCTCACGATGTTTAACTAGTGATATTATTTTTAATTGCACTTTTGGTGCCCTGGGTATATTAGTTACTTTCTGAACACATGCATATATTTGCATAATACAGGGACCACTGATGCAATTAACACTTAAGGAATATATATATATACATATATATGCAGTTTATGTTTAAAAATTCAAATTAAATGTCAATTTCAGATTAGGCTTATTAGGCGTTTCTGTTATTGATTCTACCAAACTTTCCCCTTTTGTAACGGTATAGCTCTGGGATAGTAATTAAGTTCCTAATTGACACTAAGAAACATTGCAACATTGGTCCATGCTTAGAGACATTAGCTATTTTCCATGCCACAGGAAACCAATGATGCAGTTCTCCCTTAGTTATAAGTTATAACTCTATACGATCTTGTTCTATAACTCCATGTAAATGCTTGTGAGTTTGTGGTATTTAATTCTTGCTGTGAAGTTCAGTTACATAGTTTATGTATATAATCTCAAGATTTGAGTTAAAGAGTTACTAATTTTGGAGGAAATTGCATAAAGATTAGTCAAGATTTGTGAAGCATGTAGTGCTTAATGGTATCTCTGGTGGAATATTCTTCTACATTAAGATATTACGAGATATCCACCACTCTTGATTGCCTCAAACTTGGACAACTTGATACGATCTTTATCAGATACTCAACATTCTTTATGTAAAATTTTCTGAGCATTCGAGAAAGTAATTGTATTAGCTGAATTAATACTCAATTTAATGTTTCCTAGTAATGCAATTCTTTTTGGTTTAAGTTCAAATTTTGACTGCTGAATGTTGTGAAACCATGAATTTTTTTTTTCTAAGTATCTTGTTTGGGATTTTGAAATCGGTGATTAGCTTAAAAAAATGAAAATAAAGGAAAGCTGATACAATATAAATTTTCATGTAAAAGCGATTTATTTCCACCAATTTATTTTGGTGGTAACTATCCCATCAAGCAACACTATAAATTCTAAATGTAGTTCAATAACCTTAATCTTTTCTTTGTTCCAAAGGTAAGATTAGTCCAACCAAACAGCATTAATTTTTTTTTTTCATGAAAAAAGATTACAACCTACATAACGCTAACCTATCAAGCCAAACAGAAAAATCTAAGATAGATATAGATTGACATTTTGTGATATCTATACTACTCCTCGCAAGCTTAGCAGCTTTATCAGCCAACCGATTAAAATCTCTCCTGATATGTACAATATTCCATGATGGAAATCTCTTCAGCCAGTTAAGTTCTTCACTAACAATTGGTCTGATCCTCCAATTGTAAACACCTACATTAAAAATACCTTGAACCATCTCAAGGTTATCAGAGTAGAAAGAACTACTCCGGTAATTGAGATCTGCAGCAGACCTCATGGCCTGAAGGACGGCCCACGCTTCTTCCTCGGTAATAGAGTTGACTCTGTCCCTTTTAACAATTTTATGTTTAATGATTCCTTCCTTATTAAGACCAATCGAGGCTATACCAGAAGGTTCTCAGCTATTTACGAACGAGGTATCATTCATCCAGATATAGTCTGCGTCATCGCTAACTAATGTATTAGACTTATCATCATTTTGTTTGTGTTGTGCCTGCTCATGTTCCCCTGCCTTCCCACTTTTATTACCAAATAGATGTTTCAAGAGAAATTTGGTGTTACCGTTGATTTCATATATATTCCAAGGTTTCTTATCAAAAAAGCCATTCATTCTAGCCTTCCAAATATTTCAAATCGTAATAAGAACGGTTGCCGTAACCAGTTTCTTGTCTTATCTATTCTTTGCATAATTTCCAATAACATTTTTAATCCAATCGCTGGTAGATCCCTTGAATGATTCCTCGATTTTACACTGAAGCTGAGAATTAGCCCAAACACCCATGCTGAACGGACATTTAATAAACATATGTGTGATCGATTCTTCCTCATTTTCGCACCATTCACACACATCACTATCACTACATTTCCTTTTTTCCAAATTACTTTTAGTAGGAATTGCGTTGTTATGAAGCTTCGAAATAAAATTCCTAATCTTTAGTGGGACATTTGAATTCGAAATTATATTCCACATTTCATTATCATTATTCTCTCCATTAGTTGATGAATCTCCTTCTTTATCCATTTTTTTTGTACCAATCTATGATATCCAGAGTTAGTCGAGTATTCTCCATCTTTCGAATCCGGCCAAATAACTTTATCTTCTTTTTCTAGTTGAAGTATCGGGATTTTCCAAATATCCGATATGTCCCTTGAGGTACAGAATTCCTTTAAAACATCAAAATTCCAATTTGTTAAATTATTATTAAAACATTCAGCTAGCTTATTGATCGAGCATTCCTTCGGCTTTTCTAATTTATATCCTCTTGCAATCCAAGAATCATTCCAAACATTAATTGTAAGTCCATTACCTACTTGCCAAAAGCATTCGTCCTTGATAAAAGAAAGGCCTTTATAAATACTTGCCCAACTCCACGATCTTTTATTTTTTAATTTAGCATTCCACATGTCGTAGTTTGGGAAATAAATTCTTTTTAGCACTTTTGCAACTAAAGAATCTGGGTTATGTAAAATTCTCCATGCTTGTTTCCCAAGAAGAGCGATATTCATTTTACGGAAATCACAGAAACCAATGCCCCCCCCATTTTCTGGGCTTTTGCAAGGATTTTCCATTTTACCCAATGAATCCTCTTTTTATCTCCCAAATTCCACCAGAATTTAGCCACAATGGAGCTAAATTTTTTACACAAAGTAATAGGAAATTCAAAAATGGACATGGCGTAATTTGGGATTGACTGTAACACAGCTTTAATCAGTACCTCTTTCCCTCAATCTGATAAGTAGTTTGGTGCGCAAATTTTTTTCTTTTTTCTTGTCGAAATGTAATTAGGTGGGATTTGTCCCACCAAGCAACATAAATCAAAACTAGTTTGGTGGAATTCGTTTATCAATACAACATAAATCAATGTAATTTGGTGGGTTTTTTTCACCAAATAGCAATATAAAGTTTTGGTGGGAGTTTTGTTTGGTGTGAAAAATTTACTGGGAAAAAATGACCGGAATTTTTTGACAGAAAAAAAATTAGCGGAAATTTTTTCGTGTGAAAAGTTTTGGCTGAAAAAGTTGACTAGGAAATTTCTGGCGGGAAAATATGATCACAAACATTTTGGTGGAAAATTCAATACCAAAGTCTTGAGTGTCCTGAAGTTGCTTATTTTTTTCTTTAGTCTTTTTTGCGTTCAACACCAAAGTCTTTTGATCATCTTTCTTCTCTTTTACATTTAATTGGGGTACTCTTTCGATCATCTTTCTTCTCTTTCGTTTGATGAGGTAGACTTCTGATCATATATCTTTTCCTTTGCTTTTGAACTTGATCCATGAATCAACAAATTTTGCATAAATTTTGCCATATTCTTGTCAAAATCCTTGAAGGCTTCATTCACACCAACTACCTCAACTACATTGTCTTTGTCGGATTTACTTCCCTCTCTAAGAATGTCCAAACTAACATTCCTTTTCCCCTTGTATGAGAACGGATTTACTTCAATTTTCTTTGACCCAATTATGATTGTTCCCAAGGTAGTAAGTGGAGTAAGGACCCTAGTGTACACACCCATTCTAGTCGGTCTAAAAGGGGGCCTCTTATAAATATCGTACATAAAATGTTTTTTAGTATGTTTTAAAAATTAAGTTACTAAACTTATACTTAGTTGTCCAAGCTTCTTAACACCAGTTGGACGAATCCGTCCTTCACATCAGGGGCACTAAATCTAGTAACTTCCACACATGGCCGTTTGTTTGGTGTAAACTACATTCAACAATAAGACTTTAAACTACTAACACTTTATATACTACAACCACATACATATATGAAGATACCCTACTTGTCATTGTTTGTTGAAGTTTCAACCCTTACTTGCTTCTATGTGAATCCATCAAACCAACTGGGTTAGTGGTGTTAGCTTGAGTCATTACTCCAACTATGTCATTAACACCAACTGTATCCTATTAAAATGTAAAATAAAACAAGTTTAGTATGTATAAACCTACATGTATTAAGTATTAAATTACCCTAGACGGTTGACCGTCGTCGCTAAACAATTTGGATACTCCATTTGAATTTTGTTGACCTTCATCACTTGTTTCAACATTAAATTTCTTTTCCTTTGGCTTGGTTGGTGTAGCAACCTTCTGAGATCTGGATTTAGGTCTCCTACCTGTTGGGCTTACGACTTGGGTAGTCACCACAATATTGCTATCTTTGACATCTTGGTGAACTTCACTCGCATCAACATCAACTTCTACCTTACTCTCACAACCCTTAAGTTGAAGTTCACTACTTAAAGCATCAACATTTACATCACTATTGACAACATTTATATTCACATCACTATTTGTAGCATTCACATTCACATTATTCTGAGATGAGTGTGGCTTGTTTCTTAGTCTAGTTGACCTTCTCTTGTCAACCTTAACGACACTACTGCTTTGGCTTTGAGAATCCACTGATGTCATGTTGAGTGTAGCTAGATTTTGTTCCTCCATACCGTTACCATCAACTGGATCATTAACAGAACTTTCAGCAACACTTTGTACTTGTCTTCTTCGTGAACAACTTCTTTTATTATGACCAACTTGCTTGCACAAACTACACTTACCCTTCATACCATTTATCCCAATCTTTTCAACCACCACTCTAACATCGTCTTTGACTATAGCTTTTCTTTTTGATTTCTTCATCCTCTCCTAGGCATCCTCACCATCTGCCCTATCTCTTTTCTTTTTAAGTCTACCACATAGTTTCATACCCTTTGGAGCAACCACTTTTGGCCCATCTGTCTGAGGCCATAAACCGGGTCCATTAATTGGTCCTATAAAAGGCTCATATGCTTTCTTAAATGTGGTTGTCTTAAAATATTGAGACGTGTAGGCCTCTGGATCAAGACTCACTAACAATAGTGCTAAAATGACGTAGGTACATGGTATGCCCAACGATTCTCACCCTCTACATGCACAAGTAAACATGGTCAAATCTACCGCAAACTGTGTCCCATTCAAACCCTTGAGCTGGAAACATCCACAATGTAAAGGTATCCACTTAGGGGACCACTTCTCTTTTTTTGGTTCATTATTTTTCAAATTTTTGCACATATATCCCCTTGCCATCTAGATATCCACCTACTTCTTTTTTCAAGTCTTTCGAGTAAATACAACCTAATATGCTCTAAACACACTAAAATAGTGGAATCCCTAGCATCCAATAATTGTTTATTCCACGACTCACACATATTATTCAACAACACATCACAATTTGTATTAGTTCTAAAGTGTGATCGACTCCAATACCTTGGGGGTTATTTTGCTAGCCACACATACGCTTCCACATCCATACCTCTAACCATATCCATAACAATTGTAAATCGCTCCACATATGTAGCTTTAGCTACCTCCCACATTTTGTCTTTTAATGCAAAGGACGTGTTTTTTTTTTAAAGTTTTGATAGAGATATCTAACACAATGCTTGTGTTCAATATTGGGCAACACTTCTTCAATAACTATACCTAAACCCTGTGTAAATAACAAAGTTACATCAATATAGATTTTGTTAAATATTCTAAAATAATAAATAAGTAAAAAAATATACCTTTTGCTTGTTAGTTATAAAACCCCACATTTTAGGTTCATTAATATCAAGATCTTCAACTAATATACTTACAAACCATCTCCAAGTCTCCAAGTCTCCAAGTTCTTAGTTTCAACCAAACTATAACAAATTGGATAAATTCAATTGTTAGCATCCATCCCAACCGTCGTCAAGATCACACCAGGATGAGGTCCTTTCAGATGACAACCATCCAACCCTACCACCTTTCTACAACCATATTTAAACCCCCTTTTCAGAGGTTCTAAACAACAATAAAACCTCAAAAACATGTGTTCCCCTATAACTTCATCTTCCTCAGTTTGTAAAAACACAGTTGAACCCGGGTTAGTCCTTAATAGCTCAGCACAATACTTGTTAAGCATGCTATATAGATATAATAAATGCAATTCTTCTAATGACTTTCCCTTCTTGATGGTCCTGTAAACTTGCCTCCTACTTATGCTTACATGAAGATCATGCAAGACTTGTTCTTGTAAATCAATCGCTTTAATTATGGATTTCATCTTCAACTGATGAGCATATATCTTGGATAGAACATTGAATTCACATGCCTATTGTTTAGTGCAAAACCATATGTATTTATTTGGTTTAGAGTCTGGATTTGAAAACTCCCATCTGCACATACAGTGGCATATATAAACCATTCACAATTCTTTTCTCTACACTTCGCTCTAACTCTACCAGGTACATTACAGGGGTTGGACCCTAATGGGATAAGGCATGGGCCCAAAGGGGTCTGTACCCACGTCGGTAAAAAAAATTACAACACCAGATTTGAACAGATCTGGTTTTGGTTCGAACATTTAACCACGACGTATTTAAAATAAAAATAAAAATTAGGTCACCAGATCTGAACAAATCTGATGGAGTATGGTGGTGCAGAAGTGCCACGTTATCTGATGCAGCGCCGGTGTTGGCGTGGGCATCAGTCTTCTGATGGCCACGGTGGACAAGGATAAGTGGCGGAGGGTTTCGTATGTAGAGGAGCGACGCTGTGTGAAGGAACTCTTGTCGTGGTGGTGGTGGAGAAGGTCCCGTTTCGCGGCAAACTACTCGAAGGACTTCGATGCGAAGATCCAGCGAACGACGTCAGATCTGGACTCCGGCGCAAAGATGATGGTGGAGATGAAAGAAGGTGGCGGCGTCGGTGATGATGGTTTTGAAGATGGAAGGTGGAGGCGGACATCTGGTCCACGACGACGGTTTTCTGGTGTAGTATGGCGACGACTTTGCTGGGAACGAAGGGAATGTGAGATCTGTTGTGGGGCGGCGGTTTTCAGCTTGGTGGTGGTGGAGAAGGTAGGTCGGTGAGATATGGTGAAAAGGGAAGGGGAAGAGGGAGGGGGAAAGGAGGCTCCCAGTGCACGACGTTTTTTTGGTGAGAGGTGAGAGAGGGGTGGGTCGGTGGGAAGAGGGCGACCATGGTGGAGATGTATGGGTCGGTAGGAAAAGACTATAAAGAGAGAAAGTGCAGGTAGAGAGAGGGGTGAGTCGGTGGGATATGAATATGAATGGTCTTATTGGATTTTTGTTTTGCTTTTTATCTCTTTTAGTATGCCAATTATGAGAAGGGATTTTTTGAGTGTTTTTGCTCTTTTTTTAGTTAGGTTTTATTGATAAAAAAAGAAAAAAAAGAGTTAGATTTTAATGGAAAATAAAAGGTGGGCTTTATAACACGCCTAAGATAGGTTAGGATAAAAGACGGTCTTCATCTAATACCGCCTCCAGGATCCAACAACCAAAGTACACCTCCCAGAGTCCCCACTCGAGAAAGCCGAGTGAAAATTAACAGAACGTCGATTCTAACATATGATCGGTTGTTGAAGACGGGTCTGAACTAATGTTTACCCTTTTCACCTATCATCAAAATCTTTTTCTCTTCGATCTCACCAAAACCCCCCCATTACCTTCAGACTTTAAACTGAGCGGCTCTTCTTTGTTATGTTTTAGCTCTTCTCTTTCCTCCGATTTTGCAAAGCCCATTTATTACAATCTCAAAAGATGTTAAGCTGTTCATGATTTTAACAAGGGAAAACTTTGTGTTTATGATAAGATACTTTTGGGTTGTAATAAATGAGCTTTGCCAAACTGGATACAAGGGAATATTAAACTTGATACTAAACTTGATACTACAGATTATAACACTTTATTGGCGGTCAAAGATCTATCGTAGATGATGCCGTTATATAATTCACAATTTGAAGGGTTGTTGGATTTATAAATAGAAAACAGAAATCAACCCAGAGAGTCAAACCACGACATGGCTGCAAGCTAAACAATGACCCAAATTGCCCCGACAAGTTACGGGTCATATTTTCTCATTTGCCTCGTACAATGTGAATTAAGACAATGTATTTGGTTTACATAAAATGCCACAGACAAAAATTAATCTTACAGTGAAGTAATAAACCTTAGAAATAGAATCTCATGTTACTGCAATATCACTTTTTTAGGGAGGAGATATAGGATTAAACAGTAACACTGGTAAAAATTATACAAAGAAGTTGCAAAATAAAGAAAAAGTCTAGGACTACCTTGATAGGTCTTTTTATCAGTTAATTAACAGAATGGTTGATTTGAAACCATTTTGATAGACTAATGGTTCAGTTGGAACCTTTATTAGTTAAATTGTCCAAACAGGAGTACTATGATAGTTTAATGGCCCCAGAAACAATTACCCCAGAAATAAAGAGTAGCGGAATGTTACAAAAAAGAGTAGAAATAACTGTCCATAGAGGGGATCAGATGAGGACACATAAAAATTCATAGTTAACCAACCCCTAAATGAGACGAATCTAGGATAATACGTTCTACTATCTTATTACAAGACACCTTCAAAACATTTCTTAGCAACTCAATCTCCAACTCTGTGAAAAAAATGTTACCAGTTTAGCCAAAACTGAATTTCTTGGTTCTTAATAGTTGGCAAACTACCCAATAGAGCTTCCAGTTTAATAGGTATCCTTTTCTTAGACTTTGGATCAAATAACTTAATTTCAACCTTCTTCACATACTTACTCCAGCATCTACAATAACCATAGCAAGGACTTCCTTCGTGACTTAGCTTCTCATATATGTGCTGTGAATGAAGTCAAACAATTATAGAAAACAATATTCATGAAACAATCAGTCATCAGATACTAAAATAAAGTGATTAAAAGAGATTGTTTCATAGAAGAGATAATGTGTGAGCATTATTAGTTGGCTAACCTTGATAAGTTCTGTTGTATAAAGAGAGTTTGTTAGGGTTTCAGTCACTTCCAATGAAAGAGCATTAGGGTGGCAGCACAACAGGAGGTTTTCAATAGCAGCTGGATAATTTTGTGAAATCCGACAAACTCGTAACTTTAAATGGTCGAGTTCAAATCCTTCAGTGGATGACAAGATTTGGCGATATGCATCTACATCTACTTCTGACTGGAAACAGTGATATAAACGTAAGGGAAATAAAGCAAGGAATTTTCGAATGATTTAATGGGATGATAAAACTTACCGGCCCAAAACTGAAGTTATCAAGCGTCACTAGTTTAAAGTGCTTAGATTTCAAAAGGAATGTCTTCAAATCTAGCAACCTGATCATGTCCAAGTTTAGAAATGTAAGGTTGCCATAAAAATTCAAAGTAGCTTCCCACTTTCCAAACATATTTGTTGAAGTAATCAAAGGAAGATAAGAATCATCTGACCAGAAAAAGTCAAATGATACCAAATTAGAAGCCTTAATTACAACATCGCTCAAATTACGACAATATATTAAACCAAATTTCTTCAAACATTCACTTGAAATCTGAACTTCTTCGATATCACAATGATCTAATGTAAAACTTTCTAGAAGCGGGAATTGAGTAGTAAAATCATGTAATTGCCATCCATGAGTTTCAATATTGGAGAAACTCAAATCCCTCAAATTTTTACAAGCACCCATTTCAATCCTAGGCGTAGTATTATTATTAAATTTATTCTCACTGTAACTAAATGATTGAAGGCTAAGAGCGTTGATATCAATGGCCGAAAGCTCACTACTAGGCGTCGCCAAATCAATGCACCTAAGCTTATCAAGTCCATACAACTGTAGTTTTTTCAATCCGTCAAAATTCTTCAGAGTGATTTTTTCAAGCAACGGACAACTAGATATGATATAACTTATTACATTCTCATCTCGGAAAATAACTTCAGAAAGATATAAGTCTTGCAAAGAACCGAACGCTATTTGATCCATGCACAATGGGGACTCAATACCACATCCATTTAACCTTACAATTTTGAGCAATTTACTTGTGGAGAAGAAATTTGGCGGTAAAATGAGAGAAACTTCCTCGTGTCTGTTGTCTCTGTGACAAGAAATATGTAGATCTTCAATCTGATTTTGCAATAGAAATTCAATCCACTTGTAAACCAAAGAAACCCCATGAGAATTGTTGTACGCAAGCCTGATTCGAAGACTAAACTTGCTTATTCTGAATCCGTTACTCTGATATCTTGATAAACACTTTTCTATATAGTTTAAGAAGTTGTTCTTTTCTGATGCCGAGACTAAGTGCCAAGGTTCCAAGAAATGTAATCTAGGGAATGATGCATAGCTATGATACCATCTCTTTGATAAGATACTGGTTTTAGTTACTTGACTTGGAGAATCCAGAAAAGAAAGTATATGATGAATTATGAAATCAGGCAACTCTGATATCCTATCAACCATATATGTACTGTCTTCTTCGTCTTCCTTTTCACCGAAACTCTCATATTCAGACTTGCACTTTTCAACGTTAATCCTCGGATTGTGTATGTCGTCCATTCCTGTATGTTTTGCAAATTGATAATGTTAATTTGGAGTGTATATTTTTTATACTATTGGAAATCTATCCCAAGGAGAGTGGCTGAAAGTAAACAAATTATTGGGGTAATATGGGGTATTAAACATGCTAATATTTAGAGAAAGGGCTAATATTTAGATAGGGAAGGAGGGAGGGTGTAATATGGGGTAAATTTTCAGTACACAAGGGGTTGAAGCCTCAAATCCTTCCCAAATAATAAGGTAAGTCTATTAGCCAGAATAAAAAATGGCAATTAGCCTAATTTATAAGGAGTAATTCAATAATTATAAAAAGGATTCTTAAGTAGTATTATATATAGTTAATTAGTTATTAAAACATATATATACATTATACTTTTTAAAATAAAAGTAACCATAATTTTATAAAACTCGAATTACAACCCCAAAATTATATTATTAGCTATTTCAAAATATAATATATATTCATCGAATGTAGCAACAAATAATGTTCCAAATACCCAACAAATTATTTACATAAACCTTAACTGTAAACCTTTAATCGACAATACTAGCGATCACACCAATAAATATACTTAATTAACGTTGATAAACCTTAACAGTAAACCTTCAATAATCGGCAATACTAGGGATTACAACAAATAAACATCCTTAGTTATCGTTGATTACAATCCCGCTAGGTACCAAAATATATAAAAAAACATCGAAATCCAATTAATCGTTAAATCCTACATCCAGAATGAGAAACAATAAAACTAACCTTAAATAACTTGAATACCAGATATTCTTTCAGTGCAAATCTTCTATTAATCCTTTTAGTTGAATTGAAATTGAAAATCAAGATTATGTAGTGTGTATGGGGTCAGAAAAACATATATAAAGAGAGAAAAGAGAAAAAAGAAAGAAGACAGAGAAACAAGTTAAAAAGATATTTCGATCATTTAATTTAAAGTTACAGAAAAAGACACATGAGTTTCCCATGGGACATATGGGTACCCCGACTATGAGAAAAGTAACGTAGTAAATGCTTTTATAGGTACCTTTCATCTAATATAGCGTTAAATGCCGTGTGGCATTAAATTAAAGGGAAAACACGTAATTAAAAGATATTTATGATTAAAACAAACTTTGAGTTTATAAAGCTAACCCTTACAAACTTAAAAATACTTCACACCCCCCTCCACTCCCCCAATTTTTAAGAAACTCAGAACTCCCCCTTCCTTTCCCTCCCACCTTCTTCTTCTTCTTCTTTTTCTTCTTCTTCTTCTTCTTCTTCTTCTTATTCTTATTCTTCTTCTTCTTCTTCTTCTTCTTCTTCTTCTTCTTCTTCTTCTCTCTCTCTCTCTCTCTCTCTCTCTCTCTCTCTCTCTCTCTCTCACACACACACACACACATACACATACACACACGCACACACCTACGCGCACGTGCACACACATATACACATATATATACACACACTCACTGATACACATATACATATAGGGCTAGTAGTTTAACCCTCCCCTGAACTATTTCTTAGTTGGTAAACCTCCCATGTAAAAAATAAGAGTCCCCCTTCCCCTTAGAGTAAGCTATCAATTACATAAACTTCCCCTATTTTTTAGCACCGAGTGGTATCCACGCGTCTTTATTTTGATGGGTGTAATAAGACCAAGAAAAAGTTATTATACTAGATCAAGTACAAGATGGGGGAAAGGCCCAATACTGAAGACAATGTCATGTGGACGAGGTTGAACTATATATGTTGAGGGTAGAGTGGTGTCCGCCGAGGTATTGTATAAAATCAACCACTCTGAGAATGAAGAATCACAAATGTATGAATTGTCACAAGTAATAAAAGTGAAAAAAGTTTGTTTCCACATTGAATAAATAGTTATAACGTTATAATAGCTAATTCTAGCTACTCGTTGAAATAAAAACTAAAACTGCAAGATATTTATTTGGTTTTCAGTTTATAGAACTACTAAAACTGAATTTAAGTTAATGATTAACTCAAGCAATCACACTAAAGAGTTGTAAATGATTGAGAGAAGGAGTAGCACGAGATACTTGTAATCCCCACTAACTATGGTTCGGATTTACTTACAATTTAAGGGGAAAATGGAAAATTATTACTAATCGGGACTTTAATTTCACCCGAACCTTTTCTGGGCAATTAGGGGTTGTTATTTATTACTAGAAACCTCTCCGGAGTGATCCTAAAAATTCTATCTACTGATTGAACTTTTTACCATCACCCGACTGTCCTACAAATACTGACCTACCGGTTCTAAATTTGTAGAATTTGTTATAACCTAGGATTTTTAGAGAACCCGGAGTTTTACTCAAAAATTTGGATATCATACAACTTCTTAGTATTCTCTTTACAGAGTTTTGCGTTTTTGTAAACTTATTGAGCTCATTCAACCATATCATTCTCTGCTCCCCTGATAGATTCAACTCTTTAATTACCCAATATGCACTGATCTATATATCCTGTGGGAGGTGATAAGATTTCCCATATTCCATACGATAAGGAAAAGCACCCATTGGTATCGTGAAAGTTGTTCAGTACGCGCATAGAGCGTCTTCAAGTTTTGTTTACTAACCCTTCCTCGTAAGTCCCATAGTAATCTTTATAATTGATTTGGTCTCTCGATTAGAGACATTGGCTTGTCCATTTTTATGTGGATCATATATGGTGGATGCTCGGCATTTCACCCCATACTTTTGGAGAACGATTGACTATAGCATATTAACAAAGTGAGTACCTGGTGTCGCCTAAGGTGTGATAAAATAATGAATAAATAAGTGAAAATAAACACCCTAGGCTGAGCACGGTTCTGCAAGTATTACAAGACGTATGCAAGTTTTAATGATAAATAAGATTTGTTCCTCAGAGACTACGAAAGTTAGAGAGAACTTATGCAATTTATCTAGTGCAGATATAAAGGCTAGAACAGATAATATGCAAATAAAGAAAAGGAAAATAGGTTTTAATATGGTTTTTAAATAAGAAAATTAAACTAATAAATTAAAAGATAGAATATTAAATAAGCAAAGAATTAGCTGTACCCTAGGGTTTGTAACCAAAAGGCTGGTCCCAATGGGATGGACCCAGGGGCCCGTTTTACGTGCAAATAAATGAACCTTTCACTCACAAGAAAAAAACACAGATGTGATACGGTAATAAAAACAAAAGAAACACTTCACATATAAACAGAGAAAATGAACGTTGAAAAACAATGAAACATTTTTTTACATGTAAAAATTACTGGACCCCAAAACGGGTTGGACCCTAATGGGCTAAGAGCTGGGCCCAAAGAGGTATGTACCCACATCAGTGAAAAAAAATTTACAACGCCAGATCTGAACAGATCTGGTTCTGGTTTGAACATTAAACCACGACGAATTTAAAAATAAAGTAGGTCACAAGATCTGAACAAGTCTGGTTCGATCAGATTTGATGGAGTATGGTGGTGGAGAAGGGGCCACGTAACCTGATGCAGCGGCGAGATTGGCATAGGCATCGGTCTTTTGGTGGCCACGGTGGACAAAGACAAGCGGCAGAGGATTTCATATGTAGAAGGAGTGGCGCTGTGTGAAGGAGCTCTGGTTCGTGGTGGTGGTGAGAAGGTCTTGGTTCGCGGTGAACGACTCGAAGGGCTTCGTCCCGAGGGAACGTCGTCAGATCTGGACGACTTCGACGGCTTCGTGTGCAGTAGGGCTCCGACGTGAAGATGATGATGGTGGAGATGAAAGAGGGTGGTGGCATCGGTGATGATGGTGGTGAAGATGGAAGGTGGAGGCGGAGATCTGGTCTACGACGAGAGTTTTTTGGTGCAGTAGAGCGACGACTTTGCTGGAAACGGAGGGAAGGTGAGATCTGTTGTGGGGCAGCGTTTTTCAGCTTGGTGGTGGTGGAGAAGGTGGGTCGGTGAGATATGGTGAAGAAGGAGAGAGAAGGGAGGCTCCCAGTGCACGGCGGTTTTCTAATGAGGGTGAGAAAGGGTGGTTCGATGGAAGAGGGGGGACATGGTGGAAGGGTGTGTGTCGGTGGGAAGAATATAGAGAGAGAGAGGGTAGAGAGAAGGATGGGTCGGTGGGATGTGAATTTGAATGATCCTATTGGACTTTTTTTTACTTTTTATTTTTTCACTGTACCAACTCAACCTGACTAACGGTCCTGGAGAACCGGTCCACCGGACTGGACCGAACCGAAGCTACAGTGCGAAGAGAACCGGACCGGACCGATGTTACAACTAACGGTTCGGTTCTTGATTAAAAAAAATATTGCCTAAGGACCGGACTGGACCGTTAAGCTGCAATATAATTTTCTTTTTATTTCATTTGCAAACTTAAGCAATGAATCGGCCTCTTCGCATCTGCACACCAAAATTTGAGAAACATTAATACATATAGTTTGAGTAATATAGAAACTAAATAAATGAAACTACATGCCTGCTCAACAAAATCAAAGGAGCAGCATCCAAAAAACTAATGTAAAAATCAAAGAGATTATTATCCAAAGGGTCTTGAACACACACCCTTAAGACCCAACAGCACCAGGTGAATTATTTCTTCTTACTAAAGGCCTCAAGCAAAAATTAACACTATAGGATAAAAATCCAATTACTTTCTTGTCCTCTTTTGTATTTTTTTCCCTTTATATACTAATTTATTCAGAACAAATATAAACACTAATAATTGATTTCTTTTTTTCTCTCTCCTCTCCACACTTTTTTATCTCTCACACAGAAACGTAAAACCCAAATAGCTCAAGCAAAAGCTTGAAGCCATCTCACCATTGCACCTCCGGCGAAACTCCAGCACCTGCGTTCGTGAAGATGAAGACCGGCGACGAAGCTCCGAGAAGTCTTCGTGTGAAGATCCGTTTGAAGTGCCATGGTCGAGGTTCGCGAAGCTCCGGTGAGGACTAGCTCGATCTCCGTCAAATGGTGACTGACGAACAGATCTGCGAAAAAGAATGTTGAAGAAGACCGCCATTCGCATATGGTGGTGGGCTGCCGGCCGACCTCTCGTCATTCTTGTTCTAAATAGCCATGGAGTACCGCCTAATTCGCAGATGGTGGTGGGATGCCGGAGCGTCGCCTGGTTCACAGCCATGGAATATTAATCAGCAGCTTGAATGTTATTTAATATGCAAGCAGCTCCTTTAAGGTTGCGAGAACAAATCTTACTTGGTAGCCTCTTCTAATTGGCGGAGAAAGGTAGAATAATAGCCTCTCTAAAAGGCGAAGAAAAGGTAAAAAAGTAGCACGCATGTTTGAACGTTTTACAAAGAAAGCAATCAAAGTTATAATGCTTACTCAAGAAGACTTGGTCATACTTTATTGGTACAGAACAGATCTTACTTGGTCATAGTTGCTAAAGTTTTTAAATCGATGGGATTAACTTGAATTTTTTTCTTGTAATTATTAAAATTATATTGTAATATTATTTAATTAACTATTGTAGTTTTATGTTCATTAAATTTTCTCTAAATGTACGGTAAATACCCAAAAACTTATTGAACTTTTTTGCATATTCAGTAAAATTACTGAGCAAACGAGAATGCTCAGTAAAGTTACTGAGCAAACGAGTATGCTCAGTAAAGCGACTCAACAAAAAAATTCGAATACTCAGCAAATTTTTCAGATACTCAGCACTTTTTCCGATACTCAGTAATTTTTTTCATGCACAATCCTGTATGCTCAGTACTTTTTCCATGCTCAGTACTTTATGCTCAGTACTTTTCCATACTCAGTACTTTATGCTCAGTACTTTTTCCATGCTCAGTACTTTATGCTCAGTACTTTTTCCATGCTCAGTACTTTATCCGGCGGTGGTCGGCGGTGGTCGGCGGTGGTCGGCGGTAGTCGGTGGCCGGAGGTCGGAGCTGGAAATTATTAATAGTTAATGAAAGAGGAGAGAGAGAAATTGATAAAGGAGGAGAGAGATTAATGGTAATGGAGGAGATAGAGTAATGTTAATGGAGGAGAGAGAAGAATCTATTTTTTTTGTCATATATACACTATAAGGGTAGTAAAGGTATTTGTCAATTTTGAGGCCTCTAAGTAGAACAGAGAATCCACTTGGTTCCTATATGGCTCTAAGATGGTTCACAAGACTTCTTGAGTAATTGACCCAAAATCAAAATTCTTCAGTTTCAAAAGCAAAATTCATGTGTTTGAAGAACTTACCAAAGACGGAGTTGATAGGGTTCATGGCGACTTGATTATTAGCAGCATCTCCGATGAGACGTTCGGTGTCTGTAAAACCGACATAAGTCGGCGTCGTTCTGTTTCCCTGATCATTAGCTATGATCTCAACACGGTCATGTTGCCAAATACCAACACAAGAGTATGTTGTACTGAGATCAATTCCGATTGCAGGACCTTCACCTTTTTTAACAGTCATTTTTGTAAAACTCTCACAAAAAAGACGATCAAACTGAAGAAGAAAATTGCTTAGAGAATTGTTTGCTTTCGCTGCAAGTAAGCAGTTGTGGTTATTGAATGGTTTGTTTAGTCTATTTGTGACTAAGCATTCTGACAAAACATCTCAATATATAATCTATTTGTAATTGTGTAAAATTCCATTATACAGTTGGGAACCGTTAGGAAACGGACCGGTCCCGGAACCAGACCAGTAGTGACGGTCCCTTAACAGTTCGGTTCTTTCCTTCAAGCCACCCAGAACCGATCCGAACCGGAACCGGTAAGCCCAACCAGACCGATAAAGCCCAGATCCGTTAAGAGGTTGAGTAACCACTAAGAATAAGCAGAGTGTTTTAGGGATTTTTGTATTTTTTTATTAGATTTTAATAGAAAATGGGTTGGGCTTTATTTTATTAAGATTAAGTCATGGGCCTTTGTTTATAATTCTCTAAAAATAGGTCATGATAAAAGAATGTCTTCATATAATACCGCCTCCAGGATCCAACAACCGAAGTATACCTACCAGAGTCCCCACTTGAAAAAGCCGAGAGAAACTTAATAGAACGTCGACTCAACATATGATCGCTTGTTGAAGACGGATCCTGAACTAATGTTTATCCTTCCCCCTATCATCAAAATCTTTTCCTCTTCGATCTCACCAAAAACCCCATTACCTTCTGAATTTAAACTGAGTGGTTCTTCTATGTTATGTTTAAGCTCTTCTCTTTCTTCCGATTTTGCAAAGGCCATTTATCACAATCTCAAAAGATGTTAAGCTGTTCATGACGTTAACAAGGGAAAATTTGTGTTCATGATAAGATACTTTTGGGTTGTGATAAATGAGCTTTGCCAAACCGGATACAAGGGAATATTAAACTTGATACTACAGATTATAACACTTTATTGACGGTCAAAGATCTATCGTAGATGATGCCGTTATATAATTCACAATTTTCTGAGATGAAAGATAAGGGCATATATCCGAATGTCGTTACTTATTCTCCTTGATTGTGTAATTTTGATACAAACAATGAAATTTAGTGGGGGTATAAAATTCGACAGGATCCATTGTTATTTCGCTGTCCACTGATTTGTAAGTTGTTTTATTTTTATTTTTTTGGGAGAATTGTTGAATTAGTGTTAGATATTTCAATTTGGTAGGAATTAATGATAAATTTATGACTGTGGTAAGGGGTTTCCAGCCAAAATTCGCTGGAGGGCCACTTAGTTTGAACATATTTTCAACAAGGAGCATGTGATGGCTTAGAGTTCCCTTTACTGGCTTCATCAGCCATTTGGATACTTTGGGTAAATTGGAACGAGTTGGGGCAAGGTGCTCCAGTTCCAACAGGCTATTGATTGTCCACGCGTGGGGTTAAACAACCACAAGACCGGGTGAAGCTTAATATTGATTAACTCAGGAACTAGGCTGGAATAGGAGGATTATTTAGAGACAACGAGCGACTTCTTGGCCTCAACCATATTTTGCTAATGTTTATTTTTATTCCTACTAATTTTGAATATAATTTTTTGATTTGTAATAAAAGCGTGTATCCAGAGCTAGAGGAGGAATCAATACCGGCTTCACTGGTTGCCGGTTTCTATCCATTAAAAGCTAGTGATGCATATATTTGCATTGTGAGTTTGTGGTATTTAATTTTTGTTGTGAAGCTCAATTACATAGCTTATGTATATAATCTCGAGATTTGAGTTAAAGAGTAACTAATTTTGAAATCTGGGTTTTTCAGTATCCAAGAAAGAGAAAGATTATTTCAAGTAGGCTGACTTTGACATATTTATTTGAGATGATGTAGGTGTTTGCTAGGATTGATGTTGTAGATGCTAACACAGTAAAACATGTTGCTAATAGATTTATATTCGATAAGGTGAGTGATAAAATAAGTCTTTTTTTTGTGTATTTTAAGGTAACATTTCAAGTTTTGATGTGTGTTTTGTGTTGTTATCTCAGGATGTAGTGGTATCTGCTGTGGGTTCCATTCAAAAACATGCCTGACTATATATGGTTTAGGCGTAGAACCTACTGGTTCAATTACAGACTTTTAATTTGGCGAGCTGTAAAGGAATGTTTTCTTGACAATTATGTAGTTTTTCTTTTCTATCTATTTTTTTCTCTCTTTTGCATGATTGGGGTGTTATCTTACATGAACGTGCAATGGTTTATATTCTTTTCTATATCTTGCCAAGACGTATGGGAAGGAGTTTCGATATCTTATGGGAAAGAAAGTTTCCTGCAGATCATGTTCATGGACGAGAAGCAACATATGAGTGGGTAGTCTATGCTTTGACTGAATCCCATTTGTAGAAACATTATATTATCTCCATTAGTTCGGACCAGTGTGGGATGCATTCTCATTCTCAAACTACTGATATGGATAAATTTAATTCAATTCATTTCTATGAGGAAGCGAACTTTAAATAGTCCATTCCTAAATTAATGTTTTAAAAAGTTTGCTTAGTAGTTTGATTTTCGATGTTTTTTCCATTATTGTTCGTTAGGTATTGAATTAGTTGTTTTTCTTTAATTCAGTTATTTGCTTATCGAACTTGTTTTTTCAATATATATGAATTCAAGTTGTTTTGAATATATGTTTTAGTTGTTTTTTATACTTTTTTGCTCTATTCATGTTAGAGTGAGTGGGTATTCTAGTGGATTTTTTTTCCGCAGTTAATGAAATTAAATGAATGGTTACTATGATATAGGTGATTCATAGAAAGAGAGAAATACTTAATTAGATATTGAATTAAATGACAACATGGTTGTCATAGAATTATCTCTTGAAGAGTAGTAGAATTGAATCGATTGAGAATTTGATGATCTTTCAAATGTGGATCTTCTTACTGGAAGAGAGACTTCTAATTTCCACAACCAAAGAGCCTTGTAATTTTTGATCAGTGTATATTTTTTGTGAATGGCAGAGAGAAGAAGAAAAGTAAAGAGAATCGTTAATATTGATATGAAAATCAGTTTCTCTTCTGTAAAACTTTATTTCTTTTATAATGGATAGTTAGGAAAAGTTATTAGATATACACGTATCTGATTCCGTATCTGATTCCGTAGTTATTAATATTAACATTTTTAACTAATAAACTTATATTTAGTAACTTATTTTTGAAAATAAATAATAAAATAATTATATATGAATTTATTCATTTATTTTTCTTACAGTAAATATGACATATTAAGACGCAAAGTAGTTATTATATAGAGATATAGAAAAAAGTTCATGGCTGCAAACTTCAACAATGATTCATTATCATCCGTGTTGCCCCCACCAAAATACAAATACGGGTCGAATTTCAATACTCCAATTTCATTTGCGCATACAAACATCATTTCATCAAAGTCTTTTTTTTATCTTATTTCACTGAAAAATTCATATAACTCAATTAAAGGACCATTGTAGTAAAAAGACCCATAAAAATTTGAAGGGTTGTTGGATTTATAAATAGAAAATAGAAATCAATCCAGAGAGTCAAACCACGACATGGCTGCAAGCTCAACAATGACCCAGATTGACCCGACGAGTTACGGGTCGTATTTTCTCATTTGCCTAGTAAAATGTGAATTAAGACAATGTATTTGGTTTACATAAAAAGCCACAGACAAAAATTAATCTTATAGTGAAGTAATAAACCTTAGAAATAGAATATCATGTTACTGCAATATCACTTTTTTGGGGAGGAGATATAGGATTAAACAGTAACATTGGTAAAAATAAAACAAAAAAGTTGCAAAACAAAGAAAAGGACTAGGACTACTTTGATCGGCCTTTTTATAGTTAATTAACCGAATGGTTGATTTGGAACCATTTTGATAGACTAATGGTTCAGTTGGAACCTTTACTAGTTAAATGTCCAAACAGGACTACTATGATAGTTTAATGGCCCCAGAAACATTTACCCAAAAATAAAGAGTAGCGGAATGTTACAAAAAAGAGTAGAAATATCTGTCCTTAAAGGGGATCAGATGAGGACACATAGAAATTCATAGTTAACCAACCCCTAAATGAGACGAATCTAGGATAATACGTTCTACTATCTTATTACAAGACACCTTCAAAACATTTCTTAGCAACTCAATCTCCAACTCTGTGAAAAAAAATGTTACCAGTTTAGCCAAAACTGAATTTCTTGGTTCTTAATAGTTGGCAAACTACCCAATAGAGCTGCCAGTTTAATAGGTATCTTTTTTGCAGACTTTGGATCAAATAACTTAATTTTAACCTTCTTCACATACTTATTCCAGCATCTACAATGTTAGATTATATATGGAATTATATATTAGATTTATTATTTACCTTAGTTAGAGATATTATTTACCATAGTTATTTTAGACTGCTTGTTCTCCAAGCTAGACTGCTTGCTCTCCAAGTTTAGTCCTAGTATAAATATTGCTATGTAGTTCACTTTAATATAATCAATTCATTCAATATAATACACAATTTCGTATTCTTTTCTCTAATTCTAACATGGTATCAGAGCCACTATTCTTGTGACTCGTTCCATTATCATCTTATCACCTCATCATCTCATTACCATCGAAATCCCAAAATACTTACCCATTTTTTTCTTCCCAAAAGTAGTCTCTTAATTCGTGTTTAACTTCTTCATTCGATCACCAAATATAGTCGAATAATATATCAAATCGAAGATCTTTTCGATACGGTTCTACCGGTATAAAAATCACCATCATCCGACGCTGCACGCGCCCCCACGCGCCGCCCATAGTCCCGAAGCTGCTGCAAATTTTTTGAAAAAAAAAAAAAAAAAAAAAAAAACTGAAAAAAAAAAAAAAAAAAAAAGAGAGAAAAAAACGCCACGTCATCACACCTTCTGCCAGCTACTGTATTGCCACGTCATCGTCATTCCAGGGTTGACTGCCACGTCATCATTGTTTGCCACCCGCTCGAGATTTTCAACCTTCACCCTTCTTGAGGTTTTTCGATCCACTGATTCCGTTTTCGCAGTCTGTTTTCTCAAATTCTTTTTCGGTAAGTCTGTTTTGCACAAATTCTTCTAGAAAAACAATGTCTTTTACTCCATCCCGCTCTTTTTTATATCAATATTGCAAGTATTGCCATAAAGATGGTCACGATCTCTTAAACTGTCCCATTCGTATTTGCAAATTTTGTCATATAACTTGTTCAGGTCATTATCTCAATGATTGCCCAAGTCGATCGTCCGTGCCAAATCATGTCAGTAATAGGAAAAATTCTAATATTACATCAAATATCTCGCCCAACTCAATTGCTGATATTTTAAGTATGTTCAAACAAGTCATGTCTCAGTCTTCTCACACTCCTTCGGTTGTAAATTCTGTAACATCTGGTAAGAATTCCTGGTTTTTCGATTCTGGTTGTTCAAATCATATGACATCAGATTCTGACTTGGTTACTGATGTAAACACTATACCACATGCTCCTCCCATTTATACTGCTGATGGTACACCTATGTCAATAAGTCATATTGGGTCAATTTCTAATTCTAGTGCTTCATTTTCTAATGTTTATCTCGTACCTAAACTTTCATTAAATCTTATTTCTGTGGGTCAACTATGTGACCTTGGTCTAACCGTCACTTTCTCTAGTTCTGGTTGTTGTGTGCAGGATCCTAAAACTGGACAGACTCTTGGGACAGGCCGTAAAGTAGGACGACTTTTTGAGCTTGTCAACCTCCATCTCCCATCTCATACAGCTTCTCCTGTTATTCCAACAATCCCATCATCAGTCTCATCACCTCTTCAACTTTGGCACTCTAGATTGGGGCACGCTTCATTAGGTAAACTTCAACCGTTAGTCTCAAAAGGGTCACTAGGTCAGGTGCCCATTGAAAAGATCGACTGTATATCGTGTCAACTCGGTAAACAACCAGCCTTATCCTTTAGTAAAAGTGAATCCACATCATCTGCATGCTTTGACTTAATCCACTCAGATATTTGGGGACCCTCTCCCACACCGACCATGGGGGGATCTCGCTACTTTGTTATATTTGTTGATGACTACTCAAGATTCACATGGATATACCTTATGAAAAACCGGTCAGATCTCTTTCAAATCTATTCAGAATTCACTGCCATGATTTACACTCAATTTTCACAACGTATCAAGATTCTCCGTACAGATAATGCCATGGAGTATAAGTCGTCTACCTTTACCTCTCTTCTTCGTCAACATGGCACTGTCTCACATCAATCTTGCCCATACACATCTCAACAGAATGGACGTGCTGAGCGTAAACACCGACACATCCTTGACATCACTCGCACATTTCTCATTTCCGCCTCATGCCCGGAACGTTTTTGGGGAGAAGCCGCCCTCACAGCTGTGTATGTAATAAATCGTTTACCCTCTCTCATTATTGATAATCTTACCCCATATGAACGTCTACATGGTAACCCACCCATATATGACCTCTTTCGCGTCTTTGGTTGTGCTTGTTTTGTCATGGTTCCTCCTCATGAACGTACTAAACTTGAACCTCGAGCTCGTCTATGTTGTTTTATAGGTTATGGGATTGAACATAAAGGTTATAGGTGTTGGGATCCACTCTCAAAACGTTTGCGTATATCACGTCATGTGATTTTCTGGGAAAATAAAATGTTTTCATCCCTATCACCGTTCTCTCTTCCTCATGCTCCATCTTTACGTTTATTCACAGACCCGACCGTGGATTTATTCCCTAGTGATGATAATGACACAAGTTCAAATTCAGATCCAAGATCTCCCACGTCTCCTGTACAAGTGCCCCCAAGGTCCTCCACTGATATGGTCCATCCCGAGTCATCTGCTCCAGTTGAAGATCCTGTACCAGATTCCGAGTCTCCAAATCACCTACCTCCTCGAGTAAGAAAACTTCCCACACATCTTCGTGATTATCATTGTTTTTCTACTATTTTATCTCTGCATGAGCCTCAAAGTTACCGTGAAGCTAGTTCTAACAATTTATGGCAGAAAGCTATGGCAGAAGAATTGTGTGCATTAGAAGACAAACATACATGGGATTTAGTTGATCTCCCTCCAGGAAAACATGCTATGGGATGCAAATGGGTTTACAAGATCAAAACACGGTCTGATGGTTCGATTGAGCGATATAAAGCTCGTCTTGTTGCAAAAGGGTTTACTCAAGAATATGGCATCGACTATGAAGAAACATTTGCACCGGTTGCTCGCCTCACATCTGTTCGTAGTCTTGTTGCTGTTGCCGCAGTCCGCAAATGGAAATTATTTCAAATGGATGTTAAGAATGCATTTCTTAACGGTGATCTTACAGAAGAAGTGTTTATGAAGCCTCCTCCAGGTTACCGTCATCCTCCTCATAAGGTGTGTAAACTTCGTCGTACTCTATATGGTCTTAAACAAGCTCCTCGTGCCTGGTTCTCTAAGTTTAGTTCTGTCATTGGTGATTTTGGATTTATCTCAAGCGAGCATGACTCTGCTCTTTTCATTCGTCACTCTTCCGATGGTATGATCTTGTTGTTATTGTATGTAGATGATATGGTTATCACAGGTGATGATTCAAAAGGTATTTCTGATCTCAAGAAATTTCTTGGTCAACACTTTGAGATGAAGGATCTTGGTATTCTCAATTATTTCCTTGGTATTGAGGTTTCTTCGAGTTCGGATGGTTATTATCTCTCTCAGGCTAAGTACTCATCAGATCTTATTGTTCGTGCTGGACTCACTGATAGTAAGACATCGTCTACTCCTCTTGATCCTACTTTACGTCTTACACCGATGGATGGTACTCCCCTTGAGGATCCATCTTTATATCGTCAATTGGTTGGTAGTCTTATATATCTCACAGTCACTCGGCCTGATCTTGCTTATGCTGTCCACTTGGTTAGCCAGTTTATGTCTGCTCCTCGCTCCACTCATTATGCAGCCGTTCTCCGTATTTTGCGCTATGTGAAGGGAACTTTATTTCACAGTTTGTTTTTCTCCGCGAGCGCCTCACTCGTTTTACATGGTTATTCAGATGCAGATTGGGCTGGCGATCCCACTGATCGTCGTTCAACAACTGGGTACTGCTTTCAGTTAGGCGATTCTCTCATCTCATGGCGAAGTAAAAAGCAAACAGTTGTTGCTCGTTCTAGTACCGAAGCTGAATATCGTGCACTTGCTGACGCTACTCAGGAGGTGATATGGCTTCGCTGGCTCCTTTCAGATATGGGTGCTCCTCAGGCTACTGGCACGATTCTTCACTGTGATAATCAAAGTGCTATCCAAATTGCACATAATGATGTTTTTCATGAGCGTACTCGTCATATAGAGTGTGATTGTCATTTCATTCGTCAACATGTTGCTCAGGGTACGACAAGACTCCAGTACACACCTTCTGTTGACCAGCTAGCTGATATCTTCACCAAAGCTCATCCTCCAGGTCGTCTCATGGATTTGATTGCCAAACTCAAGCTAGTGTCATTCTCACCACCTTGAGTTTGAGGGGGGGTGTTAGATTATATATGGAATTATATATTAGATTTATTATTTACCTTAGTTAGAGATATTATTTACCATAGTTATTTTAGACTGCTTGTTCTCCAAGCTAGACTGCTTGCTCTCCAAGTTTAGTCCTAGTATAAATATTGCTATGTAGTTCACTTTAATATAATCAATTCATTCAATATAATACACAATTTCGTATTCTTTTCTCTAATTCTAACATACAACAACCATAGCAAGTACTTCCTTCGTGACTTAGCTTCTCATATATGTTCTGTGAATGAGTCAAACAATCACATGAAAACAATTATAGAAAACAATATTCAGTATAGAAAGTGAGACAGTATTTCATGAAACAATCAGATACTAAAATAAAGTGATTAAAAGAAGATTGTTTCATAGAAGAGATAATGTGTGAGCATTGTTAGTTGGCTAACCTTGATAAGTTCTGTTGTATAAAGAGAGTTTGTTAGGGTTTCGGTAACTTCCAGTGAAAGCACATTAGGGTGGCAGCACAACAGGAGGTTTTCAAGAGCAGCTGGATAATTTTGTGAAATCCGACAAACTCGTAACTTTAAATGGTCGAGTTCAAATCCTTCTGTGGATGAAAAGATTTCGCGATATGCATCTACATCTACTTCTGACTGGAAACAGTGATATAAACGTAAGGGAAATAAAGCAAGGAATTTTCAAATGATTTAATGGGATGATAAAACTTACCGGCCCAAAACTGAAGTTATCAAGCGTCACAAGTTTAAAGTGCTTAGATTTCAATAGGAATGTCTTCAAATCTAGCAACCTGATCATGTCCAAGTTTAGAAATGTAAGGTTGCCATAAAAATTCAAAGTAGCTTCCCACTTTCCAAACATATTTGTTGAAGAAGTAATCAAAGGAAGATAAGAATCATCTGACCAGAAAAAGTCAAATGATACCAAATTAGAAGCCTTAATTACAACATCGCTCAAATTACGACAATATATTAAAACAAATTTCTTCAAACATTCACTTGAAATCTGAACTTCTTCGATATCACAATGATCTAATGTAAAACTTTCTAGAAGCGGGAATTGAGTAGTAAAACCTTGTAATTGCCAACCATGAGTTTCAATATTGGAGAAACTCAAATCCCTCAAATTTTTACAAGCACCCATTTCAATCCTAGGCGTAGTATTATTATTAAATTTATTCTCACTGTAACTAAATGATTGAAGGCTAAGAGCGTTGATATCAATGGCCGAAAGCTCACTACTAGGCGTCGCCAAATCAATGCACCTAAGCTTATCAAGTCCATACAACTGTAGTTTTTTCAATCCGTCAAAATTCTTCAGAGTGATTTTTTCAAGCAACGGACAACTAGATATGATATAACTTATTACATTCTCATCTCGGAAAATAACTTCAGAAAGATATAAGTCTTGCAAAGAACCGAACGCTATTTGATCCATGCACAATGGGGACTCAATACCACATCCATTTAACCTTACAATTTTGAGCAATTTACTTGTGGAGAAGAAATTTGGCGGTAAAATGAGAGAAACTTCCTCGTGTCTGTTGTCTCTGTGACAAGAAATATGTAGATCTTCAATCTGATTTTGCAATAGAAATTCAATCCACTTGTAAACCAAAGAAACCCCATGAGAATTGTTGTACGCAAGCCTGATTCGAAGACTAAACTTGCTTATTCTGAATCCGTTACTCTGATATCTTGATAAACACTTTTCTATATAGTTTAAGAAGTTGTTCTTTTCTGATGCCGAGACTAAGTGCCAAGGTTCCAAGAAATGTAATCTAGGGAATGATGCATAGCTATGATACCATCTCTTTGATAAGATACTGGTTTTAGTTACTTGACTTGGAGAATCCAGAAAAGAAAGTATATGATGAATTATGAAATCAGGCAACTCTGATATCCTATCAACCATATATGTACTGTCTTCTTCGTCTTCCTTTTCACCGAAACTCTCATATTCAGACTTGCACTTTTCAACGTTAATCCTCGGATTGTGTATGTCGTCCATTCCTGTATGTTTTGCAAATTGATAATGTTAATTTGGAGTGTATATTTTTTATACTATTGGAAATCTATCCCAAGGAGAGTGGCTGAAAGTAAACAAATTATTGGGGTAATATGGGGTATTAAACATGCTAATATTTAGAGAAAGGGCTAATATTTAGATAGGGAAGGAGGGAGGGTGTAATATGGGGTAAATTTTCAGTACACAAGGGGTTGAAGCCTCAAATCCTTCCCAAATAATAAGGTAAGTCTATTAGCCAGAATAAAAAATGGCAATTAGCCTAATTTATAAGGAGTAATTCAATAATTATAAAAAGGATTCTTAAGTAGTATTATATATAGTTAATTAGTTATTAAAACATATATATACATTATACTTTTTAAAATAAAAGTAACCATAATTTTATAAAACTCGAATTACAACCCCAAAATTATATTATTAGCTATTTCAAAATATAATATATATTCATCGAATGTAGCAACAAATAATGTTCCAAATACCCAACAAATTATTTACATAAACCTTAACTGTAAACCTTTAATCGACAATACTAGCGATCACACCAATAAATATACTTAATTAACGTTGATAAACCTTAACAGTAAACCTTCAATAATCGGCAATACTAGGGATTACAACAAATAAACATCCTTAGTTATCGTTGATTACAATCCCGCTAGGTACCAAAATATATAAAAAAACATCGAAATCCAATTAATCGTTAAATCCTACATCCAGAATGAGAAACAATAAAACTAACCTTAAATAACTTGAATACCAGATATTCTTTCAGTGCAAATCTTCTATTAATCCTTTTAGTTGAATTGAAATTGAAAATCAAGATTATGTAGTGTGTATGGGGTCAGAAAAACATATATAAAGAGAGAAAAGAGAAAAAAGAAAGAAGACAGAGAAACAAGTTAAAAAGATATTTCGATCATTTAATTTAAAGTTACAGAAAAAGACACATGAGTTTCCCATGGGACATATGGGTACCCCGACTATGAGAAAAGTAACGTAGTAAATGCTTTTATAGGTACCTTTCATCTAATATAGCGTTAAATGCCGTGTGGCATTAAATTAAAGGGAAAACACGTAATTAAAAGATATTTATGATTAAAACAAACTTTGAGTTTATAAAGCTAACCCTTACAAACTTAAAAATACTTCACACCCCCCTCCACTCCCCCAATTTTTAAGAAACTCAGAACTCCCCCTTCCTTTCCCTCCCACCTTCTTCTTCTTCTTCTTTTTCTTCTTCTTCTTCTTCTTCTTCTTCTTCTTATTCTTATTCTTCTTCTTCTTCTTCTTCTTCTTCTT
Source organism: Nemophila menziesii (assembly GCA_029959085.1). NCBI lineage: Eukaryota > Viridiplantae > Streptophyta > Magnoliopsida > Boraginales > Hydrophyllaceae > Nemophila > Nemophila menziesii. Next base: position 22,115,703 of record JARWIR010000021.1, read on the forward strand.
CTTCTTCTTCTTCTTCTTCTTCTTCTTCTTCTTCTCTCTCTCTCTCTCTCTCTCTCTCTCTCTCTCTCTCTCTCTCTCTCTCTCACACACACACACACACACATACACATACACACACGCACACACCTACGCGCACGTGCACACACATATACACATATATATACACACACTCACTGATACACATATACATATAGGGCTAGTAGTTTAACCCTCCCCTGAACTATTTCTTAGTTGGTAAACCTCCCATGTAAAAAATAAGAGTCCCCCTTCCCCTTAGAGTAAGCTATCAATTACATAAACTTCCCCTATTTTTTAGCACCGAGTGGTATCCACGCGTCTTTATTTTGATGGGTGTAATAAGACCAAGAAAAAGTTATTATACTAGATCAAGTACAAGATGGGGGAAAGGCCCAATACTGAAGACAATGTCATGTGGACGAGGTTGAACTATATATGTTGAGGGTAGAGTGGTGTCCGCCGAGGTATTGTATAAAATCAACCACTCTGAGAATGAAGAATCACAAATGTATGAATTGTCACAAGTAATAAAAGTGAAAAAAGTTTGTTTCCACATTGAATAAATAGTTATAACGTTATAATAGCTAATTCTAGCTACTCGTTGAAATAAAAACTAAAACTGCAAGATATTTATTTGGTTTTCAGTTTATAGAACTACTAAAACTGAATTTAAGTTAATGATTAACTCAAGCAATCACACTAAAGAGTTGTAAATGATTGAGAGAAGGAGTAGCACGAGATACTTGTAATCCCCACTAACTATGGTTCGGATTTACTTACAATTTAAGGGGAAAATGGAAAATTATTACTAATCGGGACTTTAATTTCACCCGAACCTTTTCTGGGCAATTAGGGGTTGTTATTTATTACTAGAAACCTCTCCGGAGTGATCCTAAAAATTCTATCTACTGATTGAACTTTTTACCATCACCCGACTGTCCTACAAATACTGACCTACCGGTTCTAAATTTGTAGAATTTGTTATAACCTAGGATTTTTAGAGAACCCGGAGTTTTACTCAAAAATTTGGATATCATACAACTTCTTAGTATTCTCTTTACAGAGTTTTGCGTTTTTGTAAACTTATTGAGCTCATTCAACCATATCATTCTCTGCTCCCCTGATAGATTCAACTCTTTAATTGCCCAATATGCACTGATCTATATATCCTGTGGGAGGTGATAAGATTTCCCATATTCCATACGATAAGGAAAAGCACCCATTGGTATCGTGAAAGTTGTTCAGTACGCGCATAGAGCGTCTTCAAGTTTTGTTTACTAACCCTTCCTCGTAAGTCCCATAGTAATCTTTATAATTGATTTGGTCTCTAGATTAGAGACATTGGCTTGTCCATTTTTATGTGGATCATATATGGTGGATGCTCGGCATTTCACCCCATACTTTTGGAGAACGATTGACTATAGCATATTAACAAAGTGAGTACCTGGTGTCGCCTAAGGTGTGATAAAATAGTGAATAAATAAGTGAAAATAAACACCCTAGGCTGAGCACGGTTCTGCAAGTATTACAAGACGTATGCAAGTTTTAATGATAAATAAGATTTGTTCCTCAGAGACTACGAAAGTTAGAGAGAACTTATGCAATTTATCTAGTGCAGATATAAAGGCTAGAACAGATAATATGCAAATAAAGAAAAGGAAAATAGGTTTTAATATGGTTTTTAAATAAGAAAATTAAACTAATAAATTAAAAGATAGAATATTAAATAAGCAAAGAATTAGCTGTTCCCTAGGGTTTGTAACCAAAAGGCTGGTCCCAATGGGATGGACCCAGGGGCCCGTTTTACGTGCAAATAAATGAACCTTTCACTCACAAGAAAAAAACACAGATGTGATACGGTAATAAAAACAAAAGAAACACTTCACATATAAACAGAGAAAATGAACGTTGAAAAACAATGAAACATTTTTTTACATGTAAAAATTACTGGACCCCAAAACGGGTTGGACCCTAATGGGCTAAGAGCTGGGCCCAAAGAGGTATGTACCCACATCAGTGAAAAAAAATTTACAACGCCAGATCTGAACAGATCTGGTTCTGGTTTGAACATTAAACCACGACGAATTTAAAAATAAAGTAGGTCACAAGATCTGAACAAGTCTGGTTCGATCAGATTTGATGGAGTATGGTGGTGGAGAAGGGGCCACGTAACCTGATGCAGCGGCGAGATTGGCATAGGCATCGGTCTTTTGGTGGCCACGGTGGACAAAGACAAGCGGCAGAGGATTTCATATGTAGAAGGAGTGGCGCTGTGTGAAGGAGCTCTGGTTCGTGGTGGTGGTGAGAAGGTCTTGGTTCGCGGTGAACGACTCGAAGGGCTTCGTCCCGAGGGAACGTCGTCAGATCTGGACGACTTCGACGGCTTCGTGTGCAGTAGGGCTCCGACGTGAAGATGATGATGGTGGAGATGAAAGAGGGTGGTGGCATCGGTGATGATGGTGGTGAAGATGGAAGGTGGAGGCGGAGATCTGGTCTACGACGAGAGTTTTTTGGTGCAGTAGAGCGACGACTTTGCTGGAAACGGAGGGAAGGTGAGATCTGTTGTGGGGCAGCGTTTTTCAGCTTGGTGGTGGTGGAGAAGGTGGGTCGGTGAGATATGGTGAAGAAGGAGAGAGAAGGGAGGCTCCCAGTGCACGGCGGTTTTCTAATGAGGGTGAGAAAGGGTGGTTCGATGGAAGAGGGGGGACATGGTGGAAGGGTGTGTGTCGGTGGGAAGAATATAGAGAGAGAGAGGGTAGAGAGAAGGATGGGTCGGTGGGATGTGAATTTGAATGATCCTATTGGACTTTTTTTTACTTTTTATTTTTTTCACTGTACCAACTCAACCTGACTAACGGTCCTGGAGAACCGGTCCACCGGACTGGACCGAACCGAAGCTACAGTGCGAAGAGAACCGGACCGGACCGATGTTACAACTAACGGTTCGGTTCTTGATTAAAAAAAATATTGCCTAAGGACCGGACTGGACCGTTAAGCTGCAATATAATTTTCTTTTTATTTCATTTGCAAACTTAAGCAATGAATCGGCCTCTTCGCATCTGCACACCAAAATTTGAGAAACATTAATACATATAGTTTGAGTAATATAGAAACTAAATAAATGAAACTACAGGCCTGCTCAACAAAATCAAAGGAGCAGCATCCAAAAAACTAATGTAAAAATCAAAGAGATTATTATCCAAAGGGTCTTGAACACACACCCTTAAGACCCAACAGCACCAGGTGAATTATTTCTTCTTACTAAAGGCCTCAAGCAAAAATTAACACTATAGGATAAAAATCCAATTACTTTCTTGTCCTCTTTTGTATTTTTTTCCCTTTATATACTAATTTATTCAGAAAAAATATAAACACTAATAATTGATTTCTTTTTTTCTCTCTCCTCTCCACACTTTTTTATCTCTCACACAGAAACGTAAAACCCAAATAGCTCAAGCAAAAGCTTGAAGCCATCTCACCATTGCACCTCCGGCGGAACTCCAGCACCTGCGTTCGTGAAGATGAAGACCGGCGACGAAGCTCCGAGAAGTCTTCGTGTGAAGATCCGTTTGAAGTGCCATGGTCGAGGTTCGCGAAGCTCCGGTGAGGACTAGCTCGATCTCCGTCAAATGGTGACTGACGAACAGATCTGCGAAAAAGAATGTTGAAGAAGACCGCCATTCGCATATGGTGGTGGGCTGCCGGCCGACCTCTCGTCATTCTTGTTCTAAATAGCCATGGAGTACCGCCTAATTCGCAGATGGTGGTGGGATGCCGGAGCGTCGCCTGGTTCACAGCCATGGAATATTAATCAGCAGCTTGAATGTTATTTAATATGCAAGCAGCTCCTTTAAGGTTGCGAGAACAAATCTTACTTGGTAGCCTCTTCTAATTGGCGGAGAAAGGTAGAATAATAGCCTCTCTAAAAGGCGAAGAAAAGGTAAAAAAGTAGCACGCATGTTTGAACGTTTTACAAAGAAAGCAATCAAAGTTATAATGCTTACTCAAGAAGACTTGGTCATACTTTATTGGTACAGAACAGATCTTACTTGGTCATAGTTGCTAAAGTTTTTAAATCGATGGGATTAACTTGAATTTTTTTCTTGTAATTATTAAAATTATATTGTAATATTATTTAATTAACTATTGTAGTTTTATGTTCATTAAGTTTTCTCTAAATGTACGGTAAATACCCAAAAACTTATTGAACTTTTTTGCATATTCAGTAAAATTACTGAGCAAACGAGAATGCTCAGTAAAGTTACTGAGCAAACGAGTATGCTCAGTAAAGCGACTCAACAAAAAAATTCGAATACTCAGCAAATTTTTCAGATACTCAGCACTTTTTCCGATACTCAGTAATTTTTTTCATGCACAATCCTGTATGCTCAGTACTTTTTCCATGCTCAGTACTTTATGCTCAGTACTTTTCCATACTCAGTACTTTATGCTCAATACTTTTTCCATGCTCAGTACTTTATGCTCAGTACTTTTTCCATGCTCAGTACTTTATCCGGCGGTGGTCGGCGGTGGTCGGCGGTGGTCGGCGGTGGTCGGCGGTGGTCGGCGGTAGTCGGTGGCCGGAGGTCGGAGCTGGAAATTATTAATAGTTAATGAAAGAGGAGAGAGAGAAATTGATAAAGGAGGAGAGAGATTAATGGTAATGGAGGAGATAGAGTAATGTTAATGGAGGAGAGAGAAGAATCTATTTTTTTTGTCATATATACACTATAAGGGTAGTAAAGGTATTTGTCAATTTTGAGGCCTCTAAGTAGAACAGAGAATCCACTTGGTTCCTATATGGCTCTAAGATGGTTCACAAGACTTCTTGAGTAATTGACCCAAAATCAAAATTCTTCAGTTTCAAAAGCAAAATTCATGTGTTTGAAGAACTTACCAAAGACGGAGTTGATAGGGTTCATGGCGACTTGATTATTAGCAGCATCTCCGATGAGACGTTCGGTGTCTGTAAAACCGACATAAGTCGGCGTCGTTCTGTTTCCCTGATCATTAGCTATGATCTCAACACGGTCATGTTGCCAAATACCAACACAAGAGTATGTTGTACTGAGATCAATTCCGATTGCAGGACCTTCACCTTTTTTAACAGTCATTTTTGTAAAACTCTCACAAAAAAGACGATCAAACTGAAGAAGAAAATTGCTTAGAGAATTGTTTGCTTTCGCTGCAAGTAAGCAGTTGTGGTTATTGAATGGTTTGTTTAGTCTATTTGTGACTAAGCATTCTGACAAAACATCTCAATATATAATCTATTTGTAATTGTGTAAAATTCCATTATACAGTTGGGAACCGTTAGGAAACGGACCGGTCCCGGAACCAGACCAGTAGTGACGGTCCCTTAACAGTTCGGTTCTTTCCTTCAAGCCACCCAGAACCGATCCGAACCGGAACCGGTAAGCCCAACCAGACCGATAAAGCCCAGATCCGTTAAGAGGTTGAGTAACCACTAAGAATAAGCAGAGTGTTTTAGGGATTTTTGTATTTTTTTATTAGATTTTAATAGAAAATGGGTTGGGCTTTATTTTATTAAGATTAAGTCATGGGCCTTTGTTTATAATTCTCTAAAAATAGGTCATGATAAAAGAATGTCTTCATATAATACCGCCTCCAGGATCCAACAACCGAAGTATACCTACCAGAGTCCCCACTTGAAAAAGCCGAGAGAAACTTAATAGAACGTCGACTCAACATATGATCGCTTGTTGAAGACGGGTCCTGAACTAATGTTTATCCTTCCCCCTATCATCAAAATCTTTTCCTCTTCGATCTCACCAAAAACCCCATTACCTTCTGAATTTAAACTGAGTGGTTCTTCTATGTTATGTTTAAGCTCTTCTCTTTCTTCCGATTTTGCAAAGGCCATTTATCACAATCTCAAAAGATGTTAAGCTGTTCATGACGTTAACAAGGGAAAATTTGTGTTCATGATAAGATACTTTTGGGTTGTGATAAATGAGCTTTGCCAAACCGGATACAAGGGAATATTAAACTTGATACTACAGATTATAACACTTTATTGACGGTCAAAGATCTATCGTAGATGATGCCGTTATATAATTCACACTTTTCTGAGATGAAAGATAAGGGCATATATCCAAATGTCGTTACTTATTCTCCTTGATTGTGTAATTTTGATACAAACAATGAAATTTAGTGGGGGTATAAAATTCGACAGGATCCATTGTTATTTCGCTGTCCACTGATTTGTAAGTTGTTTTATTTTTATTTTTTTGGGAGAATTGTTGAATTAGTGTTAGATATTTCAATTTGGTAGGAATTAATGATAAATTTATGACTGTGGTAAAGGGTTTCCAGCCAAAATTCGCTGGAGGGCCACTTAGTTTGAACATATTTTCAACAAGGAGCATGTGATGGCTTAGAGTTCCCTTTACTGGCTTCATCAGCCATTTGGATACTTTGGGTAAATTGGAACGAGTTGGGGCAAGGTGCTCCAGTTCCAACAGGCTATTGATTGTCCACGCGTGGGGTTAAACAACCACAAGACCGGGTGAAGCTTAATATTGATTAACTCAGGAACTAGGCTAGAATAGGAGGATTATTTAGAGACAACGAGCGACTTCTTGGCCTCAACCATATTTTGCTAATGTTTATTTTTATTCCTACTAATTTTGAATATAATTTTTTGATTTGTAATAAAAGCGTGTATCCAGAGCTAGAGGAGGAATCAATACCGGCTTCACTGGTTGCCGGTTTCTATCCATTAAAAGCTAGCGATGCATATATTTGCATTGTGAGTTTGTGGTATTTAATTTTTGTTGTGAAGCTCAATTACATAGCTTATGTATATAATCTCGAGATTTGAGTTAAAGAGTAACTAATTTTGAAATCTGGGTTTTTCAGTATCCAAGAAAGAGAAAGATTATTTCAAGTAGGCTTACTTTGACATATTTATTTGAGATGATGTAGGTGTTTGCTAGGATTGATGTTGTAGATGCTAACACAGTAAAACATGTTGCTAATAGATTTATATTCGATAAGGTGAGTGATAAAATAAGTCTTTTTTTTTGTGTATTTTAAGGTAACATTTCAAGTTTTGATGTGTGTTTTGTGTTGTTATCTCAGGATGTAGTGGTATCTGCTGTGGGTTCCATTCAAAAACATGCCTGACTATATATGGTTTAGGCGTAGAACCTACTGGTTCAATTACAGACTTTTAATTTGGCGAGCTGTAAAGGAATGTTTTCTTGACAATTATGTAGTTTTTCTTTTCTATCTATTTTTTTTCTCTCTTTTGCATGATTGGGGTGTTATCTTACATGAACGTGCAATGGTTTATATTCTTTTCTATATCTTGCCAAGACGTATGGGAAGGAGTTTCGATATCTTATGGGAAAGAAAGTTTCCTGCAGATCATGTTCATGGACGAGAAGCAACATATGAGTGGGTAGTCTATGCTTTGACTGAATCCCATTTGTAGAAACATTATATTATCTCCATTAGTTCGGACCAGTGTGGGATGCATTCTCATTCTCAAACTACTGATATGGATAAATTTAATTCAATTCATTTCTATGAGGAAGCGAACTTTAAATAGTCCATTCCTAAATTAATGTTTTAAAAAGTTTGCTTAGTAGTTTGATTTTCGATGTTTTTTCCATTATTGTTCGTTAGGTATTGAATTAGTTGTTTTTCTTTAATTCAGTTATTTGCTTATCGAACTTGTTTTTTCAATATATATGAATTCAAGTTGTTTTGAATATATGTTTTAGTTGTTTTTTATACTTTTTTGCTCTATTCATGTTAGAGTGAGTGGGTATTCTAGTGGATTTTTTTTCCGCAGTTAATGAAATTAAATGAATGGTTACTATGATATAGGTGATTCATAGAAAGAGAGAAATACTTAATTAGATATTGAATTAAATGACAACATGGTTGTCATAGAATTATCTCTTGAAGAGTAGTAGAATTGAATCGATTGAGAATTTGATGATCTTTCAAATGTGGATCTTCTTACTGGAAGAGAGACTTCTAATTTCCACAACCAAAGAGCCTTGTAATTTTTGATCAGTGTATATTTTTTGTGAATGGCAGAGAGAAGAAGAAAAGTAAAGAGAATCGTTAATATTGATATGAAAATCAGTTTCTCTTCTGTAAAACTTTATTTCTTTTATAATGGATAGTTAGGAAAAGTTATTAGATATACACGTATCTGATTCCGTATCTGATTCCGTAGTTATTAATATTAACATTTTTAACTAATAAACTTATATTTAGTAACTTATTTTTGAAAATAAATAATAAAATAATTATATATGAATTTATTCATTTATTTTTCTTACAGTAAATATGACCTATTAAGACGCAAAGTAGTTATTATATAGAGATATAGAAAAAGTTCATGGCTGCAAACTTCAACAATGATTCATTATCTGTCACGCCCCGAATTTCCACCACCGAAACCCAGGGCGCGACATGCCGCAGACTTAAGTCAAACCACCTAAGCCTGCAAGGCGACCTAACCAAATTCAATAATTACAACTCATTAAGGTTAATTTTAAACTATACTAATATTCATAAATTTACAGTATTGAAATTTATTTAAGAAACAATATCGCGACTCGCCTATAACTCTGGTCCAATACGCCAACTAATAATTAAAACGGTGGTTAACGCACTATCTCGCTTGGGAATTTCCTAGCCCACTTTCCCCTGCACATTAAATTAACGAATGAGCTACACAAGCTCAGTAAGTCGAAACGTCTCCTAGGAAGGGGATTCACGTAACAACATTATAACACGAATTATAATCAATGGCATATAAGTTAAATGCACGTATGACATAATATCGTTTAGCAATCGGCCATCACTAGCCTTGAATATAAAGGGTCATGCACACACACTACTCAGAGCTGCGATAACTAATATTTAGCACTCACTAGTGCCTTGGTACACACCCTAGTACCTCACTAGTGTCTCGGTACACACCCTAGTACCATTGACTGCTCCTGCCATCTCCGACCCCCTGGGCAACATATAGGCCCACCCCACACACCCGCAGTGGATCTTTCCACCTACGGCACACCACACTCAGTACTACCACAGTACCTCGACAATTTCACCTGTCGGATAGGTGTCGCAGCCCTAATGATCACATAACACGTATTGGTCTCGTACACAACTAAATGCATTTCACAAGCTATAATTATATTTCACATGATCTCAATATATACAATTTAAATAAATGCCGATAACACAATACAGTAAATCGACATAAGGAAGGGAGTCCGACTTACCTCAACCGTGCTTTTAATTAAATCCATGATCCTCCTAAAATATAACTTTTCGATTAATTCTAGATAATATACTATGATTTATCACAAATATTTCCTTAAATAAGCTTATCACTAATAGCAAATATATATATTTATCTAATTTAACCTTTTATCTTATACCTTATTTATTTTAATTCTTTCGATAATATTTCTTAATCTTGTGTACGTATCACTTTTCTTAATCTACAGACGTGGCCATAAGACTTATTTCTTTCATTTTGTACCACTATTTTTATTACTATTATTAAGATCTAATTCTTACAAAGATTTTCAGAAAATATAACTCCTATCCTAATTAATATTCCCCACGTCTCTATTATAACTCACGAGCCTCACATATATAAACTATTACAAATATAAACCATTACCAGTTTATAAAGAATACTTTTATTTTTATCACTTAACAGCTCAATTTTATTGTTTTGCAGTAAGTAGCCATAACAATTATATTCATCAACTTTTTCATATGTACTACAATTGAATTTACTAATACTATTCTTATTCATTCTGTTTTTTCTTTTTAATCATTTAGCCAACTTAAGGAATACATATAGATGCTATATCTATCTAACATGCATATATACATCCATATCCAAATAACCAATTGTGTATACAATAATATTATACCTTTATGTGGCAGGGGATTGAAAGAGTAAAAGATGTAAAGTTTAGAGTTAGATTTTTTTCCTTTTTGCTGCGGTAGGGATAAGAAGGTTTCTGTTTCCTTTATATACTAACCTCCACCGCCATACATATATAAGATTATCTTATTTTACCTTTTCTTATTCTAATTGTTTAATAACTCAAATACTAGAAATGTGACACGTATAGTATGACAATGCTAACACACTATCATAAATTACAATACTTACCCAAATCTTATTATGTTAATTTATAGAAACCCTAATATTTACTTTTTAATTATTATGAACCCCAACATTTTCATAATTATTAAAAAGTCCAATTAAACTTTTAAAATAAAATTTCCGGATATCACATTATCACCTCCTTTTAAAAAGTTTCGTCCTCGAAACTTAAAAGAACTCGATAAGCAAACGGATAAAAGATGAAAATCTGTCAAAGGAATATTCTTCGACCAACTCGGAACGGCTTTCTTCAGGGACTGGTCCCATAAATTTCTTTGCGTCTCGATCTATGCGACCTTCTAGTCCAAATAACTATCCTTGATTAAGAATGTAAGTAGGGAAATTTCATCTTTACCACCACGGTTCCCACTCATCTGGAACTCATATTCACATATGTCATCCATCGAATTGCATATACTATGATCTTTCTTTGAACTACCATTAAACACTAATCTCATGTGCTTGTAAAACAGTATCCGACCAGTTCTATACCGAACAACCGATTCCTCCATTTCATGCGTTTAAATATTCTGTAACTGAAAACCCAACCTAATCAGACCACAAAAGTTGGCGTGTATTTATTACAACGTATGTATCAACACATTCCATTTCCTTCATAGAAATTTCAGAATTCGTTTTCAAGACAACTTTAAGATGGCCATTCTTGTAAAGATTCTCTACACCGTACAAATTTACCCTCTTAGCCTTGGATTCCGTTGAAACAAGCAGACTAAGATCTCGCAATTTGATTCTATACTCCACAGGGAGTGCGCCAGTTGTCATTGTATTAGACGGTCTCAATAAAGATGTTAATAACAAAATAATGACATTTTTTTTTATATCGATCATAACTTAAAGAAAATCCACCAATTAAAGCGCAACTGAAGATCCAGAAGTCTCAGAACCATTATTAGATTCTTGATTGGATGAGCGAAGAAAGTACATTTGAGTCAAACCAATCTAATCGACACTGCAATGATACTGTCGTATCTGATGGTATTGAACGTCTCTGAATCATACAAGTAAATATATATAAAGCCAGAAGGTTTAGAAGATAATACATTTGAACCTTCTCTATTTCTTCACCCTAGACGATCAAAGTCATTACACGAGCTAAAAAAACTATTCATCTACAACTCTGTTACAGAACCGCGCCAATCACCCTCGCGATGGAATATCAATAAGAATCTACTATTTTTAATCATGTCTATATCGTCACGGATGAAAGCTCAAACTTTCAAAGAACCTGGAAGTTCACTCTAGATACCACCTTTCACACTCTTAAACACTTCCATTGATCTTATTTATGTATTTGATAAATACATTATCCTTCTTTCACAATATTTGGTCCCACAATTATGAAATCAGTGTCCATCCATAATACAAAATGGGGTTGTCTCTGAAGTTGTTGCATGCCAGTTTCAATGCTGTCGAGAACAAGGTGCACCAGAGATAACTACACTTGAAACACGACTCACAATATCAAATCTCTATGATTTAGAACAAAGCGCCAAGATTTTTTTTTTCCCGCCCTGGCCAATACTTTTCAGAACGTGTTTTTTTTTTTTTTTGCTGGACTTGCACAACTGCTAGGATCCAATACTTTCTCCCGTAAAAGTTTGACGATTGTTAATAATTAGGATCCATGAAGTAATTTTGATATGATTAGATCTCTTGGTTCAAGAATATCTTGAACATATTCAGGTTTTTGTTTTATTCAAAAGTTCCAAAAAAAAGTCTTCTGAAATCCAGTCACTACCTTACCAGATGCACCACTTGTATCGACTATAATCAAAACGAGACATGCTTTAATTTTTTTCTTTTAATTTTTAGATATCTTTGCGATTATCATCATCTAGTTCCATTTAATCATTTCTAAGTTCGCCTTGAGAAGCACTCCTAACTTTTTGTCTAGTCCATTCTTGACTCAGAGTCACGATTTAGATGTTCAACATCACTATATGTTACTCGTGGCTGAATTGAGTACCACTAAAACACTTCCCTTGTATTTAAAACTTTGTTTCCTATCGTTTTCAAAATCAACTGTTGCTTGCCAGGATTTTTTTTTCCTGCTTCTCGAATGACTCTACAACACCATGTTACACGATTCTGCTCGGTCTTCTTTACGCAAGAAAGATATATCTTTGTCCCTAATAGTTTCTTTCCACCTCTTTTCCTTAGTGAATTTGTGATCATGAGCCTGTACCTCTAATGAAGCGCGAATCTTTTCGAAGCTCTCAAAAGTAGGTTCAGCAGTCGATAAGCTAGTTGCCAACAAATCAGGATGTTCATGTAATTTACACAATTTTTTTTTTGGACTCGTGAAAAGTATAAACTTAAATTTACAGCAAGCTTCATCCCTTCCCTTTACTTACTCACAATATCTACATCATCATGAATTCGAAACTCAGATTCTTCCCCTTCACTCAACTTTTCCTTAACCTTCTACAAAAACGGGTTATTCGGTTGAACGATATAATTTTCTCCATCAAGGTAGGATTAAGAATCAAGTAAGCCTAGCCATCAGAACCTTTTGACTGCAAATCAGGTCTCTAGTTCCAATGTCTTGAATTCCTTAAGTAGTTCCACCCGTGTCTTATCTATTCTTTGCATAATTTCCAATAACATTTTTAATCCAATCGCTGGTAGATCCCTTGAATGATTCCTCGATTTTACACTGAAGCTGAGAATTAGCCCAAACACCCATGCTGAACGGACATTTAATAAACATATGTGTGATCGATTCTTCCTCATTTTCGCACCATTCACACACATCACTATCACTACATTTCCTTTTTTCCAAATTACTTTTAGTAGGAATTGCGTTGTTATGAAGCTTCGAAATAAAATTCCTAATCTTTAGTGGGACATTTGAATTCGAAATTATATTCCACATTTCATTATCATTATTCTCTCCATTAGTTGATGAATCTCCTTCTTTATCCATTTTTTTTGTACCAATCTATGATATCCAGAGTTAGTCGAGTATTCTCCATCTTTCGAATCCGGCCAAATAACTTTATCTTCTTTTTCTAGTTGAAGTATCGGGATTTTCCAAATATCCGATATGTCCCTTGAGGTACAGAATTCCTTTAAAACATCAAAATTCCAATTTGTTAAATTATTATTAAAACATTCAGCTAGCTTATTGATCGAGCATTCCTTCGGCTTTTCTAATTTATATCCTCTTGCAATCCAAGAATCATTCCAAACATTAATTGTAAGTCCATTACCTACTTGCCAAAAGCATTCGTCCTTGATAAAAGAAAGGCCTTTATAAATACTTGCCCAACTCCACGATCTTTTATTTTTTAATTTAGCATTCCACATGTCGTAGTTTGGGAAATAAATTCTTTTTAGCACTTTTGCAACTAAAGAATCTGGGTTATGTAAAATTCTCCATGCTTGTTTCCCAAGAAGAGCGATATTCATTTTACGGAAATCACAGAAACCAATGCCCCCCCCATTTTCTGGGCTTTTGCAAGGATTTTCCATTTTACCCAATGAATCCTCTTTTTATCTCCCAAATTCCACCAGAATTTAGCCACAATGGAGCTAAATTTTTTACACAAAGTAATAGGAAATTCAAAAATGGACATGGCGTAATTTGGGATTGACTGTAACACAGCTTTAATCAGTACCTCTTTCCCTCAATCTGATAAGTAGTTTGGTGCGCAAATTTTTTTCTTTTTTCTTGTCGAAATGTAATTAGGTGGGATTTGTCCCACCAAGCAACATAAATCAAAACTAGTTTGGTGGAATTCGTTTATCAATACAACATAAATCAATGTAATTTGGTGGGTTTTTTTCACCAAATAGCAATATAAAGTTTTGGTGGGAGTTTTGTTTGGTGTGAAAAATTTACTGGGAAAAAATGACCGGAATTTTTTGACAGAAAAAAAATTAGCGGAAATTTTTTCGTGTGAAAAGTTTTGGCTGAAAAAGTTGACTAGGAAATTTCTGGCGGGAAAATATGATCACAAACATTTTGGTGGAAAATTCAATACCAAAGTCTTGAGTGTCCTGAAGTTGCTTATTTTTTTCTTTAGTCTTTTTTGCGTTCAACACCAAAGTCTTTTGATCATCTTTCTTCTCTTTTACATTTAATTGGGGTACTCTTTCGATCATCTTTCTTCTCTTTCGTTTGATGAGGTAGACTTCTGATCATATATCTTTTCCTTTGCTTTTGAACTTGATCCATGAATCAACAAATTTTGCATAAATTTTGCCATATTCTTGTCAAAATCCTTGAAGGCTTCATTCACACCAACTACCTCAACTACATTGTCTTTGTCGGATTTACTTCCCTCTCTAAGAATGTCCAAACTAACATTCCTTTTCCCCTTGTATGAGAACGGATTTACTTCAATTTTCTTTGACCCAATTATGATTGTTCCCAAGGTAGTAAGTGGAGTAAGGACCCTAGTGTACACACCCATTCTAGTCGGTCTAAAAGGGGGCCTCTTATAAATATCGTACATAAAATGTTTTTTAGTATGTTTTAAAAATTAAGTTACTAAACTTATACTTAGTTGTCCAAGCTTCTTAACACCAGTTGGACGAATCCGTCCTTCACATCAGGGGCACTAAATCTAGTAACTTCCACACATGGCCGTTTGTTTGGTGTAAACTACATTCAACAATAAGACTTTAAACTACTAACACTTTATATACTACAACCACATACATATATGAAGATACCCTACTTGTCATTGTTTGTTGAAGTTTCAACCCTTACTTGCTTCTATGTGAATCCATCAAACCAACTGGGTTAGTGGTGTTAGCTTGAGTCATTACTCCAACTATGTCATTAACACCAACTGTATCCTATTAAAATGTAAAATAAAACAAGTTTAGTATGTATAAACCTACATGTATTAAGTATTAAATTACCCTAGACGGTTGACCGTCGTCGCTAAACAATTTGGATACTCCATTTGAATTTTGTTGACCTTCATCACTTGTTTCAACATTAAATTTCTTTTCCTTTGGCTTGGTTGGTGTAGCAACCTTCTGAGATCTGGATTTAGGTCTCCTACCTGTTGGGCTTACGACTTGGGTAGTCACCACAATATTGCTATCTTTGACATCTTGGTGAACTTCACTCGCATCAACATCAACTTCTACCTTACTCTCACAACCCTTAAGTTGAAGTTCACTACTTAAAGCATCAACATTTACATCACTATTGACAACATTTATATTCACATCACTATTTGTAGCATTCACATTCACATTATTCTGAGATGAGTGTGGCTTGTTTCTTAGTCTAGTTGACCTTCTCTTGTCAACCTTAACGACACTACTGCTTTGGCTTTGAGAATCCACTGATGTCATGTTGAGTGTAGCTAGATTTTGTTCCTCCATACCGTTACCATCAACTGGATCATTAACAGAACTTTCAGCAACACTTTGTACTTGTCTTCTTCGTGAACAACTTCTTTTATTATGACCAACTTGCTTGCACAAACTACACTTACCCTTCATACCATTTATCCCAATCTTTTCAACCACCACTCTAACATCGTCTTTGACTATAGCTTTTCTTTTTGATTTCTTCATCCTCTCCTAGGCATCCTCACCATCTGCCCTATCTCTTTTCTTTTTAAGTCTACCACATAGTTTCATACCCTTTGGAGCAACCACTTTTGGCCCATCTGTCTGAGGCCATAAACCGGGTCCATTAATTGGTCCTATAAAAGGCTCATATGCTTTCTTAAATGTGGTTGTCTTAAAATATTGAGACGTGTAGGCCTCTGGATCAAGACTCACTGACAATAGTGCTAAAATGACGTAGGTACATGGTATGCCCAACGATTCTCACCCTCTACATGCACAAGTAAAAATGGTCAAATCTACCGCAAACTGTGTCCCATTCAAACCCTTGAGCTGGAAACATCCACAATGTAAAGGTATCCACTTAGGGGACCACTTCTCTTTTTTTGGTTCATTATTTTTCAAATTTTTGCACATATATCCCCTTGCCATCTAGATATCCACCTACTTCTTTTTTCAAGTCTTTCGAGTAAATACAACCTAATATGCTCTAAACACACTAAAATAGTGGAATCCCTAGCATCCAATAATTGTTTATTCCACGACTCACACATATTATTCAACAACACATCACAATTTGTATTAGTTCTAAAGTGTGATCGACTCCAATACCTTGGGGGTTATTTTGCTAGCCACACATACGCTTCCACATCCATACCTCTAACCATATCCATAACAATTGTAAATCGCTCCACATATGTAGCTTTAGCTACCTCCCACATTTTGTCTTTTAATGCAAAGGACGTGTTTTTTTTTTAAAGTTTTGATAGAGATATCTAACACAATGCTTGTGTTCAATATTGGGCAACACTTCTTCAATAACTATACCTAAACCCTGTGTAAATAACAAAGTTACATCAATATAGATTTTGTTAAATATTCTAAAATAATAAATAAGTAAAAAAATATACCTTTTGCTTGTTAGTTATAAAACCCCACATTTTAGGTTCATTAATATCAAGATCTTCAACTAATATACTTACAAACCATCTCCAAGTCTCCAAGTCTCCAAGTTCTTAGTTTCAACCAAACTATAACAAATTGGATAAATTCAATTGTTAGCATCCATCCCAACCGTCGTCAAGATCACACCAGGATGAGGTCCTTTCAGATGACAACCATCCAACCCTACCACCTTTCTAAACCATATTTAAACCCCCTTTTCAGAGGTTCTAAACAACAATAAAACCTCAAAAACATGTGTTCCCCTATAACTTCATCTTCCTCAGTTTGTAAAAACACAGTTGAACCCGGGTTAGTCCTTAATAGCTCAGCACAATACTTGTTAAGCATGCTATATAGATATAATAAATGCAATTCTTCTAATGACTTTCCCTTCTTGATGGTCCTGTAAACTTGCCTCCTACTTATGCTTACATGAAGATCATGCAAGACTTGTTCTTGTAAATCAATCGCTTTAATTATGGATTTCATCTTCAACTGATGAGCATATATCTTGGATAGAACATTGAATTCACATGCCTATTGTTTAGTGCAAAACCATATGTATTTATTTGGTTTAGAGTCTGGATTTGAAAACTCCCATCTGCACATACAGTGGCATATATAAACCATTCACAATTCTTTTCTCTACACTTCGCTCTAACTCTACCAGGTACATTACAGGGGTTGGACCCTAATGGGATAAGGCATGGGCCCAAAGGGGTCTGTACCCACGTCGGTAAAAAAAATTACAACACCAGATTTGAACAGATCTGGTTTTGGTTCGAACATTTAACCACGACGTATTTAAAATAAAAATAAAAATTAGGTCACCAGATCTGAACAAATCTGATGGAGTATGGTGGTGCAGAAGTGCCACGTTATCTGATGCAGCGCCGGTGTTGGCGTGGGCATCAGTCTTCTGATGGCCACGGTGGACAAGGATAAGTGGCGGAGGGTTTCGTATGTAGAGGAGCGACGCTGTGTGAAGGAACTCTTGTCGTGGTGGTGGTGGAGAAGGTCCCGTTTCGCGGCAAACTACTCGAAGGACTTCGATGCGAAGATCCAGCGAACGACGTCAGATCTGGACTCCGGCGCAAAGATGATGGTGGAGATGAAAGAAGGTGGCGGCGTCGGTGATGATGGTTTTGAAGATGGAAGGTGGAGGCGGACATCTGGTCCACGACGACGGTTTTCTGGTGTAGTATGGCGACGACTTTGCTGGGAACGAAGGGAATGTGAGATCTGTTGTGGGGCGGCGGTTTTCAGCTTGGTGGTGGTGGAGAAGGTAGGTCGGTGAGATATGGTGAAAAGGGAAGGGGAAGAGGGAGGGGGAAAGGAGGCTCCCAGTGCACGACGTTTTTTTGGTGAGAGGTGAGAGAGGGGTGGGTCGGTGGGAAGAGGGCGACCATGGTGGAGATGTATGGGTCGGTAGGAAAAGACTATAAAGAGAGAAAGTGCAGGTAGAGAGAGGGGTGAGTCGGTGGGATATGAATATGAATGGTCTTATTGGATTTTTGTTTTGCTTTTTATCTCTTTTAGTATGCCAATTATGAGAAGGGATTTTTTGAGTGTTTTTGCTCTTTTTTTAGTTAGGTTTTATTGATAAAAAAAGAAAAAAAAGAGTTAGATTTTAATGGAAAATAAAAGGTGGGCTTTATAACACGCCTAAGATAGGTTAGGATAAAAGACGGTCTTCATCTAATACCGCCTCCAGGATCCAACAACCAAAGTACACCTCCCAGAGTCCCCACTCGAGAAAGCCGAGTGAAAATTAACAGAACGTCGATTCTAACATATGATCGGTTGTTGAAGACGGGTCTGAACTAATGTTTACCCTTTTCACCTATCATCAAAATCTTTTTCTCTTCGATCTCACCAAAACCCCCCCATTACCTTCAGACTTTAAACTGAGCGGCTCTTCTTTGTTATGTTTTAGCTCTTCTCTTTCCTCCGATTTTGCAAAGCCCATTTATTACAATCTCAAAAGATGTTAAGCTGTTCATGATTTTAACAAGGGAAAACTTTGTGTTTATGATAAGATACTTTTGGGTTGTAATAAATGAGCTTTGCCAAACCGGATACAAGGGAATATTAAACTTGATACTAAACTTGATACTACAGATTATAACACTTTATTGGCGGTCAAAGATCTATCGTAGATGATGCCGTTATATAATTCACAATTTGAAGGGTTGTTGGATTTATAAATAGAAAACAGAAATCAACCCAGAGAGTCAAACCACGACATGGCTGCAAGCTAAACAATGACCCAAATTGCCCCGACAAGTTACGGGTCATATTTTCTCATTTGCCTCGTACAATGTGAATTAAGACAATGTATTTGGTTTACATAAAATGCCACAGACAAAAATTAATCTTACAGTGAAGTAATAAACCTTAGAAATAGAATCTCATGTTACTGCAATATCACTTTTTTAGGGAGGAGATATAGGATTAAACAGTAACACTGGTAAAAATTATACAAAGAAGTTGCAAAATAAAGAAAAAGTCTAGGACTACCTTGATAGGTCTTTTTATCAGTTAATTAACAGAATGGTTGATTTGAAACCATTTTGATAGACTAATGGTTCAGTTGGAACCTTTATTAGTTAAATTGTCCAAACAGGAGTACTATGATAGTTTAATGGCCCCAGAAACAATTACCCCAGAAATAAAGAGTAGCGGAATGTTACAAAAAAGAGTAGAAATAACTGTCCATAGAGGGGATCAGATGAGGACACATAAAAATTCATAGTTAACCAACCCCTAAATGAGACGAATCTAGGATAATACGTTCTACTATCTTATTACAAGACACCTTCAAAACATTTCTTAGCAACTCAATCTCCAACTCTGTGAAAAAAATGTTACCAGTTTAGCCAAAACTGAATTTCTTGGTTCTTAATAGTTGGCAAACTACCCAATAGAGCTTCCAGTTTAATAGGTATCCTTTTCTTAGACTTTGGATCAAATAACTTAATTTCAACCTTCTTCACATACTTACTCCAGCATCTACAATAACCATAGCAAGGACTTCCTTCGTGACTTAGCTTCTCATATATGTGCTGTGAATGAAGTCAAACAATTATAGAAAACAATATTCATGAAACAATCAGTCATCAGATACTAAAATAAAGTGATTAAAAGAGATTGTTTCATAGAAGAGATAATGTGTGAGCATTATTAGTTGGCTAACCTTGATAAGTTCTGTTGTATAAAGAGAGTTTGTTAGGGTTTCAGTCACTTCCAATGAAAGAGCATTAGGGTGGCAGCACAACAGGAGGTTTTCAATAGCAGCTGGATAATTTTGTGAAATCCGACAAACTCGTAACTTTAAATGGTCGAGTTCAAATCCTTCAGTGGATGACAAGATTTGGCGATATGCATCTACATCTACTTCTGACTGGAAACAGTGATATAAACGTAAGGGAAATAAAGCAAGGAATTTTCGAATGATTTAATGGGATGATAAAACTTACCGGCCCAAAACTGAAGTTATCAAGCGTCACTAGTTTAAAGTGCTTAGATTTCAAAAGGAATGTCTTCAAATCTAGCAACCTGATCATGTCCAAGTTTAGAAATGTAAGGTTGCCATAAAAATTCAAAGTAGCTTCCCACTTTCCAAACATATTTGTTGAAGTAATCAAAGGAAGATAAGAATCATCTGACCAGAAAAAGTCAAATGATACCAAATTAGAAGCCTTAATTACAACATCGCTCAAATTACGACAATATATTAAACCAAATTTCTTCAAACATTCACTTGAAATCTGAACTTCTTCGATATCACAATGATCTAATGTAAAACTTTCTAGAAGCGGGAATTGAGTAGTAAAATCATGTAATTGCCATCCATGAGTTTCAATATTGGAGAAACTCAAATCCCTCAAATTTTTACAAGCACCCATTTCAATCCTAGGCGTAGTATTATTATTAAATTTATTCTCACTGTAACTAAATGATTGAAGGCTAAGAGCGTTGATATCAATGGCCGAAAGCTCACTACTAGGCGTCGCCAAATCAATGCACCTAAGCTTATCAAGTCCATACAACTGTAGTTTTTTCAATCCGTCAAAATTCTTCAGAGTGATTTTTTCAAGCAACGGACAACTAGATATGATATAACTTATTACATTCTCATCTCGGAAAATAACTTCAGAAAGATATAAGTCTTGCAAAGAACCGAACGCTATTTGATCCATGCACAATGGGGACTCAATACCACATCCATTTAACCTTACAATTTTGAGCAATTTACTTGTGGAGAAGAAATTTGGCGGTAAAATGAGAGAAACTTCCTCGTGTCTGTTGTCTCTGTGACAAGAAATATGTAGATCTTCAATCTGATTTTGCAATAGAAATTCAATCCACTTGTAAACCAAAGAAACCCCATGAGAATTGTTGTACGCAAGCCTGATTCGAAGACTAAACTTGCTTATTCTGAATCCGTTACTCTGATATCTTGATAAACACTTTTCTATATAGTTTAAGAAGTTGTTCTTTTCTGATGCCGAGACTAAGTGCCAAGGTTCCAAGAAATGTAATCTAGGGAATGATGCATAGCTATGATACCATCTCTTTGATAAGATACTGGTTTTAGTTACTTGACTTGGAGAATCCAGAAAAGAAAGTATATGATGAATTATGAAATCAGGCAACTCTGATATCCTATCAACCATATATGTACTGTCTTCTTCGTCTTCCTTTTCACCGAAACTCTCATATTCAGACTTGCACTTTTCAACGTTAATCCTCGGATTGTGTATGTCGTCCATTCCTGTATGTTTTGCAAATTGATAATGTTAATTTGGAGTGTATATTTTTTATACTATTGGAAATCTATCCCAAGGAGAGTGGCTGAAAGTAAACAAATTATTGGGGTAATATGGGGTATTAAACATGCTAATATTTAGAGAAAGGGCTAATATTTAGATAGGGAAGGAGGGAGGGTGTAATATGGGGTAAATTTTCAGTACACAAGGGGTTGAAGCCTCAAATCCTTCCCAAATAATAAGGTAAGTCTATTAGCCAGAATAAAAAATGGCAATTAGCCTAATTTATAAGGAGTAATTCAATAATTATAAAAAGGATTCTTAAGTAGTATTATATATAGTTAATTAGTTATTAAAACATATATATACATTATACTTTTTAAAATAAAAGTAACCATAATTTTATAAAACTCGAATTACAACCCCAAAATTATATTATTAGCTATTTCAAAATATAATATATATTCATCGAATGTAGCAACAAATAATGTTCCAAATACCCAACAAATTATTTACATAAACCTTAACTGTAAACCTTTAATCGACAATACTAGCGATCACACCAATAAATATACTTAATTAACGTTGATAAACCTTAACAGTAAACCTTCAATAATCGGCAATACTAGGGATTACAACAAATAAACATCCTTAGTTATCGTTGATTACAATCCCGCTAGGTACCAAAATATATAAAAAAACATCGAAATCCAATTAATCGTTAAATCCTACATCCAGAATGAGAAACAATAAAACTAACCTTAAATAACTTGAATACCAGATATTCTTTCAGTGCAAATCTTCTATTAATCCTTTTAGTTGAATTGAAATTGAAAATCAAGATTATGTAGTGTGTATGGGGTCAGAAAAACATATATAAAGAGAGAAAAGAGAAAAAAGAAAGAAGACAGAGAAACAAGTTAAAAAGATATTTCGATCATTTAATTTAAAGTTACAGAAAAAGACACATGAGTTTCCCATGGGACATATGGGTACCCCGACTATGAGAAAAGTAACGTAGTAAATGCTTTTATAGGTACCTTTCATCTAATATAGCGTTAAATGCCGTGTGGCATTAAATTAAAGGGAAAACACGTAATTAAAAGATATTTATGATTAAAACAAACTTTGAGTTTATAAAGCTAACCCTTACAAACTTAAAAATACTTCACACCCCCCTCCACTCCCCCAATTTTTAAGAAACTCAAAACTCCCCCTTCCTTTCCCTCCCACCTTCTTCTTCTTCTTCTTCTTCTTCTTCTTCTTCTTCTTCTTCTTCTTCTTCTTCTTCTTCTTCTTCTTCTTCTTCTTCTTCTTCTTCTTCTTCTTCTTCTTCTTCTTCTTCTTCTTCTTCTTCTTCTTCTCTCTCTCTCTCTCTCTCTCTCTCTCTCTCTCTCACTCACACACACACACACACACACACACACACACACACACACACACATACACATACACACACGCACACACCTACGCGCACGTGCACACACATATACACATATATATACACACACTCACTGATACACATATACATATAGGGCTAGTAGTTTAACCCTCCCCTGAACTATTTCTTAGTTGGTAAACCTCCCATGTAAAAAATAAGAGTCCCCCTTCCCCTTAGAGTAAGCTATCAATTACATAAACTTCCCCTATTTTTTAGCACCGAGTGGTATCCACGCGTCTTTATTTTGATGGGTGTAATAAGACCAAGAAAAAGTTATTATACTAGATCAAGTACAAGATGGGGGAAAGGCCCAATACTGAAGACAATGTCATGTGGACGAGGTTGAACTATATATGTTGAGGGTAGAGTGGTGTCCAACGAGGTATTGTATAAAATCAACCACTCTGAGAATGAAGAATCACAAATGTATGAATTGTCACAAGTAATAAAAGTGAAAAAAGTTTGTTTCCACATTGAATAAATAGTTATAACGTTATAATAGCTAATTCTAGCTACTCGTTGAAATAAAAACTAAAACTGCAAGATATTTATTTGGTTTTCAGTTTATAGAACTACTAAAACTGAATTTAAGTTAATGATTAACTCAAGCAATCACACTAAAGAGTTGTAAATGATTGAGAGAAGGAGTAGCACGAGATACTTGTAATCCCCACTGACTATGGTTCGGATTTACTTACAATTTAAGGGGAAAATGGAAAATTATTACTAATCGGGACTTTAATTTCACCCGAACCTTTTCTGGGCAATTAGGGGTTGTTATTTATTACTAGAAACCTCTCCGGAGTGATCCTAAAAATTCTATCTACTGATTGAACTTTTTACCATCACCCGACTGTCCTACAAATACTGACCTACCGGTTCTAAATTTGTAGAATTTGTTATAACCTAGGATTTTTAGAGAACCCGGAGTTTTACTCAAAAATTTGGATATCATACAACTTCTTAGTATTCTCTTTACAGAGTTTTGCGTTTTTGTAAACTTATTGAGCTCATTCAACCATATCATTCTCTGCTCCCCTGATAGATTCAACTCTTTAATTGCCCAATATGCACTGATCTATATATCCTGTGGGAGGTGATAAGATTTCCCATATTCCATACGATAAGGAAAAGCACCCATTGGTATCGTGAAAGTTGTTCAGTACGCGCATAGAGCGTCTTCAAGTTTTGTTTACTAACCCTTCCTCGTAAGTCCCATAGTAATCTTTATAATTGATTTGGTCTCTCGATTAGAGACATTGGCTTGTCCATTTTTATGTGGATCATATATGGTGGATGCTCGGCATTTCACCCCATACTTTTGGAGAACGATTGACTATAGCATATTAACAAAGTGAGTACCTGGTGTCGCCTAAGGTGTGATAAAATAATGAATAAATAAGTGAAAATAAACACCCTAGGCCGAGCACGGTTCTGCAAGTATTACAAGACGTATGCAAGTTTTAATGATAAATAAGATTTGTTCCTCAGAGACTACGAAAGTTAGAGAGAACTTATGCAATTTATCTAGTACAGATATAAAGGCTAGAACAGATAATATGCAAATAAAGAAAAGGAAAATAGGTTTTAATATGGTTTTTAAATAAGAAAATTAAACTAATAAATTAAAAGATAAAAAATTAAATAAGCAAAGAATTAGCTGTACCCTAGGGTTTGTAACCAAAAGGCTGGTCCCAATGGGATGGACCCAGGGGCCCGTTTTACGTGCAAATAAATGAACCTTTCACTCACAAGAAAAAAACACAGATGTGATACGGTAATAAAAACAAAAGAAACACTTCACATATAAACAGAGAAAATGAACGTTGAAAAACAATGAAACATTTTTTTACATGTAAAAATTACTGGACCCCAAAACGGGTTGGACCCTAATGGGCTAAGAGCTGGGCCCAAAGAGGTATGTACCCACATCAGTGAAAAAAAATTTACAACGCCAGATCTGAACAGATCTGGTTCTGGTTTGAACATTAAACCACGACGAATTTAAAAATAAAGTAGGTCACAAGATCTGAACAAGTCTGGTTCGATCAGATTTGATGGAGTATGGTGGTGGAGAAGGGGCCACGTAACCTGATGCAGCGGCGAGATTGGCATAGGCATCGGTCTTTTGGTGGCCACGGTGGACAAAGACAAGCGGCAGAGGATTTCATATGTAGAAGGAGTGGCGCTGTGTGAAGGAGCTCTGGTTCGTGGTGGTGGTGAGAAGGTCTTGGTTCGCGGTGAACGACTCGAAGGGCTTCGTCCCGAGGGAACGTCGTCAGATCTGGACGACTTCGACGGCTTCGTGTGCAGTAGGGCTCCGACGTGAAGATGATGATGGTGGAGATGAAAGAGGGTGGTGGCATCGGTGATGATGGTGGTGAAGATGGAAGGTGGAGGCGGAGATCTGGTCTACGACGAGAGTTTTTTGGTGCAGTAGAGCGACGACTTTGCTGGAAACGGAGGGAAGGTGAGATCTGTTGTGGGGCAGCGTTTTTCAGCTTGGTGGTGGTGGAGAAGGTGGGTCGGTGAGATATGGTGAAGAAGGAGAGAGAAGGGAGGCTCCCAGTGCACGGCGGTTTTCTAATGAGGGTGAGAAAGGGTGGTTCGATGGAAGAGGGGGGACATGGTGGAAGGGTGTGTGTCGGTGGGAAGAATATAGAGAGAGAGAGGGTAGAGAGAAGGATGGGTCGGTGGGATGTGAATTTGAATGATCCTATTGGACTTTTTTTTACTTTTTATTTTTTCACTGTACCAACTCAACCTGACTAACGGTCCACCGGACTGGACCGAACCGAAGCTACAGTGCGAAGAGAACCGGACCGGACCGATATTACAACTAACGGTTCGGTTCTTGATTAAAAAAAATATTGCCTAAGGACCGGACTGGACCGTTAAGCTGCAATATAATTTTCTTTTTATTTCATTTGCAAACTTAAGCAATGAATCGGCCTCTTCGCATCTGCACACCAAAATTTGAGAAACATTAATACATATAGTTTGAGTAATATAGAAACTAAATAAATGAAACTACAGGCCTGCTCAACAAAATCAAAGGAGCAGCATCCAAAAAACTAATGTAAAAATCAAAGAGATTATTATCCAAAGGGTCTTGAACACACACCCTTAAGACCCAACAGCACCAGGTGAATTATTTCTTCTTACTAAAGGCCTCAAGCAAAAATTAACACTATAGGATAAAAATCCAATTACTCTCTTGTCCTCTTTTGTATTTTTTTCCCTTTATATACTAATTTATTCAGAAAAAATATAAACACTAATAATTGATTTCTTTTTTTCTCTCTCCTCTCCACACTTTTTTATCTCTCACACAGAAACGTAAAACCCAAATAGCTCAAGCAAAAGCTTGAAGCCATCTCACCATTGCACCTCCGGCGAAACTCCAGCACCTGCGTTCGTGAAGATGAAGACCGGCGACGAAGCTCCGAGAAGTCTTCGTGTGAAGATCCGTTTGAAGTGCCATGGTCGAGGTTCGCGAAGCTCCGGTGAGGACTAGCTCGATCTCCGTCAAATGGTGACTGACGAACAGATCTGCGAAAAAGAATGTTGAAGAAGACCGCCATTCGCATATGGTGGTGGGCTGCCGGCCGACCTCTCGTCATTCTTGTTCTAAATAGCCATGGAGTACCGCCTAATTCGCAGATGGTGGTGGGATGCCGGAGCGTCGCCTGGTTCACAGCCATGGAATATTAATCAGCAGCTTGAATGTTATTTAATATGCAAGCAGCTCCTTTAAGGTTGCGAGAACAAATCTTACTTGGTAGCCTCTTCTAATTGGCGGAGAAAGGTAGAATAATAGCCTCTCTAAAAGGCGAAGAAAAGGTAAAAAAGTAGCACGCATGTTTGAACGTTTTACAAAGAAAGCAATCAAAGTTATAATGCTTACTCAAGAAGACTTGGTCATACTTTATTGGTACAGAACAGATCTTACTTGGTCATAGTTGCTAAAGTTTTTAAATCGATGGGATTAACTTGAATTTTTTTCTTGTAATTATTAAAATTATATTGTAATATTATTTAATTAACTATTGTAGTTTTATGTTCATTAAATTTTCTCTAAATGTACGGTAAATACCCAAAAACTTATTGAACTTTTTTGCATATTCAGTAAAATTACTGAGCAAACGAGAATGCTCAGTAAAGTTACTGAGCAAACGAGTATGCTCAGTAAAGCGACTCAACAAAAAAATTCGAATACTCAGCAAATTTTTCAGATACTCAGCACTTTTTCCGATACTCAGTAATTTTTTTCATGCACAATCCTGTATGCTCAGTACTTTTTCCATGCTCAGTACTTTATGCTCAGTACTTTTCCATACTCAGTACTTTATGCTCAGTACTTTTTCCATGCTCAGTACTTTATGCTCAGTACTTTTTCCATGCTCAGTACTTTATCCGGCGGTGGTCGGCGGTGGTCGGCGGTGGTCGGCGGTGGTCGGCGGTAGTCGGTGGCCGGAGGTCGGAGCTGGAAATTATTAATAGTTAATGAAAGAGGAGAGAGAGAAATTGATAAAGGAGGAGAGAGATTAATGGTAATGGAGGAGATAGAGTAATGTTAATGGAGGAGAGAGAAGAATCTATTTTTTTTGTCATATATACACTATAAGGGTAGTAAAGGTATTTGTCAATTTTGAGGCCTCTAAGTAGAACAGAGAATCCACTTGGTTCCTATATGGCTCTAAGATGGTTCACAAGACTTCTTGAGTAATTGACCCAAAATCAAAATTCTTCAGTTTCAAAAGCAAAATTCATGTGTTTGAAGAACTTACCAAAGACGGAGTTGATAGGGTTCATGGCGACTTGATTATTAGCAGCATCTCCGATGAGACGTTCGGTGTCTGTAAAACCGACATAAGTCGGCGTCGTTCTGTTTCCCTGATCATTAGCTATGATCTCAACACGGTCATGTTGCCAAATACCAACACAAGAGTATGTTGTACTGAGATCAATTCCGATTGCAGGACCTTCACCTTTTTTAACAGTCATTTTTGTAAAACTCTCACAAAAAAGACGATCAAACTGAAGAAGAAAATTGCTTAGAGAATTGTTTGCTTTCGCTGCAAGTAAGCAGTTGTGGTTATTGAATGGTTTGTTTAGTCTATTTGTGACTAAGCATTCTGACAAAACATCTCAATATATAATCTATTTGTAATTGTGTAAAATTCCATTATACAGTTGGGAACCGTTAGGAAACGGACCGGTCCCGGAACCAGACCAGTAGTGACGGTCCCTTAACAGTTCGGTTCTTTCCTTCAAGCCACCCAGAACCGATCCGAACCGGAACCGGTAAGCCCAACCAGACCGATAAAGCCCAGATCCGTTAAGAGGTTGAGTAACCACTAAGAATAAGCAGAGTGTTTTAGGGATTTTTGTATTTTTTTATTAGATTTTAATAGAAAATGGGTTGGGCTTTATTTTATTAAGATTAAGTCATGGGCCTTTGTTTATAATTCTCTAAAAATAGGTCATGATAAAAGAATGTCTTCATATAATACCGCCTCCAGGATCCAACAACCGAAGTATACCTACCAGAGTCCCCACTTGAAAAAGCCGAGAGAAACTTAATAGAACGTCGACTCAACATATGATCGCTTGTTGAAGACGGGTCCTGAACTAATGTTTATCCTTCCCCCTATCATCAAAATCTTTTCCTCTTCGATCTCACCAAAAACCCCATTACCTTCTGAATTTAAACTGAGTGGTTCTTCTATGTTATGTTTAAGCTCTTCTCTTTCTTCCGATTTTGCAAAGGCCATTTATCACAATCTCAAAAGATGTTAAGCTGTTCATGACGTTAACAAGGGAAAATTTGTGTTCATGATAAGATACTTTTGGGTTGTGATAAATGAGCTTTGCCAAACCGGATACAAGGGAATATTAAACTTGATACTACAGATTATAACACTTTATTGACAGTCAAAGATCTATCGTAGATGATGCCGTTATATAATTCACAATTTTCTGAGATGAAAGATAAGGGCATATATCCAAATGTCGTTACTTATTCTCCTTGATTGTGTAATTTTGATACAAACAATGAAATTTAGTGGGGGTATAAAATTCGACAGGATCCATTGTTATTTCGCTGTCCACTGATTTGTAAGTTGTTTTATTTTTATTTTTTTGGGAGAATTGTTGAATTAGTGTTAGATATTTCAATTTGGTAGGAATTAATGATAAATTTATGACTGTGGTAAGGGGTTTCCAGCCAAAATTTGCTGGAGGGCCACTTAGTTTGAACATATTTTCAACAAGGAGCATGTGATGGCTTAGAGTTCCCTTTACTGGCTTCATCAGCCATTTGGATACTTTGGGTAAATTGGAACGAGTTGGGGCAAGGTGCTCCAGTTCCAACAGGCTATTGATTGTCCACGCGTGGGGTTAAACAACCACAAGACCGGGTGAAGCTTAATATTGATTAACTCAGGAACTAGGCTGGAATAGGAGGATTATTTAGAGACAACGAGCGACTTCTTGGCCTCAACCATATTTTGCTAATGTTTATTTTTATTCCTACTAATTTTGAATATAATTTTTTGATTTGTAATAAAAGCGTGTATCCAGAGCTAGAGGAGGAATCAATACCGGCTTCACTGGTTGCCGGTTTCTATCCATTAAAAGCTAGCGATGCATATATTTGCATTGTGAGTTTGTGGTATTTAATTTTTGTTGTGAAGCTCAATTACATAGCTTATGTATATAATCTCGAGATTTGAGTTAAAGAGTAACTAATTTTGAAATCTGGGTTTTTCAGTATCCAAGAAAGAGAAAGATTATTTCAAGTAGGCTGACTTTGACATATTTATTTGAGATGATGTAGGTGTTTGCTAGGATTGATGTTGTAGATGCTAACACAGTAAAACATGTTGCTAATAGATTTATATTCGATAAGGTGAGTGATAAAATAAGTCTTTTTTTTTGTGTATTTTAAGGTAACATTTCAAGTTTTGATGTGTGTTTTGTGTTGTTATCTCAGGATGTAGTGGTATCTGCTGTGGGTTCCATTCAAAAACATGCCTGACTATATATGGTTTAGGCGTAGAACCTACTGGTTCAATTACAGACATTTAATTTGGCGAGCTGTAAAGGAATGTTTTCTTGACAATTATGTAGTTTTTCTTTTCTATCTATTTTTTTTCTCTCTTTTGCATGATTGGGGTGTTATCTTACATGATCGTGCAATGGTTTATATTCTTTTCTATATCTTGCCAAGACGTATGGGAAGGATTTTCGATATCTTATGGGAAAGAAAGTTTCCTGCAGATCATGTTCATGGACGAGAAGCAACATATGAGTGGGTAGTCTATGCTTTGACTGAATCCCATTTGTAGAAACATTATATTATCTCCATTAGTTCGGACCAGTGTGGGATGCATTCTCATTCTCAAACTACTGATATGGATAAATTTAATTCAATTCATTTCTATGAGGAAGCGAACTTTAAATAGTCCATTCCTAAATTAATGTTTTAAAAATTTTGCTTAGTAGTTTGATTTTCGATGTTTTTTCCATTATTGTTCGTTAGGTATTGAATTAGTTGTTTTTCTTTAATTCAGTTATTTGCTTATCGAACTTGTTTTTTCAATATATATGAATTCAAGTTGTTTTGAATATATGTTTTAGTTGTTTTTTATACTTTTTTGCTCTATTCATGTTAGAGTGAGTGGGTATTCTAGTGGATTTTTTTTCCGCAGTTAATGAAATTAAATGAATGGTTACTATGATATAGGTGATTCATAGAAAGAGAGAAATACTTAATTAGATATTGAATTAAATGACAACATGGTTGTCATAGAATTATCTCTTGAAGAGTAGTAGAATTGAATCGATTGAGAATTTGATGATCTTTCAAATGTGGATCTTCTTACTGGAAGAGAGACTTCTAATTTCCACAACCAAAGAGCCTTGTAATTTTTGATCAGTGTATATTTTTTGTGAATGGCAGAGAGAAGAAGAAAAGTAAAGAGAATCGTTAATATTGATATGAAAATCAGTTTCTCTTCTGTAAAACTTTATTTCTTTTATAATGGATAGTTAGGAAAAGTTATTAGATATACACGTATCTGATTCCGTATCTGATTCCGTAGTTATTAATATTAACATTTTTAACTAATAAACTTATATTTAGTAACTTATTTTTGAAAATAAATAATAAAATAATTATATATGAATTTATTCATTTATTTTTCTTACAGTAAATATGACATATTAAGACGCAAAGTAGTTATTATATAGAGATATAGAAAAAAGTTCATGGCTGCAAACTTCAACAATGATTCATTATCATCCGTGTTGCCCCCACCAAAATACAAATACGGGTCGAATTTCAATACTCCAATTTCATTTGCGCATACAAACATCATTTCATCAAAGTCTTTTTTTTATCTTATTTCACTGAAAAATTCATATAACTCAATTAAAGGACCATTGTAGTAAAAAGACCCATAAAAATTTGAAGGGTTGTTGGATTTATAAATAGAAAATAGAAATCAATCCAGAGAGTCAAACCACGACATGGCTGCAAGCTCAACAATGACCCAGATTGACCCGACGAGTTACGGGTCGTATTTTCTCATTTGCCTAGTAAAATGTGAATTAAGACAATGTATTTGGTTTACATAAAAAGCCACAGACAAAAATTAATCTTATAGTGAAGTAATAAACCTTAGAAATAGAATATCATGTTACTGCAATATCACTTTTTTGGGGAGGAGATATAGGATTAAACAGTAACATTGGTAAAAATAAAACAAAAAAGTTGCAAAACAAAGAAAAGGACTAGGACTACTTTGATCGGCCTTTTTATAGTTAATTAACAGAATGGTTGATTTGGAACCATTTTGATAGACTAATGGTTCAGTTGGAACCTTTACTAGTTAAATGTCCAAACAGGACTACTATGATAGTTTAATGGCCCCAGAAACATTTACCCAAAAATAAAGAGTAGCGGAATGTTACAAAAAAGAGTAGAAATATCTGTCCTTAAAGGGGATCAGATGAGGACACATAGAAATTCATAG
The DNA here is from genome assembly GCA_029959085.1 of Nemophila menziesii. Classification (NCBI taxonomy): domain Eukaryota; kingdom Viridiplantae; phylum Streptophyta; class Magnoliopsida; order Boraginales; family Hydrophyllaceae; genus Nemophila; species Nemophila menziesii. The sequence continues at coordinate 22,147,656 of JARWIR010000021.1, forward strand.
TTAACCAACCCCTAAATGAGACGAATCTAGGATAATACGTTCTACTATCTTATTACAAGACACCTTCAAAACATTTCTTAGCAACTCAATCTCCAACTCTGTGAAAAAAAATGTTACCAGTTTAGCCAAAACTGAATTTCTTGGTTCTTAATAGTTGGCAAACTACCCAATAGAGCTGCCAGTTTAATAGGTATCTTTTTTGCAGACTTTGGATCAAATAACTTAATTTTAACCTTCTTCACATACTTATTCCAGCATCTACAACAACCATAGCAAGTACTTCCTTCGTGACTTAGCTTCTCATATATGTTCTGTGAATGAGTCAAACAATCACATGAAAACAATTATAGAAAACAATATTCAGTATAGAAAGTGAGACAGTATTTCATGAAACAATCAGATACTAAAATAAAGTGATTAAAAGAAGATTGTTTCATAGAAGAGATAATGTGTGAGCATTGTTAGTTGGCTAACCTTGATAAGTTCTGTTGTATAAAGAGAGTTTGTTAGGGTTTCGGTAACTTCCAGTGAAAGCACATTAGGGTGGCAGCACAACAGGAGGTTTTCAAGAGCAGCTGGATAATTTTGTGAAATCCGACAAACTCGTAACTTTAAATGGTCGAGTTCAAATCCTTCTGTGGATGAAAAGATTTCGCGATATGCATCTACATCTACTTCTGACTGGAAACAGTGATATAAACGTAAGGGAAATAAAGCAAGGAATTTTCGAATGATTTAATGGGATGATAAAACTTACCGGCCCAAAACTGAAGTTATCAAGCGTCACAAGTTTAAAGTGCTTAGATTTCAATAGGAATGTCTTCAAATCTAGCAACCTGATCATGTCCAAGTTTAGAAATGTAAGGTTGCCATAAAAATTCAAAGTAGCTTCCCACTTTCCAAACATATTTGTTGAAGAAGTAATCAAAGGAAGATAAGAATCATCTGACCAGAAAAAGTCAAATGATAGCATATTAGAAGCCTTAATTACAACATCGCTCAAATTACGACAATATATTAAACCAAATTTCTTCAAACATTCACTTGAAATCTGAACTTCTTCGATATCACAATGATCTAATGTAAAACTTTCTAGAAGCGGGAATTGAGTAGTAAAATCATGTAATTGCCAACCATGAGTTTCAATATTGGAGAGACTCAGATCCCTCAAATTTTTACAAGCACCCATTTCAATCCTAGGCGTAGTATTATTATTAAATTTATTCTCACTGTAACTAAATGATTGAAGGCTAAGAGCGTTGATATCAATGGCCGAAAACTCACTACTAGGCGTCGCCAAATCAATGCACCTAAGCTTATCAAGTCCATACAACTGTAGTTTTTTCAATCCGTCAAAATTCTTCAGAGTGATTTTTTCAAGCAACGGACAACTAGATATGATATAACTTATTACATTCTCATCTCGGAAAATAACTTCAGAAAGATATAAGTCTTGCAAAGAACCGAACGCTATTTGATCCATGCACAATGGGGACTCAATACCACATCCATTTAACCTTACAATTTTGAGCAATTTACTTGTGGAGAAGAAATTTGGCGGTAAAATGAGAGAAACTTCCTCGTGTCTGTTGTCTCTGTGACAAGAAATATGTAGATCTTCAATCTGATTTTGCAATAGAAATTCAATCCACTTGTAAACCAAAGAAACCCCATGAGAATTGTTGTACGCAAGCCTGATTCGAAGACTAAACTTGCTTATTCTGAATCCGTTACTCTGATATCTTGATAAACACTTTTCTATATAGTTTAAGAAGTTGTTCTTTTCTGATGCCGAGACTAAGTGCCAAGGTTCCAAGAAATGTAATCTAGGGAATGATGCATAGCTATGATACCATCTCTTTGATAAGATACTGGTTTTAGTTACTTGACTTGGAGAATCCAGAAAAGAAAGTATATGATGAATTATGAAATCAGGCAACTCTGATATCCTATCAACCATATAAGTACTGTCTTCTTCGTCTTCCTTTTCACCGAAACTCTCATATTCAGACTTGCACTTTTCAACGTTAATCCTCGGACTGTGTATGTCGTCCATTCCTGTATGTTTTGCAAATTGATAATGTTAATTTGGAGTGTATATTTTTTATACTATTGGGAATCTATCCCAAGGAGAGTGGCTGAAAGTAAAAAAAATATAGGGGTAATATGGGGTATTAAACATGCTAATATTTAGAGAAAGGGCTAATATTTAGATAGGGAAGGAGGGAGGGTGTAATATGGGGTAAATTTTCAGTACACAAGGGGTTGAAGCCTCAAATCCTTCCCAAATAATAAGGTAAGTCTATTAGCCAGAATAAAAAATGGCAATTAGCCTAATTTATAAGGGGTAATTTGCTTTGAACAAAAAAAAAGAAGGGGTAATTCAATAATTATAAAAAGGATTCTTAAGTAGTATTATATATAATTAATTAGTTATTATAACATATATATACATTATACTTTTTAAAATAAAATAACCATAATTTTATAAAACTCGAATTACAACCCTAAAATTATATTATTAGCTATTTCAAAATATAATATATATTATATATATATTCATCGAATGCAGCAACAAATAACGTTCCAAAAACCCAACAAATTATTTACATAAACCTTAACTGTAAACCTTTAATCGACAATACTAGCGATTACACCAATAAGTATCCTTAATAACGTTGATAAACCTTAACAGTAAACCTTCAATAATCGACAATACTAGGGATTACAACAAATAAACATCCCTAGTTATCGTTGATTACAATGCCGCTAGGTACCAAAATATATAAAAAAAACATCGAAATCCAATTTATCGTTGAAACCTACATCCAGAATGAGAAACAATAAAATTAACCTTAAATAACTTGAATACCAAATATTCTTTTAGTGCAAATCTTCTATTAATCCTTTTAGTTGGATTGAAATTGAAAATCAAGATTATGTAATGTGTACGGTTTCAGAAAAACATATATAAAGAGAGAAAAGAGAAAAAAGAAAGAAGACAGAGAAACACGCTAAAAAGATATTTCGATCATTTAATTTAAAGTTACAGAAAAAGACACATGAGTTACCCATAGGACATATGGGTATCCCGACTATGAGAAAAAGTAACGCGGTAAATGCTTTTATTGGTACCTTTCATCTAATATAGCGTTAAATGCCGTTTGACATTAAATTAAAGGGAAACATGTAATTAAAAGATATTTATGATTAAAAAAACTTTGAGTTTAATAAAATTATAAAACTAACCCTTACAAAATTAAAAATACTTCACACCCCCTCCACTCCCCCAATTTTTAAGAAACTCAGAACCCCCCCCCCCTTCCCTTCCCTCCCACCTTCTTCTTCTTCTTCACCTTCTTCTTCTTCTTCCTCTCTCTCTCTCTCTCTCACACACACACACATACACACACGCACACAAACACACCCACACGCACGCACATGCACACACACATACACACATATATATATATATATATACACACTCACTGATACACATATACATATAGGGCTAGTAGTTTAACCCTCCCTTGAACTATTTCTTAGTTGGTAAACCTCCCATGTAAAAAATAAGAGTCCCCCTTCCCCCTAGAGTAAGCTATCAATTACATAAACCTCCCCTATTTTTTAGCACCGAGAGGTATCCACGCGCCTTTATATTGATGGGTGTAATAAGACCAAGAAAAAGTTATTATACTAGATCAAGTACAAGATGGGGGAAAGGCCCAATACTGAAGACAATGTCATGTGGACGAGGTTGAACTATATATGTTGAGGGTAGAGTGGTGTCCGACGAGGTATTGTATAAAATCAACCACTCTGAGAATGAAGAATCACAAATGTGTGAATTGTCACAAGTAATAAAAGTGAAAAAAGTTTTTTTCCACATTGAATAAATAGTTATAACGTTATAATAGCTAATTCTAGCTACTCGTTGAAATAAAAACTAATATTTATTTGGTTTTCCGTTTACAGAACTACTAAAACTGAATTTAAGTTAATTATTAACTCAAGCAATGACACTAAAGAGTTGTAAATGATTGTGAGAAGGCGTAACTCGAGATACTTGTAATCCCCACTAACTATGGTTCGGACTTACTTACAATTTAAGGGGGAAATGGAAAATTATTACTAATCGGGACTTTAATTTCACCCGAACCTTTTATGGGCAATTAGGGGTTGTTATTTATTACTAGAAACCTCTTTGGAGTGATCCTGAAAATTCTATCTACTGATTGAACTTTTTACCATCACCCGACGTCCTACAAATACTGACCTACCGGTTCTAAATTTGTAGAATTTGTTATAACCTAGGATTTTTAGAGAACCCGGAGTTTTACTCAAAAATTTGGATATCATACAACTTCTTAGTATTCTCTTTACAGAGTTTTGCGTTTTTGTAAACTTATTGAGCTCATTCAACCATATCATTCTCTGCTCCCCTGATAGATTCAACTCTTTAATTGCCCAATATGCACTGATCTATATATCCTGTGGGAGGTGATAAGATTTCCCATATTCCATACGATAAGGAAAAGCACCCATTGGTATCGTGAAAGTTGTTCAGTACGCGCATAGAGCGTCTTCAAGTTTTGTTTACTAACCCTTCCTCATAAGTCCCATAGTAATCTTTATAATTGATTTGATAACTCGATTAGAGACATTGGCTTGTCCATTTTTATGTGGATCATATATGGTGGATACTCGGCATTTCACCCCATACTTTTGGAGAACGATTGACTATAGCATATTAACAAAGTGAGTACTCCTATCGCTAATACGAACTATAGTAGTACCATATCTTAAGAATATGTGTGACTTGAAGAACTTGGCCACGATTTTTGCATCATTTGTGGGTCATGATACAACTTCAACCCCTTAAAAATATAATCTATATTAACAAAATGTATTGACTACCATAGGATGAAACAAATGGCCCCATAAAATGAATCACCCGTCCCCATTGAATGCCTCAATATCCATGTAGGTCACCATGCACACATCATATAAATTTAAAATGGTGTCATTCTCAAAAAAAAATTAAAGCGACTTGGCAATTTCGGAACCCAGCGTGACATAAGAAACTATTGACCCCTTTCATAAAAACCGATGGTAGTAGCATCTTGATAACCTCTATCTTTGAATGATCAACATCCATACTCTTACTCAAAACCTTGTGCCCCAAAACGGTCCCTTGATGAAGCATGAAATGATACTTCTCCTAGTTCAAAACTAGATTAGTCTCTTTAGCAGATTAGAAACTTCTCAAGATTATTGAGACAGTTATCAAAGTCATCTATGAATACAGAAAAGACATCTATAAACACCTACAATAACTTATCAATTATATATCATAACATATCTATTATACATATTTGAAAAGTCATTGGTTCATTACATAACTCAAATGACATATGAAAATAAGTGAAAGTACCAAATGGACACGTGAAAGTGGATTTGTGTTAATTAGCGGGATCTACACTAATCTGATTATTCCCTGAGTATCTATCGATAAAGTGGTTATATTCTCTACATGTGAGCATATATAACATCTGGCCAATGAAAGGAAACATAAAACAATCATTATTTGTCTCTTTGTTCAACTTGTGGTAATCCATGTAAACTTGCCACCCCATAACTGTTCTTGGTGTCGCCTAGGGTGTGATAAAAATAAGATCAAATTAAGTATGGAAAACTATGCACTCTCACCCTAGACAGGCACAGTACTGCAAGTATTACAGGACGTATGCAAGTTTTAATGATAAGTAGAGTTCGTTCTCAGGGACTTAAGTGTGTTAAACGCGTAGGAACAAATAACGAGTAAAAGTAAATAACTAGAAAACAGTAAATAAAAGATTTGGATTTTCGAATTTATGAATTAAACTAATTTAAACTAGGAAAATAAAGACAATAAAGTAAAAGATTAAGAATATGAGATGAGAAGTATAGCTTAGGTTTTGCTAGTATGCACTAATCCTTCTAATTCTATCTATAGATCTAGTTCATAAGGGAGAATATTAGCTCTTGGTAATACTTAGTCAGGATTCTAAATTCCACTACCTTAGACCTTGAGAGCGACTAAGGGGGCTACGTCACAACCAAGAAGTGATTTAAAATAGGGTTATCAAACGCCACTAAGGCCCTAAGCAAATACTGCAAGTCTTGGTGATACGGTGGTTAAAACAAACCTTAATGACTATCTAGTTAGAAGTATGTTTTGTCAGAACTGCTATCGACACTAGACATTATGTGGTGGTTCAATAGTTAAACACCCTTACAAGGTGACCATCTAACTACTCTTAAAACAATCCTAAAGTGATCAGTTCTAGGAAAGACATTAAATCAAAACACATAAGCAAATATAAATTAAGTAGCTAATATCAGATTAAAACATATAATTCCCAAAGAAACTTATATAGAAGAATTAGAATTCATAGATTATACATATGCAAAACCCAAGCTATGGGAAGTTTAGTTCATACCTGATGGAAATAAACTAAAAGAAATTACAAAAGACATCATCTTGCTCTCTACAATAAACTGGAAGAATAAAACCTTAAGAACTAATTAGTATGAGGCAAGGATGATTTACAAGTGATATAAGGGTGTATTTATAGGTGTTTAGAAGACCTAATTCGTTTTCCTGAGGAAGAGTTAAGGTAATGGACTTCTAGCCCAACTCAAATTCGTATGGAAATAAAGATAAACACTGCTGCGTTGTTTTGGTCATAACTTCTTTATTATTGGTCCGATTTTGCTCCACAAGATACCAAAAGAATCGCAACAGAATTATCTAGACCCTTTAGGAGTAATCTACCAAATTCGGCCTCTTTATTAGGTAAAAACGCCTATCTTTGCAGAATCCCAGATTTAGGTAGCTTTTCCTTTTCCATCTTTTTAGCAATTCTTTCCTTATCTCCAATTACCATGCATATCTCTTTCCATAAGTTGTTGTCTTTGACTTGGACTCTAATTAAGCTCCATAATTATCTTTAAAGCTACACACTAAATAAACAATTAAACCCAATATGCTCTAAAAACATTAATTCTACAAATCAAGACACAAAATAGGAAAGTGCACTAAAACTCAAGAAAATCGACATTATTGACTTCTAAAACACTAAAAATGATGTCTCATCTTAACATAAATCTATCACAAATGAGGAGACATCAGTTCTCGATGGTATAGCTTCATTTTAGGTGTTAGTATGGTAGTAATACCACCTTTCTTGGGAACACATTGAACAGACTAAACCAGTTACTATTCTAGATTTGTATAGATGATACTTACGTAAAATAACTTGATTATCTCCCTTCTCACCACTTCTTTTGTTACCGACATGAGTCTCTGTTGATCTTTGATTGACCTCTGGTTCTTTTCTTCAAGGATAATATTGTGTTGCAAAATGGTAGGTCTAATTTCATTGATGTCAGAAATAGTCCACTCAGTCACCTTCTTGTTTGCTCTTAGAACATACAACATCGTATCCTCTTGAGGATATATCAATTCAGAAAATACTAACGTACCTCATGTGATAAGTAAGCGATTTATACTTGATCTCAGGCAGAGACTCAATGGATGACTTCTTTATTGGCTCAATTATTTCCGGGACTCAAATATGTTCACAAACCCCAGCTTTTTATTATTCTACTCCTAAAATTAAAATAAACGACCACCTCTATAAAATTGTTATACAACACTAGTGACACATGGGTCAAGAAGCCTGTAAAATGTTAGTAAAATTTGTTTCCTCATATACCTACTGTGTCTTGATCAATGACATCAACCCGAAAACAATCATCTCGAATGTTCAGTAACTTTATCGCTCTAAAGACATTGAACTTGACCTCCTCATCTTTTGCTTTCATGATCAACTCATCATCCTCAACTTCAATTAGTTTATGCCCAACAGACTAAAGGGACTCCTTGAGATAATATGGATGTTCTTATTAGTATCATAGTCTAAGATGATGAAATCAAAAGTAAAGATAAATTTATATGCCTTCACCAAAATGTATTTGATCTTTCCCTCAGGCTGAGAGATCGGTTTATCCGCTATTTCAAGGTCACAGTAGTAGGCATTCCTCTTTCAATGTCTAGCTTCTCCCATAAAGACTCCAGCATAATATTAATGATATCTCAAAGATCACAAAGTGCCTTACTTTTCCCATCATAACCAATCGATATAGAGATGTTAGGATCCTTTAGTTTTGTTGGCAACTTGCTCTGAAAGAGAGCACTACGCTCTTCGGTTAAACAAACTATCTCACTCTCTTTATATTTGCGCTTGTTGGAGAGCACATCCTTCATAAGCTTTAGGTATTTTGAGATACATTAGATGACTTCTACAAACAACAAGTTGATCTCCAATTTCTGCAACATATCAACAAACTTCTTGTAGTCCTTGTCGTTATTCTTCATTTTGCACCCGAGACATAAATGAAGAAGGTGAATGTTATTCTCTTTGCACAGTCAACTCTTTCTTCTTCTTTTGCTCTTTCCCTTTTTGACTCTTGATCACTAGCTCAACGACCTCTTCATCTACCTCTTTATTGACTTCTTTCTCTTACATTGTCTCTTTCTCTTGCACTGTTCCTCTATCAGTAACTAAGAGGAGATGAAGTTTTTTTCCACCCCTTAGTCAAATATCCATGCCAGATTCATTGTCTCTCGGTTTCTTAGTATTTCTCAAAAGTTGACTTCGGATCAGATTTGCAAAGCATAAGCGATCTAAGACATCTGATTCTCCCATATGTTCAAGGTTTTTGAATGATAATTTAATGTCTCGTTGTTCTTCACCATCTTCTCGCCCATCATCACCTTATTTGTGTTCAAATATTTTTGCAACTCATTAGTGAAGCCTTCTTGAAGATGAGAGAGGAGAGCTCTCGCGGCTAGATTGTCGTTATATGAATTGTACACATATTTTTGGGGAGCTTGGTTTTTATAGTTCTATCCACCCGTATACTGCTTATGTGGAATTTGCTAGTTTTTTTGGCAACAGGATGAGCTTGATACGAATTAACTTTATAAGTGGAAACCTGATATGTAGATCCATTTGGATTTGACCATTGGGACCATGAATGATTTTGATTACCCTGTTTATAACCTTGACAACCTTGATAGATACCAAGGTTTCCCATAAAGGATACGGACTGTAGGTTACTCTGGAAATCTATTAATTGTGATTATTGACCCCACAACTCGAATATCTATACAAATCTTGCACTACGTTTACCTCAGGTTGCTTACCTGGGTCACCTTGCTTAACAAACAATGCTAATTGTTTTAACTGGTCCACTAAAGCAACAACGTACCTTCTGAATAATTTGACACAATGGCTCACAAATAATTCTAACTCATCTCGTTCCTCAATATCTTTTCCATATAACCTACTACCTGTGTTAGATCCCTCCTTATAAAACCACCACCACCAATATTGTTTAGTCTTTCCTTAGAAGTCACTTCAAGACCTTGATAAAATACTGATAGTTATAGTTTAGATGTGTACCCATGAATTCGAAAATTTTCCAAGCTTATTTGGAAACTTGTCCATGTCTCCCCTAAACTTTCTCTAGAATCTTGCTGAAAGGTCACAAGATCCATTTGGGCTTTCACTCTTATACTATATGGATAAAATATGTCGAAGAATGCTATTTGAACCTCATCCTGTATTGGTATGAGATATGATAGTTGATGTTTGAGCCACTAGCTTTCACTTCTAATCATGAAAACAAAAGTAGTATATATGTTCCCTTGTAACTCCTTGAATAACATAGGTGTCACAAATTTGCATGAATAGTTGGACCGCTCATACCAGATCTTCATTCACAATTTCTCAATAGTTCCCATATCTCGTGACCTGGTTCCACTTACCCACTTTAAGCTTGAATCGTACTTTCTAAATAGATGGTAGGAAAAATCTCAAGTGGCTGAAATCAAAACTGAATGATTTGGCCCATTATGGCCCTGATTACCCACTTGGTTAACTTGAGGATTCCCAACTTTGTTAGCATTGACTCCAAGAGTTGGTTGATCTCCCGGAGGTACTTTATTGATTGGTGGTACTACTCTACCACCAAGTATTTCCTCTAGATTCTAGACTAATGGGATAACGGGGCTACCATTCACGTCTAGTTCTTGGTTCCCACCATCTATTCTCGTACTTTCTTCTATCTTTCGTGTTTCCTTTGAAACTTAAATAACTTATCATAGTCCTCAAGCATGCACTATATCTAGCACCTGCTAAGAACAAATATAATAAGCTAAACATAAAATTAAACAAAAAAAATATAAAACAAAGTAAAATTGCAATTAACTATGTAATCCTTGGCAATGGCGCCAAAAGTCCTTCTAGTAGATTTGTAAGTATTCCATCCTATCACGTGGGTGACCCGGGTTCGATTCCAAAAAATGGTGCCAAAACATGGTGTCCTATGAGGTGTGGAATAAAATAAACCACTCGAAGAATGATAAATTGTAAGTGTATGATTTTCCACAAGGAATAAAAGTGATAAAACTTCATCTCCACATGAAATAAATAGTTAACATGTAATTTCACTTAATTTTAGACACTCACTGAAATAAAAAGTAAAAATAAAACATATTTATTTGGTTTTATGTCTAAATATCTCCTAATAATAAATTTAAACTTTTGATTAACTAAATAAATTAAACTAAAGAGTTGTGAAAGGTGGAGAGAAGGCACAACTCGAGACACTTGTGATCTCCACAAACTATGGTTTGGAATTACTTGTTGTTTAAGGAAAAAATAGAACTTTATGGTGAATCATGACTCTAATTTAACCCTAACCCTCTTCCATGCAATTACGTCTGCTGTTTGTACTAGAAAACTATCCTGGATGATTCTATAAATACTACCTAGCGATTAAACTAAAACCCTAATATGTTTGTCCCACAAATTTTGACCTCAAGTTCTAAGTTTATAGAATATTTTATAATCTAGTTCCACTACTAGACCTTCCTACGAGGATTATTCTAATAGCTAACCAACCCAAAATGTGTGGTTGAAATACTTGAATTCAATAAATAAAAGTAAGGTTATACACAACAACGACAATCCATGTTTTATTTAAATATGAAATCCAAAATTCTTACAAATAAATCTAAATTAATAGTTATGGTTCATTACCAAGCATTTAAGCTAATATATAGTTTAGTACATACGGGACGAAAAGGAAACAAAAGCTAAAAGACATCATTTAAGATAAGAAATAAGTATAAGGAATGATTATACTAATTGTTTAGGATTAAAATTGAAATAAGGTGTTGAAGATGGGCTCCTTACTCTATCCATTGCTCCTAACCATTCATAGCCTTAAAATAATGATAAATCATATGTTTCGAGGGTAAAAATTGGTATATAAAGTCCCCAACCACATTTTCCATCATTTTGGGCAGCTTATGTGAGTAAAAAGAGGCCCAATCGAATATTTAAAAATTCTAGACAACATGGGTCTTCTCTATAAAATGCATATACACTTTTCAATTCAACTTCAGTTTGCAAACTATTTCATCTCACACGATCTGACACTCCAAGGTCTATCTTGTGTGTACGTTTCATGATCATAGTTCTCATAAATTATTTGTACAGAGTTTTCAAAGATGATAGAAACGTCTTACTGGGAATTCTTATTGAGCTCTAAATAGACATTTGGGCTCCTTTTGCATCTGGTGGGGCCTAGGGTGTGATAAAATAGGATATAAATAAAGTGCAAAAACACCCTAGAACTACACAGTTCTGCAAGTATACAGATCGTATGCAAGTTTTAGATTGAGATTCGTTCCGCAGAGACTACAGAGGTTAGAAGAATCTTATGCAAATACCAAGTGCAAATAAATTAAAGATAGAACAACTAAACGCAAATAAAAGTAAAGACAAATAAAGATGGATTGATAAGTAATTAACTAAACTGAAACTAAGAATTAAAAGACAGAAAATAAATATGAAAGAGAAGTGATATGAGAATATAGCTTAAGTTATTAGCATGTAATCCCCACTAGTTTTGCCCTTCTAAACATGTAAGGGTGAATTACGTAGTATTTCCCTAATCGGTCTCAATTCGCTATCGGTAGTTTCAAATAGGATTTACCTGTGTCAATAAGGCTTCCTAAGCAAACTTTTCCTGTAATTGGTAAATAGTCACAAGAACTAAACCATAGTGATTATCTAGCTAGGTTGGGTTGTCAGATCATACCTAATACTAGACGTTATGTGCTAAACATGCAATTGAACACCGTTGTCAATGGTGACCTAATTCCTAGATGGTAATTCTATATGGCGGCCGTCCACAAGAACACAGAATATAAATCCAAACACATAAACAGAGAATAAAAACTATAATTCAATTTAAAACATTAAATTCCCAAATTAGATAGATGTCAATCAAAACTAGGGTTCATACATTAATGCTAAAACTTAAACTAAAGAAAATTAGTTCACGAAAGAAAAGAAAGAAATTAAAAATCTAAAGGTAGAAGAAGACATTGTTGATGACAGCTCCTTCCAGACTTCTCTCTTGTGTTGTAAGCTTCCTCTTGGTTTAAGGTTTCACCAAGGATGATTTAAGAGTGTTAAGAGGCTGTATTTATAGTGTATAGGTTGACCTAATTCGTTTCTTGGAGATAACTCTAAGTAATGGACTCCTAGCCCAACTCAAATTCGTAAGGAAATAAAGATAAACACTGCTGGACCGTTTTGAGTGTATCTTCTTCGTTATTGGTCGGATTGAGCTCCATAAGATACCAAAAGAATCGCAACAGAATTATCTTGACCCTTTAAAAGAAAATTACCAAAATCGGCCTATTTCTTAGGTAAAAACGCATATCTTTGGACGTGTATGCAGAATCCCAAATTCAGGCAGCTTTTCCTTTTCCATCTTTTTAGCATTTGTTTCCTTATCTCCAATTTCCATGCAAATCTCTTTCCATAAGTTGTAGTCTTTGACTTGGACTCTAATTAATCTCCATAATTATCTTTAAAGCTTCACACTAAATAAACAATTAAACCCAATATGCTCTAAAAATAATAATTCTACAAATCAAGACCCAAAATAGGAAAGTGCACTAAATTAAGCTAAAATCAACCTATAAACTAATAAATAAGCCTAAAATGATGTCTCATGAGTATATTTTACTATCACAAATGAGGAGACATCAACATCTTAACTTGGAATTTTCCTTGACTTTTTGACTTACTAGCTTCATTTCGTGGTATCGTTCATCACCGTTCCCCTAAATTGCACATTTAGAACACAATCATGTCTATTTGTTCCAAAAACACATTTATATTTGAAAATAGCTAACAACTCAAAACATTTCAAATAAAGGGATAAATCTCAAAAACCAAATCAATGATAACTTAAAATATATCCTTTTAGGTGATACATCATAGAGGAATTCCAAACTCACCCGAGGATAGATAGGCCGAGAGGAAAGATTGCATACACGATCAACATCCGAGAGTAAATACTTGATACACTACGAAGACAAGGTATAATTAGGGTCACAATGGCCTAAACTATGCACTCACAACAACCTAAAATTGTGCACCCATGATCATCTCATGTGGTGCACCTAGAACATCTGTAAATACCCTACTCATAAATTGAAATGGGTATATTCTATCTCTCTCGCAGGGGGGTTGTGTTGAACACCTTTGCATGCCTGAGAATTTTAGAAACCCGCTTTTATTTAAAAAAACTCATCAAATAATCAGAAAATTCTAAAATTTCCCCTTTTGACTTGAAGTCGTGCTTCAGGCGCACTCGTACTCATGGATTTGCCAACGTATGGCTCGATCTTCAACACTGTTTATTCTTTCTTTGTTTTGAATAAATCCCAAAAATTATTGGAATTTGTCGCACTTCTCCCCTTTAACTCGGATTCGCGACCCTAACGCACTCGTGATCTTGGGTTCTCCAACAGAGGCCCCAAACTTCTCTAAGTTCAAATGTTTCCATTGTATCCCTACTTTTTGACCCCAAATTCCAAGAAGAATGACCTATGCATCATAATAATATTCTACTCTTATCGTTAGGAGTAATATCCACTAAGCTTAATGGAAAATACAAGAAAACACGTCAAATTGTGGGTTGTCTCCCCACACCATTTTTTTATCATTATAAAGTTTGATGTGTTACCTCAACTGTCACTTTGCTTCTAGGAGATACTTCACTTCTCCCTGTTGGTCATCCTCACCTCTATGATAAATTCGACCAATGCCATGAACCATGAAAGTACGGTGCTCTGTTGGGTGTTCTACCTCTATGGCTCTGTGAGGTCTAACTTTGGTGACAATGTACGACCCCGAACATTCCAATCGCATCTTCCTAGGATACTTCGAGAACTTTGAATTATATCTTAGGAGTCGGTTGTCGTTCCACTTCTTTTTCTTCTCAATTTAGAGTTTTGTGTTCTCATATGCATGAAACCCAAACTCATAAAGTTCATTCAATTGCATCATCCTTTGCGCACCTGCTAAATTCTCATCCAAGTTCAGATCTTTTATCGCTAAATAAACACCACGAAAGGATGACAAACTTTTCCATAAACCATACAATAAGTAGGTTCTCCTACATGTGATTTGAAAATTATCTCGTTGAATGTGATGATTTTGGCCCTACACAACAAGGTAAAACAATTATCCTTAAATGTTGATAAAGGCAATCAGGAAAATGTGAATATTTTTCAAGAGCCAGAAGGTTGTCCATGTTGTGGAGTGTTTGATCATATGTGGGAATAGTGTTCAATTATTTTATCCAGAGTCATTGTTTTCCGTGTCTAATTAAGGGAACCACCATTCGGGTGGTTAAGGCCATGGACAATAAAACCATCCCGGACATTAATGGTCTAATCCTAATGGGACTGTGAATCAAGGTACCGCATATCATCCACAACTCCAAGGAAACAGTTATTAATCAATACCTCAAAACCATAATCGATGATGTCCGAGATATGGAGCCCAAGCTCCCCAAAAGTTCGTGTATGACGCATATGCGTATAATATTGCTCAGAAAGCATTACATTCCCATCCACAGGATAGTATGATTACTACTAGTGAATTAGCAGCTACTTTGAGTAAATTCATGTTGTCATTTTAGTGAAAAGTCGATCAAATCGACAAAATGCTAAATTCTCTCTTGGACACATTAAATATTCTTGAGAACCATGCGTCTCAAGTCGCGAATGCCTTGAATATTCAATCTCAAGTTCAACTCCCGACTAATACTAAGAATCCGGATAGTAACAAGGCATGTAAAGCGATTTCCCTAAAAAATGATAAACAACTACCCCTTTCCTAGTGGTTGAGAAAGAAAAAAAGTTGCCTTCAATTTGGAAGGAAGTTGAAGATGTTGTTGAAGAGGTAGTTGAGATGGTGGTGGTTGGTGAGAATTGTGAGAAATCCTCTGAGAAAAAAAAAGATGTGGTCGCTAATGAGAACCTCCCTCACCCTCCATTTCCATCACATGTGCAAAATATGAATGATGAAAAATAGTACAAGAAGTTTGTTAACGTGGTTAGAAAATTGAAAATCCATTTGCCGTTTGTTGAAGCTATCCAACGTATTCCTAAATAACTTAAATTTACGAAGGATGTTTAATGTATCTATATTTGTGATATATTAATCTAGTCACGAGACATCATTTTAGGTGTATTTAGGACTTAGTTGATAAATATTTCCCTATTAATTGATGTTTTATACTTTCTTGTCTACTTTCAATGCTTTTGCTATTTCTAGAGATTTTGTGCATAATTTTGGTGCTAATTGTGCCACTCTTAGGTACTAGGATACTAGCATAATCCAAGATGATGATAAGAAGTGAATAAATTATGCTTACCCCTTAGTTATGGCAAAAAAGGAAGATTCGACCACTTTTAAAAAGTGAAAACATGTGTTGGTCAGATTTGGAAGTTGAATTGTTCGAGGTGCCACGTGAGATTGAAAAGAATTATTGAGGAGCCCTTGCATATCTAGATAGTATTTGAATTCAGGATCACGTAGGATTTGACAGTTCATGATTCAGAGCTGAATTGAAGAAGTTATGTTAACTGCCGTTGTCGTGGTTTGAACTAGCCTACACTTTAGTAAAAAAAAAAATCAGGTGGGCTTGGTCATTTAAAAGGATCCCACAACCCATAAAATATTTCCTGGACCTAAATATATACCAGAACTTTACATTATGAATAGGTCCTTAGTAATTTTTTAGTCCAAAAGAAAGAGAAAATTGCTTGGAGCAAGAGAAAAGAAGAGAAGAAGGAGTCTGGAAGCGGTTCATGCCATTCCAACTCATCTGTTTATTAGTTTTTAGCAATTACTATAGTAATTTTATTATTTTTTGTCAATTATTTTAGTGCTTTTATTGAATTTGATAAATTA
This sequence comes from Nemophila menziesii, assembly GCA_029959085.1. Classification (NCBI taxonomy): domain Eukaryota; kingdom Viridiplantae; phylum Streptophyta; class Magnoliopsida; order Boraginales; family Hydrophyllaceae; genus Nemophila; species Nemophila menziesii. The sequence goes on from JARWIR010000021.1 coordinate 22,164,056, forward strand.
CATCTTTAATTGAGTTGTGTATTTATTATTACTCTGCATTATGTATTTCCCATATTTTTGTAGTCCTTTTTATGCACAAGTATAGGGCTGCACCTTTAGTAATTAAGACTGACACCCTCACCGGAGAGGGGAAGGAGGTGTGTTTAATTATTGATAATGATACATGACCATCTAGTGTGCAGTAGTGATCCTGAGGGGCTTGCCTAACTAGTTAGATAATAGGGTTAGATTTCACCATTGTTCATTGCGTAAGGTCCCCTTACCCAAGTGTTTGTTATCCAAACGTGATATTAAATCAACACAATAAAGCTTTGCTTACCCATGGTGGTCCCGTCCAACACCCAACTAATCTCAGTTGAGCTAAACCCGACTTGTTTTCTTAATGGGTTTTGAAAGTATAGTAATGTAGACTAGTTAAGAAAATTACAAGAAAGTCAAAGTAGTATTTTTTTGGTTTTGGATTAATAAACTAAGATATTTAACAGAATTATGAACTAAAATGGAAGACGATTTAACTAATTAAGATATGGTGAACTAAATTAGAATGGTGCTTGAGTGTTGCTAGTAACCGCCAATGCCGTTACTTTAATGTGACTATGAATAAGTGTGAAGTGGTAAGTTCACATCAGCCGAGATCCAACAATATTCCCAAATCCCTCCCGGGTAGATAGGCAATTATTCTACGACCCTATAGACCTCTCTCAGTGTGACCCTATGTATGCTTTCAAATGCTAAAGGTTCAAACCTTAATGACTACTTAGTTAATCAAAATCTCCCGGTTCACTAACGCACACAAATCGTCTATATACTATATACGTAATTCGACCCCCCTCCCGGGCGATCACCTTACTGATAACAATATCCACTATTTGGACAGAATATGAATATGAATTTTCACAAACATAAAGTCAATGGAAATATATTACTCACTTCAATTAAACATGGTACCAAATTCAAGAACATTCAATCAACTAACATAGGTTCATATAAAAAGAAATCCTAAAGCAATGAGGGTTTAGTTCATAATGAAAAATAGAAAAGACGCCCCCCGGTGGTATACTCAGAGATTCTACGGAGTACTCAGAGAAAACAAAACAACGAGTATCGGAAAAAACAATGAGATCAAAAAAATATTGAGTATCATAAAAATAAAAACGTTGAGTATTGAAAAATTTCACTGAGTTCTTAGTGAAATTAAAGAGTACTCAGTGAAAAACACAGAGTATTCTAAAAAATGTTGAATAATACACAACAACGGAATAAAAAGTCAATTCCATTAGCAAGAACAAAAATTACATAAGGAATTCAACATTAAAATTACATTTTTTCAATTTAAAAATAATACAACAAAAAATGGAAAAAAAACAAAAGTAAAGTATTACACGAATTTAAAAAAAAAGTTGGTAAAAGAAGATCTGCCAGCTTCTTTACGAACGAAGGGAGGGCTTCGCCGTTCATTTGCTTCGACGGAGAAGAAGAAAAAATGGAGTTGTGCTACGACGTTCGTTTGCTTCGCCAGAGAAGGAGAAAGAAGGGGGTTGTGCTTCATGGGAGGTTGCGTTTTTGAACGAAGGTATCTTCATAAATAGAGCTGGAACGTCGCCGGAGAAGAAGGCTGAGCACGAACAGATCTGGAGTTGGGCCATCTTCACGAAGAATTTGGAGCACGAGCTCTACACCAAGCCTTTCCGGAGAAGAAGGTTTGAGCTGCTTCGATTCATCTTCTCCAGCAAACGAACGACAGGCTTACACCAATCATTTGCTGGATCTTCACTACACAACCCACCTTCTGCGGCCTTATTTTCCAGCGGCTGAACTCGAACAAATATTATACCAAGCATTCGCCAAAGCTTCAAACCAAGTTGCTTCCGGCTCTCCTCATAGTTCCTCGGGACGGTGATATGGCTGCCTCCTCAGATCTTCACGAACCGATCTTCTCACGAAAAATGGCCACGCCTGAGTTCAGACGGTTTTCAAGCTAGAGCTTCACTCCATCTTCCATACCTGCAAAATAGAAGGAGATAAATTAATGTGAAAGAAAAGAAAAGAAATGGAAAGAGAATGAGGAGGGTGGCTGTGATGTTTTGCAGGAGAGAGAGAGAGAGAGAGAGAGAGAGAGAGAGAGAGAGAGAGAGAGAGAGAGAGAGAGAGAGAGAGAGAGAGAGAGAGAGAGAGAGAGAGAGAGAGAGAGAGGGGTTTGGTACATATGAAATAGGTGTATTATAGTGTTGTACATATAATGGGTAATTGGGGATAAAAACTAAGGAATTTTAATTTTGATTTAATTTAAGAGTAATGATAGACGTCACCTCTTTTCATGTCACCTTTTTATCACCCTTCCATATATATGCTTTGATTTTCTTGAATATAAGACAAAGAAAGATTAAATAGGATAGGGAAATCAATTCATTGGTCGATGTAAAGATACAACTAGGAGGTGACAAAAGGGTGATAAGAAAGGGTGCTGTCATTACTCTTAATTTAAATGGTTTTGGCTCCTTTGGAGAAGATGTAAGACTATAGGTTGATATTGGCCAAGAGGAGGTGTCTTCAAGACCCTAAAGATAATAGTCTCTTATATATACCGATAACTTTGTGGGTATAATACCCTTCTGATTGCTATACAATATTCACCTACTTAAGTGTGTCCTAAAAACATAATATTCACCTGCTTCTATCGCATGTATACCCAACAATTCGCTAATATACATAAATATCTAAAACACGTGCACTTGTTCTTGTCATTCATAAACACATATATGTTATCTTTTCAAACATATATATCCAACCAAAACATTACAAACTCTAATGAGAACAATCCCAAATATAGAATTAATCCTTATACACGACATCTTATCTTACAAAATAATCATTTATTAACCCTAGATTAGCCTTCACATTCACTAAAAAAACATAAAATCATATACTAATCTATGTTGTAGATCTCGCCGCCTAGACGCGCCTAGGCACTGCCTAGGGTCAACTCTCCTCTCAACCGCTTACGCCTAGTAAAAATTCCAGGCGTTTTTCCTAGCACCTTAGTCACCGAAGAAGCGCCTAGCCCGCCTAGTCACCGATTAATGGCAAAAAATGTCCGCCTGAGCGCCGATTAATGACAAAAATTGTTGCATAGGCCTTCTTTTTATTTTTCTTAATCTCGAGAATTCTTGAATTGATATTATAACTCAAATTTTAGTATTTTTATATTTATTGTAGTGTTGTTAGATGAATTTTATGACTTAATTAGTTAAAATTGTTATAATTACTACGTATATATTACTAAATATACAAAATTACATAGTGGGATTGCCTAGGCCCCGTGTAATCCCATCTAGACTCTAGGCCCCGGTCGACCACCTAGGCCGCAAAACCGAAACCTACAACCTATATACTAATAAATAAAAAACAAACAAATCAATCAAAACTATCACCATGTTACGTATTTGATAGATATGTATATATTTTTTTTTAGAAATTATACATTTTAAACTTCACGCTACAAACCTGAAAAAATCCTTGCTTTTCTTATCTTTGGTTTTTTAGAGTAACAATGGTGTTAGAAATGAAAATGGAGATTGTGGATCAATTAATGAAGGAAGATAAGGTAGAATGGGATCTTGAGATATTGGATGCAAACTTCCCTGAGACAATTAATAAAGAGATAGAAAATATGCATATCCTTCGACATCAAGCACATGACATGATCCTGTGGCTGCATACTAGAATTGGAGAATATACGACTAAATCAGGATATCTAACCCCGAAAAATAACGAATTGGTGGAAACTGCGCAATCTTCAGGACAAGGGGAAGTAGAGGACATGGAAGTTTGGGAAGCGGTTTGGAAACCTAACGTCCCGGCGAAAGTCCGAATCTTTTCTTGGAAAGCATACAGAGATATTCTCCCCATCAGGGAAAACTTGAAAAACCGGCGTTATGCTTTTAACAGTGATTGCTATTGGTTTGACGAAGAGTCAGAAAAAATTAACCACCTGTTATTATCTTGTCAGATCTGCAGGCAAATATGGAACAACTATACATTAAAAACAAAATTGGGGGAAATGTGACTGGAACGTTGGGCGATTGGCTCATTAAATTTTAAAAGATTACGGGGCAAATGGATGGGATCCTAAGATAGTTGCAACTTAGTTGCTTCCGATGATTTGGAAGTGCAAGGTGCGGGCGTTTCATGAAAACATTGCTCTCGTACCTCAAGACTCGATTCGAGCAACCAAAAGCGGGATGACAGACTTGTAAGGAGTAGTAGGTCGGAACCATCTCTACCAGGAATTGGAGAGTAGGAGGCGCCAAACCTGAACGATGATGAAGACTAGAACGCATAAATTACTATATTATGTGATGCATCATTTAGGTCAGCAACGGATCCGACTGACATTGGTATCGTGAGATGGATGAGCGCGACAGAAGACTACGGTGTACGTCTATCTCCGATGACGTGGATTCAGTTGTGGAAGGGGAAGCAAGGGCAGTGTTAGAGGCTTCTTTCCTGAGAAGGTCATCCCTGAGAGTGAGGATAGTTGTGTTTTCAGATAACCTTGAGGTGATTCAAGGTATTAGCTCACCCTTAGCAGCTCGTTGGTAGTTCGTCTTTATTGTGATCGGCGAGATAGCGAAAATTTATGGGTTCATGGGTTTCCGTCATTTGTCGAGAAAACACATTGCGCGACACGCTAGGCGTAGGGTCAAGGCAAATGGGGCCGATTTTTTATCGAGACCCAATTCTCGAGACTTGGCATCGGATAAGACATAGATTTTTGGTCCTTTTCTTTACTAGTCCAAGAAAAAAAAGTATTAATTTCTAATCCCCTATTGTTTACTCTCTTTAACTTGTACACCCTCAACGCACTTCGGCATCCTACAGTGCCAAACTTAGTAAAATAATTCATATCTGTCGACACATACACATCACTCTCTCACTCTAGTTGTGTTTTACATTCTCATACTCTCTTTCTCTATTCAATAACACGTATTTTCATCAAATAATCACTTAAAAAAGCTTTAGAATTTCGAAGATGTTCTCTTTTTTGCTTAGAAAGGAGCGGATTAGAGTATTTTTAGCAAACGATCACTTCAAATTGCTATATTTCATCTTTGGTATGTTATTGGGAGCTTTATATTTGAATATGGCGATGGTCGACCAACACGTGCCAACAAAGGGGGCGACCTTGTGCTACCCAAAGTCAAAGTTTTTCGGCCTGACCCGTTATGGTATGTATACTAATACAACTAGCAAATTGAGTTTTTCTCAGAGTTCTGAATTGTTTGGTAATTGTATGTTTTATTATAAATTTTATTAAAGCTGTTCAATATATGAATCGTGGATCAGCTTCTGTCTTTTAGTATTTTCTAATATAATGTTCCAATGGACTGTAATTTGCTAAATTAAGTTGAATTTCTAAGAGGAAATATAAAAATTTCAATACATTTACTTGAAATCAATTAGTTTTGGCAGGAAAACCTAAATTTGATAGTTTATTTCTTCCTTGCCAGTTTGTTGATACACGAACATATACTATATACGTATAAGATAGACCACAAATATGTTCTGTATGTATCTTAATATATATTATGATCTGTTGTGAACTTGCAGAGCATTTAATACCACCTAATCCTGCTTCATCAAATCAGTTCACATATTTGAGTCAGATCAACAGAGTCCTTAATAGAGAAAATAGTAATTTGTACAGAGATCATGGTAGAATGAAGCTTGATCCACGTGCTTTAAGTACCTTCAGGCTCCTCCATTTTCAGGTATGTTGTTGTGATCTTGATAGAATTTCATGACTTTCACATGAATTTCATTGTTAGTACATCAATGATTAAAAATTGAATCTCAGCACAAATGGGATAGAAATTCAATATCTTTCCATATAATTCAAATGTTTTCCACCATGGGAACTATACATTACATAACTACAGGTGAGCTTATCCTACATAATCTGAATCTCTGTCTCATAGAATACATGATACTAATATTCTTTTAACTTGTTTAATTAAAAGGCATGTGAGATATATTTTGGTTAATGAATTTACAATTCATATTTGAATATAAAATATAAATCCAATTAGTGAGAATCATAATGGTGAATCTTCAAGTAATAAAGTAAATCGAAAGGCATACTCGATTTCTTGTTCGCTTTGACCAAGTTTCCTAGTGACCTTACATAGTATTAGAATTTGTGTTTTAAGCTCATATCATTCATTTTGAAAGCCCATATTTACCTTTAACCTTTGTTTATTTAGTCTATACTTGTTCCTTATTGATCGTTTAGCCCATTTAATCACTTTACGGGGACGAGAAATTTGCGAATAGTGGGTTAGAGCCCAATAAGAAACTGAAGGCCTATTAAGTGAAAGAGCTACTAAAGGGAAAAACCCTAAATATACGCCGAAGTTCCGAGATACTTGTCAGCAAAACAGGAAACTTGAATAGCTAGCTTGAGCAACTAAAGAGTTACCAAGGCATACTTTAGTAGGTAAGTATAACTTATCTAAATTTCTTGACGATTCATAAAATTTACTTCTTTTTTTAGACTTGTAATTTTAGCAAGTATCGCGAATTTGTGGTTTTCACAGTAAAGGGGAATATCAATTTGTGCATCGTGGTTTGTTTAAAAATGAAGTACTAATTCTGAGTTCTGATGTTGTAATTTATTGTTTGTTATATAATTATTCTGTTTTTTGTGCATATATATTGATCTGAATTGATAAAACTTTACGACTTTACAGAGCAATGAAAGGAAAAAAGAATAATGTAGTGAGAAGAGTGCAACCACCTAGGAGATGCAAGATCCCTAGGTCATATAATTATACTAGACCCAAGAGGCAAAAGAAGGTCCAGGTGTGCATTGATAATAAGGTAACAAATAAAGCCTCAATCTCACCTTCACAATTTAGTTTTATGAAAGTTTAGAGAATATTGTACAATATAATTTATTTGAAGAAAGCTTGTAATTAAATGGACTTTAGAACTTGAGTGCTTTCTAATATTTGCTTCATATTATATTATGTCACGATAAGAGCTGAAATTTGTTTTCTTTTTAAATTTCAGTTTTTACATCTTATTGTCTTTCCAAATTCAGGTCGTGGCTGCACCACCTCCACCTCCACCTCCACCTCCAACCGTATTACCAGCACCACCTCCACCACCTCCACCACCTCTGGCTTTTAGACCAGCACCAACACCTCCACCACCTCCATCTGTAAGACCACCTCCACCGCCAGAGTTTTCTAGTACTCTGACAGCTCAGCCTCGCAGACAATCAGGATGGGATGTCCTACCTGGTTAGTTTTTTGTGACCCTAAAATGGATTTAAAGGCTTAGCATGAATATCTTTGTTAATAATTATGTTTTTACTGTTTCTTAGGCCACATTTATCGCCCTTATGGGATCTATAGCATCTTTTTTGCACCACAAAGGGTTTCGAGTGATTGGGCTTATCAGCCATGGGCAAGATCTACACCCCCACCCCCACCCCCACCTCCTCAAGGTCCAAATTATAGAGGTTTGTCCAACATTTAATTTTTGTTTTTAAATAAATATATTACATTACCAATTTATTTTAGTATCTATCCTATATTAATAAACTATTTGCATATCAGGTCCTAATTGAAAACAAAGCTGAGGTGTAGCTGCATTATTTCTTTCATCGAGGAGCTCCACCACAATTCTTTTCCTTAATTGGCCTCCCTCCCTGAAATTTTAAATTTATTACAGTATTGGTCATGTATTTGATACTCAAGTGAAAAAGGTTAATGAATATTTTTACAAATTTAAATTTGGACAGAAAACAATTATTTCGTTACAATATCATAATTGATGAGCATGATTTATAACTAATTTATCATTGAATTTGGAAGGATCATACTTTTTTTTCTGATAAGTGGAAGGGTCTTACTTATTGCAATATATAACATTGATTGGTGTAACCACTATTTCACTCTAAGATCAGGTTGCTTTATTGGCTTTTGCTTTTGAAACTTTACAATCTAAAATAAAGGTTAGGATTGATGCCCACTTCACATAAAGTATGCTTAGTGTGAAGAAGCAATTACTCGGTGTTTAAATCTTTCATAATAAGTTAATAACACGTGGGATCTAAGATGGATTTGGCATCCTCAGCCAAACAAGCATGACTCTAGGCTTGTAGCAATACAAATAGGCATTAATTACAAGCTTTTAGAAAGTCAGGAGAGAGTTAAAGGACTTGATATAGTGCATATTCTTTTTCAGGTCTACTACTCATTACATGTGGTCATCAAACAATAGGAAGATAATGTGCCTGATCATGAAATAGATCTTAATGTAACTTTTATCCGAGTCTAAGTCAGAGCCGACCCAAGAAATCAAAATACGCGTAGCTACCTAAAGCGAAATTTCTTTTTTGAATCCTTTATAACAGTAAAAAAACTATTTTGATAAAATTGGGGTTTTTTTTTTAGCAAAAATAAAATGAGACCTAAAACGAGGGTGTCCAAGTTTATGTGATGTGATCCCTTTCTAGATGAAAACTATCAAATCAATTAATTCCTTTAAATGCTACTTGCGAGAAATATAGGGGGTTTGATTATTCTCAGATGAGGAAAAAATAATGGTGCACACGTCAAGGCTAAGAGTCAAAACTCAGAATGGATATTCTTGTAATACCAGGATGTTTTGAAGTCTTTGATCAAATTGGTCCCTCATGGGTAACATTTCATTATTAAAAGCTTGGTCGCGTCTTATCATATAAATGTAGTTTCTTGTGGCACAACCAGAATGACTATGATGCTCCATTGGTTCACAAGAACGTTGATCCTCCTACAATCATATACAATCTCCATTACAGCTTAGGAAGTTTCAAAATTTGTAAAAAATAAAAAGAACCCTAAGAAACCCTACGCAGCGGTTAAAATCGACAAGACCAATACTTATGCTTAGGTAAATGGGGAGATCCTTGTCAGCGTTTTATCCAAGTTGGGCTTCTGTAAAAAGGACGTATTGGATTTTAAATTGTGTCTCATCAGTCTCGTATTAGATCAAATTTTTTAATGGTGAAAGATTAAAAATGTTTTACCCAAAGCAAGGAACTAAACAAGGTGATTCGTTATTGTATCTTCTACTTTTATCATGACAAAGGGTCGTATATAGCGGAGGTTTAAATCAGCAATGTAGAATGGTTCATCAAAGGAATTTTGCTTGCTCGTGTTTTCCTTAATCTGACTCACCTTCTTTTTGCTAATGACGTATTAGTCTTCATTTCTATCTGTAAGTAAGAAAGAACTTAATGCTTTCAAGGAAACAATCAAATTGTAATATGAAGCATCAGGGCTAGATATCAGTTTACAAAAGTCATATATCTATTTTAGTAAAGGAACATCAAATGATATGTGCGATACTAATTTAGATTCTCTTGGTATTAGGTGAGAAAACTCACTTGAGAAATATTTGGGTATTCCTTTTAACCTAAAAACATATAAGACGGAGAATCTCAACTATATTAAACATTGGCTTCTTGCTCAGTTATCTAGTTGAATTGCTACTATTCTCTCAGATGGTGACAAAGAAATTATCATCCAAGTTGTCTTGTAGGCAATTTTGAATTACGCAAAGGCAATCTTCAAATTTACGAAAACACTTCAGGAATAATTGGCTAGCTTGGTCACTAATTTCTGGCGAAACGCACAACACAAAAGGAGAATTCATGGATCTTATGGGAAAAGATTGTTATTTTGAAGATTTTGGGTGGCTAGCTTGGTCACTAATTTCTGGCGGAACGCACAACACAAAAAGAGAATTCATGGATCTTATGGGAAAAGATTGTTGTTTTGAAGATTTTGGGTGGAATCGGCTTCAAAGAGTTCCCAAAAATGAACATTTCACTCTTAGCTAATCATGCCTGGAGAATTCTGAACAATCCCAATTATTTGGTGCAAAGGTTCTTAAATGAATTTATTATCCCGAGACTTTATTTTGGGACACTAAACTCAAGAAGAAAAGATCTTGGAGATGGGCAAGTATCTTCCTCAGACTTCATTCCTAAGGTTAGAGTGTTAAATACATATTCGTAATGTTGTTGACACAAATATTTGGGATTATAAGTGGCTAAATAACAACATGATTTTAAAAAAAACCCAAGGGTTGTGATCTTTTGGTGGTTGCACAAGTTTTTAATGAGGATTTGACATGACGAAATTCTAATCTATCACAAGTTTTCCGTCATGAATTCTAACCTCAGATTCAAATCTATCACAATGAATAATCAATGCAACATCATTCATGAGGTTACTAGACAAAGGTACATCAAATCTGTGGTGGAGGGTGAAACCTTGGATCTTTTGAATGACATCAAGATGGAAGCAAGATCGAACCATTTAAGTACTTCATTTTACTCTAATAACTGAAAATTAACCAAGGTATCCTCGATATCTCTCGCAAAAACTAGAGTATTCGTCTAATCTCTTTGGCGAAATTTGTAGATGCCCATGTAAGTTCCCAGCTTGAAAAGTCAATAATATCTGCAGACCTAAGAATAAGGTGGCCGATATCTTTAAAAAATATACTAGACAGAATATTGATCTATCTACCTGGGTAGATAATTGAATGATCAGTAGTTTGAAAGTTCTATTAGGTTTACATAAACATAACGACATAGGCAGACTTTGAACTTTTCTCTTTGCATATAATAGGTCGTACACTTTGTTTTTAATGAATTTCCTTCACAAAAAAAGATTCATTTGTTCTTCTATGTTGAAACCTAAGAGAGTTCTACCAAAATTGATTAGGTTGGGTGTTTGTTCAAGGTGATGAAGATTGACTATTAACTTTCTTTTCTTTGGTTTTTAGCTCTTTTCTTACTTTAATAGAGGTCCTAGTTTATTGGCATTTCGCGCCATGGTTGACATTTATATAGACTATTTTGTCTTGCTCGGTGTTTGATATATCTGGATATGCTATCCTCTATGGTTTCTATTTTTGTCAAAAATTATTCTAGGAGATATAACTTTGATAATCTCTTATTTCTTTAGTTCTCTGGGATTCAAATCCCACAACAGGCGGATATGATGGAGGCGGATATGATGGAGGCATTGTGGTTATTTACACCGTTATAGGTATTGAATATCTAGGGTATTGATTTTTGACTATGGTCCATGACTCGGATTTTTCGAGTAGTAAATCTATTTTGAAGGTGTTTTGGAAAAAAAAGTTTGATTGTAAATTTAAATCTTGTGTTCTATCTGTAATATTTCTTTCCCACAATGGTTGTGAATTGACTAATATGTTTGAAAAATACGTCCTTTTTAATACATATGAGAGCCACTTTGGACTCGGGAATCATTTTGACTCCGATAAGATTCGATCCAAGGACCTTTCGGTCTCTGCGGAGTAGCTAACCACTAGGCCAACTAACGTTAAGAACCCTACTTTGTTTGAATTACTTTTAATCCAAAATTCAAACATCAAAATATAGTTCAAGACACACAAGAGTGGAACTCAAAAACATTAGATACTATATCTCACAACCAATAATGCCATAAATCACAAAAATAAGGATACTCAAAACGAACAGCCCCGACAAAATAATATGGCTACGCTCACACAACAGACAATATAATACCAAAACAAGATACAAAGTATTGATGAACGACAACACACCACATCAGACAACCGCCACAACAAACATAAACCACACACTCTGGAGGACAGTATGGCAATCCAACGTCCCAAAGAAGATTTGAATCTTTATATGGAAATCATGTTATAACACAATACCCACAACGAGTTATCTGATGAAGAGGAAATGCGCTGACACGCCAAACCGCACATGGTGCCAGATAGAGGAAGATACAGTGGAACCTATTACATTGCAAGTTAACACAAGCAATTCAACCTTGACACTACAAATCAAGACGCCACCACAAGACATGCGCATGTTAGATACTGTCTCTTGGAGATAATATCAACGTATAAAAAAGGAGTATGAGATAAAAACAAGGTCATACACTACATATTTATACTAATATGGAACATCTGGAAAACAAAAATGAAAGTTTTACATGAAGGCACATCCATAGACGTGGACCAGGTAATAAAATCAACACAAAATCTAATCGCAGAACTACACGGATCGGATTGGGCAACAAGAGACGAAACACGAACGCATTAAGACGGAGGAACAACAACAACGAACGCGACCCTACCAACTGGAATAGACGGTATGACTTTCTATTGTGACGCTTCTTTCAATACTAAATATGAACCAACATGTATCAGAATTCTACAACAAGATCACAGGGCCAACCAACCGATAAAGCGACACAATTTTAGAGTGCGAAGCGTTGGCGGTACTATAAGCAACGAAAAAGAGCATGGAATACACGGATATACATAAGATAATTTACTCTAATAACTCTGAATTAATACACGGTATAAAGGAAGTGTCAGTCGCAAGGTAGACGATTCTACCGATCTTCCGTCGCATCCGACGAATGGCCAGGGAATCAGGCCAAGTAAATTTCAGGCACCTACCTGGGAAATTTAATGGCTTTGACGGCAACCTCGCAAAACAGGCTAGACATAGATCCGAAGGCAACAATACGACATCAATCGCACTAACGAGATCATTTGCAAGACTCGGAGTAAGCTAAAGAGACAGACACGCTTTTATTTTCACACCTTGTCCAAAAAACAAAAAGAAAGAAAAAATATAGTTCAACACTTTTTTAGATCTTCGAAAACAATGGCTGATACGCGTCAAAAAAAAATAAAAATAGAATGGCTGATATAATTAGTTTGAAAGTTCATGAAGGGTCAATAGTTGTCACTTGTGCATAGAAATTGGTAATTATTAAGATCGATAGTTGGTCTACTGGTTATCAAAAAATTCTAGTGGGATGACTTTTTGTTCTTTCGTTTTAACTACATCTAATTCTTGCTAAACTCTTAACAAAAGACCAGACAAGAATAGAGAGAAAACAAGACAAGGTCTCAAAAAAGAAAAGAAGCTCCATTCCATCTCATCTCAGCCCAAAACTTTTGAAACTACACCTGCACCAACTGTTCTACCTCCCTCTCTCAGAGCAAATCTTTGTCCTGTCAAAACAATAACAACACTCAGAAAACGATAAAAACAATAAAAACAATAAAAACAATAAAATATCCTCCAAGGTTCATGTACCTGCTTCCAAAGGTACTGGAGCAATAAGCTCAAAAACAGCTGTCACATTATCCCCAGGCATAACCATTTTAACATCTTCAGGCAACTCAACTTTACCAGTAATATCCGCTGTTCTCATGTAAAACTGAGGTCTATAGTTTGAAAAAAACGCCGTGTGTCGTCCACCTTCATCTTTAGTCAGCACATATATTTCTGCTTGAAATCTCTTCGACGTTTTCACACTTCCAGGTTTCGCAATCACCTATATATTAACAAAAATCATTAATTTCTCAATAAATATATAATTGTAGACTTATATATATATATATTACCATTCCTCGCTGAATATCTTCTCGTTTCAAACCACGTAAAAGAAGACCAACATTGTCACCCGCCTAAATTAATGTCAAAATAGAGTATATCATGTAAACATTCAATAAAGCGAGATCATAAATCTTTTAGTTAAATTAACGTCTTACTTGACCATGATCTAGAATCTTCTTAAACATCTCAACACCAGTAACTACAGATTTCAAAGTTCCTTGCATAAGCCCAGAAATCTCAACTTCTTCACCAACTTTAATCATTCCTTGTTCAACACGTCCAGTAGCAACAGTTCCTCGACCCTGAATCGAGAAAACATCTTCAACTGGCATGAGAAATGGCTTATCAAGTGAACGCACAGGCTCAGGTATATACTGATCTACAGCTTCCATTAATTTCAATATAGCAGTTTTTCCTAGTTCTTCATTCGTTCCTTGTAAAGCAGATAAAGCTGAACCTCGCACAATAGGTATGTCATCTCCAGGAAATTGATAGAAGCTTAAAAGCTCTGCATATATTTAAAATTCCATTTCAATATATATATATATATATATATATATATATAAAAGAAAATAATAAAATTTAGTATATGTACCTCGGAGTTCCATTTCCACAAGCTCTAGTAGCTCTGGATCATCAACAGTGTCAACTTTATTCAAGAAACAGACTAGTGATGGCACACCAACCTATGAAAAAAGTTGTGTTATCCGAATTTAAATAATTGGAAAAGGAAAAAAAATAGCAAATACCTGTCTTGCGAGTAATATATGCTCCTTTGTCTGTGGCATAGGGCCATCAGGAGCAGATACGACTAAAATACCCCCATCCATTTGGGCAGCTCCTGTAATCATATTCTGGATATCCATTGATGAGATTAATAATACACAACAGATACATATTAATTAGTCATTGTTAATTAATTAATAAATAAGATCTTACTTTGACATAATCTGCATGTCCTGGACAATCCACATGTGCATAGTGGCGCTTAGCTGTTTCATATTCAACATGTGACTGAAAATCACAAAATTAAACACTCAAGGTTATAAATATAGAGGGCGAAAAGGGAAAAAAAGAATATGAGATACCGCTGCAATAGTAATTCCTCTCTTTTTTTCTTCAGGGGCCTTGTCAATTTCATCGAATCTCTTCTCTAAAGCCTTTCCATCTTCTGCAAGGACCTGTAATGTTAACATATTACCCAATATTATTAGATAATGCTAATGAGACCCAAAATTTCACTAATTATAAGTTTATAACATACCTTTGTGATTGCAGCGGTTAGGGTAGTTTTTCCATGATCAACATGCCCAATTGTTCCCACATTTACGTGTGGTTTCCTACATGCAAATGCAACATTATAAGTTAATTACATAATAAATAACCAAACACTTAGCTTGTTCTGTCTACAATTTACCTTCTACATAATGATTAAAAACATCTGATAATATAACGTTAATTTAGCTATGACTAACTTGAAGGCAAAAGAGAAAGTAAAATGATTAACAGAAGTCAAATCCTAGTTCAATATTATCAATAAGTAGGAATGAACAATTTTCTTCCTACTAAATCCTAGCTTTGTATATAGTGTACTGTTTCTCCTATATTTTTAATGAAATCTTTCACCCAACCAAAACAAAAAAGAAACAATTGAGAAGTTCTTTATGTGTGTGAGTTTTTTTTTTTTTGAATAGTGAATTAGTATTTTACAGATTATTTAGATATTTAATTTATAGATTCACTTAGAAAATATTGCAAATTTCTAAAAATTATAATACTTGATTTATGTTAAATATAATCAAGCTCTTAAAGTTCCCGATGATTGGAAAAACATTGATGGTCGATCTTAATAAATAGGTACTTGAAGAAGTTGGTTTTAATTTGGATATCAAAGGAACAAATAATTCATGGTGATATTGCGATTTAACAATTTACTAATGTGGAAAGAGCAGTTAAAAGTGAGTAGAGTTACTATACAAACATCAAGTTCAAATGCAATAGATGAATCTCAAGATTCACAACCATTAAAATTTACTCTATGCATTGAGAGATCAAATTCTAGACCATATAATATCGGAGTGAGGATGAATTTATGGATGCTGAAGAGGAACAACTGAGTGATATGAAATTGTGGAAGAGGATTGATTATAATAATTATTCGTATAACTCAATCATACGGTAAACTGTATAACACAATCATACGGTAAAATGTACTATGGTGCCTTGTGTACTGTGATTTCGCCAAATAGCCCATGTGTTTCAAAAGGTGGTAAATATAACCATGTGATTCCAAAAAATAGAAAAAAAACCCTCGGCTATAATTGCTAACCCAGGGTAATATTTATCTGATTCGCATATCACGGGATCAGTGATGCAATTAAGCATTTCCGGTTCAAAAAAATAATTTGAAAGACTAGATACAAAAACTAGACATGCAAGTGAAACAAATTAATAAAATTAATTGAAAAATGCGTCCAAAATAATGCGGAAATGTAGGCAATACATATGAATTTCGAGCAAGTTAGGGATTACGTGCGGGTGAAGGTGGCCATGGATCTCCACCATAGATTGGTGGAAGAAATGGTGGCGGAATCATGTTGAGAGACTGATTCGGTGGCGGAAAATTGTGTGAGTACCGATCCTCTACAGCAGGAGTAATATTGTGGCGATAGTGTGAGAATACGCTTGGAATTAGGGTTTCTAAATGCGATCGTTGCCATTACAGAGCTAAGATAGATAGAGAGAGAAAGTAATGATGAAGGAGAAGGAAATGCGATTCAGAAGGTCGTTGTGAGAGTTTTATGGCGGGATTTAGCTGAGGTTTTACTGGAAATAGTCGTCAAATTGGAAGGATGACGATATATTTGGGCTTTATTGTTTTGGATGGCCCGCGTATAATCTGGACTGTTTTTATTCTTCTTAATTGTTTAAAAAAAAAAAGATAGTGATCGAAGGGTTTTAGAATCAAATTCCTCCTTAAAGACTTTCAAATATTCTTTATTAAAAAAAGGAAAATTCTTCCATCCAATATAGGATGATCCTACACCAATTAAATTTATACACATACCCCATGTTTTAAACTTACAAAAGTAACTAATCTATTAATCTAATGACATGTGTTATGTTATATTAATCAATAACTGAGATATAAATATTGGATCATCCAATATTGGATGGAAGTCTTACCCTTAAAAAAATGATTTGGTTGGTCACTTTCTTCTCTCTAAAAAGTCAGCCTGGCTATCGGACCCGGCTTACCGGTTCGCCGGACCGGCCCGGACCGATAAGCACCGGCGCCGGAACGAGGCCGTGATGGTGGTGGTAACCGGAACGGAACGGAACGCTGTTATGCCTATCGTGCGGCGCTGTAATTTTCTGTTTTTTGTCGTGGACCGAACCGGTCCGTGACTGATACGGACCGGTAACGGCCCGTTACCTTTTTTTTTTTTTTTTTTTTATATAGAAGTCCAATATATTGCAGCCCAAATACATTACACAAACCCAATTCTGCAGCCCAATATAACCCAAACCCAATTCCTCGCCCAAATCATTTGTAAATCAAATCATATGTGGTTCTTCAATTACGGTGGCTTCTACATCTGTTTGTAACCATTAATTTATGATATGCTTTGATGGTTTCTGATTTGGGGGTTCTTGAGCTTGAACCGATTACTTCAATTGGTTATCTATGTAGGTGTATTATATTTCTATGTCATCTTGTTTCTGGAAATTGAGTAATTAGTATCCTTGTTTGAATCAGAAACTGAACCATTGTTGTGTTTATTTTCGAAAAATGCTACTAATGTCCCTGTGGCCTGTTTATATTCGAAAATTACTACTAATATCAAGTATTTTGGAACTGTTATTGCTTTTCTGCAATGTTGCCATGTTTGTCCCTTTGATGTTTGAATTGATAAGAATTGGATAATTGATACCTGTGATTTGTGAATTTAATTTGCATCTTTTGTCCCTTTATTGACAAAATTGCGAGTTAGTCCCTGTGAAATACTTGATACTTACAACTCTAATTTTTTTTTTTAAAAAAAAAAAATATTAAACCGATAAACCGATAGTGGGACCGGTCCGGGACCGAAACCGGAACCGATAAACCGGTCCTTGTTATCAGTCGGTTTCTTGAAATTTAGGACCGAAGAACCGGTCCGGACCGGGACCGATAGTGGGGGTCCGATAGACCGGTCCGGTCCGATAGTGGGTATACACGATAAAAACCGGTCCGAAACCGGACCGGTACGACCGATAGCCAGGCTGACTAAAAAGGCAATTTTTAGGGTTACGGTTCTTCTATACAAAATATTCGATTGATAAGTACTTTCTTTTAGTTCTTTAGATTAAGTTATACAAAGTACTTATCTAGTATCCCTATCATCCAAATCTTTACGATGGGGTTATTAACTGACGGGAAATCTTGTCCCAAACCCATTCTTTTCATCGAAGGGATTGGGAGTTTTACGGGCCAAACTTGGATTAAAGGAGGTGTTCAAAGACATAGGAGTGTGGTTGAGGACGATTATAGTAGATTAGGATAGTCATCTCAAAGAGCGGAACAAAACTGATTTGAAGAACAAGGTGAAGATAGCGGAGAAGAACAACGACTAGAAAATAACGGCAACTATAGGCAAGGATTTATTCTGAGACGCGAGTCACTATACATAGCTTGTGGTTCCATTAAGCACACTAGAGGAAGATTAACAAAAAAGGTATTAGCATCAGTGGCAAAAGAGATAAGGGGCCGGAACAAAATCAAACGCATATTCAAGGTATTTTGAGGTGGATTTTTTATTTTATGAAGCAAATAGGTCTTCTCGAAGAGTCTTTGAATGGTATGTGGAAGGAAAGATGTACATTGGGTATTGAAACTATACGAGTTCGGTTAATTGAGATATGGGGTTAGGATGGTGATGAAGAAGATAAGTTATTGGTATGGGAGGTATCTCTTCACCTAGAACTATGAAGGGCGTGCACTATGGATTGAAGATGAGGATGTGCAGAATTTGGATGAGGAAGACAATAGTGATACAAATTTGGATAAGTATTGCACTGAGTACATTACCTCTACATGCAGTTCAGGGCATTAATGAGGCTATTACGTGGCTTGAGGAGAAACACAAGGAGACAATAATTACTAGCATCCCATGGCTACGCTGGCTTGCATGTAGACACCAACAAAACCTCAGTATTGATGATGAAGAATCTTGGAGAGTTAAAAGCCAATAGTGGCTTTTGATCGGAATAGCTAGGTGGACCATTAGATGCTAGAGAGGACCAATGAACACCCTATAACCACCATATCAAACTAAGTGAAAATTGTTTCATCTTGCATTGCGAAATTAATTTGATCTTGAATTTAGGAAGTGCTAATAGTTTTTTATGTTCGGTGAATTATGTATTGATTCTTGTACATCACCAAATGAAACTTGTTAGGGTAGTTTCTTCTGGTTTGTTTATTATTATCTTCTTGTCTTTAGTTTTATTTTGTCGGGACGACGACAAAACTTTGAGTTAGGGGTCTTGATGTCTCGTCTTTTGTGATAGAATAATCGTATCATGAGACATCTTTTAGGGTGTTTAATGTACTTAGATTACTCCCTAATATTTGATGGTTCATACTTTCTTGTCTCAAGATGGGCTTATTTCTATTTTTAGAGTATTTTGTGCTATAATCGTGCTTTAAGTGTGTAGCTTTTAGGTACACGGTTGACATGGAATCCCAATAGGAGATATAGAAGTCAATAAAGTCAAATTAAACCCAAGTCAAGACGTAGATAGAGGAAACTGTCAAGTTTAGAAGCATTTGGTAAATTTCTAGAAAGATGGCGTGACTTTTTTCAATCACCACGGAAAATTGGCAAGAGATTTTGACCTGGTTCCTTTTTAGATGGAAAGATCTTGAAGTTAGGGTCATTTGAGAAGAAACGGTGGTCAATTAGGAGTTGAGACGCAAAGGTTATGGGAATTCTACCATAGTGACTCAAAGTTGTCCATATTAGTAACACGGGTTGGGTCTTTTGGACCTTCCAAAATGACACATATGACCTAATGATGTCTCCATATTTGTGATATATTAATCTAGGCTTGAGATATCATTTTAGGTGTATTTGATTAATTGGTTTAGGATTTTTCCCCGTTATAAGATAAATTCTTAATCCGTGTCTTGATTTGGAAGTTTAGTACTTTTAGAGCATATTTGGTATAATTTATGTGTTATTGTGAAGCTATTAAATTTTATGATAATATACTTAGGTGCCAAATCAGTTCCAATAAGTTAAAGAAAGAAGATCCAGGAGGAATCAGTAGATAAAAGGAAACAAAGTTGAACTAGTAAAGGAAAAGCTGCCAATTAAATCTGTCAAATCTACAATAACGTCCACTAAAGTGAAGATAACTACAAATCAGCTAAGATTTTGGAAGAAGTTTCAGATAGATCTTTCAGACTGTGCTTGTTTTGATATAAAGTATGCTGAATTAACCCCAGTAACGAAGGAGATATGGACAAATAATTGAAGAGTGTTTATCATGTCCTATATTTTAGGAAACGAACTTGAATTGAAAAAGGATTCCAATAACTTGACTTCCACTCCAAGATTTTGACCAAACACCTATAAATACAGTTATTTACCTCTGTAAACATGGTCCTTGCTTGAATATTAGTCCTTAGCATAAAGTTGTATCCCCTAGAGAAGCAAGACGACCTAGAGAGGAAGACAAGAAGTTGGAGAGTTGCAAACTCATCTTCTCCATCCTATCCCTCTATCATTAGGGTAATTTGTATTAGATTCTTAATCTTATCTTTGTTTCTAATTACTTTTATCCTTAGTTTATTTCTATGTCTTTAGTTATGAACTAATATTCCCATACCTTGGGTTTTTCATATGTATAATCTTTGAATTCTATTTATTCTATTTATGTTCTTTGGGAAAATACTTTTAAATTGATTGAGCTACTTATTATTTTGTATATCTGTTTTATGTGCTTTAACTTATTTCTACCCTAATCTTGATCACGTCAGGATTGTGTTTTGCAGTTGGATGGTCACCCAGAAGGTGTGTTCAACTATTGAAACACCATATAAGCGTCTAGTGTGCGGTAGTGATCCTGATGGCCTTGCCTAACTAGATAGTCACTAGGGTTTGATTCAACCACCAATCATTGCGCAGGATCCCCTTACCCAAGTCCCCTATTAATTGTTAGGTTGCCACCTAAGTCCACCTGGAAGGGGGTTAGGAGGAATATAGAATCCTGATTATTTACACTAAGAGCTTTAATCACCTTTATAACTAGAATTAGATCTAGAAGGATAAGTGCATGCTAGAAATCCTAAGCTATATTTCTCATCTCCATTCTTTATTATATTATTTATTTGCATTATTATCTTTTAAATTTGAAAACAAATAAATATCTTTTCCTTTATTGTCTTAACAAGTAAATTCTCCTACATTTCTCTATATACACAAGTAGATCTAACGGATTAAATCCTTACAAACGAACTTTACTTTCTAACTAAACTTGGAAACGATCTGTGATACTTGCAGTGAGTTTCCGTGGGTGTTAAGGGTGTCCGTCTTTATCTTTATTATTATTATTATTATTATTATTATTATTATTATTTAAATCATTATTTTATCACATCTTGGCCACCACCACCTAAAAATGACATGGACCTCTATAAATACCTTTTATTAGTTGGGAAAGACACACAATTCATATCAGAGAGAATCTAATATGCCTGGGAGCTAAGGAAGAGAAGGAGGAAGGGCTTTCAACAGCAACTCCACAATTCCTAATCATCATAAGCCCGTTTCATCATTTCTATGAGAGTAATTTAATTTTGTTTTTAGGTCTAATTTTGAATTCCTTAGTTTTAATTATTTCTTTTCATTATTTTAATATGACTAAACTATTTTGTACTTGAGAATTGCATAGCGTATGAACCTAAGTTAATTAATTGATTATTCTTAGTTTTTGGGATATTTTCAACTTTTAAATAAATTGTCTTAAATTCTCGTTGATTATATCTTTATGCCTTAAAGCTATTCATGCCCTGATCAAGTATATGATAGTAATCATAATTACATTGTCACCCACGAGGGTGATTAAATTGCAGACCTATGATATTAGCGCTTGTTACGAGTCAATGAGCCGGGAGGCCTTGACCAAAAAAGTAGTCAATAGGGTAAGAACAAACTCGTCCAAAATGAATTAGGGTACCCAGAATGGGTCACTAGAGGTGGATGATAGCGTCCTGTTCACCTATGAGGGGTTAAGAGGAAAACTGAATCCCAACTATCGTAGAATGATCAATTTGCCGCTATGCCTAGAAACATCTAATTAAGCAACTTAGGGGATTACCAGCAAGGATCAAGCACTACTCTATCATATTACTCTACTCTTCTTAGTTAGTTTGCATTTAGTTTTTAGTTAATTAATCTTTTCATCATTAGTTATTTAATTATGTGTTTTACTTTATTCGTATTTAGTTTAATCTGAAGAAAACCAAACAAATATTTATATTTTATTGTCTTGCAACTAAGCTACGATTCTCTAAACACAATTATTTTAACTTTGCTAATCCTGGAGAGCGGAAACCCTTTATTTACCCACTTCTATTACTTGTCAACGAACCACGTACACTTGCAGGTGATTGAAGTCCTTTTATTTTACGCATTATCTATCACACTCATAAGACCGACTGAAGTCTAGTGGGCGGTAGTAAACCGAGAGGTCTTTCCTAACTAGATAGTCAATAGGGTTAGAATTATTACACTAAGATGTCCTTACCCAAGTCTCCTAGTCAATAGACTTAGCATAATGTAAGATTCATTTTATTAATATAATAATTATTGTATCTTACTTATAAGGCAAAGTATTGTAACACCTTCAACCCGTCTTTAGATAACAAGGCTCAAGACGTCACACACCGCACACTCAAAAAATAAATAAATTATGAGCATGAAAGACTCTTATGAGAAATAATTATTCTGTTATAATCCAAAAACATACATTTATTCAAAATATATTGTCAACTTCCACAAACATTAAATTTTTCAATAAAATACAAGGTAAGAAAACTTAATGGATAATATCGTCAATGAAACGTAATCGACAAAAAGAAATCTCAATTTTTTTTGAAAGAAGTCAATTCTCCTCTATTCTCAAACTAATTATTTGAGATCTTTACCCAGGTTCGTAATCGACCCTCAGCTCACCAATCCAATTAGTTAGCTTACTCCGTATAATCTGGAAACAGAGCAGATGTCACAAATGTACATGGTGCGCATAAATAAACTCAGTAAGGAAACTGTTTCTACTGTAAATAATTACACGATATCAATAAATAGATGAATCAAATCGCCTAAACAGAAGGAAAATAATTTTTTGGTTAAAGTTACGACAAGAGTTACAGGAGGACACATGGTCCCTTAACGAACAGGAGAGTGTGATGTTAACGGGATTCACTACCAAAGTGAATGATGCGGGACTACAAGATTACAGATGGCGACCATAAGACGTCTATTTTTTTAAAACAGGAGATCAGGCATGATCTAACATTTTTTTAAACAGGAGATCAGGCGATCGTTCTAACATGATTTAGTCTGAAAGCGCATGTCCGGAATATAACAAGACATTTCTTATTAAGTACAAGGATCGAAAAACGTTAACACAAAATATCAGATTACCCACAGGTCATTATTCACAAATTATTCATATGAGCTAACCAAAATATATTTTTTACTAATATGAGTTATACTGAGTCTTTAATATGTGATGTCGATCATATACTAAGCATCTAGGATGTTTCGAAAACAAATTCACAAATAATTAATCGGCATATCCGACTCAATATATTGTCGACGAATAGAGCTTACTAAAAACAGATCATATGAGAAGCATCTATATTCAGGCTTACCAAAATAAATTATGCAAACACAATACTATACTTTTTCATTCAACATTTACTAACTTTTTTCCATTCTTATTCTTTATTCTCGAGATGTACTCAAGGATCAAGTACACAAGTCTTTATTGATCAATATATAATATAAATACGATCAATATATAATATAAATACAAGCCACAAGTGTTATTGCTAACATGTAAACTTGAAAAATTAGATAATATAATAGCTTAGCAGAAAGAGAACATTTTTTAGGATCTTGTTTGGTATAATATATATATTTTATACTAACAGGAAATAGAATAATTTATAAATTTATATCTGCCCAACTATATGTATAATGAATTACTCCCTCCGTTCAAAAACTAATGTCTATTTAGCTTTTCACATAAACTAAGAAACACGTTTATTACCTCCACCATTACTAACATACCTCTAATAAACTGTTTTGATATTTTAAATATTCAATTGAAAACATAAATTTAAATTTTGTAACAAAGGTAATAGTGGAAAAATGTGAGATAAAATGTCTTGAAATTCTAAGTGAACATTATTTTTGGGACACTATGTTTGGTAAATGGGACATTTTTATTGGACGCAGGGAGTATATAAATTTGATACCAAAAATTCTTAACCAGACTTTTGGTTGATAACATTCAAAGCACATGATCTCTATATATATGTTTCGGTTCTATGTTTTTCTTGAATATATTGTATACAAGAACGTCATTTTTTAGAAACAATGTACAAGGATGTCTTACATCTTAAGTCGACTTCACCACCAGAAGACTATCGATAGTCGGACCTCACGAAGCCTGATTAGTTTCTTCTTCCCCTACTTCACCTATCCACCTGAGACGTAAGAACCCAATTTATAGTTCTGTTCTCTCTTTGTTACCAAATTCTTTTAATTTATTTCTTTCTAAAAAAAAAGACACACACACACACACACATATATATATATATATATATAATATTCTCATTTTTGTTATCCTATAATTATTATAGGCCCAAGTCAAAAAATAAGGGTTAAGGTCCAATAGCTATTATAACAAGATAGTTAGGCCTAATGTTACAAGTATTGAACCCTGAAGCTAAGGAAGCAGTAAATTTTGATGCTAAAGAAGCAGTAAATAATGTTTAGATTAAATTGTGTTGCCCTAAATGTTTCGAGAGAGTTTTTTATTCATTTTTTTTCATTATAGGTTCCTATATTATGTAGAAATATTGAATTGGTGTTTATTTGTACACACATCTGTAGCCTAAGAGGATATTAGCTATGAATAGTAAAATGCATTTTTTGAAAGTAGAGGGGCTTATATTTAAAATACGTGTATGGTGCAAGAATATGCTGATTTAGCAATTTTCAAGAATCCCACATGTGTCAAGTGAACCGTTCAAGATTGTGATGATGATATGAGGTATGACATCATGTTCCCTTAACTTTTCAATATGTTAACTTTGCTCATTTTTAACTTCTTGAAATTATCCTTTTAGCTTTGGTTTGTTCTGTTTGTATGAATGATTTATTGTTTCTTTTATAAAATATAGGCTTATTTGTATAATATAAAACCTATAGCTCAACTAACTCACACATATTTCAATTTTTGGATTATATAGGGACCTAAATTGCAATATTTTCATAATACAAGGATCTTATATTGTAATTTTTGCAGAATGCGTATTATGTTCTTCATAGGGAGCAAATTTTATGATTATTTTGTTTTTAATATGATAAAGTATATATTATTTTTATGATTTTAAACTTATTATGTAATGAACTCATTTGTAATATAGGGACCTATGTTGCAATCTTTGCATAACACAGGGACACCCTACATTGTAATCTTTAGTTAATACATGGAAGTATATTGCAATCTTTGCATAATATAGGGATGTATGTATAATGTAATATTTGCATTATACAGGGAGCTATATGAAAATTAACTAATTAAGTTTTAATGTAAGGATGTTGAGATGCGGGTGCTCCCATCAACTATGAAGAAACAACAGCTTTAGTTGTAATAAATTAGTCCTTTCTCTGCTAGTTTTTGTAAAATTATTGTAATATATTGATGTAATAATGTCATAACTGAATAGTGTACCTTTTTTTTTAACAATTTGGTGGCGTTTATAATTAATTTTCTATAATTTTGCATTACACCTTAGGTAGCGTTCTATTATAACCGCCACAACAAGTTGTGGAGTTTTTATAACCGCTTATACGTAGCGGTGTTTTTTTTTTAGAAAATAATATGTAGTAATTTAAGTAATGAAGAGAGAGAGAGAGAGAGAGAGAGAGAGAGAGAGAGAGAGAGAGAGAGAGAGAGAGAGAGAGAGAGAGAGAGAGAGAGAGAGAGAGAGAGAGAGAGAGAGAGAGAGAGAGAGAGAGATGAATAAGGCTACTTCAAATTTGAGTAGACACTTATATTTTCTTGTTTAAATGATGAATAAAGTTCTCTACATGATGGCTCTTATATAGGCCATTTGAGATACTTGAAGAGACACTTACATAAACAATTAATGCAGACTCTTTAGAGATACAATGTATAGACTCTAAGAGACTCTTATAACTTCATTGGATATAGACTAAGAGATATAAAGAATGGACTCAAAGAGTCTTGTCTAGATTCAATGTATCAAAGATATTAATTTTAACACTCCCCCTTAATGTCTTTGGTAACTCCGATTAGTTCACGGAAAAACTCGAATTTGTCTCTAGGAAGTGCTTTGGTGAAAATATCAGCTACTTGTTCTTCAGTCTTGTAATACTTGAGCTGAATTTCTCCTTCTTCTACAGCTTCTCTTATAAAGTGATGCTTGATTGCAATATGCTTTGTGCGACTATGGTAGACGGGATTCTTTGTCATTGCAATAGCATACTTGTTGTCACATAAGAGAATAGTAGCTTCTTCTTGCTTCAAACAAATATCTTCTAAATTTATCCTTAGCCATATAGCTTGAGAGGTTTCTACAGATGCTGAAATATATTCGGCTTCCGCTGATGATTGTGCCACTGTTTTCTGCTTTTTGGATGCCCACGAAAATATACCAGAACCAAGGGAAAAAGCATAACCTGGTGTGCTTTTCATATCATCAACACATCCGGCCCAATCACTATCACAAAATCCAAGCAAGTTTGCTTCAACATTTCTTTCATATGATATACCAAATCCAAGAGTAACTTGAATGTATCGCAACACTCTTTTTGCAGCTCCAAAGTGATTTTGACTCTGCTTGTGCATGTATCTCGACAACATGCTTGTAGCATACATGATGTCTGGCCTTGTTGCGGTTAAATACCACAAGCGTCCAACCAAACTTCGATAAACCGAATCGTCTACATGTTTACTTCCATCTTCTTCCTTCAGCTTTTCGTTCACAATCAAAGGTGTCAAAGGTGTTGCCACCGGTTTGCAATCTCTCATTCTAAATTTCTCCAGAAGAGTTTTGGCGTACTTCTTTTGGCTAATACAAATATTATCTTTGTTTTGACAAATATCAATACCCAAGAAGTAATGTAAGAGACCCATATCACTCATTTCATATTTTTTCGACATGTCTCTTTTAAAACTTTCAATCATTTCTTTGTTATTCCCAGTGAATACCAAATCATCAACGTAAAGTGAAGCGATAAGAATCTCAGAAGTACCTTGTGTCTTCACATATAATGTTGCCTAACTCTTACTCCTTTGGAAACCTGTTTTGAGGAAATATGAATCAATCTCGCTATACCATGCTCGGGTGCTTGTTTTAACCCGTATGATGCCTCTTTCATTTTGTACACTTTGTTTTCTTCTCCTTTGATAACAAATCCTTGTGGTTGCTCAACATAAACATCTTCTTCCAATTTACCATTCAAAAATGTTGATTTTACGTCAAGTTGATACAAGAACCAACCTTTGTGAGCAGCCAATGCAATGAGTACCCGAATCGTATCCAATCCAGCTACCGGTGCAAAAGTTTCCTAAAAATCAATTTTGGGTTGCTGTGAATATCCTTTTTCTACAAGTCTCGCTTTGTTTCTTTGAACCGAACCATCAGGAGTAAGCTTTGTTTTGAAAATCCATTTCACATCAATGACATCCTTTTCTTGAGGTCTTTTCACCAAATCCTAAATTTCATTTTTATAATATACTTGAATTTCGTCTTGCATAACTTTTTTCCATGCTTCCTCCTTTATTGCTTCCTCAAAGCTTTCTGGTTCAGTAACACAATAATTGCAACTAGCATAAATTTCCTCCAAACTTTTCATTTTCCTTGGAGTTGAACTTGAAGATGAAGAATTTGAATTTGATGTGGAAGATTGAGGGCTTGAAGTAGAAGGATCCTCTTCTGGAATCTCGTCTTCAACCTCACATTCGTTCTTATCATCAAGAGAATTTAGCAACAATTTTGACTTTCTTTTCTTTCCAATCATAAGACATATTCTCGTTGAATAAGACATCACATGAAATAAGACATATTCTCGTTGAATAAGATATCACTTGAAGGTTTTTGGAAGTATTTTCTATGCTCATATTCCAAAAGAGACGAGGCACAAGCTCGATGAAGTAAGTGAAAAACGCATATTTGTAGGTTATATCGCAAAATCAAAAGGCTATAGACTACATAGTTGTAGAAAAATAAAATCATTATTTCACATTCGTTCTTATCATCAAGAGAATTAGCAACAATTTTGACTTTCTTTTCTTTCCAATCATAAGACATATTCTCGTTGAATAAGACACCACGTGAATAATGATTTTATTTTTCTGCAAACTATATAGTCTATAGCCTTTTTATTTTGTGCTATAACCTACAAATATGCATTTTTCACTTACTTCGTCGAGCTTGTGCCTCGTCTCTTTTATGAGCATAACAAATACTTCCAAAAACCTTCAAGTGACTTAAAGATCGTTTTCTTCCGCTCCAAGTTTCGAGTGGAGTCTTGTTCACTAAAACTTTTGTTGGACATCTATTTAGTAAATATATTGATGTATACACAGCTTCGCCCCAAAAGGATTTGGGCAATCCCTTCTTATAAAGCATCAATTTCGCCATCTCCTTAATGCTTCTATTCTTTCTTTCAGCCACTCCATTTTGTTGTGGAGTGTAACCAACTGTAAGTTGTATGTCCAACCCAATATCTTCACAAAACTTGTTAAATTCATTTGAGTTGTAGATACCCCCTCTTTCACTTCTCAAGACTTTTATAGGAAAGCCACTCTGCCTTTCAACATACATTTGAAACTTCTCAAAATTAGAGAACACTTTAGATTTTTGTTTCATGAAATAAACCCAAGTCATTCTCGTGAAGTCGACAATGAAATTTTAAGAATACTTGTTACCAGCATGAGTTGGAGTCGACATTGGTCCGCACAC
The DNA here is from genome assembly GCA_029959085.1 of Nemophila menziesii. NCBI lineage: Eukaryota > Viridiplantae > Streptophyta > Magnoliopsida > Boraginales > Hydrophyllaceae > Nemophila > Nemophila menziesii. Next base: position 22,192,813 of record JARWIR010000021.1, read on the forward strand.
GTCAGTGTGAAAAATCTCTAGGGGTGTTTTATCTCTCCATGCTTTATCTATTGGAAATGACTCTCGGTGTTTTTTCCCAAGTGCACATCCTTCGCAAGTTTCTTGAATTTCTCTGATAGATGGTAGCCCATAAACCATATCATTTTCTTTCAAATTCTTTATACTTTGAAAATTCAAATGGCCAAGCCTTCGAAGCCATAACCAATACTCGTCAATAATATCCATTTCAAAGCACAATTACTCGGGTAATGGACTGAAATAGGAAAACTACGATTTTTCTCCATTTTAATCTTTGCATCAACTTGATTGTTGTTGTCAAAAAATTTACATGAGTTATATACAAATTCAAGTGAATACCCATGTTCAACCAGTTTTCCAAGACTCAACAAATTTTGTTCCTAATCCAGAACAAGTAAAACATTATGAATGTACCTTTTCCTTTCTTCGTCTCTACAACAATAGTTCCTTTTCCTTTCGGTTGAACTAATGCGCCATTTTCCATCTTCACTTGAGATTTTGTGGTTGAATCAAGTTCCACAAAATTATTTTCATCTCCAGTCATATGATTGCTACGTCTACTATAAATGAACCAAATTTGATTCTTATGTTTAGTTGTCGTGTAATTAGCATAAAACATTGCTTCATAATCTTGTTCCATGGTAAAGTTGGCTTGTTGGTCATTTTTTAATCGACAATCTTTTTGAATGTGTCCAAACTTTTTACAATTATGACATTGTGGTTTTCCTTTAAACCAACAATCTTTATCAACATGATTGCTTCTTTTGCAAATTTCACACTTTTGTTGATTTTGTTGAGTGGACTTGAAATTTGAATGGGTATCAAAATCGGTTCTTCCTCTACCTCTTCCTCTTGAAAATCGATCTCTTCCTCATCCAGATTTGTTACCTCGATGTGACTCAACATTATTTCGATCACCACCAACGTTATCGTTGTTTTGAACAGTGAGCTTAGATTGAAAGACACTTTCAATAGTTTTTTTCAGAACGCCAATTCAATCTTAACTCGAAAGTTTTGATTGAACCCATAAGCTCCTCCAAACTCAGATTTGAAATATCTTTTGTCTGTTCAACTATGGCAACAATCAGATCGAATTTCTTAGGCAAACTAATGAGAACTTTCTCTACAATTCTTTGATCGCCCATCTCTTCACCAAGAGATTTCATTTGATTTACAATATCCACAACTTTTGATGAGTATTCTTCTAAACTCTCTTCATTTTTCATTTTTAGATTTTGAAAATCTATTCGCAAGGATTGAAGTCTCACAACTTTCGTTTTTTGTTACCTCGATATTCCTTTTCAAGAATTTCCCATACCTCATTTGCAGTTGTAGCGTTGATAATTCTTGAAAAGATAACTTCACCAAATCCTTGTTGAATGAGATTAAGTGCCTTTGCATCTTTCTTTCGATGTTCTTTCAATTGTTTCTTTTGCTCATTTGATAAGGTTGAGATATTTTCCGGGTCGTCGTAGCCGTCTTCAATGTACTCCCATAAGTCATATGAGATGAATATTATTCTCATCTTCACATACCAAAAATCATAACTCTCTCCATTAAAGAGAGAAAATGAAGGTTGTAAACTTCTTGATGCTTGATTTTCCATTGTTGAAATTTTCTTTTACGCCCAAATTGTATGAACAACTTGGTTCTGATACCACTTTGTTGGAAAATGATATGTAGTAATTTAAGTAATAGAGAGAGAGAGAGAGAGAGAGAGAGAGAGAGAGAGAGAGAGAGAGAGAGAGAGAGAGAGAGAGAGATGAATAAGGCTACTTCTAGTTGGAGTAGACACTTATATTTTCTTGTTTGAATGATGAACAAAGTTATCTACATGATGCTCTTATATAGGCCATTTGAGATACTTGAAGTGACACTTACATAAACAATGAATGTAGACTCTTTAGAGATACAATGTAAAGACTCTAAGGTACTCTTATAAGTTCATTTGATATAGAATACTTAAACCTTAAACTCTTCTAAAATTCAATGACTTGGAAAGTCTAATGACTTTTGACTACCCTAAAATTTTAATGGATTCAAAAGAGTTTTGATGGAATACATCTAGATTTTAAAAGAGTTTTTTAAATCTCAATTGAATACCTCAAGATTTTAATAGACTTTTTAAAATTTTGATTGAATACACCTGACTTTTTAAAATCCAAAAAAATCTAACAGACTCCCAGTTGAATACACCCCTTAAGAGATACAAAGAATGGACTCAAAAAATCTTATCTAGATTCAATGTATCAAAGATATTAGTTTTAACATTTTTATCTGCCACCAAAACAATAGGTGGCTGCTAACATAGTGGTGGTTGACTAAGTGTCACAAACTTTTTTGTAGCGGTTATAACCACCACCTATTCTTTTTTTTTAGTAGTGATTGTACTGGAATTTCGTTATCAAGGTACCCATATTTTGTTATTAAGGTAGCAAAATTTTCTACACTTGAATTTTTAAGTGTTTAGGGTATTTTTGTTTTAATTTTGTTTCCGATTCATAATTTTTTTCAGTATTCTTTTTAAATTTTTTGTCATTATAGTTCATCATTTTACCAACAAAGAGACTTTGCTATGCAGTTGATCTGTGTGCAAGAGATACTTTGAAAGCTGCCTTATTTGTTAGTAGTTTCAATGCGTTCATATATGATACAGTAAGAATGATTTATTTCATAGTATAATATTTTAAATAAAGAAGCTATAATTGGTTGTATCACATGAGATTTTTTTAGACAAAGGGACTAATATATTAAAATAACGGTGAAAGGAGTTAGCCCACTCCAGTCACTGCAAAAGTACCAAAGTCATTACAAATTAAAGTCTTTACATCAAGAGGAATATTACAAATCGATGAAGGACATAAAATAGAATTAGAGAAAGCCTTAGCAAGCCAATCATCAACCTTGTTAGCTGCTCTTCTAACACCACAGATTCGAAAATTGATGTGGTCTTTAACCATATTTTTTATGTTATCGAGGATAGCCCTGTCCTTCCAATGACAGTTCGTGCTCGAGGAGTATATGGCCTTCAAAACAACTTCTGCATCATTTTCAATCCTGTTGCAAGGGGGAGCATGATCTAGAGCAAACTGAACGCCACTTCGAACTGCTTTAGCTTCAGCTTCAAAACTGGAGGGGGCAGAAATATCCATGGCAAAACCATTAATAACCTCACCTTTCCTGTTGCGGATTACTGCAGCTGATGTGGCTTTCCCATTCTTGAAGGAGACATCAACATTCATCTTAAAAAACTGCCGGAGAGGAGGTGACCAAACAGGGATAGTAGAGAGCCATTCATTGCTTAAATTATTAGGACTAGAAGAGGGTTCAGCGCTGCTAGACTCATCAATGAAGAAAACTTGCCTGCGGAAAATATCATTAAGGTTAATGCAAGATTTAAAATCAATGGGGATAGCGTTAAATACATATTTATTTCTAGTCAACCAAATAACCCAGAAACAAAGGATCACAGTTAAAAGCAAATTCTTTTTCTCCTTGAAATTACTGCCATTATCTACAATAGAACCAATCCAAGAGTTAATCCCAAAATCATAAAAGGGAGGAATGTGACAGTGAAGAGGGGATAGTAGCCAGAATTTCCTGGTCCATTCACATTTAAGAAAAAGGTGCTCTAAAGATTCTTCTTCCTTAAGGAAAATATGGAACAGGTCTGTGGTAGAACATCTTCTAGAGAATCTGATCTGTTCAGTAGAAAGTGCATTCATAATGACTCGCCAAAAGAAAAATTGAAACTTAGGAGGAGCACCAGATTTCCAATTTAACTTAAGAAGATCTGTGTTAGGAAAGAAGGAAGAACCAGGGTGGTGGGGAGGGATAATGAGATAGGTAACAACATTCAGATAACTAGACTTACAAGAGTATTTACCATCTTCAGTATATGGATAAATGAATGTGTTATCCTGAGAAGTCTAGGGGATATTAAGTTTAATAATGGTAGAGATAGTCTCAAGGGTAAAAAGATAATTCAACATGTCCATCTTCCAAGTTTTGGAAGATGTATGAATCATTTCAGCAACAAATTTGGAAAAGAAAGGATCATCAGAATAAAAATTAGGTTTCTCAATAACCTTACCAGTCCAGTTGTCATCCCAAATGAGGGTAGAGTGGTCATCACCAATAGGCTTAATCAAAAGAGGCTTAAGGAAGGAGCATCCTTTACAAATACTATTCCACATTCAAGAACCTCCTCTAATATCCCAAGTATCCAACATATCCTTTTCAGGAAAGTAAATTCTTTTGAGGACCTGATGAACAAGCGAGGAGGGGAGCATGAGGATAGACCAAGCTTGTTTAGCAAGTAAGGCGAGATTGAAAGCTTCTAAGTTTTTAATGCCTAAACCTCCAGATTCTCTAGGGGATGCAACTTTGTTTCAATTAATCCAGTGAATACCTTGGTCATCCTCGTTACCCCAAAGGAAATGGAAAGTTAGGGAATTGATTTTTTTAATAACACCTTTGGGGATAGCTAAAAGAGACATAAAATAGGTGGGAAAAGCATGGATAATAGAGGAAATGAGCACGGCTTTCCCAGCCATAGATAATAGGGATTTTTTCCATCCACTTAATTTTGATGCAGACTTAACAATCAAGGTCCATGGCTTTTGTTTTGGAGCTACCCACTCAGTAGGTAGGCCCAAGTACAGGCCCAGGTCCTCGGTTAAAGGCATACAGAACGAGTCGAAAATTAAGTTCCTCATGAAGGGGAGCAGTTGGGACTAATAAAGATAGAAGATTTTTTGAGATTGATAGAATGTCCAGAAGCGAAGCAGAATTTATACAAGGTTTCTTTAAATGCATGAATCTCCAACATATAATTCCTAAGAAAAAATATTGAATCATCAGCAAATAGAAGATGGTGTATATGAAGACCCTGCTTACTCAGCTGGATGCCCTTTATGTCACCAGAATTAAATCTTTTTCAATGAAGAGGGATAGAACATTAGAAACAATGGTAAATAAGTAGGGGGTAAAGGGGGTCTCCTTGGCGGAGACCACGAGAAGGAAAAAAAGCACCTACTTTTTGACCATTGATAAGGACATTAAATTTGACCGAGGTAACACATTCTTGGATGAGGGATATCCATTTTTCATTGAAGCCAAGTCTCTGAAGGATGGAGAAAAGAAAAGGCCATCTAACTCTATTGTAGGCTTTGTGGAGATCAGCCTTGATGATAGAGTAGCTATCCTTAGAGTTTTTCCTAAGATGTTTGAGTTTATGAATGACTTCATGAAAAATGATGATATTATCTTGGATAAGCCTCCCTTTAATAAAGGTAGATTGGCAAGGTGAAATGATGTGGGGAATAATATTAGTGAGTCTAACAACAATAACTTTGGATAGGATTTTGTAGAGGAAATTAGTGCAGGAGATAGGCCTATATTGTCCTATTTTCTGAGGATTTTTACACTTAGGGATAAGGACAATATTGGTCTCGCTTATATTCACGAGAGAGATAGAGCACAAAAGGACTCCATTACAGATAACAAGAATATCATCTTTAAGTAATTCCCAGAATTTCCGAAAGAAGGACCCAGGAAAGCCATCTGGACCAGGGGCTTTAGAAGCCCCTAAGATCCAAGTAGCATTTTTCAGTTCATCAAGGGATATAATGGACAAGAGCATCTTATTTTGGGCTTGAGAAATAATGGGGGAGACGTTATTGATGATAGGTTCAATCATACAAGACCCAGTATCAGCATAAAATCCTAGAAAAACCCAAGAACATGCTCATTGAGTTTAGCCCTACCCAAGGTCCATGTGTTATCTTCCTTAAGGAGGGAAATAATTTTATTAAAAGCTCTTCTAAGGCGCGTAGATAGATGGAAAAATTTAGAGTTTCTGTCTCCAAGTTTAAGCCAAAGAACCCTAGATTGAGTGGCCTAGTACTTCTCTTCAAGGGACCAGATGTATTCAATTTCTTTAGAAATTGAAGAAAACTGTTCCTTCAAAGATCCATCTAGGCCACTAGGGTTGGCTTGCATAAGGGCTTCTAATTTTTTGGAAAGGATATTGATGATAACAACATTGTTCTTAAGGTTAGCTTTCTTCCAACGAAGAATAGTTTTTTTACATCTTAACATTCTTTTGGGAAGCGAGAGTAAGGGGGGACCAGCAAATAAACGAGAGGAAGTAAGACAATTCTTGATAGCAGAAGAGCAAGAATCAATGTCAAGCCAAGTAGGGTCAAGCTTAAAATCTGGTCTAGGTATGAAAATGGGAGGATCATCCCAATGCAAGACCATAGGAGAGTGATCATAGCCAATAGGGGGTGATTATGAATCCATGCATCAGGGAAAAGATTAAACCAGGGGGCAGAACCTAATCCTCTATCAAGTTTCTGAAGGATGAGGCTATCATCACTTTGATTATTCCTCCACGTAAAGGAACATCCTTTGGACGGAATTTCATTAAGTTCATTAAGGATTATGTTATTATCAAATAGTCTCATTTCTGAAGGACTCTTACCCAACCCCCCAACTTTTTCCTGGGCTATACGTATGTCATTGAAATCACCAATGAATAAATTAGGGGCAAGGGGATCATTCTTAGAAGTTTTTTCAATAAAATCCCATAACAGTTTTTTACTATCGGCATTAGGGAGGGTATAGATAAAATGAAGGTACCAAAACGAATCTAAACCAGAAGGGACAAAGAGAGAAATATGATTAATGGAGGAAGAGATTACCTCAGCATGCCAATCCTCCATCACAAAGATAGCCAGAGCTCCTGATATACCAACTAGGTCAACACTCCAAAGTAGTTTTATTTTCAACTTCTTAGCAAAAACCAACAACTTCTTCTTTTTGGTCTTAGTCTCAGATAGACCAATAACCCGGGGATTCTCCTTAGAAATCAAATCTCTAAGGTTTTGGACTGTCAAGGGGGACCCCGAACCATGACAGTTCCAAAACACTCCGATCATGGGTTTTGTGGGGGTTGCTCTATGAAACCACCCACAACTTCTGGCTCAACCATGACAAGGGGAACAACATCTATCGCCATATCTAGAAGAGGGACTTCGACCAAACCATCCTCTACTTCCTCATAACCAACCATTTCTGCATGTGATAATTTACGCTTTTCGCACTGGGACCTCCTTGCTCCTCCACTGGACGCTCCATGGAGATTGGAATATCAGTGAGGGCCAAGGAGTTATCGTGAACAGGAGTGTCAGGAACCAAGTATGTGCTCGGAGATACCATCCGAGTAGAAGAATCAGATGAGGGAGAAATAGGGTTTTCAGCCACCATAGGGGATATAACCAACGCTGAGTCAACCATAGGGGTATCAACCATCTGGGTAGAAGCGGTTTCTTCATTAGTTTGTGAGGGGGATGAGGATATTTGTATATGGATAGGTGTGGTAGGGATGGAGAAGGAGATGGAGTGCACGGTAAGGGGGTGTTAAAAGGAGTAGGGGAGAAGAAGGGATAATAGGAGGTGGGATAGGAAGAGGGGGTTGAGTTTGGGTTTTCTTTAGGTCCGGGTTGACCCATTGGAGAATGGTTTACCGTGAGTGGAGTTAGATCTGGACCAGGTCCAAATAGACCACCGATTACCAAAAGCAGGCCTAGCACTATCCGAGCCCTCCTTCTTAATGGGCCAAGAAGGCCATTTATCTCTCGAGGAATCTCTAACCAACTTTCTTTTTGTACCAGACCAGTTAGAAGAGGGTTTGGATTTAAAATTGTGGGGGGTGGGCCTAGAATCCTTTCTTCGAGCATAAGGAGTCCTTTGACTTGAGAACTGAACATAATCTTGTTTTTTATCAAAAGAGAGTTTAAAAATATGATCTACACCGGTTGGGTCCGAGGAGACATTCTTTAATAATTCTTTAACAACCAAAGCATATCCTTTTTCCGAATTCGAGGAACAACCTAGTAAAAAAGGAGGAATGTCTTCATCTTTATTATCACTGACTTTGTCTTTTCCTTTTGTATTAACTGATGAGGGACCAGCAATCTGTCTGGGCTTAGATGTAACATCATCAGATGAGGGAATAAAGGAGTCTTCAATACCCGTAATAATGTGAGAGGGGTCATCAAGATTATCTACAACTTGAATATTCCTCCCTCTTCCTTTAACCGGGGTAATACTCATCCAATCACCAAACATAAAAGGAACTCAACCACGTAATCTTTTTTGTTCCTCCTTATAGAGGTTGCACTCACCAGCTGTGTTAGAATATATATATTTAATTATATATTAGATTTATTATTTACCTTAGTTAGTGAGATTATTTACCATAGTTATTTTAGACTGCTTGTTCTCCAAGCTAGACTGCTTGCTCTCCAAGCTTAGTCCTAGTATAAATATTGCTATGTAGTTCACTTTAAGATTATCAATTCATTCAATACAATACACAGTATTTCGTATTCTTTTCTTTAATTCTAACATGGTATCAGAGCTCCAGGTACTTGAGGTCCTGGGTTCAAGTCTCTCCACCGCCACCCACCTCGATATCTCCACGTGCATGGCTTATCCATCTCCTCTCCGTGCATTGCTTAGATCAATCAATCTCCTATGCTAAGCATGCACATCTCGTCTAGGCCTGCACGTGAGAGGGCGTGTTGGAGTATAAATCTCCTATAACCTGTTCTCCGCCTTCTTCTAACAGTTCGGACTTTTGGTTGAGTTGGCAAGTTAACATGGTATCAGAGCCACTATTCTTGTGACTCGTGCCATTATCATCTTATCATCTCATCACCATCGAAATCCCAAAATACTTACCTATTTTTTTTTTTATCGAAAAGTAGTATCTTAATTCGTGTTTAACTTCTTCATTCGATCACCAAATATAGTCGAATAATATATCAAATCGAAGATCTTTTCGATACGGTTCTACCGGTATAAAAATCACCATCGTCCGACGCTGCACGCGCCCCCACGCGCTGCCCATAGTTCCGGAGCTGCTGCAAATTTCCAAAAAAAAAAAAAAAAAAACTGAAAAAAAAAAAAAAAAAAAAACGCCACGTCATCGCACCTTCTGCCAGCTACTGTCTTGCCACGTCATCGTCATCCAGGGTTGACTGCCACGTCACTATTGTCTGCTACCAGCTCGAGATTTTTGGACTTCACCCTTCTTGAGGTTTTTCGATCCACTGATTCCGTTTTCGCAGTCTGTTTTCTCAAATTCTTTTTCGGTAAGTCTGTTTTGCACAAATACTTCTAGAAAAACAATGACTTCTACTCCATCCCGCTCATTTTCATATCAATATTGCAAGTATTGTCATAAAGATGGTCACGATCTCTTAAACTGTCCCATTCGTATTTGCAAATTTTGTCATATAACTTGTTCAGGTCATTATCTCAATGATTGTCCAAGTCGATCGTCCGTGCCAAATCATGTCAGTAATAGGAAAAATTCTAACATTACATCAAATATCTCGCCCAACTCAATTGCTGATATTTTGAGTATGTTCAAACAAGTCATGTCTCAATCTTCTCACACTCCTTCGGTTGTAAATTCTGTAACATCTGGTAAGAATTCCTGGTTTTTCGATTCTGGTTGTTCAAATCATATGACATCAGATTCTGATTTGGTTACTGATATAAACACTATACCACATGCTCCTCCCATTTATACTGCTGATGGTACACCTATGTCAATAAGTCATATTGGGTCAATTTCTAATTCTAGTGCTTCATTGTCTAATGTTTATCTCGTACCTAAACTTTCATTAAATCTTATTTCTGTGGGTCAACTATGTGACCTTGGTCTAACCGTCACTTTCTCTAGTTCTGGTTGTTGTGTGCAGGATCCTAAAACTGGACAGACTCTTGGGACAGGCCGTAAAGTAGGACGACTTTTTGAGCTTATCAACCTCCATCTCCCATCTCATACAGCTTCTCCTGTTATTCCAACAATCCCATCATCAGTCTCATCACCTCTTCAACTTTGGCACTCTAGATTGGGGCACGCTTCATTAGGCAAACTTCAACCGTTAGTCTCAAAAGGGTCACTAGGTCAGGTGCCCATTGAAAAGATCGACTGTATATCGTGTCAACTCGGTAAACAACCAGCCTTATCCTTTAGTAAAAGTGAATCCACATCATCTGCGTGCTTTGACTTAATCCACTCAGATATTTGGGGACCCTCTCCCACACCGACCATGGGGGGTTCTCGTTACTTTGTCATATTTGTTGATGACTACTCAAGATTCACATGGATATACCTAATGAAAAACCGGTCAGATCTCTTTCAAATCTATTCAGAATTCACTGCCATGATTTACACTCAATTTTCACATCGTATCAAGATCCTCCGTACAGATAATGCCATGGAGTATAAGTCGTCTACCTTTACCTCTCTTCTTCGTGAACATGGAACTGTCTCACATCAATCTTGCCCATACACATCTCAACAGAATGGACGTGCTGAGCGTAAACACCGACACATCCTTGACATCACTCGCACATTTCTCATTTCTGCCTCATGCCCGGAACGTTTTTGGGGAGAAGCCGCCCTCACAGCTGTGTATGTAATAAATCGTTTACCCTCTCTCATTATTGATAATCTTACCCCATATGAACGTCTACATGGTAACCCACCCATATATGACCTCTTTCGCGTCTTTGGTTGTGCTTGTTTTGTCATGGTTCCTCCTCATGAACGTACTAGACTTGAACCTCGAGCTCGTCTATGTTGTTTTATAGGTTATGGGATTGAACATAAGGGTTATAGGTGTTGGGATCCACTCTCAAAACGATTGCGTATATCACGTCATGTGATTTTCTGGGAAAATAAAATGTTTTCATCCCTATCATCGTTCTCTCTTCCTCATGCTCCATCTTTACGTTTATTCACAGACCCGACCATGGATTTATTCCCTAGTGATGATAATGACACAAGTTCAAATTCAGAACCAAGATCTCCCATGTCTCCTGTCACAGTGCTCCCAAGGTCCTCCGTGGATATGGCCCATCCCGAGTCATCTGCTCCAGTTGAAGATCCTGTACCAGATTCCGAGTCTCCAAATCATCTACCTCCTCGAGTAAGAAAACTTCCTGCACATTTACGTGATTATCATTGTTTTTCTACTATCTTATCTTTGCATGAGCCTCAAAGTTACCGTGAAGCTAGTTCTAACAATTTATGGCAGAAAGCTATGGCAGAAGAATTGTGTGCTTTAGAAGATAAACATACATGGGATTTGGTTGACCTCCCTCCAGGAAAACATGCTATGGGATGCAAATGGGTTTACAAGATCAAAACACGGTCTGATGGTTCCATCGAGCGATATAAAGCTCGTCTTGTTGCAAAAGGGTTTACTCAAGAATATGGCATAGACTATGAAGAAACATTTGCCCCAGTTGCTCGACTCACATCTGTTCGTAGCCTTATTGCTGTTGCCGCTGTCCGCAAATGGAAATTATTTCAAATGGATGTTAAGAATGCATTTCTTAACGGTGATCTTACAAAAGAAGTGTTTATGAAGCCTCCTCCAAGTTATCATCATCCTCCTCATAAGGTGTGTAAACTTCGTCGTGCTCTATATGGTCTTAAACAAGCCCCTCGTGCCTGGTTCTCTAAGTTTAGTTCTATCATTGGTGATTTTGGATTTATCTCGAGCAAGCATGACTCTGCTCTTTTCATTCGTCACTCTTCCGCTGGTATGATCTTGTTGTTATTGTATGTAGATGATATGGTTATTACAGGTGATGATTCAAAGGGTATTTCTGATCTCAAGATATTTCTTGGTCAACACTTTGAGATGAAGGATCTTGGTATTCTCAATTATTTCCTTGGAATTGAGGTCTCTTCCGATTCAGATGGTTATTATCTCTCTCAGGCTCAGTAATCATCAGATCTTATTGCTCGTGCTGGACTCACTGATAGTAAGACATCGTCTACACCCCTTGATCCTACTTTACGTCTTACACCGATGGATGGTACTCCCCTTGAGGATCCATCTTTATATCGTCAATTGGTTGGTAGTCTTATATATCTCACAGTCACTCGCCCTGATCTTGCTTATGCTGTCCACCTGGTTAGCCAGTTTATGTCTGCTCCTCGCTCCACTCATTATACAGCCGTCCTTCGTATTTTGCGCTATGTGAAAGGAACTTTATTTCACAGTTTATTCTTCTCCGCAAGCACCTCACTCGTTTTACATGGTTATTCAGATGCAGACTGGGCTGGCGATCCCACTGATCGTCGTTCCACAATTGGGTACCGCTTTCAGTTAGGCGATTCTCTCCTCTCATGGCGAAGTAAAAAGCAAACAGTTGTAGCTCGTTCTAGTACCGAAGCTGAATATCGTGCACTTGCTGACGCTACTCAGGAGGTGATATGGCTTCGCTGGCTCCTTTCAGATATGGGTGCTCCTCAGGATACTGGCACGATTCTTCATTGTGATAATCAAAGTGCTATCCAAATTGCACATAATGATGTTTTTCATGAGCGTACTCGTCATATTGAGTGTGATTGTCATTTCATTCGTCAGCATGTTGCTCAGGGTACAACGAGACTTCAGTACACACCTTCCGTTGACCAGCTAGCTGATATCTTCACCAAAGCTCATCCTCCCGGTCGTCTCATGGATTTGACTTCCAAACTCAAGCTAATATCATTCTCACCACCTTGAGTTTGAGGGGGGGTGTTAGAATATATATATTTAATTATATATTAGATTTATTATTTACCTTAGTTAGTGAGATTATTTACCATAGTTATTTTAGACTGCTTGTTCTCCAAGCTAGACTGCTTGCTCTCCAAGCTTAGTCCTAGTATAAATATTGCTATGTAGTTCACTTTAAGATTATCAATTCATTCAATACAATACACAGTATTTCGTATTCTTTTCTTTAATTCTAACAAGCTGTATGTGATAACAAACTACAGAAAAAGCAGAATTTGTTGAGTTTATCGAACCTAACTTTCACTTCCAGAGATGGAAGAGAGGGTCTCTCGATATTGAAAGAGCGGACAAGGGGTTTCTCGATCTTCCATAAAGCACGGACACGGAGCAGCTTAGTAGTATCATTGACTTCGTTAATGTCATAAGCGAGTAGGGTACATTTAAGGTTTTTGCAGATATCCTTAGCATTACCCGGGGTAGCAAAAGCCGGAGGTAAATTTTGAAAGTGGATCCAGAAGGTAGCAGTCGAGAAGTCAGCTTCAACCATCGACAATTCTGGGTGCCAAGCCTGAAGGAGGAGTAAATGACCATTAATAGACAAAGGACTAAATTCCAGGTGTTTAATAAGTCATCTCGTGACTCAAAGATGAGGAAAAGGATGTTGAATCCAGCGGAAACTACATGCATTCGGGATCTAAGACTCCAGGACCTATTCGCAGCTGATTCCACTATGGATGGAGTAATCTCAGAACTAGAAAGTATTTTAGAAAGAAGCATGAAGCGGCGAGAGTAGATCTCGTCTTGTTTGAAGGAGGGTGTAAGTTTCATGGAGATGATTGGGTTGGACGCCATTGTTGGTAGTGAGGAGAGGAGAAGAGTAGGAGTGAAAAGAGGGAGTAGACGAAATGAGAAAAGATAAGCAGACTAAGGAAGAAGAAGGGGATAAATAAGCGTAAGAGATACGCCTAGGGACTAGAAACAGAAAATAAAGGATGAGACAGAAAATTAAAGTAAACATGAGATTTGAGAGGAAAGTTTTATGATTGAATTATAATCAAAAGTACTATGCAAAATAGAAGCTTGTGCTTGAATTGGGGGTTAAGTGGAGTATTAACAATTGAGGATGGTGATATTGGTGGAGTTGTTAAGGTTGTTTGTGATGGTTTGTATTGTGAGGTAGATTTTGGTGGATTTGTAAGATTGATTTGGTGGAGCTGACTGTTGAATTTGGTGGGGCTGAGTGTCAAGGATTTGTGAGGCGATTTGGTGGTTTGTATGGTGGATTTAGTGAATTTCATGGATTTGAAGGAGGTATGGCAGGCTTTAATTATGTTATGATCGATGAATTGTGCAGCAATTCGTAAGTTTGGAAAGTGTAGTAGGCAAAATGCCAATTTAGCTTTTGCTATCTTTTGTTAAAAGTTTGCTGCAGATTATTATTAGGTGGAATTAAGTGAATGCTTGTTTGAATTAGCAAGATGTGCTATTTTATTTTCTCAAATGTAATCGAATCCTCTTAGATTAGACATGTAAAATGGGTATTCCAGAAGAAGTTCTGGAGTTAATTTGAATATAAAAGCTGCTTTCATAGAAAAAAATTAGTAATGAAATACGAATAACCTACATAACTCTTTATGCTGCAAAAATTCTATATGTAATCATGTGAATAAAATGATAATCCTATATATTTACAACTTGCGGGGTCAACTTGTTTAACTTTTACTTAAGAAAAAAAGAAAATTGTAAATACTACTAAGCAACTGGCGTACCCAATATCCGTATCATTTCTTCCCCTATTCTTGTAATCTTTTAAACTAAATTTGAGGCTTCCCTATCTTTTGCAATACAAAAGTTGAAGCCCTCGTGATGTCAAATAATAAAAAAAGAAAAAAAAGTAAATCAGCAAAAAACTCACCCTCTTTGCGAAACAATCTTGCTTCGGCTTTTGGTGTAAAACACCTTCTTCCATGCAAATTATCAAAGAATTTATTAATTGATCATATATATTTTTAGGCATTATTCTATAAAGGAATGTTTGGATGATTTAAAAAGATCATAAGGGGACCATAGATGATCAACAATACATGGATTTCCTGCATCCAATCTAATCCAAGGCTTTCCTTTACCACTCCAATGAAGTAAGCTAACTGGACCAGGATGCAAATTTCTACATTTCCCTTCAATATTATCACCACCTATTCCATGTTGATTCCATCTATGATCAATCCCTTTAATATTTCCAGCAAGAACAAGCAAAAATGGTGGTAAAGAACCTAATTGATAAATCTTCTTCTTCTTTTGAACTTCCATCCACTTCTCGACTTTCTGTGTAGAACCTGAGGATCTCCATTTCACAACATCAATGACCATCACTCCCGTGTTAAAATAACAAGGTTTTCTACCTTCAAATGTCTTTGAAAAGTCCGGGTTTTTCCAGAATGATTTTGTGAAGTAGCTTGTGAAATTTGCACGACAATATTCAGGAGCAGCTACTACTTTATTTTCCATATCAACACTCCATAATTTTTCAATATCGTCCACCATTATCAAGTCCGAATCAAGATAGATAACACGTTTAACATCAGATGGTATTATGTTTGCTATATAGATTCTTGCGTAGTTTAACGGTTGATCTAGAGCTTTACGAATCGATTTCGAGATTAATTTGCTAACTCTGGTGGTATCAACGGTGTAAACTGTAAAATTTAGGTATGGGAAAGTTGATTTAATGTTTAAATATATTTCAGGTTCGTGCCCTATGCAAAGGAAATGGAATACTACGTTTTCTGGACATGTTGAATGTTGTAGGATTGAAAACACAGCAGCTATGGTCCCTCTAAGGTAATTATCATCAAGCGTCATTGCTACATGAACGTGACTGTTTTCACGTACACCACAAGTCTCTCCATTGCGAAAAGCAGGGGCTTCACGGAAGATAGGAATACCTGGGTTTGGTTTGTAAATATTCCCAAAGCAGGCTGTGGTGTTTTTGCTGACGGTGGCGGTGGCTGTGATGATTAGAGGGTGATGGAGGATAATTAGGAAGAGAGACAGGAGGCCAATGAGTGGAACATAAGAAAAGTTCCACATAGCCATCTTGTCATAAGTAGGAGTTTTTTTTTCTCTTACCTGTTACGGCCTCCAAGGTAACAAAAGAAAAGAAAGGGTTGTAGTAAAGCAGCCATTGGAGTCTGGTTAAGAGAATTTTTAGGAGAGATTAGAAATGATTGATATAGAATTAGAGAGGCAATAAGATTCTAAGGTAAATAAAAAAGAGTAATTAGAAGTTCATTTAAGTGATTATGAAGTCTTAGGAATAAAATGTTACACAAATGGTATAAGAGGATTTTTAATAGAAAATTACCCAAAGGTTTTGAATATATCTTCTAAAACTTAACAGAATTTCATTTACCTTTTTTTTAATTAAAAGACATAAACAAAAACTAATATTATATTTCAAAAATCTAATTACTTTCTTACTTTTTTTTGTTTTTTATTTCCTATATATATTAGTTTTATTTAGATTTTTTTTTTGATAATAAGAAACACCAAAGACTACCTATACCTATTACAAAGATTAGAAAAAAACATATTAGAAGCAGTAAGAGAATGATCACTCCAATTAGACAAGTCAATACTCCTTCTAGTACACTTGGCCAGAGCATCCGCTATTAATTGTATCTTCTATCAATATGGGCAACTTTCCAAGAAGAAAAATGACCTAACCATTTTCTAACTTCCAAAAGAATAGGTTTAAAACCCTAAATCATATTCTCTCTCCTCTCTCCTTTCTCTTTCTTGCTCTCTCTTTCTCCCTCACGTAACAAATATCATTCCATGGCTAAAAAACAAAATCTCACTCCATTTACACCTCCTCCATTCATGCTTTGAAGACGAAGCTGTCACCTCCTCCATGGTGCACCAGATCTGCTCGTTTGTTCGACTCCAGCAGAGATCTGATCTAAATCTGAAGATTCCAGTTCTCGAACAGGAGAAGAGAGGCCATCCTCTACTCAGTGCTCATATTTGAAGAAAACGATGAGAGATCTTCATGCTTCTCACATGGTAGGACGTATTAGAGAAGACTGTAGCCATTGTGAAGCCACGTCGGAGCTGTGAAGACTCGCCGGGAATTCTGTTGGCTTGTCGGAGCTCTGTTGCCTCGTCGGATCTTTGCTGGAGTTTCGAGATCTGATGTTTTGAGTATATAACCAGCACGACTTTGAGATCCGTCTTCTCCGATCTGGTTTGAGAAGCTATGAAGAAGTTGTGAAGAAAGTCTTCATCGGAGGTCTATTCGAGCTTGGTTCGGTACTTCACGGCGGCGGAGATCAGTTCGAGCTTGAGTATCGGAGAAGAAGCTTTGCATGTTGTTTTCTTTGCCAGGTCGAATTGCAGGCTGTTTACTTTTTTGACAGGTGAGCTCGGATTGCAGCTGTTTAGTTGAGCTCGAATTGTAGGTTGTTTGCAGTTTTTTTTCTTTTGACAGTTGTACTTCTTCTCAACAACTATTTTTTCCTTTTTCTTGTAATACTCAAGAAGACAAGCGATTCTTTTTTTCTTTTTTTGTCTTGTAATACTAGTTCAAATATATAGTGTAGGTAATAGATTTCCTTTTTGTTATTGTAATGTAATTATTTTTTAAATTATATTGTAATATTATTTAATCAATTATTGCAATTTTATACTCATCAATTTCTCTTTGAATGCATAGTAAATATCATAAAAACTCATTGAATTTTTTCGCATACTCAGGAAAGTTACCGATCATACGAGCATACTCAATAAAGGTTCTGAGCATACGAGCATACTCAGTATAGTTACTCAATAAAAAACTCGAATACTCAGTATCTTTTTCCGATACTAAGTAACTTTTTCCATACTTAGTACTCCGTACTTAGTGCTTTTTCCAGCGGTGGTCGGCGGTGATCAACGGTGATCGACGATGGTCGGTGGTTGTGGTCGGAGCTGGAAATTATTGATACTTAATGAAGGAGGAGAGAGAAAAAATGATAAAGGAGGAGTGAGATTAATGGTAATATAGGAGAGAGAAAAATGGTAATGGAGGAGACAGAAGAAACTATTTTTTTCTTATATACGCTATAAGGGTATTCATGACATTGGTCATCTTAGAGACTTCTTTGGAGAAGAGAGAGAATTAGAATGTTACTTTTGGGGAACTAAGATGGTCTCCAAGACCCTATAAGGAATTCATTAATTTTTAATCAAATATTTCGTATGCTCGTCTGTATATATAATTATAAAATTCAATAGGTTGATAAAGTATATCCCAATTAAGACTGAGACTATTGGGTCCGTCAAACTAGGCTCAATCTAGATAAATAATATTGGATAAATTAAATAAAAATACGTTAAGCCTAATAAAACTTGGTCTCCCTTGACCATACAAATTTGGGCCGCCCTTAATAATTTGCCATATAGGTTAGTCCCCGACGGGCCCGTGAACTGTTCACAAAAAAAATTATGTATAAGATGAATGTTTCATCTTACATTTATTTGGCCATTGTTTTGTGTATGTCTTTTTCTTCCTTTCAACATCTCTATGTTATTTCTTCTTCTCTCAAGAAACTCTACTCTATATTCTGTCGAAATAGCAACATTTTTTCACCGAACCAAGGTGAAACATTAATGGCTCCTAGTTTTGTTAGTCTTTTATTGTGCGTTGGGTGTTAGTCTGAAAAAAAATGGAAGAGTCGAGGCTATATAAGGGTTTGTTTTTTGTTGGATTTTGTTTCAAATGCATTAATAAATTGGTGTGTTATAATTTATTGGTGAGTTGTTTTCATCCATTTTCTCCGTTCTTGAATTTTTTACCCTTTTATTTTTGTATATTCGAATGTTATTGGTCACTATTAACATTATATGTGTAATTCTAAGGATATTTTTTGTTGAAAAGGAACAACTTTTTGCAAATAACCCCTTGATTTTGGGGTATTTTGATTAAAAAATAACAATAATCAGAATATCCAATAGTATTTATGTTGTTGATTGATAGGGTAGAAAATTTATATTGTTCGCTTATTTGTCGCACACAATTACAGGGGCAGCTTTGTGTGTGTAATAAAATTGTGTACTCATGCATATTGATGCTTTAGAGCTTGGTAAGAAGGGTTTTTTCTAATGTAATTGATCATGTGTTTATTGTGTTGTGAATTGAGTACATACAATAGAAATATGTTGAAACTTCAATTTAGTAGATATTTGCAGCTTCTCAAGTCAACTCTTCGGGAAATCTTTTCTCGCCTTTGACTCCTCTGTAAAATCTAAGACCTCCTTGTATTGGTGCTCCATAACATCCATGGACCTAAGAACTCTTCACTAAAAACAAACAAATTAACGTACAAAAGCTCTAAAAATGAAATATCGTAATTCCAATGGGAGAAAATGCAATATAACGAATTAAGCCTAAAAGTCTATCAAATAAGACAAATATTCACCTAAAATGATATCTTCTAAGGGCTAATATTTAGAACAAAATGGGAGACGTTAGGTATCCATGCTAAAGTAAATACTGGATTTTCTCTTTAACCTGAGTCAAGACAATAAATCATAATTAATCTTATGAAAACCTCAAGATCAACTTCCTTAAGGCTAATAAGAAAAAGAGTTATCCACGAATAAAAGGTGAGAGAGAGTCTGAAATTCTTGGGCAAGCTTAATTCCATAAATATTATCTTCCCTTATGGTGTCGCCTAGGGTGTTAGAAAAATAAGATAAATATAAGCCAGAATACAATGTACTTTCACCCTAGACAAGCACGGTACTGCAAGTATTACAGGACGTATGCAAGTTTTAATGATAAGTTGAATTCGTTCTCAGGGACTTAGTGTGTTATACGAATGAGCAGAAATAACGAGTAAGAAGTAATTAATTAAAAGACAGAAAATAAAAGAGAATAAATTCGAGATTAATGATTAAACTAAGGAAACTAAAAGACAATACAATAAATACGAAGAAATATGAGATGGGAAGTATAGCTTAGATATTGCTAGTATGAACTAATCCTTCTAATTTTTTTCTATCAAATCTAGTTAATAAGGGAGATAATTAGCTCTTGGATACTTAGTCAGGATTCTAAATTCCCATACCTTAGACCTTGAGAGTGACTAAGGGGGCTACAGACACATCATGAGGCAGCCTAAACTTAGGGTTATCCTATGCCACTAGGTTCCTAAGCAATTCAATTCCAAACATGATGATATTGGTTATATTATACCCTAATGACTATCTAGTTAAAATTAGTGTTGCCAAAACCAATATCGACACTAGACGTTATGTGGTGTTTCAATAATTAGACACCCAGTTAAGGTGAACATCTAACTATTATTAAGGAAGCCTAAAGGGATCAGTTCTAGGACAGGCAATAATTCAAAACACATAAACAAATATATAGGTAAGAAGCTAATATCAGATTAAAACATATAATTCCCAAAGAAACTTAGATAGAAAGAAAGTAGAATTCATAGATTATACATGATGCAAAACCCAAACTATGGGAAAATTAGTTCATACCTGAAGGAAATAAACTAAAAGAAATAATAAAAGACTTCATCTTGCTCTCTACAATAATTCTGATGATAATAAACCTAAGAACTAATTAATATGAGGCAAGGATGATTTACAAGTGATATAAGGATGTATTTATAGGTGTATAGAAGCCCTAATTCATTTTCATGAAGGAGAAGGTAAGTAGTGGAGTCCTAGCCCAACTCAAAGTCGTAACCCTAAAACATGAAATCAGCCCGTTTTTGTTTTGGTCCTAACAACTTCAATTCTTATCCGTTTGACGCATATGAGTAGTCGAAATTCATCGTCTCGGAAAGATTTTTAACTTTGCTCTTGACCGTTTCTCCAAATTCCCATCCGATTTTGAGATATAAGATGATTTGTGCTCGTGGGTGGTGAAATTCAGGATTATGGCAGCTTTTCCTTTTCCATATTTTTAGCTTTTATTTCCTTATCTCCAATTTCCATGCTTATCTCTTTCCATATCTCTTAGTATTCAACTTGGACTCTAATTAATCTCATTAATTATCTTTAAATCTTCACACTAAATAAATAATTAAACCCAATATGCTCTAAAAAGAATAATTTACTAAATCAAGACTCAAAATAGGAAAGTGTAGTATTTCTAAAAAAAATCGATTAGAAAAACTTCTAAATCACTAAAAATGATGTCTCCGACTAGGATTAATTCATGACAAATGAGGAGACAACACCTTATTTCAAAGTTAATGAGACTTACCAAAGCTTTTGTAAATAGGAAGAAGAGGAAATATGAGAGAGGATAACTTTCTCAGATTTTGTTGTTGGATTTGATAGAGCCTACAGTCTCTCTATTGAGGATCAAATGGTATTTCACTACAGAAATATAGCTCATAATCAATCCAATTTACTTAAGGAAAACCCAATTTTTTAGGAATAATCTTCAAAAACTTCCATTTGACATTTTCGTATGTTTTGGCCATGTCTAGTTCACCGATTCATAATGTTTGTTGGTTACTTTATCCCTCTTGAAAAAATTCACAACCTCGCGTGTATAAATTATGGTGTCTTCAATCGATTTTCCTTTAACAATTGTTGATTGAGTTGGAGAGACAATGTTATGAAGAAGGCTTTAATTCTTTCCGCTAATACATTAGCATTGATCTTTTAATCAAAATTAACATAAAAGATGGGAGGTAGTCACCAATTTTTACTTGAATGTATGTCGGTCAAATGTATTTTACCCAAATATTGACCGGGTTGAGGATATCTTGATTAAAACGTTTATCTAATTATAAAGATTAACGTGATACATTCACTTGGTTAAAAATTATTTGAAATTGAATGAGAAATTGAGTCATGAAATAGTGGAGAAATTAAACTGTTTTATTTATATCTATGATTATATATATAGTAAAGGTGAAGAAAGAAAATGAGAAAATTAAATTTTTTACTATTCGGCTAGGCCTAATAGTTGTTTAATTTTTTCTCATGTGGAAGCCTTTATCATTACCATTGGATCAGGCTCAATAGTTAATGTGTTTTAAATAGGGTGAATGACATATAGGGTATTGGAGACTATATTTTCTTCATATAGGAACTAGTAGGAATCTTATTTCTTCCAAGGGACCTCTAGTAAGACCAAATACTATAACACCCTTATATAATACAAAAAAATATTAAAAGACAAAAAAATTTATTGAATGCTCGAACTGTACATCTCCGCCCAACACCTACCGACCTCCGGCCACCACACACCGTCCTCTGGCCACCGACCAAAAAAATATAAAGTATCGGAAAAATACAGTGTAAAAAAATATAAAGTATCGTAAAAAATATAAATTATCAAAAAGAGATGAGGAGATGAGTTTAGGCGAATGCAAATCCTTCAAGCCTTCGAGCAGCAGATCATTCAAGCTCAACGCACCTGCGAGATCTGGATCAAGCTCGAACGGAGCTCCTTTCTCCACCTGCTGCTTCAGGCGGCGATGTCTCCAGGAGCTCGAAGGCAGCAGTTTCTTTGTGCAGCAGGAACAGTGGGAATTGTGAGCTGGATTTCTTGTGCGGACGAGCTGTTGGTGGTGGTTTTACAGCCATGGTTGGAAGCTTTGCCTAAGCTTCTCTGGTTTTACAGATGCGGAAATATTCACGTGAGAGAAAGTAAAAAGGGAGATGAAAGAGATTTACGAGAAAGGAGAGATAAATAATTAGGATTGTTTAAAAATATGATAAAACTTAGTATATAGTAAATAAAAAACTAAAAGGGGTAAAACTATAAATGGGAATTCGGCTTATAGTGTTAAAATTTGTTTGAGGTCTTTAGAAGAAGAGTAGGTAGATGAGGTGGGAAAAGGGAATAAGGGGTGTATTCAACACACGTTGGTTAAAAATCTCTAATAAATACTAAAGATCCATCAACATTGGGTCATATCCAATAGTTATGTCTTTTACTAACTAACGTGTCTTTTATTTAAAAGACATAACTCCAAAATTATTAGAGTCACAACCATTTCGAATAGATGTCTAGCCACCTATTCATTTTCTATAAATAGTTGTCCAACTTAAATATTTGATGCATTCAATTTTTAAAGCATTAAGCATTAAAATTATAGGAGAGGGAGAGAGAGAGAGAGAGAGAGAGAGAGAGAGAGAGAGAGAGAGAGAGAGAGAGAGAGAGAGAGTTTGTAATTTCTTCTTTTACGGTTCTTAATTCCTTATTTACGGTTCGTAATTCCTTCTGTACTGTTTGTAATTTCTTCTTTTACGATTCATAATTCACTTATTTACAGTTCATAATTCCTTTTTATAGTCCGTAATTCCTTCTTTTACGGTTCGTAATTCACTCATTTACAGTTCGTAATTCACCCTTTTACAATTTGTAATTTCTTCAGTCACGGTTCGTAATTCACTTCTTTACAGTTCGTAATTCCATTTTTTAGGGTTCGTAATTCCTTCTTTACGGCCCGTAATTCCTTCTTTAAGGTTCGTAATTTCTTCTTGTATGGTTCATAATTCCTTCTTTAAGTTCCTAATTAATTCTTTTGATTCGTAATTCCTTCTTTTACAGTCCGTAATCGCTTCTTTACAGCTCGTAATTCCTTCTTTACAGTTCGTAATCTCTTCTTTATTGTCCGTAGTTCCTTCTTTTATAGTTCGCGGTTCGTAGATCTTTCTTTATAGTTCGTAATTCCTTCTTTTACAGTTCGTAATATCTTCTTTACGGTTTGTAATTACTTCTTTACGGTTCGTAATTAATTCCTTACGGTTCGTAATTCCTTCTTTACGGTTCTTACCTTCTTTAAGGTTCGTAACCGCTTCTTTACGGTTTCTAATCGCTTCTTTACGGTTCGTAATAGCTTATTTACGGTTCGTAGTTCCTTCTTATACGTTCGTAGTTCCTTCTTTTGCGGTTCGTAATTCCTTATTTACGGTTTGTAATTCCTTCTTCACTGTTCGTAATTCCTTCTTCACGGTTCGTAATCGCTTCTTCAGGTTCGTAATCGCTTCTTCACGGTTCGTAATCGCTTCTTCACGGTTTGTAATCGCTTTTTCACGGTTCGTAATCGCTTCTTTACGGTTCGCAATTGCTTCTTTACAGTTCGTAATTCCTTTTTACGGTTCATAATTCACTCTTTTACAGTTCGTAATTCATTCTACTATAGTTTGTAATTCCTTCTTTACGGTTCGTAATTCACTATTTTACCTTTCGTAATTCCTTCTTTTACGATTCATAATTCCTTCTTTACGGTTCGTAATTCAATCTTTACTGTTCGTAATTCCATCTTTTACACTTTGTAATTAACTTCTTTATTGTTCTTAATTCCTTCTTTTATGGTTCGTAATTCCTTCCTTTACAGTTCTTAATTCACTCTTTTACAGTTCGTAATTTCTTCTTTCACAGTACGTAATTCACTCCTTTACAGTTTGTAATTTCTACTTTTACAGTTCGTAATTCCTTATTTTACTGTTCATAATTCCTTCTTTACGGTTTGAAATTCCTTCTTTATGGTTCGTTATCACTTCTTCACAATTCGTAATTCCTTCTTTACAGTCCGTAATTCCTTCTTTTGCAGTTCATAATTCCTTATTTACAGTTGGTAGTCGATTATTTATAGTTCGTAATTCCTTCTTTATAGTTCGTAATCCCTTCTTTATTGCTCGCAGTTCCTCCATTTACAGTTCGTAATTCCTTATTTAAAGTTCGTAATTCCTTCTTTTACAGTTCGTAATTACTTCTTTACGATTCGTAATTCAGTCTAATAAAGTTCGTAATTCCTTCTTACTGTTCGTAATTCACTCCTTTACGGTTCCTAATTCCTCCTTTACGGTTCGTAATTCACTCCTTTACAGTTCGTAATTCATTCTTTATGGTTCGCAATTCATTGTTTTACAGTTCATAATTCCTTCTTCAATATTATTTAATTTAGTCTAAATTTATCAGGATTTAGGGTTTATAATTTTTATTTCCATAATTCCCAACATTACAATTCGTAATTTCTTCTTTTACAGTTCGTAATTCCTTCTTTACAGTCTGTAAATCCATCTTTTAGGGTTCGTAATTCCTTTCTTTACAGTTCTTAATTCCTTCTTTACGGTTTCGTAATTCACTCTTTTACAGTTCGTAATTCATTCTTTTACAGTTCATAATTCTTTCTTTAATATTATATAATTTATTATTCCAAATTTTAGATTTTTTTATATAGAGTGTGTTTATAAAGAGAATGAAAAATAAATATATAATAAGTACAAAATGAATTATTATAAAATATATATGTCTGTATATGGGTAGAAGTGTAATTTAATAAATTTATATTTATTAGGGTAAATAAAATTAAATTTAGAATGACTGACCCATAAATTAAGTAAGGATATTAAAGACAAGAGTCATTAATCCATAAATGCCTATTAAAAAACTTATTTGCTAAAAACATTGCTTAATAAAATTATTTATTAAAAACATCAATTGACAAAAATACCCTTATATAATCTTTTCAATTACTCTATTTTTTATCTTTTAAATTTAACCACCCTATTACAATTTTCCACCACCACTACCCCACCACCACCCACCACCCTCACAACCACCACCACTACCACAACCACCACAACCACTACCACCACCACAACCACCACTACCACCACAACAACAACAATCACAACCACAACCACCACCTACTAATAATTTATTCACAAGTGCGTGTCCGAGAATTTTTTTAAAGTCGTCATAACAAATTCTAAAAATATCAGAAAAATAAAAAAATTGCATTTTAAGGAGACAAATTAATATTTACGTCTATGATATTTTTTGAATTGTTTTGAATTTTGTTTAAAATAGTGAATTTCATGTTTGCGAAAAAAAATTATAGACATAAATATTTATTTGCTTTATCTAAAAATATAAATTTTTTATTTTTCTGATTTTTTTAGAATTAGTTATGACAATTTTCAAAAAATATCGAGCGCGTGCGTGCGTGATGAAATTAGTTGTAGGTGATGGTGGTTGTGGTGGTGGTGGAGGTGGTGGTGGTTGTGGTGGTGGAAGTGGAAGTGGTGGTGGTTGTGGTGGCTGTAGCGGTGGTTAAATACATGGTGGTGGTAGTGGTGGTGATGGTGGTGGAAGTGCTCTATTATTTGTTTAGTATTGAAAAATAAATATCGTATAAAAAATAATATAATATATTTAATAATAAGGGTAGTAATGGTCTTAAAAAATGAATGAGACATTTCCTATAAATAATTATTTTATTACTAATTTTTTTAATAAAATAAATTATTGAAGGCTATATTTGACAATTAGGTACTTTTATGAGGCTTCTTTTAGTAAACCCCTAAAGACAAATCACTATTGCTTTATTAAAAAAATTACATTAAATTAGTAAATCAATTAGACACATGACAATATCTTATTGGTTATTAATCGTGTATTTATATACGTATGATAGAAGAGAATTCCCACGATAATATTTTCGAAGTAATAACATTGTAAGAAAAGATCGATAGCTAGTCTAGTGGTTAGACTACTCCGCAGAGACCAAGAGGTCCTTGGATCGAATCTTATTGAAATTAAAATGATTCTGAGTCCAAAGTGGCTCTCACATGTATTCAAAAAAATAATCGTAAGAAAAAGTTTTTCCTTATACTATGGGTTGATGTTTTTCGAGAAAAAGAAAAACCAGATGTTTTTCGAGAATTTTATTTTATGTATTAAATAATATTTTGATTATTATTTAATTTGTCAAGTATTCCGGATGAATACAAGAATTTCGTATGTCACGATAATATTCCCAAAGCAATAATACCATATGATTCATATTTTGTGGATTAAATATTCCAGATGAATACAAGAATTTCAGAATGTCCCGATTAAATTCCCGAAGTAATAATATTGTATGATTAATATATTATGGATTAAGTATCAGATGAATACAAGAATTTCGCCATGTCACGATAATATTCTCGAAGTAATAATATCGTATGAATAATATTTTATGGATTAAGTATTCCGGATGAATACGAGAATTCTGACATGTCACGACAATCTTCCCAAAGTAATAATATCGTAAGGAAAAGTTTTTTCCAATATTATGGGTTAAAATTATATTTTTCGGATTCGAGAAGAATAATGAATAATTGATTTAAAATCACAATTTGCGTTCCACTGACCAATTTTTATTCATGAAACGAATATATTATAATCCTTGAAGTGAATATCAAGTTTTAATATCTAAGTAAGTAGATGTGGTGGTGGCTAAAATTGAGTGGATTACATGTTGTATTTCTTAACTAAAAAAATTCCCAGAAGTGAATGAAAACACGTTTCTGCAAGATAATGTAAAGTTTCCTTGCAATATATATGAGAAGGAAACAAAATTTAATTGTATACCTCAATTGGTATTGTAAATAATTTATGATTAATATTCTGTTGTAATAAGTTTATGATTTATATTCAGTTTTGGTATTGTAATAGGGTTAGGGTTTATATAATTTGGTTAAATTTTATTCCCCCAAGTGAATGAAACTTTAATCCTTGAAGTGAATAAAAACACGTTTCTGAAAGACATTGCAACACCTTTCAATATATTTGGAAATGATGTCTTAAACATCCGAACTCCAATCGAGGTTACGATGATTAAAGAATAAATTCTTGATCATTAGTAGTCTGAATACTACAAAGAAATAAATTTCTTACCATCATACGTGGAATAAAAGGAAATATCACTCGAGTGAAAAGTCGTGGAAATTAAGTTATCACGAAATGATAACCATGAATGTTATCGATATAGTGGAACTATATTTTGGTTGCATACCTGTTGTATGCTAAACCATTTGGTCGATCTAAATAAAAGTTTTGGATGCCCATAAATTATGTTACCATGTGGTACAAACTGGACACAATCGACAGACTATGGTTTAAGTAAATCCTGAAATCTTTTACTAAATTTAAGGATATTTGTCGAAATGAATATTTTGTATAAACCACAAGTGTATGTAACAATGTATATCTTTGCATTATTTCCTGAAAGTCACACCAGATGTGTGTACTAGAAAATATCATGCTATTTCTTCTAGGGGTTTTATTATATACAATTTTGAGCAGTTGAAACACACATTGTGCAAAACAAAGATATTACGATTCAATCTTTTTTATTATCACACGATCGACTTGGTCATCCAGGGACAGTGAGTCGAATTATAGCGAATTCACTTTGACTCGACTTAAAAGAACCATAAATTTCTTTGACTAAATGACTACCCATATGTTTAATTTTCTCTAGTAAAATTGACTATGAGACTATCTCAACTGGTAGTTGAGATTTGTATGTTGGTTTTAATTCTAATTCTGTTATTCGATATCTTGAACACCTAAAATGTGATCTTTAAAACGCGTCTTGCAGAGTGTTATTTTGATGAGATAATATACCTCTTATTAGGGGGAGAGACATCGCTACCTAAAGTACTGCGTGACATATCGTGGTTTATAATTTATTATCTCATCTCTATCCACGAACTAAATAGTCGGAACTTGAAGTTCAAAAGACAATTCATTTGTGAAGTACTGTAAATAATATATCAAATGCATTCACGAATACAAATAATGTTGTAAAATCCCATAAATATACTGTTAATGCTCCAGTATAGATTATTGTTCTAGAAGGACATATTATGTTGTAACCGATATGAATTTCACAGAATAATAATACGAGATTATATTTCTTTATATTTTAAGTTATCGTCGTTAATTTTATAACACTACTATTAATAGAGCCAATTATAAATTTAATGCCTAATAGAAAACTTATTTAAAGAAGGTACCTAGAATAAGATACCTTATAGAAAACAACCTCACCCCAAACTACCCTTATAATTAGTAATTAGAAAGAAATAAAAAATAAATTAGAAAAAACAAAAAACAAAAACTAATACACGCGCGCGTCCGTGATTTTTTTTAAAAATCATCGTAACTAATTTTAAAAAAATCGAAAAAATCAAAAAATTATATATTTGGATAAAACAAATTAATATTTACGTTTATGATTTTTTTTTCGGAATTTTTTGATTCGCAGACAGGGAATTCCATGTTTTGAACCGTGAATTTCATGTTTTAAAATATTGAATTTGTTTTCCGCAGACATGAAATTCACTGTTTAAAACATGAAATTCCATGTTTTAAATAGTGAATTTCGTGTTTGGGAAAAAACTAAAAAAAAAAAAAAATCATAGACGTAAATATTAATTTGTTTTATCTAAAAGGATTTTTTTTTTTAACTTTCTGATTTTTCTTTGAATTAGTTATGACGATTTTAAAAAAAATTCATAGACGCGCACGTGTAATGGAATTAGTAGTAGTATTAGGTGGTGGTGGTGGTGATGGTTGTGGTGATGGTTGTTGTAGCTGTAGTGGTGGTTAAATACATGGTGGTGGTGGTGGTGGCAGAAGTACTCTATTTTGTTTAATATTTAAAATAAATACTGTATTAAAAATAAAATAATATATTTAATAATAAGGGTAATTATGGTATAAATAATATAAAAAAAAATGTTTGTTATATACTCCCTCCGTTCCACTAAATTTGTCCACTTAGCTTTTCACATATATTAAGAAACATAATAAATGCATTCACCATTACAAATATACCCCTAATAAAGTATCTTGATATCTTAAATGTGTATTGGAAATATAAATTTCAATATTTTAATAAGGGTAATAGTGGAAAAAGTAGGAAAAAAAAGTGTCTTGAACTCCTAAGTGGACAATATATTTGGAACATTATTTTTAGTAAGTGGACAATTTCAGTGGAACGGAGGGAGTATAATTTAAACAATTTTTTATTAAATAAAGTAATAAAACTTAAAAAAATTATTAAAAAGAATGTTTTTTCCAATAACCTCTACCATGGGTTATGCAAAAATAATACTATTAAATATGTTATGTTTTTTATTTATTTTCTATAGTAAAGTGAAAAGTGTGTTTATATAGTAACTTGTGCTAAATGTAATCGTCTTTATATCATATAGTAACTTGTGCTAAATGTAATCGTCTTTATATCATATAAATACCTAATTTCATATCATAGCTAACCTAAGACCCTAACTGAATCATGAAGTTAAATTTGGTGGATGAAAGAATGTCAAAATATTTGAGAGAAGATGTCCACAGGCTGTCCGAAGATTTAATAATTAACATGTACGAAGATTTAATGATTAACATCCTCAGGAGGCTGTCCATAAAGACCCTGTTGCGTTGCGGATCAGTATGCAAATCATGGAAAGCTTTAATAGCTTCCCCTTACTTAATCAACGCCCAACTCAATTTCAACCGAACTAAAAGCCCACAAATCTTGATTAAAATTCGCAAAATATTGTTCCCTGCAGAGGAGGTAAGTCAAGAATGCGTTGAAACAGAGAAGTACATTGTGGATGAGAGTGAAGAAAGCCATGAATCAGATGATGAGATTAAGGAAAGCCATGAAGAATCAGATGATGAATCAGAAAGTGAAGAAATCCCTAAAGCAGAGGTCCTCTACCAGGAGACGTATTTATCTTACTACTATGATTATGATAATACTGAAAGCTTTGATTTACATAATAAGTTTCAACCACCAGCCCTACCAAAAGCAGAGGAGGTATCAATCATAGGAGGGAGTTGTAATGGGTTGATTTGCCTTAATAAAGATCATAATGTTCCGACATTCTTATGGAATCCACTTATAAACAAGGTTGTTAATGTACCTCATCCCATCCATGTGGTAGGTGAAGCTGATGATATGGCATTAGGGTTTGGGTTTGATAATGTCAGGAACGATTACAAGTTAGTTAGAATTGTTAGTCAATTGGTAGGTAAGGCTAATGTTGAGGTATATAGGTTAAGCACAAGAATTTGGGAAGATATTACTAATTTGGTTCATTTGGATCCTCGTAGTTGCCTTTGTGATACGTCCGTCTATGTAAATGGGGCTGCACATTGGCTTGCATGTGACGAAGATTCTGATGATTTCATCAGAATTGTATTGTTTGATATGCATAGTGAAGTTTTCCGAGAAATGAGCTTCTCCCCAAGTATGGAAGTTGAAGCAACAGATGCTCTACTTTATACTGCACATGCTCAGGCGTCTTTATATTTAATACATATAAGTGGTATTGAAGAGATATGTAAGTTTGATATATGGTTGATGAAAGAATATGGTGTGGCTGAATCTTGGATCAAACTATTTTCCGTTGATAACAATTATAACTTTAATCCACTCGGTTTCCTGGAATATGGTGAATTATTGTGGGATGATGATAGGAGTTATGACCTGATCTCGTATAATCCTCAGAGTGAGCAATTTAGACTTCTTTTCAGTCCCACAGAAAAAAATGTTGCTTATTATTATGTTGCTTATTATGTGCCAAGCCTTGTTTTAAATGATCAACAGGTGGATATTTGGGATAGTGATACTTGCATTTTAGGGTCAAAAGTCGAATATATCAAAGAAAACCTTCAAATTTGAAGCCTTTTTATTCAGTTTCAGTTATTGTAAGACTAATTTATATTTTAAGGTTTCTGACATGTTTGGTTTGACTATTATTTTCACAGTAATCTGTAAAACTTGACTATATATATAGCATGATTCCATTTCTTTTTGTTTGGTAAACAAAAAGATTTTGGCTTGCTTGCTAGTAATAAAGATGGAACCTATTTCTAAAAAACTCAATTCCCAAATTGAAAGAAATTGGTGAAGAATTAACATTATTATATCATCGTTAGTAAGGCAGCTTGATGGCTTAATTTCTATTCCTAAGATTTGTTATATTATTAAGAGCATGTACTTTATTTTTGAAAAACGTAACCTATTTTTCGATGGATTAATCAAGATAGGAATAGCCTAGCCGATGAGGTAGCCAAACATAAGCTTTCTAGCAACATGAATGACTCGCAACTAGTTGCGTACTCAAGTAGGTTAGCTAGTATTATTCATAACGAATCCATTCCCTCCGGAATTGGATAATTTTGTAAACTAGTTTTTTAATATAAGGTAATATTTGGAACAATAAAAAAATGGTATCATCAGTGCTGGTCTTCTTGAAGATCTTGTCATTGTCTAAGCCTCGAATTCTTTCTTGAAACTTAACTTTGTTGGAATATTTTGATGGGTTTTGTTTGAAATTGATGTAACTGGATAATTTAGTTTAAAAATCTGTGGATTTTGGAAGCTTAACAACTCAAGCTGCGAATTTTGAGTGCTTTAACCCAATTGACATTCTTGAGTCTATGATATTTGCAAATGGTATATATGCGAACGATGAAATTGCATTAAACATCTTGTTCAAAGATTAATTACTTCAAGTTCAAACAGCTTGCTGAAGATGTTGAAAATTTCTTTAATTAAGATAGGTTTGAAAGAAATTTTAGGGATGATGATAAAAAAAAACCACACAAGCAATTTTTAGGATTTAAAACATGAAATTTCTGCCCATAAATATAATCTAATATACTTTTTTATTGTTTAAGCTCATAATTCACACTACTGCTAATTCTCACTCAGTCACCAAATGTTAACAAAAACCCTCACCTGCTCACCATCCGTAATCAAAGAATCACATGAAAATTGTGCTATGCAGATGAACTTTGAAAACAACTTGCATTGGTGAATAAAAATTATCTCTAAGTAGTATGTACGAGCTTACACATATTATAGTGTAGAATTAACATCATATAATCACCATCTAAAATTGTGCTAAAAATGTTGGATCAAATAGCTGAGAGAAAAGAAAAGTTGTTAATTTGGGCGATTCACCATTCAAATTAGAATGAGGTTTCTTAAAAGAAAAGTAGTTGTAGATATGAACTAGGTTGTATATCTTATCCAGCAAAATTTAGGTTGTGATGAGCAACCTTCTGGAAAATACAGTTCATCGATTCGGGTAATTAATTATTATATGAAGTAGGTTCTATATCTTATCCAGCAAATGATATTGCCTTAACTGCTATGCCATTTTTATCTTCTTAACATAATCTGTTTGTTGTATATTAGTTAGTATATATCTAAAAATTAGTTTGATTTTGTTCCATTAAAGATAAAGGACCAAATCTCAAATAAATAAAGGCGTATAATAATCCAAACCTTGCCATTAAGCATTGCAGGTAACTGAAACTCATCCCTTACAAGAATAGCATGTCGGACCCCACATATTTGTAAAGGAATAATCAAATCACATTCTTTAAGCTAATCTGCTTCTTCAACTACTAATAATTCAACTGAAATACCATACAATTATATCAAGTTTGAAGCAGTAAACAAAAATAAAAGTGCGTAATCTAAAATCCCGCAGAAATAAATTTCAAAAGAACTCCAAATTGAACCTCTTTTTTGAATTGTAATTATTCATACTTAGTGATTATGTTTAAAATCTTAGTTCTACTCATTGGTTAATTCGGACAAAAGGAAATCTAATATAGTTTTGCTATTTATGCTGCAGCTCTGAACTGATACAAATTAATCAACCATGGCATTGTGTGTAAAGGGTTCATTCCATTCCAGATATATTTCACCCTACTCTGATATAATTGGCTAATTACAATAACCCAGGGACCAATGCTGCAATTAATAAATGTTCTAGTGAATTTTTTTAGTCATTGAATCACTTGGAGTGTTTTTTACTAGGACGAGGAAGATAAGAAGCTCTTGAATGCCGTTTTGTCCACTGATAATTTGCCACAACGCACTTTAGCTGATATAATTGTTGAAAAAATTAAAGAAAAAGATGTCCAACTTTCATAGAGTTATACAAAGGGTATATGTGTACTATTGGTTCCTGAGTTCAGGAATATTTACAAGATAAGTGTACAACACGGGTACTAATTGCATAACCTTTCTCTTTCTTTTACAAAAGTGAGACCTTTACCCAAATTCGACAACAATATCATAGAGTTATACAAAGGGTATACATGTTAATTCTTTCATGTTTTTCTAATTATTGATACTGTAAAATATCATAATAGTTTATATTATATATGGTGTATGTAGTGTGGGGAAACTTTTGAACAAATATACTTCAGGAAAAATGCCGAAAACTTTTTAACACATACCTTCAACAATAAAAAGAGAAAAGGTTTGATCACCATTTTCATCTTCCTTGGAACAATCTCCATTTGCAGAAATAAGGTGTCGATTTATATATCTATGTATTTATGTAAGTTAATTCAAGTTTTTAAGCAACATTTTACAACTATTTTTTACATAAAAAGATATTTTCTCTAAGAATGATTTATCTATCCATTTTTTTAGGTTTATGGATAGATTTCTTGATTTAGGGCAAATAAGAGTCTCATTTATCATAACAAAAAAGGATTAGTTATATTAATAGTATAAGATGTGTAAAAAAAATGTGATAAGTATATAATAATACAAGTATTGAAGCTGCTTTTGTTATAGTTTTAATGGTACTAATTCATTTATCTGATTCAGTGATTTAGTAATGGTTATTAATTTTGATTGTATTTCTACAATTCAAAATCATATTTATGTTTTATAGATTTCATTTGATTGTATAAATGATTTTCTTGAATAATTATTTTATTTATAGTTTTCACTTGGTGAAATCTTTCTAGGTTTGAACATATCTTTAAATTTTGAATTACACCCTAGTTTTATCTGATTACCCTAAGCGTAAGAAGAAATCAATTTTTTTGACTTCATACTATTTCCTGCATATAACCACCTTTATTGTTTTCCTTGAATTTTGACATCTTATTGTTTGATTGTTATGTAGTTCTACATTCAAGCAAATAGGAACAATTCAAGTGAAAAATGGGTGATAATGATGTCAGTGTTGATGAGAATAATGGGTTGGATCTTGATTATACTCAAGTGAAAGAAATTGGGAATAAATAGAATTTTTTAACCGATATATTATTTTTTTCTAAAGAAGATGTTAAAGTAGGTGAGTGGGATGCTCCTTTGGTATCCGAGCTTGAGACTCTTGTATTAGATTATTTGACGGTGACAATAAAAACTGCAATAAAGAGGGTGGTTGAATTTGGTATGTGTGATGAAAAAATTGCAGAATCACTGGTTTTAATGTCATCCCATATTTCTGATGGTGTTGACTTTGAGTCAGGAATTGTACATGGAGTTATATTTTTATTGCAGAGACACCAGATGTATTGAATGATTTAAGACATCAACAATTTGAGAACTTTGATATTTTAGTGCAGTATATAATGGTGGAGATAGTATTTGTGGTTAGGGAGGTTAAGCCATGTTTAAGCGTTATAGAAGCACTATGGTTTTTGTTAATATATGATTTTGATGTATGGTGTGCCTGTGTCGCAAATGGAGAACATTTATATGGTCAAGATAAAGATCTTGCTGAAAGTAAAATAGACAAACGTGAGATTCTTCGGAAGAGGGCATTTCAGTTGGGATAAAATTACAACCAAAGAGCTCTCAGTTACAGGCCAGAGACATTGGAAACATTACTAGTGCGGGGATCATCGAAGTCCACATCCAATGCTTTAATAGTAGATCAAAAGAAGACTGTGGACCCTATCAAGCTTACAAGATATGAGATGCTAGATAAGATTGTGGAAGATCTTAAAAAAGAGCTAAATCATTGGTCTAACTGGACTAGTACAAAAATAATACAGAATATTGATCGGCGTAAAACAGTGAAGAACGAGAGAGAAGAATGGAAAAGGATTGTCGAGTGGCAGAGGAACTACTTGATAGAACTTAAAGCTGAGAATGAAACACTGCATATGGATAGGAATTCTGCAGAGCTGATGGCCAAAGAAGTTGCTGAAAAGTTGGAGAAGACTAAGCTTAGTGTGCAAAAAGTTGCAGAAAGTGTGCAATCATTAAATTAAAACAGACAGCTGCGGCAAAACGAGTTATACACTATCAAGCATAATGCAGCTGACCTCGAGCGTCAACTTGAAAAGGTTAATGCCGATTTTAAGAAAATAAAGGTACCACAACTCTTAAGCCTTCAATCAAATCTTCTTTATTGATATGCTATCACTCTGATAAACTTTTTGAGTTCATTAATTATTGTAAGCATATAAGAAGCATACTAAAAAACTGAATCAGAAAAATTTAACTTAGCTAAATTGAGTTAAACATACACTAACACTGTGTGAGGGTAGTTCCAATATTATTAAGTTGTATTAGGTTAAGTTAATTGGTAGGGTTCATTTTGGATATTAATACATATATGACCACTAACATGTTCACTCTCTGAATCAGCGTTTTTATGCTTACTAAGTGCCTGGCCATTTGATAGTTTCTTATGCTGCTCCTTACATTTACAGTTTTCTTGCATTTCATCACAAGTATTTGTTATATTCTGATAGATAATAAATATATATAGACTTTGAAGATGATAGAAGACGGTGAGAAGGAACAGAGTTTGGAAAAGGCAAAAATTCTAAACGAAAGAAGGCAAGAATGTGAATTTCTCATACAAAACAAGGTGAGTGATGTCAGAAATAGCAGAAAGTGAACATCAAGTCTACATAAAACGAATGAAAGAGCTAGAAGTTTTAATTGATGGGTTGTACTCTACAATTAAACAAGACAAAGAATGTGTTATCTGCCTAGACCAGGAGAAATCTGTAGTCTTCTCCCCTGTGCTCATCAGGTAATGTGTGCCGAATGCAATCTGAAGTACCGAGAAGGGAGGGATGGATTGTCCTTCTTGCAGGGCCACCATCAAGACCCGAATCCATCCACAATTTTCTAATTCACAGATTCTATATTTGTAATCAACTAAAAGAAAGTTTATTTGTTTTTTTGGTTCTGGTGATTTTTTTTTTTTTTTGACAATCGGATGGTTCTGGTGATTGGAATTGATATAACTGTTATTTTCAACTTATTATGACTATGTTTTTTTATCCATTTATGTGCACATCTAGTATATATAAGTTGTACTCAAGGAGGATGAGTTGAGACTTAAAATCGGGTTGAAATGTTCAGTTCAAAAATTATATATTGTTGGATTTTCTCCTCCAATATCAAATTATCTTTCAATCTTATCTTGAAGCAAATTCAGATTTTTAGGTTGTCAAATTATGAAGATAAAGAAGCCATTAAAGAGCTTCAAGAAAACTGCAATATTGCAGAGAGAAGGAAGAAGATGATAAATGAGAAAGAAAATCTTAGAATTATTTATTCAAGTTGTGTTTACATCTTTATTAGCTCTGTGTATATATACAATGATGAGATGTATTGTAATCACAGCTGTATTGTAATCACAGCTGTACTAACTAACTAACAACTGTGTTTGATTCTTATCTAACAAACTAATAACAAACTATTCTTGACTTTGCAATTTAGTCCCTGCGCTTTCCTCCTCTTCTATTTTCTTCAAATATTTCTTGTCAACTTGAGCAGCTGTATTCCAAGATCCCCCCACAAGTGGAACATGGATATTAACAATGTTCAACTTGGAGATATTTTATGAAATGGCAAAGAACCAAGAGGTTTGGTGAACATGTCGGCTAGTTGTAAATTTGAAGGAATATAGAACAATTCAATAACACCAGATAGCAGCTTTTCTCGAGTTATTTTGCAATCAATATCAACATGTTTGGTTCGTTCATGTCGAACCGGATTTGTTGACATTGCAATTGCAGATTTACTATAAACAAAAGCAGGAGCTGAATGAACAATCCCATAGTCACGCAATGCATATATGAGCCATTGTAATCACACGTTGTAGCAGCTAAGGCTCGATATTCAGCTTCAGCTGAAGATTTACTTATGGTAGATCGCTTTTTACTCTTCGAAGAGATAAGTGAATCCCCAAGAAAAACACAAAAACCCGTTATACTTCGTCGTGAATCAAGGCACCCTGCCCAATCACTATCACAAAACGATTTGAGTTTGATTTCCGATGTTGAGGAGTGAAAAATACCTTGACCAGGAGTTGCTTTAACGTATCGAAGCACCCTCTGAGCTGCATTCCAATGATCAATGGTAGGATTGGACAAGAACTGACTTAGAGAATTTACAGAGTAGGCCAAGTCAGGTCGTGTGATGGTCAAATATAGAAGCCTTCCTATTAAACGCCTATATGATGAAGGGTTATCCATTAAGCAAGAATCATCTACACGTAATTTTAAAGTTGATTCCATCGGAAATGACACTGGTTTGCAATCAATTAAGCCACATTCATCAAGAATGTCAAGTGCATATTTTCTCTGTGATAATGAAATTCCTTTTGAATTGCGAGCTACTTCAATGCCTAAGAAGTATTTCAAGATTCCTAGATCCTTGATAGTGAATTCTTTGTGAAGAAACTGTTTAAGTTTATCAATTTCTTCAGTAGAATTGCTGGCAATAATAATATCATCTACATATACTAATAGTGCAATAAAAGAAGATGAATTGTTCTTGATGAATAAACTGTAGTCACTACCAGAGTGTTTAAAGCCGTATGAAGTGATAGAATGAGATAATTTGGCAAACCATTGCCTTGAAGCCTGTTTTAGACCATATAAACTCTTCTTCAACTTACACACAGAGTTTGAGGGAGCTTGAAGACCAGGAGGCACACTCATGTATACATCTTCATTTAATTCACCATGTAAGAACGCGTTGTTGACATCCAATTGATGTAGGTGCCAGTTGTTAATGGAAGCAAGAGCTATGATAAGGCGTATAGAGACAGTTTTAGCAACTGCGAAAAAGTATCAAAAAAGTCGAGCCCCTCTTGTTGGTTATAACCTTTAGCTACAAGGCGTGCCTTGTGTCTTTCTAGAGTGCCATCAGCTCTATACTTTAACTTGAACACCCATTTGCACCCTATGGGAGACATATTAGGAGTAATAGGTACAATATCCCAAGTTTTATTGTCTTGAAGGGCAGTTAATTCATGGTGAATAGCTGCCATCCACTCAGGTGATGTAGAGGCTTGTTTATAAGTTTTAGGTTCAGTTTGGCTAGTGATGGAGGCAATAAAAGTAGTGAAGGGATGAGATAGTATGTTGGTGCTAAGAAATTCAGTGATGGGGTATATAGGATGGTTATATTCTTGTGATGAGAGTAAAGAATTACAAGAAGATGTTGAAGGACATATATAGTCTTTTAGATAGCTTGGTGGTTGTCTTGTTCTAGTAGGTTTTGGATTTGGATTAGATGAGTGTGTAGGAGGAGAATGAGTTGGTGAAGAGTTGGTGTTTGGTTGAGGTGTGTTGTGAGATGTGGATGGTGTTGTATGATCTGTATAGGTGTTAGAAGAAGGTGGAAAAAGGAAGGTATGTAGTTGTGTAGGTGGTGTAATATTTGAAAATGGGAAGATAGTCCCGTGGAACACCACATTTCTTGAAATTAAGGTGGTATTGTTGTCTATGTTAAGAAGTTTATATCCTTTTGTTCCAACAGGATAACTCAAAAAAATGCACTTTATAGCTCTGGCATCGAATTTTGATCTATGGTTTTGCAATGTTGAAGCAAAACATAGAGAACCAAATACTCTAAGATGACTGAGGTTAGGTGGTTTTTGATAAAGAACTTGATATGGTGAAAGATTTTGTAGAAGAGGTGTTGGTAATCTGTTGATAAGATGAGCAGCTGTTAGGATGGATTCAGACCAATATTGTAAAGGGAGATTTGATTGGAACATTAATGCTCTAGCTGTAGTAAGGAGATGTTGGTGTTTCCTCTCTACTAAACCATTTTGCTGAGGTGTTTCTACACAACTCAGTTGATGCATTATACCATTTTCTGAATAGAACTGTAAAAGATTAAACTCTCCTCCATTATTTGATCTAATGACCTTTATCTTTTTATTGAACTGTGCAAGTATAAGTTGATAAAAATTGAGTAAATGTTGATGCACTTCTGACTTAACTTTCATAAGATATATCCAAGTGCACCTTGAGAAATCATCAACAATGGTTAAGAAGTATTTGTGTCCTGTGTAAGATTCTTGTTTGAGTGGTCCCCATATATCACAGTGTATTAGATCAAAACAAGATTTAGTACAACTTTCAGAAATGGGAAACACAAGTGTCTTTTGTTTAGCAAAATGACAAGAATCACACACATTAGATTTTAGAAAAGTAATTGAAGAATCTATTGATTGAAGAGCAGATAATTTGGCCTTTGAAGGATGGCCAAGTCTAGAATGCCATAGATCAAAAGTCTCAGTTAAGGTGTGAAGAGCTACCTTTGGAGAAGAGCTTTTGAAGTAATATAAACCATGACTTTCATAAGCAATCCCAATCATCATCTGGGACTTTTGCACCTGTAATATACAATGAGATGGAAAAAAGGCAACTGAAATCTTTGAGTCTATAGTTAATCTTGAAACTGATAACAGGTTGTACTTCAAGATTGGTACACAAAGCACATTATGTAGAGTAATATGATCATTTAAACATATACTACCTTTGTGAGTAGCAGAGATAATCTCACCATTTGGTAATGTAACTGGTATATTAACAAGTGTAGTATTACTAGTGTAAAGTGATTGATTATACACTAAATGTTCAGTAGCTCCTGTATCTATAATCCAAGTATTTTCATTAAAATTACCTTCCTGTGTTGAGACATGGTGAACTGCAGAAGAAGTAGATGAAATTTCTGCATTTCCATGTGCAAGTGCCATTAATTTTGCAAGATCCTCAGGAGTAAAATCATTTAAGCTGAGTGTTTTTGACTCTTGACCATTAAATTCTGCATCATCATCTTCTTGAGCTACTGCATAATGTGCCTTTGGAGTATAAGACCTTTGATTGTTGTTGTAAACTCTTTTTCCTCTTGAACCTTCCCAACCAACGGGATATCCATGAAGTTGAAAACAAGTCTCAATAGAGTGACCAGTAAAACCACAATGACTACATATTGGCCTTTTTCTTTCAGTGAAATTGTTATTTCTAGGATTGTTCTTTGCATAAAACGCATGAACAGGAGCATTATTAGCTGAATTTGTGAGTAGTCTTTGACTTTCTTCTTGAAGAATCATAGCAAAAACTGAGTTTACACTTGGTAAGAATTTGACTTCTAACAGATGAATAAGACTCATTTAAGCCTATTAAGAACTTGATAACAAAATCATTATGTTGTCTTTCGATTAGAGTCTCTAATAGTTTGCAGGAACATTGATTCATATGGCCACAAGAGCAGCTAGGTAAAGGTCTAAAATGTATATATTCATCCCAAATTGTCTTAAATTTTGCAAAATACTCTGTAATTGAACTATTATTTTGTGAAATCGAGCTTAAACTTTTATCTAGATGGAAGACTCTTGTTCCATTGCTCTTACTAAAACGAGTTTTTAATTCATTATACAACTCAAAAGCAGAGGAAACATATAGCAAGCTTCCTCTAATGTCTTTAGAAATAGAGTTTAAAAGCCAAGAGGGTACCAAATTGTTTGCTCGATTCCAAGCTGAGAAAATGATTAAATCTGTAAGAGGAGGCTGTGTGATGTCTCCATTAACAAAGCCTAACTTGTTCTTCACTGATAGAGCAATCTCAATCGCTCTAGACCACGATAAGTAGTTTTCTCCATTTAATACTTCTGAAACTAAAGAAATCCCAGTGTTTTCGCTAGGATGTAGATAATAAGGACTAGAAAACTCTTCTGTAGGTGATTGATTCGCCATTTAAGGATGATAGAGAGAGATTTTAAAAGAGAAGAGAAACAAAGAATATGCGGAATTATTGCTCTGATACCATGTCAAATTATGAAGATAGAGAAGCCATTAAAGAGCTTCAAGAAAACTGCAATATTGCAGAGAGAAGGAAGAAGATGATAAACGAGAGAGAAAATCTTAGAATTATTTATTCAAGTTGTGTTTACATCTTTATTAGCTCTGTGTATATATACAATGATTAGATGTACTGTAATCACAGCTGTACTAACTAACTAACAGCTGTGTTTGATTCTTATCTAACAAACTAATAACAAACTATTCTTGACTTTGCAATTTAGTCCCTGCGCTTTCCTCCTTTTCAATTTTCTTCAAATATTTCTTGTCAACTTGAGCAGCTGTATTCCAAGATAGGTCAAATGATAGTTTTGTTAAGAAAGTTTAACATAAAATAATGCTTAATTAGTTTAGGCAGATATAATGCTTCATTAGTCCGCGTCCAAAAAAAGAAAATGCTTAATTAGAATGTCTTGATAGATGTGCTATCAAATATAGAATTCTCTCTCGCGGCTTTATTCATTTTCTTGTCAAAATTAAATAGAATGTTTTGTTACAATAGTTGGTGAAACCAGATTATGTTTGTTTTTACACTAAGTTTCAATAAATGTATTTGGAGACATTGTTTTCTCATGATTATAAATTCATTTATTTATTTTTTATTGTAATGGACCATTATATATTATTGTCATAATGGAATTGAAATATATCATGTATTTGAAACAAAAATATTACTTATAATAAAATACATTTATTATTATATAAAATATGGTTATTAGTAAGTTGTGGTGGAATCATAATAAATTTTTCTTTTAAAGATTTATATTGTTGTTATATTGTAAAGTCAAAGTTGAATGGTCAAAGATGAGTTGGCAGCTTATGTGGACTTACACTTCAGTTTTGTAGCTATTTACTTGAGTGGGTCTTTATTTGCACCAACTTAACTATCGTGGCTCATTTCTACGCGATGATGAATAAAGATCTTGAACGACTCAGATTAAAACCCTTTCAGCAGTCATATAAAAACTACAAGTCTTCATACTTGGTTAGACTTCACTTCGTTTTCTTTTGACCTCTTCTCTCCGTTCTCTCTCATCTTCTTCAGAAAGGTTTTAGGGTTTCTTGTACATAAACAATCTAATCTATAAAGATTTTTAATTAGAATAGATAGATCAATTGTATTGCTTGAGTATTGAGTAGATTTCTCGATTGTATTTCTAAGGTTTCACGCTGAAACTCTGAAGGTGTTCTATTCTTGTAATTTGTATTGTGAGACAGATCTGAAGTTCTAATCGTGTTCTAATAGTGTGTGAAGCATCATCTGAGGGTGGCTTCAACGTGGATGTAGGCATTTATTGCTAAACCACGATATATCCTTGTGTTCTTTAATTTCTGCATTTTTCTTTTCTGGGTTTCATTATAGTTTTCAACCTTAGATCATTTTGATCTATTTTTCGCCAAAGATTAAACGTTTTGCTAAGTGATTTTACCAGGGGCGGAGCCAGGATTTTTCGTTAGGGGGGGCTAAGGGGTTTCGGGGGCAACGCCCCCGAAAAAAATAATTTTACAGTATTTGCACGATAAGTCTACATATTATGCAAAAATTGCTAGATAGATCCTTATATAATGCTAAAATGCACTATAAATCCCTATATTGTGTAAAGATTGCAATATAAGTCTGAATATTATTTTTTAAAATTAATCATTCGAATTTTTTTTATTCAAAATAACATACATTTTGTTGCAAAAAACAAAAAAACCTATAAATAAAATCATTTCAAGTCTAACAAAATAATTTTTAAAATTTAGGGGTCCCAAATGAATTTTTTTAAAACATTTAAGAGTTAATTAAGAAAAAATCTATGAAAAAAAAATTAAAACGAACCAAGAAATTGAATATTTAATGGTATTTACGTTCCAATTTCGTTAATAAATTTTATTATTTGATAGAATTAATCTCTAATTTTAAGTTAGGGAGGGCTAATTTTATACTATAATTTTTTTAGTTACATTTTTATCTATTTTTTAAAAAAAAAGTAGGTTAAATTATAGTGGGCTGGGTAAGTTGGGGTGGGCTGCAGCCCACCTCAGCCCACCCCTACATCCGCCCCTGGATTTTACAACAGTGGTATCAGAGCTTTGTTCGATTATTCTTTAAAAACGTTTTAAGAAAAAAATTTGTTTCTAATCTTCACAGATCTGTGTTTTGGCAGTGTAAAATTTTCTGAAAATCTTTTCATAACAGTATAAGTTCATTATCTTGTACTGTAACTCACGGATCTAAAAGTTCTTAGGGTTTTCGAAACTTGATTATCCTAGAATAAATTTTTCTAGGGTTTTTTTCGTATTAATTAACCCTAATAGTTTGTTGCATTTGTTGTTCTTCTTGTTTCTTATATACAGTGATATTAAGGAATGGAAACAAGGCTTGAAATATCGGTCTTCAATGGAAAGGGTGATTTCAGTGTATGGAAGAAGAAAATGCGAGTGTTACTTTCACATAACAAGGTCATAAATGCTCTCGAGCCTGATCTTGAAAAGTGGTCTGAGGAATCTTTAAAAGGAACTAATGAAATTAGAGAAGAAGCGTATAATCTCTTGTTCTTAAATCTCTCTGACAATGTTATACGAAAGGTAGATGGAGCGGATACTGCACTTGATTTATGGGGTAAGCTAGAATCTCTTTACTCTTCTCAATCTGCTCCCAGTTTGGCTTTCTTGAAAGGAAACTTGTTTTCGTATAAAATGGATTCTTCAAAAACTATTGATGAAAATGTTGATGAGTTTTTAAAGCTTAACTTGGTTTTGAAAGGTTCTGAAATGACTTTATACGAGACCTCAAAATGCATGATCCTTTTAAATGCTATACCTAACTCTTATCAAGTAGTAAAAGATGTGTTTCAATATTCCACTGTGATTCCTACATTTGATCAAATAGTTGCTTCTCTGAAAACTAGAGAACTAGAATTAAAGAATATTAAACGTGTTGGAAATAGCCTATTTGTGAATCATAAATATGAAACACATGAGCATGTTAAATCTACTAAGAATAAGAAAAAGTATAAGGGAAATAAGAATAAAGAAACTCGTAAATTCTATCATTGTGGAAAACCTGACCATATTAAGAAGAATTGCTATGCGCTTAAGAACAAGAATAACAATAATAACAATGAAACCAATATTGCATGTATTCCTCATAAGAATGATGATACTTGTGAAGTCCTAAATGTATCTGACATTGCTTGTAAGTCTAATTGGATTTTAGATTCAGGCTGTACCTTTCACATGAGTCCAAATAAAGATTGGTTTGTGGATTTAATTGAGTCAAATACTGAAACTGTGTATATGGGAAATACTAATAC
The DNA here is from genome assembly GCA_029959085.1 of Nemophila menziesii. Taxonomy (NCBI): domain Eukaryota; kingdom Viridiplantae; phylum Streptophyta; class Magnoliopsida; order Boraginales; family Hydrophyllaceae; genus Nemophila; species Nemophila menziesii. The sequence goes on from JARWIR010000021.1 coordinate 22,237,440, forward strand.
ATGTCAGGTAGCTGGTATTGGAAAAATTAATTTGAGACTTAATAATGGAAAATTAGTGACCCTTACTGATGTTAGATGGATACCTGATCTAAAAAGAAACCTTATTTCAATAGGTGTTTTAGATGATTTAGGGTGTGTTTATAAAGTTTCAAATGGTGTGATAAATGTGTTTAAAAATGATAAACTTGTTTTGTGTGGGAAGAAAATGTCTAGATTATATATTCTTGATGGTATGTGTATCAAAAATGATTTGAATTCAGTTAATACTAACATTGAGAATGCAGCAAAAGTAAAATGGCATTTGAGACTTGGCCATATGACCAATTAGGCTTAAATGTGCTAAGTAAAGATAGATTGTTTGGTAAGGATACTATCTCTTATCTTTCTTTTTGCGGACCTTGTGTGTTAGCTAAACAACATAGAATGAAGTTTAGTGTGGGTGTTCATATGTCTAAATCTGTACTTGAATATATAAATGCTGATTTGTGGGGTCCTGATAAATATGAAAGACATGGAGGTAGAAAATGTTTCTTGTCCCTAGTTGATGATTATTCTAGGCGTGTTTGGACTTTCTTGTTGAAAAATAAAAGTGATACCTTTAACACTATAGAAGAATGGCTTATATTACATTAAAATCAAACTGGCAAACATGTTAAAACCTTTAGAACTGATAATGGACTTGAATTTCGTAATGAAGAGTTTGATAATTTCTGTAAACTGCGTGGTATATTAAGGCATAGAAATGTTAGGAAAACACCACAACAAAATGGTGTTGCTGAACGTATGAATAGAACATTACTAGAAAAAGTTAGATGCTTATTGTTCACTTCTGGTATGCCTAAATCTTTTTGGGGTGAAACTTTATATACTGCCACCTATCTCGTAAATGGAAGCCCAAATAGATCCATTAATATGAAATGGCCTATGGAACTTTGGAATAATAAAAAACCTGATTTATCTGATTTGCGAATATTTGGTTGTGCTGCATATGCTCATAAAAGGGAAGGAAAATTAGACCCTAGATCCATTAAATGTGTTTTTTTGGGATATCAAACAATTCATGGTACTAAAGGCTATAGATTGTGGGATAAAAGTTCAAGGGGGATAAAAATTATTATTAATAGAGATGTAATTTTTGATAAAACAAATTTCCCTTGCAAGAATGATTCTGTGATTTCAGGAAATGATTCCACTGAGACTGAAAGTGTATCTGAGAATGTTACAATTGAGGTGGAGCCACTATCAACTGCTGGAAATGATGAAGTTGACCAGAGTCAACCTGATTCAGCAAATGGAGATGACACTGAAGGAGTCCAGAACCCAGAGCAGCCAGGTGAAACTGTGCATAACACTGAGACTGAGACTCCTCAGGAGTCACTTCAAGAAAGTTTAACCAACTATCAGTTAACTAGAGATAGAGAAAGAAGAGAATCTAGACCCTCTTCAAGGTATTCATATGCAGAACTAGTATATACTGCTTCAATTGCAGCTTTTGAGGTAAGTAAGGCTGAACCTGAGTCTTATAGTGAAGCTATTAAATCTAAGTATAAAGATAGTTGGATAAAATCTATGAAAGAAGAAATGAACTCACTGTATGTTAACAAAACTTGGGTTTTAATTAGACCACCTATAGACAGTAAGATCATTGAATGTAGATGGCTTTTTAAACTTAAAGAAGGGATAAATGAAAATTATCCACCTAGGTTTAAGGCAATATTAGTTGCTAAAGGGTATACACAAAGAGAAGGGATAGATTTCCATGAGATTTTTGCTCCAGTAGTTAAATTTAAAACTCTAAGAATGATGCTTGCATATGTTGCATGTTATGACCTTGAATTGGAACAATTAGATATTAAAACAGCATTCTTACACGGTGAACTTGATGAAAATATATATATATATATATATGCATCAACATGAAGAATTTGTTGACTCAAAACATTCTGACTATGTGTGTTTACTTAAAAAATCACTTTATGGCTTGAAACAATCTCCTCGCCAATGGTATAAAAGATTTGATACTTTTGTTATAACTCTTGGTTTTAAACGAAGTGAATATGATAATTGTCTTTACATGAGTTTTGAATCCAATACTATGCTCTTCCTTTTACTATATGTGGATGATATGCTTTTAATCAGTAATTTAGTACAAAGGATTAACAAACATAAATCTGATCTTAGTTCTAAGTTTGATATGAAGGATTTGTGACATGCTAAAAAGATACTTGGCATTTGTATTGAAAGATATAGAAATGTATGCTCTCTTAAACTCCATCAAAAACCATATTTGCATAAATTAGTAGAAAAATATGGGAATTTAAGTGGTAAGCATGTGGATATGCCCTTAGCTGGTCATTTTATCCTTAGTAAGAATCAATGTCCTAAAACTGCTACTGAGAAAGTGAAAATGAGTTATATACCATACTCAAATGTTATAGGATCTCTTATGTTTGTCATGATTAGTACAAGGCCTAACTTAGCTTATGCAATATCCTTATTAAGTAGATATATGTCCAATCCTGGACTTGAACACTAGAATGCTTTGAAATAGGTTGTATCATATGTTAACAGTACATTAGAGGTTGGATTATGTTATGGTAACTTGAATATACCTTTTGAGTTAGTAGGATATGTAGATGCAGATTTTGCTGGTGATAGAGATAGTAGGAAGTCAACTACTTCTTACTGTTTCTCACTTGGTAGAAATTGTATCACTTGGAAATCTCAATTGCAGCCTTTGGTAGCATTATCTACTACAGAATCTGAATATGTTGCTATATGTTATTATTTTAAAGAAAGTATTTGGTTACATGGTTTGACAAAAGAGTTGATATTTACTAAGTCATATGTTACCATATATAGTGACAGTCAAAGTGATATATTCTTGAGAAAAAATCCAGTCATTCATGAAAGAACTAAACATGTGGATGTTAAATTTCACTTTATTCAAAATTGGCTTGGTTCTGAGGATATTAAATTGTGTAAAATTCCAACTGAAGTGAATCCAGCTGATATGGGAACTAAAGTGTTAACTGTTAGCAAGTTTAAGCATTGCTTGACTCTGCTGAACATTCAGTAATTTTCTGTTTATTCTATATATCTAAACTCGTGGTTTTTAGTAATTATTTCAGGTATTTGAAACAACCAGATGATGCTAAGCACATTGAACAATTGGAGACAACTAATGATGAGGTACTAGAAAGGAAATCAAGAAGTCTATGGAATTGACTTTAAGGTGGAGATTGTTTGTTATATTGTAAAGTCAAAGTTGAATGGTCAAAGATGAGTTGGCAGCTTATGTGGACTTACACTTCAGCTTTGTGGTTATTTACTTGAGCGGGTCTTTATTTGCACCGACTTAACTATCGTGGCTCATTTCTACGCGTTGATGAATAAAGATCTTGAACGGCTCAGATTAAAACCCTTTCAGCAGTCATATAAAAACTCCAAGTCTTCATACTTGGTCAGACTTCACTTTGTTTTCTTTTGACCTCTTCTCTCCGTTCTCTCTCATTTTCTTCAAAAAGGTTTTAGGGTTTCTTGTACATTAACAAACTAATCTATAAAGATTATTAATTAGAAAAGATAGATCAAGTGTATTGCTTGATTATTGAGTAGATTTCTCGATTGTATTTCTAGGGTTCTACGCTGAAACTTTGAAGGTGTTCTATTCTTGTAATTTGTACTGTGAGACAGATCTGAAGTCGTAATCGTGTTCTAATAGTGTGCGAAACATCATCTGAGGGTGGCTTCAACGTGGATGTAGGCATTTATTGCTGAACCACGATATATCCTTGTGTTCTTTAATTTCTGTATTTTTCTTTTCTAGGTTTGTTTATAGTTTTCAACCTTAGATCATTCTGGTCTATTTTTCACCAAAGATTAAACGTTTTGCTAAGTGATTTTACAACATATATGTTAAAGGATTTTTTCGTATCATATAAATTCCATTCATAATTACTTTTCAATGATGGATTAATTCTATATGTATTCATTTAAGTAAATAGTAAAAATGAATTTGATAATTTATCTCATTTATCTTAGTACAACCTTTAAATCTAACAATAGTATTTATTCTAGTAATGATTCGACAATTTTATATTTAAAGAAAAAGCTCACTTTATATCTTGCAAGATATTTAGGAGAACCTAAATTTATAACTTCCATTGTAATACTTATAGCATATTTAAAGTTCCATTATATTAATCCTTTGATATAATTATAGGTATAAAAATTGTTTAAAACTTATAAAATAGATTTTGTTAGATGATAAAATACAAAAATATATAAGCTTTTTAATGCATTCTTTAATTTTTTTTCTCTGACAACCTAAAATGATGTGTGTTCTTTTTCTCTGCAATTAATATCTTCAGTTGACTGTTTATTGGCCTAAGGAAAAAAATGAGTAAAAGTTCGACAAAAAATATTTTTGCATATGATGCTCAAACAGCATATTATGAAATTTCGTAATCGATTATTTCCTTGTCATGTTGATATTTCATTACCAAGAATAATAAATTATTTTCTTCTAAAAAATTGTTAGTATGATAACAAATATCTTTCATAACTTTTGGGTATAAACTATCTTCCTTTGTCACAATTCTTCTTGCCTTATTTGACAAGTTATACAATATTCATCTTAGGGTGAATTATCTATAGGGTCTTAGAGACACTATTTTTTCTCTATAGAGTACTCTCTAGACTTTCGTTCTTCTTAGGGACCTCAACTTTGACAATTGTCTTTACTACCCTTGTGGTATAAATACTCTTAGAATTAGCTTTCTCTTTCCATTTCCGTCAAACGCGTCCTCTCCCTTTCTCTCTCACTTTCTCTCTCTATCTAGAAACGCTCTCCATTTCTCTCTCCTGTTTTGAAGAGACGATCGAAATACTCCGATAAATCGAACGGAAAATGGCGAGCAATGGTGATTCTGATGCCGATTCAGATGAAAAACCAAAGGTTAGCAACGATTACGATACTCTTAGTTTTTCTGGGTTTTAGTTTTTCGTCCTTTTCTGTGTTTTAGGGTTTCGCATGAGTATTCTTAGTTTTTGAACCGATACTCTGTGTTTTTTGCCTGATACGCTGATGCTTTTGTGTTATACTCTCAGTTTTTGGTATGAATGTGAACCGTTTTTCTGTGTTTTAGGGTTTCGCATGAGTATTCTTAGTTTTTGAACCGATACTCTGTGTTTTTTGCCTGATACGCTGATGCTTTTGTGTCATACTCTCAGTTTTTGGTATGAATGTGAACCGTTTTTCTGGGTTTTAGGGATTCGCATGAGTATTCTTAGTTTTTGAACCGATACTCTGTGTTTTTTGCCTGATACGCTGATGCTTTTGTGTCATACTCTCAGTTTTTGGTATGAATGTGAACCGTTTTTCTGGGTTTTAGGGTTTCGCATGAGTATTCTTAGTTTTTGAACCGATACTCTGTGTTTTTTGCCTGATACGCTGATGCTTTTGTGTTATACTCTTAGTTTTTGGTATGAATGTGAACCGTTTTTCTGGGTTTTAGAGATTTGCATGAGTACTCTGAGTTTTTGAACCGATACTCTGTGTTATTTGCTTAATACTCTATAGATTTAGTGTTATACTCTCAGTTTTGTTATGAATGTGAACCGTCCTTCTCTGGGTTTTAGAGATTTGCATGAGTACTCTGAGTTTTTGATCCGATACTCTGTGTTATTTGCTTAATCCTCTATAGATTTAGTGTTATACTCTCAGTTTAATTATGAATGTGAACCGTCCTTTTGGGTTTTAGGGTTTCTCATGATTAAACTATGAGTACTCTTAGTTTTATATTAAAATTGAGAGTACTCCGAGTTCTTATATTACAATTGATAATACTCTGAGATTTAATATGAAAACTAAGAGTACTCATAGTTTATATACTAGATCTCGGAGTACTCTGTGTTTTTGTTTGAAAATTAAGAGTACTCCGAGTTTATATTCGAAAACTCGGAGTACTATTATAATTCAATAACTATAATAACATTCTGTGATTAATGAGTATTTGTTGATCTTAACTGTTTTTCAGAAGGGTAAACAAGCAATACAGTACAGATCAAACATTAATGGAATCCTGCAGATAATGCAATTGCAAGGTATGACAGAAGATCACCTGGCAGAGTGCGTAAGGACGCCTTTTTTAGGTTATGGAAAGGGATATTCGATAGGAGAGAAAAGTACAAGTTTATGAAAAAGTCTGACGTTCTGATCAAACAAGTTATAGATTGTTTCTCTTCTGTATCGGGTGGATTCGTAATTGGTGGAAAAGATTTAAAGATAACTGAGTTAGAAATAAAGATACTATTAGGTATCGAGTGTGGTCAAGATCATCTACCAAAGAAATCTACAGTTGATGCAACCAACAGATCAGCGTGGTATAGGAGAATGTTCGGGAATGCGGGTGTAGTTAATTTAAAGCTTCTTGGTGAAAAAATAGAAACTGTTGTCGACAATTTTAAAGGCAGAGTACTCACTTTAGAGGCGAAGGAGGATATAGCGAAGTTATTATCAATATATACAGTAACGTCGCTATGTTTGTCGAAAAGACATTACCAAGCAAAACAGATACATATCAGTGTATGCGAGGACTTGGAAAGCATAAAGAAGTACAATTGGGCTGGTGAAATGAAGAGTTACATGATTAGATCGATTCGTAAATGTACGGATACAAAAAGGGCAAAAGGGGGTGTTTTTGTGTTGCTGGTAAGATGATTGAATACAAATGTATCTTAATCTTATGAAATAATTACTGAAAAATATTTTTTAAAACTTGTAGCCATGGCTTTTGGAACACGTGAAGGACATTGGTAATTTGAAGGAGGAAGATGCAGTTCCGAGGTGCCTGAAATGGGAGTACATGCTCGGTGCTAAAAAAATCAATGTGCATGCAGTGCAGAGTAAAAAGGTTAATGAATAGTGCTATACAATATTTTTTTATACAAAAACTGTGAGTACTCTACGTTTTAGACTATAAAACTAAGAGTACTCTTAGTTCTCATATATGAAAACTGTGAGTACTCTACTAATTGTTATATTAAACTCTGAGTACTCTACGTTTTGATATATGAGAACTAAGAGTACTCTTAGTTTTAGAATATAAAACTAAGAGTGTTTTAATAATTATTATATAAAACACTGAGTATTCTAAGATTTGATATATGGGATGTCTATGACATACGCAGGTAAGGAGTAAGGAGCTAAAACCAACTCCTTTGGAAGAGGGATGGATAAGAACCGAGTATGGTCACGACCAGGAAGTAAATGAACCAGAAGTGTTAAAAGAAGGAGAGTGCAGCCGGGGTGCTGGGAAAGACGTAGATGAAGTGGTTGGAGATAAAACTGTGTCAAAGGATGGTGTATTGAATGAAGATGAAAATGAAAATGTTGCAAAGAGGGTGTCGGATGATGAAGACGTAAATGTCGATAGTTGGATGAATGATAGAGGAGATGGGGCGATTAGTGACACAATACGTGAAGATGATAAAGATAAGGGTAAAGATAATGCAAGTGAAGAGATGAAAGGTTCTGAAAAAGAAAAAGCAGAAGAAGAAGGTAAAAACACAGAAAGCAACGAAGATGTAGGAAGAGGGGTGGATTTAGATATGGAATTGGATAACGGAGATGGTAGTGCCGAAGAAGAAATGTTAATAGACGACAATCTGGATGATGGCCCCCCAAGAGGGGGTGAGGAAGTTGATAAGATTGATGTTGAAAAAGAATATGAATTAGAAAAAGAAGAAGAAGAGGGAGTTGATAAGATTGATGAGTTGCAAACTGAAAAAAGTGAAATAGATGGATTGACAAAGGTAGTTGAGATGGTTGTTGAAGGAATTAACAAAAACAGGAGCAGGTTTAACGAAGAAATATGCGAGGGGAAAGAGTCAAATGATCCAGTTGTTGTGTGTTTAAGAGGAAAATTGATTGAAGCCGGCAAGGAGAAAAATAAATTAATAGATGAGATCGAGGTTTTGAGCAAGGAGAAATCAAAACAAGACAAAACAATATCAAAAATTGAAGAGATTTTAGCTGATCTAGAAAAAGAAAGAAAGGAAAAAAAAGATCTTTTGCAGCTGGTGGAAACACTAAGCAACCAGGTAAACAGAGAAGAAATAAAAAACAAGGAGTTGGAAGATGCGATAGTAAACCAACAAAGCAAAATAAATCGTCTAAGAGAGCAGGTTGCGAAGATAAAGGACGAAAAAGTAAAGTTGAACAAGGAGCACATGGATATAAGCACGTGGTACAACGAATGCATCGAAGAACTTGAAAAATCGAAGAAAGAGTGCGAAAACTTGAGAGCAGCCGCTGCACTTTTAGAGGGTAATAATAAAGATGCAGAAAAAGGAACAGAAGAGGGTGAGGATGTGGAGGTAGTTGGTGAAGTTAAAACAAATGTTAAACGAAGAAGATCGTATAGATTAGCGACCCCAGGGTCGATAGAAAGAAATGTCAAGAAAAATAACCGTGCAGCAGCTGCCGCAAAAAGTGTGAATTCTGATTTTGTTGAAGAACCAAGAACAAAAAGAGTTAAAGTAACAATCAAACCAAAAGAAGGGGGGGTGGAAAAAACAACGAACAAGAAAGTTATTGATAAGAAAAAGACGGCAAATGTTAAAGAAACTGATAAGGATGCAGATTTGAAGAAGAAAACCGCAGATGAGGGGGAAAAAAATGATGAAACCCTAAAGTGGGATGGTAAGGACACAGTAGATGAGATGGATTATAATTTTCTTTTGCAAATTGAAAAAGAAAACTTGGGAGATGCTATATGGTGGGATAAAGAGAATGAGTTATTAGTATCAGGAAAAGATGCTTTTGCTGTTGCGCACAAAGGAATGGTTGAAGTACAGGTAAACAAATTAAAATATGATCATATAGATACAAAAATATAATATTGGACATTGAGTATGTGATTACTTCATATTGCAGGTGATTGAGGCTATGTTGAAAATGGTACAAGAAGAATATGGAGTCAAAGGAGGGAAGTATGGTGTGACACACCAGAGTGCGATGAGTATGGTAAGTAAACTCTGAGTTTTTCAATTTGAAATATAAATTAGTGAGTACTCTGTGTTTCAATGAAGTTGAACTGTGAGTACTCTAAGATTTTACTAAACAAATCTGTGACTTCTCTAAGAATTAGTGAGTACTCTGTGTTTCAATGAAGTTGAACTGTGAGTACTCTCAGTTTTTAATTAACAAAACTATGAGTACTCTGAATTTTATTCTGAGTACTCTATCTTTTTAATTTTTTTTAGTATTCTGATGTTTTATTACTGAAAATTCAGAGTACTCTCAGTTTTTAATTAACAAAACTATGAGTACTCTGAATTTTATTCTGAGTACTCTATCTTTATTTTTTAATTTTTTTTTTAAAATTCAATTTTATTGCAGAGTTTGATTGAATATGAGAACGTTGAAGCATGTCAGATTTATATTTCAGACCCATTCTATAAAAATAGCCAAGATTATGCTTTCACCCTATTACCTGTGTTTGTTCGAGATGGTACCAGTGGACATTGGAGCTTGTTAGTGTACAGCAGGGATAATAAAGAATTTTACCATTATAACTCAATCAAACCGAAAAATCCAGAGTCAATTGGTTCAAAGACAGAGCAAACCGCAGCAAAGTATAGAAAATTCTTGGTACAAAATGTCTTGAGGAAGATAAAACCAGACAAAGAAGATAAATATATAATGACCAATGTAGATTGTATTGAACAAGAACCAGGAAGCGTTGACTGCGGAGTTTTTGTAATCCTATGGTGTTATGCCTACTATCGGAATGGGGTAATCAGACAGAGGACATATATTCCAAAATATATTAACGAAGGACGAGCAATGATTATTAGGAAATTGTTGCGGAGCAAATATTCACAATGCATAAACAAGGGAAAACGTTCTTAACTGATTAATCACCCATAATTTATTTTGTAAAGAGTGTTGGGAGGATTTTGATTTAAGATTTAGACTTTTATATAGACTTTGATTTAGACTTTTTGATGGTTTGTTCTCTAAGTTTGATAAGTACTTTATGATGGTTGTTGGTATGTAACTAGATTATTGGGTTGTTTTTGGAACTTTAGAATGGTTTTGGGTGTTTTTGGATGTTTTTTGAACTTGGAAAATGAATTATGAATGAAACAAGGTTTTGGTTTGTTTGATTAATTGATTGTTGAACAGATACACAATAAAATTCGAGTACTCATAGAAAAATAAAGAGTACTCAGACAAAAATAAAGAGTACTCATAGAAAAATAAAGAGTACTCAGAAGAAAATAATAGAGTACTCTATAAAAATACAGAGTACTCTGAAGAATGATACAGTACTCATACAATTGTATAGAGTACTGTGAAAAATGATAGAGTACTCGAATAATTGTATAGAGTACTCATACAATTGTATTGAATACTCTATACAATTGTATAGAGTACTCATAAAAATCTATAGAGTACTCATACAATTATATAGAGTATTCATAGAAGTATAAAAAGATTGTTAATTCAGATATATAGAGTACTCATTGAAAATGTAAAAGAGTATTAGTCAAGTTGTAAAGAGTACTCATACAATATAAATCAAATTCAACACAGATGAAAGAGTATAACAAGAATGACATGCTTAAATAAAATTCAACTTCTAAAAACTTAAAAACATTGTCAATTGCAGCAATGAGTGAATGTAAACAATAACAAGAAGTTAATAAGCATGATTACAATTTAAAAACATAATTTAAATTATGATTTGGGTGGAGCTCTACAAGTAGACTTGTTATGTCCAACCTTCTTGCAATTGCCACACTTAATTGAACGGACAACCTTCTCGGTGCATGAACGAAAACGCTTAGTCTGAGGCCTACCAGGTGGAACCCTAACATCAGGAGCAAGAATAATCTCAGATTCGGGCACAGGGACTTCAACTTGAAAGGTAGACATAGCAGGAATACTCATTGAATAGGTCTTAACGTAGGATGAGGTGTGAAAGTATGACTCTACATACTCGAACAGATCACGAACGGATGCACTAGATAGTGCACACAAAGCATGCTGACAAGGGAAGCCGAGCTCTTGCCATTGACAACAAGAACAGGTACGGGCAGCTATATCTACCACCATAATAGGATTTGAGCCAACTTGAAACAAAGAAGCAGTGGATTGTTGAATGGTCCAAGTGCAGCTAAGACCGACATTAGTGTTATAAAGCTCCATAATAGCCGGGCATAGTGGTGAAGTCCACTTGGATGACTTTAGAGATCGGTCATAAACCCACTGCATTAACTTAACACGAAGAGCGTCAACAAACTCGCAAACAGGAAGTCCCCTTTGTCGTATAATCCAGTAGTTAAACGACTCGACTGCATTAGAAGTCATCTCGCCATATCGTCTACCAGGGAAATAAGCATTTGCGTAATTTTCCTTTGGCAAACCCTTTAAGAAATCTTTGACCTCCTTCTTTCCTTCAAGCAGGAATTTAGCCAGTTGTTGATCGTAATGTGCAACAGTAGGAGCATGCGCGACACGCTTGAGCAGATACACCATCCTTTCACGGTAAAAAGTCGAGCCGGAAATAGCAAGTCTGAGATGTTTCTCGATATGTTTAATGCAAAAACCGTGACTATCCTGAGGAAAAACATCCCTAACACCATTTAGTAGACCCTTGTGGCGGTCTGATATAAACGTGAGAGGGCGACCCTCGACAAGGGACTTTAAAAACTGAAGAAATGCCGTCCAATTGTTGGTGTCCTCACCGGGAACAACGCCAAAAGCAACAGGGAATAAACCTGATTAGGAAAAACAGTAAAAAAGTGAGAAACAAAACTAAAAAAGAATGTATACAAAGAGAACAAATAATAAGTTGTTATTATACCTTGATCTCCATCCTTGGCAGTAGCAACGAGTAACGAGCCTTTGTACTTGGACTTGAGGAATGTAGCGTCAAGAAATAACATGGGGCGACATGACTTAAAACCAGAAATTGAACCACCAAAAGCAAAAAAACATCTGTGAAATACCCGTGTTTCAGGATCGCAATGAACCGAGAAAGCCGTGGTTGGATCAAGATTCTGAAGCTTTTCAAAGTAAGATTGCAAACGATTGAATGAAGAGCCAATATCACCGTATAAAGTGTCCTTAGCCTTATTGATAGTAGACCAAGATGTTTTGTATGAAATATCGAAACCATAATTCTCCTTTAAGACAGTCTGAATTTCTCTAGGCCTGGAAGATGGTTTAGAACGAAGTTCATCGAAAATAACACGACTGAGAATTGAAGAATCCAACCGGGTGTGTGATGTTTTCTTGTAAACATGACCACAAGTGTGAATATTTCTATAAGAACGCAAATACCAAAATCCGTTTGTCTTTTCAACCGATGCGTATATATACCATTTGCAACCCTGCTCGATCTTGTAGTAGCACTGCGCGCTGATGCGAGAGTTCTTGTTATTGTGGAGATAGTCAAAATCAAACCCTTCAACAGCAGCTTGCTTGCAAAGCACGGAACGGAACTCCTCAGCACCACCCACAAAACACTGTCCAACACCTTCTAACCCCAGTTTCCAAGAATCACTCAACATAACCTTCTTTTCATGAATAAAATATGCTGGATCAGGGGTAGAAGCAACAACAGAACGAATAGGTTCAGCGGAGATTGGTTTAGAAATGCCAGATGATTCCGGAGAGGATATATTGTTGAATGAAGGGGTCCTGGAATCAGTAACATAAATATAAATCTTGTCATACACACCACGTCCAAGAATCCACTTAATTGTGGAGAAATCTGTTTCAGTTTCAAGAAGGGAGTCTTTATACTCCCCTACAGTATAAGATATAACAGCAGATTTAGATATCTGAGGCCACCTAGACTGAACAAAATTCTTTACTGAGTTAATGTCAATCAGCTGATGAAATGGGAGGAAAATCTGATCAGTTCCCATCTTGAACACAACAAGCACATCTTGTATCATTATAACTGTCAGAAAGCAAAGGTGAAAAGAAATATATTAAAACTAAGAGTATTTTCATATAAACTGGGAGTATTTAATAAGACTCAGAGTACTCTGTACAAAACTGAGAGTATTTTAACAAACTAAGAGTATTTGATAAAAACTGAGAGCATACTATGAAAACTGAGAGTATTTTAACAACCTAAGAGTATTTGATAAAAACTGAGAGCATACTATGAAAACCCAGAGTAATATGTAAAAACTGAGAGTATTTTATAAAACTGCGAGTATTCTATAAAACTGAGATTACTATGAAAAAACTGAGAGTATCTTATAAAATAGAGAGTATTCAATAAAAACTTATAGCACTGTATAAAACTCAGAGTACTCTATAATCAGTGAGTAGTCAAGAGATATAAACGCATAGTGTTGTGGCTAAACCTAGAAAAAGTCTGAGTACTCCGTCTATTTGAAAAACACAGAGTACTCTCAGAAATTTGAAAACAGTGAGTATAGTACTGTACTGTACTATCATGCATGCAGCGGCTGTGATAAACCCTAACAATGGCAGATCGGAAAATTTAACGTTCAAAGAGTAAAACAATGACATCAACACGCAAAGTGAGACGAATATAAGCAATAACATTCATATCATGAGCAGAATCTACCATAACACATTAAAACGAAGCAAAAACATATAAACGAGCATGATATATTCACGTAATGATATGTAGAATGGAAAAAAAGAGAACAAACGACGATACATAGTGGATATTGTGAATAAACAGCCCTACTAAATACAAAAAATGCAAATAACACACACAAAGGTAAGAATCTGATGAAAAAAAAACAGTAAACATAAACGAAACAAACCTTAGAACGAAGTTAACAGTAAAAAATTAAGAGGAAACGCAGAAGATTATGACGTTATAAATCTATGAACACAAGGGAGGAAGGTTGAAATCGGATGGGGAAATTTGAAATAAATATGGAAAGTTTAGAAAAAGAGCTCACGAAAATGGAGAGAGAGAGGAGTAAAAGAAGCTCATGGAATTTACAAGAGAGAGGGGAAATGCAAAATAGTATATATATGAGACTAAAAATCATTTGAGGGTAGAAAGGTAACAGGGGTTTTGGGTTTCATGTGTTAAAAAGTTAGTGAGGGCTTTAGTAAGAAGAAGCTCTAGTAGGGGGTGGTATCTTGAAGAGGGGTGTGTCTTCAAGACCCTAAGTGTCATTATCTCTTCATCTTATAATAAACTCCAAAACCGAAATCCCCAAGACTCTTAGGATTATGTAAAGTATCCAAACTACTCTAAATGATACAATTGGAAGTGATAATCCCCGACTAAATTTTTGTAATTGAAATGATAATTTCACATAAATATTATTTGGAACAAAAAAATAAATAATATCAAAGAATAGTTTGGAGAATTAATTTAATTATCAGTTCTTTTCCACAATACAATAAGAGTTTTTCTGTTCATCCAATTATGAGACATTTCTTAATTTAACTATATTCTATATAGAAGTCGGAGTATTCTATATTTAACCTTCTGTATCGACAATTAGATACTTACCTACAAAAATGAAAAACTTGAAGTTCTAAATTTTTTTGTTACTAATCACCGGATATAAATGGTATCATCACTAAAGAATGATTTTAAACGTGTCAAAATTAATTACCTGACCTCAGAAAAAGACATAGAGTACATCTTATATTGGAGTCGTTTTCACCTTAAGATGTACATAGAGTACATCTTAAGGTGAAAACGACTCCAATATAAGGTCACATAAATATAAGAAAGCATCCACAAATAACATGTGTGTCAAGGCCAATACACTTATGCAAACACACAAGCATTCTGTTATGAAAATACAAATGAAATAAATTAATTAGAAAAGTAAGTAATGCATTGATAAACTAAATAAAAATTGACCCATCAAAGTACCTTACTGAAGACACATTCTAGCTTAAACATCGGAAAGAGAACATTGTTGATTCTAATGAAATATAAACAAAAAGAAAACACTTAATATCCTACCTTATATAAAGGGGATAAAAATTCCGGTAAAGCCATACAAGAAACAATTAGAACTAAGAAGATGTTGAAGGAAGCTAATGCCACTAATATAGCTCTTATTCCAAAAACTCGGGTACCTACAAGTGTTAAACAGTTTAGGCCCATCTCATGTGTCAATACCCCATATAAAACACTATCTAGAGTTATTACTACACGAATTAAAAAGGTTTTGAGCTCACTTATACACTATAACCAAGCAACTTTTGTATGTGAAAGGCAGATTGGTGATAATATAATAATAGCTCAGGATATCATTAGTGGTTATGGAAAAAAAATGGAGTGCCTAGCAGTACAGTTAATGTGGATTTGCAAAAAGCCTATGATAGTTTAAATTGGGGATTTTTAATAAGGGTATTGAAGGCTTTTGACTTCTCTCCCTTGATGATTCAGTTAATTCAGATGTGCATATCTACTTCCACCTATTCTTTATGTGTTAATGGTGAATTAATCGGCTATTTTGAAGGTAAGAAGGGGCTAAGACAAGGGGACCCATTGTCCCCTTATCTGTTTGTGCTATGCATGCAAGTTTTTACATCCTTGTTTAATATGATTGGCAAGAACAAAGACTTTGAATTTCATTATAAATGCGAGAAAATGTGCTTGAATCATATAATTTTCGCAGACGACTTGCTTATATTCATGAAGTCTACAAATAAATCAGCTTTATTGGTTAAAGAAGGGCTTGAAATTTTTGCTAGGCTTTCAGGGCTTAGAATGAATGTAGATAAAAGTGAGGTTTATTTTGGTAATACAAGTGATGATACTAAAACTGAAGTCTTAAATATTCTTGAAGTCAAGGAGGGTTCTTTACCTGTAAGGTACCTTGGGGTACCCCTTAACTCTAAAAAACTTAGCTTAAGGGATTCAAACAAGCTTATTGATGGAATTTGTGAGAATATTAATAGATGGAGCAATAAATTGCTCACTTATGCGGGTAGATTAGAATTAATTCGAGTGGTATTAATTAGCAAAATTCTTTATTGGTGTCGTGTTTTTTTACTTCCTAAAAATGTTATATATAAGTTGAATCAGAAAATGGCGAGTTTCCTATGGAAGGGCAACATTGATGGTGCTAAAGGTGCTAAGGTGGCTTGGGTGGATGTGTGTAAAGGTAAAGAATTTGGGGGGCTTAATATACCTAATATAGAGATTATGAACAAGGTATGTTTGCTAAACGTGTTTTGGAGGATGTATAGGAAAGGTGATAATTTACTTAGTCTATGGGCTTATAATAATATCTTTAAAGGAGCTTGTGTATGGAATTATACTATTAAACAGGAGCTAGCTTGGACTTGGTGTAAGATTCTGAAGCAAAGAAGCCTGGCTTATTCTTTTATTACCCATAAGGTCAACAATGGGGAAAATACTTACATTTTTTGGGATAATTGGGTGAAAGGTGAGAATGTGAGCTCTTATCTACATAGAGACACACATGATTGCCCTTTGTGGCTTAATAAAACAATTAGTAATTGTTTTATTAGGGGCAGATGGAACTTACCTTCATCTCTTCATGGTCTTAAAGAAGTGCTACCAAACTTGAATGGCGCTGAGGATCGTATATTATGGAGGTGCAACATTAGAGGTAAGTTTTCCTTTAAAAAGACAATGTGTGAAATTCAGGATCAAGGACAGGTGCTAGAATGGACGAGGATTGTATGGAATAAAGTGAATATACCAAAAAATTTGTTTTGTTCTTGGCTAGCTAATCTTGATAGATTGCCTACTAAATCGTGTATGTTAAGGTGGGGATTACAAATTAGTGGTTTGTGTGATATATGTCATGGTTGTATTGAGGATAGAGATCATATCTTTGTCCTGTGTCCATTAACTGTTAGAATCTTACAAAACTGCTTCATGAAATGTGGGACTAATATGCCTACCCTAAAATGCTGGAATGAGCTGATGGACACTGTTTTAGCGCAAGCAAATGGTAAATTTGAAGAGGTTATATATTCTGGGTGGTTTACTGCATTTATTTATTGTATTTGGAAAAACAGAAATGCAAATATACACGGTGGTAGAGTAAATACAGAAGAAGAAATTATTAGAAGAATACAACATTGTTTAGCTGTAAAGATAAATGGTACAAAGAAGTTTAAGAGTAAAGCTGATAGAATTAGAATTGCAGAAAAATGGGAGCTCAAAGGAATCTTTAAGGAACTGTAATGTAAATATAAGCTTTAGTTTTCTAGCTGTTACTTTGAGGCATGTTTTGGGGTGCTCTTATAATGTTATAATATTTGTTTGAGCTATAAAATCTTTGATAGTTGATCAAAAAAAAAGGGGGATAAAAATTCAATCTCTTAAAGGTCTATTCCTTGGATAATCAAATTGTACTCTATCATAAGTTTCTTATAGGTTTAGTTTCAGGGAGTCAGCATATTTCTTTAAAATCTTGAATTCTGAGAAAATAGGCCAATTATTTTGCAGTAATAATGTTATCTTGAATATTCTGATTTTTTGAAAAGTATTATGAATAAGTGCAACAATTTCATCCATAAATGGATGGATTTTCAAGGTGAGAATCTTTGAGTTAACTATATAAACAAAGAACGTACAATAAATTGGCCTAAAAATTATGGGACATTCTCAAAATGATCTTCTTCAAGAATTAGAATATTGTTCATAATATTCATATCATTCAATAAATCAATTACATAAAGAATCCATTGATCAATCTTAGATAAGGATATCATACAAATATATTATAGTTTTTAAAAGTGCATGGATTACTAAATAGTATAGAAACTTTAGAACCATTTATAATAAAGACCACCTCATTGTCCCCTTCTATATATTAACGATTTATAAGTACATTATTAATTTCTTCAAAATAAATTATACATGATAATCCCATAGCCCTAGTGTATATATGACATGGGTTGATTTATAAATACTTTTAAAAATATAATATAATTTTTATGTAATCTTATTGATGATTGATTTTGATGTCTCCACAAAGCATTTATAAGCATTGATATGGATATCCATACTATTTTAAACATGTATCATTCTTAATAAATGGCCAAACATGTTGGAAATTAAAAATGTAAATATCTTTAAAGTTTTAATTAATTTCATTATTTTGTAAAATAAGAAGACCAAGAGTATTTTAAAAAAAAAATCCCACTAAGGATGTGGCGAAAGAAAACTATTAGTTTATATTATTTTTTTCTTTCATATATTTCAAAAAATACAAGACTCTATAAATTATATATACTTATGCATTTCATTGGACACATATGGAAAAATCATCAAAGAGGAAAATATCCAAACTTGATTGTCCCTATCCCCAATGCTTAGAAACTCCTATAATAAAGACTTGTCTATTAAAGAGGTTCATACCAGATTTTCAAACTTATAAAAAATTGTATTTATGGTGAATCTTTTCATTACATGCCATTAAGTGTGGATGTTTTTTGGAAGAACACTACCACTATATAAGATGAGATTGGGTCATTTTCAAAATTACACCAAGACAAATTATAATACACTAGATATAAGATCCCAACTCGCTCTCTCTTTAATTGTTCCTAGTATAGGTTACAATACATGTAGAAATCTATTTGTAAATACCGATTTTACACGAAAAATACTTTTTAACACAAGTGTGTGTAACTATTCGTGTGATTGCAAGGGTGGTGCCTGATCACAGGGACCAGGGTTGCAATGTTGATTTTTTTGATAGGATAGGTTATTTTTATTGGTGTTTCTTTGTTTGGGTGTGGCGTCATGTTGGATTGTTGTCGTTCTTTGGTTATGAGTTAATTTGAAGGTTGTTCTCACTTTTTTGAAAGTTTATGAACTAAAAAGATGTTCCATGTTTTAGTTTTTCTGGTTTATTTGTGTAGCTAGTTTAGGTGATTGATGTCTAGTAATTGTTGTATATGTTGATTTTTGCGAAGTCTTACTTTTTGAGTCATTAAGTAAAATTGTGGCTTTGATTTTTACATGTTTTGAATGATGATATAAAATACTTGTTGATAAAAAGATCACATATTTCTTCATTTGTTTCTTTGGTTCTTTCTCACGATTCTCATCAACCACCACAACTCAACTACCTCTATAACAACATCTTCAAATTTCTTTCAAATTGAAGACAACTCTTTCTCTTTATCAACAACTAAGTGAGCGGGTAGATGCTTCCAACTCCTCAGGTCAATAGATTTACAAGCCTCATTACACCCTAGATTCTTGATATTGCTAGTGAGTTGACCGTGAGGTCGAATATTCAAGGCATTCACAATTTGCGATATTTGGTTCTCCAGAATCTTCAATGAGGTCGAGTGAGAATTCAACGTTTCCTCTGTCTAAATCGACTTTTCACTAGATGACATCATGAATATATTCAAAGTTGTATATATGTCACTAGAAGTAATCGTACCTTATTTTGGATGAGAACAGAGTACCTTTTGAGAAAGGTTCTCCCCATATGCATCTTACACGTAATTTTGGGGTGTTTGGGATCTATAGCTCATACCTCTTTGATAAAGTTTTTGAGGTCTTGATTGATAATTAGTCCCTTTGGATCGAGGTTGATATGCGATACCTTGATTTACGGACGCATTAGGACTAGATCATTAAATTTCGGGTTAGTTTTGATTATGGTGACCATAACCTTTACCACCTAAATGGTGATTCCCTCAGTTAAACACGTAAAAGACCGACTCTATATTACTCAAACACTCTTCCCACCCATGATCCAACACTCCACAACATGGTCAACCGTCCATATTTTTAACAACATTCACATTTGCGTGATTGCCTTGATGAACATTTAAGTACAATTGGGTTACCTTGTTCTATTAAGCGATAAGCTTCGAATTCAACGCGGTACCATATTTTGATACTCAAATCGGTGTTCTTGATGGATGTCAATTCATTTCATTTTTCACTACTCGATCTATTAAGTGATGGTTTGCATGAACCACCAAAAAACCTCCTCCATATATAGTATTTGCCTTCTCATTGGAGATTCCATATAGACTTTCAAAGAACATGGCTACTTGCAAGTCTGGTGTATATCCATTGAGTGGACATTTCAAGCATGATTGGAACCTAGTCTACGCTGATCCTAAAATTTTGTCTTATTCTAACAGAATCCAACCAACTCTACTTAAGCATTCATGCACATAATCTGAGGATAATACATGTCGAAAAATGTCGATTGAAATTTGTCCTATGTGGTGATTAGTTTTATCGGCCACTGATCATATCATTTGCATGCTCCTCTGGTGAGAAAGAATGAGAACATGACGTATTCCATATGTTATTGAGAGACACCTTGAGTGATAAATGTATCAAAGATTTGCATGAATTTAAGCATATATGTAGCAAGATCTTTTCTGTCAGCCCCTATATCGTGACCGTAATTAACAAATTGTTTAACATGCCCGTATCAGGCTTGAATATCACGACTTAAATAGCGGGTGGGAAAATCCCAATGAGTGGAAAATGGAACAGTTGTTGTTTGGGATGCTACATTAACCATGGAACTACCCCTAGTAGGACTTGAGAACCTTGATTTGCATTCCGTGGTGGTTAAACTCTGGGAGGAACTTGATTTTGATTACTCTCCAGTGGAACAACCCCTCATCGTGGGACTATTAGGTTCCCATTGGTATCCTATTGTATATATTCATTCAAGTTTGTCATCTCTTGTTGTACTTATCTTTATATCTCTTTTCTTGTTTGGGCTCGAAGAAATATCTCGGGGTTCGAGAGCATATACCATACCTAATCATCTATAAAAGAGACAAAAATCAAGAGAAAACGTAAACGAAAACAACTAAACTCTACATTACTAAATAAAAAATTAACGAGATAGACCCCGACAACGGCGCAAAAACTTTGTATCCTCAAATATGTGATAAATAAATCAACATCTGAGGGAGCTATTGCTCACAAGTTACCTCAAACATCAAAAACCCTCTACCAAAATCACATTGTTGAGTGGCATCTTGTCTAGCTTTGATATATTTCCATTAAATTGGCATCTATTGCAACTTTGAACATATCAGTGGCATATTTATGAATAGAGGTCCAATAGAAACCAAATTGAAGAACTGTTGTTGCGGTTCTACACCCTTAAAGTGACACTCATATGGAAAGTCATGACAATTGGAAATGATCTTTTATATCTCCCAATAGTGAACACATATTCTAATCATTTGATCATTGCATACCTTGAATAGGTATGAATCATCCTAGAAAAACTACTTGTCTATATGAATCAACCTCTTTCACTATTGTAGATTAAACTCCATGGAGAATGCACCAATCACTATGACACTGTATATGCATACTAATTAACAATAACATTATTCAAAAAAAAGAGTTGTTTATGGGGAAATACCTCATTGACCAATTTTAGTCAAGTGCTGACTGTAGAGCCTTTGGTGGGAGATAAATGACAAGCAACTTGATTCTTGCTTCCTTTACGATCTTGAATCTTCAAGTCAAATTCTTGTAGAAATAATACCCATATAATAAGAAGCGGTTTAGCGTCCTTTTTCTCTATGAGGTATTTGATTGCTGAATAATCAGTGTATAGTACAATATTTCCCCCTGTGACCATACCAAATTTTCACCTCCAGGCGCTTCCCTTAGAAGGGAATACATTTCTTATACAGAACTCAATCAATTCTGTACTTAACCCTGATCGCCCATTTTAACAACCATTTGGGGGCGCGATGATCACTAGATGGTCCAAGAGGGTGATCATACACATTGGGACTAAGACACGACCTAGGCTCCTAAGAAAGACAGTAGTGGGGAATTTTCTGCAATGTGAGAAAGCCTAACAAAGCAATGCCAAATGGAAATAGAAGGCCTACGGGTCATGAATTTTTTTTCCTTAGAGACTTTAGGTCCTTCTTCCGTTCCATATATTGGGAGTTCTTGTGGATATGAGCGAGTACGGAACAATTTCTCTTTTATTTCATTTTTTGATCTTCGTCTTATATTCTTTCGACAAGTTTTGTCCCTACTATTTCTAATAACTCCTTGTCGGTCACTATATAATTCAACTGGGAAGTTGTGATGGTCTAACTTGTATATAAAATCATGTGATTAATCTTTTATTGACCCAACACATCGCACATGACCTCGAAGGCACCAATCTAGAAAAGTGACAATTAGTATCGAAATAAACTTCTCCTTGATGGGCATGACTACCGCCATGCCTGCATCGTCATATCGGAAGGTGTGTATCCTATTCAGTTAAATTTTAATGCGGCTTGGCGATCTTGGAGAAGTATTTGATGAATGTACTGTAGAACCCCGCATGACCCAAGAACTTTTAACTCCTTTGACAAAAACTGGAGGTGGTAAGGTCTTGATTACTTCGATTTTAGAATGATCAACCTCCATACCAACACTCTAAACTTTATGTCTCAATTCAGCACAAGATCAGTTTCTTTACAACGCAATAGTATATTTTCAAGATTTTCAAGGCACTCATCGAAATTGTCTCCAAACACCAAAAAAACATCCATGAAAACGTTTATGATTTTATCAATCATGTCTTAAAATATAGCCATCATACACCGGTGCTTTACATAAACCAAACGACATCCTTCAAGATGAAAAGGTGCCAAACGGACAAGTAAATGTGGTCTTGTGTTGATCAGTTGGATCCATACAAATTTGATTACAACCCATATAGCCATCAAGGAAACAATAGTACTCTCTCCTTGCGAGCTTATCCAACATTCTATCAATGAATGGTAGAGTAAAATGATCTTTCATTGTAGATTTATTGAGCATCCAGTAGTCCATGCATACTTTCCACCCCACAACTGTTCATGATTGAATGGCTTCATTATTTGTATTAAGGACGGTGATCATACCTCCTTTATCTGGAACATAATTCACCAAACTCACCCACTCGTTATTTGAGATCAAGAAGATGATTCCCGAATCTAATAAATTGATCACATCTTCCCTTACCACCTCCTTCATCTCAGGCATGAGTCTTCTTTGCCCCTCAATACTTCTCGAACATTTATCTTCGAGAATGATCTATTGTTGGAAATGGTAAGACTAATACCCTTGATATCTAAAATAGTCCATCTGATTGCCTCTCTGTTGGTTCTGAGAACACGTGGAAACTTATCTTCTTGAGGACGTGAAAGGTTAGCAACAATAATAACATGCAAAGTACTGTTCACACCAAGATACATATTACTTAGATGAGATGTAAGGGGTTTCTCTTTGAGAGCGAGAGGATATGAAATTGATGGTTTCTTCATTGATTCAGTGACCCATGCCATGCAGATTCGTTCATAACTTGTGGTCTTCCACTTTTATAACTAAGAGAAGCCAAAACATTGGCCAACTCATCATACAAATCTGGCGATTCAAGTGTTAAGGTTGCTAGATGTCATCGGAATTTGTTTCATTGTGTACTTCTCGTGTAATATGGTCCATGACATCTACACGTAAACAATTATCCCAAGCATCTAGGAAACTTTACATCCTTAAACACATTGAATTTGACTTGTTAATCCATGATAATCATAAGCAGTTCACCATTCTCAACACCAATTATTGTGCGACCCATGTCTAAGAATGGTCTACCATATATAACGGGGACATTCTTATCCGTATCGTAGTCAGTAATAAAAAAATTGCATGGTAAAATATAACTACCAACTTTTACTAAAACCTCTTCAATTTTACTTTTAGATTTGGAAATGGATCGATTTGCTAATTTCAAAACCACAGTAGTAGGTCTAGCTTTCCCAAGGTTAAGCTTCTCTAATAAAGACTTTGGCATGAGATAGATGCTCGCGCCTAAGTCACACAATGCTTTCTTGGTCCATCCTTAACAAATGGAAATAGGAATCGTGAAACTCCAGGGATCTTTCGACTTCGATGGTATCATGCTTTAACATATAGTGTTACACTCCTCAGGCAACCTGACCAATTCCCCATCTTCATACTTATGTTTGTTGGACAACATATCCTTCATAAGTTTTAGATACTTTGACATTCTTTGGATAACTTCCACAAATGGTAAGTTGATCTCTAGCTTGCTCACCATGTTCATGAACTTCTTGAACTCTTTTTCATTATTCTTCTTTTGAACACGTGAAGGGTATGGTGGTGGATGACAAGTTCCGTTCATAACTAAGTTTTTATTTTTTCCGTTTCTCCAGTGCTTTCTCAACTATCTCCTTATTAGTACTCACCGACTCAACTGCCTCTTCAACTCTAACTTCAACCACCATTTATTGTTTCATTTTCTTGTTCTTTCTCATTGACTAAGAGTAAAGGTAGTTGTTTCCCACTCCTAAGTCCAATTGCCTTACAAGCTTCATCTGTTTCTAGATTTACAATATTGCTCGAAAGTTGACCCAAAGGTCGAGCTTGTAAGTGATTAGTGGTGGGGGCAAAGGTGTGATAAATAAATAGATAAATAAGAATAATAATAAAGAGCACACACCCTTGAGAACCACGGAACTCACTGCAAGTATCACAGATCGTTTGCAAGTTTTAATGATAAGTCAAGTTCGTTCGCAGGGATTGTATCCGTAAGATCTACTTATATTTAACAAGCGTAGATGAATTTATATGTTTTAAAATAAAATATAATAAGAGGAATAAATATCTGATATGAAATAAACAAATACGAATGCAGATAAATAAATATGAATGTAAGTCTAATAGATTAGGATTACTAATATGAGTCTATTACTAAATCGTTATTCTAACCTGTCACGGATTAAGCATTATATATTAACCAGGATTCTAAATTCTACCTAGCCTTCTCTAGGCTTAGGAGCAACCTCTCCACTACTAGGGATTCCTAAGTAATGATTGGTGATTAAATCAAACCTTAATGGCTATCTAGTTAGGCAAGGGTTCAAAACTAGACGATTATGTGGTGTTGTCAATAACTAAGAATAATCCTAAGATTGGCCAAATCTAAGGTGTAACAATAAGTCAAAACACATAATAACAATATACGCCAAGCTCAATCAATTAAAATAACAAATAGTGTTTAAAGACAAAATAATAATCCAACAATTAAAAGTAAACTTACAGAATAAAAGTTTAGAAATATGGTTGAGAATAGATCTATAGCTAATTACTCTAAATATAGAGAAGGTGAGATGTAGAAGAGGAGTTTGTCAGTCTCCAATCTTCTTCTTCTTGTCTTCCTCTACAGGTCAGCTTGCTTCTTGAATGAATAGCTTGATTCTAAGGATGAATATTAATGTAAAGGACTAAGCTATTGTTTATACTTTAAGCTAATGTTTAGAACTGAGCAAGGACATGTTTACAATGGTATAAGGGTGTATTTATAGGTGTTTAGGAAGACCTAATTCGTTTTCTTGAAGGAGAAGTAAGTAGTGGACTCCAAGCCCAACTCAAATTCGTAACCCTAAAAACATGAAATCAGGTCCGATTTTCTTTTGGCTCTAACAGCTTCAATATTCATCCGTTTGACGCGTATGAATATACCAAATTGATCGTCTCGGAAAGCTCTTCAACTTTGCTCTTGACCGTTTCTCCAAATTCCACACCGTTTTTTAGATATAAGCTGATTTGTGGTCGTAGGTGCAGAAATTCAGGATTAAGGCAGCTTTTCCTTTTCCATGTTTTTAGCTTTTATTTCCTTATCTCCAATTACCATGTCTATCTCTTTCCATATCTTGTAGTCTTTGACTTGGAATCTAATTAATCTCCATAATTATCTTTAAAGCTTCACACTAAATAAATAATTAAACCCAATATGCTCTAAAAATATTATTTCTACAAATCAAGACTCAAAATAGGAAAGTGTAGCATTTCTCAAGAAAATCGACTATAATGACTTCTAAATTACTAAAAATGATGTCTCATCCTAACATAAATCTATCACAAATGAGGAGACATCAAGACCCCCAACTCAAAGTTGTATCGTCCCGATACAATAAAGATAAAAACAAAGGGAAGTCTCTAAATACACACCTAGGTCAATTAAGCACATAAGACAGAAGATAGAAGAATGTGGAGAATAGACTCGAAGCAACTACTCAGAAAATTTCATGTAATAATATTTAAAAACTACATACCTGTACACTTCTCATATCCACAGTCAACACGGCTTGAATTCAAGATCAGATTAGTTTCGCAATGTAAGAAGGAGAGGAACTTTACTCAGTTCACCAAGGAAGCTATAGATTGTTCATCGAACTTCACTAGTGTCCAAAGATCCATTTAACTACTATCTATTGGCTCAATCACTTCTCAATTACATAGCAAAGAATCAAAAGGTCTTTAAGGTTGTAATGTAGGCTTAGGGACGGTATGATAAGTATATTTGGATAATTTAGAGTGAGCTTTTGGCTCTCTCCTCACTAGCCATCAACGAATCGCCCTAGAGCTTGAGTTACTCTCATAAAACATTTCTCACTCAACCCAATGATTTCTTGATGCACAATTTAGCATCCCCAATAACCCAATTAAAGCATAAGATGTTCACATAAAAATTCCACTTTGCCGGTCCGAATATATATATTTTCTTTTCAAATCAATTTTTTCTTTTGTATAGCCATGACTCTCTTTTAATGTTCAGATATCACGCTATTTTCCTCATATATATATGTTTTCTTTTAATGCCCTTGTTGACAAAATTAGCTCGTAGCTTCTTTTTCATTCACTATTACCCCGGCAAAGGGTTACAATACAATTCTGTGAATCATCATCAATATAAATAACAAAGCACAATTAATAAGCTCAAAATCCCATCCCAATAATAATTCCCATAATGGTGGACCCACCACCCCAAACTCAAGCTCTAAAACAACTGTCTATGCATCGCGATTCGAGTGCGGGTCATATGGAAAAGTCCTATAATCTAAAGGGATTTGGCTTATAACGTGTTTCAATAAAAAGCTTTAGAAAGGCTAGAAGGGGCTGAGAAGGATATAGCATAAAAATAACATGGTGAGAAGGTATAAAAAGGCTTCAAGTGGCTTTGAAAGAACCGCCTTAATCACTTTCTACACTATGCAATTTCGTTATTTTCTTACCTTTAGCACTTTCATCAAATGGTTTTGTCAACTAGCTTGGATCTCACGGCCTACACACTTCTCAAGGTTCCCTGAGATCGAACATACTTTCTATCCCATTGCTCACTAATCTTTTCTTTACTATCAATGTGTGTTTTCCTGCAAATACTCAAAGCATACAAAATAAAATAGCTCATAAACATACTACTTTCTATCATTAACTTACTGAGCTTGTGCTTTCAAGCTATTAAACACACTCTACATACATCTAAACCTTCTCATAAAAAATTTAATTTTACCTAAAAACAAACCTTCAAAAATTTTAATTTTACCTAAAAACAGAAAAATGGAGATGAGAGACAACGAATCCCCACACCCCCAACTAAAAAATGAGCCGTGTCCCCACGACTCGAAAAGACTTGAAAATAAAAGAAAAGAAAATTAAAATTTTACAGATATTGCACACATAGAAGAGGTAAGGAAGAAAGAAAGCATACTCTTCGAGGTTATTTACCTCGCCTGATCAATACCCGAAATAGGGTGCAGTGCTTTCCATGTATGTAACTTCTAGTATCACCAATTTCGCTTTCCCTTACATCTTCTTATGCTCCATCCCAATCAATCACACTCTAGAAATCTCTTGTTTATCTTCTTCCAACTTTGCTCTTTGAATAATTCTCTCATGTGACAGTTGTTCATTCAGGAATATGTTTTGAATACAGCTACTAGCGTCCCAGAAGCTTTTGTTCATCTTGGGTTAAAGGACTATCGATTGTAGAGGTTGTGGTGTCTTCCTTTTGAAAGTTTAAACCTTTTTGTTCTTTGAATTCACCACAGCTAGCTTTCCTCTATTCTCTTGATCCGATTTACCTTGTAATTTATTCCCAAACTAGTACCCATCTCAATTGAAATCTTCTAGAGCTTACCCAATACCTTGCTTTGATTCTTCATATCCCATAACACTTGATAATATCTCTATTCTCTTTATCATCTCTTTTGACCCCCAACTCAAAGCTTTGAACACTCTTGAAATTTGTACTTTATGATCATAGGTGGAACAAGCTTTATTTTGGTTAGGAAAGGTGTTAGAATGACAATTCTCCATGTGGGTATGATTGAATCAAGATTTGATGATATGGGTTTAAGGAATTTGAGAAGAAGATCTTGAAATTCATGGTTTTGATTCTTGGTTTCTAGGTACTTTGATATGATTTGGGTGCTTGAATCTTCTTTGTAATGATGTAGGGAGGGATTTGGATGTTAATTCATAGTGATTTGGTAGTGTTTTGATGATTGGTGAAGGTTTTTATGAGCTTCAATGGAGTTGGGAAAGTTTTGGGGAAGAAGGAGAAGCTTAAGGTTTAATAAATTCGGAATTAAAAGCTTAATACCTCCTTTATACACTCTCTGGCGGCTCGTGCGGACTACCCCTGCGGACCAGGGGGTGTACCGCGGGGTACACCGCGCCTTCTACGTCAAAAAACCCGTGGTAGGACCCCGTGGCACGTGTTTGTGCGGTGCATGGCGCGGTATAAGGTCCGGTATACTGGACCCATCAGCTATATTTTTTTTCGTTTCTGGATAAAACACGTGGCTCTACCCCGTGGCACGGGTTTTTACCCTGCGGTGCACCGCGGCTGAGGTCCGGTGTACCGCACCTGGAAAAAACCTCCCCAACAGCTAGATCTCGAAAAGTTATGCAGTTTAGGCTCAAAGATCACCTGATTTCGACATCCGAGCGCAAAGATATGACTTGCCGAAGTTTCTCCGTTCCGAAAAATTTTGCTCGCTTCCCTAACTCGATTTCTGCAATACCTAATCATCAAAAACACTAATACTCCTCAAATATACAATATCAACTAAAATTAACTAAACTAAACATAAATTAAAAACGTAAAAGACATGAAAATTAAAAAACTACGGGGTGTCTCCCGTACAGCACTTTTGTTTAACGTCTTTCAAAGTTAGACGTGTTACCTCGATTAAGGCTTGCGTACATAACCTCCCCAACAACGGGTTAGGTTATGCTCATCTACTATCCGAAGTTTGTGACCCTTCTTAGCTTGTATTTCAATCCGTTTTGACGAAATTACTTTTGTAACTACAAACGGACCCATCCACGAATCCTTGAATCCCCGTGGTCTATTTTCTTGTTTGGGGGCTTTCCATGCAACCATGTCACCAACCCCAAACTCACTTTTGATTCTCTTTTTCACGGGTTGACTGTGGACTTTCTTTTTAATTTCTTTTGTCACAACTCGGAGTGTCGGGGCTTCTATACGTGATTCCTCATGCTTTTCATCCACCAAGTGGAATGTTTTAGATTCTTTTCCCACTTGGAAAGTCACGGTTCCCCTATGTATATCAATTATGCTGTGACTTGTCACCAAGAATGGGCGTCCAAGTATCAATGGAACATGTTGACCTGTAATGCTATCAAGGATAACAAAATCTGTAGGTATAGTTAGAGTACCTACTTGGACAAGCACGTCTTCAATGACTCCCCATGGCTTTATCGTTGAATTATCTAGGAGCAGCAAATCAATATCTTTTCTATTGGCATCTCCCATGCCTAACTTCTCGAACAAACTCTTGGGCATAATATTCCTTCCTGAGCCCAAGTCACACATCGCTTTGGCCTTGAAATTACCACCTATATTAATGTGGAGATATAAAGCTCCAAGATCTTGCATCTTTTGTGGTAATTTCTTTGGAATGGTTGTCAAGCTTTCTTTAGTACGGTCCCTATTCTCGATCTCAACTTCCACACTTTCACTCTTCATAGACAGATCTTCTTTGCAGTCTATCGGTGGTGTAGGCTCTTTATATGCGATTACGTCCTCTATGCATATCGTGCTTTGTTCTTCTAGCTCATTAAGTGGATCTTGTGGTGATTCCACTTCTTTCTCTTCTTGAAGGCTGAACTCTTCAACAACATCGAACCAAACATCGCTATCGATTTCAGTGGCAGCATCATCAATTTGTTTACCTAGGCCAGTTTGCATGTATGGGGCGTCGAGTATAGGAACAATGATTTCTTCTGGGCTTGACGTTTCAGATCTAGTATCACCACTAGGATATGTAATTCTTTGTAGATGAGGTGGTGATAGTAATGGTTGTGTAGGTGGTGGATCCACCTTACTTTCTTCTGTTTGCACCTTTTGTGCGGTTGTCTCTTCTTTATCGGTTTCTTTTTCTTCTTCCACATGCTTGAATTCTGGATCAACCTCCTTCGCAATTTGATCTTTAACAATTACCTCTTCTAAGCTAAGCTTGGTTGGTTCTTCTACGGTTGAAATTTCGAACCCAACATTGCTATAACCCAGTTTCTTATGTAATTCTTGTTGTAACTGTTGATTGATCGTAGTGAGTTCCGTTAATCTTTGCTCCATTGCTTGATATTTTTGGTATATAGAACGTATTAAGGTTGTATTAGCATCTATGTTTTCCGCATGTTGCTCTTCCATATTTTCCAAATAACTTATACTTTCAAAAACTTGATGAGACGGAAGAGCTTGTCGAACCTGTTTTTCTATGATACTTCGGATTAACGGTGGAAACTCTTGTTGGAATTTTAGAGAAGATTTGGTCACTTAAGTGACTTGTGTCTCCAGGGCTTCCACTTTTTCAGCTAGCTCCTTGGATGTTTTATTGTTGAGCTGCGTAAAAGTTTGAACCAGAATCAATAATTTATCCATCATTTCTGTCATAGCTTCATTTTGTGGATTATGCATGGGTTGTGGTGGAGCTTGCAGTTGATAGCTCGAACCTTCTTGATAAAAATTTTGACTTCGGGCCCCATGCATATTTGGTGCGTAATAATTCTCCATACCTAATAAACCTGAGAAGAGACTAAAAAGAAAACGCGTAAAACTGAAAACAAATAAAAACTCCTACACTAAATAAACACAAAATAGATTTAACTTAAAGATAAATCCCCGGCAGCGGCGCCAAAAACTTGGTGGGGGCAAAGGTGTGATAAATAAATAGATAAATAAGAATAATAATAAAGAGCACACACCCTTGAGAACCACGGAACTCACTGCAAGTATCACAGATCGTTTGCAAGTTTTAATGATAAGTCAAGTTCGTTCGCAGGGATTGTATCCGTTAGATCTACTTATATTTAACAAGCGTAGATAAATTTATATGTTTTAAAATAAAAAATAATAAGAGGAATAAATATCTGATATGAAATAAACATATACGAATGCAGATAAATAAATATGAATGTAAGTCTAATAGATTAGGATTACTAATATGAGTCTATTACTAAATCGTTATTCTAACCTGTCACGGATTAAGCATTATATATTAACCAGGATTCTAAATTCTACCTAGCCTTCTCTAGGCTTAGGAGCAACCTCTCCACTAATAGGGATTCCTAAGTAATGATTGGTGATTAAATCAAACCTTAATGGCTATCTAGTTAGGCAAGGGATCAAAACTAGACGATTATGTGGTGTTGTCAATAACTAAGAATAATACTAAGATTGGACAAATCTAAGGTGTAACAATAAGTCAAAACACATAATAACAATATACGCCAAGCTCAATCAATTAAAATAACAAATAGTATTTAAAGACAAAATAATAATCCAAGTAAACTTACAGAATAAAAGCTTAGAAATATGGTTGAGAATAGATCTATAGCTAATTACTCTAAATATAGAGAAGGTGAGATGTAGAAGAGGAGTTTGTCAGTCTCCAATCTTCTTCTTCTTGTCTTCCTCTACAGGTCAGCTTGCTTCTTGAATGAATAGCTTGATTCTAAGGATGAATATTAATGTAAAGGACTAAGCTATTGTTTATACTTTAAGCTAATGTTTAGAACTGAGCAAGGACATGTTTACAATGGTATAAGGGTGTATTTATAGGTGTTTAGGAAGACCTAATTCGTTTTCTTGAAGGAGAAGTAAGTAGTGGACTCCAAGCCCAACTCAAATTCGTAACCCTAAAAACATGAAATCAGGTCCGATTTTCTTTTGGCTCTAACAGCTTCAATATTCATCCGTTTGACGCGTATCAATATACCAAATTGATCGTCTCGGAAAGCTCTTCAACTTTGCTCTTGACCGTTTCTCCAAATTTCACACCGTTTTTGAGATATAAGCTGATTTGTGGCCGTAGGTGCAGAAATTCAGGATTAAGGCAGCTTTTCCTTTTCCATGTTTTTAGCTTTTATTTCCTTTTCTCCAATTACCATGTCTATCTCTTTCCATATCTTGTAGTCTTTGACTTGGAATCTAATTAATCTCCATAATTATCTTTAAAGCTTCACACTAAATAAATAATTAAACCCAATATGCTCTAAAAATATTATTTCTACAAATCAAGACTCAAAATAGGAAAGTGTAGCATTTCTCAAGAAAATCGACTATAATGACTTCTAAATTACTAAAAATGATGTCTCATCCTAACATAAATCTATCACAAATGAGGAGACATCAATTAGCAATCTGTAGTAATTGATTTTCTAGCAACTTTAAGGCATCAAATGTTTATTTCGCCTTGTTTGATTAACCATCACATTCTCAACCGTCATCTTTATGAATGCAACTAATTTCTTCTACATCTCATTCATTGAGGTCTCTTGAGGAGGAGGGGTTCAGATTACTTGTTGTGTGAAAGTTACCACATATGGCATGTATAGTGGCAACGGTGGAGCTTGACCTCCATAGCTTGGACCCCTTTGGTATATAGTTTGAGGTCGAGCATGATACACACTCTATTGAGGTTGAGACTGATATACGCGGCCCTCTTTGATTCGATTGCTGGAAACCCGATTGGTTTAGATTTCTTGAGTATAATTTGGACCACTTAGACGATAGGCCCCTTGATTCAGTATAAAGGAAACCAACTCAGGATTATTCGCACAATTTCCAAACAATGATCATTCATTCCACAACTCAAACAATTGTACGTCCTGTTAACAATATTAACCTAAGCCTTCCTGTTTTCATATCCCTCATTCAAGCTTATAGTTAATTGCTCCATTTGTTTATTCAATATAGATAACCTCGCCTATATAATAGCATTATCCTTTACTTGAAAGTTACCATATGTAATTGTGGATATCGATGATGGCCAACTTCACTCGGTAATCTTTCCATACCAATCTTGGCTTCATTCGGACCCATCTAAACAAAAACTCCATTACCGAGGTTGTCTACTCTCAGTATGGACTCTTTTAGTCTTTTAAAGATCATAGATAGATGTGGTGATGGCGTGTTACTATATAGTGGACATCTCACCAACTTCTCTTGAAATCTTGTCCATACTTCGCCAACATTCTCCCCATCCTTTTGTAATAAATTCAAAATCTCCAATTCATCCACCAATCGCATTCCTATAGGGTAAAATCGATTAAGTAAACTTGATTGGAGCACGTCTCAAATTTTGATAGAATCAGGATGGTGGAAGTATAACCAATCACTCGCACTTCTGGTTAAGAATAATTGGAATATGAAGTAGTACATCTTTTCTCTTGTGACACCTTCGGTAACATAGGCATTGCAAATCTACGTGAAACTCTAAATAGCACGAACAAGATCTGGATGTGTGGCACCACTATAATTCCCGTAGCTTGAGAATTGATTTAGCATGCTTGGATAAGGCGAACATTGCACAACTAGAATAGCTAGAGGGTGAATCCCTGTGGGTTGCACTCGAAATATCCCTGGAAGAACTTGATTTTGCTGACCAGCCTTTTAAATATCTGAAAAAGACAAAAACCAAAAAAAATGTGAAAATGAACAACTAAAACTAATACACTAAGCAAAAACACAAAATTAACGATGTAGTCCCCTGCAGCGGTGCCAAAAAAATTTGTCTCCGAAGGTGTGATAAAATAATGATAGAAAAGTGCACACACCTCTAGAGAATGGGATAAACTTTCCGTAACTATACAGATCGTTTGCAAGTAATAAGTTAATTTAAAGATAGTGTTCTTATGAAATGTACTGGGAAAAGTTGCTAAATCAGATACACAACGAGAACTAAATAATTATTTAAATTTGGTTTTAAGATTCTAATATAAATACGATTAATTAACTAAGACTTAATTTAAAGACAAAATTACCTAATGAAGGAGGAAGATATGAGCGTTTAGCTCGATAACTCGCATGTGATCTCCACTAGTGTTGTTCTTATATTTTATTGATTAAGGGAGAATTATGTAAACATTCATGAGCCGGGATTCTAAATTTCTTCTAACTCCCGTCAGGGTAGCTTAGGGGCAACCTCAACACTACTAGGCGACTTGGGTAAGGGAATCCTAGGAAATTACGGTGGGTATATCTATCCATATTGATTATCTAATTATGCAAGTCTGTCAGGGTCACTACCGCACATTAGAAGACTATGTATCGTTTTAAATCATTGAACCCCCCGTCTGGGTGATAGTTCAAGTTACTAAAGTGCGTCCCTGTACTTGCGCATAGCAAGGACTACAAAGATAAGACAAATAGATAATGCATAGAAATTAAAATACACAACTTAATTATAGATGTAATCTCCCAAATTTATTAAAAACATAAAAATAAATCTAGCGTTCATACATAAATGTTATTCTCTAGCTAAAAATATAATTAATTATTACTCTAATAAAAAATAGCAATTAAGATCATTATATTCATGTTCAAAAGACAAAACAAAATAAAGTTACTCTAGTAATTGCTGAAAAATGATAAAGGGGTGGGTTGGAATGGCATGAACCGCTTTCCAACTCCTTCTCTCTAGCCAAAGGCGTGTTTTTCTTCTAGAACTGATCAAAGACTCTTCTCTAATGTTAATTTGTGGTATATAAAGGTTCAATAAGCGTTGTATGGGTTATAGGCTTGTTTTAAGTGACAAAGTCCACCCAAAAAAACGTTTTACATAAGTGTAGACTGGTTCTCACCACAACATCGACAATTAGCATAACTATTTCATTTCAGGTCCGAATCGCAAACCATCAAAATCTACGTTTTGCTGACTTCAAATCCTAGCTAGATATCCAATGGCTACTCCAGAATCGTTGTCTGTCTTGTGTAGCACCTCGATCAATGCACTTATTAAATTTGGTCGGCACATACTTTCACTTTTTAAAAGTGGTCAAATCTTCCTTTTTTGCCATACTTGAGGGATAATCTCGATGTTTTCACTTCAAATCATTATCTCAGAGTATCCTAACTTTCAAGTACGTAAAATGTGCATACTTAACATACAAGTTACGGACAAAATCTCTAGAAATAGCATAAACACTAAAACTAGACAAGAAAGTGTAAAAATCAATATATAGGAAAAATCTCTCAGTTAGGTACTAAACACTTTTAAAATAATATCTTTTGACTAGATTAATCTGTTATATAAATGAAATAATCAATTGAGTATGAATATGTTAAAATTTTGCTAAGAGTGAAAGAAAACAACTATTTTTAAATACTAATTTTAATCATTTGGCTTACTTCTAGCTTTGACAGAAAAAAAAACATATCTAGTCTATCCCACCGAAGCAACGTTGACCTTATAATCAACACTAAAGTTTTTTTTGTTACAAATGAGGTCCAAAGACCAGGAAGCTAACTTCCTAACATTATTGACTATCTAACACAATTCTAGGTGTAGTCCAGCCACACCGATCCTTCGTTAGGATGCGGCAAAGACCATCTGGTGGATGTTGAAGAGGAATCGACCCCCCCCCCCTCGCTAAACGTTCCATTCTTTGCCAACCAGTCTGCACAATTATTGGATTCCCTATAACACCAAACTAATTCATATCCACCTTTCGAGTTGAGTATGTCCCTACATGCGTTTATTATATCACTTGAGAAGCCCCTTGAGTTCGCACCGCCCTTCACTAGCGCGTGCAACTCACACGATTCTATTTCGATAATCAAAGATGTGAACCCTCGGCAAATCGCCATATTTAAGCCAAAATGCAAGGCAAGAACCTCCGCTTCAAACGGAGAGCGCGCAACACAACTACCCGAAAAGCCCAATATATATTCACCATTTGAGTCTCTAAAAATACCTCCTACCCCTGCCCTCCGTCTATCCGGACTATACGAGCTATCTACATTTAGTTTAATCCTCCCCAATGGCTTTACCCACTTAACCAGGACGCTTTAGGCGGAAGTAAATAAGCCGCCATCTTGCTCGAAGCCCCACACCCTTATAAAATCACACGCGACATTCCTGATAATTGCTCTCAACTCGCTACCCGTCTTGAATCGTGCATCTCCTTCAAAAATACGAGTGTTCCTCTCCGTCCACAATATCCACACGAACGTTGCAAACTAAATACGCGACTCGAGCCCGTTCACCGGCTTTTTTTCCAGCAGCATTTTGGTCCACCATTCTGCAGCTGCTGGTCCGCTGTCTTCCAGCTGTCCTGCATCAGCCACCGGTCCCTGCAGCTCCCTGTTCTGCTGCAAAATCTCGCTCCAGTAGTTCCGAGCCTCAGCGCTGTAGCGCAGCTGTCCAGCACCATCAAAATTCTGCGCAGAATTTCGCTTCTTCTTCCAGCTGCTCCGCTGTAGCGCAGCTGTCCAGCACCATCAAGTTCCTGATGCAAAATTCCGCTTCTTCCTCCAGCTGATGTCCCCGCAGGTCCTACAGCTCCAGCATCTTCTGTTCTCGCACGTCCAGTAGTTCGGCTCCTGTCCAGTCCCCGGCCTCCACCTTAATTTGGGTTCTTCGATTGTTAATGGCCATGGATTGATAATGGTGGACAACGGTTTCGAGTGGCGGCGGTTTTTTCTTTCTTGGGTCAACTTAGAGTATTTACTTAATACCAACTAATTTTATTTTATTTTGATCAAACTTATTGAATACAATTTTAGTTTTTTTTTTTTTTTTTTTTTTGTCCATGATACAATTTTAGTAAAAAAAATTTGAGTTGTAACATTTATTTCCGGACACTATTCGAACAAAGAAAAAAGCAGCACCTACTTGTTTTTCTTCTTGGACGGCACCAATAATACCGAATGGTTCCTATTTCTTATCCTTTATTCTCAAATTGGTACCTAGCTATAATTTTTGACTTTTTGTTTTTGTTTTAACATATATATAGTGGATTGCATTTGGGGTTTTTATATGTCTGATTGCCTTTATTTAACATGCAAAAAGTGGTCCATGGAAAAAAGGTTCTTGGCGGGCGGCTATTTATAATGTTGTGTTACATACATTAATCTATACAAAGAATATTTGCATCGATGCGCCTTAACGTTTTTATAATGTTTTTTAATAAGGTTTTTTAACTAAAGATATATACTATCTAAATTTATATTAACAAAGATACTATCTAGCTGTAATATAACATGATTTAAGTAAAAATAAATTTTCTATCAAACTACAAAAACAAAATTAACGATTTAATTCCACTCAAATCACGGTACATCATACATGATATATTGAGTGATATGAATTGTTGGGAAGAAAAATAAGGAGATAGAAAAATGCCAGAATAACAAAAGAGACGCAAATTTACGTGGTTAAACAAATTGCCTACATCCACGGAGGTTCACATCGTTTCACTATAATATTGAAAACCTTGAACAAGGAGAACAGCCCTCTTCTATATTCTATAAGAATCACTCTTATATTTTCTCACAAGTGTATCGCTCACACTCATTTTGTTGGTCTCTCACAACTCCATATTAATTTCTATACACATAATACATATATATAGGAGACAAAGCTTGGAGCTAATAGTAATTTGGTTTCCAAGACAACTCGGAGCTAAAAATAACTTGGTGTCCAAGACAACTTAGAGCCTAAGAAAAACTAAATTAGGTAATAAAGTTTCTTGCAACGAAAGTTACGGCCCCATAAGTCTCCATAAACATAACATTCTCCCACTTGGAGACTTATCCATTAACCAACTGCGCTTGACCATCATATGAACACGGTATGAAACTCAAATCACCTTTTATCCTTGAAGTTACTCAATTGTAACCACCTTAGTGAACATGTCTGCTGGATTCTCACTTGTATGGATCTTCTCTAGACTCAATATCCCATCCTCAAGAAGAGAATGAAATGATAATTCTTCCCTTTATGCTTAGTCCTCTCATGAAATGTAGAATTCTTAGCAAGTTGAGTTGCACTTTTACTACCACTGTACAACTTTCTATTTCCTAGATACATGTTTATCTCCTCCATTAAGTCTTTGAGCCAAATCATTTCCTTGCTAGCTTCTGTAGCTGCAATATACTCTGCCTCTGTGGTAGAAAGAGTAACTACCTTTTGTAACTGAGAAATCCAACTGATTGCTGCACTACCAAGGGTAAACACATATCATGTAGTGCTCCTTATTCCATCTAAGTCCCCAGCCAAATCTGAATCAACATAATCGTGAAGACAAACCTCTGGTCCTCCATAACATAATGCCTAATCTAATGTAGCTTCCAAGTATCTGAATATCCACTTAACTGCTTGCCAATGAGCTTTCCCTGGATTACTCATAAATCTGCTGACTACTCCCACTGCGTGTGCAATGTATGGTCTCGTGCATTCTATGCTTCCCAGGCATGTGAATAATGAAGTATAACCCTGATTTTATCTTTAAAATCTGATATATAGTCTTTCTAAAACATTTTTGTGTTGTTGTTCCCTTTTAATGGCCCAATTTTCAATCCAAAATCGTTTATAAGGGTGTGTGGATTGATTCAGACCACAACAACGGAAAATTGCATCACTCTTTCATTTTAGCTCCAAATCACAAACCGTCATTTCTCACGCTCCTCGAACTCCAAGTTGATACCATGAGTTCTAAGGACTCGTCCAAAAGCCTAACCAGTTACGGTTGGTAACTCTAACAAGTCAATTTTTAAGTATTGTCGGTAAATGCTCTAATTGTCCAAAAGTGGTAGAATCGTCCTCTAACGCCATGAATATGAGACAATCTTGTTTACTTGACTTCTTATCATTGTCTCGGAGTATCGTAGCATCCAATTATCTAAATTTGCATACTTGACACACAAATTACACACAAAATCTCTAAAAGTAACATAAAAGTCAAAACTAGACAAGAAATCATTGAATATCAAATAATAGGGGAAAATACAAATACCCCTAAAAATGTCTCGTGATTAGACTAATCTATCACATAAAAGGATATATAACTCCCACGACCACGACACGGCTAGTGACGAATCGGGTCGGGCGCGTTGCCGATCCGGGCGATTTGGTGGTGGTGGTGGTGCGCACGAGTGGGGTATTTCCATTTCTCCTTTTGACTCCATAGTCCTAACAGTTTTGAAATGTATATAAGAATAAAATATTGTAAACCAATATTTTTTCATCTCAATTTTTGATGTAAAATTTTTCAAGGAAAAAAATCTTGGTTTTTTCTTTTGC
The DNA here is from genome assembly GCA_029959085.1 of Nemophila menziesii. Classification (NCBI taxonomy): domain Eukaryota; kingdom Viridiplantae; phylum Streptophyta; class Magnoliopsida; order Boraginales; family Hydrophyllaceae; genus Nemophila; species Nemophila menziesii. Next base: position 22,276,825 of record JARWIR010000021.1, read on the forward strand.
AAAGAATATGAAAACACCATTTAAAACTTTCTAATTTTAACAACATCTAACTTCACATCTTTGATTTCTTTCATGTATATGCTTTTAACTTCTTATAGTATGATGTTTCAGAATTTTGATTTTGCTTAGTATACATCGGTACTGGATTGTATCCACCCTTTAGACTTCTTGGTATGTCTTTTCCTAAGTTTTTTTACTGAAGAGGACAAGTATTACTTTATCTTTTTTTGGATAAGGCTACTTACCGAATCTTCAACGGACTTATAAGAGGTTCCCCTTAAATGCTGACACTCTTTTTTAGGAGCACACCTTTAAGAGGGTGTCAACATCATGTCTTGATATTCACAAGATTTTTAAGAAAATAATCTTTAACTATAGAGACTAAGTCGGGTTTTCAAATAACATGTGATTTCCAAGGCTTTGTCTGGCTTACGAATAAATTCAATTGCCAAGGCTACGTTGGAATTACCAATAACTTTGGCTATCGAGGCTATGTCGAACTTACGAATAATACATGGTTTCCAAGGCTACACCGGACTTACAAATAACTTTGATTTCCGAGGTTACCTTGGACTTACAGATAAGTTTGATTCATGAGGCTATGTTGTACTTACGAATAACTTTGACTGCCGAGGCTAGGTCAGGCATATGAATAACTTTAACTGCCAAGGCTACACCGGACTTACGAATAATCCTTGGTTACCAAGGCTATGTCGGACTTACGATTGAATTTAATTGTAGAGGCTATGTCAGACATACAAATAACTTTGATTGTCAAGGCTACATCAGAGTTATGAATAACTTTAACTGCCAAGGCTATGTCAGACTTACAAATAATCCTTGGTTTTCGAGGCTATGTACGACTTATGAATAAATGTAATTTCCATAGCTACTGTGGACTTATGAATAATCCTGATTTCCTAGGCTACGTTGGACTTCCGAATAATATCTAGTTTCTAAGGCTACGCTAGGCACGTTTTTCGTAACTTCTCTTATGCCTTGGAATGTGGAACACTTCCATAACCTATCAATGTATCCATAATATTTATTGATTAATCGATTTATGAGACATAATTTTAGGGTCATATTATGCTTAGTTGAGAGATTGTTCTCTATTATTTGATAGGTTCTCGTTTCATGTCTAGTTTTGGAAAATTGCTACTTTTAGAGCTATTTGTGCGTAATTTGTGAGTTAAGTGAGAATATCTTAGGTACATGGATGATATTATATCCCAATAAAAGGATAATAAACTGAAAATATAAGATTAGACTTAAAGGAAAGAGATAAAGGAAGATTAGACCACTATTGGAAATTAAAGCAGTTGGCGGTGGTGGTCCTTTGTGTGTTCTAAATAAATGCAAATGATAATCGAACCACAACCGCAAGTGTACGGTTGTCCCAAGTAGTATATATGATAAAACAGATTCGTTCCAAGGACGGGATGGTTGACTACAATGTTTAGCAAATAATGATTGGTTGCACTTATGAAAGCAAGTAAATAAAATATGTTTGTTTGGTTTGGTTTATTAAAACTACTAAATGAAAGACAAATTATAAATGCAAGTAAAAGCTAAGACGCAAGTAAAATGAGTGAAAACGCAATATGAGAAGTAGTACTTGAGAACGCAAGGATCCTCCCAATCTTATTTCCTAACTTATGTTGTTTAAGGGCTAAATTGGTCAATTACAATGGTCGGGATTCTAAATTCCTTATACCCCCGTCAGGGTGGACTATAAGGCGATCCTAAAGTGTCACTAGTCCCGTCAGGGTAAATATGATCCAACCCAAACACGTTTTTCTTAGGAAGTGGACTAGTTTGACCTACAACAGCTACAAGTTTAATAACTTCTTCAATTCAGATCCAAATAACTAACTGTCAATTCCTACATTTTTCTAACTTCAAATACTATATGTATATAAAAGGGAACCTCCAGAATTTTCATCGATCTCACGTGGAAACTCGAACAGTTTACTTTCTAAATCTGGCCGCCTGATGTCTCCCTAATTGATCTTATTTTCGACCCTTGGGAGACATCATTTTTGGTGTTTATTTAATTTATTTGATAGACTTATGGACTAAATATGCAATAATATGATTTTCCTCTTTTATTTCTAGCATTTTATATTTATTAAACTTTTGCGCGTAATATTGGTATTTTTAGTGTAAAGTTTACAGGTTTTAGATGTTAGCTAGAAGAGGAATCCAAGGAGAAAGTCAAAGATCGTGAAATAGAGTCAAGACTTGAAGATAAATCCCGAAGATATTATTTTTTAGAGCTGAAAATCTGTTTTCCAGGCCAAAGATTGCTGATTTCGAGGTGCTTAAGCGATGATCTAGCCGCTGACCTTTGAAGAGAAAACGATCCTTATCGAGTCACGGAAATTTAGCAACTGATTTGAGGTCAATCGGAGTCATAACGAAGCGGGAAAATCCGTTTTAGTGAATGTGTATCAGCAGTTACGGGATTTTGGGCTTAGAATTTGGGCTTGGACATTTAATTAGTGTTTTATTATTAGGTCCAAGCCCTAATCCGTTTTTATGCTTATAAAAGGAGGTCTGGACTTCTATTTTTCATACAATTCACATTCCACAAGATTAAACACCAGAGAGAAGCAACAGAAGGAAGAAAGAAGAAGCTGCAAGAACTGGAGAGGGTCTATATCTAGTTCTCAGTCATTCCAACTCCGGAAATTAGGTTTCTTTCAATTTTAATTTTGTAATCAAATATGAATTCCATTTATTTTAATTTAGTTTTTCTTTTTAATATGAGCTAAGCTTTTCATAGTGCTTGAGAACAAACAATGGGTGAATCCCAATTTTATGAAATAACGAATGTTGAATTTGGGTTTATGTTAAATTAAATTAGATTGGGTCTATTACTCTTTTCGATAATTTGTGATTATTTACTGTTTTTTGAGTCGCGAACTAAGAACAGGTATTAGTATCTAGGCTATTCCACATATGTGGCGTGTGGATCATCCTGACGGAGGGTTTAGGTATAGAATTAATTATTCAATCTAGGATAAAAGCTATTGATTCTGACGAACTTAGCTAATTCTAGGGCCAATGAGGTAATAAAACTTAAACATCCGAAGGTGGATCATATTTACCCTGACGGGACTAGTGACACTTTAGGATCGCCTTATAGTCCACCCTGACGGGGGTATAAGGATATTAGAATCCCGACCATTGTAATTGACTAATTTAGCCCTTAAACAACATAAGTTAGGAAGTAGGATTAGGAGGATCCTTGCGTTCTCAAGTACTACCTCTCATATTGCGTTTTCATTCATTTTACTTGCGTCTTAGCTTCTAATTGCATTTATAGTTTGTTTTTCATTTAGTAGTTTTAATAAACAAAACCAAACAAACATTTTATTATCCTTTACTTTCATAAGTGCATCAATCACTATTTGCTAGACATTGTGATCAACCATTCCGTCCTTGGAACGAATCTGATTTATCAGTTATACTACTTGGGACAACCGTACACTTGCGGTTGTGGTTCGATTAGCATTTGCATTTATTTTTAGAACACACAAAGGACCACCAAGTTTTTGGCGCCGCTGCCGGGGACGGTAGCGTGTGACCACGGTGTTTATCCTTTAGTGATAGTTGCATTTATTTTTATATTTGTTTTTATCAGTTTTACGCTTTTTGCTTGTTTAGTTTTCTCAGGTTTTTAGGTTTGGTGTATGGGAAGAAGGCTCAGATTTGAACCGCTAGTTCAAATCCTTGATAATCCGGATTCGTTAATCAGACTTGTAAATAAGAAAAGAAGAGAACAAGAGGAAAGAGAAATGGAGAATATTCAAGATCCATGGTTTACTAATGGTCCACCAGAAGTTCCATTCCGTGCTCCTGCTATAGGAGTAGGTGCTCCAGATATAAATGTTCCGACGTTTCGTCCAGATCCGGGTATGATAGCTCAATTCCAAAACTTTGGAAATTTTCGTGGTAGAGTTGGAGAAGATCCTCTTAGAGCGATACAGAAATTCAAACAGATATGTGATTCTTACATCACACAAGGAGTTTTAAAAGAACAGATGTACTACGCTGTGTTTAAATTTTTTGTTATTGATGGAGCAAGTGAATGGCACGATACGCAAGATCCGACGAAGATTACTAATTGGGACCAATTAGAGATTGCTTTCTTTGACAGGTATTACCCAAGTAACATGAGGTTAGATGCTGAATTAGAGTTGACGCATTTCCGTCAAGAATATGATGAAACTTTGGGTAGGAGTTGGACAAGATTTCAGATGTGCTTACGTAGAGTCCCCAATCATGGCTTTTCAGAACAACAACAATTAAAAATATTTTATAGAGGCCTTGATGGGACTTCAAGAGAGAAATTGGATATGCTATGTGGTGCAGGTTTTCTTCAAGTTCAACCCGCTCATGCAAAGATCATCTTAGAGAGAACAGTCAAGAATGAAGTTGGGTGGAGTTCAGTAAGAACACCAGTTAAAAGAGTGAATAATGTTGATATGGAAGAAAAGTTTGCTACGCTAGAGACAAAGCTTCAGACCACACTAGAACAACAATTGAGACAACTTACTCTAGCCGTGAAAGAAGGTTTCTCGAATAAAAGAGGTGAGGTAAAGGTTGCACAAGAGGTATATGGATGTGAGTATTGCGGTGTCAATGATCATAGTTGGGAAAATTGTCAAAATAATCAAGAATCCGTGATGTTTGTGTCCAATAGAGGTAACTTTAATTCAAGTGGTAATGGATATCAGCCTAACAGAAACCATCCGGGGTTTCAATACTCAAATCCTGATGGGGCAGCAAATCCTACTTATGCGTATCAGCCGCGTCCCCAAGGTAACAACTACAATCCAAGACCACACAACAATTACCAAGGAGGACAGAATCAAAATTATGTTCAGAGACAAGCTCCTCAAGACAATTATGATGACACAATGAATCAGAAGGCCTTACCTGCCCATCCGCAAGAAGGAGTTACTCTTCAGAAAACAGTTGAAAGTTTAATCGCTCTTCAGACACAAGCTATGGAACGTCAAAATGCAATCGAAGCTAATATGAATTTGTTCCAGAATCAACTAAGCCAAATTAATAAACAACTGAATCAGCGTCCACAAGGGCAACTCCCTAGCGATACTGAGAATCCAATCCAAATCGAAGACTGTAAAGCTATTACTCTCAGAAGTGGTAAGAACCTTCCTCCACCTCCTTTTCCAGTTATGAAAGAAAAAGAAGTTAGAAAAGAAAAAGAGGTGGTGAATGAAGATAAAGAAGTTGAAGTAGAAGAAGTGGAGAAGTCGAGTGAAGTTCCGAAAAAGAAAGATGATACTATAATAAACCGTCCTCCTCCACCATTTCCATCGAGAGTTCAAAAGAAGGGTGACATGGCTGATTATCAAAATTTCTTTAACAAGGTAAGAGGACTCAGCATAAATATTCCGTTGTTAGAAGCTATTCGAGATGTGCCCAAGTATGCTAAGTTTCTAAAAAGAGCCCTCACCAACAAAAGGCCGTATTGTGATAATGAGATGATTGGTCTCCCTGAGGAATGTAGTGCTATTTGTCAAGGCAAATTACCTCCAAAGTTAGTTGATCCTGGGAGCTTTACAATTCCGATATCTATTGGTAATGAGTGGAAAGGAAAAGCGCTATGCGATTTGGGTGCAAGCATAAATCTTATGCCCAAATCAATCTTTGACAAGCTTAATATTGAAGCAAGACCCACTTCTATGGTCTTGCAAATGGCGGATCGATCTCTTGCACATCCAGAAGGCCGAATCGAAGATGTCCTCGTTAAGGCAGGTACGTTAATTTTTCCCGCTGATTTCATTATACTTGATTACGACGCGGATAGGAATGTCCCCATTATTTTGGGAAGACCATTCCTAGCCACGGGGCGTACCTTGATTGATGTAGAAAACGGCGAAATGATTATGAGAATCCAAGACGAGGAGATGAAGTTTAATGTGTTTAGACCTATGAAGTTTCCGGATTCCAAGGAAGAATGTTTTCGTGTAGATGTAATGGAACCGGTAAGAACAGAGCCAATTAGTGTTGTGGACACTTTAGGGGTGGAGGAAAGAGAGCTACGAAAGAAACCACCAATTAAAGCTCCTCCATACCCTAAAAATCCACAACTCAATCATGCAAAGAAGAAAGAGAAAGCACGTGCCACGAAGGTTCCGAAAGAACCTAAGAAAGAAAGAAAGAAAAAGGGGTTCAAGGTAGGTGAAGAAGTAGCTATGAAGAAACCAAACCCCCATCCAAAGGTACGTGAATCAAAAAGTTCTTGGCTAGGACCATTCATGGTCGCGAAGGTTATCTCAGATAAACTAGTGGGAATAAAAGCTAAGGGATGCAAATTTCGAGTTGCAAATATTGACAACCTCACTCACTGCTGGGGAGGTTATGTCAATGACTAATGAATAAGGTAACCCGTCGAGCTTAACGACGTTAAACAAAAGCCAATTATTTGTATATTAGCTGAGTTTTTAAATTTTTGCAATTTAGAATAGTTTGATTTTCGTAATTTTAGTGTTTATTATTAAGAAATGAGGAAGGGTAGTTGTTTTTGATGATTTCAGGGATAAAAAGGTCATGAGTTTGGGGTCGAAAAGGCGAAAATAGGAGAAATTTTTTTGGTGTTCCAGGGGCCAAACCGGGTCCCCGCATTTGCAAATGCGGGTACCCGGTTTCGAAAGCTAAAAATTCCAACTTTCTGACCCTGCGTCTTGGGTCCCGCGTTTTGCTGCGTCACCACTGCGTTTTGCTGCGTTTTGGATTCGCGCCATCGACGCAAAACCGGGTACCCGCATTTGCAAATGCGGGCACCCGGTTTCGGAGCTGTACTTTTCCAAATTCTCTGACCCGGCGTCTTGGGAGGTTGCGTTTTGGTGCGTCTTGGCTCGCGCCATCGACGAAAATGCGGGTACCCGCATTTGCAAATGCGGGCACCCGGTTTCGAAGGGCAATTCTCTGACCCCGCGTTTTGGGTCCCGCGTTTTGGCTGCGTTTTGAGGTAAAAAAAAAAAAAAGAAAAAAAAAATTATTGCGTCATTTCAGACGCCCAAAAAAAAAATTATTAAAAAAAAAAAAAAAAAAAAAACTTTTTCGCGTCGACACAGCGACGCGAAACTGGGGCCCCGCATTTGCAAATGCGGGTACCCGGTTTCATCTGTGACAGGGCCGTTTTGAAGCTTTTTAGCCCTAGATTTTTACCTCCTTCTTCAACCCAGCCTCCAAAAACACTCCCAAAACCTAGAATTTCCGGAACATCATCATCAACAACCACACAATCCTCAAATCTTGCTCTCTTTCACCACAACAACATGCAACCAACTCATCTCCCATCCGAAAAATATGATTAAAGTCCCACTTTTCTCCAATTGTTCTTCATCCAAGCTTCAAATTAAATCCAATTCCCTCTTCCCCCGCATCAATTAGCCTTTACCCATCTCATATTCCACCATAATCTTCAAGTCTTAAGCCTCAAAACATCAAATTCTAAGCCTTAGCTTCTCACTATTTGAAGTTTTGAGTTTGGGGTGGAAAGAGATGCTTATCAGAACCGTTTTCATGTGTACTTATCAAAGGAATTCTCCAAGAAACAGAAACACTTTTGGTGCTACTCAAGAACAAGCTATTGAGATTCCTATTTCACGTTTCAAACACAAGACTGAAGAGGTTCAAATTAAGGCTAATCCTAAGAAGAGGGATGTGATTGAGGAACCTGAAAGTGAGGAGGCAAATGATCCGATGATGGTTTGGAATCGAAAATCAAGGTGTTGGAAGAGAATCAGGATACGAGGTGCGCTATTTTGGGAAACGTTACAAACAAGTTGAACTTTACTTGTTCAAAGCACAACTTACGATGTCTAGACGCAAGATAAAGTTCATGGACGCAACACCGACAACCAGCCTCGTGCTGGTTCAGATACGTTTTCTATCCCTTCTCATTTAGTGTATATTATTTTATTGCTTTGAGTCTTTTCGAGTCGTGGGGACATGACTCATTTTTGAGTTTGGGGTGGGGTTCGTTGCCTCATCCCAGTTTTTTATGTGTTATTTGTTTTATTTGCTTTAAATAAAATAATTTTCGGAGTTGCGTTTGACTGTAGAAGATTTTAAATGTCCCTTTAAGCATACTTTTGATGAATCTATGATAGTAAATAGTGGACTTTAGGGATTAATATAAAACGCACTTACAATTGCATGCAAACATAGGTAATTAATAGGAAAAATTAATGAACAATGCAAATGAAGTAAGCTTGTACTCAAGGAATATGTTTGGTGTGTAGAACGTGAAATCCTAATTAGTAGAGAACCCACCTAGATATGAACTAAAGACAAGCTATGTACTTAGGAAAATGATAGGGGCAGTTCTTTGTTAGCCATTTGTGCCTTTTTAGCCTTCTATCCCTTGTATTAATTATTATCCGTCTTAGCCCACTTTGAGCCTTTAGCCTTTTCTTTGTAGCCACGATATAAGCCATTATTCCTTAGATTATTAGGCATGACCATATGACCCGCACTTGAATCACAATCCTGAGACATGTCTCGAGCTTGAGTTTGGGGTGGTGGGACCACATATGGGGAATTTAATGGGTTGGGATTGATGTGCTTTGTATTGTAGCACAATTGCAGATGATATATACTTGTAACCCTTTGCCGGGAATGAAGAAAAATGAAAAAAGAAAGAAAAAAAAATGAAAATTTTTGAAAAATCATACAATAGGAACCGGGAACCCGGATTCGTCAAAACCGGGAACCCGGTTTGCTTCTGTACACAAAAAAAAAAGAAAAAAAAAAGAGAAAAGAAAAGAAAAAAAAAATATGAATGAATAAAACATCCGGCAAAGTGGAATTTTTCTGAAAATCATCTTGGTTATAGTGGGTAGACATGGGACGCTACATTGTTGCGTATATGGGTGAGTGAGAACATCTTTTGAGCGTTAACTCAAGCTCGAGGACACTGTTGATGGTAAGTGAGGAGAGAGCCAAAAGCTCACTTCAAATTTACCAAATATACATCCACACCCGTCCTTAAGCCAATATTATAACCGTAAAGACCTCGTGATTCCTAAGTGCATAGTGAATTTATAATTCTGTTGATAGGGAATACACTAGGTGGAGCGTTCAAAGCGAGTTAGGATTAATGACCACCCTATAGCCATCATACAGAGATGAGTACAAGTGTAACTTTCAAGCATTGCGACTTTAATTTTATGATTGAGATTATTTATGTTTGATGTTGCATGATTAGTGTATGTGTATATTAGTTTCTAGAGTTTGCTATATGAGATTTATTTTGAGAACTGCTTTAGGGTTTATTTGCTAGCTTCTACTTGTTTATACGCTTATTTCTACCCCTTTGTTTTGTTTTACTTTGTCGGGACGACAAAGGTTTGAGTTGGGGGTCTTGATGTCTCCCTAATTGTTCTTATTTTCGACCCTTGGGAGACATCATTTTTGGTGTTTATTTAATTAATATGATAGACTTTTGGACTTAATATGCAATAATTCGGAATTCCCTTTTTATTTCTAGCATTTTTAATTTATTAAACTTTTGCGCGTAATATTGGTATTTTTAGTGTAAAGTTTACAGGTTTTAGATGTTAGCTAGGAGAGGAATCCGAGGTGAAAGTCAAAGATCGTGAATTAAGAGTCAAGACTTGAAGATAAATCCCGAAGATATTATTTTTAGAGCTGAAAATCCATTTTCCAGGCCATAGATTGCTGATTTCGAGGTGCTTAAGCGATGATTTAGCTGTTGACCTTTGAAGAGAAATCATTCCTTATCGAGTTACGGAACTTTAGCAACTGGAATGAGGTCAATCGGAGTTGTAACGCATCGGGAAAAGCCGTTTTAGTGAAGGTGTATCAGCAGTTACGGGATTTTGGGCTTGGACATTTAATTAGTCTTTTATTTTCTGGTCCAAGCCCTAGTCCGAATTTATGCTTATAAAAGGAGGCCTGGACTTCTATTTTTCACACAATTCATTCTCTACAATTAAAAAAAAACATCAGAGAGAAGCAACAGAAGGAAGGAAGAAGAAGCTGCTAGAGCTGGAGTGGGTCTATAGCTCCGTTCTCAGTCATTCCAATTCCGGAAATTAGGTTCTTTCAATTTTAATTTTGTAATCAATTATGAATTCCATTTCTTTTAATTTAGTTTTTAATTTTAATATGAGCTAAACAATTCATAGTGCTTGAGAACAAACAATGGGTGAATCCCAATCTTATTAATTAACGAATGTTGAATTTGGGTTTTTATTGAATTAAATTAAATTAGGGCTTTTACTCTTTCCAATAAATTGAGATTATTTTACTGTTTTTGGAGTAGCTAACTAAGAACAGGTGTTAGTATCTAGGCTATTCCACTTAGTGGCGATTGGATCATCCTGACAGAGGGTTTAGGTACGGAAATATTTATTGAAACTAAAATAGAAGCTATTGATTCTGACGAACTTAGCTAATTCTAGGGCCAATGAGGTAATAAAACTTAAACATCCGAAGGTGGATCATATTTACCCTGACGGGAGTAGTGACACTTTAGGATCGCCTTATAGTCCACCCTGACGGGGGTATAAGGATATTAGAATCCCGACCATTGTAATTGACTAATTTAGCCCTTAAACAACATAAGTTAGGAAGTAGGATTAGGAGGATCCTTGCGTTCTCAAGTACTACCTCTCATATTGCGTTTTCATTCATTTTACTTGCGTCTTAGCTTCTAATTGCATTTATAGTTTGTTTTTCATATAGTAGTTTTAATAAACAAAACCAAACAAACATTTTATTATCCTTTACTTTCATAAGTGCATCAATCACTATTTGCTAGACATTGTGATCAACCATTCCGTCCTTGGAACGAATCTGATTTATCAGTTATACTACTTGGGACAACCGTACACTTGCGGTTGTGGTTCGATTAGCATTTGCATTTATTTTTAGAACACACAAAGGACCACCAATGTACTACTTCATGTTCCACTTCTTTTTTATTAGGGGTGCAAGTGGGTGGCTAGACCGTCAACCATCTGAAGCAATCCATGATTTGGTGGGACTTCAAGTACGATTCTTAGACTGTTACCATCTTCAAATAATGAGAATGAAAAATAAATTGGAGCTTGCTAAGTCTAAATAGGAGATGGCAAAAATCTAGGAGCAACATGGACTTGATTACAACAACGATTAATAAGGTTTCCTCTTCATGGATACACTCCTATGATGCAATTTTCCATTTTTACAAGGGAGTTGATGGAAGTTCAAGAATAAGACATGGTGATGGTGAGACCACTATAGAAGCCAAATTCTCTATATTAGCTGCTCAACTGAAGCAATTGTTGTTGGTGGTACATAAGGGATTCAATGTTAAATAACAAGAGGAGAAAGTTATGCAAGAATCTTATGGATGTTTTAATTATGGAGTAGATGAGAACGTTTGGAAGAGTGTCAGAATAACCCTGAATCTATGTTCTTTGTGTCTAATTGAGGTAATCAATTTTTGGGTGTTGAAAGCTTTCGTCAAACAAATTTTTTTCCACCCGTATTCCAGAGGTCAGTTTCTAAATAGGCTGTAAATCAATATAACTTTCAATCGCGCCCCCAAGAAAATAACTTCCAAGCTAACCTCAAAATCAATATCAGGGAGGTCAAGGCCACGTGCAAGAAGCTTACCACAAAAGTGTTGTTCAAAAAGCACTCCCATCACATCCACAAGAAGGTAATATTGATGTGTTGCAACAAGCATTAAGTTTATTTATGATGATGACACAAGAAATTCTGAAGTCAAATAAAAAATCATGGAAGCGCAATAATGAGAAGATGAATGAGCATTCCATGGCATTGAAATTCTTGAAAATCAAGTATCTCGAATTACTAATCAATTGAATGTGAGAGCAAAGGGCCAAGGTTCTAGCAATGATGAGATATCACGAGGTAAAGAATCTTGTAACACATTTCCCCGAAGGAGTGGGAAGCAACTACCCCCACCTTTACTCGTTACAGAAGAAGAAGAAGCATCTATTTCAAGCAAAGAAAAAGTGAAAGATGTTGTCAAAGAGATAAGTGAGTCGGTAACTATTGAAGAGAATACTGAAGAGCCTCTGAAAGAACAAAAGAAAAAGAGTGAATGAAAAGAGACCTTCTCCACCATTCCCTTCACGCGTTTAAGCAAAGCTAGATGATAAAGAATTCAAGAAGTTTATGAACAATGTGAAAAAGTTACAAATCAATTTGCAAATTGTTGAAGCAATAGAGTGAATGCCAAAATATTTGAAGTTTATGAAAGATGTGCTTTCCAACAAACGCAAGTACATTGAAGGGAAATGGTCGAATCACTTGAGGAGTGTAGTGCGATTTGTCAAAGAAAATTGCCACCAGCTGAAGGATCCCAGAAGTTTTAAAATTCCTATATCTATTGGTGAAGAATGGAGCGGGAGAACTTTATGCGATTTAGGTGCAAGTATCAATCAAATGTCCAAATCATTGTTTGAGAAATTGAAAACAGGGCAAGTGAGACATACTATCGTGGTTTTTCAATTGTTTGATAGATTTATTTCCCATCCTAGAGGGAAGATAGAAGACGTGTTCGTCAAGATAAGTAGTTTTGCATTTCCATGTGATCTCATTATTCTTGACTATGATACAGATAATAATGTCCCTATCATTTTGCAGCGGCCATTCTTAGCCATGCGGTGTACATTAGTTGATGTAGAAAATGGAGAGCTAATCATGCGAGTGCAGGATGAAGAGATCAAATTTAACTTGTTTAAGGCCATGAAGTTTCCCGATTCAAGGGATGATTGTCTCTGTATAGACATCCTTGATGGTGTCACACAAGAGGTATATGATGAAAATAATTATGATGATATTTTACGGGCCACCTTAAGACTAGATTTTACCAATTCCATGAAGAGCTAACCGATGTTGTGGCGGATCTAAATTCAAAATAAGGAATACCAAGAGGTAACCCAAGTTACGAACAGTTCAAAGGATATAGTACCACAAAAGAAACCATATATCGAATCTCTTTCAAAACTTGAAGAGAAACCACTACCGTCCCATTTGAGGTATGCTTATTGATGTCTCTCTATTTGTGATGGATAATCTACTCACGTGACATTATTTTTAGAGTTTATTAGGACAAAGTGAGAGATTTATCCTTAATATTTTCTACATTGTACTTTTACCCCTATGTTTGGACTAATCATTGTTTATAGATATTTTTGTGCTTTAATTGTGTGTTTAATGTGTAGATTTTAGTTATATGTTTGAAGAAAGGATCCAAGATGAAGGAAATAAGTCAAAAAGTGAAGAGAAATCCAAAGTTGAGGTGGAAATTAAGGTTAGAGTCATTGTGTAGAGTTAGAGCTTTTTCTGGAGAATTATTGCACCTTATTGTTTCTGTCACTACGACGTTTTGGTGATAGATTTGTACCTGATTACTTTTATTTGGAGAGATCTTGAAGTCAGGGTCGTGTGAAAAGTGACAACACTCAATTCGGAGTTAAGAAGAAAAAGTTATGACATTTGCACTTACCATGGTTCGAACCAAAAAATCTGGTTAAGTAAAAACGGGTTGGGCTCATCCTAAACCTATTTTCTTTAACCTAAAGATAGCCCCACGAATTTGGAAGCTATAGAAGCTCATTTTCCAGCCCCAAATCAGTATGCTTCACTTTTTAGAAATCATTTTATCCAAAGGAAAGAAGAGGAGGTCAAGCGCCAGACAGAAGGAAGAGAAAGAACACGGGTTTGTCCATGAACCCAACCATTCTGCCTCAACCATTCACCATTTCCTCTATCTTCAACAATAACATTGCTTTATTTTCTATTTTAAACATGAATTTTTCGCTAGTTCTCATTAGTTTTTATTTCCTTAGTTTTAATTCGATTATGAGCTAAATTCTTATTGCTTGAGGATGCTTATGTAATACATTCTGCTTCTTTATTTGATTGAGTTTTTTGATTTGGGATATCGTGTTGTGATATTTAATTGATATTGTGTTTTAATATAATTCCATTGTTTTTATATGCATTTTAATTACTCTTGTGCTCTGGCCAAAGTAGCAGGAGCCATCGTAATTTACCTATCACCCAGGTGGCGGGAAAGATTACAGACCTAGTATACGAGCTCTTAGTGTCTTTTATTGGACGATATTAGCACCCTAGGTAGTCAAAAGGGTAAGAAGGACTTAAGCCTGCCCAAAAGTCGAAAGGATGAGTAAGGTAGAGAGTTAAGTTAACCTATATGTGGATTTAGATTGAGATAAAATCCCGACTAGTGTGAATAATTAAGCCACTCGTCCTTATAAATAACTAAGTTAATTAGCGGTATAATAGATTACTTAGCAAAATCGTCAAGCACTTGTTTCATCGAGTTAATTCTCTTTACTTTTAATTGTTTATTTCCATTCTTACTAGTTGATAATCATTACTCTTAGTTTACTTTCACTCTCATATATCTTGTATAAGTTGTTAATAATCCTTTCAAAACCAAACAAATATTTACAATTTATATTTCTATTTCGTCAGTCAAATTACATACTTCTCGCATTTACATTACTTTGAAAACCTTTAATCGCAATACATCCCTACGAACGATAACCCTACTTATCATTTCTTGCTAACCTACGATACGTACTCTACAAAGTCGATTCCTATATCGGTTGTACTTTATTTTATTAACGGGAACGACAAAGTTCAAGATGGTGCCGCTGCCAGGGATGATTGTTTAATATTTTTGTGTTTTTATTATAGTGTAAAAGTGTCTAGTTTGTTTTTCGTGTTATTTTGTTTTGATGTTGTTGCCTCTTCTCAGGTTTACAGGTTTTGGTGTATGCACTCGGACCTCGAGAAGCTATTTCGAGACCAAATAAAGAGAGAACGAGAAAGAAATAGTTACTAATGGCTAACATTAACCCACCGCCTGATTATGAGGCCAATGTGAATCAAGTAAACCAACCTCTAAGAGCTAATCCACCTGAGGGAGTGATGTATCTCGTTTTGTTATAGGCAAGGAGACATCATTTTAAGTGGAATTTGGACTTAGTTGATAGTCGATTTATAGTCATATTTTGTTATATTTCACTTTATCTGTCATTTACACATATTGTGGCTTTTAGAGATTATGTGCATTAAATTGCTTATATAGTGTGAAGTTCTTAGGTACATGGTTTCTAGGAGGCACTGAGATAAAGAGAAGAAGTGAAGAAAACATCACTTTAGTGAAGGTAGACGAATCCTGAAAATTGGAAAGTCGTCACTTGTAGCCCTTCCTGAGCCCAAAGAGTGCAGATTCTCGACTTGGTGGTTCGAATGTAAAAGATGGGCCTTTGAGTTTAAGAAATTTGAGTAGTGGTTTCAGTGGATTTGGACTTACAACGCAAAAGTTACACCCTTTTTACTGGAGTGATGTACAGTGCGGGATTAATAAAAATGGATTTAGGCCCATAATCATTTAAGTAAGCCCAAAGGTAGGCCTAATCCATTTTCCAGCTCTATATAAGGGTTTTAGGAGCTCTTAAGGAAAAGCTTGATACACTTGGAAGCAAGAGCAGAAGTTGGAGAAGACTATTCTTCCTCAACAACAGCTCAACCATTCCACCTGTTAATTTTAGTTTTATTCTTGTTTCAGAAATTATGTATTTTTTTACTATCTATTATGTTTTTATTTTAATTATGAGTTAAATCATTAATACTTGAGAATCGCGATACGGGTTAAATCCTAGTTTAATTAATTTAATGTTTTTCAGATTTAGGATTGTTTCAATTTAATTAAAGTCGTGTATTTCTATATTGACTATTTTATTGCACTTGTTTACGACTTTTGATTTGGCCAATTGGAAATTGGTTTTAGTAATTAGGCTATTCGTTAGTGGTGACGATCATCCAGAATGGGGTTTTAATTACTGAACTAGATTATAGACGGGTGGCATGCGTTATTGAGTCTTGCGGCCTTGACTAACCGCGTAGCCAATTGGGTTATTTTCTTTATAATCTAAAAGTATCTTAGTGCCGCCCTAACGGGGTCATAAATACCGTAAGATAGCATCCTAAGTCTACCCTAACGGGAGTTAGGAGGATATTAGAGTCCCGACTAGTGTAAAATGCCGATCTTACCCTTAAACGAAAGCATTAAATATATGAAATTTGGTGATTCCTTAGCGAAAAATTCACTATAAGTCCTTGTTTATCTATATTTTACGGTAATACATAAGAAAATTTAAATAATTTCAATATAGGTCCATATTTTACAAATTAATCATGTATAATCACACTAATCCAATTTTTGTTCATATTAATCACAATATTCGATCACATTCATCATAAAAATCCTATTATAAACCCTTGAAAATACTAAAATCGTTATTTACTATCACTATTTTCCTTAACCAAACATAAATCAGAAAAAAATCATATGTAATTACACAATAAACAATTCCAAATCAAAAATCACTCTAAAAAATCTCAGAATAACCATAAAATTGGGTTTTAGTGACTTACATATGTGGCTTTTTTGATTTTATAAGGTGAATGTTCTTTGTTGTTGATCTCCTACACTCGTTATTGGTTTGAGTGCTTGATGTTCGCCGTTTTCCATCGTTTTTTCCATTGGTCGTCGATTTCGCCGTCGATTTTCTTCTCCCGCTTAGCAGCGACTCTTCGTGTGCTTTTGTGTGTGTTTTGTGCGTGATATGCGCGTGTTTTGTGTGTGTTGTTTGGATTTTTTTTTTCTTTTCAATTTTATAATGATTCACAAAAAACGCTTAATTATCTTTTTTTAATTGCTAAGTTTAAAGGGTATTCTGAAATGGATTTGTTTTTTATAAAGAAGTTTATTTTGGGCTTCTTTCTATTAATAAGTTCTCATTTTTAAATTTATGGACTCTTATGAATAAAATAAATAAAAAAACCTTGAAAGCGAAACACTCATTTAGATACAAAAAATATTAGAGTAAAGATATATATCACCCCTTTTTGCTTTACCTCTATATCACATTCTATGTGGAGTTTTTAAAAACCAATCAAATCGTTTCTTTTTCCTAATTAATTAATTTCTTTCTATTTTTTTAATGCCACATAAGATGACACATAAAAGGTGATATAGAGGTGAAGCAAAAATGGGTGATATATAGCAATGTTCAAAATATTATACTTTTTGTTCTGCTAAATCCAAGTGTGTAAGATTTTATTTTATAATACCTAGGTTTAGATTACTTCAGACTATTTTTACGCCATATATCCATAAATTTCACTTTGATAACTAAAAATAACAAATTTCTAACATTTGGTGGGTAGCTTTGTTTGTAGTATCGGGTCTTCTAAGAAGATGCTTTTTGCATTTAAATAAATTTTCTTTAGTAATTACAACTAAGGCAGAGTAATAAAATACCTTTGCCAAAAAATTCATTCTTATAAGTCACTTTTAAATTAAAATTTTGTGTCCGACAAAAAAAAAATTAAAATTAAGACTTTGTGGTAATTCTAAGTAAATAAGATATTATTGATAATTGGCCTAGTGGTTAGGCTACTTTGCAGAGACCAAGAGGTCCTGGGATCGAATCTCATTGGAGTCAAAATGACTCCGAGTCCAAAGTGGCTCTCTCATGTACTAAAAAAAAAAAAAAGTAAATAAGATATTATTTAGACAAAAAAGAATTAAATTTATAGATAGACTTTTTTTTTTTTTTGTCAACATTATAGATAGACTCCAACCTACCAGGAAGTAGGTGTAGTTTTGTACGCCGTGTTTTTGGTGACGTGGCGTTTCAAGCAAGAATCCTCCTTAATTACATTACTTTATTTGCATAGACTTTCTTACGACTTTCTTACGACTTGATTTATTAGCTTTGACAAAAAAAAAACTTGATTTAGTATTTAGGAGTTGTTAAGTCGTCTTTTTTATTTTTTTTATCGATTTTTAAATTAAAGTTGAAAATTCTATCAATAGAGTCCAATAGATATCTTCCCATAGTATGAAACATTTCCAAAAAATTATTATTTTTCTCAAAAGTAATTCTTATAAGAGAGTTTTACTTCGATCCAATTAGTTATCTAATATTATCATGATTATATGATTATACTGAATTTAATGAATATTAAAGAGGTGTTTGTTTGCATTTAATAAGATCTGAATCTGGTTCATTAAGATACTAGATCAATCAGACTGTTTGTTTTTCTGACTAATTCAAATCTAAATGTCTCTTAACTGGTCTATTTTATTAAGATTCTAAACTAAGTCTAAATCATTCAGACACTGCCTCTTTACAGAATAAGTTATATTCAGATGTTCATTCAGCATTCAGTACTTATTACGTAAAAAAACAAATGACACCTAAATCTACTTTAACACTATATACGTAATGAAAGTGTATGACATTGGATAATAAAAAGAGTTCAAAATCCCAAGAAGGTATTTATATTTATATTTTGTAAAAATAAAGATATTTTTATGGGTGAATTATATATAGGGTCTTAGAGACACTATTTTTTCTTTATAGAGTAGTGTCTTAAAAGTTGTTATTCTTAGGGACCTCATTTTTTAGAATAGTCTTTCCTACCCTTACTAACTCTAAAAGACAAAAAAGTATGATGTCACTGTTTCTCTCTCCTCTACCACTACCCACCTACCACCTACCCACCTACCACCTATCTCCGACCGCCGGCCACCGACCTCCGACCACCGACCACCGACCACCAGTCACCGGAAAAAACTGAGAGTATCGGAAAAAACTTAGAGTATCGGAAAAAACTACGAGTATCGGTAAAAACTGAGAGTATCGGAAAAAACTGAGAGTACTCTATAAATTGGCTGAATACTCTATATATTTTAATGAGTACTCTATATATTTTGGTGAGTAGTCCGAATAATTTTAATGAGTACTCAGAATAATTTGATGAGTACTCCGATAAATATGATGAGTACTCCGTAAATTTGATGAGTACTCGGTCAAATTGATGAGTATTATTAAAAAACAAAGCATAAATAGTCAATAAAAAAAATTTATTCACCTTTATTACACATTTTTAAACAATTAAAAATGAATATACAATTAAAAAAAATTAATTACTATCTTGTTTGACCAGATCTGGTCAAACCAGATCTAGATCTGAAATTAAAAAAAAGGGACCCTTCTTCTCGTCTACGAGCACAACCGCCACCACCACACAGTCTTCTCGTCCATAGCCACCCCACCAACACCACCAGAATCTAGGCAACCACACGAACACCACCACCACCATAACACCATCTTCTCGCGCCTCCGACTAGAACACCTTCTTCACCACCGAGAACACGAGCAGATTTCCGGCGAGGTGAACCCAAGCACCGTTCAAGCTTCACCATCGTTCAAGCTTCACCACCGATTTCTGCTTCCTAGGGTTCCGCCATGGCTGCTAGGGTTCGGGATCTGTTCGAAACTTCAAGCACAGTTCAAGCTTCACCACCACAACGAGATCTGTTCGAACCTCCACCATAGCCGTTCGAACCGCTGCTCACTGCTCGGCTGAGACCAAGGCAGCACCACCGAAGCTTGCTGCAACTTCAGCTACCGGAAAACGAGATAGAGAGGCGCCGGAGCTCGAGAGAGATAGGTGGTTCTACCGGAAAACAAGTGTGTTATGTTGGTGGTGGTGCTATGGTGGAGTTTTATAAGGGAGGAGGGTGGTGGTGGTGCTATGGTGGAGGTTTATGAGGGAGGAGGGAGGAGGGAGGAGGGAGGTGGTGGTGCAGATCGGCGGTGGTTGTGGCCATTTAGGTGGTGTCGGTGGTTGTTGAGAGGAGAGAGGAGAGAGAAGCAGTGAGGTGAGGTATTGATTTATGATATAGAACGTGAATGAAATTAGATATGGGAATAATTAGTATATATAGGTATATAAAAAACAAAAGAGGGTAGTCTAGTAATTGGGGTTTTGGGGTTCATGTGTTAAAAAGTTTATTAGGTCTTTAGTAAGAAGAGGCTCTAGGTGGGGGTGCTAACTCGAAGAGGGGGGGTGTGGTCAAGACCCTAAGTGTCATATTCTCTATTTTTATCCAGTAATCTTGAAGACTTTTTCTAAAAGCTTGTTTGGAAGTGTTTATTTTAGAGTAAAAAAATTTTAGAATAAAATTTAAATTTAGAAAAAAAAAATTGGATATCTCTTATCATTTTAAGTGATTTTTTAAGAAGCACCTATTTGGTACTTTTCCTAAGAATGTTTTTCAGGTTCTAAAATACGTCTAAACATGTAGAAGCATTTTTAAGTGTTTTACAAAAAGAAAAACACTTCCAAACGGACACTAAATTTAATTATATCTTACTAAATGCCTATTTAAAACATAAATTGTAAAGTCCATGCCCAAAAATTGACATGTTATTATTTTTTTTTTCAATTAGAGTATTCAGTTTTCCATCTAAATAAAAAATTCATTACCAATTTACTTTCATGCCCTTTTTCTTTTGTTGTATTACTTAAAAGTAACCCATTTGCTTGGTTAGTACAATCTCTTTACATGTCCCCACTTCTTTCTCTTTTCTTTCCTTAATAGAGGGGTAGATTTGATAAGGTATGGATATATGTTTAAATTCAAAGCAACAACTTAGAAAATTTCATGTAATAATATTTACAAACTGGATTACATGTACACTTGTCATACTCACGATCAACACAACTCAAATTCAAGATCAGATTAGCTTCGCAATGTAAGAATGAGAGGTTCTTTACTCAGTTTACCAACGAGGTTATAGAATGTTCATCGAACTTCACTAGTATCCAAATATCCATGTAAGTACTCTTTAACGGCTCAATCACTTTTAGATTACATAGAAAATAATCATAAGGTCTTTAGGTTTGTAATGTTGGCTTAGGGACGGTATGATAATTATATTTGGATAATTTAGAGTGAGCTTTTGGCTCTCTCCTCACTAGCCATCAACGAATTTCCCTAGAGTTTGAGTTACTCTAAAAAAACGTTCTCACTCAACCGAATGATTTTGATACACTAATTTAGCATCCCCAATAACCCAATACTAAAGCATAAAAATGTTTACATTATAATTCCTCTTTGCCGATCCAAATATATATTCTTTTCATATCAATTTTTTTTCTTCGTATAGCTATGATTCTCTTTTTGATGTGAGATATCATGCTATTTTTTCCACATATTTTTTTCATAGCTTTTTTTTATTTATTCTTACCCTGGCAAAGGGTTACAATAAACCTATGAATCATCATCAATATAAAACATAGAAAAATTAATAAGCTCAAAAATCCTAACCCAATAATAATTCCCATAATGGTGGACCCACAACCCCAAACTCAAGCTAAAAAACAATTGTCTATGCATTGCGATTCGAGTGCGGGTCATATGATAAAGTCCTAAAATCTAAAGGGATATGGCTTATAACATGACTAAATAAAAAGGGTTTAGAAAGGTTAGAAGGGGTTGAGAAGGATAATAATATAATAAATGGGCAATAAGCTAAAAGGAAAAAAGGGGCTTATGGAAGAAACGCCTTAATCACTTTCTAAACTATGTAATTTTGTTATTTTCTTACCTTTAGCACGTTCATCAAATGGGTTTATCAACTAGCTCGGATCTCACGGCCTACACAACCCTCAAGACGCCCTAAGATCAAACATACTTCTACCGCATTGCTTACTAATATTTTCTTTACTATCAATGTGTGTTTCCTACAAATACTCAAAGTATACAAAATAAAAAAACTCATAAACATAATACTTTTGATCATTAACTTACTAAGCTTATGCTTTAAAGCTATTAACACACTTTACATCTAAATATCATGTATCAAAAATTTTAATTTCTACCAAAAACAGAAAAATCACATAAAATGGAGATGAGAGACAACGAATCCCCACACCCCCAACTAAAAAATGAGGCGTGTCCCCACAACTCGAAATAGACTCTAAAAAGAAATTAAAAACAAGAAAATAAAGCATATACAGAAATGGTAAGGAAGAAAGAGAACATACTCTCGAGGCTATTGCCTCGCATTATCGACATCCAAGATAGGATTCACTGGATCTTTTGCTAAATCGTGCTTTAATTGCTCAAGGAGTGTCATGATGTGCACCTGATTAGATTTGATTTGTGCCACATCTTCGGCTAAGAAAGTTTGAGCTGCTTCAACTTTATTCAATCATTCCCCTACATTTTCTCGCCAAATACGATCTTCTTCATCTTTAGTGAGTTTTGTAACTCCTGCTCCTCTCAAAATTGTCTTGATCTAAGTATTGTCAATATTATTACTCATCTTATACATTAGTTACTCTCCTTCACCCGTAATCATATTCGCTTTTCGCACAAGGCACGTGATCATAGTAGGATATTTCAAATCAAATAACGAAGTAGGAGAGATCGAAAATTGAATCACCTCCTCAAAGATCAACTGTGCCACATCTACTTCTTCCTCTCTTAAAATACAATTCAAAAAGATTTTGTTTTTCTTAGTTACATCCAAATATCGCGTATTACCAAAGGCGTTTGGTGTAAGAAAACTGTGCCAAACTCTTGCATCTGTTTGAAGATATTTTTAAGGCGAAGTTTCCTTCAATTGTTCCTTATGTGATTGCACTTTCTCTTTATTTAAAACATGCTCAAAATGTTGATTCCAATCAAAAGTCTTGATATTCTCAACCGCTTCTCTATACTTACATGGTCCAACCAATTTCTTGATCTAGAAGTGGTTTCGAATCTCTTCAACTGTAAAAGGAACTAACTTGCCTCTTACTCAAAGATGACATTCAATATCTCGGCTAAAGAGGCCTAAATAGAAATCGGAAACTAACTCTAAACATAAATTCGATCTTTTCAACATGAATGTAGACCAACCCAATCTATCTCCCATCTCAAAGAATCTCTTGTAATCACCTTCTCCAACTTCTTTTTCAAATACTCTCTCATAAGCAAGGGGCAAGTCCAGTAAGTGTTTCTTTGTGGAAGCAAACAATGCCTTTGAAGCTTAATCTTCCTTGGGTATAGGACTCTCAGTTTTTAGAGGTTATGGTGTCTTCTCTATGAAATTTGAAACCTTTTTATTCTTTGAATTTACTACAGCTAGCTTTCATGTGTTCTCTTGACCTGTTTTACCCCTTTCCTGCATACTAGAACTTGAACTTTTCTCAATTTATTTCTTCTCCATAGAACCCAATATCTAACTTTGATTCTTCTTCATCTCCCTAACAGTATATACTGTTTCTGTTTTTTTCGTCATCTCAATTGACCTCCAACTCAAAGCTTTGAACACTCTTGAAATTTGTAACCCTTGATTTTAGGTTGAACACGTGTTATTTGGATTAGGAAAGACATAGGGATGATGAATCTCTATGTGGGTAGGATGAACTCTTTCTTAATTGGTATGTATATAAGAAATTGTTGGGTAAGATGTGGAAATTTTGGGTTTTGATTCTTGGATTCTAGGTTTTTTGATATGACTTGGGTGGTTGAATCTTGTTTATAATGATGTGGGAAAGGAATTGGATGTGAATTTATGGTGATTGGGTAGTGTTTTGATGTTTGGTGGAGGCTTGATGAATCTTTAATGGAGTTAGGAAGCTTTAGGGAAGAAAGAGAGACTTAAGGATTGAGAAAATTGTAGCTA
Organism: Nemophila menziesii; assembly: GCA_029959085.1. NCBI lineage: Eukaryota > Viridiplantae > Streptophyta > Magnoliopsida > Boraginales > Hydrophyllaceae > Nemophila > Nemophila menziesii. The sequence continues at coordinate 22,300,425 of JARWIR010000021.1, forward strand.
TATACTAACCTCTTTCTTCTTTGAACCCTAAAAATAAAAATAAAATTATCTTTCCAGCGGCGGCCGCCGGCATATCAAGATATTCGGCCGGCATACCAGTCATAGACCGTGTCGAGTTTTGCTCCCACTCTTTTGCCCACGAACTCTCAGTATTGTACCTGATTTTGCTACCGTGGTGACGGTTTTCGCTGTGCCGGCATACCGGTCCGGTTTTTCTAATTTTTCCTCGTCGCGACATTCGACCTGATTTTGTTAGGATAAGTTACTCCAAATTGAAAATTTACCAACTACTACAAATTTACAGGAATAAGAAAGGCAAATTCGAGATTCACTACGAATCCTCTCTGCTAATGAAAAGATATACTGGGCGAATCGGGCAAGAGAACTTTAGTTAAAATGTAGAGACAAGAATACTAAATTTTATCACATAGCGACAATGAAGAGGACAACTATATATAAGATCCTTTGGATATAGGATATACCCGGCATTTGGAAGGAGGATACGCTGGAAGTCAAATCATGTTATCAAGAATTTTATAAACATTTGTTTGTAAGACAGAGCCTTTCAACGTCTACTCATGGTGAAGCGATTCGATGGATACCTACGCGAGTCACCCCAGAAATGAATAGGAACTAATAAAATAACCTACGATGGATGAGTTTCAAAAATCGGTGTTTGACATGTCATCTTCAAAAGCAACGGGACCATATGGCCTCACCGGTAAGTTTTATCATGAATATTTTGATATTATTAAATGGGATGTTCTGTTAATGGTAAAAAAATTCTTTAACCATAATATATTTGGACAAACTAAATGATACATTAATCACTCTGATTTTGAAAGGATACGTACAATTTTAAGTATGAGACCACTGACCTATCTCATGTGTGAACTTTGTTATAAAATAATAGCTAAATATTGGCAAATCGGCTGCAACAATACACTAACATCATAATCTCAATGACCCAAATGAAATTTATAAAATGGAGATATATTCAAGATAATATACTGACAGCATAAGAGGTTTCTTTTTATGTGAAGAAGAATCAAAAAAATTCCGAGAACATGGCACAATCAAGCTTGATGTGGCGAAAGTATATGATCAAGTTAGTTGGGACTTTCTATTTTGTGTAATGGAAAAATTGGTTTTATGACAGATGGACATGATGGATTCGTAACTGCATATCAACAATTTCGTTTCAAATCAATGTTAACGGTGATAAGATGGGTAAGATTTTACCGTGATGGGGGTTAAGACAAGGTGACCCTCTATCTCCTTTCTTGTTTACTATTATGACTGAATCACTCATTAGCCTAATCAAACGCCAAATGTACACGGAGGATATTCAAGGAATTTAAATCACAAAGAATTGTCCCAAATTAACACATTGTTATTTGTAGATGATTCGTTATTTTTTCTTTTTATCAGCGAGGCGGAATTACAAGTTTTTCAAGATTGCCTATCTATTTATTGTGATAACTCTGGTCGCAAAATCAATTTGCATAAATCAACTATTTTTTTAACAGAGATACCCTAGAAGAGTTCTAGATATGGTATCAAATAAATCAGGGGTACAAAGAACGAATGACCTGAGACGCTATCTTAGAATACCATTATGTCACAAAGATCGAAGGTGGAGTCATTATCCTAGATAGCAAAGTTTTTTTTTGAAAAAACGGAAGGATGGAAGGCTCAATTATTATTAGAAGAAGGATATAAAGTTCTTATTAAATCAGTGTTACAAGCTACACCCGTGTATACAGTGGAATTCTTTCTTTCCCAATCTCTTTTTGTAAAATCTTATTTTAGCTATATCAAATTTCTACTTGAGCTCTGGTTAACGAAACTAAATACATTGGATTGCTTGGGAGAAGCTGGTAATGGAGAAGATGATAGGATAGCTAGGGTTTAGAGACTTCAAGCGTATGAATACAACCATGTTAGCGACACAGGCTTGGAGAATTTTGGAAAACCCGTCCACATTAGCAGCACTGTTCTCCACGACATGACTTTCTACATGTTAAATTACGACTATCAAGGACGTGATCTTGGGCTAGTTTTCTAGATGGTATGGACTTGCGGAAGCAACATGGAATATACCAAACTGGGGATGGACAAACAACAAATATTTGGGATGATAAATGGGTTTCACCAGATAGATGTCTAATACAACCACCAGGTTGCAATATAGATAAAGTGAGCCAATTAATACTCACATGACAGAATAAATGGGATACTGAATTAATAGATAACATTGTACCGCCGCCAGCTGGCACATATATACTCTGATTGAAATTGTGTGATACGTAACGACTGGATAAGTTCATATGGCATTATACTAAAACAGGATGCTACACCACAAGGTCAGGATACAACGTACGCAAAAATATTCAACCATTTATCAGGTTTAGAATGTGGAAATTAGATGTTCCAAATAACTTACGTATTTTATTTTGGAAAGTTTGTAATAATGCAATACCTACAAATGTGAACATGGTCAAATGCAAATGTGCGGATTCAAGAGACTATATATGGTGCTAAAACAAGAAGAAACAATTGAACACTTACTACTGATTTATGTGATTAGTCGAACAACTTGGGTGGCCCTGCACTACGAATTCGGATACAAGACACACCAATTGATAGTATAAAGAATTGGATCTTACGAATTATTGAGACTTTTTCGAACGGCGGGTGAGACACTCGGACAGATGTGGCGTATATCTTTTTGATTATTTGGCAGCTATGGAAGGAAAAGATGCGAACCTTACACGATAATATACTAATAGACATTGATGTGATACTCAATAATACGAATATGGCATGGCAAAATTAGCAACCCTCGCAATCTCCAAGTGGAGTTCCACAAGACGCCTCATCATTTTCAACACCAGGTAACACGCAGGTTATGTTTTTTTGTGACACCTCCTTTACAAATTCATATACCCCCACAAGATCTGGATTAGTGCAAAAGAACAATAAGTCCGATACGACCATTATAGTTGAATATAGTCGGAACAAGTACTGCAAGACAGCACTAGAAGGGGAAGCTCAGGCGGTGCTGGGAGCCTCCCAATTATGTGCAGATTTTCCAATAGAACGAAGGTAATATTCTCAGAAAAGAAAACCTTGTGCTTGTTCAAAGTATTAAGCAACTGTCAGCAGCAAGATGGACGATTCTTCCAGTGATCTTAGAAATATGACGACCGGAGGCCATGCATGGTCCCATCTTATATAAACATGTTTCAAGACAATTTAATGGGCGAGCGGATAGACTTGCGAAGTATGCTGGACAAAGTGCGCAAGCAAACGCAAGAAGAACTGTAAAGCAGTTGTGCAATATGTTTCATAGTGTTAAGAACGACAGGCAGATAGACACTTTAGATGTGTATTTCAACCTAACCAAAAAAAATGTTAATTACTAATTTGTTGGCAATTCCGAAAGTGTATTTGGAATCTTATGGAGGATGAAGCCTTAATAATTCAAATTTATAGTGTGAAATATATTTTTATAGTTCTCAATAATATGAGGTGGGGGCCACTTTTTGTAAATGTCTCCTTGCTATATATCTATCTACCTCAAGTAGACCAACTAGCAACCAAACTCCTTACTTCATACTCCAGCTTCTATTTAGTACTTAACAAACTCCAGCTTCTATTATAATACCAAGAAAAGGTGGTGGTGATACGGGAAATCCAACTTCTATCATCTTATGTTAAATCAACAACTTTTGAAGTAATTCTCATTTCTTTTCTTCCGTAAACGAACGAGAAACGAGTTAATATAGCAAGTCCGCTCAAACAATTTTGTGAAGCAACTCTCATCTTCAAATAATTCTACCTAATGCTGCATTTACTCAACAGAAAGCTCAAACGCTTATATGCCCGACTGAGATGGCCTATGCGTGGGCGATCAAAGCGAAATGTTGCCATAAAAAAAAAGTTTGGAAAATCAAATTTCAAGACTCATGAAACATCATCAAACAGTTCAGCTGTGATCCACCCAACTAGTGAACTAAATGGTTCAAGACCTATATGTTTAGCAACATTCAATGCTGCCCTTTTCTCCATGGCGCCTGTGGTTCCAACAACTGAGAAAAAATCTTCGAGTTTCGATTTGGAAAATGAAGATCATTTCCTGAAGATGAATCAAGAAAGAGAACACCCCTTTAGGGCAAAGTCCATGAATGATCGTCCGAAGAGTATACTAAAGCAATCTCCTCTCCATCCTTATGTATCTAAGCAAGAGAAATTTGCGAAATCGAAGTTAAGGGTGTCGATTAATTTGCCAGATAACGAGATTTCGTTGAAGAAAAGCGGACAATTAAAGTTTCTTGGAGAAGAAAATGTTAGAAATGCGAAAGGAAAGGAACCTTTAAGATTTTCCATGTGTAGTAGTGTTAATGGTGAGAGATTCAGAAGTAGTAGAACAGTTGTTGAAGTATTAAGAGAATTAAATGCTGATATATTAGCCTTGCAAGATGTTAAAGCTGAGGAGGAAAAAGCTATGAAGCCTTTATCTGATTTAGCTGCTTCTTTAGGTATGAATTATGTTTTTGCAGAGAGTTGGGCTCCAGAATATGGTAATGCGATCTTATCCAAGTGGCCGATCAAGAAATGGATAGTCCAGAAGATCTTTGATCATACTGATTTCAGGTACTTACATATCTCTTAACACGATCATCATTATTCATAGTTTAGACCAAAATAAAGGTGATCTTCATTCTTCAATGGTATATGAGATGTCTTTAGTCATGTAGTTATGAATTAGAACCCACTTCTGGTCTGTCATGCTCCACGTGGCAGGATGTAAATGGCCACAGCTGTTAGCATACAAACTTTCCTTAGTCGTAATGATGATGATTTTAATAATTCAAGATGGACGTTGCTTTAAATTGATTAGTGAAAGACTTGTGAGCTGCTTGTGGGTCAACGCTTTATCATTAAATAATTATTATTTTTTTATTAAAAAGAGGAATATATTAGGAAATCTGCTTTAAATGAACAACCTGTCTCCTAATTAATGTAACATATCTTCAATAGAGCTGTCTTTTGTCCTGTTTCAACCAGAAAGTATCTTTTAGTGATGTTTTTACCTACTACATGGATTTTTCTGTTGTCATATGGATTTTCTTGTTAACAAATCAAATTTTCACACTACATTCGTTATGCTCTTCATTATTCTTTAGTTGTATGAGCCGTGTGGGACCCTCCCACCTTGGTGGGGCCCATCTATCTTCTCACAAACTATTACTGATTTGTGGTATATATTTGCAGGAATGTTCTGAAAGCCACAATTGATGTTCCGGACATAGGAGAAGTGGATTTCTATTGCACCCTTCTTGATCATTTAGATGAAAACTGGAGAATGAAACAAATGAACGCAATAATACAATCCACGGATTCTGATACCCCACATATCTTAGCTGGAGGTTTAAATTCACTTGATGAAACAGATTATTCAGCAGATAGATGGACTGATATTGTAAAGGTAAAAACTTTACCCCAGAATATAATATTGGCTCTTTTTTTTCGTTAATAAATATTTAATGTTTCAGTACTACGAGGAAATGGGAAAGCCAACTCCTAAGGTGGAGGTAATGAAACATTTGAAGAGTAAAGCATACTTGGATGCTAAGGATTTTGCCGGGGAATGTGAGTCAGTTGTAATGATCGCGAAAGGACAAAGTGTACAAGGAACGTGCAAGTATGGAACAAGAGTAGATTACATACTATCATCTCCAAACTCACCTTATAAATTTGTTCCAGGATCATATTCGGTTTTATCTTCTAAAGGGACTTCTGATCACCATATAGTCAAAGTTCACATGTTGAAAGAGAAAAGCAACCCTCAAGAATTTGTTGATGGGAAAACTGGGCAATCAAGGCAAAGAGTTGTTAAGTTAAAAAACTCATCCACTTCAAAGGGTATATGGAAAGTATAAACATAAGATAGATTAACCTGGTGAAGTAGTTTTCTTATTATGTGTGTTTGTTTTTGCTGATTGTTAACCTTTACTTACATTTCTCATTTCAGTGTGTATATGTAGATTTTTACTTTTGTGGCTTATGTGAAGCATATTAAATTTATTCTGTCAAATATTTGCATTCATTAAACTATACCCAATCCTCGATTTGCATGGACATGAATTGATCTTACATATTATCCGGGTTCGAATTGCCCACACACCTAATTTTCTTGGTGTGGGTCCTGAGATATTTGAGTTGGAAATTGTCTTCTCTAAGCAAGACCAAAGTACTATCTTGATAATTTACGCTCAAGATTACATGTTCCAATGATTGAGATAAAAGCGTGGTTCTAGTACTTGATATAATTATTCTCAATGAAACAAAAGAGAATTTTAATATCACAAATAATGAAAAATGACGTGAAATTTCAACAACTTAACAAAGAATGACCGTGATACATCGGAACAGATGAATTGAAGTAGAGTTTGATATACAAAAATGTACATCTTGGATAAATCTAATCAAGAGTTTTTTCTATTCAGGAAGAGTTGAGAGTAGCCTGTATTTGTTCCAAAGATCTCCCTTTGGTTTCAGGTACCACCTTGATCACGAATAGAATTGATAGTGCATTCACCGCAGCATAGAGTAGAAAGGTCCCTTCAAACACAATTATTATGATTGTTAATACTTATATTAATCACTTTGTATAAGATTTTGATGAGCTTACCATAAGAGCTCCAGCTCATGAGAAAATTGAAAGTGTAGGAACATGCCCATGCACCGAACCAATTCACAAGTGTTGCTAAGCTACCAGCAACTCCCTTGATATTGATCGGAAATATCTAGAGAAAAAGAAAACAAGAATAAAAAAAATGCTATATTTTAAATGCATCATCAGATATGATGTTACACACCTCAGACATTACGACCCATGGAACCGCACCCATTCCTATTGAAAAAGCCGCAATGTACACCTGAGTTTACCAAAAAAAAATTAATTATTAATTGTCACATAATTTAAAGTTAAAAAGCTCGTATTAATTACCAGTATGCCAGTAACTGCAAGGGCCGGTGCTGCCTGTACTAATATTTCATGTGCCTGACACACAACACCATTCATTGTTAACAAAATGAAAAAGAAAATTAATCGGTTTGCAAGCTATTAATGTTGTTTTGCATTACCCTGAAATAGTATGATAGCGCTGTTAACAAACAACCTAGGACCAATCCTGATGCAGAAACCTAGAGCAATACGAATATAGCCATCAAGCACATAGAAATTTATGTGAAAATAATCATGTTTGAAAATTATTACCAATAAAAGTGGTTTTCTTCCGGCCTTATCCATTAAAAGCGAAGCTAGTGCAGTGATCACAACCTGCCCGTAAAATAACAATATTATATTAAGCCTAGAATACAATACTAGTCGCACTTGTATAAACAATCTAGGAGGAACCTGAATTATAGCATAGCTTATAGTTCCAACATCGGCTGGGAAACCTGAGGTCTCAAAGATACTGCTTGTATAAAAAACAATTCCATTTATTCCTCCAAATTGTTGAGCGACCATTAGTCCAACTCCCACCTAGTACACCAGTAATGCTCGTCAGGTTAGAAATTAATATGAATATTATGTGTGAGAGATAGAGTGAGAGATACTTACAGTGACTGAACGCAAATATCTTTGCTGGAACAAGTCTAGTAGCTTTGCTTGAGGGAGCTTTTCGAGAGTTTCTACATAGTCCTGTTGGGAATAAAATCTTATTGAATTTGCATCGATATAGATTTATCAATATAGAGTATAGATATCAAAACCTGGATTTCAGCTGCTTCCTCTGTTATATTTGCTTTACTCCCACGAAGTTTTCGAAGCGCTACTTCAAAATCCTTCTTTCTCCCTTTCTTCGCCTACACATAAGTTAAAACTCATTTTAACCGTAAAATTGTCAGCTCCATTTATCTTTTCTGTAGTTTATTACTTACCAGCCATCGAGGAGATTCCGGTATAATAAACAAGCCAACAAGCAAAACAACGCAAGGAATAAGTCCTGCAAGGACTTAAAACTTGAGCTTATTTTCTTCATTTTCAGGGGGAATTTAAATTGTGAACCGAACCTGTCAACGCTAAAGTCCGCCACGTCAGCATTGTCCCTATAATGAACGCCACAGATACTCCAGTACAGATCATTAGCTGTCATACACAGAATCCCTCAGTTTATTACTTTATTTTCTTCAACATTTATAATTAATCCTCAAAATGGTGAGAAACTTTACCTGATTGATAGTCGTGAGAGCGCCTCGTAAATCTTTTGGTGCAATTTCAGCTATAAACACGGGTACCTTATCATTCAGAAAATGTTGAATATTTATTTATTGAATAATATACAAATCCGATAGAGTAACATGATATGTACCACGTAAGAGAACACTCCCATCCCATATCCTGTTGCGAGACGCCCAATATCCAAAGGTAAAACACCCTTTTATCACATTATCAGTTATGTTATCATAAAAAATAGAGAAAGAGAAATAATTAAACAATTTTTTTCAGGTCGTGTTTTATTTACCTCAGCTAAATAAATCGCTAGCCACCCTCCAACGCAAAACACACTTGACACTCTCATTGCCTAAATTAGTATTAATATACAGTTTTTTATCAGCTTTGGATGATGATATAACTTATAAGTACTAATTAGCCTATTAGAGTCTCGCTCTTACCCCCTTACGACCAATAACATCAGCGATCGGACCACTTGTAATCGCGCCAATCATTGCACCAAAAGTTAGTATAGAGCCAAATAATGAGTACTGCACACAAGTAAAAATAAAATCATAAATCGAAAACTCAGCTAATGATCAAGTATAGACAAGTACCTCTGCTGTTGAAAGATTTAATTCATCAGTGATAGCAAACTGTGTCGGTGATGAATATCCAGCCTGAAAAACCAAAACCATACATGATATGATGAAGGATGAAAATTATAGGAAAATATTGTATACTTACACATGATCCAAATGCAAAAGAACCACAAACTGCTACAAAAGTACTAAGATAAACCATCCATCTATCTTCTTCGCTACTTTTCGTTTGCTTTTCCTCATCATTTCTAGCTCCTCTCTTCTCTTCAGGAATCAACGGTGCTCTTATCTCTTCTTGCACACTGTTTTCATTATTCTGTGTATCCATGGCTCTCTCTCCAAGTTCAAACTAAATATCTAACCAAAAGTCAAGGAACGTTATTCTAAGTTGAACTCAAAGTCGAGGAGCACAAGTTTGAAACAACTTGGTGTAAAAAACTATCGCTCTATATGAGATAAATATATACAAGTGCAAAGTTTAAATAAAATGATCATATGCTTTTTGTTTTGTATTATCTGTGGGGTCATCTTCTAACATATAACAAAATAGAGAAATTATGAGGTGATAATATACAAGTAGAATAAAGACCAAGAAGATATGTGTGGAAGATAAGGCAATGAATATTACGGCTGAATTTGACTCATCATGATCATGATAAACTCTTCAACTAGACTAAAGAACTTTTTTATTTTGGTCCTCCAGCCTTAATTTGTTGTCTGAAAATGACCCCTTATGTAGTGAATATCTACCAATTTTAATTGTCGCTCATGCATAAATCATACATGTACTTAACACGTGTGATTGTGATTAGCTAATCAATCTACACAATTGTTAACTTGTGAAATATTGTTTTTTTTTTTAATCTAAGAGCGCAACAAGCTTGGGCTAAGTGCACCGTGCTTCATAAGTTATATGAGTATTGAAGTAAAATGAACTAAGTGAAATTCTGTTGCAACTTACAAAAGTAATCGTTATTAATGTCCCTTTATTTCTGTGGAGTAAAGGATATGGGACACTAAACTTTTGGCAGTAATAAATGGGTTAGCACTAATATTAAACAAGAGGCCAAGAATGATAAGACACTGATAGTGAAAGAGCCAAACTAATAATTTGATGTTTTTTTAACCAAAGAGTAATGTTGAATACTATTTTAAATTAATCAGTTGGGAATACTATTTTAAATTAATCAGTTGGGATTAGCGGTTAGAACTTTGGTCATCTCATCTAATCTAATAGTGTAGATACAAAGCGAATCAATGATTCTAAATTCAAAATGACTTTTTTATGTAAAAAATAAAATAATATTTCAAATTATAACAATTTTATCGTCATGTGTAAATTTTAAGTGGACCAATTAGATAACATTTTTTTAATTTTTTTTTATAATTAGTCTATCTAAAAAATAATAACAAAATTATATAATTTAGGTGATACTAGACATTTATTATTTTTTAAAATGAGTATACAATAAATTTCATTAGGTGAATAGTTATCCAAAAAAAATATTTTTCATGGTTGATCTGATGAAGATGATGAGACGACCTCAAAACAACTGGCTTATGCATTAGCCGGTCCTATTAGATAGTTATTAAGTGCATCCGACCCAAAAAAAAAAAAATTAAGTGCGAACAAATGCAAACGAAACAGTCTAATACTGAAAAATTACAAATGCTGTGCATTTAAAACAAGAAAAAATTGATTGTTCATTCGATCGGCAAGCAAGCAAGTGTCTTCAAACAAATAAAATAATTGCAAACTCTTGCAAAAAGAAAAACCATCCGATTATTCCGACCAACAAAAAAATCTGAAAAAAATATTTTAAGTCTAAAAGTTTTGATATTTAGCATTAAAAAATAAAAAATCTGCCCATCAAGCTACAATCAATTTAAATTTAACAAATTATGAAAATAATATATTTATAAATTATAACATTTGATTATAAAATAATAAAAAAATTAAAAATATAATTTAAAAATTAAGATTAGAATTACCTGAAAGAAGGAGAAAGATAAAGACTGAAGCTTGAAATCTTTGAATAACACTATTTTTTTTTGTCAAACTATAACACCATATTTATATATAGTCATTTCTTTGTCATTCTACACACTTAATAATTATAATGATTATAGTAATAATTAAGAAAAAATGGATAAATAATTTTTGAAAAATGGAAAAGTTTCTTTTTAAAATTTTAGAAGTTGAAATCTTGTAAAAAACGAATCTCAGCGGTTTAACTAATACAAAGATTGAGATGTGATATTGATATAATTTTGGAAATTAAAATCCTGTAAAGAAAAAATCTCAAGTCGTTTAAGTAATACAAAGATTGGGATATCATAATGATATATGGGATATTTAAATTTTTATTTTATAAAAACTTAAAAAGAAATAGGACCCTTATAAATTTTGGGTCTGTGCTATTGTAGCTTCAGTTGCGTCTGTCCGGGACTGACTCTAGATCTAAGTTAAGGATTTTCTTCAGATCCAATCCAGTTTTTTGTCCTAGTTACTGGTGGTGAGTATATAACATTTATGTGTATAACATTTATATATGTTTTACTCCAGATTTTTGGCATCATTCGTAGTTTCAGATCCAATCCAATCCACATAATATGTAAGACAATGACACTGTCAGCTTAATGTTTTGCAACTCGCCCTTCCTTGGTCTTGGTCATGATATTGACAAACAACAACTCAACTAAAACACTATGTTTTCAATCTGTAGAATACTCCAAAAATAGCAGCATCAATACCAACTATGCCTATACCGTTGGTTGATAATTTTTCCCAATTCCCATAAATCTTTTCACCAACCCACCAATGACCAATGAGGATACAACTCTCCTTTATTTTGTAAGTCGTTACTGCGAATGCCAATGAGGACTTTAAATTTTAATTTAAGGAAAATACATTTTGAGATCAAAGTTTTGCTAAATTTATATAGGAAGGTCTTACTAAAAAACCTATTTTATAAGGGTTAGTTTTAATGTTTTAGTTTCATTTTTAACATTATACCTTTTGCTTGGGCTGAAAAAATAATCCTTTCCTTTTTCTCAGTGGGTACAGTCCTACAAAAACACTATCACCCATATTCATAAATAACACCGTGATAGGTACGGACCCGTGTCGTTTTTTTACATCTTTTATTAATTCGTTTATTGCATTTTATTAAGTCATTATTCGTTATTGTCAATTTAAAAGTCTGTATAGGTACGGACCTATCTCGACCATTATGAAATGGGCTGTACTTATGGTCCAATAACATCACTAGTCAAAATTGCTATGGGGCTGCACCCATAATGAACAAAGATAGTTAAAAAATCTCATCACACCATAAAGCACATCATGAACATAATCAACTCTCTTCACAGCCAAATCCATAAAACAAATCTGAATCTCTTCACACTAGAATTATTGGACCAAACAATAAAAACAAATTGATTCACACTCGTTGTATTAGATAAAAAACAATACAATATCTCTTCATACTAGTATTTTTGTGGCCTTTTTGAAGAAAAATTCAGGCACAATGTCCCTATGAACCGTATAACTAGTCTCTTAGACTTCGTGGGTCAATCGCCCAACAAAAATTAGACACGATTGGAAGATATTGTCAAAATTAGGGAAACGTATAAATGATACCAGTGTTTATTAGGACTTTACTATATAGATTATGTTCAAAGATGTTTGAAGAACAATTCCATTGCAACCTTTTATTGCAGCGGCCAAGTAAAAAAATGAGTTAAGGATCTTAAATTCATAAAAATATCTTTATTAGATAAAGTTCATTTTAAAGTGTGTTGTTGAATATATTTTTTTTCAAATATCGTGAAGTACAACATACATGTGTGTACCAAAATGTTCAAAGGGATGTAATATGGAAAATTCGGAATGATATAGTCTTTAAAGACGGAGTTTTTCCAGCAGCGAAAGCGGTGATTAGGAAGTCTTTTTTCATTGCAGTAAGCTTCTCACGAGTATGGGGTTTGGGTCCAGGAAGAACGGTTAAGGGTCACCAACATATCAATTTTGTGGGATGGTCAAGCCAAAAATGGGATTTAAATTGAATACGGATGGGAGTTTTAATAGATGGAAGAATTGCGGAGGGGGTGGTGTGTGATAAGGGACATGGACGGAAATTGGGTGTGTGGTTTCTCGATGAAAGTGGGTTGGAATTTGGTAACAGGATTGGAAATCATGGCGCTTCATCAGGGGCTGTGTATCACGGAGGAGTTAGGGCTGAGAGAGGTAGAGGTTGAGACTGATTCTTGGGAAGCTATTGATATGATTGGTAAGGGGTGTCAACAGAGAGGTCCGGTAGAGATTTGGATTCATAAAATTAGACAAATTCTTAGCAGGAACACATCCTTCAAGATGCGTGGTATTTTTTGGGAAAGTAATCTATGTGCTGATTGGTTAGCGAAGCGAGGGGTATCTCAAATAGAGCAATTTCAAAGGCATGAACACCCGCCTGATGACCTTTAGGAGATTATTACACGTGATCGAATGGGATGGAAGAGTCCACGAATGATATTTAGCCCTGGTCTAGATTCTGTAGTACTTAATTAGTGCTTGGTTTTGTTTAAATTGTATTTCATGATCCTTTAGGATCTCCCATGTAATGAAAAAAAAAACATACATGTGTATATAAATATATATATCATGAGCCTATTTGAGATTATATTATTTAGAGCTAAAAACGTTTTTTAAAATAAATTAAAACATTTGTTAAAAATAGTAAAAATAAATCTTGAGATCTAGAATCAATTCAAGTGTTTTTTTTAAGGAAGGACATATTCAACGTATCTCATTAAAGTACCTTTAAGCGTCTAAATCACTTTTAAAAGTTTAGAAGCACTTTAAGTTCTTTTGCAAAAAATAGTCCCAAACATATTTCATAGCTTTTATTTTTATACACTTTCAATCAAAATTGATCAAATCTTTAAAAAGTGATTTGTTATAAAGATTATGGAAGAAACTTAAAATTTATAATGTCGTCAAGACTTAAATTTGTTAAGAAATTGAAAAAAATAAATTGGCTTAATTAAGATACTTTACCCAACAGGTCTTTAAAGATCCCTTCAAGACCCAAGCAACCTCACCTAGTTCAATTTTTTTACTAAAGACCAATTATAAGATTTAGTACTATGAACCTATTTTTTCCATTACCCATTGTATCCTTAAATATTTTTTATCCACTATATATACTAAGTTACACACATAAATTAAATTATCCAACTACAAACCCTAAAACACTTTTTATACCTTCAAGATTAAACATCTCAAGATTAAACACTCTTGAGTACAAGATGGACCAGTGAAGAGGGGCGAGTGAGAATAGACCAAGCCTGTTTTGCCAGGAGAGCTAGATTAAACATCTCAAGATTTTTAATACCAAGTCCTCCTACTTCTTTTGGGGAGGAGATTTTATTCCAGTTAATCCAGTGGATACCACGGTCCTCTTCATTTCCCCAAAGGAATTGACAAGTTAGGGAATTAATCTTCTTAATAACACCTTTAGGAATAGCCAAAAGGGACATAAAGTATGTCGGGAACGCATGAATAATAGAAGAGATAAGGACAGCTTTCCCAGGCATAGATTGTAGGGATTTCTTCCAACCACTTAGTTTAGAAGCCATCTTATCAATAAGGGAGTCCATTGCTTTAGTCTTGGAGTTTCCCATGTTAGTGGGAAGTCCAAGGTAAAGACCAAGGTCCTCAGAGGTGGGCATACGGAAGGCTTTAGCTAGTAGGACTCTCATAGAATCAGGGCAGTTAGGACTCAAGAAATTGGAGGATTTGTTAAGATTGATGGATAATCCTGAGGCAAAACAGAATTTATAGAGGATTTCCTTAAATGAATAAATCTCCAAAACCGAGTTCTTAAGGAAGAATATGGAGTCATCAGCAAACAGAAGGTGGTGGATATGAGGTCCATTTTTTCCAAGTTGTATACCTTTGATATCACCCAACAAGAAATCAGATTCAATAAGGGAGGATACAACGTTCGAGACTATAGTAAACAAGTAGGGTGAAAGAGGATCTCCCTGACGAAGACCACGAGAAGGTTTAAAAGCTCCTACCTTATTACCATTTACCAAGACATTGAAAGTAACAGAAGTAACACACTCTTTTATACAAGAGATCCAAACAGAGTTGAATCCCATTCTATGAAGAACAGCAAAGAGGAAGGGCCAACTTACTCGGTCATAGGCTTTGTGTAGATCTGCCTTGATGATGGAGTAGCTGTCTTTAGAGTTTTTCCTCAGGTGCTTAAGCTTGTGTAGAACTTCATGGACAATGATGATATTGTCTTGGATGAGCCTGCCTTTAATAAAAGCTGATTGGGCGGGCAAGATCACATGAGGGATAATACAAGAAAGTCTAATCACCATCACTTTCGAGAAAATTTTATAAAGGAAATTAGTGCACGATATAGGCCGATATTGTCCTATTTTTGGGGGGTGTTTGCACTTGGGGATAAGCACGATATTAGTATCGCTAATAGAGCCTAAAGGAATGAGCCCAGAAATTACCCCATTACATATAGCAAGAATGTCATCCTTAATAATGTCCTAATACTTACGGAAAAAGGAACCTGGAAACCCATCAGGACCTGGTGCTTTAGAGGCTCCCAGTTGCCATGTAGCTTGCTTCAATTCAGAAGGGGTAATAGGTGATATAAGCATATTATTTTGGGAAGGGGAGATACAAGGGTTGATCTTTTGAATGATGGGATCAATAAGTCTAGGACCAGAGTCCTCATATAGATCCTTAAAGAAATTAATAACCAGATCATTAAGCTCAGAGGGACTAGAAGTCCACGTATCATCCTCCTTCATAAGAATAACCATTTTGTTAGAACTCTCCTGATACGAGTAGAAAGATGGAAAAATTTAGAGTTTCTATCACCTAATTTAAGCCAAAGAACTCTGGATCTAGTGGCCCAGTATTTCTCTTCAAGAGACCAAAAGAATTCAATTTCTTTAGAAATTGACTTGAAAAGGTCCTGAGAAGAGGGGGAGACCATTAGGATTAGCTTGCATGAGAGACTCGAGTTTTTTAGACAATAAATTAATGATGAGGGCATTGTTCTTCAAGTTAACTTTCTTCCATCTAAGGATTGTTCTTCTGCATCTTGCCATCCTTTTTGGGAATCTAACAGAGGGGGGACCCGAGAAACTTTGGGTAGATGAGAGACATTCTTGAATAGCCAGGGAACAAGACTCAATATCAAGCCAGGAAGGATCCAGATTGAACGCAGGTCTTGGATTAGCAAGGGGGGGTTCATCCCAATGAAAAACCATTGGGGAATGGTCAGAACCTATAGGGGGGAAGATTATGGATCCAAGAATCAGGGAATAAATCAATCCAGGCAGCAGAACCCAGGCCTCTATCCAGTTTTTGTAGAATCAAATTATCCTTGCTACGGTTGTTCCTCCAAGTGAAGGAGTAACCTTTAGAAGGGATCTCAGAAAGCTCGTTAAGGATAATATTATTGTTAAATAGATGCATTTCAGTGGGATTCTTCCCTGACCCCCCCACTTTTTCTTGGGCAATACGTATATCATTAAAATCACCAATAAATAAGTTAGGGGCAAGAGGATTTTTGTTAGTAACATCAATAATATAATCCCACAAAAGTTTTTTGCTATTAATATCCGGTAAATAGTAGATAAAATGTAAAAACCAAACAGATCCAAAGTCATCAACAGAAGAAATAGCAATATGATTAACAGAAAAGGAAGTAACATCAGCAAGCCAACCTTCCACCGTCAAAATAGCAAGACCTCCTGAAAGACCCACAGGGTCAACGCTCCACAGCAGATTCATCTTCAACTTCTTCGCCAAAATAAGCATCTTCTTCCTTTTGGTCTTCGTCTCTGAAAGCCCGATGACCCGGGGTTTATCCTTAGAGATTAACTCCCTAAGGTTTTGGACCGTCAAGGGGGACCCCGTCCCTTGACAGTTCCAAAAAACCCCGATCATGGATCAAGTGGGGGTTGCTGAGAGAAACCACCCACGTCATCAGGGATAACCGTCGAAAGAGGAACCACATCAACAACCAGGTCTAACAGAGGGACTTCTATCAAAGCACCATCACTTTCCTTAAACCCGACCATCTCAGAGTGGGATATCTTGCGTTTCTTCGCACTTGGTCCTCCCTTATCTTCCACCGGACGCTCCATTGAAATAGGGATTTCGGTGAAGGAGAAGGAAGACTCATGCATCGGAGTATCAGTAACCAAATAAGTGCTAGGAGACACCATTGGAGTAGATGAGCCAGAAGAGGGAGAAATCGGGTTAGTACCCACTGTATCTGGCTCCGCTCTGAGTGAGGAGACCACTTCATCTGTAGTTTGAGAAGGAGAGGAGGAGATCGGGATGGGGGTGGTGTTCGGGGGGTTAGGAGAGTTGGGAGGCGTGTAAGGGAGAGGTGTATTGTAGGCGGTGGGGGGAGATGAGGGGTTAGTAGAAGGGTTCACTTTAGGAGACTGAGCAGGAGTAGTGTTGATATTAGGGTTAACCCATTGGAGATTCGTTTTGCCCCGAGTAGGATTAGCCCGTGACCAAGTACGGTTCGACCCACGACTACCAGATGTGGGTTTGGCTAAGACCGGCCCATCATTCTTAGTTGGACAGGCTGGCCATTTAGCAGAAGAAGAATTTCCTTCAAATTTCCTTTTAGATCCAGACCAAGAGGGAGGAGTACTGGTCTTGTTTTGCTTAGGACTGGGCCTAGAAGAGGATTTGCGAGCATGGGCCTTAACACGTGTTGCAATAGTACCCCCACCATTGCCTTTACCAGATGAAGACTTAAATATGTGCTCAACTCCGGTCAGATCTGAGCCAACATCTTTTAATAATTCTTTTACTACCAGAGCATAACCTTGTACCGGATCATTGGGACAACCTCGTAAGAACTCAGGGACATTCTCTTCCTTTTTAACCCCCTCCTTATCATTGGATATAGTATTAATAGAAGAGGGACCACCACTATTACGATTTTTTGACGAACCATCCTCAGAAGAAGGTAAAACCGAGTCGTCACTTCCAGATATAATATGGGAAGGGTCATCCAAATCATCCACCACTATAACGTTTCTACCTCTACCCTTGACAGGAGTGATACTCATCCAATCACCAAAAGAGAATTTCACATAACCTCTACACCGGACTTGTTCCTCTTTATACAGACCACGCTCACTAGCTGTGTGGGTAAGAAGGCCACAGAAAAAGCAAAATTTGCTGAGTTTCTCGAACCTCACCTTAACTTCAAGAGCAGGGAGAGAAGGTCTTTCCATATTAAAGGATTTGACCAGGGGTTTCTCGAGTTTCCAAAGAGCTCTGACGCGAAGGAGTTTCACAGTATCACTAACTTTGTTAATATCATAAGCTAAAAGGGTACAGTCCAAATTTTTACATATATCTTTGGCATTATCAGGGGTAGCGTAAGCTGGAGGTAGATTCTGGAAATGGATCCAAAAAGGAGCCATGGAGAAATCAGCTTCACTCATAGACATTTTCAGATGCCAGGCTTGAAGGAGGAGTAAATGTCCATTAATAGACCAGGGACGAAAGTTCCAGGTGTTGAGAAGATCCTCTCGTGAATCAAACATCAGGAAAAAGGTGTTAACCCCAGCAGAGACCACATGCATCTTGGATCTAAGGCCCCAAGATCTGTTAGCTGCATACTCCACTGTACCAGGAGAGATTTCAGAGGATGAGAGTATTTTAGAGAGTAGCATGTATCTCCTAGCAAAGATTTTATCTGGTTTATAGTAAGGAGTAAGTTTCATGGTGATAATCGAGTCGGAAGCCATGGATGAGGTTGAGGAGGGAGAGAGAGTTATCAGATGAAGAGTGAATAAGAAAAAGTGAAGAGAGGAATAAAAGAGGGATTCGATATATAAGAGCAAGTAAAGCGTACAAAGGAAGATTAAGAAGGATTCTTGGGATTACAAAGAAAGTAAGTAAAAAGAGATCTCGGGAATGAACAGAGAGGATGTATTGAGCCGTGCAAAGCGTGTGTAGAATACCAAGAGGGAAATGATTATGGACTAGGGAATAACAAAAGACCACCATTGAAGAGAGGAGAAAGAGAGCTTATTCTAGAGAGAAGGAGGAGAACAATATAAAATGTAATAGTATTGTTTATCCATGTATAACATATAAAATTAGGATTCTTATGTACGAACTCCCACTAAGTGGAGACATTTGTTTATGACATTTAGGAATTGGTGTAAACTGCTTTTATCCATGATCAACCATTGTGACATGTATAACGTCATTTGGCGGGTCTTTATGGAGACGTTAGAAACTTTAGGGTAAAAGAGAAGGAAGAATATGAGGTAAGACATGTATGTATATGTATTCACAAGAAACAAAAGAAGATGTTTGCTTCATCCAAAAAGTGAATAGAAACTGGAAAATTCATTAAAGTTATGAAGTGTAAATGTCGGTGTCAAAATCTTATACATTACATACTTCTCTTACAACAACGAGAAATTAGTAATATTAAGTGAAACATTGTAAGTCAATACTGTGTATTTTTATTAAAATTCACTAGATTGATCATAATAAAAGATATCTTAGTCTAAGATATAAGAAATTTAATAATAATGTTTGTACCTTGAGTTATAGAGAAAATACGATCTCGATAAATTGGAAGCAGATCTTCAAATTAATGCTGAATCCCATTGCAGAATCTCATGACTTGAAAAATATTGCATGCCTTAGAGTAGAGAAAGCTACCCGAAATTTTCACTTGGAAATTTACTTTTCACAAAAAGAAGACAAGTGCTCTATAATTAATCAGCCTCAAAAACTACTTTTATTTTCCCTTGTTCCACGAATCACATTATCCTTTTTCTATTTTTTTGTCATGCATCTTATCCTAATAAAGATAGGAACAAAAGATTAGAATATGCGGGTTAAGAGATAAAAGGAAAAGGCCCCAAATTTTTAGCAAAATGAGAGGGGTACTATAAGTCACGCAATAAACGATAAAAATAGTGTATCTAACAAATATTTTGGAATTCTTCTTACTTAGTCAAAATTGGTATACCTCAATAGGCAAAAAAGAAAAATGAGAAAAACACAGTAGAGATAGTATTTTTTTTCAAAAAGAGATATATCTAAATAAATGATAGCAATTTTGGACTATGATAATTGAGACACTTCAATCACCATATATCTATATCCATTTTAAACAAATCAAACCGCTCGCAAGCAGTTCGAGCTCAGCTTGAAAAAAAACTCATTCGAAGTCGTTCGTTTGTACTAACGAACAAAAAAGTTTGTTCGAACTCGTTCGTTTAAAAATCGAGTTCGTTCGACCTCGTTCGTTAACTCGTTAATATGTATGATTTGTGAATAAAAAACAAGTTCGTTCGACCTCGTTTGTTAACTCGTTAATATATATGATTTGTGAATTTTATGTTTAAGTTTTCAATAAATATACTATTAAACCTATAAAAGAACATATTATTCGTTAATAACTATAGCTCGGCTCGAATAATGCTCGTTCGATATGTTAACAAACAAGTTTTAAAAAACTTAACTCGACTCGTTAAAATTTGAGATCGGTTCGACTCGGTTCGTTTACCGTCCTACATACAACGTAGGGCTACATACAACATAGTTGAGCTGCAGACTTCGACTTCGAGATACCATGCAAATTTGTTTACAAAAAACCACCAATTCTTGTAACTTATAACCTTTAACCTATGGGAAAAAAAAAATTCATGGAATGATAATCATGACCACAACTACAAGCTTGAGTCATCAACATAATTCCACCTCTAGCTAAAAACAACTCAAACCCAACAAATATCATCATCCATAATCAAGAGCTTTATCGAGGTCTCTCACAGAGATACACTAATCAAAGTATGTTGTTTAGTCTCCATAAATAAGATGAACATGACTTCATAAGTATAAGCATAAATGATAGCCAAGCAAATCATCCATTACTATAAGCAACTAAACTGTGTACAACAAGACACTAAGTACACTTAACGAACCAATAAACTAACAAAAGCTATATCTATCTCCCCACGAAAATTACCCTAAAGCTAAAGCTAAACAAGAAATAAACATATTGAAATTGAAACTATAATGCTCCGATCTCTTCTAATAAAACTATACACATGCCTATTTCCCTAACGAAACATATCTGAGATTTCGATTTTGATTTCAATTTCAACAATCACTTAGTCAGCAAATAGTTATAGCAAATAAAATATAACTAAAAGTGATTCCTTTGTTCCAAAATGAGTAACATACACAACATTAGTTTTAAGTTCCTCTAGATGTGTAAAGTTGGTAACCCGACATGGTAACAAGATCCCCATCCCCGGAACTACTAACAGATTTTTCAATATAATCCAAATCTGCTATAATAGGAATAGCTCGATCCGGAATCGAAGGAACCATTACATCAGTATCCAACATTTTAACAACCTGGTCCATAGTTGGTCTAGCATATAACTGAGGATGCGAACATAAAACCGCTACCATAACATACTTCTCCATAACTTCAACAGAACCCAATTCTTTCATATTCTCTTCAATCACATCCAACGACTTACCTTCCTTAACTAACGACCATGCCCAATCCGCTAAAAGAATCGGATCCTCATCATCAACTTTCATAAGCGCTTTTTTCCCACTTAAAAGCTCAAGAAGCACTACCCCGAAGCTATAAACATCGCTCCTCTCCGTTAATTGTCCGTATAACGCGTATTCCGGAGCAACATAACCCATCGTCCCAGCTGCTCTAGTACTCAAGTGTGTCATTCCCTCGGGAGTAAACTTTGCTAGTCCAAAATCCGCTAGTTTAGCGTCAAAATTCTCGTCCAAAAGAATATTACTCGCCTTAATATCTCGATGTATAATCGCGGGTTGTGCACCGTAATGCAAATAAGCTAACCCCGTGGCTGTTCCGAGTGCGATCTTCTGACGAGCAGGCCAACTCAGCTTCTCCTCGGTTGATCCGAATAAATTATCGTACAAACTTCCGTATTTTGTCAACTCACATACGATTATCCTTTGATGACCCTCTAGTTGAGTTGTTGCGGAACAATAACCTTTTATTTCCATTAGGTTTACATGCCGTACACTTGCGATAACCTCTACTTCATGTGTAAAACTGATATTTCCAGATGCGGAAAGATTCTTAAACCTTTTTAATGCTACTTCTGTCCCATCGGGTAATTTGCCTTTATACACATTTCCATAACCGCCTTTTCCGATTAAGTTATCTAACGAGAAATTATTTGTCATGTCTTTAATCTCTTGTAATGTGAATTTGATTAACGTTGTACTTCCTCCACCGATTGAATACATTTCGGAAAAAGCTAAAGTACTCTCACTTTGGAAATTTTGCCTTAAATTCTTTTTTCTTTTCCATCGGAAGTATATAAAGTAAATTAAACCTAAAGCTAATACAACTATAAATGTAACTACCACACTAATTATTATCACTTTCTTGTTATCTTTAGATTTGTTTGTAGTATTTGTGATTGAAAAGAAGCAAGTCGCGGTACCTGTATCGGTGGGGCCTAAATAATTGGCGATGCCACCACCGTAGATGAATGATGTAGCGGCGCAATTGGAGATGTTTCCAGCGTAATAGCTGGTGTCGGTGAGGTAAGTGGCTTGAAGGTTGGTGAGGCTGGTGAGACACGTGACGCAAGCTGAGCGGACCACGAGTGAGCGATTACAAGCGGAGAAAACATTATCGATGACGGCGCGTGGGACATAAGATTCGAATTGATCGCGTGTAGTGATGTTCATGCAACCTATAGAAATCCAGTTTGTTTGGAAGCCACATGTGCTGCGGGGGTCAAAATTGGAGATGAACTCGTTGACCACCGTTTGGAACGAGTTCCAGCATGACTCAGCAGAATCAAGTGGTGGAAGGAACAAATTAGTGACTCGGAGGTACTCAGATAAGACGAGTCGTATGCTTTGTCGAGTGTATTGGCACTGCGTGGAGCTGTCGCCGGAGGTAAATCGATCCGACTGGGCCAACTTCCGCAAAACGGTAAAATCCAGTGGGCATGGTCGTGAAACGGGGGTCTGGGCAAAGATACTAGCGGCATTAAATGAGTAACATAGCAGTACAAGGAAAAGAAGCAGAATAAGAGAACGCATTTAAGATGATACTATTGTTTTGGGGATGGGCATGAAGATCAATGAATTTGTATGATTTTTCCTTTTGAGGTGGTATGAAATTCAACGAATGTCAAAACTCAAAACTGATAAATGTTAAGACCGAAAGAAAAAGCTATAAAAGTCAAAAGATGGGCTAATTTTAGTCAACAGACTTTTTATTTTAAAATATTACATAAATGACGATAAATGTAAAAGTATTCAAATACTATGTGAAGCATCCGGGCAAAAATCACTCAAGTGGATTGCTAAATCTATTATCCTTCCCAAGCAACTATATAAATTTTTTTTTTTTTGGTCAATTACAATCAGACCTAATCCGACTAGATTTTACAAAGAATATTCAAAGTCCTATCAAACTCTACTAATGAGCAGCCCATCTAGTTAGGGATACCGACCGATATTCTTCCTTATACATTTGGCAAGAGCGTCTGACGTTGTGTTGTAGCATCTACTAATATGTTTCACCTCCCACCCTGGGCACCGACCAATCCAGCTTTCGATTTCCGAAAGAATGGGTTTTAGACTCCAGTGCAGCCCGGTCTTCTTTTTAATTCCTTGAATCAATTCAAGGTTGTCAGAGTAGAATGACACTCTCTGACTGGTGAGATCATAGGAAGATCTCATGGCTAATAATGTTGCCCACGTTTCACCTTCAATAACTTCTTTAATTCTGCGTCTTAAACTAATTTTCCGTTCAATACATCCTGAATTATTTATTCCAACTCCCGCGATGCCATGATTAGTCATGTCAGTAAAAGAAGTGTCACACATCCAAATCATATCTGCCTTATCCTCGGTTATAGGGTTGCCTATGTTCTCGGCTTTTTCTATTCTGTCTTTCGTTTCATTATGCCAAGAATTAATTTTTTCACCAAATAGCCTCCACATCGATTCTTTAACCCTATAAAAGATATCCTCAATTGACCATTCTTTCTTATCATGGAAACATCTCATTCTTTCCTTCCAAATATTCCACATGATGGACAGAATATATGAAGCTACCACTTTTTTGTCCCACCCATTGTTTGAGAAACTTTGAATTGTTTTGAGTAACCATTCCGCGATGTTCGTATGACATGAAACATCAATTTTAATCTGCAAAGGAGATTTAGCCCACACCTCTACTAAACGGACATCGTAAAATTAAATGAGCCACGTTTTCCCCTTCCATCTCACACCACTCACAAACATCTTCTCTTAAACATCTCTTTCTTACCAAATTGTTTTTCGTTGGGATCGCATTATTACATATTTTCCATCCGAAATTTTAAACTTTCGATTGTACATTTGCACCCCATATGTTATTCCATAATTCACTTTTTAGGATCTCGCCATTTCTCGATGTTTGTGCCTCATTAATAATCTCATCATTGACATTAGCATGATATCCAGATTTAGTACAGTACTCACCATTTTTTGAGAATGGCCAAATGATTCTATCAACCTTATTATCTTTTGAAATTGGGATTTCTTGTATGTATGAGACTACCTGATTAGTAAACAAGTTTTTGAGTTTATCAATGTCCCATTCATATCCATTATAACTAAACAGCTCACTAACCTTTTCGACTTGGCAAATTTCTAGTTTTGGAGCATAAAATCCTTTTTTTATCCAGCAGTGTTTCCATATATTTACTTGCATTCCATTCCCAATCTGCCAGATACAATGTTTTTTAAGAATTGAAGTCCTTTAAAAAGACTGCACCAACTCCACGATCTTTTCTTGTAAAGTTTAGCATCCCACATCTCACAGTCCGGAAAGTAAATAGCTTTTAAAACTCTCGCCGCAAAAGACTCCGGTTTATGTACAATCCTCCATGCTTGTGCATCTAACATTGCTATATTCATTTTGTGAAAGTCACCAAAACCAAGACCTCCAATCTTCTTTGATCTTGCAATTCAATTCCATGCTACCCAATGAATTCTTTTTTTATGTGACGTATCCCACCAGAAATTAGCAACAATACTAGACATTTTCTTACAGAGTGTTTTCGGGAATTCAAAGATCGACATAGCATAATTAGGGATAGTTTGGATTAAAGCTTTGATAAGTACCTCTTTACCACCATCTGATAAAAGATTCGCCATCCAGCTTCAGAATTTATTGAGAAGACGATCTTAATGTAGTCTAAATTCTGACTTTTCACTCGTTTGATCGAAAGCGGAATCCCTAAATATTAACCCAAATCATTGGCATTCATTATATGAAGTTGACTAGACACGTTGTTACGTACTTCACTCGGGGTATTTTTACTAAAGAAAATTGATGATTTGTGAAAGTTAATGGGTTGTCCGTATGCCATACAATACTTCTTCAAATGTCTCGATTTCCTTTGGGTTCACGTTAATGAAGAACAGCGCGTCATCCGCAAACAATAAATGAGTGATGGTCGGACAGAGTCTAGTAATGTTAATACCTTTAATATCTCCTTGTCGGCAATGGAAATTGATAAGGCTAATAAGACTTTCCGTAAGAAGAGAGAAAAGCAGTGGAGATAAAGGATCTCCTTGCCTCAAACCTTGAGAAGGATAGAATTTATTAAGTCTTTGACCATTGACTTTGACTTGAAAAGAAACCGATGTAACACAATTCATAATCCATCCAACCCATTTTTCACAAAATCCCATAGCTAAAAGAGTTTTTGCGAGAAAGTTCCAATTCACTTGATCATAGGCTTTCTCCATATCCAATTTAATCGATGCATAGTATTTTTTTAGTTGTCCTTTTGTTATTGAGAAAAAAAGCAATCTCTTGCGCAATCAAAATATTATCTTGTATACATCTCTCTTTAATGAATGCAGTTTGAGTAGGAGACACCAATTCATCCATATAACCTTGCAATCTTGACGCCAGAATTTTAGCGATGATTTTGTAACAAAAATTAGCACAAGCAATTGGCCTATAATCTTTAACATTTTCTTGTGATGTTCCTTTCGTAATGAGCGTAATAACCGAGTCATTGATTTTCTTTAGGTCCAAATTTGATTTAAAAAAATCCTTCACCAAATTAAAAATATCCATCTTAATAGTTTCCCAAAATTCATGGTAGAATTTACCTGGTAATCCATCTGGTCCAGGAGCTTTTGACCCTGACATGTTAAATGCGGCTTTTTTGACGTCCTCCATGAGTGGTAATCTCGTGAGCTCTTCATTCATAACATAGGTAACTTTCGAAGGAATGTATTGTGTAATGTTCGCACTATCCTCTGTCGGGTTTTCTTTAAATAAGTTTCGATAGTAAGAATTGATAGTATTTTTTATCTCTTTTGGCTTCTCTGTCCAATTCCCATCGTCTTTTTTAATCATATCGATTCTGTTAATCTTCCTTCTACTCATTGTTTTGGCAAAGAAATACCTAGTATTTTTGTCACCTTTTTTAATATGAAGATCTCTCGCTCTATCTTCCCAAAACATTTCTTCAATTCTCCACAATTCTTCAATTTCTTTTCTTATCATTTGTTCTTTATCCACCACATCCACATGACTCTGGCAATTGTTAAGTTCGGTAAGTTCTTTTTGTAAACTCTCAATCCTTCTTATGTTATTTATAAAATGTTTTTTTACTCCATCCTTGTAAAGCAAGGCAAGTAGCATCGCGTTTATTACAAAAGTTCACAATACTATTGGATTTACTATTTGATTTCCAATTATCTCTAATGATATCCTTGCATTGTGAGTGTTCAATCCACCTTGATTCGAAAATAAAGTACTTTTCATACTTATCACATTTTTTGAATCTCTTAAGAATAAGTGGCGAGTGGTCCGACCCAATAGCCGGAGGTATAATAATAGAGGCATCCGGAAATGTCGCGCACCAATCCATACTTGCAAGAGCACGATCGATTTTTTCTTTGATATTCTCATGCCATTTTATATGATTATCCCATGTATAGTAGCATCCTTTACTTGGAATATCCACAAGATGATTAAAGTTGATAAACTCATTAAATTTGAGGACCCGATCAAGATTTGGAGCTTTCTTACCTTTTTCTCATCAAAGTTAGCTATATCGTTAAAGTCACCGATAATAATATAAGGCTTATCCATCATTTTGATCTTCTTGTTAAGTAATTGCCAAAATTTCACTTTCTCCTCTTCCTTACTAGGCGCATACACACAATACAAAACCCAAGAAAGTTCATTCGATTCATTAACTTCTAGGATTACAATATTAGACGACTTAAATAAGACAGAAATTGAAATAGACTCCTTCCAAACCACTACGATCCCCCTGGAGCTATAAGCTCTTCCTCCAGGGTCGATCACAAGATTATTATCAAAAGCTTTGAGATGAGAACAAGATTTGAAATCTTTCTTCCTCAAGCGACTCTCATGTAAACAAGCTAAAGACACGTTATTTTTTCTAATCAAGGACTTAAACGAGCTTCTTGTCAGGGGCGCCCTAACTCCCTGACAGTTCCAAACCATAAAACTATCCATCACGCCCAGCCGCTTTATAGGACCGGCTGACGTCCGCAATCGATACAGGATGAGGGTTTTCCTTCACTGGATACCCCTAAGAACTCCCCCCCTAATCTGAGCTGCTAAAGTCCGATGATCCATCTTCCAAATGTCCGTCACAATCATCTCCACCACGGAAATACAAGTTTTGATTATCTTCAAACTCCTCCATCAGCACCAAGTCTTCCCCATTGCATACACGTTTCTCATTGACCATCTTATTCTTGACCTCGTAAAAGCTATCACATAGTTTCATCGATGAAATCTTGCATCCCAAGAATTCTTTTTTCCATATTAGTGAAATCATCCTTCGTAAACTTTTGTTGCTTCGCATTACCCATCTCTCCACTAGGTGTTGTCTTTCTCTTGAGTGACTTAGGCCATGTAAACTTGCGTTGAGGAATAAGAGAATGACTCCTAGGGTTTGCAATCCATCCTTCGTAGATGTTCAATAAGGCGAGGATGATCACTAATGTTGATTGATTGTGAGTTCGGAGAAACTTGTTGGTTGTAAAACTGCATCTCATCAAGATCGGGACTCGCTAAATCATCACGAGAGAACCTCTTCCTTCCAGCTCTAAAATCATTACAGTAATATTCCTTCTGACAAACGCGGCTTCCATTATTATTAGCTTATGTATTCTGCGGATCATCTCCATCAAATTCAATAGCACTCAAATTAAGATCCATCACCTTCTTCCCTTTACCAGACCTTGCATCACGACTCTCATAGTTGTTTAATTCCCCAGCAGTACCATATTTGAACTCGTTGTACATTCCATCAATATCAAAGGTTTGAGAACTCATCACTTCTTTGTTTGTCTCATTGCTTACAACAATGCTCATCTCAATATCTCCAAGTTCTTTCCTAAAAATTTTAAATAATTCAGGAAATCTCTTCTCAGATAACTCAATTGGACTCTCCAATTTGCTCACTTTGTTAAACAATTCTTCAAGCATATCAGAATTTTCTATTTTCCTCTTTGAGGATTCACTTCCCGAGGCTTTGTTTTCTCCTTCTTTGCTTTTGCTGCTCTCAGCACCTGAACTCTTAAACACACTTGGGCCAACAATTGAGTTTTTACCGCCGTTTCCACCACCACCATGACCATAGAAGTTGTCATCGTCTTCTCCATCATTATCGAACCTCCTTAAAGGAAAGAAACGAATAATTTCATCGAAATGTCCCCATCGGTCTTTCCTACGTATGACATGAAACAATTTGTCTTCACTTTTCATCACTAATTCTTTACTCCAATTACAGTAGCGAGCCGCATCATCTGTCCATCTTGGTCTAACCATCGCCAAGTTACACGAGTTCTTGTTATGTCCCAACTTTCCACAATTAAAACAAAACAGTCCAACACTTTCGTATACAAAACATACCCATGCATTACCATCCAATTGCTGCAGAAAAACGCCGGTCTTGAGAGGTTCTAGAGTATTAAACTTCACTCTAAACCGAATAAACTTGAGCTCGTCATTATCAACCACCGGGTAATCTATCTCTGTTGTGATGCCAATGAAATCACCAAACAACTGGATCGCTTCAATGTTATTCAGTGACCCAGCTAATCCGTACACTCTAACCCATACTTCAGAAGATATCAAGTCCAAGTCCTTGAAAGCCTTCGAGTCTTCCCATTTGACGATGATAACATGCATTGTTTGACAAAGAAGAGGTCGTAGCCTCTTCCTGATCAAACAAGCAGATCTTGAAAGTATTATCATCTAGTTCTTCAAAAGTAATCCTTCCAGCAATCCCCCAAGTCTCGAGAACAACCTTACGAAAAGCACCGAACAAAATAACACGATCAGAAACCACCTTGGCAACAAACATAAATTTAGGAACAACAGGTTTGGCAGATGGAACTTTGGTTGAAAGTGTTAAGGTTTCAAGTTTGAGAACATTCTCAGATTTGACTTTGGCAAGGGGTAAGAGGTGGGTGTTTTTATCAGACATAGTAGCTCTGTGTTTGAGAATATTTGAAAGGTTTATTTTGTGTGTAAGTACAAGTTTAATCAAGGCAGAGTATTTATAGATGCATCTTATCATATCATTGGATACAGAAAGGACAAGCTTGAAGATGCAGAGACAATAGTGCATGGCTGCCAAATTTTCACGCATGAGTAAGTATCTGATCAAACCACCATCGGGAATGTGTAATAGTGTCTCAGAACTCTCCACACCCAATGCATGTTTACCCTTCCAAATCTGACAAAAGATTCAATCCCTTTCTGCACGCGAAACATACCTACATTCGGCTATTCTTTGGTTTAAGTCCCCATACACTTGGAACATAATAAATATACCCCAATTGATAATTATATAATGATACATGTATAACAAATGTCTCCATCTTCATGAAAGGCTGTAATGAGATTTATCACCATATTAATCATAGTCATATAAACTCGACAGATTTTCCATCGTATTAATTGAGTATCCACATTTAATCCATAGTTAATATCTATGAGGTACTCGTATTTGATTATTTTTTGACAGTATTTTTGAACATACCAAATTCCCCAAAGCATAAAACACCTGCTCTTCCAACTTCCTACACATTGTCCGAAAATACAGCTTTAATAAAGTGATTTTTTATCACGCTTGATATCCACCCTGCAGACGCCGTTTCTAGGAGATATAAACATCCATTTTTTAATCACCAATGGCCAATGCATGGCCATGCACGCCAAGATTTTAAGCCAAAAAAATCCATCCATAATCTGAAACATCACTTAACCAGATTATCTTCTCACCCAAACACATAGAAAAGCACATTATCAAAGCTAAAAATAGAAATCCATCGAAATAGCAGTCATCTATCAGACAAGAGTATATAACCGTGGCCATACAGAAAATCGAGGTCTGCATGTTATTCAGAACTTCCATGCATTTCATTTGATTTCTAGGTGAAGATTTGTACTCCTTGATAAACTTATTACTTGGTCCCGGATCAAAATTATAAATGAAAAATAGAAAACCAAATAGACAATTATTTCCCATGATTGCCAGAAAAGAGCAAATAAAGCTTGGAAATAAAGAGAAGATCACTTAATTAGGCATGTGTAGATCAGAAATTGAGTAATCAAATGATCTGAGTAATATAGAAATTAAAAAAGAAAAATTGAAAGAAGAGAGAAGGCAGAGAGAAATTTTTAGAGAGAGAAAGGTCTAAACTTTAATTTTTGCCAATGCGATATTCCACAAGCAACTATATAAATCATCTAAATGAAAAGAAACAAATGTTAAAGATAGAAAATACAAGATTTTTTCTCACGGTACACCTTTCTAAGGTGCGAATTTCATGACTTTGGGCGATTTTTAAGGGTTTCTCAAATTTTGGGTCTTTTCATCAGATCTTTCTGATTTTCTCTTCCATCTCATTCTAAGTTTGTAACAACATTTCCGATTGAGTAAATAGCATTTTTGTCCCCTAGGTTTGTACCCGATTGACAGGTTGCCCCCTAAGTCTTAAAATGCGCCTGCTTGCCCCCTAAGTTTTACTCTTGTGCCCCGTTACCCCCTGGTCATATTTTCCGTCCATTTTTTTCGTTAACTCTGACGTGGCATTTCCATGTCAGCTTTGTTTTTTTAAATCCTAATTAATTAATTAATTAACTTAAAACAAGGGTAAAATAGGTTTTTTATTAATAGTTTTTATACTATTAAATATAAATAATAAAATAACCCCCCACCCCACCGCACCTCATACCCCCCCTTCCCCCTCTCTTCCCCTTCTTCGTCATTCTTCTTCTTCCCCGACACTGGTTCTTCTAAAAAAAATCAAGGGTGAATTAATTGCACTGCAGGTCTGTATATTATGCAAAAATTGCACTATAGGTCCCTATATTACGCTTCCCTTCAGCCTCAATGTTCATTTCATCACCAATTATGTATGTATAATTATAGTGTAATATTATCTCTTTCTTATATATGTATGTATCTATAGGCTATGATGATAAGATTTCTTGAGTTTCGTCAGGCATGGAGTAATTCGACCGGTATCTTGGCTAGGCATAACCCAGATCAGGATCTGGGAATTTGCAGCCATGGCGAGTGTCAATCTCATTTGCCTTATCATATTTTACAAATCTGAGCCTCAAATTATCTTCACTTGGCCCCTCAACTTGTAGGGACTTATTCTAATTATTTTTGGTTGGGTAACGGTTGTATTTCTTTTATTTCAAAGCATAATAATACTCCCTCCGTCTATGAAGAAAAACATTGTACAGGGACCTTCTGTGCAATTAGGGCGTTACTTGTCCTAACAATATTTGATCATATAATATAGGATCATCCTATATATATGATGGAAGATTTTTCTTGCTCCATTTTTAAAATTCATGGCTATGGTGATGTTTCTCTATTTGAGCTAATGAAATGAACATTGAGGCTAAAGAGAAGCGTAATATAGGGACCTATAGTGCAATTTTTGCATAATATACAGACCTGCAGTGCAATTAATTCACCCTTGATTTTTTTTAGAAGAACCAGTGTCGGGGAAGAAGAAGAAGAATGGCGAAGAAGAAGAAGAAAAAGGGAAAGAGAGGGGGAGGGGGGTAGGGGGTAGGGGGTAGGGGGTGCGGTGGGGTAGGGGGGGTTATTTTATTATTTATATTTAATAGTATAAAAAATATTAATAAAAAACCTATTTTACCCTTGTTTTAAGTTAATTAATTGATTAATTAGGATTAGGATTAAAAAAAACTGACATGGAAATGCCACGTCAGAGTTAACGGCAAAAATGGACGGAAAACATGACCAGGGGTAACGGGGCACAAGAGTAAAACTTAGGGGGCAAGCAGGCGCATTTTAAGACTTAGGGGGCAACCTGTCAATCGGGTCAAAACCCAGGGGGCAAAAATGCTATTTACTCTTTCCAATTTAGTATTGTTTTTTGAAAGAGTATGGAGTTAGGCATGGGATTATCCACAGAAGGGAGTAAGTTGGGGGAAGACGAAGCGGGGGGAGGTAAACGGAGTCGGCGAAATTGGCAAATCCAACAAACTAACGAGGTACAACAAATTTCGGAAGGTGATAAGTTGGACAAAAGAAATTATTGGACCGAGGCAAGTAAGGTAAGTAACAAACTGGCTACTCTTTTTGGATTTCTATAGTTAAGGGGGATTACTCAGACTGTTGGATATATCGGAGAGGGGGGTGGTTTAGTGGTGAATACGGGTATGAATACGTGGAGGGTGGGGGGTTTTGATAACCGGATATGTGAGATTAGGAAGAAGAGGAAAGGGATAGGGGGAAGAAAAGATTTCCTTTCAATGGGATACTCGGCAACACACTTAGGGTTGAAGGTTCGATTAAGACTCACAAGGAGATAGTAGACTGGATTGGTGGTCCAGTTAACGGGGGGATCACTGCAAAGGTTATCAGAGTACATAAGGGGTGGGAGTTCTTAGAAGTGGCCACCGGAGATGACCTCTACATTATAGACATTTTGACTAGAGATTTGAAGGATACAAAGAAAATTATATAAAGTGATTACCTCTACATTATAGACATTTTGAAAAATAACTATCCAATTATTAATCCTCAATCTGTAATATTATTAAAAGTATTTACTATGTAATTGAGTCATGTTTATCTATCTTTTTTTTTTTTTTGTTAATGTGATAGAAATAGTATAGCTAATTGTGTATCTAAGTATAAATTTAGTGGCAAAATGCTTGGTTCGTGTCTAAACACGTATCCGACCCATCTAGCTTATTTGTTTTTCAATACATATGACAACCTCTTTGGACTCGGGTTCATTTTAACTCATCTAATCCATTTATTTAAAATAGATACTCATCTTTCGGGTATCGAATAAGTATATTGTAATACTTTATTATTAATGGAAAAAATTGGAGAAAAAAAATATAATTTTCTATATCTCATGTTTAATATTTTACAATTTTTTGGTAGGATTTAATATTTTACAACTAAAATATCAGTTATCTTCTAATTTGCAACCCGTGCTAATTTACCCATTATCTAGGGTATTTAGCCAGCTACCAAAAGTTTTCCAGCTCACATGGTCCTCGTCAGAGTCACCGCAAAGCCCGAACCTACATGTAAACCCAAAGCTCCTTCTTTCACCACCCCGCGTAGGTTGGGCCTTACAGTTTTTGTCGCCAATAAACGGAGCATACACAATTAACGTGCCACTCAAAAAGTGTACATATTAACATTGGTCCAAGTGGCCCCTGTGATAATAAAAGTGGAATCTTGTTGGTTAATTCGATTGAAAAAAAAAAAAAAGTGGCAGATATAAACTTGTGTTTTTTCGAAATTGCAAGTATAACTTTGTGTTATTCTGAACATTAGCAATATCAAATTTGGGCATGTATATGAAGGTATAAGAGGGAATAAAGCCTCTTTTTTGTTTCTTTTTTTAATTCGGTAAGCCTTCTTATCTCGAGAAAATCCTGCTAATGCTTTCTTCGGACTGATCTTTTTACTTTGTATAATTTTAGTTAGAAAAGATAAGTATATCACTTTTTCTAGTAGATACACACCTAAGAGACCTATTGAAATTCAAACGATTTATAATTTTAAACAGGTATTGATATCTTTCAACGATATTACGTTTTCCATTGATCCATATCGAGTCTGATTTTTGTAAATTTAGCCGCATAATTTGCCATGCTATTCCGTTCTTTTTTAATATGATAGACTTTCCATTCCAAATTTTTTTCCATCTATTTACATATTTCTTCGATGGTTGGGCGGATTCTCCAACTAATTCCTCCTATAATTAATTCTTTGAACGATTTCAAAGTTATCCGAATAAAAAGAACTACTCTTCAATGAGAGATCGGGTGCCGATCTCAGGGCAAAATGAATTGCCCATACTTATTCTTGTAATCATGATTTAATTTCCCCCCTTATCAGTATTTTGTGAACACTATTTTCATCTTGATCAATAGCTATTGACGCGACTCCTGCAGTCTATGTTGTAGATCACCCCGCCTAGGCGTCAACTCCCCCCTCAGGCGCCTACGAGTAGTAAAAATGCTAGGCGTTTTTCCTAGCGCCTTAGTCGCCGTGGAAGAGGCGCCTAGCCCGCGTAGGCAACAATTAATGACAAAAGGTGGTCGCGTAGGCACCGATTAATTGCAAAAAATGGTCGCCAGGCCCTATTTTTATTTTGCTTATTCTCAAGAATTCTTGAATTGATATTATAACTCAAATTTTAGTATTTTTATATTTACTATTGTGTTGTTATATGAATTTTATGACTTAAATAATTAAAATTGTTATAATTACTACATATATATTACTAAATATACATAATTACTCAGCGGTATTCAAAGCCGCGTAATCCCGCCTTGGCCCCGTCTAATCCCTCCTAGGCGCTAGGCCCCGGTCGACTGTCTAGGCCGCGGAACCTAGATCTACAGCATTGTCTCCTGCATTGTATTATATCCAAGTATTTCGACCCTTTTAACATCCTCGAACAAATATGAATTAACCTTACTATTAATATCCTTATATACCTACTTTTTCCTCTCAAAATATTCTGCCATCTCTTCTCGTTCTTTCTTTTCCTCCCTTATTCTTCGCTTTTGAGCTCGAAATAGCTATTCGGGATCCGAAAGCATACACCAAACCTATCAACTGTACAAAAATAAAAACAAAAAACACGCGTAAAATTAAACAAGCAGCTAAATAACAATAAACTGAAACATAAAGGGATAACTATTGTAGTCCCCGTCGGCGGCGCCAAAAACTTGTCGGTATTGTGAGTGTGACAAATAATGTGTAAAATAAAAGGACTTCAATCACCTGCAAGTGTACGGGGTTCGTTGACAAGTATATGAATGATTAAGTAAAATAGTTTCGTTCTCAAGGACTAGCAGAGTTAAAAAAAATTGTGTTTAGAGATTTGTTACTTAGTTGTAAAGATAATAAAATAAAATATGAATATTTGTTTGGTTTTCTTAAGATTAACTAAATACGAAATAAGTAAAGACAGAATTAAATAAGTAATGATGAAAAGATTTAATAACGAAGAATCAAATGCAATTAAACTAAGAAGAATAGAGTAAGATGAGAGAGTAGTGTTTGATCCTTGTTGGTAATCCCCTAAGTTGTTTAATTAAATATTTCTAAACACATGGCAGATTAGTCATTTGGCGTCACCTAAGGTGTGATAAAATAATAGGTAAAATAAGTGCAAATAAAAACCCTATGCTAGCACGGTAGTGCAAGTATTACAGGACGTATGCAAGTTTTAATGATAAGAGAATTCGTTCCTCAGAGATTACGAAAGCTAGAGAGAACTTATGCAAATATTAAGTGCAATTGAACTAGAATACTAATATGCAAGAAATAAAGACAAGTAATTTTGTTTGGTTCTTGAATAGGAAAATTAACTAAATAAATTAAAGACATAAAATTAAATAAGAAAATAAACAATAGTATGAGAGATTAACTCGAGAGATAGCAAGTAATCCCCACTAACCTTGTTTATTATAATCATGTAAGGGAGAATTATGTAGAATTGCAATAACCAGGATTCTAAATTCATCCTTACCCCCGTCAGGGTGGACTAGGGTGGCGACTTCACAATCACGAGGGGACTTAAACAGGGTGCTCCTACGCCACTAGGTTCCTAAATGAGATTGGTCTTCTAATGATGATCGGTAATTAAATCATACCCTAATGGTTATCTAGTTAGGCAAGCCCGTCAGAATTACTACCGCACACTAGACATTTATGTGGTGTTTCAATAATTAGGCACCCCTTCCAGGTGACCATCTAACTACTATTAAGGTAATCGTATACGCGGGCCCTCATAAGGAAAACAGACAATAAGTCAAAGAACATAAAAAAAGAATAAAACAGCCATTCATTTAAATATTTATCATCCCAAATTAAAATAGATATAAAACATGTCTAGGGTTCATACCCTTATGCTAAATCTCAAGCTAAAATAAATTAGTTCATACTAGAGAAAGAAAAGAAAACAATTACAAATTTGAAGGCTTGTGAAGACATAATGTAGTGTTCAGCTCTTTCCAGACTTCTCTTTTCTTGTTGTAAGCTTCCTCTTGGCTTAAGGGTTGGCCAAGGATGTGTTTCTACTTAATAGAGGGTGTATTTATAGGGTTTTTTAACCCTAATCCGGATTCTTGGAGTAGAGGGAAAGTAATAGGACTCTTTTATAAATCAAATTTGTAACCCTAAAATATATAAAAGGTAATAAACTGCATCTATCTTGTTCTGGACGTACGTTCTTCAATATAGCTCCGATTGACACGTTCTTTATATCGAAACTGGTGGTCTCAGAAATCTCTACAACTTTGCTTAAGACCGTTCTTCCAAATTCCCAGCCAATCTTGAGTTATGAGCCCTTTTGTGGACGTAGCTGCTGGAATTCAGATTTATTTGGCAACTTTATCTTTCCATACGTATCTTTTACTTCCTTTATCTCCAATTTCCATCATTATCTTCTTTCCCTTATCTCTTATAATTGATTTGGCATCTAATTAATTACCATATATCTTTAAAGCTTCACAAGTAACAAACAATTAAACCCAATATGCTCTAAAAATAATAAATAATCAAATCAAGACAAGACAAGAAATGGGAAAATATAAATATAGGAGTAAAAATAGACAATTAAATTATTAAATACACCTAAAATTATGTCTCCAACCTAGATTAATTCATCACAAACAGGGAGACATTAAGACCCCCAACTCAAAGTTGTATCGTCCCGATACAATAAAGATAAAGAACAGTAGGGTAGTCAAATAATAAACAAAGAAGAAGAAGAAGAAGTAGGAGGAGAAGAGTAATAGAACACAATGAATGATCCTAGAGCATAATATCTACAAAGTCTCATTTAGTAATGCTAAAAAAATAATGCACACTTATGATTAATATACATATAACCAACAATCCATAACGTCAAGTCCAGATTAACTTCGCAATGCCAGAAGGAGAGGTTTTCAACTCAGATCGTGTTAATGGCTATAGGTTGTTCATAGGTCCTACTATAGCATCCAATGGTCTACTCACCTACAACCTAATAGCTCCATTGTTTCTCCACCAAGTAGCTATAAATCCTAAGGTCTTTATGGTTATAACGTGGCTTAGGGACGGTATGGTATATTTGGATAATGAAAATTGAGCTTTTGGCTCTCTCCGCACGTTCCATCAACGAATCGCCCTAGAGCTTGATTTTTTCACTCGAAGATGTTCTCACTCAACCCAATTTTTTATGCTTTTGATTTGCATCCCCAATAATCCCAAATAAAACCTTTCATAATGATATACAACTTCCACTTTGCCGGTCCGAATATATATTCTTTTCATATCAATTTTTTATAGCTATGACTCTCTTTTTTATGTTCGAGATATCACGCTATTTTTAATAAATTATGCCTTTTCATAAATTTAGCTCGTAGCTTCTTTTTCATTCACTATTACCCTGGCAAAGGGTTACAATATTAACTTTTTCATCATTAATAAAATCACAATTACAATTTCCAAATCCCAATGTTCCCTAATGATGAAACCCACCACCCCAAACTCAAGCTCTAAAACGACTTGTCTCAGGTTTTGCGATTCGAGTGCGGGTCATATAGATAAGTCCTACAAACTAAGGGTATGGATTATAATATGTTTCGAAAAGCTCAGAGGGGCTAAGACGGATAAATAATAACAATAATCAAATAAAAAGGGTGAGAAGGTATAAAAAGGCTTCAAGTGGATTCAATATGAAAGAACTGCCTTATTCATTTTTCTAACTACCGGATTGTGTTACTTTTTCACTAATAGTTCATAGACAAGTGGGTTTTCAACTAATTTCAAACCTCACGTTCTACACACCAAATAACTCTCCCTAAGTTTCAACATAATTTCTTAGCATTGCTCATTAACTTTTCTCTCTTTATTTCCTGTTTTCTTACATGCATGCTAAACAAAATTGTAACATCTTTCAAAAACATACTACTTACTATCATTGAACTAAAATATCATGCTCAATATAGGTAAATTCAACATATTCTATGCCTATTTCAACCTAAAAAAAATTAAATTTTATGCAAAAAAAACAAAAAGGAAGATGGGGACAACGAATCCCCACCCCCAACTCAAAAATGTGCCGTGTCCCCACGACTCGAAAAAGACTCAAGAAATAAATAAAATTTAAAATTAGCAGACATATTGCACATAGAGAAATGGTAGGGAGGAAAGAAAACATACTCTTCGAAGCTATTACCTCGCCTTATCGACATCCAAGATAGGATTTGCTGGATTTTTCTTTAATTGCTCACGGAGTGTTGTGAGGTACTCCTTCTCTTCTTTTGAAAGTTGCGTAATTACTCTTAAAACTTTAATTCCAAGCATTGTCAATATTGTTACTCATCTTAAACTCACGTGTTTCTCCTTCACCCAAAATTATATTCGTTTTCCGAACAAGACACGTGATCATAGTGGGATATTGCATTGAATAACAACATGGGAGAGACCGAAAATCGCATCAACTTCTCATAGATCAACTGTGCCACATCTTCCTTTTATCCTCACAAAGTACAATTCAACAAAAAGAACGTCTTTTAGAACGTCTTACCATTAACATAGACCAACCCAATCTTTCCAAATCTCCATGAATAATTTTGTATTCTCCTTGATCAACTTCTTTTTCAAATACTTTCTCATAAGAAAAGGTAGTTCCTTTAATTGTTATTTCGGAGAAGCTATCATGGCCATTGAAGCTTTCTCTTTTTCTTCGGGTGTAGGGTCTTTGATTTGAAGAGGTTATGTTGTCTTCTTCACTAAAGTTGGAACCTTTTTCCCCATTGAATCAACACAGCATGCTGACCTCTCTTCTCTTGACCTGTTTTACCTTTTGTGTTGGAACTAGAACTTTTCTTACTTGATTTCTTCTTAATAAAATCCAATACCTTGCTTTTCTTCATCTCCCTTACAGTAGATAATGTTTATGTTCTCTTAATCATCTCAATTGACCCCAACTCATAGCTTTAACCACTCTTGAACTCTTGATTATTGGTTGAACAAGCTTTATTTGGGTTAGGAAAGGTGTTTTGAAGATGATTTTCTATGTGGGTAAGATGGATTCTTCATGGATTGGTATGGATTTAAGAAATTGTAGGATGAATTTCTAAAATTTAAGCTTTTGATTCTTGGATTCAATGTGTTTTGGTAAGATATGGGTGGTTGAATCTTCCTTGTCATGATGTGGAGAAAGGATTGGATGTATTTTTGTGGTTATTGGGTAGTGTTTTGATGTTTAGGGAAGGTTTGATGAAGCTTCAATGGAGTTGGGAGAGGTTTGGGGAAGAAGGTGAAGCTTAAGGATTGAAAAATTCGTAATAGATCATCCTCCTCTTCCTTATAACCTGAAAAACGCGAAAATTTCCTCTCTCCAGCAGTGTCGGGCGGTATACCGGCCATAGGGCCCGGTATACCGGAGCTGTGGTTCTTCCAGGTCGAGTTACGGCAAAATACCCGAGTTATAACACGTGGGCACGGGTTTTTGTGCTGGGCGGTATACCAAAGGTATGGCCCGGTATACCAGATCTGTCATCTCTCAAAATCTGACCTCTCGGCATTAAACGCATGGCGATACCCGTGGGCACAGGTTTTTGACCTGCGGTATACCGGCCCTAGGGCCCGGTATACCGGTGTTGTGACCCGTCTTTTCCCAAAAATTGCGTTTTCCTCCCAAATTCGATTTCTCTAATACCTAAACATCAAAAACACTAATACCTTTCTAAAATATGCACTATCAACTAAAAATAACTAAACTAAACATGAATTAAAAACCTAAAACGTAAAAATATAAAAGAAACTACGGGTTGTCTCCCGTATAGCACTTTTGTTTAACGTCTTTTAAAGTTAGACGTGTTACCTCGATTAGGAATGACGAAATTTCCACCCCTTGCCACTAACTCCCATGAACTTTTCAGATCTATTCTTTGGAGCAATGGAGGGTTTCATCCATAAGTTCTGGGGTGTTTGCGCGTCTTTTGGTAACTCTATTTCATTTGTAGCTTTGCACTCCTCTGGTAACCCATTCATCTCTTGTTTGTTAGAAAGAATGTACTTCATGAACTTACGATTTTTTGTTATTCTTGTGAGAGCTTCTACAAACGGGATGTTGAACTTTAACTCGTTCACCATGTCAAGGAACTTCTTGAATTCTTTTTCATTGTTCTGATTTTTGACACGTGACGGGAATGGTGGAGGAGGACGTGTGTTGGTTACCACTGGGCTCATTTTCTTTTCTGGTATCTTCTCTGGGACACTCGTTTGTTCAATTACCTCTTCAACCTTGTCTTTAATTGTTTCTTCAACCACTTTTTCACAGGACTAGAGGTTGGTTCTGGTTCTATTCTAGGTAGAGGTAATTGTTTTCCACTTCTCAATTCAACTGCATAACAAGCATGATCTTCAGGAACAACAGTATCACTTGGGAGTCGCCCTTTTGGCCTATTTTGCAGTGCATTCTCCATTCGTGATATTGTATGCTCAATGTTCTTGATTACCTTGGACTGAGTTTGGATTCTTTGCTGGCTTATCTTCATATTTTCTTCGACTACTTTCATCATTGAGGCCATGCTTTCATTCAAACTCGAAGGTTGCTTTTGTGGAGCTTGTTGCATTGAATATTGAGGTGGTTCTTGATAAGCTTCTTTATAAATTGGCGCTTCTTGATAGATTTCTTTGTAATTCGGCGCTTCTTGATAGATAGGTTGTGGTGGATAGTAAGATTGAGGTCGAGGTTGATTATAAGTCTCTTGATTTCCGACCCAGTTTTGATTTTGTGGGGGCTGATAATTAGCGTAACTTCCTTGAGGATGATAATAACCATTAGAATAATGGTTTCTTTGATGATATACGAAGGAAATCGAAGCTATATTATTCATGCAATTCTCCCACGAATGGTTTCTTGCTCCACAACCTGGGCATAAAGGTAAAGTAGGTACTAGATTCACCTGAGCTATTGTTCGTGCTTGTTCTCGTAATTCCTCAAGTTGTTGGTTTAACTCCTTGAACCTTAGAGATTCTAAGGGCTCTTCTTGTTTTTCTGATTCAATCGGTCAACTTCTCTCGGTTTCAAGAATTTTCTCCATAATATTTTCAGCTTCTTCAGGATCTAATAACACAAAACCTTTTCTTCCTAACATATCTTCTCTTTTTCTGGACTCGTCATTAAGTCCTCCATAGAACATGGTTAATGAATATTCTGACGATGACATATGGCATGGACATCTCGCCTTCATCTCGTTAAAACGTAACCATGCTTCACCCATACTTTCACTGTCTTTCCTGCATAAATTGTTCGAGCTCCAACATATCTTTTAATCTTCTACTAACCGGATAAAATCGGTCTAGGAATTTAGATTGAAGCTTGTCCCAATCTGGAATAACATGAGGGCGTTGGGTATCGTACCAATCGCTTGCACTTCCGGTCAAAAAGAACTGGAACATAATGTAATACATCTGCTCCTTTGTAACGCCTCTGGTAATATAAACGTCACAGATCTGCATAAATTTCTGAACATACCAGACCAGATCTTGTTGTGCAGCACCGCTAAATTGTCCATGACTTGCAAATTGCGCTATCATGCCTGGATCTTGTCTAAAGTTGGCGGCTCGGATTTCTGGAGTGCGGATTCCGCGTGGTTGCACTCTGTATGTGATGGGAAGGTCAAGTATCCTTGGGCTCGCCATCTGTAACATCTGTAAAACAAAACTAAAAAGAAAAGCGTAAAATAGAACTAACTAAAATAAAAGCACTAGATAATTGCACAAGGACTAACGATGTAGTCCCCGGCAGCGACTCCAGAAACTTGGTGTCGCCTAAGGTGTTAGAAAATAATAGGTAAATAAGTGCAATAAAACACCCTAGGCTAGCATGGTTCTGCAAGTATATAGATCGTATGCAAGTTTTT
The DNA here is from genome assembly GCA_029959085.1 of Nemophila menziesii. Taxonomy (NCBI): domain Eukaryota; kingdom Viridiplantae; phylum Streptophyta; class Magnoliopsida; order Boraginales; family Hydrophyllaceae; genus Nemophila; species Nemophila menziesii. Next base: position 22,342,835 of record JARWIR010000021.1, read on the forward strand.
ATGAATAAGTAGAATTCGTTCCTCAGGGACTACGAAGGTCAAGAATAACTTATGCAAATATTCAAGTGCAAATATGAGAGTTAGAACAGATAATACGCAAATAGAAAGAAGAGATATATATTTATTTGTTTTTTAAATAAGAAAACTAAACTAATAAATTAAAGACAGAGAACTAAATAAAAGAAAAGAAGATAGTATGATAGTTTAACCTGGGTAATTAGCAAGTAATCCCCACTAGTCTTGCCGTTCTAAACATGTAAGGGTGAACCATGTAGTATTTCAATAGTCGGTTTCAATTGCGCTAGGTAGATAAATTTAGGGTTTACCTGTGTCAATAAGAACCTAACCATCTTTTCCTACAATTGATTAAATAGCCATATACTAAACCATAATGACTATCTAGTTAGGCTGAATCGTCAGATCAACCTTATTCTAGACGTTAGGTGCTAATCCTATAGTTAAATATACTGTTGTCAATTATTATCTAACTACTATGATGGTAATTCTATATGGTTGCAGTCCACAAGAACACAGAATATAATTTCCAACACATAAACAGAGAATAAAAACAATAATTCAATTTAAAACATAGAATTCCCAAATTAGATAGATGTCAATAAAACCTAGGGTTCATACCTATATGCTAAAACTCAAGCTAAATTTATTTAATTTATACTAAGAAAAGAAAAAAAAAAGAATTACAGAATTAAAGGTTGAAGGAGACATGATTGAATCACAGCTCCTTCCAGAATTCTCTTCTTGTTGTAAGCTTCTTCTTGACCTTAAGGTTTGACCAAGGATGATTTTCTAATGTTAAGAGGCTGTATTTATAGGGTATAGGAAGACCTAATTCGTTTTCTTGAAGGAGAAGGTAAGTATTGGACTCCAAGCCCAACTCAAATTCGTAACCCTAAAATATGAAATCAGACCCGTTTTTGTTTTGCTCCTAACAGCTTCAATACTTATCCGTTTGACGCGTATAAGTAGTCGAAATTCATCGTCTCGGAAATATATTTAACTTTTATCTTGTCCGTTCTTCCAAATTCCGCACCGATTTTGAGATATAAGCTGATTTGTGGTCGTAGGTGCTGGAATTCAGATTCAAGACAGCTTTTCCTTTTCCATATGTTTAGCTTTTACTTCCTTATCTTCAATTTCCATATTTATCCTTTTTCCTTTAGCTCTTATACTTTGACTTGGACTCTAATTAATTATCATATATCTCTAAAGCTTCACACTAAATAAATAATTAAACCCAATATGCTCTAAAAATAATAAATAATCAATTCAAGACACAAAATAGGAAAGTGTATTAAATCATGAGAAAATCGACCTATAAACTAATAAATACAACTAAAATGATGTCTCCAAGTAGGATTATTTCATGACAAATAGGGAGACATCACTTGGCCAACATTGTCTCCCTCTTCTTGCATAAAGTTCTAGAAATTCCACATGTCTTTCAATTGCATACTGATCGGATAAAACTAGTTGAAGAACTTTTCTTGGAGCTTAACCTAGTTTGGGATAGAGTCGCGGTGTTGGTCATTGTACCAATCGCTTGCACATCCAGTCAAGAAGAACTGGAACATTACATAGTACATTTGGTCCTTTGTGACACCCTCAATGATGTAGGCATCACAAATTTGCATGAATTTCTGAACATAACGGACCAGATTTTGTTACAACGCCACTAAATTGCTCATAACTCAAAAATTGGTTCAACATGCCTGGATCAGGCCTGAATTAAGTGGCTTGAATATCTAGAGTATGGATCCCCATATGGTTGCACTCGGAATGAGATGGGAAGTCCTAGACTTTTCTGACTTGCCTTCTGAATAACCTTAAATAGAAAAACTAAAAACAAAAGCGTAAAACAGAACAACTAAACTAAAACACTAAGTAAAAACACAAACTAACGATGTAGTCCCCAGCAGCGGCGCCAAAAACTTGGTAGGGGTAAAGGTATGATAAAATAACACAATAATTAAAGATAAATAAGAACACACATCCAAGACGACTACGATAAACTCTCCACAAATGAACAGATTGTTTGCAAGCAATGTGTAAGTAATACATATCGATATTAGGGACTACGAAAGTAAGTTGTAAGATAGTGTTATTAGGAAGTGATTTAAGAAACACTGAATAATGATAAGCTAAAGACACTAAAATATTTGTTGGGTTTTTTATGACTCTAAGACAATCAACTATATTTAAACTATGACTTAAAATAAAAGACAATAAAATAAAATACTAAAAAGAAGACTTGTGGGAGTTTAGCTCGAGAACTAGCAAGTAATACCCCTAGCCTTGTTCTACTTTTATTGCCTAAGGGATAATTGTGTGATATATATGTAGTAGCTGGGACTCTAAATTCCTCCTAACTTCTGCTAGGGTAGCTTAAGAAGCAACCTCAACATTACCAGGGGACTCTGTGCAATGATCGGTGGTTAAAATAAACCCTATCGACTATCTAGTTAGGCAAGCACGTCAGGATCACTACTGCACACCAGACGATAATGTGATGTTATATATGATTGAACCCTCCGCCAGGGTGACAATACAACTACTAATGAGGTAACCCTATACGATGCGCATCGTAAGGACTACACATATTTAATCATACACAAAATACAGAGCTACCACAAACAATTCATTTAAACGTAAATCCCAAATTCAGTAAAACATAGAACAATTCTAGGGTTCATACCCATATGCTATTCTCAAGCTAAATAGAATTATTTCATACTAAGGAAATTAAAACTAACAATAGATAATATCACTTACATGTTCAAAAGACAAAACAGAATAAGAATAATATACTAATTGTCGAAACTGATAAAGGGAAGGGTTGGAATGGCATGAACAACTTCACAGCTCCTTCTTCTCTTCTTCATTTTCTCTTGGTGATTTCTAGGTTTAATTATGACTAGTGACTAAGCTTGGATGAAATTATGGATAAGGACTAAGTATTAGAGTCCAAATCCAACTCAAACTCATTTTCCTAAAATAGTGAACTGGTTGGGCCATTGACTGTGTAAAATTCATATCTTCTTTGTTACAGCTTAGAATCCAGTGATCTTGGTATCAAAACGATCGCAAATTAAAGACCTTTTCATATATAAAAGGGTTCCTTCAAATTCCTCATATTTTTTTGCAGTATTGAGAAAAATAGACGTCTCGAAATCTGGAAAGCTCAATTTTTACTTTCCAAATCTATCTAAAGCTTCCTTTTTCACCATGAATAAGGGGTTTTCTTGGTTTCTTCACTCCTTATCAACATCCAAAGGTGTATTAGCTTCCAAATACCTAAGTGTTACAAAAGTAACACATGAATTACGTGCAAAAATTCTAAAATAGCAAAACACCTAAAACTAAACAAAAAAGTGTAAAACACACATAAATGGGGAAAATCCCTTAATTAAGTACTAAATACCCCTAAAATGATGTCTCGTGACTATATTATTCTATCACATAAATGGAGACATCACCCGGAGACGGGTAAGTCTACTGTGATAGGCAAATTAGGGAGATACACTGGAGTTGATAAGAAGACTATGATTAAAAGGAGAATCAATTTCTTAAATTTGAATGACACAACAAACAAATTACAAAATAGGAATGCCAAGGGTTTTAGTGCGAAAGGACGGCGAAGTGATGCGAAAGGAATAGAGGTGGATTATGGGTCTTCACCATCGGTGAAAGGTGGGGATAAAGGATTGAATGATGATCTTAAAGGCAGTGACCTTTTGGATCTATACGCAGTTAGTACTTATGTTTCAGAGGAAAATTCTGAAGAGGAGACGAATGAGGAACGGTCTGAGGATGTACACACTAAGGAGGACAAGGAAGGTGAGGGGAACGAGATGGAGTCAAATGGTAATAGCGAGTATAGGCGAGAGTATCGTAGAATCACTAGAAAGATGGCAGTTCAAGGGCTAGGAGGAGGAAGAGGCAGCGGTCACCCGATGTTGGCCTCTAAGAGGAAATGATTTTGACTTTTTGGAATTGTTAGGGGATTCGAGCCCTTCTGACTAATCAAGTTTTGAGAGCTTTAGTGGGTGATCATAAACCTATTATGGCTTGTTTTTGTGAAACAATGTTACCAATCATGACGATCCGTTGGTAGTTAGACAACTTAACTATGAATTTTATTTTGAAGTAAATCACTCAGATACGGCTATGCACTCGGGGAGTTTCTTGCATTTGTGGAACGACCGTTGTAGTCTTTCGATAGTACATGTATGCCCCTAAATTATTATCTCTAAGATTAATGATAGTATTTTTGTACTATACTGTTTATTTGCACGCTCCTAACGTTTACAAAGACAGATTACGTGTTTACAATGACCTGAGCAATTGGAAATCAAATCACAACGAACCATGGATAACAATAGGAAAATTTAATGACGTTGTTAATTTTGGGGAGATTAAGCTTAATCCCTACGAACCCTCAATATACGTTGACAATTTATTTATATCAGCTAACCCTCTTACAATAATCAACTATGTTGTTTATTCTATACGTGGTCTAATCGCCGCACAGAGCAGAACATGGTCAAATCCAAGCTGGACAGTGATTTTGCAAGCACAAGCTGGAATGACCAACACCCCGATGCAATGGTATATGTACCACCTGCAGTTGGGTCAGACCACTTTCCTATTCTACTTCATACCATTGGAAACGTGAAACGAAACATAAGACAATTCAAACTTGATACTAACTAGATCAAACACCACGACTGTATGGGTTAGTGAGACAAACATGGCGAAACCCATCTAAGGAGGGTTCATTGGAGGAGGACTTGGAAAAGAAAAAACTTACATCAGATGCACTTACCAGATGGAGCAATATTACCTTCCCAAATAATAAGAAAATGATCATGGAACTTGACCAAGATTTAACTAGATGAAAGAACGTCCCTTTCTTACGACGAGCAATGGTTGAAGAGAGGATGATAAGAGAACAACTCAAGATATACTGGAAGAGAGAAGAGATATACTGGTCAGACATAGCAAGACAACGTGGATACATGTCAGGGATAAAAATATAAAAGTTTTCTTCGCAGTCACGGCAAAAAAGAAAAATTATAATAAATACTTTGGATTAAGGACAAAAACGACAACTGGACAGAATCAGAGGATGTTTTAAAGAACCAATTCTCGACATTGTACAAGAATTTATTCAAAGAACTATGGGACACTGACATGCTGGAAGCAAACCACTATATTAAAATGCTAGTCACTTCAGAAAGGAATGATACGATCACCAGAATTCTAGATATGGAGGAAGATCAGAAAGGGGTGTTTGATATAGGAACAGGAAAAGCACCGGTCTGGATGATTACAATGGAAAATTCTATCATGAATTTTGGGATATTATTAGTAACGATGTATTTGACATGGTTAAGGACTTCTTTTACTAACAACGCTTCACTTGATAGACTAAATGAAACACTTTTACTCTTATACCTAAAGGAGATTTCCAGGAGGGAGTTGGTGACTACAAGCCAATCTCTTGTTTATATTTTGGATACAAAATTCTCTTATTTGGGCGAACAGGTTACAGAGTCTTATGAACGATCTTACGGATCCCACTCAAACGTCCTTCATCAAAGGGAGAGCGATACAGGATAACATTATCATTGCACAAGAAGTCTTTTTCAACATGAAAAGAAAAAATAAGAGGAAACATCACTTGGCGGCAGTAAAGCTGGATATGTCCAAGACATACGACCATGTACGATGAGACTTTGTGCGATTGGTGTTAACAAAAATGGGTTTTCATCATGTATGGGTACAATGGATCTGGAATTTCATCTTGATGGTATCATTCCAGATAAATATAACAGAGAATGACAACCAGCATTCATTCCAGGCAGGTGATTAAGACAGGGCGACCTGCTTTCACCTCTTCTTTTTTCTCTTATGACAAAATCTCTTACCACTCTCATTGAAAATAAGGTCACTGACAACTCAATCAAGGGGATCATGATCACTCTGAACTGCCCGGTCATTTCCCACTTACTTTTTACTGGTGACTTATATTTTTCTTGACCTGGAAGGAAACGAGATTTCCAAATTTCAGGAATGTATTGAAACATGCTATGCGAGTTCCGGCAGGGGGTAAACTTTGAAAAATATTAAATTTACTTTAATAAAGGGACATCGGATATCATTATGAAATAGACAATCGATATTCTGCATAATACTAAAACAAATGACTTGGGGAAATATTTGGGAATTTCACTGTCATAAAAGATCAAAGATTGAAATGTTAACTTGGATTGCAGATAGGGTGTTCTCCAAAGATCAGCGTTGGGTGGCGAAACTCTTATCGGAAGGGGGAAGCAAATACTATTTGAAGTGTTGTTACAAGCTAACTCGACTTATGCAATGTCTATTTTCTCATTTTTAATCACCTTTTGTAGGAAACTTACATCGATTATAGCTAACGTATGGTGGAACTCCCTGGAGAAGTGAAAAATTCACTAGCTAGCTTGGGAAAAAATGACAATCGCAAAAGCAATCGGAGGAATGAGATATTGTGGCATAAAAAGTATGAACATCGCGTTACTTGCTGCGCAGGCATGGATATTACTACAAAACCGAAATTCACTGGCTGCTATAGTGATCAAAGGAATATACCATCCAAAAAAAGATTTCATCGAGGTAAAACTAAGACAGAGTAGATCTTGGTACTCGGCCAGCCTATTATAAGGTAGAGATCTCCTGTTTCAGGAAGGAATCCTCCAGATACGAAGCGACAAGAGTACAAATATTTGGGAACATAAGTGTTTAAAATCAGGATTTATTCAGGGAAAACCAGAAGGGACAACCCTGCAAACAGTTTACCAACTTATGAAAATAGGAGTGGATGAGTGGGATCAGGAAACTCTTGTTTCAACTTTTCCGGAACCAATTCGGTGTGAGATTGACATATCGATCATGTCTCGACAAGATCAAGATATTTTTACTTGGCCACACACGCACACTGGAGAATACACTACTAAGTCAGGATACCAGACGCTAACTTTGAGAGGAATTAATCGAGCAACCCAATCTCAGCACATGGACAACAATACAACCCCGTCCTGTGGAATTTAGTTTGGAAAGCTAATGTGCCTAATAAAGAGAGAATTTTTGCATGGAAAGCCTGCAGAAATATTTTCCCCACCAGGAAAAAATTAAAAGTGAGACACTGTGCAACTGATGATTGGTGCTACTTGTGTGATAAATAAATGGAACTATTACTCATTTACTTCTTACATGACCTCTTTGTAAACAGGTATGGGCGGGGTCCGCCCTCCAGATCAGAATTGAAGACAATTTACAAGATGAACTAGGAGAATGGATTATAAAAGTCTATTGAGGGGTAGACAACTCGAGATGGGAAAAAAAGGAAAATCACAGCCTACATTTTGCTAATGTAGTGGAAAGTCTAAAAATATAAAATGAAGGCTATACATGAAAACACTCATTTTGATCCGGACAACACCATCAAAGCAGTACATGCAGGGATGAAGGACTTATTCAGAAACAATTGGAACACCCTTTCAATAATCACTGGGAGGTAACCAACCTAGGGAACCAAACTGGAATGGACAGTAGAAGAACTAGCAGGGATACATACTATCATCAAATGTGACGTGTCGTTCATGAATAGAAAGGTGCCTAGTGGTGGGATAGTAAGACAGGATACCAGATCAGGGAAATGGAGAGTGTCATCTAAATCAATACTAGTTGAAACAGCTGCTGAAGGAGAAGCAATAGCAATGTTAGAAGCAACTACCACATGTCAAGATGAAGCATGATCTTAAACTATTATTTGTTCGGACAACCTTGATATCATTCAAGTATTAGGTCACCGTCAGCTGCGTGGTGGCGTGTCTGACCATATGCGAAGCGGATCGGGGAGATTTCCGAGGTACACAGAAACATGCACTTCAAACATATTTCGCGTCGTTATAACTGGCCGATCGAAGTGCGCGTATAGATAGATGGAAGGCCAGAGGTAAGGAGGGGCGAGCACTGTTGGTGTCTCGATTTTCTCATTGGGTATCGGCTGATAGTAAAAGGGTTTTTCCTTAGCACGTAGTCCAATATATATATAATATTTTATAATTTGAAAAAAATTATATTTTAGAAAAAAAGTGAATATATATGAGAAGATTAGAAATAAAGTTTTAATTAATTAATCGTTAATGCTATTAATATTTTTAATGCAAAAAAATATTTAAAAAGATTATTTTATTATTTTTTTTGTCAAAAGATTATTTTATTACAAACGCTAATTGGGTAAGACTTCCATCCACTTTTGGATGGTCCAATATTCAAATCACCTCCATTGATTATTATAAAAAAATACATGTTATTAGATTAATTAGTTAGTTATTTTTGTAAGTTTCGAACATCGGGTATATGTGTATTAAGAGAAGATCCTATTTTTAGGTCAAACGTTTCAAAAGTCACATTTTTAGGCCAAAGGTATTCAAAAAGCCCATTTTTGACCATTTCACTAATTCCGTAAGATATTTCATAAATTTTAAGAATAATTTGGACACTTTAGATAGAGTTTCTAGGTTGTGATGCGACCAAATAAACATATAGTTTATTTGAAATGCCTAAATTGTCCTTAGAATCAATAAAATATCTCACGAAATTAGTGAAATGGCCTAAAAATTGGCGTTTTAAATATATTTGACCTAAAAATGTGACTTTTAAAAATTTTGGCCTAAAAATGGAATTTGAATATTAGATGGAAGAATTTTCCTAATTGAAAACATTACGCCCTGTTTGGTTTGTGAAAACATTTTCTATTTTCATTTTTATGTTAAATTTTCAAAAAATGTTTTTCGTTTTTGTTTTCAATATTTTCAGAAAATATAAAAAAACGTCGATTTCACGTTTTCCAATATAGCAGTATTTTCATTTTATTTTCTAGAAAACTATTTTTATTTTTTTAACCAAACACGTTTTTATTACTATTTTGAAAAATATAGAAAATGAAAACAGAAACAAGGCCTTAATATTTTATGAAAAAAATATTTTAATATCCTGTACAAACCTTTTGGAATTCCATGGTTAGTAAGTGAAACATCATTATAAAACAGAAGAGAAGTGTTTAGTGAAAATTTACTCGAACCTTGTACTTCCCGCACAGACACGATTACTCTAATAGAAAGTAGTTGCTGTAGTGATTGCTCTTGGCACTTGTCACCATTTCTTTTTCTCTTTTTTCTCTTGGAATCCCAAAACTCTAAATAATTCAACAACACAATTTTCTGTTTCTCAAGCCCGATCACTTTTTTAGTTAACTGTTCTGTCAACACAAGATTCTCATTTCTCAAGCTTCACCTTCTCGGTACAAATTGAAGCGGTCTCCATTAAAGTAATCACGAGAATTCTCTACTTATCACGGCAAAGTATTCGTAAAAAGCCTCATCACCGTTCACCACCCTATATATATAAACACCCTTTTGTATGCAATTATCATCCAGAAATATGGGTTTTAGTTATAGATTGATAAACATTGTTTCTTTATTCCTATTTTTACAGTTTAATATTTTCTCCGTGCATGCAATTTTGCACCCCATTGATTTCTTGGCATTACAAGCTATACGTAAAAGCTTAAACGATTTGCCCGGTTCGAATTATTTTGCTTCGTGGGATTTCACTTCTGATCCGTGCAACTTTGCTGGTGTTTATTGTAAAGAAGATAGAGTTACAGCATTGAATCTTGGTGATCCTAGAGCCGGTTCTCCAGGTCTCTCAGGCCGAATTAATCCAGCTATTGGTAAACTTTCTTCTCTCCTTGAGTTCACCATTGTCCCAGGCCGGGTAATCGGACCCTTGCCAGGTACAATCTCACAGTTAAAGAATCTACGGTTTTTAGCTATTAGTCGGAATTTTATCTCCGGGAATATTCCGGTGGGTTTGAGTCAGCTCCGAGGATTACAGACACTTGATCTAAGTTTCAACCAGCTTTCCGGGAATATTCCTTGGGGTGTTGGACGTTTACCAAGGTTATCAAATGTCATGCTTGGTCACAACAAGCTTTCCGGTTCGGTTCCACGTTTTGTTTCACATTTTTTAACCCGGCTTGACCTCAAGCACAATGATCTCTCCGGTTTGCTAATGCCTAATTCTTTTCCCTCTTCTCTTGAATACCTTTCTTTATCATGGAACAGGTTGACCGGTCCAGTGGACCGGCTTTTATCAAGATTAAACCGGTTAAACTATCTTGATCTTAGTTTAAACCGGTTCACGGGTTATCTTCCAAGTGTGCTCTTTAGCTTCCCCATCACTAATCTTCAATTGCAAAGAAATTTATTTTCTGGTCCGGTTCAACCGGTTAATCAGGTTATGATCTCAAATGTGGATCTCAGTTATAACCGGTTATGGGGTGGAATATCACCTTTATTTGCCACGGTTCAGAATTTATATCTAAATAATAACCGGTTCATGGGTGAAGTGCCAAGTAGCTTTGTGGAGAGGTTATTAGCATCGAATATTGAAACATTGTATTTACAGCATAATTATTTAACCGGGATTGATATAAATCCAAGGGTTGAGATTCCATTAAGTAGTTCATTGTGTTTGCAGTATAATTGTATGGTATTACCAGTAGAAACACCTTGTCCTTTCAAGGCAGGTAAACAGAAAACAAGGCCTACTAATCAGTGTATTGCATGGAAGGGTAAAACAAAGAGTTAATGCTGCTGCTGGATCAACAGTGTAAAGGAATGTTTTTCTATTAATCCTTAAAAGTGAAGAAGTACATGTAAGAAAGATGTCTGAAACATACGGTTTCATGGATCAATCAACTTTTTCATCTGAATTTTCATCGTCAAAAGAAGATAAAAAAATAGTGAAGTTTGTGGTTAGAATTTTCGGGATTCAATTATTTATTTGCTGTTAGAATTTGGGGTCGAGGAATATGTGGATAAATCAAATAAGATAAATGGTGAGAATATTTTTTTTTTTTTGTTCTAAAAAAATGGTGAGAATAATTCATTATAGCCCTATTGTTTTGATTTGTTTGTTTTGTGGCATCACGTCAGTGAACTTTTAATGATAAAATCCAAATATTGTTTGGAGATATCTATATATTCTAGTTTTTGGTAGATTTTATGATTTTGTGCTAAATATCTTGATACTTATTTTGGATATATTGGTTTACTTCTATGGACTTCAATGCATAGTATTTGTTGTGATTTGTCTTAATTGTTGACTATGATAGGTTTTGATATTTTGATTTTGTAATCTACTTGTGTGAAATTTTATTTTATTCAGAGTTAAGTTTTTTACTTTGGGACCGTGAGATTCTGAAATCTAACATTATATGGATTTTTTTTTTAATTCTGAGTTGGATATTTAAAAAATGAGTCTGGTCCAATTTAGTAAGACATAAGGTCAAATTAGAGAATATGAAAAATTGTTCAATTTGAGCAAGTCGTTGGCTACTGTATTAAATACTTGTCTAGTGTAATAGGGACTAGTGAGTAGACGTAAATTATAATACTGCAGTACTCATTTTCTCACCCATTATGCCCATGTGCTTTTGACATGAAGTTGTTGAAGAAGATGAACATATTGAATGATTGTACAATACCCAACATCTTGTATCCTTCTCCTTATCTTTCATCATTATCTTATCTTGTGATATGCTTTCCCTTTCAGAGTATAACACAACACTCAAATCAAGTAATATATGTCTTGCACAATTTACTTTTAAACATATGATTTTACAAAAAGTAACAAAATATTCATATTCGCATTGTACAACAACTATATATACCAATATAAAATACTTTTCCGTTCATGACCTTCAAAGCAAAGGCACCCGATGAATATGTCTCCGATTAGACGAGATAGGTGCATCGCCATTTCCAGGAAACTCCCATTTGACAATATCTCCATCCCAAGATGAGCTAACCAGCATCGGATAATCTGGATGCCAATTACAGTCTCGTACAGTCGATCTATGATATTGCAATTTCGCAACTTCATCCCCGCTAACCTATAATATAAACACACCATCTCGTCAAAACCCTAACTTAATACAAACACTAAACAACTTCTTAACAATTTTAAACTTACCAAGTCATATACATAAACATTAGAATCGTGCGATCCAGTGTAGATATATTTCTGCCCAGTACTACAGTATCATTTAACAAAAAAAATAGCGTTAATTATCTAGGTTAGGTGTCGAACACATCTTAATATGATTTAAACTCACCTATGTGCTGGTGAGAAGTAGCAACGTATGAGCGTACGCAAAACGCTATGACCTTTGTAAGTAGACACCGATAAATCGGACGGGTGTTTCAAATCTTTTGCTTGACGAGGGTAATCCATCCATCTATAGTCCCATTCGTAATTCCTATATCCAGATTTACTATCACAAACCAAAAAGTAAATTAACTTTAATAATGATAATAATAAATAATAATACGTAATCCAATATTGACAAGTGTAATAGCGGTTTATTATACCAGGAACTATCTGAGGACATCTTGCGTATATCCCAAAGTTTAATAGCCTGATCTTTACCATTTGAAATAAAATAACGACCATCTCCACGTGTATCGATAAACGTAACGCCTTCAAGGTGTCCCGTCAAGATACCCGCGGGCTTTCCCTTCACTTTAAGGCAACGTCTGTCCCAAACCTACATCTTTTACTTTAAATACAAGGGAATATATTCTACATAGGGCTGTAAACGAACCGAGTCGAGCCGAATACTAGATGTGCAAGCTTGTTTGATAAGATTTACGAGTCGAGTCGAGCTCAAATTTTAACGAGTCGAGCTGAGCTCAAATTTTAAAGCTTGTTAACATATCGAACGAGATTTTTTCGAGCCGATCTCGAGTTAGTAACGAATAATTTGTTTTTTTATAGGTTAAACAATATATTTATTGATAACTAAAACATTAATTTACAGATCATAAATTTTTAACGAGTTAACGAACGAGTTCGAGCGAACTTTTTTTGTTCGTTTGTATAAACGAACGAGTTCGAACGAGCTTTTTACCGAGCCGAGCTCGAGCTGCTCGCGAGCGGCTTGGTTCGTTTACGGCCCTAATTCTACATAACATATAGAAGAATGAGCAAAAGAAATTACCTTACAAAGATTATCGTCACTTCCAGAATAAATAAGATGTCCACTTTCATCCGCAAAACATACAGAGTTAACATCCGACTGATACAAAACAAATGCGTAAGATTACTTAATAAATTAGAAACCAAAATATATTATTTTTAGTACCGTGTGGGCTGTAAATCGAAGAGAAAGTTTATTCGCTTCAATATCATAAACATATATCGAATCATCACTACTACCCGCCACAATTTCTCGTCCATCAGTTGAAACTTTAACGGAAAAGATTCCAAATCCTTCATTATTAGCAGAAAAATCCAAACCCTCATGAACTTCCTGCATATTTCATACAATACAAGCATATGATATACGATGATACAAACACGATACCACACAAAATACATACCGTAATGTTTCCAATAGACTCTGTTCCAGCTGATCCAATATTTACAATATTCACAATAGGTGACATGGTAGCATAGACCTGTATATAAGAAATCCTCGTTAAACGTACATATAAAGGATCATAATATGTAAATGAAAACTCACAAGGAATCGTTGATCTGGCGAGAGGGACGTATCAGTAACTGTCCATCTCAAGCTTTTAGCAAGAATGTTCTTTTCAACTGTCCATCCTTTCTCTACATTGTATATTCTAATACGGCTTCCCTGTTTTATACAACAGAGCTTTACATCTTTGCACGTAATTGTTAAAATAAAAGTGGTTTTACCTGAAATGCAGCGATAAAAAGAGAACCATCGGATGAAAACTGTGACACGTAAGCCCTAGTTGTCATTTGATCAACAACCCAAGGACCATTAACAGGTAGATATTTACTTAAAACATGACAACGATCAGCTGAAGAAAATCTTCCTCTTCTTGAGTAATTTGCTTCTCGACCTGCTAACATTTTCACATTCGAAACAGGAATATCTCGCTTACCTGGCAATACTCTACTAAAACCCTCATGGGGTTCTGATTTAAGCTTTGTTAGATGAGCAATATCATTATTTATAGTCCGTTCAATCTCGCTAGTTGAGCTTGAACCGTCCATTAATTCAGAATCCACCTCGAGTCTACTGAAAGCATATCCCATCTCATCAATGTAATCTTCAACATCTATAAAATACATTACAACCTCATATCATTACCATACCATTCCCTGCACAAAACAACAATATGTTTATTTAACTGATTACCACATTTTAATTTCTCTGAGGTCAATTTGATAGTATAGAAACTGCTTAATAAATTAACTTAATTACGAACATATTTGAATAATATACTCATATTTGGGTCTGATAAAAAAAACACTTTTAGGACAATCAAATTCTACCAGTATAGTTTCAGACTAATCAAAGATTACATCCTTTTATATTTACACATCTCAATATCTAAGATTATGAGTAAACCTTTGATTTTTACAATACTTGGGGTTGATTGAAAACTATTAATGAAGCTAAAATTGATTCAAATTCTGAAACTTTTAACATGGTGTTGACTAAAAATACACTTTAGTCAACTTAATTGGTGAATTGCAGACTCAAAAGAACCAAAGATCACACCTTCTCTACTTTATTTCTTCAACAGTTGAACATCAAAATATAACAGAAAAAATGCTGAAAAAATCAAACATCGACGACAAATGAAAAATATAGATTAAGAAATTAAATAGTTCTGTGGAACTTACCAGTTTAATTGTATTAAGATTCTTTAAGGGCGTTAAGTTAACCCTCTATTTCTCAGTGTTCTATAATATTTATAGTCAAAATAATGATGAATGATAAATTTAGATTTATCTAAATAATTAAAATTCTTATGAACTCTCTCAAGAGTATAATTTTCTACTTTGGTTTTCTTGACGGGGCGAAGATTGAGATAGGAGGGTAGTGACGTGTGCTTAGGACAACAATAAGGTGGGTAGGTTGTTAAGTGGTGACACGTTTCAGATTTATTGTCCATAACAAGATCTATACAAAAATTGTCAACTACAAGATCTATAGATTGATAAGAGTAATGATATGATGGTTAAGTGGTATAATTAGGGATGGCAATGGTTACGGTTAAAAACTGAAATCGATGATAACTGAATTGATTGAAAACTGAATTATATGACTGTGATTAAAACCATTATGTTATGGTTTTGAAAAGTGTAACCGATGGTTAAAACGGTTAGGTTATGGTTTTTTATAAAAATAAAACCGAAAATCCGAAAACCGATTATATCATATATATTTTCAACTTTTATAATAATTTAGGTTAAATTAGATATATTGAAATTCTAAAAGCAAAATCAAAATACTAGATTTAACCAATTGCTTAATAAATATGCAATTTAATAAAATACCAACACAATTTTTTATAAACCTTGTTGATTACATTTATATGCGTGGTTTTATTTTATGAATTTAAATATATTTAATAAATTATCGTTTGAATATGGTTTAAAACCGCAAAACCGTTTAAAACCCTCGAAACCGAATAATACGTTATGGTTTTGAAAAATGTAACCGATGGTTAAAACCGTTAGGATATGGTTTTTAATTATAAAAACGGTTACGGTTATGGTTTTTGGAATTTTTTCAAAAAACCGATCCGTTGCCATCCCTAGGTATAATCATAATTCTTTTTTTTTAGATTTACTTTTTTCTTCTTTTTAATGATTGGATTAGATGATATATTTTTTTAGTGATACACATAATTATTCAATTCATAATTAGTTTTTAAACGATGCACAGAGCATATTACAGTTGAAAAAATATTTAAAAATTATTAAATAAATAAATTAGAGTGTAATGTTATACTTTTTTTTGGTTAGTACACATAACATGTACATTAAAAAAACAAAAATATTAAGATTGATAGTTGTTCTAAAGGTTAAATACTCTGCCGTGACCACCAATCAAATTTTATTAGAGTTAAATGACTTTGAATCTAAAGTGGCTTTAAGATGTATTAAAAAAACCAAAAAAATAAAAATCTCACCTATTAAAGGAATACAAAATAGTACGCGATTCAAAAATAGAAAAATAAACATAATCAACAAATAAACTAGACGTAATCGTCTTCATTACAATCTAATTAATAGCACGATTTGATGATACTAATAGAAATTTTAGTGGTCTCGTCAGTCAATAGGAACGGAGAGAGATCTCCAATCTTACTTAATGGGAGATTTAATGGCTTGGATCACAACTAAAATATCACTTTCAACGTACCCCGAACAAACATCGAGTATCCGGCAAAAAAATAATACTCATGATCGGGGTCGGTCCTGGCATGAGCCCAAAGGGAACTTACAAAATGAGATCTCTCTATGTATAAAAATTAATAAATAGGGACCCTTACCGACCCTGGTCATGATGACCAAACATTCGACATTAAAAATGGTACAAAGGGTTGCGCGACTAGTGTACTGGTGGGTCCCGATGTGTTATAAAATTAAGAACTGAAAATAAAGGAACCACAATACCGCAAGTGCACGGTTGTCCAAGTAATATCCGATAAATCGGGTTTCGTTCTCAGGGACGGATAAGGCACAACTCAGATATTAATCAGATAGTAGTAGTAATTGCTTAACAGAAAAATAAAATAAAGATTTTTGTTTTGTTTTTAAATTTAAGATGCAAGAAAATAAATTACGGAAATAAAATAAAACCATATAAAGAGAATTTAACTTCAGAAGAGAAAGAGTACTTGATCCTCGCAAGGGTTTCACCTAACCTTTCTAATTAATGCTTCTGTTTAAGGGCTAAGCTGGTATTATTGTGCTAGTCGGGACTCTAATATCTCCTAACCCCCGTCAGGGTGGACTTAGGAGTTATCCTACAGTATTACAAACCCCGTCGGGGTGATTATAAGCTACTTTCAGATGAATAATAATTTACCTCATTGGCTGCATGGTTAGGTAAGCCCGTCATGGTCAATCAAAATCTATGTAAATAATTAATTATATGATGAACACTAGCCAAAAGATCAAAGAAAACAATTCAAAAACCTAAAATAAACATGCAATATGTAGGCAATAAATCAAACAAATGGCATGCACAAATGTAAATAGTTGATGTATCTCTTTTTGTGATGGATTCATCCACTCACAAGACATTATTTTTGGATTTTATTGGGTCTAAGTGAGGGATTATTTCCTAATATTTGCTATATTTCACTTTTGTCTCTTGTTATAGTCACGTTGCTATTTATAAAGTTTTGTGCCTTATATGTGTGTTAAGTGTAGCTTTTAGGTACATGGTTAATACAAGGTGCCAAGATGAAGTCAAAAATCCAAGATAAACCCCAAGCCAAGGCAGAAATTAAGCCTAGAGTCACTTTGGGAAGTTAGATCTCGTTTGTTAGAGAAATCTCAACTTCATATTGTTTCAGTCACCACGGGTAATTGGTCAGAGCCTTGGACTTAATTACTTTTAATTTAGATATAGCTTGAAGTCAGTGACCCGTGAGAAGTGACGGAAGTCAATTAGGTGTTGAGATGAAGAAGTTATGTCATTTGCTTCCATCGTGACTTGAACTAGTCCAACTTTAGCTAAAAACAGGTTGTGCACTTCTAAACCTAATTAAGTGAGTTAAAGGGGGAACAAACATTTTTTAGCTAATACATAAGTCATCTAGAAGCTCCTAATTCATTACCACTTATAATTTTCTCAATTTTACACTTGGAGCAAGAGTAGAAGAGCAGAGGTGGAGAAGAAGAGAAGGGGGTTTCCACAAAATCCAACGATTCTTCCCCAACCATCCATCAGTCCACCTTATCATTAAGAGTAACTTTTATTTATTTTTGCTTTTGAATATGATTCCAGCATTAGTTCTTATTAGTTTTATTTATTTTATTAAGAACGAAACCTTCATTGCTTGAGGTTTTCTTATGTAAGAACTTATGTTTAGCTATTTAATATTTTATTGAATTTGGGACGAATGTTTAACTAAGATTGGTATTTATTTTATTCCATTAACTCTATGTTTTCTATCACACTACCTATGTTCTGGACAAATAGTGGGTAGCCCTTGTATTTAAGCTATCACCGGGGAGAGAAGTTTGATTGCGGACATAGCGTATAGACGTCTAGTGTGCGGTAGTGAACCGGTAGGTCTTGCCTAGCTAGATAGTCAATAGGGTTAAAGCTTCAATCATCCGAAGACATTATAAGGTCGACCGCGAGGGGTCTTTAGTGAAGGAGGATCACTTTATAAGCTACCGAGAGGGAGTTAAAGAGACTTTTGAATTCTGGCTAATGCAAACTCGCCAACTCACCCTTATCAATAAAAATAGTAAATTAGCGAAATAGGGGACACTAACAAAAAACTTCAAGCAACTATGTCATCCGTTATTCCATCTTTTAGTTAATTGTTATTTTCTTTATTTTAGTTCATAATTTATTTTATTTATCGCATTCATCTTTAAATATTGAAAACTAAATAAATATTTTACTCGTTTACTTTATTTCCATTTCATTTCTATTACGAACATATTCTTAAACTATTGAAGCACATTTATATACAGTGATAGTCCTTGTGGAGACAATAATTCCTAGTACTTATCTTTATTACTTTTTAACGACCCATACACTTGTAGAAAGTGGTTTATAGGTCGTTGGTGTATTTCATCACACTCTGTGACGCGACAAGAGTCAAGAGAGAGAAGACAAACACGAGCTTTGTAGTGGTTTGACTTTCCAAGGTTACATACACTACCTAAGGTATGAGCACCCTTAAGATTTTAAGCCCTTTACTATAAAGGTAAGAGAACAACCCTGTACACCCTCTTTGAAATCATTTTTGAAGAACCGGGTTAGTGTTGTCGCAAACACCATGAAAACAAACAGACAATTTCCAGTTCCGATGTAACACTTCACAAGCTCGTGCAGACTTATCTTTTGTGTCACCACACTAGGACTAGTAGAAAATCTCTACCCTGATTTACCACTTCAGACTCTGTGAGCCTTTAAGTTATATGTATCTCCAACACAAGTTCTAAGTCACCTTTGTCTAGATTATTGAAGAACACACTCTTCACTAGACCAAGAGCAAAACCCTAGGTTATGATTAACCATAATCTACCTAGCGTCTAAACTTCTAAATGAGTTGATATGAAAACTGTATTTGTGCTAGTGTATACAAAACAATATGTATGGGTATACAAATGATATTGATTTGGGACTCTCTTAGAAGATAGATTGGATAACTTTTTAATTTTGTAGAAAGAAGAGCCATGGAGTCACACATTACCTTTGTTTATTGGCAGAAATCCTCCAACATTTGTGTTATGTGTCAATCTACGGTTAGCTGGTTTTTAAACGTGCATACATCTATGTCCTCAAGGTTGGAAGCCCAATGGTGTGGCTCAAACGGCTACTTGAAAAATAGTACAGTAACAAAATGTGTGTACATACACTTGGAGTTAAATCTCCAGTCCTAATGATAAAGTGTATTTTATTCGGTGTATTTTGTTCCAACTATTCAGTCTTCATCTTCTCGGCTTAATTTTCCAACAAGTTTAGGCATTCCGCCGAATTCTGAATTTGGAGGTTTAGACTTTGATTCTTTTCAGGTTAGTCTTCAGTGGGTATAGGCATTCCACCTAAGGTAGTTTTGGAGGTCTGATCTTGGTTTCTTCTTAACATAGTCTCTAATACGTTTAGGCATTCCACCTAATATTCGTTTCCGGAGGTCCAATTTTCTCATCCTTCTTCATCTTCTTCAATTGACCATTTTAGGCATTCCACGGTTTAGCTCTTCGGAGGTCCAATGCTCTGTTTCCATACTCTTCTTAATCCTACAAACTCTTCTTCATCATCCAAGCTCCTATTCATCCTCTTGGAATCCTTTCTTTCTTCACTCTATAAATATCATCACCAAAGCACCAATTCTTCCTCTTCCAAGATCTCACTCAATATTCATCTATATGGATTTTATCTTCTTCTTTTTGTCTCTCATCATCAATCATCATCTTTACCATCTTCATTGTTTTCATGCTTTCTTGAACCTGCAAATTATACTACCAATCTTGGATTCATTGTAAGATCATGTATTTTCAATACGTATTGTTTTGTCACTGATCATCAATCAAAATATAACCTTTTGGATAACAAGGACCCTTAAGCTAGAGTTTTGTGATTCAAGTGCATTGAAAGAGAAAATGCTCGACAAACTCGTCGACGAGGTGGAAAATGCTATAAATAGGGGATATCGTGCACTTCACTTGAAATCTATTTTGTTGCGTGTGAAGAGAATTATGGAATTTTTTCCAGAGAAACAATTTGAGTTTCAAGGATAGTGGACCCTCGTATAATTTGTCCCAGATCTCTGGAACCATGATTAAGGGAGCTCTTACTCGACCACTCGGGTTTCCAACCAGCGAACCCATGTATGTTATACCTGGTCTTAGCTGAGTATATCCCATTCCCAATATAGGCCAATTAGCTTATCAGGTTGTGATAGACAGGGAGAGGGATAGATTTTACGTGTTGGCATATTAGCCTTTTTTTGTGTGTTTTATGTGACAAATCCTTTGATGATTAACATGCTAATTTCACTTATTTATTGGTTATCTATCAATTTTTGCAACTTGTCTCTTATCACTAATTGAATCATTCTTAGCATGATCTTTTGTGTTAGATATGTACTTACATGAGTTGATCGCTTCATAACTTGTTATATGATTTTCATAAGTGATCAAATAAGATTGGAAATTTGAGTATTTCCCCCAAATTTTTTTAAGATTGAAATTAAGAACCTTCATCCATCCTTTGTAATCATTATTGATACTGGTTAGGTTGGTATTAGAACCATACATCGCCTCAGTAGGATTGATACTATTATAAATAAAACAGATAAAGTTTATAACCTTACAAAGCTGATTGTTGTTTTGATATAACTCATAAAATACCTCATTTTTATTCATTTTATTATAGATAATAGAAACAAAATTCATGTACTTACTAATTTGATTGCTTTTTTTTTGAAAGAGGAGTAGTCGACCTGATGTTGAACTATTAAGATTATTTGGTGTAAATTTACTGATTCCAGACCTCAAAGTGATAGATGTATTGAAAAAATAAAAGGTATTGGGAAGAACTTCTAAGAACCTCTTTAGAGTGTAGAGTATTTTGATCTTTTCCATCATAGATTCAAGATAATGATATATCAATATTCGGCTGTAACCTCGTACATTGTTAGCTTCTATCCATATCAACTTGGTTTGTGTAAATTAATTTCCTTTGTATTAGTATTTTTTTGGTCAAATATTTCCTTTCTATTAGTTTATTATAGCTTGAAAAAAAGAAGGGTGATTGTCTTATAGGGTTTTGAAAACCATCTTCATGGACCATAGGAAACCTTGTGGTTAGATTCTTCTTCTAAGAGGCCACTATCCATTCTTATGCGTGACCAAATACTAAAATTCTCTCAAATAAAACAAAAATCAATGAAGACAAAAAACAAGTGGCATCAAGCATGAATCACCAAATTAGTGAGTCATGAGTATCAACTCATTGAGTAGCAGCTCACTGAGTGTAGATACTTTCCATCTCCGACCACCGACCACCGCCCAAAAATTCACTGAGTGGTCGAATTTTTTTACTAAGTGGTCTGGAAACTTCATTGAGTATCGCAAAACTTTCTCTGAGTACTTAGTGAGAAACACTAAATACCCAGAGAAAAGCACTAAGTGTTCTAAAAAAACACTGAGTACCATACAATAAATGCATAAAAAATGAACTCCATTAACAATCAAAAAAACATTACATAAGAAATTCAAAAATACATTCTTTGAAATTAAATTAATACAAAAAACGCAAGAGAAAGAGAAAGACAAACATGTCTTCTATTACACGATTTCAAAAAAAATGTTGTTGGACCAGATCTTCGAAAACGCCACCAGATCTGAAAAAAATAGACCTTCGCTTGAATGATTGCTTGGGCATTTCCATTTACAAGATTCGAGCAGTGGAGAAGTTTCGAGTAGTGGACATTTGTGCAAGGGAAGCTGGCGTGCGGATGGAGAAAAAGGCTCCACTACGGAAGAGCTTCCGGGAGAAGCTACCGGAGATTCGATCAGTTGGAGAAGCTCTGTTCGAAGCCAAATGCCGGAAAAGTTGTCGCAGAAGCTTTGAGCAAAAAACTAAGCAACAACAATGGAGCGACAACTTTCTTGTGCTGAGGTCTTCCATTGAGCTCTTCTCCGGCAAGGCTTCATCAAGCGAAAAGCTAGAAGAGCCCGAGAAAGCTCCGATGGAGGTTTTCTTGTGCGAATTCACTCTGGCGGTTTTCTTGTACGGCTTCACTCTGGCGGTTTTCAAACATAGCCATGGAAGAGAGCATAGATATTGCAGGAGAGAGTGAAAAGAGTAGAAACCGAGAATATAATGTAGCTTTTAGGGTTTAGTCAGTATATATTATAGTATGTATAGTGGGTAAGTGAGAGATAAAAAGAATAAATATTCTTAACTTTTTATTTAAGTTTAATAATTTAGCTTTGTTGGGAAAAACTAAAAACTACAAATGTGCTTGGATCGATACGAGGAGTATTTAAAATATGTTAAGGGAATAATTTCAAAAAAAGCCAGACACAGGGCACAAAAGGAAGGGGGAAACAACTTCGATTCACTAATTTCTCAATTTTCTCGATTAGGAATCGGATGATAACTTTAGAAATCATGTGTATTTGAAATGGATTAAGCGTCAAAAAAGAAATTCAAAAAAAAAAACTACTGAAAAGATTTTATTTATTTTTAACTAAATTGAAAGAACTTTTAAAACATGGTTCTTTAAAAAAAAAAAAAAAACTTGAACATTAGCTTTAAAGATTTTGGACCAACTTTGGGGCCTAAACATCGTTTACAGGCCTATGACTTCTAATGTCCCAAATTAAAGCCCCCCTTACCCATTAGTTAGTATCTAACTAGTATATAGGAAACTACCCAAAAACCCCTACCTAATCTAATGCATACAGTGAGAAACCAAAAACCAAAACAAAGAACCCATATAGGGCTCGTGACCCTCTCTCATCTCTCTCTGTGCTCAAGAACTAATGCAGCCTGCCACCCCCACCGCCCTCTCGATGCCCACCTTCGCATTACCATCCCTCGCCTTCCCACCAGTGCTGCGCTGCTGCTGCACTCAATGAAACGACACCACCAAGCCAGCACCACCACGCGTCACCATCCTCTCCTATTCCCCCCACGCTGCACCCGATCTGGAAACAAAAACCTGCTCCGCCGTCGCTGCAACAAGGCCACCACCACCAGGTACGTGGACCACCGCGAGGCCAATCTCTTCCCTCATCCCCCTTCCTGTACATCGAGCCTCCATTCACCACCACTAAATCGATCCTCCATTCACCACCACCGCGAGGTCAAGCTCTTCACTCCTCCCCCATGGCTGCAACACTACTGCAACAGCAAGAACCCCATCCTCCACCGCGCCGAACTGGAAGCAGTTGCCTTGGAAAACCGCCATCACTTCTGTTCTCGTCTTCTGTTGCAGACCAACGCCGACACTAGATATGTTGCAGACCAACTCCGATTCCAGTGCCACCACCACGCCGCCAGAACAGCACCACACAACCTGGGTGTGACATCTCCGATTCCAGATCCTTGATTCAAGAACTCCGATTCCAGATCCATCGATCAGCGCAGCCCAACCATTCCCATGCCCTGCTGTTACGCTAGTGTGTCTAGGTCCAGACCATAGTGGGCTCGGACCTTATGGGCTGGGTAAAAATGTTCCACCGCCTTTTTTTTTTGTGAAAATGTTCCAGCAGCGTTTATTTTCTTTGTTTTGAAAACCATGTTTTGGGCTTTGAAAACCATGTTTTTGTTTTGGGCTTTTTTTTTTGGATTTTTTTCCTTTTGTTCCTAGAGTGTGAGTTAGTTGGGAATGTGTACAGTCTAGCCACATTGGGTCCAGGCACCTTGAATCATGTGTTTATTTTTTGCCTACTATATGTGTGAAGTAATGGTTAAGGTACAGACACTAGGGTATGGGCAGGGGCGGAGCTAGGAATTAGTGTTAGGGGGAAAATTTTTTTTTAGCCGTATTTACACAATAAGTCTATATATTATGCAAAAATTGCAAAATAGGTCTTTATATTATGCAAAAATGCACTATAGGTTCCTATATTGTGTAAATATTGCAATATAACTCCCAATATTAACTTTTTAATTAATTATTCTATAAATTATTTTTTTTAATACAAAATACTATATATTTTGTTGTAAAAAAATAAAAAAATCTTACAAATAAAATAATTTATATTCAAATAAAATAAATTTTAAAATTTAGGGGGGCCAAATGAATATTTTTTAAAAGTTTAAGGGTTAATTGCTAATATTTTTTTTTTTTTTTTAAGGATAGTTATAGATTTATTTTTTTGAAAAATCAGGGGGGGCCATGGACCCCCCTGGGCACAACACAGCTCCGCCCCTGGGTATGGGCACTAGTGTACAAATCCTAACCTACCGAATGACTTTGTTCTTGAACGTTTGACATTGGAAAAAAAATGACATGGACACACCGGAGCTTGTGTACGGCCCCTTGAACTTGGACAAAACGAAGCTTGGGTACACTAAAATAGCAATGCAACACTAAATTATAAAAAGGGTATAGCCTTATGGGTGCAGACTTGGACAAATTTTGACTTGGACAAACCCGTAGCTTTGGTACATTTTGACTTGGACAAAAACGCAACTTAGGTACAACCCTATATGCACGGACTTTAACATGGATATAACGTAAAGAAACGCTACACGAAAATAATAGGTCCGTACCCGAGGGTACGAAATGGATACAGATTAGTAGAAATAACAAAAGAATAAAAAAATAAATGGTGTATAAGAAAAAGTAAAAGAGAGAAAATGCAGATTTAGTTTGGTTAGGCTTTAAATAGAACAAATCCTAACTTAGAATTTAAAATAGGGTTTGAAGTTTCCTCATTCGTATACAATCATGTTCTAACACCCAAACTTTATACGCATCAGTCATCACTGCAACCTATCCTCAAAATCCTTCATGGCACACTAAAATGCACGACGAATCTTCCCCAGTTGCAACCTCACAATAATGAAACGCGTGTGGAAACTCTTCGACATCAAACACTTTACCAAACCCCACAAAACCCTAGCCACCACCACCGTCACTGCCGCTGCCACCACCACTACCGTCACTGCCGCTGCCACCACCACTACCGTCACTGCCGCTGCCACCACCACCACCACCGTCACTTCCGCTGCCACCACCACCACCACAGAAAACAAACCTCTATTGAATTCCTCAAACCAAAAACTATTGTCATTCATACGTGAATTATGGACTTCCGAATCCCAATCTACGCCTAGCTTGTCTAGCTTATTCACGGATAAGTCCAGCCATGTCGATACCAAAGCAGTACAAGATCTTGAAGAAGATCTTAAAGATCAAGTATCAGTATTGCGAGATGAACTGGTAGATCAAAATGCCGACGCTGCGAAGATTGACAAGGTCTTGGATGAGAAAGGCGCGCCTTTATTTAGGGATTATACTGATACTGCTCCTGTGGTTATTATGCTGTTGAATCAGTTGAATCAGTACCCTGTTTTAGCCCTTGAGGTCAGTTTCTTTACCTAATAATTCACATACTTTAATCCAAATCCAATCGGGAAAAGATTGTTATAGGGCGATAATTTGTATATTGTACTTCAGGTTATAAATTGGAGGAGGAGACAAATTGATGTTAAAGCTCCTATACTTGCAGAAGAGTATGCTAAAGGTATAATGTTTGCTGGAAGATTAAAAGATCTTGATCTTGCTAATGAACTTTTCTCTGAAGCTTGTAATAGAAAATTAAAGAAAATTTCAATATATAATGCACTAATGGGTGCATATATGTACAATGGATGTGCACGTGAATGTCAATTATTATTTCACAAATTAAAGTTAGATCAAACATGTACTCCCACAATCGTAACATACAACATTCTTCTCTCAGTTTTCGGTAGATTAATGCTAATAGATCAAATGGATTCAACATTTCGTGAAATGAAGGATTTAAATCTCTCACCTAATGTTAGGACATACAATACTATAATAGCTGGGTATGTAACAGCTTGGATGTGGGATTCAATGGAGAAAACTTACAGTATCATGTTAGCAAATGGTGTAAAACCTGATATTAATACTCATTTATTAATGCTACGAGGTTACGCACATTCTGGTAATATAGATAAAATGCAAGAAGTATATGAGCTTGTTAAAGATCGTGTTAAAAAACACGGCATGCCGTTAATTAGAGCTATGATATGTGCGTATTGTGAAAGTTCTTACGTGGATAAAGTAACGAAAATCGAGGAATTACTGAAGTTAATTCCGGAAAACGAGTTTAAACCATGGTTAAACGTGCGGTTAATTTGTTTATACGCGAAGGAAGATATGTTAGAAGAGATGGAAAATTCGATACAAACTGCGTTTGAGCGTAATACGTATGTAACTACAACTGGTGTAATGCGACGTATAATTGCGAGTTATTTTCGACAAAATGCTATTGATAATTTGGCGAATTTTGTAAGTCAAGCAGAATTTGCGGGGTGGAAAATATGTAGGTCTTTATATCATTGTAAAATGGTTATGTATTCATTACATAGTCGAATAAGTGATATGGAGAATGTTCTTGATGAAATGGATAGAGTGAATATTAATTGCTCCAAGGGAACTTTATGGATATTGTATTGTGCTTATGCGAAATTGGGTCAGATAAGTAAAGTTAAACAAGTTATGGGAGTAATGTGTAAGCAAGGCTGTGGGATTCCTATGAATGGACGAAGCTATTTATAGTGTACTGACAGAATAAAATATGGAGAAAAAGAGAAAAAGTTGAGCTACATATACATACAAAGAATGTGGGATAGATAGGGTATGTGAAGTTCAAAGGTGAGATTTATAACTGTTTTTATTTTCATTTAATGTGGCAAGGAAATGAAACTTAAGATGGAGTGTGAAGGAAGTCATATTTTTGTATACATAGATTAGATTTGTGGTACAGTAAAATCCTTGAAATTTGAAAATTGAAGGTGTATCTGTATATGTACCATATCAAAGATTTTTCTTTAAGATGTAGGGGCACTCTAATGGCATTCCAGGTCTGAGGATTAATAATTGAATTTGATGTTAATTAATTTTAAGTTTAGCTTTATTGCACAATTATATAGGTAACAAAGCTTTGACTTTTGTTCCTATCAGGCTACCACCACCATCTTTCTTTGTGCTAATACAAAATTAGCTTATTGAATATCAGTTTTATCTCTTGCTTTAGAGTGGACATTGAACCATAACATTCTGGATCCATAATTTTATGTTGCTTTTCTGCCAAATATGGACACCTAAGAGAATTGTTTAAGGATGTTCATTAATGAATTTTTCTAGTTCATACGTGTTCATCACAATCTAGAAGAGTAACTGTTTTTAGTCATCTTATATCTATTTGAGAATTAAACATGAATAATTCCTCACAATTTATAAGTGGGATTTTTACCCAATAGGTTTTAAAAATCACTCCTCAAGACTCAACCATCCTATTTTTCTTACTAAAAGACAATTAGAAGATATATAACTACGTCTTAAAGAAAAGAAAGATTTACCACTACAGATTTTTTTCACTATCCATAATACCTTCAAATGTTATTACATACTTTATAGGGTCAATGACCCAAAAAATCAAAATAATATTATACTTGCCCCAAAGAATCATCCATTAACTTACTATTATAAGATTACATGTTATCCGTCAAGGACGATTCCCGTCAAGGACGATTCCCATCAAGGACGATTCCCGTCAAGGACGATTCCCATCAAGGACGATTCCCGTCAAGGACGATTCCCGTCAAGGACGATTCCCATCAAGGACAAAATTTAGTTAATGATGTTATTGGGAAGAAATTTTGTCATTGATGTTATTGGGCTGAAAATAATATTATTTTGATTTTTTGGGTCATTTTCCCTACTTTATATACTAAATTACATACATAAATCACAAATCCTAAAAACCCCTATCTCCCTAACCCATCATCTACGGTTATAAGCTTTCGAAGCTCTAACTCTTGTCTCAAGCTTCAGCACGGCGACGATACACACCAACAACAACCATGGAAGCTCATCAAAGATCCAGTGAAGATTCAACGATTTTCGAAGCTCCATTGAAGTATCAACCGTTGTTTTAATACAGTTTCCATTCTGAAGCCATGGCAGGAGAGTTTGAGATCTTCAGTCGAGTTCGATAATGTTTGAGATCCATGACAAACTTCGATGGCCATTGACAAGTAAGATTCAGCCACATACAAGTTTGGATCTCAACGAGTTTCAAGCAAGCACAACAGATCTCGGCGAGTTTTATTCGTTTTTTTGGATCTCAGCGAGTTTCAAGCAAGCACAACAGGTCTTGAAGAGTTTCATTCGTCTTTTGGAGCACATATTCGTGAAGATGGAGTGTAACAATATCCATGTTCATGTTTTTGTTTGATAAATTGTAACTTCCGTTATTTTAAAAAACTCAGTGATTTTTGTGTTAGTATTCAATGTTTTTGTGTCAATACTCAGTGTTTTTGCGTTGATACTCAATCTCATTAACTAGTTGTAGCTTTTGTGATTTTTTAAATACTCGGTGATTTTTGTATTAATACTCAGTGATTTTGCATTGATACTCAGTTACTTGTGTTAATAATCAGTGATTTTGTGTTAATACGCAATGGTTTTAAATGATATTCAATGATTTTAAATAAAATCAGATTTTTTATGATACTCAAAGATGTTCCCGATACTCAGCGATTTAACCAAATTTTTAGCAAATCCAGTGATTTTGCTAAGTACTCAGTGATTTTTCACTAAGTTCTCAGTGTTTTGGTTGAGTATTCTCAATGACTTTGTTGACTACTCGGTGATTAATATTAGTATTTAGTGACTTTGTAAAGGACACTCATTGACTTTGTTGGACATAATGAATCTGGTTAATTAGTCCTAACACATTTTTGGTGAATACTTGGTTATTTTACTGGTCTAAGTATTATTCAAAATCATCGAGTATTAATACAAGATCATTGAGTATTAACTTAAAACCGATATTAAAAAATCACAGAAGATACAACTAATTAATGAGTATTAACACAAATTCACTGACAATTAACGTTAAGTCACCGAGTATTTCAAAATCACAAAAGTTACAATTGATTAATAGGTATTAAACCAAAATCATTGAGTAGTATTAACACAAAACACTAGGTATTAACATAATTTCATTGAGTATTCTCTAACAAAACTACAAAACTTTTTCTTTGTTGTACCAGGAACTCGCATTGGAACGGAAGATAACACATCGATGCCAGCTATTAAACCTCAACCTTCTCCAAGAGTTTTTAAAAACTGTTGACAGTTCGAACATGAATCTTCTTTAGCAAAGTCACGAGCACAAAATTGTTGAACTGTTGAAGAACACGAAGCTCCGACCTGCCACCGAGAATGACGATCGTGCCACTGATTTGTACCATGAATGACAACGATTTCATTTAGTGCCTCCAGAGAGAAGAGAGAAGTTAAAATATGTCGGATATGGATATGAACTAGTGGAATGAGAAGGTTAATTTTTGGGTTTTTCTACTTTTATATACGCCAAGAGTATTTTTGACCCATAAGATTTCAAGAACTTCTTTAGAAAACAAAATACCCACACGTTACTTATTAGCCATAAAGATGATTTTCAAAACCTCATAGATCAATCACCCTTTATAAGATGAATTAATTAAAATCTATTAAAGGTTCGAGATCGATTTCACTAAAACCTTTTATAAAAAAGACGCTGAAATCTATATAGGACAATCTCTCTCTCTCTCTCTCTCTCTCTCTCTCTCTCTCTCTCTCTCTCTCTCTCTCTCTCTCTCTCTCCCTCCCTCCCTCCCTCCCTCCCTCCCTCCCTCCCTCCCTCCCTCCCTCCCTCCCTCTCTCTCTCTCTCTCTCTCTCTCTCTCTCTCTCTCTCTCTCTCTCTCTCTCTCTCTCTCTCTCTCTCCCCACACACACATATATATATTGTAAAATTCTGTAGCTAAAATAAAAAAAAATATAAATCTACAAAATCTATGAGTTGTTAATTTTTTTTATATTATTTTTTAGAATTCAATTGCAAATGTAAATGGATGGGAAATTTCATTTTTGTTTTTTTTCATATTGTCAAAGAGGCTTGACTGCAAGACCCTCCCTATCGAGCAAGATTCTGTTCTACCCAAACTATTTTGGTTTCTTTAACTACGTTGACAAGACGTTCTTGCCATGGCACTAAGATCTCGAGTGTCGTTGGTTGTAGTCTGGTTAGCGCTGTTTTAGGTAGAGGTTACACCTCATTGTTATGTTCTATAACTGTTAACTCAAATATGCTGATAGATGTCAACCTCGTAGTTGTTAACTCTCCACACACACATATATATATTGTAAAATTCTGTAGCTAAAATAAAAATAAAATATAAATCTACAAAATCTATGAGTTGTTAATTTTTTTATATTATTTTTTAGAATTCAATTGCAAATGTAAATGGATGGGAAATTTCATTTTTGTTTTTTTTCATATTGTCAAAGAGGCTTGACTGCAAGACCCTCCCTATCGAGCAAGATTCTGTTCTACCCAAACTATTTTGGTTTCTTTAACTACGTTGACAAGACGTTCTTGCCATGGCACTAAGATCTCGAGTGTCGTTGGTTGTAGTCTGGTTAGCGCTGTTTTAGGTAGAGGTTACACCTCATTGTTATGTTCTATAACTGTTAACTCAAATATGCTGATAGATGTCAACCTCGTTTCCTATGGCAATAACTGCCTCTTCCGGCATCCAATCGAGATGGATCTCCTGGCTTGGAAGAAAGGGTAAGGAAGGGATTCATTCCCACAACGGGTAGGCTTATCACCTGTCAGCGTTAGCTAGGTTTGGAGTTAGATATTAAGATATAAGTAATTTGCTCCGTTAGATACTAGACATAAGTAAGTAGAATGGAAAAAGCCACAGAACTTCTAGACGGGATTATTCGTCTTCCTAGTCGTCGACACAAGAGAAATGGTGGAGAAAATTCCTTTTCTTGTGTCGAAAGAGTAATGTTTTTTTATTTTGTTAGTCAAAGATTCATAGTCTTGGATATTTTTCCATAATATTTCACTTGTTTAGTTTGATTTTTGAAACATAAGTTACTGCTGATATAGGCTAAATCCATCCAAAATATTTATAACATAACCAAGACTCAAACTAAAGTCAACTCGTACCCGAAGCGAAAAATCACATACGATCGAACTAGAAAAAAAGCCTACCCAAACTCAACGACAAAATAAAGGATTATTTTCTAACGGTAGGGTTTTTTTCGTTTTTCATAGTCTTGTTCATCTTTATCTTTCTTTAATAATTTTGGTTGTATACTTCCAGATAAGAATAGAAAATAAGTCATGGACACTCTTCTCTAGGATATCTTCTTTTTAAGGTTGTTATGGTGTTTCTTCTTATTCTTCCTCGAGTTCCAAACAATCACCCGATATGAAACTATGTGTTCGTTTATGTTTATCTTCTTTTTCATTTATACTATTGTGCTTGTCTTCTATCAACCTAAGCATAAAGAGGGACTAACTGCGCAATGCCTTATTATTTAAGGTTTATAGAGGTAGGTTTAATTATGTTATTTGGTTTGTAAATTTGACTGGTCGATGTGTAATAAGGTAAACAAAAAATAATGTGGTAATCATTAGTCGAGGTACAAGTTAAATATTTGGAAATCCATGTACAATTGTCTTCTGAACTGGGTTAAATTCTTATTAGCCTGATTCTTGACTATAAAATGTTAAACTCGTGAATATTAAAAGAACCGCTAAGAATATATTGTCGTACAAAAATCATCGATATAAAGAAAAATCATAAAGGAACTTGACAAGTTTTAGCATTATGGTTTTCTCGTGTGTGACAAAATCCACACGTTTTCATCTTAGGTTCATACTGAAATTCACCACGAGACTTAAAATGCTTGGTTTTTGGCCTGCCAGGAGGAACCTTGACAATTGAAGGTTGGACAAAAATATCGTTGGGTCGGGGTTTTGGTGAAGGTGGATATAACGTGGAAAAAGTAGGAATTTACTCGAGTAGCATTCCCTGTATGACATGGTGTGGTAATACCTATCGATATACTGTAAACCATAAGCTTGATCTACTGCATTTTGCAAAACCTCAATGACATGTGAACAAGGAAAATTAAAAAATTGCCAATCACCACAAGTACATGAGCATCTTTGAAGATCAACAACATGAGACGGATTGTAAAAAACTTGATACACATCTCCAGATTTCCGACAAACGATTTAGGAACGACATTTATCGAAATTTAGAGCGTAAAGAACCTCAACCTCGGAATTCAAGATTGTGGTCCACTTTGTAGAATCTGAAACCCTATCTAAAAATTTATGCCTTACCTAAAGACGAATGTGATCAATTATCTCAATGATTGAAACTTCGTCCCAATTTTCACACTTGATTCTTGAGTTCAACGATTTAACTTGAACACATCTCCCTATAACACTTACCCGGAAAAAAGCATTATAAAAGTTCTCTTTCGGAACATTATCCATGAAAGTACGACCTACAACTTTCCCTTCACTAATAAAATCTGTAAGAGCTATATTGGTTTTGGCAACGTTTGGAGCATATGCACACCAATTTAGCAAAGTCACCATAGTCTCATTAAATGCATTCATGCCTTCCTATTTTATAGCATCCCTTAGATTGTTTGTTATATAAAACAAACAGAAAAATGCAAACCAACATGAAAAACTTCCCTGACTGATGTTATGATACCTTGAAAATGATCGAATATGAAAGTGATTCGACGACCATGGACCAAAGGTCTCAAAAACTTGAGAAATAGATTTCAATTTGCGGGATCCTCGGCTCGGACGACTACAAATGCAACTAGGAAAATTCTTGCATGGAAATACAAAAAATAGACAATCAAAACTGAAAAGAGAGAAAAGAAGCTGACAAAGCAAGAAAACAATGTTCATAAAAGAAATTCATTGTTTAAAACAATGAATATCTCATCAAAGACAGGGGAAAATAAGGAAAATGACAGGAGAATGAACCTTTGTTCTTGTCCCTTGCAGTTGCAACTAGAAGATGTCCTTTATACTTGTTGTTCAAATGTGTACCATCTATAAATAACATTGGACGACAAGATTTAAAACCGTGAATACAACCACCAAATGCAACAAAGCATCACTCAAATGTGCAGGTAATGAGATCAAACTCATAATGAATGTGTGTAAATGGATCAACAAATTTTAACTTATCTAAATAAGATCATAAGCGATGGAAAGACAAAGATAAATCTCCATGAACTTCATCCTTGTCCCTTTTTAAACTATTATAAGCAACTGTATAAGAAATATCAAAACCATAACCGAATTTTAGCTCCCTCATAATATCTTTCGAAACAATACCCGACCTAGACCTTACTTCTTCAACAATCAAATTTGCAACAACATTAGAGTTCACAACCCTACTAACATTAGATTTCATAACCACACCACATTTGTGCTCATTCACTAAAGAACGTATATAAAAAAACCATTTCTACATTCAAGAGAGACATAAATTGTCCAAGGACATCCTTTAGTTTTAAAAGCTTTGCAATGCACAAAGCATTTGAACTTAAAATTCTGAGTAAAATAATACTTAAAACCAACTTCATTGGCAAATTTGGAAAGAGAAGACAAAATTCTGAAATACCACCATAAAAGCATTGATCGACGTGACTAATTAGTTGCCTTCAATCATTACTTTCAAAACTAAATCTTTATGACCACCAAATGTATGCTCCTTGGGATCATGAAAAGACCCAACCATTTTAGAAGGAGCGCAAGAATCAGCAACGACAAATTGTAGACTAAACCGCCTCTATTTACCGATCACCTGTAACATAGATATCCATACGTTGTAAAGTTGACTCGCTAAACAAAACCTGCATGTTGGAAAAGTCTTCTTCGTTGTTCAACAAAAAATTAATGTGCTCTCCCACTGAATAGACTATACGAGTGGAACTTAAGAGCAAGGAAGACCATTTAGTCAACATATAATCGAGAACAAAATCGAGATTCAGGAAAAGATCAAACGAATGCATGGAACATTGTGAAGTGAACTTAACGACAACCATAACCATCTGCAAAAAACAAATGACCACATAAGTAGTAGAATATGATCACATAAAGAATTAACAAGTTTGAATAAAAATATTTGTTGGAAACAATGAACATGAAATTCATTGTTTGTAACATGAAATTCATTGTTGTAACACTTTCTTACAAAGCCGAACAGCTGCAAAATAATCTGTACTCAAATGAAAACAACTTAAACGCAAAATTCACAAAATTGAAGCAAAATATCAACAAATATAAGAATATACTACACATACAAACACATTATACACTTAAACAAAATCAAACACATAACAATATGTTTAAACTGTTAGAATCAAACAAAAAAGGAAAAAAAAATCACAAAATCGATAGAACATAAGCTGTAATTCAACAAAATCCTTATATAATCAATAGAAAAAAAAAAATTTGTTCATTACCTTGAAAATATGAAAAACAGAGTACTTGAAATCGTAAAAATAGGAAGAGGGTTGAATCAAAATGGTATAAAAACCACCGATACATATACACGTGTATGTATTGTGAACTTAAAACAACCTGCAATCAACACAACCAAATCACATAAAAAAATTACAATTTAAAAAGAAAAGAATGGAGATTACATACATATCGGTGTGTTACCTCGTTAGTAGGTGCGAATATGCACACTTAATATGTGCGCATTTTTATCGCGCGAGAAAGAGAGAGAAAGAGTTAATAGCACGACAAAAAGAAGGAATTCATCGCGCGAGAAGAGAGAGAAAGAGAGAAAGAAGTCGTTAATTGTG
Source organism: Nemophila menziesii (assembly GCA_029959085.1). NCBI lineage: Eukaryota > Viridiplantae > Streptophyta > Magnoliopsida > Boraginales > Hydrophyllaceae > Nemophila > Nemophila menziesii. The sequence continues at coordinate 22,377,908 of JARWIR010000021.1, forward strand.
CGAGAGAGAGGAAATTATAGCACTCTTTGAAAATAATATAGTATTTATATGAGGTAAAAAAAATTAATTTTTTTTAATTATATATAAATAAGTAATTAATCAGATATTGATGTATAATTAAAATAGTTAAAAATATAAAAATAATTTTTTTGTTTTTGTTCAGGAATATCTATGCTTAGTAAATAAGTACTATAGTTCTTAGAAAAATTACTTCGTATCTGTCAACATGTTTTTCTTTTCTTGAAAAGTCCCCCACTTTCTTTTCAGATTTGTTCTTACACCACCACCAGCTCATTCTTCATCTAGTCAGCAAATAGTCCACATAAAAGTTAAACACCTCCCCTCGCATTCACGGTGTTTCCCCACCTAACACTGTTCGATCTCTACTGTTTCGATCGCTTCTAATTATATATAGACATATTTCTATAATCTGTGGAAAGTGGATTAATTTTGGTGACTTCATTTTATGGGTTCGAAGCCGTGGATGTATCCGGCTCCGACCTATCGCCCGTTGGAGACTAATTGGGACACCGATGACGATGCTCCTGGTCCACGCTGTGGTCACACTCTTACGGCTGTAGCAGCTACCAAAACTCACGGTCCACGCCTAATTCTCTTCGGCGGCGCCGCCTCCATCGAAGGCGGCAATGGTGCCGGAATAAGTAACCATTCTCGACTTAGTAATTACTTACTTATTAGTTTAAGTAATTGCAAATTACTTAATTATTAATGATTTGATATATTTATTTTATTTTCTTTTTATAGGGCTAGATGGTGTAACCAATTCTGTTCATTCTTATGATATTCTCACGAGAAAATGGACCAGGCACGTTGATTTCCTTAAGAAAATTTATCTTATAAGATTTTTCTGAAAATATAAATGCTAAATTTATGTCTTCTTCGTACTGAACTGATCAGAGTTCGACCAGCCGGTGATCCACCTTCTCCTAGGGCAGCTCACTCTGCTGCTGCTGTGGGTACCATGGTTGTTTTTCAGGTGATTATGATAAATAATTGTGAAATAAATTAAATCTTTTTAAAGAATTGTGAAAAATAATTATTCTCATGTTTAACGTGTCAAATGAAACGTATACTGTATTTTTAGGGTGGTATAGGACCAGCTGGGCACTCAACAGATGACCTTTATGTACTTGACTTAACTAACGACAAGTTCAAGTGGCATAGGTGAGATTTTAGTAACTAAATTTTATCATTTTAATATGTTAAAGTATAACCATTTACTTACATTTTTTGACACGTAGAGTTGTAGTTCAAGGTCAAGGTCCAGGACCACGATATGGCCACGTGATGGACTTGGTAGCGCAAAGATATCTTGTAACTGTTAGCGGAAATGACGGTGAGGGAATATTTAATATTTAAATACTTTATGTAGTGTAGCTTCATTTAATAAAGTGAAGTCAAAGTGGAAACTCCTCAAATGTAAATATAATAAATGCATTTATTACTATCGTGAGATTTTTGAAAAATCATGGTTGCTTCTATATAAAAGTCAACTCTTTTTTTTCTGAATGTGTACAAATTCAATTAAAGCATTTGACATCATTTTGGATACTTTATATATGCAAATATAGAACAAAAATAAATACACGTAAGCAAAATTTAAGAATTTTTGCAGGGAAAAGAGTGGTAGCAGATGCTTGGGCTTTGGATACTGCTCAAAAACCTTATGCATGGCAGAAACTTAATCCAGAAGGTGATAGGCCATCTGCTAGAATGTGAGTTTGAAGTTATGACTCATTTTTGTTTGTTGCTTAATAAACTTAATAAGAAATCCGATTTTAAATAATTCACTCTTCCATAACCCCCTTAAGTTTATTTTTTTGATTAGACTGTATGATTTTAGAGATTTACATTATCTTTCAGGTATGCAACTGCTAGTGCACGTACAGATGGTATGTTTTTGCTTTGTGGTGGAAGAGATGCTTCAGGGACGGTACGATCACTTCTCCCTACCAAAACTTCAAATCTTTAATAAAAAATCTAAAAATCCGAAAAAGCTTTTTATTGGTTGAGTAACACATTTTAAATCTTATCTTTTACTTTGATAGCCAGTCAGAATTTACATAGATAGAAAAATAAAAAAAGATATGAAAAGACATTTTCTGTTACTGAACCGGATATAACAAGAAAACAAGTTAATTAAACAGATTTAGGTTTTGTCTAGATTTTTCTTTTTGTGAAAACATAAAATTTGCAACGTAGGCCCCTAAATTATTTCTTGTATGTGCATGAACAGCCATTGTCCGACGCTTACGGACTGCTTATGCATAGGAATGGGCAATGGGAATGGACACTTGCACCCGGAGTTTCACCTTCTCCAAGATATCAACATGCTGCGGTAACTAATAAATTCACAAATATTTGTATTTTATATACGGTAAGTATTAAACTAACTAGAAATTTTCATAATTTGTTTCCTCAGGTATTTGTTGGTGCTAGATTACATGTTACAGGAGGTGCACTTAGGGGTGGACGAGGAGTAGAAGGTGAAGCAGTTGTTGCAGGTATACTACTACTATTAACAAATCTTGATTAACGAGTAAAAGACAAATACAAAACACTGAAAACGTACACTTGTTAAAATAGTATTGGACACAGCAGCTGGAGTATGGTTAGACAGAAACGGATTAGTGACATCACCACGAGGTAATTCAAGTAGTAAAGGACACACTGAACAAGATCCTTCTTTAGAACTCATGCGTCGTTGTCGTCATGCCGCTGCTTCTGTTGGTGTTCGCATTTATATATTCGGTGGTCTTAGAGGAGGTATTTTTATATTTATATAATTTATATATTTATATTTTCACATATTTTAGGTCTCAACTATTTATTTATTTTTGTAGATACGTTGTTGGATGATCTTTTAATCGCTGAGAATTCTCCATTCCAGACTGATGTTAGTTCCCCGGTATCTTCGGGTGATAGAACACCAACTATGACTAGTCCAAGAGCTAACCATTCTGGTGTAGCTTCGTTTTCTTTGTCACCTGATGAAAAATCTGAGGGTCATTCATCTGGTGGTGTGAGGTTGGTTATATATATATATATATATAAACTGGAGTAAAGTCTCATTTTGGGTCACTATCTTTTACTCCCTCTGTTCCACAAATAATGTCCACTTAACTTTTCACACATATTAAGATATTTAATTATACACTCATTATTACTAAAATACACCTTGATATTTTAAATATACATTGAAAATATAAATTTGAATATTTTAGTAAAGGTAATAGTGGAAGAAATTGGAAAAAAATGTCTTGAGATTCTAATTTTGGGACACCATTTTAAGTGGATATTATTTGTGGGACGGAGGCAATACTAATTTCCCCAAATTTGGCCACATCTTTCATTTTTCCTTAATCTAGGCCATATCTTTCATTTCCCTCCCAATTTTGGCTACAAATATTTTATTTTTTTTCTTCCAATTCTTACCTTTTTATGGTTTGCCCTTCAGTTCACTCCTTTTTTCTCTTCCTGTCGATAAAAGGATTAGTATTGGAAAAAACGGAAGATGTGGCCTAAATTGGGGGAAAATGAAAAAAATGACCAAATTTGGGGAAACTAGTAAAAAAAAATAGTGGCCTAAAATGGAGTTCAGTAAATAAACTGAGCTCACAATAAGCAAATATTTATAGTATGTTTTAATGTACACAGCATGGATAAAAATTCAATGGAGAGATTAGCTGAAGCTTCAGCTGCTGAAGCTCAGGTTGCAAATGCTGTGTGGCAAGCCGCACAGTCAGTGACTTCCCCTCCTGAAGAGACATCTGTATCTGACGATAATTCACAAGCTGCTGAAACTATGTCAGAGGGTAGTGATACTGAGCTAGATGTTCGCCTTCACCCTAGAGCTGTATGTTTGTTTACTTTTTTGCCCTTCTACCCTATACCCGGGAAAATAATTTGATTTTTACTATTTTGCAGGTTGTAGTGGCGAAAGAAACTGTAGGTAATCTAGGAGGAATGGTTAGACAATTGTCTTTGGATCAATTTGAAAATGAGAGTAGACGAATGTTTCCTTCTCATAATGATATGTCTTATCCTACTAAAAAGTTTGCTAAACAAAAATCACCTCAAGGCTTACATAAAAAGGCAAGTATACATGGAAAAGTCTCCTCGAGTGATACTAATATTTGTTTTATTGGTACAGATTATATCGAATTTACTTAAGCCACGGAACTGGAAACCTCCGCTTAATAGAAAGTTTTTCTTGGATTCTTATGAAGTGGGTGAGCTTTGTTATGCTGCTGAACAGATATTCATGCAAGAAACTACTGTACTTCAACTTAAAGCTCCGGTTAAAGTTTTTGGTGATCTTCATGGACAATTTGGAGATTTAATGAGGTTATTCGATGAATATGGGTTTCCTTCTAGTGCAGGAGATATAACGTAAGTATATTAATTTATATAGATTGTTATAGACAATGTCTTACAATTAATTGTGACAATGTGACAATGTTTCAGCTACATTGATTATTTATTTCTGGGAGATTATGTTGATAGAGGACAACACAGTTTAGAGACCATCACTTTGCTCTTAGCTCTCAAGGCAAGTTTCCGCATTAATTATCTTATTACGAATTAACCGTTACAATATTTGTTATGTATTTCAGATTGAATATCCTGATAATGTTCACTTGATTCGTGGTAACCATGAAGCTGCTGATATAAATGCATTATTTGGTTTTCGCATTGAATGTATAGAGAGAATGGTAGGTATAAATTTGTAAAGGTTATGTTGATTATTATCTAACGATATTAACATGTATAGGGAGAAAGTGACGGGATATGGGCATGGACACGTTTTAATCAACTTTTTAATTGTCTTCCTCTTGCTGCACTTATTGAAAAGAAAATTATCTGCATGCACGGTGGTATAGGAAGATCTATACATTCGATAGAACAGATAGAGAAACTACAAAGACCTATAACAATGGATGCTGGATCTGTCGTATTGATGGATTTACTTTGGTATGTTTTAGACTTTCAGTTCATCTAATTTCTTACTCTTAAGGTTTTTTATGCCTTTAAAACGTTTTATGTTTGTTTTACAGGTCTGATCCTACGGAGAATGATAGTGTAGAAGGTTTAAGACCAAATGCAAGAGGACCTGGTCTTGTTACATTTGGAGTAAGCCTTTGTTTTTACCAATTTTATGTAACTCGTCCAATTCTATTTACTAATTTAGGTTTCATTATGTGTGTGCAGCCTGATCGGGTGACGGATTTCTGTAAGAAAAACAAATTACAACTCATTATAAGAGCACACGAGTGTGTGATGGATGGTTTCGAACGATTTGCGCAAGGGCAATTGATTACACTCTTTTCCGCTACAAACTATTGTGGTAAGTATTTTTAAAATTTTGGATCGGAACATAAAAAGAAATAATATTATAAAAATTGTTAACAGGAACGGCAAATAATGCTGGGGCGATACTAGTAGTAGGGAGAGGATTAGTTATTGTTCCAAAATTGATACATCCATTACCTCCACCTATACAATCACCAGAGACATCGCCAGAACGTGTGACAGATGACGCATGGATGCAAGAGCTTAATATTCAAAGACCACCAACACCTACTAGAGGTCGACCACAGCCTGATCATGATCGAAGTTCACTTGCTTACATTTGATTCGACCAATTTATTCTCAAAAGGGGAAATTATGATTAAAATTAATAATCTTGTTGTATTTTGTGTATACTATTTGAAATGTATGTACAAAAAAGTGTGTGAGAGAGAATTGAAGTAGCTCTTCGAGAGACTATTTGTGTATGACTAACACAACATCCATCAAGGGATGATTGTAGTTATCGAGCTTGTTGTTGTAATATATAGAAAGTGTTGTTGTTCTATGGTTTCATATTTATATAGGATTGCTTAATAATTTTGGGAAGTGATGCAAACTAATAGTATAGATTAATCTTTATATTGTTGCTAACTTTGTAGACAAGTGTTTCAAGGGTGTTTATGGATTTAAAGGTTATAAAATGATCATATTTTTGGAGATAATATCTTCGTGATTGGGATCTATGGATTATTTGATGTCCTAATAAACGCATTTTTAAATATATTAAGATTTAGTTTGTACAATAATAATTTTTGAGTTCTTTAATATTTTTTTTTTCTTTTTTCTTTTTGATATCATGGGTTTCTGGACCAGCTATCGCGTACCACGACTAATCCTATGAGATATATATTCCACGACTAATCTCATAGAAATATACACGCCTCCTTATGCATACTCCCATTTAATCAGAACTAGGTTACCCATGTTCAGGGAGGAGACTCGAACCATGCACTCCTTGCTTACCCCCTTTAAGGGCTCAAGAAATAACACGACTTAGGAGATTCAAACCCTGTACCTCCTAGATATATATACCATGACTAATTTTTTGAGAAATATATACGTTTCTCTATGCATATTTTCTAGGTTAATTACGACTAATCCTATAGAAAATATATACCATGACTAATCCTTTGTAAAATATACACGCCTCCCATGCATATTTTTAGGTTAATTAGAATTAGGTTACCCATGTTCAGGGAGGGTAGAATTAGGTTACCCATGTTCAGGGAGGGGATTCGAACTCTGTACCTCTTGCTTTACCCCTTTTAGCAAGCCTTCGGCCAATTAAGCTACCCCTACCTGGTTAGAGTTCTTTAATACTGTAAATACACTCTGATCTTCGATAGTTGGCCTAGTGGTTAGGTTACTCCACAGAGACCAAGAGGTCCTGGGATCGAATCTCACTCTCTCATGTACTAAAAAAAATACACTCTAATCTTAGACCTCAGTTAGAACAAATAATCCTCCATTACAATTACCTTTTAACAGAAATTATAATAATTTTATAAAAACTTAATATATTACGTATCTTTAGCATATCTTATATGTCGCCAAAAATTAAAAAAATTACATTGTTATTTATTTTAAAATTAAGAATAATTGTATATAACATTCAAGTTATTAGTATTTTAGATGTTAATTCTTTTTTTATATTTTATATAAAAATATATTATATTTATATACTTATATTTTATATTATGTAAATATATATTATATACATAAATATAATATTGATACATTATATTTTATGTAATTATATATATATATACACACACTTAATCCATAATATTTAAAAAATTATAACATTTTTTTTGTTACAATGAAGATCTAAACGCGGATCAAAAAAACTAATTTAGTACTAAACAAACCAAGATTGTGAATCAACCTTGGCGTCTTCCAACCCTACCAATCAAGTGTAAGCAGCCTCTATATGCCCTTAGGCGGATTAATAAAGGATACATACATTTCCTCTTGGGAGAGGCATTTACGCGCTAGCCAATCGACACATTTGTTTGTTTTTCTATATATTGCTTTCACGGAAACGTCCTGTTACGAGACAAAATCCGCTGAATCCTACTAACCCAAGGCGCCGCGGGTCCACGTCTCTCCTCAACAGTCCCAAGCAGCTCCAAGACTTCCCCATAATCCACTTCCACCTCCACATCCTTAGCTCCCATTGACACCAGTAATTCCAAACCCTAACAAAGCGCAACGATCTCGGTAAGGAAGGCCAAAACTTGAACGATCTTCATCGAAAATCCACGAACCCAACTTCCTTCGATGTCCCGAATCACCCCACCTCCACATCCTTGGTGTTTCCATTCACTAAAACTCCCATCCGAGTTCAGTTTCAGGCCTCTGTTCGGTTTGGACCACCCTATCAAATTAACAAATGATTTCCTGGGCGACGACTTACCCGGAACATTACCCCAAGCCTTGATGTACCTTTGGGCCCTATGAACAACCTTTCTCAACAATATTAGTGCACTCGGAAAGGTAGTATCGTTAAAGACCCGATCATTTCTTTCCAACCAAATAGACTCGATTAATGCTTTAAAGAAAATGTCCCAACTAATACCGGAAAATAGCTTTCTATTGGACATATTTTGGTTCCACCATAGCATATTTTCTTGGTAAAAAACACCAGCAGAATGTCCCTCCATAGAATTACTAACTTGGACAGCTGCAGAAATCGAGGAGGGTCCCTGTTGCATAATCTGAAATGATGCTGTTGAATTATTTCCTGATATGACCTGGAGGTGCGGCTTTAGATCTGACTCCACTACTGCTGCGAAATCACATGGATGAAGCTGATTCCTAGCGCTGGAATTGACTCGCGCACCACTAGACCTGCTGACCTGTTCTAAAGAAAAAATCCCATGTTCATCAAAAATTGCATAAGAGGTCCCTGCAGTAAAAAAACCATCAGTAACCAACTCAGGTCCCCTGACAATATGTCTGCTATTCGAGTAAGGGACAGAACACGCCTCCTTCTGGATTAAGGCCCAAACTTCCTTAATGACCCTACAATCACGGAAAAGGTGTAGCGCCGTCTCAAATTCCTTAATGACCCTATGTAAGTTATCTGTAGTCGCTAATCACTCGTGAACCGCTCTTCAAACCAAAACTCGCGTCTTCTGGCAGCACTTTAACTTCCACATCTTATCCCAATTAATACCGTTACCCATTTCATTTAATCTCCATTGCACCTAAGGCCGATTTTACTGAATATTGGCCATGATTTTTATGCATCCATGCGAATATATCCGTATCACCCTCATCCACCGCCACTTCAACTCCCGCGAAATCGAGAAGTTTAGAGGGAGGATGTAAGTGTTGGAAAGCGTCCCAATTCCAAGAACCATCTCTCAAGACATAATCACTGATTTTCCTCCACATGTCCTCTCCAATAACCCCAATGACATGGTTAATCAAAGCCGAGGAGCCTATCCTCAAGTCTAACCAAAAGAAGACTTTTTTTCATTATAAATGGACCATCGGGATCGTCGTCTAACTACGACAGTACCTTCCACGATGGCCATTGAAATACGAGAATCCGCCGACTTAGACTCATAATGAAGTAACTCCGTCATGAAATAATTATGTCTCAACGCAATGGTCCAAAGCGATGTAGTGTCATGAAGTATTTTCCAACCCAACTTTCCAAGAAGCATTTTGTTCATATCTTCGGCCATCCGAAGTCATGATCCTCCCGCTAGATTTGGCTTACATAAGTACTTCCACGCGATCCATTTTATACGCTTCTGATTTGTAGAAAATCCCCAAATAAATTCTCTTCTAATTCGATCAATTTCTTTGCACACATAGTTCGGCAGCTTCTCCACTTGCATAATGTACATGGAAAACAAACTAAGTACAGAGTGAGCTAATGCTATACGACCCGCAAGAGAGAGCGAGCTACCTTTCCATTTCGCTAGTTTCTTTCTGTGACCACTGATAAATTCCCCGTAAAAACCATGCATCCTTTTTCTAGACAGAATCAGAACACCCAGGTACTTGCCTAACCCATCACTCCTTCTATAACCGCTTATGGAGATGATACTCAAGGCCAAGTTTTCGTCTATGTTCTTAGAAAAATAGATCATAGACTTTTCCTTACTTATTGTTTGTCCAGCATCTCGGCAAAAAATGTCCAACTTACCCTGCAAAAGATCAAAATTATCAGTAGTAGCTTCTGCAAATAAAATAAGATCATCAACAAAAAAGATATGAGAGATAGGAGTCCCCCCTGAGTTAAGCCGAAGAGCTTTCCACCTTCCTCTCTCGACTAGCTGCTAAATCAAAATCGAAAGTCTCTCCGTACAGATAACGAAAAGATAAGGTGAATCCCGATCACCTTGTCTTATTCCCCTCTTGGGTTTGATCGTAGGGAGTGGAGAACCATTCCAAAGAACAATAAGTTCATTATCCGCCATCCCTGCTAAAATTAAAGTCACCCACTTCGAAGGTAAGCCCAACCCCTCTAGAGAATCATTGATGAAACTCCAGCTAATTTTATCGTATGACTTAGCTAAATCTACATTGACAACCATAAAACTCTTCCTTACCTTTTGATGACGCAATTAATATATGAAATTTTAACCTAAAATATGCATTTACTAAAGTTAAAATCCCTAACAAGCTCAACTCTTATTTTTACCTAAAGAGTCTCAATATTTCACATATTACCTAATATACCCTTAATCATAGTATTACTTGCAATTACTTGATTCCGCATCTCCTTGCGATCCACTTACGTCGCCTGGTGATGAAGAAGATGATGAGGCGGCTGAGAATAATTAACATCACAAAGAGAAAGTGTTGAAAATCAAAATCTAGGATGCAACTTTGAAAGTCCCTGTGCAATGCTTCCATGATAAATGAGAGAGTTTAGGTGCACACTTTTGAAATACGCTTGCAAGACTAGTTATTCGTTTGTATTTGGACACCACAACAGACTGACAAGGTTTGATGCTTATTGTAGTGTGGGGAAAGCACATGGTCGCAAATGGTACATTTTACGCAATTATGGATAATATTGATTACAAGTTTTACTTAAAGAAGTTTGTTAGACAACATACACGTGGACCCCCTTCCAAGCAGTTGTTTAATGATCACTTATCTGGTGATGTGGTCAAGACATTATTATCAATGAGGTTAGTTCAAACCCAAACACAAAACTCGAACATGTTAGGAACCTGATGAAATACGATTATGGATATAATATAACTTATAAGGTTGCTTACAGATTATTCAACAAAGTGCAAGATGAAATTCACGGGGATGTTGCATTGTCAAATAATCGGATTCAGTCATACTTTGACAATTTGAAAGCAGTTGATCGATTTTGTGCCGTTGAGCTTAATTGTGAGCCCAGTACTCGTACATTTACGCGCCCTCATTTCGTGTTCGATGCATGCCTCACTGGTTTCGAATCGTGTCGCCTACTATTATTCCTCGACGTTAGTTTTCTAAAGAACAAGTACAAATGTTAGCTTTTAGTGTCAACTACGACGGATTCCAACACATGTATGTAGTTAACTAAGTTAATCTGTTATGATTAATCAAGTTGCTTTGTTAGCAACCTATAAAGTATGTTAGGTATTCCATTGATCGAACTAGCAACCCATACTTTTTGTATTAACAACCCAAAGATAATGGTCTAGCATCCCACTGATTGAATTATAAACCAATACTTTTTGTTCTATTAACCCAAAAAGATAATTTTCTATCATCCCATTAATGAACAAGCAACCCATACATTTTGTTCTGCAAGTCCAATGATAATATTCTATCAAACTACTGACTGAACTAGCAACCATACTTTTTGCACGATTAATTTTTAAGAAAATATAATTATTAAATAATTAATTCATTATGGTGTGTCCTAGTCGATGAGTTCTCCCCGACAACCACTTGCGATGATCTTAGCGATAATGGGTATGATATGTAAATCACAGACTTACGTGGTACTAGATATAGTCGACGACATACATCCCTTGATTCCAATAACCCAGCATTTATAATTACTATATTCATTTTCAATTTTTAACCACATGTGGCTGTAGTTTAGTGGTAAGAATTCCACGTTGTGGCCGTGGAGACCTGGGCTCGAATCCCAGCAGCCACACATATACTATTTTTACATTATTACCTTATGAATCCTCTAATAATTAGAAACTTTTCTTTTTGCCTTCCTTAATTTTTAAAATTGATTTTTGTTAAGCTTTGATTTATTTTATTAATAAAAATATTTTGTTCTTTTCTATAATAAAGTATAAGTAATATCATATAATTTTAAAAAATAATATTAAAATTTATAATACAATTTTATATACTATTCTTGCAAAACAATCTTTGTTTTTTTTTTTAGTCAATAAAGCTTGTATTAAAAACAAACAACTAGGAGGAAGAAATTCCACACCAGTTGAAACAAGAAACCAGAGTTAATACAAACAAACAGGAAAAGAAAAAGACAAGGGAAGACAAATAAACACCAAACAAAGAAAGGATAAAAATAGAAAAGGCATTCGCATTCCAAACAGTCGTATTGTAAGTTGTTCTTCTAATCCCATGAGAAAAGAAATGAGAGTGGGATCTGGCCATACTTCTAATATCTTCAAGGATAGACAAACTCTTCAACGAGCAGTACGCGCTTGGAGACTGTATAGGCTGAAGACTAGCTTCGGCATTAGATAAAGAGCTAATGCAAAGTGAAACAGATCCTAAAACGAAACAAATTACAACATGAATCGCCATAGTATCTGCAACAGGTCTGGAAAAAATGAGGTTACGCTGAGAAATAACAACACCATTCCAGAAAGGAGCAACTGCGGCTGCGACTGCAAATTCAATAATCACCAAACAGAAACGAAAAACAAACTGTTGTTCCAGCCAGTCCAAACAAACGCAAGCCAGGAAAGTCCAACATTGGAACACCAAGGTCAAATTACTCCAAATGAACGGCAAACACCCGAAGCAACTCAAAACGGAATCAAATGAAGAAAAAATCATGGCCATAAATGAATCACCACCTGCGAATAAAAGGAACAGAAAACCGGAAGACCAGCAAAAGTACAGAAACAACCACCTCTTAAACCATTCTAACCAAGAGCAGGTTAAACAAATCAAATCGAAGGATCCCAAACAGAAAAAGTAGCGAGTGAACGGCAAACACCCGTAACTCCAACAGTCGAACTCCATAGGACAAGAGATATATAACCAAAGTGAATCACCACCAGCCCTCAGAAAGAAATTACAAAAGATGCGGTCACAAAGAACAAAATAAAAATACAGCCTTACCAAAAGAATCCCCTGCCAATCCATCAGACCTTCCACCAAAGACGAGGAGACTAAAAGGCAAACAAAACCAACCTTCCAGAGAAAATAAAACAAAGGGAGGGAGCAACCAATCTTACCAAGAAAAAAGACTGCCAAAGACCCAAAAATCTGAAGGAGACCAGCTCTGGAGCGGGAAGTCCTGAAACCAAAGAGACCCAAAGACGAACAAACGGCTGCGATCCAAGAAACTGAACTGGGCCAACAAGGCCCAATCCACACAGGGCCAGCGAAAACCACAAAATGCTCGAACACATCCACATTGCTATCTCCTATCGCCATAGACAAAGAATACCGCAATGGATGAAGGCTCCGATGAGAAACAAGCACAGAATCAAAGCAAGGTAAGCAAAAAAGGAAATGAAGACGAAGGCAGTAAAAGGGAAAGGAAAAGGGGGCTGCCGCCGTCGATCAGGAAGAAGAAAAGGAGAAGGGAGATCGACGGCGGCTGAAAAAAGGGCTAAGGTTTATAAAAGAGGTTTTTTTTCTTGAGAGCGTTTTTTGGTCTTTTGCTTGGGTTTTTAAACAAACAAACTTTGTGACCTATATAATTTTTTGCAAAAAATACTTTGTTTATATAATATTGAGACTTATAATATAATTAAAATTAATATTAAAACTTACAATTCAATTTTATATATTATAGGGACCTACCATGTAGTTTTTTCATAATATATTATAGCCACACATATACTATTTTTACATTATTACCTTATGAATCCTCTAATATGTTACATTATTATCTTATGAATCCTCTAATATTTTCGGAAATTTTTCTTTGTCTTCCTTAATTTTTAAAATGGATTTTGTTAAGCTTTGATTTATTTTATTAATAAAAATATTTTGTTCTTTTCTATAATAAAGTATAGGTAATATTATTTAATTTTGAAAAATAATATTAAAACTTATAATTGTTATGAACGTGAGAGAAAGAAAAAGGAACGTTCTGTTTATTATGAGAGTGTATAGATTACATAGTGGGAGCTCCTATTTATAGGTGATAGGAGACCCTAAACCCTAGTGTTCATGGGCTTGACTACTAGCCCATGGGCTGGAATGAATATCCACTAAGATGGGTTTATAACACTCCCCCTTGGATATTCAGTCCCTAAGAATATGCCTCGTTAAAACCTTCCTAGAAAAACCTAGTAGGAAAAAAATCTAGTGAAGGAAAAAGAGTACATTTCTTTATAAGCTAACTAAAACTACCTCATTAAAAACCTTTATCAGGAAAACCTATTAGGACAAAAACCGTGATGAAGGAAAAGAGTGTAGTGCATATTTGTCTCCCCATCTTGTCAACTTCTTAAGAAAGATCTTGAAGTCGCTGCATGCTAATCTTGTGTATTAGTTTCTTGAACATAGATGTAGGTAATGCCTTTGTCAATAAATCGTCTAAATTGTCACTTGAGCGAATTGGTTGAACATCTACTTCACATTTCTTCAAGAGTTCATGTCTAAAGGATAACTTTGGAGATATGTTTGGTTCGATCATCTTTGATGTAGCCTCCTGTGTCTTGAGTGATACAAGTAGCATATTGTTCAACTTTGTTTACTTGTCGAAAGATTGCATTCCGCTTAAATATTTAATTTTGAGAATATACCTCATTAAAACCTTTCTAAGAAAAACCCAATGGGACAAAATCATAGTAAAGGAAAAAGAGTATATATTCTTCAACATGCTTATATTAATTGCCTCATTAAAAACCTTGCAAGGAAAACCCAGTGGGAAAAAACTATGCTAAGGGAAAAAGAGTGCATTGCGTGAATGTCTCCCCCTGATATAAATATAACACAATGGTGTATAACTTGAGACATTTAATAGGAGTAATAAATAGTACGACATAAATTTGATCGACGCTTCATTCATATATAATGATTTAAAAAGCTCGACATAAGACTTATATGAAGTCTTTGATAATAAATAATAGCAAATAAAAGTGCGTCCACCACCGGAGACTATATCTCGTCAATTAATAAATTATGTGTGCTACAACATACTATCTTATATAGTGACTCCCCCTTGTAGCACATTCATTTCACAATTGTGAAAATTTCACGTCGTACAACATACTAACTTTCTCGATGTTAAACTGCGACAATCTCGAACATGGTCTTGGGAAAGTTTAATTGAGGGAAGGGATCTGTTACGGAAATATGGGAGGTATCAAATTGAAAATGGAGAAACTATTAACATTTGGACAGATAAATGGCTAGATATGCAGTGGAAACTGGAAAAACCGATAAGTTGTGACATTTATAAAGTTAAGGACCTTTGGAAGGCATATTCAACAGAATGGAATACTGGTGGTGCCTAGGGTGTGATAAAAATAAGATAAAATTAAGTCAAGAAACTACGCACTCTCACCCTAGATAGGCACAGTACTACAAGTATTACAGTTGGTATGCAAGTTTTAATGATAAGTAGAGTTCGTTCTCAGGGACTTAAGTGTGTTATACGCATGAGTAGAAATAACAAGTAAAAGTAAATAATTAGAAGACAGAAAATAAAAGATTTTGATTTTCGAAAATAAGAATTAAAACTAATTAAAACTAGGAAAATAAAGACAATAAAATAAAAGATAAGAAATATGAGATGAGAAGTATAGCTTAGGTTTTGCTAGTATGCACTAATCCTTCTAATTCTATCTATAAGTCTAGTTCATAAAGGAGAATATTAGCTCTTGGTATACTTAGTCAGGATTCTAAATTCTCATACCTTAGACCTTGAGAGCGACTAAGGGGGCTACGGCACAACCAAGACGAGGACTCAAATAGGGTTATCAAACGCCACTAAGGCCCTATCCAGCACACTACAATCAATTGGTGATATGGTGGTTAAAACAAACCCTAATGGCTATCTAGTTAGAAGCATGTTTTGTCAGAACTACTATCGATACTAGACATTATGTGGTGGTTCAATAGTTAAACACCCTGTCAAGGAGACCATCTAACTACTATTAAAACAATCCTAAAGTGACCAGTTCTAGGAAAGACATTAAATCAAAACACATAAACAAATATAAAGTAAGTAGCTAATATTAGATTAAAACATGTAATTCCCAAAGAAAATTAGATAGAAGAATTAGAATTCATAGTTTATACATGATGCAAAACCCAAGCTATGGGAGGTTTAGTTCATACCTGAAGGAAATAAACTAAAAGAAATTACAAAAGACATCATCTTGCTCTCTACAATAAACTGGAAGAATAAAACCTTAAGAACTAATTACTATGAGGCAAGGATTAATAGGGTTGTATTACAAGTGATATAAGGGTGTATTTATAGGTGTTTAGAAGACCTAATTCGTTTTCTTGAGGAAGAGGTAAGTTATTGGACTTCTAGCCCAACTCAAATTCGTATGGAAATAAAGATAAACACTGCTGCACCGTTGATGTCTCCTTAATTGTTCTTATTTTCGACCCTTAGGAGACATCATTTTTGGTGTTTATTTAATCAATTTGATAGACTTTTGGACTAAATATGCAATAATATGATTTTCCTCTTTTATTTCTAGCATTTTTGATTTATTAAGCTTTTGCGCGTAATATTGGTATTTTTAGTGAAGATTTTACAGGTTTTAAATGTTAGCTAGAAGAGGAATCCGAGGAGAAAGTCAAAGATCAAAAGATAGAGTCAAGACTTGAAAAGAAATCCCGAAGATATTATTTTTAGAGCTGAAAATCCATTTTCCAGGCCATAGATTGCTGATTTCGAGGTGCTTAAGCGATGATTTAGCCGCTGACCTTTGAAGAGAAAAAGCTCCTTATCGAGTTACGGAACTTTAGCAACTGGAATGAGGTCAATCGGAGTCATAACGAATCGGGAAAAGCCGTTTTAGTGAAGGCATATCAGCAGTTACGGGATTTTGGGCTAAGTTAGTGGACTTGGGCCTTTTATATTTCATTTAATTAAAAGATTAGGGCCAAGTCCGAATTTCTACCTATAAAACCAGCCCTTGACTTCTATTTTACACACAATTCACATTCTGCAAGATTCAGAGAGAATCAACTGAAGGAAGGAGAAGAAGCTACAAGAGCTGGAGAGGGTCTATATCTCTGTTCGTAGTCATTCCGATTCCGGAAATTAGGTTCTTTTATCTTTTTAATTTTGTAATCAATATGAATTCCTTTACATTTGATTTCGTATTTTATTTTAATATGAGCTAAGCTTTTCATAGTGCTTGAGAACAAACAATGGGTGAATCCCAATCTTATTAATTAACGAATGTTGAATTTGGGTTTTTATTGAATTAAACTAAATTAGGGCTTTTACTCTTTTCGATAAATTGTGCATGTTTACTGTTTTTAACGTCATGAACTAGGAACAGGTGTTAGTATCTAGGCTATTCCAATTAGTGGCGATTGGATCATCCTGACGGAGGGTTTAGATACAGAACCATTTATTCAATCTAGGATAGAAGCTATTGATTCTGACGAACTTAGCTAATTCTAGGGCCAAAGAGGTAATAAAACTTAATCATCCAACGGTGGATCATATTTACCCTGACGGGACTAGTGACACTTTAGGATCGCCTTATAGTCCACCCTTACGGGGGTATAAGGAATTTAGAATCCCGACAATTATAATTGACTAATTTAGCCCTTAAACAACATAAGTTAAGAAATAGGATAGGGAGGATCCTTGCGTTCTCAAGTGCTACATCTCATATTGCGTTTTACATCATTTTACTTGCGTCTTAGCTTTTACTTGCATTTATAATTTATTTTTCATTCATTAGCTTTAATAACAAAAACCAAACAAACATATTATCTTTTATTTATTTTCATAAGTGCATCAATCATTAATAGATAAGTATTGTAGTCAACCATCCCGTCCTTGGAACGAATCTGTATTATCAGGTATACTACTTGGGACAATCGTACACTTGCGGTTGTGGTTCGATTATCATGTTCATTTATTTTTAGAACACACAAAGGACCACCAACCGTTTTGAGCATATCTTCTTCGTTATTGGTCGGTTTGAGCTCCATAATATACCAAAAGAATCGCAACAGAATTATCTTGACCCTGAAGAAGGAAATCTCCAAATTCGGCTTATTTCTTAGGTAAAAACCCACATCTTTGGACGTGTATGCAGAATCCCAGATTTAGGCAGCTTTTCCTTTTCCATCTTTTTAGCTTTTGTTTCCTTATCTCCAATTACCATGCAAATCTCTTTCCATAAGTTGTTGTCTTTGACTTGGACTCTAATTAAGCTCCATAATTATCTTTAAAGCTTCACACTAAATTAAACAATTAAACCCAATATGCTCTAAAAATAATAATTCTACAAATCAAGACTCAAAATAGGAAAGTGCACTAAAACTCAAGAAAATCGACATTATTGACTTCTAAAACACTAAAAATGATGTCTCATCCTAACATAAATCTATCACAAATGAGGAGACATCAAATACGGAATTATTAGATGAAGTTTTCTCAGAACCTATTATTCCGATTATTTTGAAGGAAAAGATATTCGACCGAGATTCACCAGATAGGTTTCTTTGGCCATATGCAACAAATGGCGAATACGTAACCAAGACAGGATATAAAGTTCTCACGGAGGCCGAATTACGACAAGCCACGACAATCAAGTACTGTTCCAACCGGGAGTTCGCTCTGGAGGACAATTTGGCACTCAAATATTCCAACCAAGGTCAGAATTTTCAACTGGAAAACTTGTAATAATGCGATACCAACTGGAAGAAATCTGGTAAAGAGACACTGTGACGTTGAAGTGGAGTGTTTATGGTGTAAGGTAGAACATGAAACAGGGGAACACCTACTTCTGAAGTGTAATATGGCATAATTGGTATGGGCAGGATCGGCACTCCAAATTAACATTCAACCAGAGATTGATGATTTGGGGAGCTGGATTCTTAAGATCATAGAGACTTTTGTTACTGGGGGATGGAGTAAGGACGTCGTTACCTCATATATACTTTTAATTATTTGGAATATTTGGAAATTCAAAATGAAAAGTAGGCATAGTAACTATCAGTTCGAGCCTACTGATATATAAAAACTGCAAATCGAAGTATGGCGGAACATTTTGGAAATGAGTGGGTCAATAGTCAAATGACGAGGAACACACACAGAGATTATGACAGATATGGCATTTATGTGCAATGCTTCGTTTGATCAGCCACACACACCAACATGTATCTGGGTGGTCCAGATTGATAAAGCTACATAATATAGAACCGACTTTTCACACGCTACCAACTGTAACTCGAGCGTTCAAGGGGAAGCGCATGCGACTATTTATGCTTTAGACAAGGCAACTCACAGTACACACGAGGGAGTGACCATCTTCTCGGACAACCTTGAAATTATTCAAGGTATACAACAAGTGTCGGCTGCTAACTGGCGAATCAGACCATGGATCAGGCACATCAAGAGGCGGGCAATGGAGGTTGGAGCGATTTTCTTTCAACATATCCCGCGACGATTCAATAGGCGAGCGGACATATTAGCTAAGGAAGCCAGACACAGGGCGACTACGGAATACGACTCACTGGCAACGATGAAGGAAAGGTTCTCGAGACTGGGTATCGGCTAATAGTTTATGTAAACTTAGAAATTTCTTCCGTGTCAAAAAAAAAAGTACTAGATACGTGATGTTGTAAAATAATCACTTAAAACAATTCTAGATGCCAAAAATATTTTTTGATAATTTTTTTTGTTTTATTCAAATATTAGTTTTAATTTTAAAATAAACTTTTCCAAACAAATTCTTAATTATTTTTACGTGCATAAATCAATCAATAATTGAATCTTAGTTATAGTTTTCTATTTTTTGCATCTAAAGAGTAACATGCCTTGGGGCAGCGAATATATGTAGGTTAAGGGAGTTTTAAATCCATTAAATTACTTTGAAAGCAATTAGCCCCCTTTCTCTCTATTTTTTTTTTTTGAAAATAGTTTTATTTATAATCAACCGTTTAAATTTGTTAAGTATATGTCCTTAATCTTAGAGTAATAAAATACCTGTAATCAAACTAGTTCAGCTAATTTAACTGGTTAGAGTTTTGCTATTTCTTCACCACTTAAGGAAGGTACATAGTTCAAATTACAATGTTCGAACCCCTTCATGAACTTGGCTAACCTAGTTCTGATTTACTAAAACATGCATAAGGAGGCTTGTATATTCTCGTAGAATTACTCGTTGTGCGCGCAAACTGGTCCGGACCACCCACGTACCAAAAAAAATACCAATAATTAATAATTTTCAGAAAAAAAAAATTGTAAATTTTGTTTTTAATAATACATTTGAAAGTTATATGATACCATATAAGATTTGATCTCTTAAAATTTTTAATCATCAAAAATATTTTATTTTTAATATATCATAAAGTCATTTGACTCAAGTAAAATACAATCTTGTAAAATATTTCAATCAATGCAAAGAGTAAAATGTATCACCCATTTTTAATTTACTCTTGATGTAGAGTTATCATGAAAAACAAAATAAATAACATCGATAGAGAACGAGCAATTCAATTTTTATTTATAACTCAATCAAAATCCTTTTTAGAGGCTAAAAACTTATTTTTAAAAGAAATCTAAACATTAAAATTTTTAAATTACTAAAATGACGGTGATTAATTAAAATTAAAAAAACTAATTTAAAACTATAACAAACCTAACCAATGATATAGGTGAAATAATTGAAAATTGTAATAATAAACTTTACAATTTAAGAATAATTACTAGGCTTAATACATGTTGTATCATCTTTTTTTATGTGAAAAAATTCATTTATATAGAAACATACCTCTCGAACAACAAGAATCTTATTTGCAAATACGCAATAATTCTTCTATTGCCGACGATCTTTGAAACTTATGATAACCATTAATTCCTTAGAACTATAAGTCTCTGTCCTCATAAAAATTCTTCATTCTCATAGGTGTAACAAAAACTAGGCATTAGTACGTTTGACAAAAAAAAAGTATTCGTAACCCTTTTTTTCTTTCTTAAGAACGACACACGAGCATTATGTATATCAATTTTCTTGGCATATAATCCCTCCTTTAGGATTGTTTTTCATATGACAAATCCATAGTTAATCACATGCTTAATCTTATCTAAAATTATTAGCTCTTCTTCGTATATTTTCACCTAAACACACTTGAATCTATCTATCTTGATATAGAGTGATAATCTCCTATGTGATTATATTTGCTTGTATGCTTCCTTGAACATATCTATTAAAGCATTCACTCACATCCTAGACTTACGGGATATTAGTGCACAATGATGAACTCAATTATTTGTCATATATACAACTAGTTAATCTCTTTTTATATTATTACACTTAATCTTCATTTTATTCCTACTTGTTTAAATTCTTTGTGATTTTTCTTACGTACCTCATTTAAATATATCCTAATTGATTACTTGTCTTGAATTGTACTAATCCCATATTGTAGCATTTATCCGTTTACAACTCATATGAAGGATCAAGAAACTAAGAAAACTGATTACTCTCTTTAGCTCAAATCGTCCATAAAAAATGACACAACATTTTGAAATGGATACCCATTTTAAGCAAAAAAATGACATAACTTTTTTCTTTGGATCCAAGCATACCCAAAACCAATCGGCCACTTTGTCACATCCTGACTGACATATCTTACTAAAATGGATACCCATTTTGAGGAAAACAATGGTATGATGTTTTACACTTCAACGAAGTTGTTATATAGAGTCTCCGACTATCCAACAATTGAAGAAAGGACGACACATGGATTAGAGAAGTTGGGGACGAAAACGAATACCCGTAAATCCTAAATTGGTGCAACGTTTTTAGTTTATTTGTGATCACATTGAGAATCTTCCAAATCAGTATTGCATAATACATAATACCAGGAACGGAAACACTTTATAAGATTTGGGGCCAGCCACCCCTAATTTTTCAAAAAACTTTTTTTATCCTTATAAAAAAATAAAAATAAAAATTAATAAGCTCTAGCGCCTTCATATTTTTTGAAACCTTTTATTTGGCCTCTTTAATATAAAATTTTGGTTTTGTTCCGGCTTGATATGCCGTGTTGTTAACGGCGACTTTATACCTTGATTTTTTTATTGATAATACCTTAAATAATGTAAAGATTATCCAAACAAATAATAATTTTAACACGTCTTATCCGCTTACAACATAGCTTTTGCTTCGTATTTTGCCACTGAGTCCATCACTATTAACTTTGAAAAGTTGTACTGCCGATAACCTGATATCCAAATGTACGATTACAGTTTTTTCTTTTTTATTTGGATACGAATTTTGATTGTAGACGAAAGAAAAAACAATTCAACTTAACTACTCTATTTGGCAAAAGTTGTGTTTATGACTCACAGATGGGATAGTTCGAAATTTGAAATAGGTACGTACAAATATTTTGTTTTATTTTGGTCTTAAGAGAGATCTCTCTCGGGCCCACATTTGCAAATGCTATCCCAAAATTATCCCATTTTTGGTGTCAATGAGGAAATCATATATGACTCATGGGGACCAGAAGGTGAGCTACTCATATTTTTGGGATAAGTATCACCTCCTAATGAATTTATCATCTATCCTTTTAACTTTTATTATTAACTAATTAAATATTAATTTTAATTATTAAATAAAATAATATTAGTTACTAACTTATAATCTCTCTTATTTATTACCTATACAATTATTACATTTTCTCTCATTCAATGGTCTCTATCTTCATCCATTCTTTCATATCATCTTCATACATTATCTTTTAATTTTCTTCCTCTCATTATTACCATCAATTTTTCCTCTTCTTTTTTCCCCAAACCTTACTTAAATCAAAAAATCAGTTATTACGAAAAAAATTCCTCTTTGGGACTTTCTAAAACTATATGTTTTGGGAAAACTTTGAATTTAGTATAGAAACATTCACTTTTTAGTCTTTAGAGTTTCGTATTATAGATTAAAATCTAACAAATGGATTAGTCCATGTATTAGCTCCTTACGGGTTGATTCTCCACTTGTCAGATATCTGCACCTTCTTCACCAAATAGTCGAGCACAGACTAGTGTCCATCATTCTCATGGATATATTTGAACATCTTTTTTCTCCTTCAATTCTGTTGTCTTTAGTCTTCAGGTATCAAATTTCTTGTAGGCCTTTGGATAATGACAGTTTATATTTTGGGTACTCAACTTCTCTGGTTAGAGGTTTGTCTTCTTATTTATCCTCCTTCTCGACTAATACGTTTTAGCGACCGATCATTTGATGGCACAATGGTACGATAACTTAGATTATTTATCCTCTTCATTTGATGCTCTATGTAAGTCTAATTATGAGACATTTCGGATGTACGATATAGCTTCTCTCTTCGCTTCAACATATGCTCTTTGTTACTCCAACTCTGGGGATCCTTAGGGGTTTGATCTTCAACTATTTTTAGCTCCTTCAGTTGATGCATTTTGCAGTACAATCAATGCTTATTCCAGTGTTTGGAGACATGTTTTTGTAGAATTTCCATTTTCTTTTCAACGTGCAAGACTTATTCACAATCTAGACATGCTCGTAAGATCAAGCCGATCTACTTTCACTGTTTTGTAAAAACAGTACATCAAAACATAACATTTGGTCTTAAAATAATAAGAGTTAGTTAGTGATGAGGATTCTAACTCTTACATCCATCTTTATAAAGAAGTTACACGATTACTCAGGCCGGATCAATAAAGGGGGACCAATAGGTTTTAGATTAAAGTCATTTAGTAGTTCCCTTTTTATTATCTTTCACTTTATTCATCAGTATTTTCAAGGGGAGCAAGAGCAGAAGAGCTGGAGAGGAGAAAAGAAGGGTTTGTCCATAAACCCAACGGTTCGTCCCCACCGGTTCACCATTTCATCTCTTCTTGAAGAGCAACCTATCTTTTTTTTTCCGTTTGAATATGATTTTATCAATAGTTTTAATTACTTTTTCTTATTTTAGTATGAAATAAACCCTCATTTCTTGAGATTTCTTATGTAAGAATTTGTGCTTAGCTGGTTAATCGATTTATTGTATTCGGGACAAATTTGTTAACTAAGATTGGTTAGATGTTTTATTCCATTGATTATGCATATACTATCTATGCTTGGCCAAGTAGTGGATAACTTTAGTAATTACATCCAGAACCGACACGGGTTTGTAATTGCGGATATAATAGACGCCTAGTGTGAGGTATTGAACCGGAAGGTCTTATCCATTACGTAATCAATAAGGTTGGAACTTTATTCACCAAAAAGTCTTAGGCGTGTACGGTTGCCTAAGCTACCCTGACGGAGTTAGAAGGATAGTCGAGCCCTGACTAATGCGAAATTCACCAACTCACCCTTATCAATAGAACTATTAACTAGTTGCATAGATAATTACTAGCAAAACCTCAAGAACCTTCTCATCTTAGTTCATATTTATTTTATTTTACTTGTCTACTATAATCACTAGTTTAATACTATTTCTTTCTTAATTGTTAATCATTCAAAAAACTACAATTAATTTATTATTTTAGTATCTCTTTAATTCAATTGCAAGCTTTACACCTTTACACTATCCTAAGCATAATTATTCTCAATGATAATCACTGTGGAGACCGATATAACCCTACTTATCAAATATACTTGTCACCGATCCCTACGCTGTGGAGAGTCACCTTTTCCAGTGTTGATTTATTCTATCACACCTGGAGGGCGAACAGACGCCCCAAGATGATGGTACATTCTTATCCGCGTCGTAGTCAAGAATAATGAAATTACATAGAAATATAAATCTACCTGCCTTGATGAGTACATCTTCTATTTTTCCTTCAGGGTGGGCGATGGGCCTGTTTGACATTTACAAGGTCACGGTAGTAGGCCTTGTGCTCCCCATGTTCAGTCTTTCAAACAACGGTTTGCGCATGAGATTAGTACTCACACCCAAGCCACACAATGATTTATAGGTCCAATTTCACCAATAGAGATCGTGATATTAAAAATCCCGCGACCTTGCAACTTTGAAGGCAATTTACGTTGACAAACAGGGCTACATTCTTCCGGTAAACCAACCATCTGTCCCTCTAAGTATCTCCGTTTGTTAGATAACACATCCTTCATGAACTTAAGATATTTCGACATACGTTATGGTAGATTAAATTTCAACTACCTCACATGTCACATTCTTATATTGATCATCATCACTTTTCTTTTGCACGGATGAGGTAAATGGAGGGGGAGGACGATTTTCACTAACCACTAAGTTTTTCTTCTTTTACATCTTGGTTGGTTCACAAGGTTTGTCAACTACGTTCTCTTTCGTACCGTCACCCAAGTATTCAGTGACCACCTCATATAAATTCGGATCATGAGTTTTTTTTTAATTTTGTAAGCTCTTTAACTTCTTCTCAAACTAAAGGTAACTCTTTCTCTTTTTCAACCCCTAAGGGATGGGGTAGTTGTTTCCCACTCCTTGGTGCGATTTCCTTGCGTGCCTCATCACCTCCCAAATGTTAAACATAACTAGGGAGTTGACCTTGGTCTCGAATGTCTAAGGCAGTAGCGATTCTTGACATCTTGCTCAAGATTTTTAATGTAGTTGAATGAGCATTCAATGTCTATTCTGTTTTGGCTGATCTTTTATTTGATAACATCATGAATATGTTCAAAGTATCAGCCATATCATGTGTAGTAATCATACATTCTTGTGGATGAGAAGGTAGTGCCTTATGAGCAAAATTATCTGTATATGTGCCATATATGGGACCTTGGGAAACTTGAGCTCCATATTTTGGACCTTCTTGATAATGGGTTTGAGGCCTCGCATGAAATTTAGTCCCACATGGTCACGATAAATACATGTTTCTATGTTGGACCACCCCACGAGATTTTGACCATTGATGTCCCTGATGAGCTCTATTTTTATACCCATGATTTGACCACCTAGTTGGTAGTTTCCTAGAGTAGATATAAAAAATACAAATTCCTGATTGGTTGGGCACTCTTCCAATGAATGATCATAGGTTCCATAACTAGGGCACCCTTAAGATACTTGAGCCACATTCACAATTACTTGATTATTGTTCAAGGATAATTGTTTCACATATTTTCTAGAGCAGCAATCTTTGTATTTACAGCGGTTTTGCTTTCTTCCTTCAGCGTTTATTTTTCCAAAAATTGAACAAGTTTCGTCTCTGGTTTCAAAATAATCTCATTTCTTACAAATCTATCCAAGATTCCAAAAGCATTATTGGCGCTCACCATCATAAATCATCATCCACACAATGTATCCGATTTTTATTTGGCGAGGATATCTAAGTTTCGATAAAACATTCCGAATTTCAGTTCGAGATTGTATCCATGTAATGGACCGTTCTTCAAGTTGGAAGCGATTCCAAGCTGCTCCTAATGATTCGTCTTGTTCTTCAAATCGAATTGACCATTCAATCGTACACTTTGAGGATAGTACATATTGAATAATGTGATTTGCAATTGGTCCCACGTAATAGTCTGCTCATGCAATTACTGATCGTACCACTCACTTGCACTTGAGATGAGGAAGAATGGGAACATGGTGAGAGACACATGCTCTTAAGTGACACCTGAAGTGATGTACACATCGCAAATCTGCATGAACTTTTGAATAGCTTTCACAAGATCTTCTTGGGCAGCCCCACTATAATGACCATAGATGATTAATCTATCATACCTGCATCAGGCTTGAATCGCACGACTTAAATGACAGGTGGGCGGATCCCAAAAGGGGGCATACGAAAAGGTCGTTGCTCATACTGTTGTAAGAACCAAGGCATAGCCACTGGTGGGACTTGCGCACCTTGGTTGTTTTTCTCCTTATGCACCTAGAAAATTTGTAAGATACAAAACCAAGAAACAACATAAAACAAAAAACAACTACTCTACTACACTAACTAAAAACACAAAATTATAACATTATAGTCCCTGGCAGCGGTGCCTAAAACTTTTCGTCTCCAAATGTGTGATATAAATCAACACCAAGAAGGAGATGGTAGACTTCTCGCAAGTGCACAGGTCGTTGACAAGTAATAAAGTAAGTTTGGGATGTTTGTTTCCTTAGGGACTACCAAGTTTATAAATATTATGTTTACATTAGTGCACTAGTTTAGTTGCTAAAAGAAAGGACAATATAAAGTAGATGGTTCTTGTTTTATTTTTATATTAAAATAAGGAGAGGTAAATAATAATGAAATAAAGAGTAAAAATTAAAAGAGAATAAAATAAACTAAATAAAACCTTGAGTATGTAGAAGATATGCTTGAGTTATTAATAATTCCCAAAGTCTACTAATTCGATGTTCTAGATGGAAGGGCAAAGTGGTGATTTCTCGTTAATCGAGATTCAAATATCTCTCTAACTCCCGTAAGAGTCGACTGGTGGTCCTTTATGTGTTCTAAAATAAATGCAAAAAGTAATCGAACCACAACCGCAAGTGTACGGTTGCCCCAAGTAATATATGTGATAAACAGATTCGTTCCAAGGACGGGATGGTTGACTACAATGCTTATCTATTAATGATTGATGCACTTATGAAAACAAATAAAGGAAAAATGTTTGTTTGGTTTTTGTTATTAAAGCTAATGAATGAAAGACAATTACTAAAATGCAAATAAAAGCTAAGACGCAAGTAAAATGATGTAAAACGCAATATGAGATGTAGCACTTGAGAACGCAAGGATCCTCCCAATCCTATTTCCTAACTTATGTTGTTTAAGGGCTAAATTAGTCAATTACAATGGTCGGGATTCTAAATTCTTTATACCCCCGTCAGGGTGGACTATAAGGCGATCCTAAAGTGTCACTAGTCCCGTCAGGGTAAATATGATCCACCGTTGGATGTTTAAGTGTTATTACCTCATTGGCCCTAGGATTAGCTAAGCTCGTCAGAATCATTAACTTCTATCCTAGATTCAATAAATATTTCCGTACCTAAACCCTCCGTCAGGATGATCCAATCGCCACTAATTGGAATAGCCTAGATACTAACACCTGTTCTTAGTTAGCTACTCCAAAAACAGTAAAATAAACTCAATTTATTGAAAAGAGTAAAAGCCCTAATTTAGTTTAATTCAATAAAAACCCAAATTCAACATTCGTTAATTAATAAAATTGGAATTCACCCATTGTTTATTCTCAAGCACTATCAATTGTTTAGCTCATATTAAAATAAAATACGAAATTAAGAATAAAGGAATTCATATTTGATTACAAAATTAAAGATAAGAAAAACCTAATTTCCGGAATAGGAATGACTACGAACGGAGATATAGACCCTCTCCAGCTCTTGTAGCTTCTTCTTCTTCCTTCCGTTGACTTCTCTCTGGTGTTTAATCTTGTAGAATGTGAATTGTCTGTAAAATAGAAGTCCAGACCTCCTTTTATAAGTGCAAATTCGGACTAGGGCTTGGACCAGAAAATAAAAGCCTAATTAAATGTCCAAGCCCACTTTCTAAGCCCAAAATCCCGTAACTGATGATAGGCCTTCACTAAAACAGCTTTTCCCGATGCGTTACAACTCCGATTGACCTCATTCCAGTTGCTAAAGTTCCGTAACTAGATAAGGAATGATTTCTCTTCAAAGGTCAACAGCTAGATCATCGCTTAAGCACCTCGAAATCAGCAATCTATGGCCTGGAAAATGGATTTTCAGCTCTAAAAATAATATCTTCGGGATTTCTTTTCAAATCTTGACTCTATCTTTTGATCTTTGACTTTCTCATCGGATTCCTCTTCTAGCTAACATCCAAAACCTGTAAAATCTTCACTAAAAATACCAATATTACGCGCAAAAGCTTAATAAATCAAAAATGCTAGAAATAAAAGAGGAAAATCATATTATTGCATATTTAGTCCAAAAGTCTATCGAATTAATTAAATAAACACCAAAAATGATGTCTCCTAAGGGTCAAAAATACGAACAATTAAGGAGACATCAAGACCCCCAACTCAAACCTTTGTCGTCCCGACAAAGCAAAACAAAACAAAACAAGGGGTAGAAGTAAACGCAAGAACACATAGAAGCTAGCAAATAAACCCTAAAGCAATTCTCAAAATAAATCTCATATAGCCAACTCTAGAAACTAATATACACATACACTAATCATGCAACATCAAACATAAATAATCTCAATCATAAAATTAAAGTCGCAATGCTTGAAGGTTACACTTGTACTCATCTCTGTATGATGGCTATAGGGTGGTCATTAATCCTAACTCGCTTTGAACGCTCCACCTAGTGTATTCCCTATCAACAGAATAATAAATTCATTATGCACTTAGGAATCACGAGGTCTTTACGGTTATAATATTGGCTTAAGGACGGGTGTGGATGTATATTTGGTAAATTTGAAGTGAGCTTTTGGCTCTCTCCTCACTTACCATCAACAGTGTCCTCGAGCTTGAGTTAACGCTCAAAAAGATGTTCTCACTCACCCATATACGCAACAATTTAGCGTCCCATGTCTACCCACTATAAACAAGATGATTTTCAGAAATTCCCACTTTGCCGGATGTTTTATTTATTCATATTTTTCTTTTTCTTTTTCTTTTCTTTTTTTTTTGTACAGAAGCAAACCGGGTTCCCGGTTTTGACGAATCCGGGTTCCCGGTTCCTACTGTATGGATTTTTCATTTTTTTTTTTTTCTTTCTTTTTCACTTTTTCTCATTCCCGGCAAAGGGTTACAAGTATATATCATCTGCAATTGTGCTACAATACAAAGCACATCAATCCCAACCCATTAAATTCCCCATAAGTGGTCCCACCACCCCAAACTCAAGCTCGAGACACGTCTCAGGATTGTGATTCAAGTGCGGGTCATATGGTCATGCCTAATAATCTAAGGGATAATGGCTTATATCGTGGCTACAAAGAAAAGGCTAAAGGCTCAAAGAGGGCTAAGACGGATAATAATTAATACAAGGGATAGAAGGCTAAAAAGGCACAAATGGCTAACAAAGAACTGCCCCTATCATTTTCTTAAGTACATAGCTTGTCTTTAGTTCATATCTAGGTGGGTTCTCTACTAATTAAGATTTCACGTTCTACATACCAAACATATTCCTTGAGTACAAGCTTACTTCATTTGCATTGTTCATTAATTTTTCCTATCAATTACCTATGTTCGCATGCAATTGTAAGTGCGTTTTATATCAATCCCTAAAGTCCACTATTTACTATCATAGATTTATCAAAAGTATGCTTAAAGGGACATTTAAAATCTTCTACAGTCAAACGCAACTCCGAAAATTATTTTATTGAAAGCAAATAAAACATATAACACATAAAAACTGGGATGAGGCAACGAACCCCACCCCAAACTCAAAAATGAGTCGTGTCCCCACGACTCGAAAAGACTCAAAGCAATAAAATAAGTTACACTAAATGAGAAGGATTAGAAAACGTATCTGAACCAGCGCATGGCTGGTTTTCGGTGTTGCGTCCATGAACTTTATCTTGCGTCTAGACATCGTAAGTTGTGTTATGAACAAATAAAGTTCAACTTGTTTGTAACGTTTCCCAAACTAGCGCACCTCGTATCCTGATTCTCTTCCAACACCTTGATTCTCGATTCCAACTCATCATCGGATCATTTTCTTCCTCACTTTCAGGTTCTTCAATCACTTCCCTCTTCTTCGGATTAGCCTTAATTTGAACCGCTTCAGTCTTGTTTGAAACTTGAAATAGGAATCTCAATAGCTTGTTCTTGAATAGCACCAAAAGCGTTCCTGTTTCTTGGAGAATTCCTTTGATAAGCACACAAGAAAACGGTTTTGATAGGCATCTCTTTCCACCCCAAACTCAAAACTTCAAATAGTGAGAAGCTAAGGCTTAGAACTTTGATGTTTTGAGGCTTAAGACTTGAAGATTATGGTGGAATATGAGATGGGTAAAGGCTAATTGATGTGTGGGAAGAGGGAATTGGATTTTATTTGGAGCTCGGATGAAGAACAATCGAACAAAAGTGGGAATTCCATGGTGCTTTGGATAGGAGATGAATTGAGTGTATGTTATTGTGGTGAAAGAGGGTAGGATTTGATGATTATGTGGTTGTAGATGATGATGTTTAGGAAATTTTGGGTTTTGGGAGTGTTTTTGGAGGCTGGGTTGAAGAAAGAGGTAAAAATCTAGGGCTAAAAAGCTTCAAACGGCCCTGTCACAGATGAAACCGGGTACCCGCATTTGAAAATGCGGGGCCCCAGTTTCGCGTCGCTGTGTCGACGCGAAAAAGTTTTTTTTTTTTTTTTGGGCGTCTGAAATGACGCAATAAATTTTTTTTTTTTATTAACCTCAAAACGCGGGACCCAAAACGCGGGGTCAGAGAATTGCCCTTTGAAACCGGGTGCCCGCATTTGCAAATGCGGGTACCCGCATTCTCGTCGATGGCGCGAGCCAAGACGCACCAAAACGCGACCTCCCAAAACGCGGGGTCAGAGAAATTGGAAAGTTACAGCTCCGAAACCGGGTACCCGCATTTGCAAATGCGGGGCCCCGGTTTGCGTCGATGGCGCGAATCCAAAACGCAGCAAAACGCAGCAAAACGCGGGAAAACGCGGGACCCAAGACGCAGGGTCAGAATGTAGAATTTTTAGCTTTCGAAACCGGGTACCCGCATTTGCAAATGCGGGGACCCGGTTTGGCCCCTGGAACACCACAAATTTTCTCTTATTTTCGCCCTTTCGACCCCAAACTCATGATCTTTTTATCCCTGAAATCATCAAAAACAACTACCCTTCCTCATTTCTTAATAATAAACACTAAAATTACGAAAATCAAACTAATCTAAATTGCAAAAAATAAAAACTTAGACTAATATACAAGAAATTGGCTTTTGTTTAACGTCGTTAAGCTCGACGGGTTACCTCATTCATTAGTCATTGACATAACCTCCCCAGCAGTGAGTGAGGTTGTCAATATTTGCAACTCGAAATTTGCATCCCTTAGCTTTTATTCCCACTAGTTTATCTGAGATTACCTTAGCAACCACGAATGGTCCTAGCCAAGAGTTCTTTGATTCACATGTCTTTGGAGGAGGTTTAGGCTTTTTCATAGCAACTTCTTCGCCTACTTTGAACTCCTTTTTCTTTCTTTCTTTCCTTCTTAGGTTCCTTTGGAACCTTCGTGACACGTGTTTTCTCTTTCTTCTTCGCATGATTGAGTGGTGGATTTCTCTTAGGATTTGGAGGAACTTTGATCGGTGGTTTCTTTCTTAGTTCTTTTTCCTCCACCCCTAAGGTTTCCACAACACTAATTGGCTCTGTTCTTACCGGCTCCATTACATCTACACGAAAACATTCTTCCTTGGAATCCGGAAACTTCATAGGTCTAAACACATTAAACTTCATCTTCTCGTCTTGGATTCTCATAATCATTTCGCCGTTTTCTACATCAATCAAGGTACGCCCCGTGGCTAGGAATGGTCTTCCCAAAATGATGGGGACATTCCTATCCGCGTCGTAATCAAGTATAACGAAATCAGCGGGAAAAATTAACGTACCTACCTTAACGAGGACATCTTCGATTCGGCCTTCTGGATGTGCAAGAGATCGATCCGCCATTTGCAAGACCATAGAAGTGGGTCTTGCTTCAATATTAAGCTTGTCAAAGATTGATTTGGGCATAAGATTTATGCTTGCACCCAAATCGCATAGCGCTTTTCCTTTCCACTCATTACCAATAGATATCGGAATTGTAAAGCTCCCAGGATCAACTAACTTTGGAGGTAATTTGCCTTGACAAATAGCACTACATTCCTCAGGGAGACCAATCATCTCATTATCACAATACGGCCTTTTGTTGGTGAGGGCTCTTTTTAGAAACTTAGCATACTTGGGCACATCTCGAATAGCTTCTAACAACGGAATATTTATGCTAAGTCCTCTTACCTTGTTAAAGAATTTTTGATAATCAGCCATGTCACCCTTCTTTTGAACTCTCGATGGAAATGGTGGAGGAGGACGATTAATCATAGTATCATCTTTCTTCTTTAGAATCTCACTTGGCCTCACTATTTCTTCAACCTCACTATCTTTCTTATTCTCTTTCTCTTTCTCTTTTTCACCCACTTCCTTTTCTTTTCTTGGGACTTCTTTCTCTTTCATAACGGGAAAAGGAGGTGGAGGAAGGTTCTTACCACTTCTGAGAGTAATAGCTTTATAGTCTTCGATTTGGATTGGATTCTCGGTATCGCTAGGGAGTTGCCCTTGTGGACGTTGATTCAGTTGTTTGTTAATTTGACTTAGCTGATTCTGGAACAACTTCATACTTGCTTCAACTGCGTTTTGACGTTCCATAGCTTGTGTCTGAAGAGCGATTAAACTTTCAACTGTTTTCTGAAGAGTAACTCCTTCTTGCGGATGGGCAGGTAAGGCCTTCTGATTCATTGTGTCATCATAGTTGTCTTGAGGAGCTTGTCTCTGAACATAATTTTGATTCTGTCCTCCTTGGTAATTGTTGTGTGGTCTTGGATTGTAGTTGTTACCTTGGGGACGCGGCTGATACGCATAAGTAGGATTTGCTGCCCCATCAGGATTTGAGTATTGAAACCCCGGATGGTTTCTGTTAGGCTGATATTCATTACCACTTGAATTAAAGTTACCTCTATTGGACACAAACATCACGGATTCTTGATTATTTTGACAATTTTCCCAACTATGATCATTGACACCGCAATACTCACATCCATATACCTCTTGTGCAACCTTTACCTCACCTCTTTTATTCGAGAAACCTTCTTTCACGGCTAGAGTAAGTTGTCTCAATTGTTGTTCTAGTGTGGTCTGAAGCTTTGTCTCTAGCGTAGCAAACTTTTCTTCCATATCAACATTATTCACTCTTTTAACTGGTGTTCTTACTGAACTCCACCCAACTTCATTCTTGACTGTTCTCTCTAAGATGATCTTTGCATGAGCGGGTTGAACTTGAAGAAAACCTGCACCACATAGCATATCCAATTTCTCTCTTGAAGTCCCATCAAGGCCTCTATAAAATATTTTTAATTGTTGTTGTTCTGAAAAGCCATGATTGGGGACTCTACGTAAGCACATCTGAAATCTTGTCCAACTCCTACCCAAAGTTTCATCATATTCTTGACGGAAATGCGTCAACTCTAATTCAGCATCTAACCTCATGTTACTTGGGTAATACATGTCAAAGAAAGCAATCTCTAATTGGTCCCAATTAGTAATCTTCGTCGGATCTTGCGTATCGTGCCATTCACTTGCTCCATCAATAACAAAAAATTTAAACACAGCGTAGTACATCTGTTCTTTTGAAACTCCTTGTGTGATGTAAGAATCACATATCTGTTTGAATTTCTGTATCGCTCTAAGAGGATCTTCTCCAACTCTACCACGAAAATTTCCAAAGTTTTGGAATTGAGCTATCATACCCGGATCTGGACGAAACTTCGGAACATTTATATCTGGAGCACCTACTCCTATAGCAGGGGCACGGAATGGGACTTCTGGTGGGCCATTAGTAAACCAAGGATCTTGATTCATCACGATTTGAGCTTGTCCGTTATTGTTGTGAATATTAACGTTCTCCATTTGGTGAATTAATTCTTCTACTTCAAAGGATTCTTGTTCTTTCCTTCTCTTGTTAGCAAGTTTGATTAATGATTCTGGATTATTAAGGATCGGAGGTGTTGGCTCTAGATCCTTAAAGAGTCTCCTTCGCATACACCAAACCTAAAAACCTGAGAAAACTAAACAAGCAAAAAGCGTAAAACTGATAAAAACAAAAAAATAAAAATAAATGCAACTATCACTAAAGGATAAACACCGTGGTCACACGCTACCGTCCCCGGCAGCGGCGCCAAAAACTTGGTGGTCCTTTATGTGTTCTAAAATAAATGCAAAAAGTAATCGAACCACAACCGCAAGTGTACGGTTGCCCCAAGTAATATATGTGATAAACAGATTCGTTCCAAGGACGGGATGGTTGACTACAATGCTTATCTATTAATGATTGATGCACTTATGAAAACAAATAAAGGAAAAATGTTTGTTTGGTTTTTGTTATTAAAGCTAATGAATGAAAGACAATTACTAAAATGCAAATAAAAGCTAAGACGCAAGTAAAATGATGTAAAACGCAATATGAGATGTAGCACTTGAGAACGCAAGGATCCTCCCAATCCTATTTCCTAACTTATGTTGTTTAAGGGCTAAATTAGTCAATTACAATGGTCGGGATTCTAAATTCTTTATACCCCCGTCAGGGTGGACTATAAGGCGATCCTAAAGTGTCACTAGTCCCGTCAGGGTAAATATGATCCACCGTTGGATGTTTAAGTGTTATTACCTCATTGGCCCTAGGATTAGCTAAGCTCGTCAGAATCATTAACTTCTATCCTAGATTCAATAAATATTTCCGTACCTAAACCCTCCGTCAGGATGATCCAATCGCCACTAATTGGAATAGCCTAGATACTAACACCTGTTCTTAGTTAGCTACTCCAAAAACAGTAAAATAAACTCAATTTATTGAAAAGAGTAAAAGCCCTAATTTAGTTTAATTCAATAAAAACCCAAATTCAACATTCGTTAATTAATAAAATTGGAATTCACCCATTGTTTATTCTCAAGCACTATCAATTGTTTAGCTCATATTAAAATAAAATACGAAATTAAGAATAAAGGAATTCATATTTGATTACAAAATTAAAGATAAGAAAAACCTAATTTCCGGAATAGGAATGACTACGAACGGAGATATAGACCCTCTCCAGCTCTTGTAGCTTCTTCTTCTTCCTTCCGTTGACTTCTCTCTGGTGTTTAATCTTGTAGAATGTGAATTGTCTGTAAAATAGAAGTCCAGACCTCCTTTTATAAGTGCAAATTCGGACTAGGGCTTGGACCAGAAAATAAAAGCCTAATTAAATGTCCAAGCCCACTTTCTAAGCCCAAAATCCCGTAACTGATGATAGGCCTTCACTAAAACAGCTTTTCCCGATGCGTTACAACTCCGATTGACCTCATTCCAGTTGCTAAAGTTCCGTAACTAGATAAGGAATGATTTCTCTTCAAAGGTCAACAGCTAGATCATCGCTTAAGCACCTCGAAATCAGCAATCTATGGCCTGGAAAATGGATTTTCAGCTCTAAAAATAATATCTTCGGGATTTCTTTTCAAATCTTGACTCTATCTTTTGATCTTTGACTTTCTCATCGGATTCCTCTTCTAGCTAACATCCAAAACCTGTAAAATCTTCACTAAAAATACCAATATTACGCGCAAAAGCTTAATAAATCAAAAATGCTAGAAATAAAAGAGGAAAATCATATTATTGCATATTTAGTCCAAAAGTCTATCGAATTAATTAAATAAACACCAAAAATGATGTCTCCTAAGGGTCGAAAATACGAACAATTAAGGAGACATCATCGACTAAGAAAGATCTCATACTCAAATTTTGAAATAACAAACCTAACCCTATTCACTATCTGGTTAGTCAAGACCCGCCGACTCACTAACGGACACCAGGAGCCTATATACTATGTCCATAACTAAATTCCCCTTCCGGACGCTAATTCGATTACCCTAACTCCTTAGTGTGTGATCAAGATACAAGTGTCATCAAATCACTAGATATATAGAAAATAGAAATAAACTTGATATAATTAAATTAAAACAATTCCAAAATCCAGAGAACATCAATTTTGCATCCTAAGGTTCATACATAAGCATCTCTCAAGTAATAAATTTTTTACTTCATATTCAAATAATTAAAAACAGAAGCTAATAATATGAAATTTATATTTAGAACAAAAAACAAAATAAAATTAACCTATTGTTGGATAGAAACGAATAAATGATGAGGATAAATGGTGGAATTGGATGTTTAAACCGTTCTTCCTTCTTCTTCTCTGCTCCTGGCGCTTTAGCTATTGTCTCCAGGTGTAAATTATTGGGTGATAATGAATTATGAGATGATAGTGAGCTTATATACTTAGTGAAAACGTTTGGGGCCTGATGGGCTAATTTAATTGGATTAGAGATAGCCCAATCTGTTGTTACTAAGGAGATTTCTAGTTCAAGCCATGAAAGCGGTATCTGATATAACTTCTTCATTTCAACTCTGTATTGACTTCCGTCACTTCTCATGTGACATGACTTCAAGCTCTCTCTAAATCAAAAGAAATGTTTGCAAAATATTTGACCAATTACTCGTGGTGACTGAATCAATGGACGTTAATAACTTTGCTGGTAAACGCTCCAACTGCTCCAAAGTGACTATTTGCTCTTTTTGTGCCTTATCTTTGGTTTGGGCTTGGAATCTTGACTTATACTTTCCTTCTTGGGGTCTTTCATCAACCATGTACCTAAAATCTACACACTTAACACACAATTATTCACAAAAACTCTATAATTAGCCATGTATCTAAAACTAGAAGGAAAAGTGAAATATATCGAATATAGTGGATAAATCCCTCTCTTAGGCCCAAATAACCCCTAAAAATATGTCTCATGATGGGATTAATTCATCACACAATAGGAGACATCAAACCATTTTCTAACATTATCGTGAATGTGATCACGCATGTTGTTTAAACCACACGTTTTCTCTTCTTGATTCCATCGGTTAATATGTCCATTTGATTCGAGCATGGGGTTGCTTTAGTCATCTTTTTGATTCCTTTTCATATTTACTTTAGCTCACAAGTTTTATCTTTTACCTATCCTAGACTTTTTTCATCCAAATTTATGAATCTACGCCTAAGAACGTGTCAAAATACACAAGTGAAGAACAAATGCAGTAGACTCTGTATAATTCCTAAAAGACGGTAGAACTCGACAAATACTCAAATGTGACTTCAATTAATCCTAATGTGATGACTAGATAGCATATTTAATAACCATGAATATCGAGTCGTCAATCGGGAGTGGGACCCCGAAAGTACTTTAATGCTCAAACAAGTAGAATGTTTGGAAAAAGAGCCTTTAAAGAATTATATAAAGGGTATAAATGGTAAGTATTCAAGAGTCATGATATTAGATATGGGTTAATTCCATGAAATGGTTGTGATCACCTATTTATAGAGTGTTGATCGCACTAGACTAGACTTACTGTTGTACATTCCTCAAATCCAAGTAGGTTTAGTAAAAAATGGATAACACTTTCTACTGACTAGGGGTTAAAGTTGTAAAAAATTAAATATGCATTTTTCCCCTTGGCTTACAACAAAGTTGTTTGTGGTTTAATAATCTGAAAATGCCACGTGGGTGTTATCTTGTGTGCTAAGGCAACAAGGATACACCTGATGCATGTTTAAGCTCTTGAGGTGGAAATTCATGCCTATAAAACATAGATAAAGGTTCGAACCACATCCCTAAAAAACCTCATTTTTCGACCACCTCTTACACACGGTCAATACAATTTTAGGGCACCATGGACACACGATTCACATGTACAATTTGTGTCAGTTTATGAGCTCTTTAAATAACCAATCACTGCTTTCAATTGAAGCAATCAATTGTTACTTAGCAGGATACGAGTATACAAGTGCTACTCTTTCTTAGATCTTACCTTACGGTACTTTGTGTATTTTAACCTCTAATTTGATCGTCATAATACCATCAAGAGTCCGTTTCACAAGTGTTCTCAACCTTTTGTATGTTCGCTGAAGTACCATAAAGAACTCTTGAAATGTTCAAATATTCTGCTAATGTGTATAAGAGAAATAATTTGTACTCTATATTAATCACCTTACACTAAAATTTGTTTTTAATATCATTACAATTGTTGTGAGCGAACATTTAAAGTATAATTAATGCTTAAATGAATGATCTTAGATAAATTTTTTATTTAAATTAGATTCTTTTCTCAATGAGGTCACTAATAACCTGAGTTTATTTAGGTGATGACATTGGTAAACAAACCCACAACTTAAAAAGGATATAAAAATAATAAGAAAAACAATACCCACCCACCCAACTCACCCACACATATACGACAACAGTGGTATTTATGAAATTATTCAAATAGTCAAGGCTAGTATAGTCACGACGGGATCAATAAAGTAAAAGCGGACAAACAATTTGAATTGTGTGTACCGTTTGAAGCCAATCAATAAATAAATAAACAAACAAAGAAACAAACACATCGAACTTCAAAAAACACCATTCTTGAATACAAGACTGAGAGAGAGATATGGCAGGGATGGTGATGGTGAGTAGAGGTGGTGGAATCGGGAAAAGCCCAAAAACAGCCGTAAGTGGAGGTGAGAGTGAAGAAGAAAATCAGCAGCAAGAGAACAGGCAAGAACAGCTTTCATTGGTTGATTTTCTAGTGGCAGCTTTGAGAAAATCAATGGTGGCATGTAGAGTGGATAGACAAGAAGAAGTTATGTCAAGTATACAAGAGAAGATGGAAATAGGATGGCCCACAAATGTACAACACATAACTCATGTCACTTTCGATCGATTTCAAGGATTTCTGGGCCTTCCTCTCGAGTTTCAAGTTGAAATCCCATCTAAAGTCCCTAGTGCCAGGTTTGTTTCCTTTTAAAAGTTATTTGCATCATTGGTCCCTGTATTATCTCACATAGCCAAATATACCTTCTTCTTCCAAGGTTGATAGTTTAAATCATTCTTCACTTTACCCAAACAAATCATTATGCCTTTTTAATGTACACATGTGAATATTTTGCTAGTAACTTTTGAAATATAGGGGAATATTTGGCTATTGTGCCATGATTCAAGGACCTTTGATGCAATAAACTTTAGTGGATCTGTGTTTTCTTTTTAAACTTAAACTTTATAAAAACTGAATCTTGACACTTTTATCATGTCCTTTATAACGCCTTTTACTTATCTAGATCTTAAAAATAACTCTAAATACATAAACACATATCTAGAGAAAACCTGGAGTATATGATAAGAGGATATTCAATAGCAATTAGGGAAAAAATCAAGAAATGATTAAAGAGGAGTACTTACTTTGACAAATTCAAATTATTTACTTTGCGAATTAATTTTTAAGCTAAAATTACAGCTGTATAAGAAAAATTTCAAACTAGAAAACGCACTTAAATTCTTTTCCTGGACCCTTAGGCCCATGTATATCCACCCTTAAACTTTAGTTTCAATTTAATTTTTGGCATATAGAATAGTATTAAAATTTAAGAGGATCGGTTGAGTTTTAATTTGTCATTAATTAGTTTTTATATTGCTTAATTGAGCTTATTAAAACAAGGTAAGGACCCCAAAAAGAAAACGAAAGGGTTTACTTTGTTAGCCAAAAGTTGAAAGCATAATAAATACATATAATGAAGTAACATTAACTTGATACAATATTAATTAGGAAAGTTGTTTTTAGTCATTTTCCTAATTAGTTGAGGGAGCTGTTTAATTTTAATAACTTCACATGTCATCTCAATTACGGAAGAATATGTTATCTTATTTTTCTTAGGTACACAATTTAATATTTTATATAATTTATTTTTATATTTAATATACTATTTTTGTCACGTTTAAATTTTTTTTAATTAAAATTATCTAAGGGAAATTATTTTATATGAATGCAGTGTGAGTGTGTTTGGTGTATCAGCAGAAACAATGCAGTGTTGTTATGATAAAAGAGGAAACAGTGTCCCAACTATTCTTTTATTAATGCAGGAGCGTTTATATGCACAAACTGGCCTAGAGGTACTAATCTAAAAATCTACCCGTAAATTATTTTATGATTTTTTAATTAATTTTTTTGTAGGCGGAAGGAATTTTTCGAATTAACCCGGAGAATAGTAAAGAGGAATATGTGAGAGAGCAGCTGAACAGAGGGATTGTGCCTGATGATATTGAGGTTCATTGCTTAGCTGGTTTAATTAAGGCTTGGTTTCGTGAACTTCCTTCAGGTATTCTTGATGGTCTTTCTCCAGATCAGGTTTTAGAATGTAAAACTGAAGAGGAATTTGTGGAGCTTGTTAAGCAATTAAAACCAACTGAAAGTGCGTTACTTAATTGGGCTATTGATCTTATGTCTGACGTGGTTGAACATGAAGAATCTAATAAAATGAATGCACGGAATATTGCTATGGTTTTTGCACCTAATATGACTCAGGTAATTTATTTAATGAAGTGAGATTACATACTTTTCGTGTCTAATGTTTTTGTGTATTTTAGATGTCTGATCCGTTAACGGCTTTAATGCATGCTGTTCAAGTGATGAACTTGTTGAAGTCTTTGATAGTGAAAACTTTACGTGAGCGTGAAGAAACGGGTTATGGAAATTACTCTCCAATGTCATCGCATGAAGAAACAGAGGAAGAAGAAGAAGAAGAAATGATGGATACAAGTTGTGAATCTGAAGGTGTAGTTACAGATGAAGAAGATGAAGATGAAGATGAAGATGAAGTGGAGTCTTTAAGTGAGATTGAAGAACATTTCTTGAGACAATTAGACGAGAATGAAAATGCGAAAAATGATTTTCGAAAGAAACTGGAGGGAATTATCTTGGGAGCAAGTCCTGGAAATGGATCTACTACTGGCTCTAACGTGAATATGAGTGATGGAGAAGAGTCAAGGGAGGAGTGTTCAGGGTCTAGAGTTGGTGATGACATGGCAGATTCGGCTAAAATGGTGCAATTATAAGTCTGATATTTCAAGCTTGTTTATGTAAATTGTCTTTTTAGTTAGACAAGGATTGATTTGTTTTTTTTGCTTGATTGTTACTTGGTGTTCAGCTCAGTGCTGAACTAGTCAAGGGTTTCTTTCTTTGTTGTGATGAATTTGGAAAAGGAAAAGGGTAAAAATGAAAGAATTGACAAGTTTAGGGGACCCTTTTTGTGATTTGGGCACTTCAACGAATTCATCAATTCTATTTAATCGTAAAGGTCTGTAATTGATTAGTTATTTGAAAAGTCTGTTTGAACTTTTAAATCACATTTTGGGGAAGCCCTTTAAGTTTTTTGGGCAGAGCCAATATATTTGACCATTATATGTTAGTTCAGTTATTTGATTCAACTAAAATCTAGACCCAAAATCTTTTGGTGTGGTTCAAAAGTATATAAATAATTAGAATAGTTATCGATATTTAATATTAGTGTTAATTTCTTATATTGATTAATAAGCACAAACTAAAGTTTTAATAGGTCATTCTATAAATAGTGTAGACAATTATATCATTTTATTAATATGTAGAATAATTATATTCTTATCTTGACTAACTATCATGATCTCATATTAGCCGTGTTCTAGGCCGCCTAACCGTCTAGGCGCTCTGACTAGGCGTTTCAAAGTGCGGTCCGCCTAGAATTTCTCTCGAAGGTGGCTCGAAGGTTCGTCTATGAGTAATCTAATTATTAAACTACTCAATCGGATTAATGGGTCCCCCAAACCGAATACTACCTAGCATGCTAGCAAATATATAACTAATTCAATCTAATCCAACTCAACATATAAGCAAAAAATAAATAAATAACTGCTTAGGTTAGAGTTTAAAGGCGCGAAAAAAAAGAAGGTATGATTAATTAAATTTCGAATCTAGATTTCTTGAATTGGTTATTTTTTAGGCTATAATAAAAATTATTATTATAATATAGTTAAATATATATTATTTATGTTAAATCGATCTACTTAAGGTATATTAAAGATAAATAAAAGTCAATTCAATATATTAATAATATATATTTAATGTAATATAATATAAAAACCGCGTAGATAGAAACCGCTTAAATTTTGATTAATAAACCGTCTAGCCATTTAGACGCTCGAAGGTGGTCGACCCTAATAAAGCGTTTAGCTTTTTAGAAACATGCTATTAGTTAATGGTGTATAAAACCGTATCTTTTCTCTTCAAGTTCGAGAAATTTTTTTTAAGTTCAAGTAAAATCAGAAGTTTGTTCAATCACTTCATTTTAATAAATTAATTTTTTTTTATTACAGAGGAGAGCCACTTTAGACTCGGAGTCATTGACTCGATTCGAACCTGCACCACTAGATTGGATGACCAATGTCCTGGCCAGTGAGCTAATCCCAGCTCAACATACATAAATTAAAATTATGTATGTTGAGATTTATTGTAAAGAGAGAAGAATATGATACTAACTGATTCTCAGTTGAATAAAACATTTGACTAAACAATATTTCTTCGTTTTCTTAACAATTTATGTACTACCTACCTAACTTTCTAATTAATAGTCATTTTAATATTTTACACACAAACTAAAATCTCTAGAAACAAGAAAAAAAACTTACTACAAATAACTATGGTACCCTTATTCATAATTATACTCAAGTATGAAAATAAATTCTTCTTTAATATTACTTTTTCTCTCTAAAAAATGCTCTCATAAAAAACCGTCACTATTCAAATCTAAAACAAAAATTTCCATCATTTCAATCCTCAAGCTTTACCCTTTAATGCTTATATCTCTTCCCTCCTTTATAGCCTATTAACCGTATTTCTATGCTTGACTTTGCTTACATTTCATATTTATTTTATATATAGTACATCATTAGCATGAATTATATCTAATCTTGTCCCTTAATTGCATCATGAATTACTTTAATATTCCGATTAATCTTCAATTATTCTTGCTGAATATGTTCTTTATTGATTTTGACCGAAGACCCATGTTCTTTTGGCTTCGGTTTTGGGTAGGAATTAAGAGCTGGGTTTCCTTCCCTCTTTTTTTAATCATGCAGCTCCTCTTGCTATGTTCTTCACTAATTTTAAGTATGTTAACTACTCTATTTGAATAGGATTTGGCTATGGTGATATAAATTCGGACATGCAGTTGACCTGTATTCTATTTCTTAAGCTAGGAAATTATTATACAGATAATTGCAGATGTATCAATAATCTATCAAGAAGTTTTAATAACATGCACCATAGGAATAATGATTATAATTTATATCTATTCAAGGATAAAGGCTTCTGGCTTTATCTGTGTTTCATATCCAACTATTTTATGCACATGTAAGAAAGGATCTTAACTTCTAACCATTATGAAGAAAGGATAATGATTCTATTCATTATTACTATTAAAGAGAGGGGATATAAATGTATAAAGGCTGTTAATCGCTATTACTATGTGATATTCTATATGCGTCCTAGAAGGGGGGTTCAATAGGACAATGGAAATTAATCGGCTAATTTTATTTCAAGTAAATAAAATTAAAAGCTAATTTGAATCCTATTGTTTTAGCAAACTAAATAGTTAAAAACTAGATAATCGTAAAAGACAATATTATCAAACTATTCATGTAAGCATTTTATCAAGCATATAGAGTGCGGAAAAGTAAAGAGTGTAGGGATAGAAAGATACACAACGATGTATAGTCGTTCGGTTTCCCTACATCCACTACCTAAGGAAGCCTCCTTAGGATTTGCAAGATTCTCAACTAATCTTCGTAACTCTTTAACCCGGGTGAGATTACAAACTCATTACAACCACTTCAAAAACCTTGAAGGAAATACACTTGTGTTATCACCAACACAAGGAACCAAGTATATAACCTATACTCACACTACTCTCTTAATCTATTACAAGAACTAAGAGGAAAGGAAAAGTGTTTAGGGGTGTTATAATAGCTTAAACTAAACTCCTAAATGAGTGGATATAAACTATGTAGCTTGAGGAATGAATATGACTTGAATGCTCCTTGAAACCTTCTTGAATGATAATATTAATTGCTCTTAAGATTGGTAGATGGAAGGGATGAGTTGTGTCTTGAATGAGCTTCAATTTATAGCTGAAATAAGCTTCCAACGGTCAAAAGGCTTCTCTCTAACGGATAGATTTAAACTCCAACGGATATAAGCTTTGTCCTCTTCTAATAGTGCAGAAACCCTTTCTTGCGGTGTACCGCGGATATGGTCCGGTGTACCGCACGACTCAACGTCTTGATTTCATAGCATACTGACGGGCTACCCTATGCACCGTGCTCCTGGTCCGCAGTCTTGGTCCGGTGTACCGCGCCTCAGTCCGGTGTACCGCACAATTTCTAGCTTACTGTTCGGACTAGCTTATGCACCGCGCCTTTGGTCCGTGGTACTGCGGTGTACCGCAGGTCTTGTCCGGTGTACCGCGACGCTGTTCTCGTGAAACTCAAGCTTAAGATCAAGGATTAAAAGATAACTAATCTAATGAGGGTTTTGGAAAACATTTAAAAGTGATACCAAATAAATTTTAGTTAAAGAATGATTTGTCGAATATTAAAACGAGAATAAAAACAAGCTAAGGCTAACAATCTCCCCCTTTTTGATG
Organism: Nemophila menziesii; assembly: GCA_029959085.1. Classification (NCBI taxonomy): domain Eukaryota; kingdom Viridiplantae; phylum Streptophyta; class Magnoliopsida; order Boraginales; family Hydrophyllaceae; genus Nemophila; species Nemophila menziesii. Next base: position 22,422,853 of record JARWIR010000021.1, read on the forward strand.
TTTGACAAATCATAAACTTTTGAAGATGCCTTAGATAAAGTTTTAATCAAAAACTCCCCCTCAACCTAATCACTAGAGTTTTTAGAAAAACTCCCCCTCACAAAATGCATTTGAAAAAGTTTAACTAAAATTTCTCTCCCTTTGTCAACAACAAAAATAATCAATGATACGATTTTTGAAAATTTAAGGGGTCAAAATACTTTTGAGTAAAAACAAAGGCTAAAGGAGTAAATGGATAACAATTAGAAGCTTCAAGGACCCTATAACACCAAGAAAAATATTAGCAACAAGATAATATACACAAAAAGCACTAACAATAATGGCATGATAAGATGGTTAGAGAATTTGCATGCCAATCTCACAACGAATTTTCTCAAAAAGATCTTGGGGTAGAGGTTTGGTAAAAATATCGGCTAGTTGATTTTCCAAAATGACAAATTCAAGTACAATATCCCCTTTTTGAGTGTGATCACGGATAAAGTGATGACGAATTTCTATGTGTTCGTTCTAGAGTGTTGAATAGGATTTTTGGTAAGATTGATAGCACTAGTGTTATCACAACGAATGGGAACACAATCATACTCTAGGCCAAAATCTAGTAAGGTTTGTTTCATCCAAAGAATTTGAGTCACACAATTTCCGGCCGCAACATATTCGGCTTCGGCCGTGGATAAAGCAACACTATTTTGTTTTCTACTAGACCAAGAAACAAGGGATTGACCTAAGAATTGGCAACTTCCACTAGTACTCTTCCTATCAAGTCTACAACCGGCATAATCGGCATCCGAATAACCTATTAGTTCAAAAGAGGTAAATCTTGGGTACCAAAGTCCTAGACTTAGGGTTCCTTTCAAATACCTAAAAATACGCTTAACGACACTAAGATGAGATTCTTTAGGAGAGGATTGAAATCTAACACAAAGACACACGGAGAACATAATATCGGGTCTAGAAGCGGTTAAATAGAGTAAGCTACCAATCATACCTCGATATGTTTTCTCATCAACATCCTTACCATCTTCATCTTTGTCTAATTTTGTGGATGTGCTCATTGGAGTTCCAATTTCCTTTGCATCTTCAAGTCCAAATTTTTTGATCAATTCTTTTGTGTATTTGGCTTGATTTACAAAGATCCCATCCTTCATTTGCTTGATTTGAAGTCCAAGAAAGTAATTCAATTCTCCCATCATGCTCATCTCAAATTCCTTATGCATGCTTTTAGAAAAATTCTCACAAAGACTTTCATTAGTAGCACCAAATATTATATCATCCACATAAATTTGAACAAGAAGGATATCTTTTGAAGACCTTTTTATAAATAAAGTGGAGTCAATATTTCCTCGTTTAAAACCATCTTCTAATAAAAATTTGCTTAAACGTTCATACCAAGCACGAGGTGCTTGTTTTAAACCATATAAAGCTTTTGAAAGTTTAAAAACATGATTTGGAAATTTTGGATCTTCAAAACCCGGTGGTTGTTTAACAAAAACTTCCTCATCTATAAAACCATTTAAAAAAGCACTTTTGACATCCATTTGGTAAAGTTTAAAATTCATATAACAAGCAAAAGCAAGCAACATACGAATAGATTCAAGTCTAGCTACCGGAGCAAAAGTTTCATCGAAATCAATACCTTCCTCTTGATTGTATCCTTGAGCAACTAACCTTGCTTTATTTCTAGTGATAATACCGGTGTCATTTAGCTTGTTGCGAAACACCCACTTTGTGCCAATAATAGTAGGGCCAATTGGTTTCTCAATTAATGTCCAAACTTTACTACGCTCAAATTGATTTAATTCCTCATGCATAGCGTTTATCCAATGATCATCTAGCAAGGCTTTTTTAATATTCTTGGGCTCAATTTGAGATAAGAATGCTTGATGAGCACATAGAGCAATTTTACGAGAACGAGTGGTAACACCTTCATTTGGATCACCTAGAATTAATTCACTTGGGTGATCTTTGATGTTTTTCCAACACTTTGGTAAATCCGTACTAGCTTCATTTGAGAGTTGACCATTTTCCTTAAGAGATTCATCATGAGATTTTAATTCTTGAGTAGGAGATTCTAAGGGTTGATCTTGTGGAGTATCTTCATGTAAATCAACATCTACTACTTTCTTGATACAAAAAGGGTTAGTCTCATCAAAGTCAACATGCATAGATTCTTCAATGGTACGAGTACGTTTATTGAAAATGCGATAGGCTTTTCCCTTAGTGGAATAACCAAGAAAAATACCTTCATCCGATTTTGCATCAAATTTGCCCAAATAATCCCTAGTGTTTAAGATAAAACATTTGCACCCAAAAACACGAAAATAAGCAATAGTTGGTGGTCTACCATTCCAAAGCTCATAAGGGGTTTTCTTAATAAGGGGTCTAATTAGAACTCTATTTAACACATAACAAGCCGTATGAACGGCTTCACACCAAAAGTATGTAGGCAAGCTATGTTCTTTTAACATTGGCCTTGCCATTTCTTGTAGAGTCCGGTTTTTCCTTTCCACTACCCCATTTTGTTGGGGAGTTCTAGGAGTCGAAAAATTATGCTCAATGCCAAATTCATCACAAAAATGCACAAAAGGAGAATTCACATATTCACTACCATTATCACTACGAATGCATGTAACAGAGTAGCACCTTTCTACAAAGTTTTGCAAATTCATTGAAGGCTTGATTTTTTAAAGCAAGGAACATCACCCATGTATATCTAGTGTAATCATCAACAACAACAAAGACATATCTAGATCCTCCTAGACTAGTGACATCAACGGGACCAAAAAGATCCATATGCAATAATTGAAGTGGCCTAACGGTGATGACCTTATTTATGGATTTAAAAGATGAACGATGTTGTTTACCATGTTGACATGCATCACAAAGTTTATCTTTATCAAATTTATAAATAGGCAAACCAACAACAAGATTTTTTCTAGACAATTTTGAAATCAAATCCATGCTAGCATGTCCTAAACGTCTATGCCAAAGCCAACTATCATTAACCACGGATAAGCATTTAATACGTTGACACATAAGACTCTCAAGATCAACTACAAAAACATTATCCGATCTTTTAGCAATAAAAATAGTATCTAACTCATCATTTTTGAAAACAATGCATCTAGATGCTTCAAATTTAACACTATAACGAACATCACAAAGTTGACTTATACTAAGCAAGTTAAAAGATAGACCCTCAACAAGCAAAACATTTGAAATAAGTAAAGAATTCATATTACCAATGTTACCTTTACCTAAAACGCATTTTTTAGTATTGTCGGCAAAAGTAACTCTATCACCTTTTGTTTTATAGAGATGTGTAAATAATGATGGGTTCCCGTTCATATGTCTTGAGCATCCACTATCAAGGAGCCATATATTTTGCTTCTTGATGCTCAATCCCTACACACAAAAATAATTTAGGCTTTAGGTACCCAATTTGGTTTGGGTCCATGAGGGTTAGTGGATTTTCTTTTTATAGCCCATATAGGCCTTTTCCAAAGTGGCACAAGAGATCCCAAATTCAATAATTTTTGATAGTAACAATGAGATGCATTATGACCAAGTTTTTCACAATAAGTGCAAGTGATAGAAGATTTTGAAGAAGATGAAATTGCATTTGAAATTTTTGATTTGATGGATCATATCCAACACCACTTTTTTCAAAAGCCATTTTTTGAGAACCTAAAATCAAATCCAAGTTTTCTTGCCCATTTGTAAATTTTAAAATAATAGCATTTTGATCAACAATCTTTTTCTCTAACAAAGCTTTTTCTTCCAAATGACTTTTCTCAATAAGATGAAGTTTCTCATTTTCATCTATACATTCATCACAAAGATTTTGACAATCTTCCAAAGCTTTCAAAACCTCTTTAGTTCTATTTCTCTCAATTTCTAAATCTTTTGTTAAAACTTTGTTTGTTTCAATAGAGTTTAAAAAATCATTGTAAAGAGAATCAAATGCCTCATGAATATCTTGCTCACTAGCATCATCATTAGATAAAGAGAGTTTAGATTTAGGAGTTACCTCATTATGATTTGCCATAAATGCAAAGTGAGTTGAACCGGCATCATCATCCCAAGAAGTATCTTCATCATTTTCAAGTTCTCCCATAAAAGCAACAAGATTAACATTCTCATTATCACTTTCTTCTTCATCCGAATTTTGAGTATCCCAAGTGATATTAGCATGCATTGCTCTCTTAGGTTTCTCCTTTTGAAGAAGAGGACAATAAGTTTTGATGTGACCAACTTTCTTGCAATGATAGCAAGTGGGTTCATCTTGTTTGATAGCTCTAACATTCTTCTTATAGGGTGTGGAAGAACTTCCTTTCTTGGCAAAGCGTTTGTATCTCATGAATTTTTTCATATCTCTTGCCAACATAGCTACTCCTTCATCTTCACTAGTTTCTTCTTCATGTGAATTTTCTTCTTCTTCACTTTCCTTCCTTTCTTTTCGTTCTTTCAACTTGCTACTCAAGGCATGGAAGGCAATGGATTTCTTAATCTTCTTCTCCTCATCATCTCTTATCTTTTCTTCTTCAAGCACGAGCTCTTCCGTCATGAGGTTGCAAATGAGTTCATGAACCGTCATTTTTGAAAGATCTTTAGTATCTCTTATAGAGTTGATTTTTGATTTGTATTTCTTTGGAAGAGCAAATAATATTTTCGGCATTGTTATTTGTTGGTGTACTCTTGACCAAGAGTCTTCAAGGTGTTGACAATGTTAGAAAATCTTTGATGCATAGCATTTAAGGCTTCATCGGGCTCCATACGAAATAGCTCATACTTAGTGATAAAAAGACCAATCTTAGTTTCCTTGACATCTTCCGTTCCTTGATATGATAGCTCCAAGAGTTGCCACATTTCATGAGCCGAATTTCATTCACTCACTCTAGCATATTCCGTGACACTCAAACCATTTATGAGTATGTTCATAGCTTTGTTGTTTTTGGTGAGTTTAGCTATGTCTTGAGCATTGTAATTATCTTCATCTTTTTCAACGGTTTGACTATCATCAACATAAGGAATGTAAGGACCCTTCTTGATAGCAAGCCACAAAAAGTAATCGATTCCTTTGACATGAATCTCCATTTTCTTTTTCCATCCAAAGTAATCTTTTCCTACAAAAAGCGGAGGTCTAGTAGAACATGAACCTTCCGGTTGATTAGAGTCCATATCGTATTAACTCTAGAAACGATTAAGTACAATAGAGCTAGGCTCTGATACCAATTGATATTCTATATGCGTCCTAGAAGGGGGGGGGGGGTTGAATAGGACAATGGAAATTAATCGGCTAATTTTATTTCAAGTAAATAAAATTAAAAGCTAATTTGAATCCTATTGTTTTAGCAAACTAAATAGTTAAGAACTAGATAATCCTAAAAGACAATATTATCAAACTATTCATGTAAGCATTTTATCAAGCATATAGAGTGCGGAAAAGTAAAGAGTGTAGGGATAGAAAGATACACAACGATGTATAGTGGTTCGGTTTCCCTACATCCACTACCTAAGGAAGCCTCCTTAGGATTTGCAAGATTCTCAACTAATCTTCGTAACTCTTTAACCCGGGTGAGATTACAAACCCATTACAACCACTTCAAAAACCTTGAAGGAAATACACTTGTGTTATCACCAACACAAGGAACCAAGTATATAACCTATACTCGCACTACTCTCTTAATCTATTACAAGAACTAAGAGGAAAGGAAAAGTGTTTAGGGGTGTTATAATAGCTTAAACTAAACTCCTAAATGAGTGGATATAAACTATGTAGCTTGAGGAATGAATATGACTTGAATGCTCCTTGAAACCTTCTTGAATGATAATATTAATTGCTCTTAAGATTGGTAGATGGAAGGGATGAGTTGTGTCTTGAATGAGCTTCAATTTATAGCTGAAATAAGCTTCCAACGGTCAAAAGGCTTCTCTCTAACGGATAGATTTAAACTCCAACGGATATAAGCTTTGTCCTCTTCTAATAGTGCAGAAACCCTTTCTTGCGGTGTACCGCACGACTCAACGTCTTGATTTCATAACATACTGACGGGCTACCCTATGCACCGTGCTCCTGATCCGCAGCCTTGGTCCGGTGTACCGCGCCTCAGTCCGGTGTACCGCACAATTTCTAGCTTACTGTTCGGACTAGCTTATGCACCGCGCCTTTGGTCCGTGGTACTGCGGTGTACCGCAGGTCTTGTCCGGTGTACCGCGACGCTGTTCTCGTGAAACTCAAGCTTAAGATCAAGGATTAAAAGATAACTAATCTAATGAGGGGTTTTGGAAAACATTTAAAAGTGATACCAAATGAATTTTAGTTAAAGAATGATTTGTCGAATATTAAAACGGGAATAAAAACAAGCTAAGGCTAACACTATGGCATCCTCATCTATTGGAGCTTTAATGCTTGTACTGATATATTGATTAATTATCATTTCTCCCTCTGGAAGAGTTGCAGCTATTATATATGCCAAAGAGTTTGAGTTTCTATATATCTTGTTCAAGTTATATATATATATATATATATATATATATATATATATATATATACCAAATCCTATGGAAAGATTGTATATCTACTACAGATCCTATAAGATTCTTCTTAATCTTTTATTTGATAAATATATTAAGTCTGCAACTGGCTTTTACAGATGGGCCTAGAACTATGGTTATATTAGCACGGTTAATATTGATAATGGAGCTTATACGGCGCCTAGATACTACAAGATCAGTCCATGCAAATTCTGTAACATCCATTGGTGGAATCTTTTTCTGCAGATTATTTCTTTACTTATAAGATTTCACTTTGATTTTTTTGTTACATGGATTACTGCGCCTCCTACTCTGTGGGGATTTCTCACCGTGCACACTGGGTTAAAATATATCTTAATTGCAAAACGCTTGGTTTCTTGCAAGTTTTCTTACAGTTCTCTTTCACGCTTCTTACACTTGTCCCTCATGCAAGACTCAAGTGAATTTAGAAAACCCTCTGTATTTCCTGCAGATATTTTCTGTGTTCATCAAGGTACTCTATATAAGTTACACTACATCTCATTCTTTCTTCACAGTAATCCTAACAAAGCTATTTCAACCTTCAAAAACACCATGCAACAAAATTCAGCCTCCAAATCAAATCATTTCCTACCTCTTGCGAAAACCCGCACTGATGATTTACTTAAACTCGAATCACCTACCCTATCCACCAAAACATCATCAATTAAGCCAAATGTATCTGAGTTTTTCTTTTTTCACTCGGATTATTTCTGACAGAGTGATCAACTTCACTACTTTTCCAAATATAGTTCTTGAAACATGGGGAATCAGATGCAAAGTTATCTTCAAAGAAGTGCAGCCAAACATCTTCAAGATAACGCTCGACAAAGAAGAAGATACAAATAGACTTTTTTTCAACAGGCCTGGTCTGGTGAGTGGTATGCATGTACTCATCTATCGGTGTGAAAGAAATGAAAAGTGGAACGAGGCTGATCTCAACACTTCCTCTGTATGGGTGAGGATTTATGGCCTTGAAGGTATCCAGAATAACATCAATGCGATAGAGGCTTTTGGAAGTTACATTGGAGAAGTGTGTGAAATTGACTATCCTATCGCTGATAGAGATGATTTAACATTCATTCGATTTAGAGTGAACTTCGATACACAAGAACCAATCAAGAAAGGGGGTTTTATAGATCAATTGGATGGTCTCGCTTGGGTTGGTTTTACCTATGAGAGCTTGGGTCTATTCTGTTTTAACTGCGGAAGATTGGGACACAGCAAATTATGATGCTACACCTCAATGGTCTGTCCTCGTTGGAACGATGATGCAACAAGGTATGTTAACTGGAGTAAGGAGATGGTTGTGCGTAATGAAGATGTGGTGTTTCACGTACTAAGAAGAAGGGACAACTGGGGTAACTTAGACGAAATTATAAGGTTTTATCCTTTTAGAAGACATGATGCTGATGGAGAGGACGATGATGAAGGGCGCAACGCTGGTAACAATGTGTTAATCTCTAACATTTAATTTGGATCAATCTCTATTCCTTCACAAATTTGAAATAGGGAAGCTACTAAATAAGATAAGAAGAGCGAGTCTGAATCACAAAAGAGCAAGCGTGAAAACACTGAGATGCTAGAAGATATCTACAACAACATAACACACTTTGAAGATCCAGTTGAATTATCTGAGAAGAATTATCCAGAAATTGTCAAAATTTTTAGAGAAGAACTTGGAGAAGTTGGAATGAGTATCATAGTTTCAAATCAAGCTATTAAAGAGGTCATCAATGCACGTGAGATTGACATAGATGGAATGTATAACAAATTCATCCAAGACACAAGCTATATCAATGGTGATAACAATTCTGCTCTTAACTTACTTAGTGATACTGCTGCACTTAGTATTATTCAATCAGCTTAAGGAGGCCAATCAAGATAACACCAATATTAATGATCCCCCTGCTGCATACCGATATGAATACAAAGGCAAAGCTGTGATGATCAGTGATAGTGAGAAGGAGTACAGTTATGAACCACAAGAAGCTACCCCAAATTCACAATCAGTTCATTTTAGAAATTTCCCTAGAAGTGAGAATGATGAAGAGGTTACATGGCACACCAAACCAAGAATGCACGTTTTTAGTCCAAAAGAAAAATTCACCTGGCCAATGGATTTGAAGCGCAAGACTGCACCTGCTCCTATCCAACAAGAACCTAAGAAAAAATGCAAAAGCTAAGCGTTAATGATTTTAATTTGATGGAAAAGAGGATTAGTGATATGCAGATGTTCGTGGACGAGCTATACTCGAGTTTTTTTGAAGTGAGAGACCAATTCCTATATAATCAAGAGAAAGAGGAGAACTACTTTGGTGGTGATAGTCAAGCTAATGGAAATCTGTTTTTTTGCAAAGTAGATGACTGTCAAGGTCATCATGAGTGAATATCTAGCGAAGAATCTTCATTTGAAGAGGCTGCGAGTACACAGGGTTTGCCCGTGATGGAAAGTGGACCTTTATTTTCTCGTGTGGATGACGGTCTATCCCTTAAGAGGGTCGGGTTCGATGGATAGTGTGCTTGTTTGGAACTGTCGAGGAGCAAAGGCACCCTCGACAAAGAGTATGTTTAAGTCCCTTGTTTCGAAGTTTCACTTGTCTATTGCATGTCTTTTAGAAGCTAAGTTAAGGTCTAGTAAACTTTCGTCTTGTAGTCATTTTAAGAGTTTTGAAAATTCACACATAGTCGAACCCAGGGGAAGATCTTATATTGTCTGGGGGGATTCTATTGTTGTGGAAAGATACCGTGAATTTAAGGGTTATAAACTCTGACCCATCTTTTATAATCGCTGAAGTAATGGAATCAAATAAAGAAGTTTGGTACTTGGTGTGTGTGTATGCTCCAACGTGTGAGAATGAAAGAAATAATCTATGGAAATCTCTTACTAGTTGGCACTCAAATGTGGATAATCCTACTTTGTTCATTGGGGATTTTAATGATATCTCAAGAACATCTGAAAAAATTGGCAAAAGAGGTACAAACTTCGATAGAATTATAAGGTTTAATAACTTCATTAATCAAAATGGTTTACTAGATTTACCAAGTAAAGGATGTTTCTATACTTGGACGAACAAAAGAAAAGATGAAGAAAATGTTAAAGAAAGGCTCGATCGGGGGCTTACTTCTCTTTCATGGTGTGAAAAATTTCCTAACGCTTCGATTCAAGTACCACCGGCGATTGGATCCGATCATTCACACCTTATATTATCTATGGATACACCCAAATCAAGGTTTGAAAAATATTTTATGTTCGAGTCCAGATGGCTAGAAAACGAGAATTGTAAGGATTTCATTAAAAAAGTGTGGATTGGTCAAGGCAATGCTCTTTATATTAAAGATTTTTGCGCAAAGAGGGATGCACTTTGTTTAACTGGATGGAGTAAACAAAACTTTTGTAACAATCGCAAGCTCATAGAGAAATTTCAAAAAGAATTAACTTTACTTCGAATCTGGTAATTTCATAGCCTTAAACACATTGAATCGTACCTGTTCGTCTTGGACCCTCATATGATCAATTCACAATCTCAACATCTATTAGTGTACGCCCCGTGGCTAAGAATGGTCTACCCAAGATGATGGGGACATTCTTATCCGCGTCGTAGTCAAGAATAATAAAATCACAAGGAAATATAAAGGTACCAGCTTTAACTAAAACATATTCAATTTTACCTACTAGTCGGGAAAGGGTGCGATCCGTCATTTGTAATACCACAGAAGTGGGTACTACCTCTCCTACATTAAGCTTTTCGAACAGGGACTTCGGCATGAGATTGATACTCGCGCCTAAATCACATAATGCTTTCCCGGTCCAACTGTCTCCAATATCAATGTGAATCGTAAAACTTCCGGGATCTTGTAGCTTCGGTGGTAACTTGTTTTGGCAAATAGCACTGCACTCCACTGGCAATCCAATTGTTTCTCCAGTTTCTAAACTTCGTTTGTTAGAAAGAATGTCCTTCATGAATTTCAGATATTTCGGCATTCTCTTGAGAGCTTCTACAAACGGCATATTAATATCTAACTTGCTCACCATGTCAAGGAACTTCTTGAATTCTTTATCATTGTCCTTTTTCTTGACACGTGAAGGGTATGGTGGTGAAGGGTGTGTATTAGTTTCCACTGAGCTTTTCTTCTTTTCTGGTGTCTTTTATGGGACACTCTTTGGTTCAACTACTTCTTCGACCATATCTTTTACTGTTTCTTCAACCTCTTTTTCTGGACTAGAGGTTGGTTACGGTTCTCTTCTAGGTGGAGGTAATTGTTTTCCACTTCTCAATTCAACAGCGTGACAAGCATCATCTTGAGGAGCAATAGTATCACTTGGGAGTTGCCCTTTCGGCCTATTTTGCAATGTACTCGCCATATGTGATAGAGTATGTCCGAGATTTTTGATCACCTTTTGCTGGGTTTGAAGTCTTTGCTGGCTCATCTTCATATTTTCTTCTACTAATTTCATCATCTTAGTCATACTTGAATTCAAACTCAAAGGTTGTTCTTGCTTTGCTTGTTGCATTGACTGTTTCGGTGGTTCTTGATAAGCTTTTTCAATAATTGGCGCTTTTTGATGTATAGGTTGTGGTTGATAATACGATTGGGTTTGATGATAAGTCTCTTGATTTCTGACCCAACTTTGCTTTTGTGGAGGCTGATATCTAGCGTATCTTTCTTGAGGATGATTATAACCATTAGAATAATGGTTTATTTGATGAGATAGAAAGGAAGCTGCAGCTGGATTATTCATACACTTTTCCCACACATGATTTCTTGACCCACAACCAGGACACGAAGGTATAGTATGTACTAGATTTACCTGAGCAATTTTTCGAGCTTGTTCTTGTAGTTCTTTAAGTTGTTGGTTCAATTCTTTGATCTTTAGGGATTCTGAAGTCTCTTCTTGTTCTTCTGATTCACTTGTCCAACTTCTCTCGGTCTCAAGAACTTTCACCATACGAATTTCAGCTTCTACATGATCTATCAACACAAAACCTTTGTCTCCTAACAAATCTGCGCTTGCCCTAGACTCGTTATTAAGTCCTCCATAGAACATGGTTAAAGAATATTCCGGCGATGATTTATGATATGGATATCTCGCCTTTTTCTCATTATATCGTAACCATGCTTCACCCAAAATTTCTCCGTCTTCCTGCATAAATTGTTCGAGCTCCAACATATCTTTTAATCTTCTACTAACCTGATAGAATCGGTCTAGGAATTTTGATTGAAACTTGTCCCAATCTGGAATAATGTGAGGATGCTGGGTATCGTACCAATCGCTTGCACCTCCGGTCAAGAAGAACTGGAACATAACGTAATACATCTGCTCCCAAGTAACTCCTCTTACGATATAAGCATCACATATTTTCATAAATTTCTGAATATATCGGATCGGATCTTGATGTGCAGCACCGCTAAATTGTCCATGATTTGCAAGCTGCGCTATCATCCCTAGATCTGGTCTAAATTTAGCGGCTTGGATTTCTGGAGTGCGGATTCCGCATGGTTGCACTCTAAACAAGATGGGTAGCTCAAGTCTCCTTAGATTCTCCATCTATAAAAATCTGTAAAACAAAAACTAAAAGACAAAAGTGTAAAATAGAACTAACTGAAATAAAAGCACTAGATATATGCACAAGGACTAACGATGTAGTTCCCGGCAGCGGCGCCAAAAACTTGGTGTCGCCTAAGGTGTGATAAAATAATGTATAAAATAGGTGCAAATAAACACCCTAGGTTGAGCACGGCTCTGCAAGTATACAGGATGTATGCAAGTTTTAAATAATAAGTAAGTTTCGTTCCTCAGAGACTACGAAGGTCAGGAAGAATTTATGCAATACTCAAGTGCAAATATTAAAAGTTAGATAAAATAATACGCACAGAAATAAAAGACAAATATATTTTTATTTGGTTTTTGATTAAGAAAAATAACCTAGTAAAATAAAGACAGAAAATTAAAAGCAAGAGAAGAAGATAGTATGAGAGTTTAGCTTGAGTAGATAGCATGTAATCCCCACTAGTTTTGCCGTTCTAAACATGTAAGGGTGAATTATGTAGTATTTTAATAATCGGTTTTAATTGCGCTAGGTAGTTTCAAATAGGATTTACTTGTGTCAATAAGGAGTCCTAAGCAAACTTTTCCTTCAATTGATTAAATAGCAATACACTAAACCATGATGACTATCTAGTTAGGTTGATTTGTCAGATCTAAACCTTATTCTAGACGTTATGTGCTAATACTATAGTTAAATATACCATTGTCAATGATTATCTAAGTACTATGATGGTAATTCTATATTGTCGCGATCCACAAAGAACATAGAATATAAATCCAACACATAAACAGAGAAATAAAACATAAATTCAATTTAAAACATATCATTCCCAAATTAGATAGATGTCAACCAAAACTAGGGTTCATACATATATGCTAAAACTCAAGCTAAATATAAATTAGTTCATACTAATGGAAGAAAAGAAAGAAATTACAAATTCAAAGGTAGAAGAAGACATAATTGATGAACAACTCCTTCCAGACTTCTTTTCTTGTGTTGTAAGCTTCCTCTTGGCTTAAGGTTTGGCCAAGGATGATTTTCTTGTGTTAAGAGGTTGTATTTATAGTGTATAGGAAGACCTAATTCGTTTTCTTGGAGGAGAAGGTAAGTAATGGACTCCTAGCCCAACTCAAAATTCGTAACCCTAAAATATGGAATCAGCCCCGTTCGTGTTTGGTCCTAACATCTTGAATGCTTATCCGTTTGACGCGTATGAGTAGTCGAAATTCATCGTCTCGGAAAGATATTTGACTTTTCTCTTGACCGTTCTTCCAAATTCCTCCCCGATTTTAAGATATAAGCCTATCTGTGGTCGTAGGTGCTGGAATTCAGATTTATTTGGTAGCTTTATCTTTCCATACTTTAGCTTTTGTTTCCCTATCTCCAATTTTCATGTTTATCCTCTTTCCTTTAGCTCTTAGAATTAACTTGGACTCTAATTAATTACCATATATCTTTAAAGCTTCACACTAAATAAATAATTAAACCCAATATGCTCTAAAAATAATAAATAATTAATTCAAGACACAAAATAGGAAAGTGTACTAAATCATGAGAAAATCGACATATACTCTAATAAATACACCTAAAATGGTGTCTCCAAGATAGATTAAATCATCACAAATGAGGAGACATCAGATACATCACTCATGCAGGGCAGATAGCGTGTGTTAATCTACAATTCGAAGTATATTCATAATGAGGGCAAATACCTTATTATTTCTGAAAGAATTCTCAAAAACTTTTGACATATAAACTTTAATATTGTAATTAACGATCACAGTGTGATCCACTCTTTTGGCAGCAGCCAGAGTTGGCATCACATTGCGGTCAAGAAGGCACTCGTCCCATACATCCGAAACAGAACAATCGGGAAGCTGGCCAACAAAGATGGATAGTTTGTTCCTCTTGGAGTGGCTAATGGGGAAATTATTTATGAGGAAAGGGATAAGGCTTAACCTTACGAGGAGTGAAGGATTACCACCCACCAAGTACCCAAATCTTCTTTAAAGGACGATAGGGACAAATAATCAGCATGTAAGGGATCCTAGTTATCTGATAAAGAGGAGAAAGTTAAACAAAAGGGTAAGCCCTAGATTCAATCAGAAAATGGAGTATAAAATTGATATTCTACCCCAAGCATTAGGCGATAATTGAAATGGCTCACCACATAAACCTAACAACTCGTGAATGTAAGGGGTAAAGGGGTATCTCATGCCTATATTAAAGCAGATTCAAGGCGATCTCACCATCAGAATTTCCACAAACTCGATTTAACTTACTAGGTATCCTTACTTCCATACCTTTACCAATGTCTCCAAAATTCAAGAGAAGGAGTGAAATTGTTGAGTGATTACCAGTTACTTTGTCACTAACTTATCTTTCTCACCTATTCAATCTTTTCTATACTTGTAACTTATTTCTTCTTCTAAACACTTTAATTCGCCACTATAAAAACCATTTTGCTCAACAAAAATCTAACTAGTAAAATATGTCCTATCAATTCCCTTCCCATTCTCCATTTATCATGCCAAATTAATACCAAGACCCAATTTCCAAGGGACCAACATGATTTCGAATTAACAAACTTCTTCCCTTTAATGACGTTTGTCCTTACTCATTATGTGTGTCTTCCGGTATACGCATTCCATAGATAGTATCATGGGAAATAAACTCCTTTCAAGGTGAACGGAATAAGGAAATCTAGATTCTCAAGAATTCTCCACACTTGTTTTGCGACTAGCGCTAAATTGTACGCTCTGAAAAATTTCAAACCCAGACCACCGTCAAGTCATGGTTTAACTAGGTTTTATTGGTTTTATCCAATAGATCCCCCATTCTCATCTGTGTTCCACAAGAAATTCGCAATAAGGTAACTAAGCGTTCATGTGATCGTCTTCATGAGAAAGAGCAAGGACACGAGGTATGTTCGAAACGAGTTTAGAGTTGTTGACATAAGTTCCAATTTCCGCCCTCGTATAGGATCAATCATTTTTAGCCTCTCAGGCGTATCTCGACACTGCCTAGGAGCCATGCTATCCCTTCTACTTTGGACGACCCCAATTTGTCAGGATTCCCAAATACTTCCCCAAGTCCGCAACTACAATTATCCTTAGTGATTGCACAATTGAGCTCTTTAATTGTGCACTAGTATTGAGACTAAAGATCAAGGAGGACTTTTAAAGATTTAGTAGACGCAAAGCAATACGTATACAATATCTCATTTCGTGTCCGGGCTTCTTTTTCATAGCATATGAAGAAATTCGCGTCATCTTAAAAGAGCAAGTGAGATAAGGTTGAGCAAGTTCGTGCAATCTGAAAGCCTTTATGGTATCTTGTTATATTTTCGCAGGTGAGAGCTTGAGTGGCCAACAAAAATATATGGGAAGATAGAAGGTACACTTATTAGATGTCTCGGGGAGGAGTGAAAGACTCAAAGATTTTCTCATTTAACATAATATTATATGTCATGGATATATATTTCATTATCCATCTGTTCCATGTATGATTGAAATATAGTTTAGTAAAAACCACCCTATTAAAATTGCATTCCAATTTATCTTATGTTTTGTGCATATCGACTTTCAAGAATCATTAGCAAAAAATAGTAACAAAACGAGTATTATTTAACCATTACAAAATCGAAACAAATCGTATAACTTACCTGTTTACATGATATTTGAACAAGAAAAATGACAAAAAAAATACTTGTTTACATGATATATATGCACAATTTGTATATAAAACAATTTATTTCAATCTAAGAAACTCGAAACTCAATTTGAGTAATGGGGTTCGAAAAATAATCAAACACACTTTCGAGTCTATTCTAAGGTAATCTTAAAGTAATTTTGAGAAAATAAATTAAGAAAACAAAACGGAAGGAAATTAGAAAGATTGAAATATTTCTCATGAAGCTAAGCAAGACTCCCAGAAAAGCCTATCCTGATCTCTCTGGTTAACAAGAAGATTCTTACTTGAATCGACACAAACTACCTTTGATTTCTTTCGAGCAAGCTGCTGTTTCGTAGTACTAATCGAATCAATACAAACATTTGATCTATGTCGTTTTTCACCCCTTTTAACCTTTGATGCTTGCTCAACAACACCTTCTTCATCATCATCCTCTTCATCAATTCGATATCCCGGACAATAAATTTGGTTATTCTGATCAGTAAACTTGGACAAAACATCTTGATATTTCTCACTACTCATGCAGTTATTGTACGATGATTCTATGCATGACATTGCATCATCATCGGCCATGTCCATGAACACCTTTTTTGCGTCAGCTTCTGAATCTCCGGTAGCTTCAAATAGCATGAATGCTGACACATCAATCCACTTCTTATTACTCATTCTAGCTCGATATGTAGTTCTTAAAAAATTCACTTGCACGAGAAAAGACGTAACAAATTAGGCTAATAGATTAGCTAATCTTCTATTATAACGGCTTGAATTTGTAAACGAGTGTAAGAATGTACAAATGATAGGCGAGAAAGTAAACCTATGAAAAAACATGAGAAATAAAGAAACATATATATAGGTCAGATCAAGAGCACCGGGTGAGGTGGGAGTGTTGACAAATATATTCAATGCCGTGGCTGGCTAAAATGTTGCATGTGTTGTTTGGTTTTATCTAAGATCAATTGGCCGATATATCCGATAGTTCTTTTTAATTACGAATAGTTCCAGTGGGCCGACCTCGCTAGAAGGAACGCAAAGTATATTATTAAAATACTATCATACACTCATTATTCTTATTATGCCATGCCTTCTTCTAGATGTAACAGAGACAGCTCACCGTTTGTTTTTAATACGTCAAAAGCCAAAAATATTGGATAAAGAAATGAAAGTCATGAAGTGTGAACTTAATTTTAAATCAAAGGGTGCAGTTAATTTTAAATATAATATTTAAAATTACACACACGATGATTACAGCTACTACTACATCTCAAAATAACTTATTCAATTCTAATTCTATCGATATTCTAGAGGCGTCAAAAGTTGCAAGTGTATTCTCACCCAATCTGAAGAAGAAGATAAAATATGTTACCTCTTATTTAAACTATCATCAATTTTATACTATCGTTTAAAAGTATGATGAAACGAGATCAAGTTGTCTAATTCTGTCTTCTTTGAATTCAGAATAATATTGATATAGTTGCCTCTTTAAAGTCTAACAATTTGCTAATACCATAAATTAAATGGTACAACCAATCAAGATTTAGGTAAACATAATTTGGTTGAAGGATAAATTTTCATAAATATTCGTTTGTATTTAGTCAAGGTACTCCTAGTTTGAATTAAATTTCAAAATACAATGGCTTGTCTTCTTTAATTAGTTTGATATTTTACAAGTAATTGGCAAAAGATGTTACTAGGAATGATGTGAATTAGGGTGACCCCATCTTTCCATATTTATTTGTAATTTGTATGGAAGAGTGTAAGTGTCCAAAAAAGCTTTGAATGGTACCCAAAATGTAAGAAGTTGAAGCTAAATAACCTTATGTTTGTTGATGATTTAACGGTATTCTTTAAGCCATCAAAGAAGTCAGCCACTCTTATAAAAGAATGCCTTAATGTTTTTCACAGTCTATCAGGCCTGCAAATACGTGCTAATAAGAACAATATTTTCTATGGAGGTTGTACTGAAGAAGTTAAAAAAGAAATGTGGGATATTTTACAAATACCTGAGGGTAAACTCCCAATGATATATCTTGGGGTACGTCTTATATCTGGAAGATTAAATACAGAAGATTGTAAGCCTCTCATATCAAGAATGGTGAAACAAATAGAACATTGGAGTTCAAAATGATTATCTTTTGCTGGGAGGTTACAGTTAATTAAAATGGTGCTCAGTAACTTGGCCTCCGCAATGTACCGTATTTGAAAACCGCTGACACGGGTTTTGGACTTGCGGTACACCGGAGGGTTGGTGCGGTGCACCAAACCTCTCACGTGCTCAGACCATGGTCGAGAAAATTCAACACGTTTTTTCTCCCTCCGTCTCGGCAATGAACCGTAGCACAAACCGTCGCCACGATTTTTCTTCATGCGGTGCACCGGACCCCTCCTGCGGTATACCGCAAGGGTAGTCTAGTTTTCGCCAAATTTTCGTATTTCTTTCCCTAACTCGATTTCTTACGTACATGAACATCAAAAACACTCATACCTTTCTCAAATATGCAATATCAACTAAAAAAAACTAACTTAAACAAAATTTAAAAGACATAAAAACATAAATAATTGCAGGTTGTCTCCCTTACAACACTTTTATTTAACGTATTTCAAAGTTAGACGTGTTACCTCTATCAAGATTTGCGAATATAGCCTCCCCAGCAAAAAGCAAGGCTATGAACGTCTACTAACCTTTGTTTAATGCCCCTCTTGGGCCTGATCTCTATCACCTTAGCTGAAACAACCTCAGTGACTACGAATGGTCCCATCCACGAGTCTTTGTGACTTCGTGGCCTATTCTCTGGTTTGTGGGCTTTCCATACAACTTCATGGCCGACCCCGAATTATATCTTTGGCTTCGTATCACAGGTTTTATGTGGATTCCTTCAGCGAAGTGATGATGTGAAAGGCTGTGGATGATAGGAACTATGGGATCTGAATTCCTCGGTTTCTTACCCAAGACATGGAATGTCTCAGATACATTTTTAGCATGAAGGGTAACTGTTCCCTCCTAAAAGTTTATGATGCTCCGACTTGTGGCCAAGAAAGACCTTCCAAGTATAATTGGAACCTACTTCATAATCAAGAATAACAAAGTCAGTAGGGGATGGTGATATTACCTATTCGGACATGAACGTCCTCCACTGTTCCCCATATCTTTGAAACTGAGTTATTTGCACACTGCAACTTCACTGGAGCTTTCTCTGTTTTCTAAAGTCCAGTCCTATCGAACACGGACTTCGGCATAATATTCACACTTGAACCCACATCACACATAACTTTCATATTGAGCATACCATTTATTTGAATAGGAAGATTAAAGCTTCCTGGATCTTTGAGCTTTAATGGTAACTCTTTCTTTTCAACTGTTCTCGAGACTCTCTCAGCATGAGCCACAGTCTCTTTCTTTGCTACTACACCCGCTTCTTTCTCTTGAATAGCTTGTGTATAAATTTGTTGGGGTGTAAACCATTTCTTTGCAATCTCAAGCATTTAGGCGTCGATATTTTCTGGACTATACGCCTCTACAAATGTCTTAAGTTCAATGTCTACCTTCAGATTTGTATCAGGAATAGTTGGTGACATTGTTTGAAAGATAGGTGGCGATTCCACCTTCTCTTCTTCTTGCACAGCAGGTGCAACTTCTTCTTTCTTCTCTTTGAGGCGTCTTCCTCTTTCTCTTTAGCTCTAGTAGCTTGTAGCTCAATAACCGATCTAATCTCTTCTTGTATATCTCTTAGAAGGTCTATAAACTTGGATCTCTCAGATGACTTAGAACCTTAAGAAAAGTCAGAGTCTTCGGGACTAGACTTGGTTGGCTCTTCTTTGGTTTCTGGAACTTCCACGACAATTTCTACAGCATGCAATACTTCCTTATTCTCTTCTATTTCAAGGCAAATAGCCTTACAAGCTTCGCACCCAACATTGTCATCACCTCCTTCAATAGCTTTCAATTCTTTCGCTTCCACAATATTCTTTAAAACCTTACTCAATTGCTCGACTTGCGTACCTAAACTCTGAATTGAAGCTTCTTGTTCTCTCAACTTCTTGTTTCGTGTATTCATATTAGTTGTCATCAGATCCATAGAAAAATTCAATTGATTATCACTCACAGCTCCCTCTCGAGGATGGTGAGGTAAAGCCTTCTGAGCTACAGTATCGGTATAAGCATCATTGGCAGGTTGTTGTGGAGGGGCAGGCCGATTATAATTTTGATTTCCCTGATACGGGACTTGACCTCTTGGTTGATAAGAGTTATTCTGGGGACTAGGTTGATAGTTACCTTGATTTGCGGCCCCCTGTGGATTTGAATACTGCATACACGGATGATTTCTGTTACCGAATTGGTAAATTCCTCGGTTGAATATGAAATAAACAGATGATGGATTTCCTTCGCACTCTTTCCATGTATGATTTGTTACCTCACATTGTGGACAACCTTGTGCTTCTTGCACTACATTTGTTGCTGCTAAATTTTGTTGTCTTTGCATTTCAAGCTTAATCTCTTTAACTTGCTTCTCCAAAGCTGTTAATTGAGCTGAATTAGCAGTCTCTACATCTACTCGAAGCGTACCTCTGGTATTCGCAATAGGAGCTCGCAAAAGTGGCAAACTCCTTTCCGTTTCTATGATATGTTCCATACGTTCTGTGGCTTCTCTAGGATCCATGGACACAAAACCTCCTCTTCCAAGATTACCTACCCTCAATCTACTCTCGGAATTAATACCTTGATAAAACATTGCTAACTGTAAAGATGGGGTATAACCATGAAGTGGACATCTAACTAATTTCTGTTGAAACCTTGTCCATGCGTCTCCCGCTACATCTTCATTCCCTTGGCAAAACTTAGCAAGCTCCATCCGATCTTTGACTCTCATACTCTTTGGATAAAAACGGTTAAAGAATGCATCTTGAAGTTCTGCTCAAGTATTAAGTGTACCTGGTGTTTGTCTATCTAGCCAATCACCAACCTCGCTGGTCAAAAAGAACGAAAACATGTGACATAACCATTGCTCGCGTCTAATGCCTGGAGTAATGTAGGAATTACAAATCTGCATGACTTTTGAATCGCTCTCACCGGATCTTGAATTGTTGTACCACTGTAGAGTCCAAAATTCAATAATTAACTAAGCATACCCGGATCGGGCCTGAATTTGATGTTTTGGATCTTTGGAAGATGATAACCTAAAGGTTGAACTCAAAAAGGTGCTCCCAAGCCTGGGAGATCTTGTTCTTATCTGTTATTGTTTCTGTTACCTCCCCCTGGTGGTAGTTGAGGACCTATTGGCGGATCACGAAGGGCAGGTGGTTGACGTTGATCGTCATTCAGATTAATAAAGATTTTCATTATCCCCTAATGGAAGATCTTCTCCCATTCGTAACGCCATTACTTTTCTATGTTCTCTCTCTTCTCTCACGCGTCTGTTATAAGTTGTGAAGCACCTCTCGGGCTCCGCAAGCATACACTGTAAACCTGAAAGAGACTAAAATAAACCAAAAGCGTAAAACTGAAAAAAACAAAATTAACTAAAAACAACTACTACTAAAAATAAATAACCCACACGCTAACGAGACACAAGTCGAAGCAGCGGCGCCAAAAACTTGGTGTCGCCTAAGGTGTGATAAAAATATGATAATAAAATATGGATAAACGATGCACAAACACCTTAGACTAAGCACGTTACTCATTGCAAGTATCACAGGTCGTAAGCAAGTTTTAATGATAAGTCAGATTCGTTCTCAAGGACTTAGTGTGTTATACGAGTAGGTTAACAGAATAGAGTAGCAATTAATAATTATATGATAGAAAAGTAAATAAATGTGATTGAGGAAATAATGTTCAAACTAAATAAATTGAAGACAAGTAAATAAAAGATGTAAGAAATAAGATGAGAGAATATATTTCAGGTTTTGCGAGTATGCACTAATCCTTCTATTTCTTCTACTAGTTAATAAGGGTGACTAAATCTCTTAGATAAGAAGTCAGGATTCTAAATTCCTCCCTACCTCCTTCCAGGTGGACTAGGGTGGCGACCTCACAATTACCAGGGGACTTGGGTAAGAGGACCCTGCAAATAATGATCGGTGATTAAATCTCAAACCCTAATGACTATCTAGTTAGGCAAGCCCTTCCGGATCACTACCGCACACTAGACGCTTATGTGATGTTTCAATAATTAGACACCCCTTCCAGGTGACCATCTATCTACTATTAGCACAACCCTAATTTGATCAAGATTAAGACAGACAATAAATAAAAGCACATAAAAACAAATATATGGTTAAGAAGCTATAATCAAGTTAAAATAGTTTTCCAAAACAAACTTAGATAGAAGAAAATAGAATTCAAATATTATACATATGCAAAGCCCAAGCTATGGGAAAATTAGTCCATACTAAGAAATAAACTAAAATAAATATAAATATTGTCAACTTGCTTCTCTTGAATGACTAAGGATTGAACTAAGGTTTAGAACTGAGCAAGGACGTGTTTACAATGATCAAAGGGTGTGTTTATAGGTGTTTAGGAAGCCCTAGGTCGAAATATTGGAGTAGAAGGCAAGTAATTGGACTCCTTTTCCAAATCAAATTCGTTTCCTAAAATATAGGAGAAGGGATAAACTGTTGTTGTCTTGTTTTGGTCGTAACTTCTTCATTATTGCTCCAATTTTCGTCTACTTTATATCGAAATGACCTTGTTGAAAAGATCTACACTTTTCCTTTAGATTTCTCCTCCAAATTTCTAACTGATTTTGAGTTATCTCCACTTTAATGGACGTGGCTGCAGAATTTCATATTCACTTGGCAACTTTTCCTTTCTTATTTTATCTCTACTTCTTTTTATCTCCAATTTCCATCCAAATCTTCTTTCCTTATCTCTTTATAATTGATTTGGCATATAATTAATTTACATATATCTTTGAAACTTCACACTAAACAAACAAATTAAACTCATTAGGCTCTAAAAATAATAAATCATTAAATCAAGACAAGAAATATGAATTTATCAAAATACGAATAAAAATCTAAAATTAAATACTCGAATACACCTAAAGTGATGTCTCCAACCTAGATTATTATATCATAAACAGGGAGACATCAAGACCCCCAACTCAAAGTTGTATCGTCCCGATACAATAAAGATAAGAACAAAGGGAAGTCTCTAAATACACACCTAAGTCAATTAAGCACAGTAGGAAAGAAGATAGCAGAATATATAAAATAAATTGAAAGCAACTACTTAGAAAATTTCATGCAATAATATTTACAAACTGGTTACCTGTCACTTGTCATACTCACGATCAACACGACTCAAATTCAAGATCAGATTAGCTTCGCAATGTAAGAAGGAGTGATTATTTACTCAGTTTACCAAGGAGGCTATAGATTGTTCATCGAACTTCACTAGTATCCAAAGATCCATCTAATTACTCTCTAACGGCTCAATCACTTCTAGTTACATAGCAAAGAATCATAAGGTCTTTAGGGTTCTAATGTTGGTTTAGGGACGGTATGATAATTATATTTGAATAATTTAGAGTGAGCTTTTGGCTCTCTCCTTACTAGCCATCAACGAATCGCCCTAAAGGTTGAGCTACTCTCATAAAACGTTCTCACTCAACCCAATGATTTTGATGCACTAATTTAGCATCTCCATTAAACCAATACAAAAGCATAAAGATGATCACGTAAAAAATTCCACTTTGCCGGTCCAAATATATTCATTGGTTCATATCAATTTTTTCTTTTGTAATATAGCTATGATTCTCTTTTTGGTGTGAGATATCATGCTATTTTTCTCATATATTCTTTTTTTTTCATAACCTTTTTCATTTACTTTTACCCCGGAAAAGGGTTACGATATAATAAACATGTGAATCATCATCAAAATATAGAGAACAATTAATAAGCTTAACAATTCTCAACGCAATAACAATTCCCATAATGGTGGACCCACCACCCCAAACTCAAGCTCTAACACAATTGTCTATGCATCGCAATTCGAGTGCGGGTCATATGTAAAAGTACAAAAAACTAAAGAGATATGACTTATAACATGGCTAATAAAAAGGCTTAAGAAAGGCTAGAAGGGGCTGAGAAGGATATAAATATAATAAATGGACAACAAGCTAAAAGGCAACAAGGGGCTTATCAAAGAACCGCCTTAATCACGTTCCAAACTATGCACTTTCGTTATTCTCTTACCTTTAGCACGTTCATCAAATGGGTGTATCAACTAGATCGGATCTCACGGCCTACATACCCCTCAAGGCGTCCTAAGATCAAGCATACTTTTACCGCATTGCTTACTAATCTTTTCTTTACTATCAATGTGTGTTTCCTACAAATACTCAAAGCATACAAAATAAAACAGCTCATAAACATACTACTTTCTATTATTAACTTCCTAAGTTTATGCTTTCAAGCTATTAAACACACTTTACATCTAATTCTCATGTATCAAAAAATTTTAATTTCTACCAAAAAAAGTAAAATCACATAAAAATGGAGATGAGAGACAACGAATCCCCACACCCCAACCTAAAAAATGAGGCGGGTCCCCACGACTCGAAAAAGACTCTAAAAAGAAACTAAAATAAACGAATAAATCATACACAGAAATGGTAAGGAAGAATGAGAACATACTCTCAAGACTATTGCCTCGCATTATCGACGTCCAATATATACAATACTTTTTTTAACGTCTTTCAAAGTTAGACGTGTTACATTTATCAATATTTGCGTATATAGCCTCCATAGCAACGAGCAAGGCTATGAACGTCCAGTAATCTCCGTTTAATGCCCCTCTTGAGCCTGATCTCTATCACTTTAGCTTAAACAACTTCCGTGACTATGAATTGTCACCTCCACGAATCTTTGTGACTACATGGTCTACTCTCGGGTTTGCGGGCTTTCCATACAACTTCATGGCCGTCCCAAACTCACTCATTGGTCTATTATCCACAGGTTTTGTGTGGATTTCTTCAAAGACTCTATAATGTGAAAGATTGTGGATGCTAGGAACTATGGGATCTAACTTCCTTGGTTTTCATCCGAAACATAAAATGTTTCAGATACTTTTTTAGCATAGAGGGTAACTGTTCCCTCTTGGAAGTTGATGATGCTTTGACTTGTGTCCAGGAACGGCCTTCCAAGTATAATTGGAACCTGCTTATATGCATCATAATCAAGTATAACAAAGTCAGTAGGGATGGTGATATTACCTATTCTGACATGAACGTCCTCCATTGTTCCCAATGTCTTTGCCACTGAGCTATCCACAAATTGTAACTTTACAGGAGCTTTCTCTGTCTTTTCCAGCCCAAGCCTATCGAACTCGGACTTCGGCATAAAATTCACACTCGAACCCACATCACACATGGCTTTTATCTTGAGCATACCATTGATTTGAATAAAAATATTAAAACTTCTTGGATCTTTGAGCTTGAGTGGTAACTACTTTTCAACTCTTCTTGAGTATGAGCCACAGTCTCTTTTTTGGCTTCTACACTCGCCTCTTTTTTTTTGGAATAACTTGCGTGAAAACTTGTTGCGGTGTAAGCCCTTTCTTCGCAATCTCAATCATCTGGGCGTTGATATTTTCTGGACTATACGCCTCTAAAAATGTTTTGAGTTCAATGTCAACCTTCGGATTTGTCTTAGGAGTAGATGGTGACATTGTTTGAACAACAGGTGGTGAATCCACCTTCTCTTCTTCTTTCTTTTCTTGCACAACAGGTGCAACTTCTTCTTTCTTCTCTTTTGAGGCTTCTTCCTCTCTTTTTTAGCTCTGGTAGCTTGTAGCTCTATAACCGATCTAATTTCTTCTTGCATATCTCTCAGAATGTCTATAAACTCGGATCTTTTTAATAAATCCGAATCTTCAGAAAAGACAGAGTCTTCAGGGCTAGACTTGGTTGATTCTTCTTCAATTTCTGGAACTTCCACAACAATTTCTACACCATGCGGTACTTATTCTTTCTCTTCTATTTCAAGGTAAATTGTCTTACAAGCTTCGAACCCAACATTGTCATCACCTCCTTCAATGGCTTTCAATTCTCTTGCTTCCATCATATTTGTTAGAACTTTGTTCATTTGCTCTACTTGTGTACCTAAGATTTGAATTGAAGCTTCTTGCTCTCTCAACTTCTCGTTTTGTGTATGAATATTATTCGTCATGAGATCCATGAAATTATTTAATTACTTCCACTACTCCCTCTTAAGGATGTTGTGGTAAAGCCTTCTGAGCTAAAGTATCGGTATAAGCGTCATTGATAGGTTGTTGTCGAGGAGCTGGTCTATTAAAATTCTGATTTCCCCTGATACGGATCTACCTCTTCGTTGGTAAGAGTTATTCTAGGGACGAGGTTGATAGTTACCTTGATTAGCGGCCCCTTGTGAATACTGCAGAGACGGATGATTCCTGTTACCAAATTGGTAATTTCATCGGTTGGATATGAAATAAACAGATGCTGGATTTTCTTCACACTCTTCCCATATATGATTCGGTACCTCACCCTGTGGACAACCTTGTGCTTCTTGCACTACATTTGTTGCTGCTATATTCACATCTCAAGCTTTATTTCTTTCACTTGATTTTCTAAAGCAGATAATTGAGCTGAATTAGCAGTATTTACATCTAATCGAAGCGTACCTCTAGTATTTGTAATAGGAGCTCACAAAAGTGGCCAACTCCTTTCAGTTTCTATAATATGTTCTATACCTTGATAAAACATGACTAACTGTAGGGATGGGGTATAACCATGAAGCGAACATATAGCTAACTTCTGTTGAAACCTTGTCCATGCATCTCCTACTTCTTCTCCATTCTCTTGTCAAAACTTGGCAAGCTCCTACTCTTTCAATCTCATACTTTTCGTATAAAAATGGTTAAA
Source organism: Nemophila menziesii (assembly GCA_029959085.1). NCBI lineage: Eukaryota > Viridiplantae > Streptophyta > Magnoliopsida > Boraginales > Hydrophyllaceae > Nemophila > Nemophila menziesii. The sequence goes on from JARWIR010000021.1 coordinate 22,449,533, forward strand.
GAATGCGGCTTGAATTTCTACCCAAGTATTAAGTGTACCTGGTGGTTGTCTATCTAGCCAATCACCAGCTTTTCCGGTCAAAAAGAACTAAAACATGTGACAATGCAGTTGTTGATCGCCTGTAATGCCTAAAATAATGTAGGTATCACAAATCTGTATAAATTTTTGAATCGCTTTTATAAGATCTTAAATTGTTGCACCACTATAGGTGGTAAGTTTTTGCAAAAATATACCTAAGAATAATTTATTCTGCAACTATAGAAATTTCAAGATCCTTTATTGATCCATTTCGAAAACTATTGGCAGACGAAACTTATTTCAATTTTTTTAATTTTTTCTCTCCTCACGAACACACCATCACAGGAACGTGTGTGGGGGTGGCGTATAGGTTAAACAACATACTATGCAATAAGTTTGACCTGAGTTACTAAATTAGAATTTTAAAAATTAATAAAATTAATTCATATTTTTGTTAAATTTGGTCGAACATGATGGCTCTTACATTCTTGTTACATTCACATACACAGTCAAAAAAAGACCATGACCAAGAAAACAAAACTCATAATCTCTGTTTACTACCCAATCCATGACTCTTTTGTCTTTAACGAAAGTGCTGAAACTCAATTGCATCATATATTTTGGAACAAACAAATACAATTGCATCATATATAAGTCAAGATACGTATTGTAATATAATTAGCCACGTACATGTAAATTTCACCTAAATAAAGATAATCATATCATCAAAGTCCACAAAACACACCACTATGTGTAAATTAGATAGGCTAAAGTAAAGTAAAATAAAAGAAACTTTATATCACTGAAGAGTAAAATAATCAAAATCTCAGATGCAAAGATAGTAAAATGTTACAGAAATTACAGAACTGCCAAACGGATAAATCAAGAAATTAGTCCTGAAAAGTCAACTACACTTAAAACAAATTACTTTGTGAGTTCTCTCTTTTAAGTTGAACTTTCAACTTTTTACCACCTAACTGATACCCATTCATCATATTTATAGCTGTTTGTGCAGCTACTGAAGAATCATAACTTACAAATCCTGTACACCAAAAACTCATTAATAAATATTCTATTTCTAATATACATACATACATATATATATAACAAGGGCATACCAAAACATTTGCTAATTCCAGTTGCTTTATCAATAAAAACCTTAGCACTTAACACTCTCCCAAATGGCTCAAATGTTTTTATAAGCTCTTCATCTCCAAAATCTTGAGGGATATGATAAATAAATAAATTAGCACCAGGTGGACCTGTGTATTCAATGTTCAAAGTAACTAAAGATTAATAAAATAAAATAAAATATAATAAATAATTAATTTACCAACCTTCAATCTGATTACCACTCATGGGTCTATTACGAGGATATTGAGCTTGAGTCCCAGGTAAAGGTACATAACCTCCAGGAGAAATTGGATAATTACGTGGGCCCACACCACGTAAAGGATTTCTTTCATTTAATGGTCGAATCATATTGTGAAAACCATGTGGTGGACGATAAGGCATTAATCCATATCCTCCAGGTGTCTAAAAAGATAAAAAAATCTTATTTATACACGAAAAAATCGTAGAAAGTGAACTTTTTTTTTTTTTACCTGATACCCATATTGATTATAAGGGGGGATATAATTACTCATAGGTAAAGCTCCAAATAAAGATGGTTCAATGTTTGGTAAGTTTAATGATGTTTGAGATTGAGCTGCTTTTTGAGCCCTACGAGCATGTCTTTCCTTTTCTGTATCAGCCCATTTCACTACTAAAGGGACACTCGCACCCTATTATTATAACCATTTGTTTAATTAACATTGTTAGCAAATGTATTAAATGGTTACAAAATAAGTAAATAAATATAACCTCCATTTTATGTTTTCCGTTTAGAGCCTCGATGGCTTTAAGAGCTTGTTCTTTGGTCTCATACTTCAGAAAAGCACATCCTAACAGTAATGAAAGTAATATACATTTTAAAGACATGATATTATTAATAATTAGAATCAAATAAAGGCATACCTTTGCTTGTTTCTTGAGGACCTTTAAGAATCTGTAAATCTCTAATGTTTCCATATCGAGAAAATAGTTCAGATACTTCAGCTTCCTCTATAATCCTTGGAAGCATGCCCACAAATAATTTGTGCTCTGCGTTATTAATTAAAGAGAATTTACAAGTGAAATACATTCAATATGAACATTAATTGACGAAAAAAGAGAAAATACACCATTGAGTTTCACAATAAAGACTAAAATGTGACATAAAGTAAAGGAAAATTAAAAAACTCACCTAATCTTTCTAATTCACCATCTGCATACTTCACTTGTAATGGACTAGATGCCTGAAATAGAAACAGACAACATATACACAAATTAGTCAGTTCTGATTTATCTAGATTGTCGATTAGGCCTAATTTCTTCATAAATGATATCTACATTTATAGTAATTTGGTTACTACTAATTGAAATACAGGGGATTATTTGGTTATTTTGCACTGTAACTGTGCTTACATCTATGTATTTAAGAGCATGGAGTGATTCAAGCCTTCAATCGATTGCAAAATCATGAAATAACCATAAAATCACTAACCCCATTAAGTGTCTTCTTATTGTGACATGCATTTACTGCCTTGTCCGCTTCTTCTCTTGAAGGACATATCACAAAACAACATCCTAGTAACAAACAATGTAGTATGAAATAGAATTAAGCAATTGAATAAATTAGTGTAATAAAATCAATGAAATTACCTCGAGAAACTCGAGTGGATTTGTCTTTAATAACATTGACTTGGTCAACTATAGCAAATTGTTCGAACATTTCGAGTAACTCAGCTTCGTTCATGTGCTTCGGAACTTGACCTACGAAAAGCTTCACGCTCTCTTCGCTATGCTTTCGCGGCTCGTGCTCTTCTTCCGCCGCCATCAATGCACCTCTCTCCGCCGCTGAAACTATATATACACGACTGAGAAAACTTGTCTCCTCTTTCTAAGGCGTTGACACCAAGTCTACTGATCTGTTGTTGTTACTTTCTCTCTCAAGAGTTCTTTCTTTTCCTTCTCTCCCCCACAAATTTTTTTCCTTTTTTTCTTTTATTTTTTTGCTTTGCTGGCCGAAAGAATTAGAAGACTTTTTTGTGATTTTCTGTTTATTAGGAACCCTTGTTTTCGGACTTTATTACGATACATGCCATTATGCGGCACATGGTTTTTGCCGTTTGGAAGGCTGCTTAAGAAGCCGCAAAGGGCAAAAGTCTGCAACGGGATGTCGGAATGAATTTTTATTTTTTTTAAATTGAACAATCAAGAGTTTACACCGGACCTTGGCTTATCCTCTTCCTAATCATTATTCCACTTTCTTTTTAGATTTTTTTTTATTATTAACATAAATTAAAAAAAATCAAAAAAATTTATAAACAAAAATAATTATAAAATTATCATAGTCCCTTTTCAAGAAATACTTTCAACCTATTAACTTGATCCGTTCATTAATTATCTTAGATCTTGATACGTGTTTAGAAGAATGTTTTTAAAAACAAAAATTGTTGGTCAACAATTATTAGAATAATTCTAAAATATTTATCCATTTTATGAATCTAAAATCTCTAAAACCTTATAATTCCTCGCAATGCCTTGAACCTTTTTAATAAAACTTGAAAAAATGTGATGAATATATAACTTAAGAAACTTTGTATATTTAATATAAATACATAATGATTAATATCATATTTTTTATAAACGAGTGACAAATTGCAAAAGTCTAGCTATATATTCCTTACTAAATCATCTAACATCCTTCCAAAACTATTGTATAACACTAGATGCGGGAACATAGCTAGTACATTCGGTGTGTGCAATATGATCATCCACTAAAAATCAACATTTTCTCTTAAAGTGATTCAATAGAATAAGTCAGAAACATGAATTCATCTAGAAAATGATAATAATAAAGTTAAGGGAAAAGAAGTTACACTCAATTTATGGAAGATCACATATAAGTAGCTCAAGTTCTTTATCATTAGATATAGAACTAAGATCCTAAGGTACTAATTCACCAAAACCTTCTAAAAAACGTTGATTTGAGGAAAAATTGCATTTATTAGATTATGATCAGCTACCAACTTTACATATTCATGCTTTGTTTCTTTGGTAACTCTTATATTCCTTCCTCTAGGTTTAAAATCAAAATCTGTAACCTAATACTACAACATAAATGACACAATACATGAATATTTCAAACAAAATAGTTGCAAATTAGAAACTCTTACCTCTGCTTTCTCTTAAGGATATGCTTTTCTTCATCTGCATGTATGCTAAACGAAAGATTGGGTATTTCACTCACATCATTTTGCAATAGAGATCGTTGGCCAAGATAATTAACGGACTGAAGGCGCTCCTAGGAGAAGCGCATATGTGTTAGTTTAAAATTATTTTCGCTCATAAGTTTTTTTTGAAATTAGTTTTTTATTTACGTTAATAATATAAAAAAAACTCTCCCTTTACTCTTCTTGTTCCTTTCCTAGTTATATCAAGCCTTGTCTTGTAATCTTTTCCTTCTCCCTTTTCTATCTCTTGGGTCTCCTCGTTTTCTATTTCGTTTCAGCATAAATATTCCTATCAGTTATAGTTGTTTCTTCCTTTTTGTTACTTAGTATTTTATACCTTGCTTTACTCTTTCTCCCTTTCCTTTACATAACTTTATCCAGAAAACTACTTTGTTTCTTCCCAATACTCCTTCCTGGAACTCTAATATTTCTCTCCTTTTCTCTCCACATCTATCGTACAACCATATTCTCTCTCTTATTGTCTTTACTTACATACTCCACGTCTTTCTTTTCTTATTTCTCTCTCTTCTTTCCTTTTTGTGTACATATCTCCTTTATTTCTAACCATGGCTTATTTTTCAGTGAAATTTATGAAACTCGAACCAAAATATCAAGACTACAAAATTTACACTCATAAGAACATGACTCTGGCTAAGAATTTGGCAGTTCAGGAAATCAGTCCTTTCATGAGTGAAAATGCCGCTAATAATTCCTAGGGTCTGAAATCCTACATGCATGTGCTTTTGGCTGGCTTTAACAATTTTTTCCTTGCTTTTGACTCACGTGAAGACTTGATGAGTACATGACACTTTATGTCATGCTCTGAGAATGGTTATATGCTAATTCTCCACGCGTGGCATCCAGAGATGGCTACTGAGGAAGCTAATTTTTTGATAGACACTATGTGGCTCCAGTTTATGGACCTCTCTCCAACCTTTGTTACACCAGATAACGTGAAAGATATCTGCAAAAACCTTGACTGCCATATTTTAGCCTATGACATCAAAGAAGCTAGAAAAATAGTGAAATATCTAAGAGTTAGAGTCCTTTGGAAGGCCAAGCACCCCTTTGTGCCTATGTGCATGGTTAAGAGGACATCTCTCACAGACGTAGAGATGAGATTCATCTATATAAAGTTAAGTAAGTTTTGTTATTTTTATAGCCTCTTAAGACACACAACGGGTGAATGTGAAATGTACAAGCTGGAAGCAAGGCGTTCAAGGGGTCCAATAACTTTTTGCTTTGGAGATTGGTTGGTTGTAGATCTGGTGGAAGGTAGAGGTAGCAGAATCTATGTCATTGGTGTCGCCTAGGGTGTGATAAAAATAAGATCAATTTAAGTATGGAAAACTATGCACTCTCACCCTAGACAGGCACAGTACTGCAAGTATTACAGGACGTATGCAAGTTTTAATGATAAGTAGAGTTCGTTCTCAGGGACTTAAGTGTGTTAAACCCGTAGGAACAGATAACGAGTAAAAGTAAATAATTAGAGAACAGAAAAGTAAGCAAATAGATTTCGAAATTATGAATTAAAACTAGGAAACTAAAGACAATAAAGTAAAAGATTAAGAATATGAGATGATAAGTATAGCTTAGGTTTTGCTAGCATGCACTAATCCTTCTAATTCTATCTATAAATCTAGTTCATAAGGGAGAATATTAGCTCTTGGTAATACTTAGTCAGGATTCTAAATTCCCCAAGCTTAGACCTTGAGAGCGACTAAGGGGGCTACGTCACAACCAAGAAGTGATTTAAAATAGGGTTATCAAACGCCACTAAGGCCCTAAGCAAATACTGCAAGTCTTGGTGATACAGTGGTTAAAACAAACCCTAATGACTATCTAGTTAGAAGTATGTTTTGTCAGAACTGCTATCGACACTAGACATTATGTGGTGGTTCAATAGTTAAACACCCTGTCAAGGAGACCATCTAACTACTCTTAAAACAATCCTAAAGTGATCAGTTCTAGGAAAGACATTAAATCAAAACACATAAGCAAATATAAAGTAAGAAGCTAATATCAGATTAAAACATGTAAATTCCCAAAGAAACTTAGATAGAAGAATTAGAATTCATAGATTATACATATGCAAAACCCAAGCTATGGGAAGTTTAGTTCATACCTGAAGGAAATAAACTAAAAGAAATAATAAAAGACATCATCTTGCTCTCTACAATAAAGTGGAAGAATAAAACCTTAAGAACTAATTACTATGAGGCAAGGATGATTTACAAGTGATATAAGGGTGTATTTATAGGTGTTTAGAAGACCTAATTCGTTTTCTTGAGGAAAAGTTAAGGCAATGGACTCCTAGCCCAACTCAAATTCGTATGAAAATAAAGATAAACACTGCTGTGTTGTTTTGGGTGTATCTTCTTCGTTATTGGTCCGATTTTGCTCCACAAGATACCAAAAGAATCGCAACATAATTATCTAGGCCCTTTTGAAGTAATTCACCAAAATCGGCCTCTTTCTTAGGTAAAAACGCCTATCTTTGCAGAATCCCAGATTTAGGCAGCTTTTCCTTTTCCATCTTTTTAGCAATTCTTTCCTTATCTCCAATTACCATGCAAATCTCTTTCCATAAGTTGTTGTCTTTGACTTGGACTCTAATTAAGCTCCATATTTATCTTTAAAGCTACACACTAAATAAACAATTAAACCCAATATGCTCTAAAAACAATAATTCTACAAATCAAGACACAAAATAGGAAAGTGCACTAAAACTCAAGAAAATCGACATTATTGACTTCTAAATCACTTAAAATGATGTCTCATCCTAACATTAATCTATCACAAATGAGGAGACATCAAGAACCCCAACTCAAAGTTGTATCGTCCCGATACAATAAAGATAAAAACATAGGGAAGTCTAGAAATACACACTTATAAAATTCTCAACACAAGGGAAAAAGCATAGCAGAATATATAGAATAAACCTAAAGCAAAGAAATCAGAAAATTTCATGCAATAATATTCATAAACTACATACCTGTACACTTCTCATATCCACAGTCAACACGGCTTGAATTCAAGATCAGATTAGTTTCGCAATGTAAGAAGGATTGGGACTTTACTCAGTTTCCCAAGAGAGCTATAGATTGTTCATCAAACCTCACTAGTATCCAAGGATCCACTTAACTAATCTCTAATGGCTCAATCACTTCTCAATTACATAGCAAAGAATCAAAAGGTCTTTAAGGTTGTAATGTAGGCTTAGGGACGGTATGATCATATATTTGGATAATTTGGAGTGAGCTTTTGGCTCTCCACTAGCCATCAACGAATCGTCCTAGAGCTTGAGTTACTCTCATAAAACGTTTCTCACTCTACCCAATTAATTCTTTGATGCACAATTTAGCATCCCCAATAACCCAATTAAAAGCTTAAGATGTTCACATACAAATGCGCTTTGCCGGTCCGAATATATATATTTTCTTTTCTTTTCAAATCAATTTTTTCTATAGCTATGACTCTCTTTTAATGTTGAGATATCATGCTAATTTCTTATATATATATTTTTTCTTTTTATTGCCCTTGTTGGCAAAATTAGCTCGAAGCTTCTTTTCATTCACTATTACCCCGGCAAAAGGTTACAATACAATTCTGTGAATCATCATCAATATGAAGCACAAAGCACAATTAATAAGCTCAAAAATCCCAACAAAATAACAATTCCCATAATGGTGGACCCACCACCCCAAACTCAAGCTCTAAAACAACTGTCTAAGCATCGCGATTCGAGTGCGGGTCATATGGAAAAGTCCTAAAATCTAAAGGATATGGCTTATAACGTGTTTCAATAAAAGGCTTTAGAAAGGTTAGAAGGAGCTGAGAAGGATATAGCATATAAAATCAAAATCACAAGGTGAGAACGTATAAAAAGGCTTCAAGGGCTTCAAAATATGAAAGAACCGCCTTAATCACTTTCTACACTATGTAATTTAGAAAATTTCTTACCTTTAGCACTTTCATCAAATGGTTTTTCAACTAGCTTGGATCTCACGGCCTACACACTTTCAAGGTTCCCTGAGATCGAACATACTTTCTATCGCATTGCTCACTAATCTTTTCTTTACTATCAACGTGTGTTTTCCTGCAAATACTCAAAGCATACAAATACATAGCTCATAAACATATTACTTACTATCATCAATCTACTGAGCTTATGCTTTCAAGCTATTAAACACACTCTACATCTAATTCCCATGTATCAAAATTTTTTAATTTCACCCAAAAAAACAGAAAAATGGAGATGAGAGACAACGAATCCCCACACCCCCAACTCAAAAATGAGCCGTGTCCCCACGACTCGAAAAAGAACTCGAAAAACAGAAATTAAAATTAGCAGATAAAAGTATTTACAGAAATGGTAAGGAAGAAAAAGAACATACTCTCGAGGCTATTGCCTCGCTTCATTTATATCCAAGGTTGGAATTGCTGGACCTTTCGTTAATTGCTCAAGGAGTTTCATGATGTGCACTTGATTAGCGTTGATTTGTGCCACATCATTGACTAAAGAAGTTTGAGCTGCTTCAAATTTAGTTAAACGCTCCTCCATCTTCTCTTGCCAATTTTCCTCCTTTTCTTCCTTCGAGACTTGCGTAGAACCCGCTCTTCGAAGACTTTCTTTGATCCAAGCGTTATCAATATAACTCATTTTAAATTCGAGTTTCTCCTCTTCACCCAATACTATATTCGCTTTTCGCACAAGACACGTGATCATACTTGGAAATTTAACATTATAAACTGATTTAGGAGAGACCGAAAATCGTATCACCTCCTCATAGATCAACTGTGCCACATCAACCTCTTCTCCTCTCAAAATACAGTCCAACAGTAGAGCGTTCTTCATAGTCACATCCCAAGCTCGTGTGTTTCCAAAGACATTAGGAATAAGAAAATTGTGCCAAATTCGCGCATCTGCTTGAAGATATTTGTAAGGCCAAGGTGCCTTCAATTATCCCTTATGTAATTGCACTTTCTCTTTCTCTAATACATGCTCAAAAAGTAATTCCTCATCAAAGATCTTTCGCTTAGCAACTGCTTCTTCAAATTTGCAAAAACCTTTCAGTTTCTTAAACTTGAAGTGGTTCCTAATCTCCTCAACTGTGAAAGGAAATATCTTTCCTCTAATCGGAATACCATCACTATCTCGGCCAAAAAGGCCTAAATAGATCTCCAAAACTAATTCAGGACATACTTCAGAACGTCTTACCATGAACGTAGACCAACCCAATTTCTCACCAAGTTCTAAGAATCTCTTGTATTCTCCATCTCTAATTTCTTCCTTGAATACTTTCTCATAAGCAAAAGGTAGTTCTTTTAACTGTTTCTCTGCAGAAGTCTTCAAGGTTTTTGAAGTATCCACTTTCTCTATAGGTATAAGATCTTGTTGAGGTTGTGTTCTCTCCTTTGCATAATAATAAAGCTTTTTACCATTACTATCATATGAAGGTTTCCCACTCTTCAATTTATCTTTACCCTTTGATTTAGAACTAGCACCTTTGTCAATTGATTTCTTCTTGTTTAAATCCAATCCCTTGTTACTCTTCACCTCCCTCTTGTTAGCTAAGATTGTTGTTCTATTAGTCATCCTCAATTAACCCCCAACTCAAAGCTTTAGCAACCCTTGAAATTTAAACTCTTGAATTAATGGTTGAACAAACTTGATTTGGCTTAGGAAATATGAATTGATGATTAATCTCTATGTGGGTGAGGTGGATTTGTAATGGGTAGGCTTGGATTTTAGAAATTGTAGGATGAATTTTGCAAATTTGGCTCTTTGATTCCTCAATTTGAATGGATTCGGTGATGATTGGGTGTTTGATTCTCTCTTGTAATGATGTGGAGAGAAGGTTTGATGTGTTTTTCTTGATGATTGGGTAGTGTTTTGGTGATTGGTGAAGGTTTTGATGAGCTTCAATGGAGTTAGGAAGGTTGTGGAGAAGAAAAAGAGGGTTAAGGTTTAATAAATTCGGAATAATAAGCTTAATACCTCCTTTATAACTCAATCCCGTAACTTTTTCTCTCTCTGGCGGCGCTGCGGACTACCCCTGTGGACCATGGGGTGTACCGCAGGGTAGTCCGCGACATCTGATGCTCGAAAATTTTTGCTCACTGGATGAAACCCGTGGTAGGACCCCGTGGTACGGGTTTTTGGCTCGCGGACTAGGGTCCGGTGTACCGGGGGGTACACCGCGGCTTCTGTTGTTAACTCCGTCAAAATACCCGTGGTACCCACCCCGTAGTACGCGTTTTTGAGGCGCGGACCATGGTGCGGTGTACCGGAGGGTAGTCCGTGGCAATTTTTCTGGTTTTTGGATCAAACCCGTAGTAGCAACCCGTGGTACGGTTTTTGACCTCGCGGACCAGGGCACGGACCATGGGGTAGTCCGTGGGGGTAGTCCGCGGAGTGCATTCCTTTGCTCCAAAAATTTTCCTCGCGTTCCCTAACTCGATTTCTCCGATTCCTACACACCAAAAACACTAATACCTTCCTCAAATATGCATTATCAACTAAAAACAACTAAAATAAACTTAAAGTAAAAAAACGTAAAAGACATGAAAACATAAAAAAACTACGGGTTGTCTCCCGTACATCACTTTTGTTTTACGTCTTTCAAAGTTAGACGTGTTACCTCTGTCAAGATTTGCGAATATAGTCTCCCCAACAACGAGTAAGGCTATGAACGTCAACTAATCTGCGTTTGACCCCAGTTTTGGGGCGAATCTCTATCACCTTGGCTGAAACAACCTTCGTGACGATGAATGGTCCCATCCACGAGTCTTTGAAACTTCGTGGCCTGTTCTCGCGTTTGTGGGCTTTCCATAGGACTTCATGGCCAACCCCAAACTCAATGTTTGGCTCAGTATCCACAGGTTTTAAGTGGATCTCCTTAGGAGGGACTTTGTGATGTGAAAGGCTGTGTATGATAGGCACGGTGGGATCCAACTTCCTTGGGTTCTTACCCAAGACATAGAAGGTCTCGGATACATTCTTAGCATGAAGGGTGATGGTCCCATCTTGGAAGTTGATCACACTTTGACTTGTGGCCATGAAAGGCCGTCCAAGTATGATCGGAACCTGCTTATCTGCATCAAACTCAAGAATAACAAAGTCAGTAGGGATGGCGATATTACCTGCTCGGACTAAGACGTCCTCCACTGTTCCCCATGTCCTTTTCACTGAGTTGTCAGCAAACTGCAACTTCACTGGAGTTTTCTCTGATTTCTGAAGTCCAAGTCTTTCGAACACGGACTTAGGCATAAGATTCACACCAGAACCCACATCGTACATAGCTTTCACCTTGAGCATACCATGTAATTGAATAGGAAGGTTGAAACTTCCCGGATCTTTAAGATTGGTTGGCAGTTCTTTCTCACTTCTTCTTGAAACCCTCAGGTTCTCTCTCGGGATCTCTACACTCGCTTCTTTCTCAGGAATAACTTGCGTATAAACTTGCTGCGGTGTAAGTCCTCTCTTCGCAATCTCAAGCATTTGGGCGTTGATATTTTCAGGTTGGTATGCCTCTACAAATGTCTTGAGAACAGTATCATCTTTAGGATTTGTATCAGGAATAGTTGATGACACTGGTTGAACAACGGGTGGCGATTCCACCTTTTCTTCTTCTCTTTCTTCTAGCACAGCAGGTGCCACTTTATCTCTCGATTCCTCTTTTGAGGCTTCTTCCTCTTTCTCTTTAGCCAACTCAGCTGCATATTCCACTACCGATCGAATCTCCTCTTGCACCTTCCTCAGTAACTCTATGAACTCGTCTTTCTCTTGATCATAAACTTCAGAATAGTCAAATTCCACGGGGCTAAACTCGGTTGGTTCTTCTTCAATACTGGGAACTTCCACGGCACTAATGGCAGCATGTGGTGCTTCCTCTTTCGCTTCTTCAATCTCAAGACACATGGCCTTGCAAGCTTCGAACTCATCCTTGTCTTCACCTCCTTCGATTGCCTTTACTTCCTTTTGTTCTACAACACTTGTTAACACTTTGTTTAACTGTGTTACTTGAGTAGTTAGCATTTGAAGTATGGTATCGTGTCCTCTAACCTTTTCGTTTTGAGCATTAAGAGCTGTGTTCAAACGGTCTAGAGCTTGTACTATCTGTGTATTGTCCATAGATCCTTCTTGTGGATACTGAGGTAAAGCTTTTTGTTCTAATGAATCGGTATAGGCGTCTTGAGCAGGTTGTTGTGGAGGAGCAGGTCTATTTTGATATTGGTTTTGGTACTGACCTCTCTGTTGGTAAGAGTTGTTCTGGGGACGCTGTTGATATTGACCAGGATTAGCGGCCCCTTGTGGATTTGAATACTGCATACCCGGATGGTTGCGATTGCCCCATCGGTTGGATATAAAGTAAACAGATTGCGGATTTGATTCGCACTCTTCCCATACATGATCGTTAACTCCACATTGTTGACAACCTTGTGCTTCTTGAACTACCTTTGTAGCAGCTAAATTCTTCTCCATTGCAATTCTCAGCTCCTTGATTTGATTTTCTAATGAGGATATTTGAGCTGAGTTCGCAGTTTCTGCATCTAAACGAAGCGTTCCTCGGGTCTTTGCTACAGAAGCTCGCGTTGAAGGCCAACTTCTTTCTTGTTCCATAATATTTTCCAACACGTCAGAAGCTTCATTGTGATTCATGGACACAAAATTACCCTTTCCGATGTTATCCACCTTTTCTCTACCTTTATCATTAAGACCTTCATAAAACATAGCAAGTTGTAGAGCATGTGTATACCCATGGAGCGGACATCTAGTTAATTTTTGTTGAAACCTTGTCCATGCTTCTCCCACTGTTTCTCCATCTTCTTGAGAAAATCTTGCAAGCTCGCTTTGATCTTTAAGTCTCATGCTCTTCGGATAAAATTGGTTAAAGAATGCGGCTTGAAGTTCTCTCCAAGAATGAATGGTTCCATGTGGTTGTCTCTCTAGCCAATCGCTAGCTCTTCCGGTCAAGAAAAACGAAAACATATGACAATACAGTTGCTCGCGTGTAATGCCAGGAGTAATGTAGGCATCACAAATCTGCATGAACTTCTGAATCGCTTTTACCGGATCTTGAATAGCTGTACCAGTATAGAGTCCGAAACCTTGAAATTGACTGAGCATACCCGGATCGGGTCTAAATTTGATATTCGGAATCTCAGAAGGGCGGTAACCAATTGGTTGAACATGGAATGGTATGTTAAGGCCAGGCAGATCTTGTTCAACTCGGTTCTGTTGATTATTAAGATTATTCTGCTCATTACCTCCTCCTGCTGGTAATTGTACACCAGGTGGAATGTATGCTGGAGGTCCTCCTGGTGCAAAGTAAACTAATTCCGGATCGTTATCATGTACGTCTGCCATAACTCTTCTTAAGGCCCTTTCCTCACGAACTCGTTTGTTGTAAGGTCTGAAGCGCCTCTCGGGCTCTGATAGAGGAGGCCAAGAATTAAACACTGTGAAACCTGAAAAAGACTACAGCAACCCACAAGCGTAAATCTGGAAAAATAATGACTAAAACTAAACTAAACTAAAGACTGAAAAGTAAAAACTAATTAAAAACTAAAACTCGAAATAGATAACCCACACGCTAACGAGACACAAGTCCCCGGCAGCGGCGCCAAAAACTTGGTGTCGCCTAGGGTGTGATAAAAATAAGATCAATTTAAGTATGGAAAACTATGCACTCTCACCCTAGACAGGCACAGTACTGCAAGTATTACAGGACGTATGCAAGTTTCAATGATAAGTAGAGTTCGTTCTCAGGGACTTAAGTGTGTTAAACGCGTAGGAACAGATAACGAGTAAAAGTAAATAATTAGAGAACAGAAAAGTAAGCAAATAGATTTCAAAATTATGAATTAAAACTAGGAAACTAAAGACAATAAAGTAAAAGATTAAGAATATGAGATGAGAAGTATAGCTTAGGTTTTGCTAGCATGCACTAATCCTTCTAATTCTATCTATAAATCTAGTTCATAAGGGAGAATATTAGCTCTTGGTAATACTTAGTCAGGATTCTAAATTCCCCAAGCTTAGACCTTGAGAGCGACTAAGGGGGCTACGTCACAACCAAGAAGTGATTTAAAATAGGGTTATCAAACGCCACTAAGGCCCTAAGCAAATACTGCAAGTCTTGGTGATACGGTGGTTAAAACAAACCCTAATGACTATCTAGTTAGAAGTATGTTTTGTCAGAACTGCTATCGACACTAGACATTATGTGGTGGTTCAATAGTTAAACACCCTGTCAAGGAGACCATCTAACTACTCTTAAAACAATCCTAAAGTGATCAGTTCTAGGAAAGACATTAAATCAAAACACATAAGCAAATATAAAGTAAGAAGCTAATATCAGATTAAAACATGTAATTCCCAAAGAAACTTAGATAGAAGAATTAGAATTCATAGATTATACATATGCAAAACCCAAGCTATGGGAAGCTTAGTTCATACCTGAAGGAAATAAACTAAAAGAAATAATAAAAGACATCATCTTGCTCTCTACAATAAACTGGAAGAATAAAACCTTAAGAACTAATTACTATGAGGCAAGGATGATTTACAAGTGATATAAGGGTGTATTTATAGGTGTTTAGAAGACCTAATTCGTTTTCTTGAGGAAAAGTTAAGGCAATGGACTCCTAGCCCAACTCAAATTCGTATGGAAATAAAGATAAACAATGCTGTGTTGTTTTGGGTGTATCTTCTTCGTTATTGGTCCGATTTTGCTCCACAAGATACCAAAAGAATCGCAACATAATTATCTAGGCCCTTTTGAAGTAATTCACCAAAATCGGCCTCTTTCTTAGGTAAAAACGCCTATCTTTGCAGAATCCCAGATTTAGGCAGGTTTTCCTTTTCCATCTTTTTAGCAATTATTTCCTTATCTCCAATTACCATGCAAATCTCTTTCCATAAGTTGTTGTCTTTGACTTGGACTCTAATTAAGCTCCATATTTATCTTTAAAGCTACACACTAAATAAACAATTAAACCCAATATGCTCTAAAAACAATAATTCTACAAATCAAGACACAAAATAGGAAAGTGCACTAAAACTCAAGAAAATCGACATTATTGACTTCTAAATCACTTAAAATGATGTCTCATCCTAACATTAATCTATCACAAATGAGGAGACATCAGTCATAGATAACTTTGATGATCCTTCCCAATTCTTTCAAGAGAGTGGAAAGAAACATCATCGTTTCTTGGACGATAATGGTGACAAAATTTGTACTGGACAAACTGAGGAAGGCCCATTGTCAAAGAGAGAAAATTGTGGGTTAGGAAAGAAGGTGGATAACAGTAGTAGTTACAAGAAACTTTTGGTTCGTACAAATACTGGAGCTCCTGAAAAGGACTTTGTCATGATGCCTAATTCACTTACTACACGTAGCATCCGTGGTGTCAATCCTAGAGGATTCGAGAAAGAAGACAAGACGAGTAGTTTTGAACTTATTGGGCCTAAGAAAGGTAAAGGTAAATAAAATGAGAATATGAAGAGGTCCATTAATAACGAGTTAGACCTAAAATGAGGTTGACATATGTATGGGTTCAAGAGAAAGGCCCCTTCATACATAGACTAGAGGGAATCCAAACCAAGGGAAGACTAGCATGCAATGGATCAACCCTCATACTAAAATCCCTATACTCGATGAAGGTGAGATCCCAAAGAGCCTTAGCCCAAAAATTACCCCACCTACTCAAAACCTTAATCAATCCCCTACTAAATTTCCTTCATTATCCCCTACTCCCCTTAATCTATCCCCCATTGTAAACCAAGATGTTGAATTTCCCTATTCTATCATCAACATTTCTTTTGATGTTCCTAGCTCTAATACACAAGAAATAATGTCCCACCTTTCTAAAAAACTATCCAAACTGAGTCTGGCGTCTCGATATTTATGATGAATTAATCTATTCACGAGACATAATTTTAGGTGTAATATATTCTTAGTTGATGGACTTTTCCCTATTAATTAACAGTTTCTTAATTCATGCCTTGATTTGGAGGATTATTACTTTTAGGGTGTTTTTAGTGTAATTTGTGTGTTAATTGTGAAACTCTTAGGTATAACGAATATATTAGATGCCAAATTAAGCTCAAGGAGTTAAGGAAAGAATACCCAAGGTGAAATCAAGAGTTAAAAGGAAAGAAAGTTGTTTTACGAAATTGGAAAAGTTGTCAAAAGTTGTTGTCCAACTGTAAAGACGTGTAGTATACTTGATGCTACAAGAAACAGATAAGAAATTTGAAGGATCCATTTGAGATTCAGAAAGGTCTTTGAATTGTGGTAGTTTAGAGATCAAGATCATTGGATTCCGGGTTGTAACGAAGGAGTTATGATGATTTCAGTCTCTAGAGGTTATCTTGTCCTACTATCAAGGAAAATGAGTTAGAGTTGGACTCTATAACTTTGGGAACACTCTAGGTTTCGACCAAACACCTATAAATATGACTACTTACATGTGTAAACATGTCCTTGTTTATATACACATCCTTAGTATCAAGGTTTATTATCCAAAGAAACAAGTTGACAGTATGTATTTTATCTTTATTTATTTCTTCTAATATGAACTAATTTTTATATAACTTGGGTTTGCATTATGTATAATATTTGAATTCTATTTCTATCTATTTCTATGTTATTTGGGAAAGTGACAGTTCATTGACTGAGCTTCTTATTTACGTATATGTATTAGGTGCTTTATTTTAATGTTTGTAGTCATTACTAGTACACATTATAGGGTTACCCCATTATTAGTTGGATTGTCTCCCTAACTGGGTATTTAATTGTTGACAACACCATATAATCGTTTAGTGTGTGGTAGTGATCATGACGGGCTTGCCTACCTAGATAGTCATTAAGGTTTAATTTAACCACCAATCGTTGCTCCAGGTCCCTTACCCAAGTCCTCTGATAGTGTTGTGGTTTGCACCTAAGTCCACCCTGACGGGAGTTAGGAGGATTATAAAATCTTGTTTATTTATACTTATTTAAAGTTTAAATCACCCTTATAATTAGAATACTGATTTAGAAGGATAGATGTATACTAGCAAACCTAAAGCTAAATTCTCTTCTCCATTCTCTTAGTTTATTAATTGTATAAGTTTATGTTATTTATATTCTTATTCATAAAACCCAATAAATATTATTACTTTAATTCTGTCCTTTAGTTTAAACAATTAATCTCTACTACGATTTCTTATCTGAACACGAGTCTGAGCTAACCGATAAATCTCTGAGAACGAATCTTACTTATTAGGTATAACATGCAAATGATTAATGCACTTGCAGTGAGTTTCTCGTGGAAGTAGTGGGTGTGTATCCTTTATTATTATCTTTATTTACCTGTTACTTTGTCACACCTTTGCCACCACCAATCCCCGATGAAGTTCCCGACAATGTTGTCGGGTTCCTTGGTGATCCTCTCATGCCCTAAATCGATTACATTCTTTGATGGAAATGAGGTATCAATCATCTCCTCATTGGGATATTTTCTCTTCTCTTTTGAGACATTTTCACAAAATATTTTGTTTCAAGCATTTTAACATATACTCAATGTGCAACTCATTCATTCCAATTTTTTTTCATGAGAAGCCTTAGTTTTGCCATCTAATCCATCAAATAATCTAGCTTTAGCCTCCATAGAAGTGTTAAATTCACCTAAGTTATCAAATCGATCATTTCTAGTACCCGAAATAAACTCATTTATTACATTTTTTGGTTTTTATTTGTACCAATTTTGAAGCGTTCTTGAGTACCACCCAATAAAGTTCTCCAAAAAGACCCATTTCTAGTGAGTTATGACCAAAAAGACCCATTTCTAGTGAGTTATGAGATAGTGTAAGGCTACTCATACTCGAAAGAGACCCGGTATCCGGGTACTCCAAAGACGAGATTTTTGGGATCAGGTGATTTTTTGGTGGACTCAAAATGGTGTTGATTTAAATCTCTCGGATGAAAATCGGCTAGTGCAAAGTCTCGAACATAGGTGTAGACGAAGTCTGAGACTTCTCTAAGATCTGATTCGTTCAATCCGATCCTCACTCCCACGACCTTAAGAATGATAAGAGTATGTAAATTAGTAGGATGTATGCGTGTCTGTCTGCCCATGTTCAAGGGTTGCCACAATTGATTTAATCTACAAGGGTCAATATTTTTACTTTTGAATAAGAACCACGAGCATAGGTTTACGATACTAATAGCAATTCCAATCATTGTTTACAATTACAATTCCAGTAATTCATCTATTAAAAAGTAGAAGAGACACAACAATATCAATTCCAATAATTGGGTACAATCACAATTCAAATAATTCATCTATTAAAAGTAGTAGAGACAAAACAAGTCGATTCCAAAGAACACAAAGATCTATTCACTTTGCAATGGGATGTAAAGAGGATATGCAAACTTAAAACAGAAAAGACTCAAATCCTCCCCCCAGAAAATATATGCATATCCCCCAACAATATATATGTCTACAAAAAATGTTATTCAAGTCTTCTAATCAGGATTCCTGTGTTGTCAGCCTATAAAGCCTTCAGTCCTGCAAGCTCACGGAGCTTCTCACATAGTACAAATGTTATTGTGGTCTGTGGACCAAGTCTTGCAAAGATTGTTAAGCCTCTGCAAAAATATCAAATATAAAATTTCTACTATCTATATAGAATCAACATTTTATATAAAACATAAACTCACCCTTTGTAAAGACCTCGAGGACCTTCCGTACGCAAAACCTGTAATCAAATACAAGAATTTTATGTAACAAGAAACGAAGCTTATTAATGTAATATATCAATAAAATCAATATAAAAGAGAAAGTTATAACCTGATATGCACAATGAAAGCCGTTTTTGTAATTTGCAATATCTTTAGATTCCTTTTGCAGCATGAGTCGAGTTTTGATCATATCTATAGGTGCAGTCACGAGTGTGCTTAACCCGCCTGCTATAGTACTTGAGCTATATAAGAAAAAAGCCACAATCGAATTTCAGACAAAGAATATAACTAGTGTAGTATACACAAAAACACAATTAAACTTACATAAGATGCAGACAAAATCCTTCCTTGAGAGCAGTCCATTTCATTAATTCCTGCATTAAAGTAATAGTTGTTTTGAGAATTTTGTGTTAAAATAAAGAAGTGAAATTAATTATCCAACAAATTGAAATTACTTGGTGGATATGAAAAGTGCTTAGAAGTTGACCCGCTTTGATTCGTCGTATGTTGCTAATTGAGAAGCAGTTAAAGCAGAAGCTCTAGCTATAGCTGGACCAACTCCTTTCCAAAGAGCTTTAACTCCCTCTTCTGAAATGATTTTCTGCATTTCCGTAATAGGTCCTATTTTAACCCCTTTATTCATTTGTAACCGTACCTGATTATGTATAACCATTAATATTCATTTACTGACAAATTATGAAAAAATAAAGTACCTTGACGATTTCCACAGGGTTAGTTAGTGCTGTAGCGAAAGCACCCGAGAATGCTCCAGATACAATCTTGACGAAGATATTTTTGGACTCAAAAGCTAATTCACACATATGTTTTGAAGGTTCGTATAAACCTAAACGGAGACCACCATAAAGAAGTGACCTCATTAATGCAGGGGTTAATCCCATATACAAGCCTCGTAATCCTTCAGTCTTTCCTATATCAACAAATAGCTTTCCCTGTATATGTATAAACATAACAAGTTACGTTTCTTTTATAAGGGAAGGGTTAAAAACGGAAATAGTACATACCATTCCAGTTAAAGGACCCCTTTGGCCTACACGTTGCATTTGCAACCGCACTTTTAGAACATCTGCATCCAAAGAGAAAGATAAATTAGATGTTCACTCACTTGCCGTTACATTTTGGTCCCTAAATATTAAAATTAGCCTCCACCGAAGCAAATTCTGGATTTTTAGTCCCTAAAGTAGGACAATTGGTCCGCAAATACTAATTAATCAATTAAATGGAAGAGAATAAGAACCTAAAGGATGAGTAGTCACAGTTGCAGCAGCTACAGAAAGTCCGCTAGTACCAAAATGATAACCCACACTTGATGCTGAAATCCCCCAACTTTGCATCTCTTTCACTTTCATCCCTCCTCCTCCTAATCCATAATGTATAAATACATAAATAAAAAATAGAAATTATGGAAAAGAAGCACTAGATTCAAACAACTAATGGAATGTGAAAGAAAAAGAAGAAATTGTATGTGTATCTACCTGGTATGGGGTCTTCTTTGGGGGGCGATTCGCCACCCATGATTGATTATTGCACTTTCTTCTTTTCTATTTTTAATTTGCCTTGGTTGGAGAATAGAATAATGAACAAGTAACTAATTTTAATTATAAGTATGTGTACGTGACGTCATCTCTACGTTGACAAAGCCCACCAATATAGGCACGAACAATGCAGTTGGAAGACTATATGTCGACGACGATGCTGTTGTTGGTTTGTAATTCTTTTTTAGGTCTTGTTCTGTTTCTTTATTATAGTTATTACAGTTAAACATATGATTGAGATATTTCGTTAATGCCCGTCAATTCAAGAGTTAGTTTCCACTTCCTCCGCTCGTCCGTCCCAATTTTTTTTTCTCAATATAATAATAATATATAGGAAAGAAGTGTGTGGGACTTGGCAATGTTAAATCGGGGAATACATCATAGGATGTTTGGAGAATGTACATTGATCTCGAGACAGAATGCAAGACT
This sequence comes from Nemophila menziesii, assembly GCA_029959085.1. NCBI lineage: Eukaryota > Viridiplantae > Streptophyta > Magnoliopsida > Boraginales > Hydrophyllaceae > Nemophila > Nemophila menziesii. The sequence continues at coordinate 22,470,590 of JARWIR010000021.1, forward strand.
CGAATACGAGTTACGAGATATATTATGGGTTCTTTACTTTCCACGCCCTAAAGGGCATATGGCTTTATAAATAAAGTCATTGGGTAACCAAACCAATTACAACCCAACTAATAGCTTAAATATACCTAAACTACCCTCCCACCCTTCTATCCATATACAAAAGCTGAAAACCCAAAATCCATTACCCTATTAACCCTCCCCTCTCCTCCATTCTCTCTCTCTCTCCCGAAGCTCCTCCACTCTCTCCTTCTCTCACTCTCTACCCTCTCCATTCTCTCTCTTCTCTCTCTGTAAATACCCAAACCACCGCCCCCCACCACCAACCTCACCATGGCAACCAACCCCCAAACCTTCATCCCCACCTCCTCCTTCACCATCACCACCTTTATCAGCCACACCGTCACTGGAAGACCCCCACCACCACCCACCAACTGACCTCCATCCCCTTCCCACCTGAACCACCACGACCCCCCACCTTCAGATCTGCAGAAACGAGCCCACGAAACAAAAGCCCAGATCTCCGACACCTATCATTCACCTTCATCGCCATCAGATCGGAGCCCACCAAACATTCTCCAGCACAGCTCGACCATCGTGCTCACCAACAGAAGCCAGAACCACCGCCGCGAGCGCGCAATGGAACCACCACCGAGCATCTCAACCCCACCGTCATTCCAAGCTTCATTCCAAAAACGAAGCCCTCGCCGCCCTCACCACCAACCCTGTTCTGCTTCGTCGTTGCTCCGATACGTGGTCATAGCAGGTCAAGATCCATCATCAACCACCACCTGACGAAGAAGAAGAAGGGCCACCAACTGATGTGTTCATATCAGCGCCGTTCAGCACCGAAGACGTCATATCAGCGCCGTTCAGCACCGAAGACGAAGGGGCCTTCTCGATCTGTTTTTTTTTTTTTTTTTTGGACCTGCGTAATTATTTGGGCCAGCCCCATCTAGGTTCTGTTAGTTATGGGTCCAGCCCCATCAAGGTTGTGTTAGTTATGGGGCCAGCCCAAATTGTAATTTGTGTTGTATTTTTATGTTGTCTAGTTTATACTGCTTATGGGGCCAGCCAAAAATCCCAAGTTTTATCGATCTGATTTTTTTTTGTTTTTTTTTTGTTTTTTTTATGAATTGTGTAAAATGTGTCCAGCCCCAAGTTTTATTTTTGTGCAATGGAAACAGTTTATTGTGTTTATTGTGTTTGTTCATTATGGGTACGGCCCTCTATTCTGTTTGTTTATTATGGGTACAGCCCTTCGCGATTTTTGTTCATTATAGGTACGGCTCTTTGCGGTTTTTGTTCATTATGGACTGTAAAAAAAGGTCATGGGTACAGCCCAAGAACAAAAAAATTGTAATATCTAAGTTTGAAGCCCAACAACCAGAAAAAGGGTCCGTACCCATTACGATTTTAATTATGAATATAGTCGTGGATCCGTACCTACGGGTCTGTACCACCGAAGAAGAAAAAATTGTTCAACTGACTAGGGGTAAAATCGTCATCCAACCAAACCAGAAAATTGGTTTTTGGCTTTTATTAGAACTATTTTTTGGTTAGGGCTTAAAACATAAAAATGGCCAATTTGTGGTCTTAATAAGTATTTTCCTCATATATTATATCCATCGTATAATAAATATTTATGCACAATGGTTAGAAAGAAAAAGAGCGAAATAAGATGTTTTTTTTTTTCATACCGCTGAGACATTAAAGCCGGTGTTACATAGTAACTATATTAATCTAGGAGGCTAATGTTATTAAAAATAACCACCAGTTTTACAAGAGAAAAATGGTTTCCGAAAAGAAAAATAATGGAAAATAAAATGAGTTTAAGTGTAAACAAACTCTTACACGAAAATAAACGAAATAACAATTACACGGAATTTGAAATAACGTTTACAAGGAAATGGAAATAACAATACACGGAAATTCTAATAACACTACACGGAAAACGGAAATACACTTACACGATAAAGAAAAACGAAGTCACCATCAATCTATGGTTGTTAAAAAGATATTCCGGGGTGACCGGTATCTCTAACAGAACTAAAAAACTACGTTTAGGAAAATATAGAGAGAGTAGGTGGTGAGACAGAGAGTTTTTCCTTGGTGTATTTTCGTAGCTTCTGAAAGTGGAGTGAGTCCTCTTTATATAGGGGTGAGGAGTGGATACACAAGCCTTCAGAAAACGTCCCTATTAAATCCCATGATTCTCTCCCGGATTTCAATTGATTGGGTTGACGTTTTGATTGCTTTGTAACCCCCACGTTTATATTATTCTGTAACAGCCAGGTTGACCTTTTGATTTCCCACGTGATTGACTTGACTAAGTAACAGCTGGGATATTCTTTCATCTTAACGTGTGCGAGATTCGTGGAGCTTTGTCTCTACGTTTAAGTTGAGTAGTCAACCCTCCACACTATAAGAGCTGGTACAAAATCCATTTCATTTTTCATTTTTTGACTCCCCAAACTCCCCAAACTCCCCACGAACCACGAACCACGACCCACGCCGTCGCCGGTGCCGGTGCCGGGCCGGGTCGGGTGGGTGGTGGTGGTGGTGGTGTGCGCGTGTGGGTTATTCCATTGCTTTGCTATGTGCATGGTTGTTGGCCATTTGGACATAGTTAATATTGGACCTTATAAAAGAAGGTAATTCTCCTTTCCCACTTCCGATGTGGGAGAAACAAAGTTTACTTTCTGACTTTACAAGTTTTCCAACAATCCCCCACATACTTGAAAGTCAACAAAAGGTTTGGAGAGAAGGTTCCAAAAAGAAGAATGGGTGAATTGTACTTAAGTGTCAATATCTTGCGATTTGAATTGACACGTAGTGAAGTGAGGCAACCACCGAATTCCGTTTAAGTGAACTTACTCTTGAACTTTAACGGTTATCGATCGAGACCCTCACAGCACATACTCTACCCGATTCAAGGTTATGGTTCCCTCTAACCTCACCTTTCAGTTCATCAAGCCCTTTTCTAAGGACCACCCTTTCCGGGCTATGAACTTGGTGGATTTATTCATTTTGAGAGTGGTGTAAGGACGTCTCCTCAGTACTCTACCATGAATATTTGGGTTTCAAAGTTACCCTTGAATTCATCAAGTCCTTCTCAAAAGAACCACCACAAAGGCTATGAATTCAATGTGAGTTCAACACTCGGTACGTCTTTTTCATCAGGTCCTTCTCAATAGAACCACCACAAGTGGCTATGAACAAGACGATTTAGGTTTGAGCCTTAGGGATGGGTAAATTACATTGACTCATTAGTCACATGTTCCCACTTAGTGGGTTTTAGTCCCATCCCCCTCGACGTCTCCAGGACTAGTCTCCTGGTCAAGCCTTTGGTGAACGGATCAGCTAGATTCTCCTCTGATCGTACAAATTCCAAGGCTATCACACCATTCTTCAGTAATTGTCTTACTGACCCACGTCTGATGCGAATATGTCTCTTTTTCCCATTATAGGCGCTATTATGAGCGACTCCAATGGCTGCTTGTGAATCACAGTGGATACATACAGGTGTGGCACTTCCTTCCCAAAGTGGCACATCCGATAAGAGACTTCTCAACCACTCAGCTTCTTGCCCAGCTAACTCTAGTGCTATGAACTCAGACTCCATGGTGGAGCGTGCTATACAAGTCTGTTTGGAAGACTTCCACGATATAGCACCTCCCCCTAAGGAGAACACATAACCACTGGTGGAGTTTACTTCGTCATTGTCAGAGATCCAGTTTGCATCACAAAAACCCTCAAGGACTGCAGGGAATTTGTTATAGTGCAAGCCTAGATCGATGGTACCCCTCAAGTATTTCAACAGACGGCGAAGTGCAACCCAGTGGTCACTACTTGGGTTATGAGTATAGCGACTAAGTCTACTTACGGTATAGGCAATATCGGGTCGAGTATAGTTCATTAAGAACATTACACTTCCTATGATTTTAGCATATTCATTTTGGGATACAGCATCCCCAACATGTTTAGATAAGTTAATGCTAGAATCATAAGGAGTATTTACAGGCGTTACATCAAAGGAATTGAACTTCTTCAGCATCCTTTCTACGTAATGAGACTGATTCAGGGTAATACCATTACTGCTTCTAATGATCTTTACCCCAAGTATCACATCAGCTTCTCCCATATCTTTCATGTCGAATCTGGAAGACAAGAAACGTTTAGTCTCATTTATAATATGAATAGTAGTACCAAAGATGAGCATGTCATCTACATAAAGGCAGATGATAACACACTATGAATTTGTTACCTTGGAGTAAACACATGAATCAGAAGTGTTAGCAATAAACCCATATGAAATGAGAGTACTATCTAGTTTTTCATACCATTTTTTCGGTGCCTGTTTCAAACCATACAAGGGTTTTTTCAACTTACACACTTTGTCCCCTTGACCAGGGACCACACACCCTTCAGGTTGAGCCATGTAGATCTCTTCATCTAGATCTCCGTTCAAGAACGCGGTTTTGACATCCATTTGATGTATTACAAGTTCGTGAATGACGGCTAAAGCAATAAGGGTTCTTATCGTGGCAATTTTGGTCACTGGGGAATAGGTGTCAAAGTAATCTTGACCTTTCTTTTGGGTGAAGCCCTTAATAACAAGTCTGGCTTTGAATTTTTCTATTGAGCCATCGGGTCTCAACTTTTTCTTAAAAATCCATTTGCTACTAATCGCTTTGTTACCCCTAGGTAAGTCGGTTAATTCCCATGTATGATTACTTTTAATTGACTCAAGTTCACTATTAATAGCCTCTTTCCAAAAACTAGCATCTATAGATTTTAACGCATCATCATAAGTTTTTGGGTCATCCTCCATGAGGAAGCAATTGACTACCTGTTCGTCTAATAGATCAATGTGAGAACCTTCTGTGATAAAGGCTGTTATAAAGTCAGGGCCGAAGCTAGACTCAATCCTGCGCCTCTTACTTCTCCTAGGTTCTTCCTCGGGAATATTACTAGGCTCCATGGAAGTGGAGGGGTTAGGAAAAACATCACAAAGAGGTACAAAATCATTAGTAGATAAGTTATCAACAGGTAAAGAAGCATTGACAGTATTTAAATCTTTCAAAGGGAAAACATGTTCAAAGAACTCATCGTCTCTAGATTCACAAATAGAGTTATCTTCTAATGACAAGAATCTGTAAGCCGCACTATTCTGAGCGTACCCTATGAAAATTGAGTCAACGGTTTTGGGACCAACGGTGACAGTTTTAAAATCAGGTAGTTTGACTTTGGCTAGACACCCCCACACTTTTAAAAATTTCAGGTTTGGTGGAAAACCCTTCCACATTTCATACGGGGTCTTTTCTAGGGATTTATGAGGTACCCTATTAAGAACATAACAGGGTGATAGGACAGCTTCCCCCCACATATTGTTTGGTAAACCTGAACTTATTAACATGGCATTCATAGTCTCTTTAAGGGACCTATTCTTTCTTTCTGCTATGCCGTTTTGTTGGGGTGTATAAGGGGCACTAAGTTCGTGGATAATCCCATTTGTTTCACAAAACTCTTTAAGGGAATTAGAACTATACTCGCCTCCTCTATCGGACCTAAGTCGTTTGATTTTACAGTCTAGTTGGTTTTCAACTTCGGCTTTATATTTTAAAAACGCATTTTCCGCCTCATCTTTAGTTTTAAGGAGATACACTTTAGTAAACCTAGAGTAGTCATCTACGAAGGTTATGTAATAAAGTTTTCCACCTCTACTAGCGGAGTTTTTAAAATCAGCTAAGTCCGAATGAACTAATTCAAGTAGTTTGGTTTGTCTCGTGGTAACGGGTTTAAAAGGTTTTTTCGCAAGTTTGGACTCTACACATATTTGACATTTTTCAAAGTCATCCACGTTGTTAACGGGTATTAGTCCAAGATTTTTAAGCCTTTTAATAGACGCAACATTTAAATGGCCTAGTCTACCGTGCCACGTTTGAACAGACTCAACAATATAAGCGGAATTAGATGCATTCTCATTAAGGGTTACAGTGTTTAAAACAAACAAGCCATTATTAAGGTACCCTTTCCCCACGAATTCGTCATTTTTGGTGATAATGACTTTACCCCCCTCGAAAACAAGTTTGAGACTAACTTTATTAAGGAGAGCCCCGGAAACTAAGTTCCTACAGAGAGAGGGAACGAAGAGAACATCATTAAGTTCAAGAGTCTTACCAGATGTGAGTTTGAGGGGAACTTGACCCTTACCAAGAACAGTAGCGGTGGAAGAGTCACCCAAGTACACACACTCACCATCAATTGCCTTTTCGAATTTCTTGAACAAGGATTTGTTTGCGCAGAAATGACGAGAAGCTCCAGTGTCAAGGATCCACTCGCTCTTATTCTCTACCAAGTTTACCTCAACCATTACCGCAGCAATGATTTCTTCGGTCTCAGTCAGATTCGCGGCAGCTTTGGGACCCTGGCCAGCTCTCTGGGGACATTCAAAAGCTTTGTTCCCTTCTTTGCCACAACAGTAACAGGCCCCTTTAGTTTTTTGAATCTTACCAGAGATCTTGAATCCTCCACCTTGTTTGTTGGAGTTGCCGCGATTCTTGTTTCCCCCAGACTTAGATTTGTTGGACCCTTGTTGCTTTCCCTTCCCTTTGAACCTGTCTTTGTTACCTTGGCCAGAACCTTCGACTAGATTAGCTTTGGAGGAATGAGAAGGGAAAGAGATTGACTTATCCTTTAATCGATTCGCTTCTTCGACTTGGATGTGGCTGATGAGCTCTTGGAGGGTCATTTCTTTCTTTTTGTGCTTGAGGTGGTTGCGGTATTCACTCCAAGATGGGGGAAATTTCTCAAGCAAAATGTTGGCTTGAAGAATTTCACACATCTTCATGCCTTCGGCGATAACCTCCGCGCATAGGTTCTCGTACACGTGAAGTTGTTCAGTCATGGGTTTCTGATCCGTAAGTCTAAAGTTATACCAATTCCCAGTCACGTACTTTTTCTTACCCGAATCATCAGCCCCATATTTCTTCTCGAGAGTTTCCCATATGACCTTTGCCGATTTCTCTTTGGCAAGGAGGTCAAAGATGGGATTAGTAACATTGTTCAACATCCAGCCCCGAGCCATGGTGTTAGCTCTTTTGAACCTAGATTCGAGGGCAGCATGCCTAGCTATCTCTTGTTCAGTATGAGCTCCAATCTCCAAAAGTGGAGGAGCCTCGACTATAGCAAAGTCAAGTTCATACTGTTCAAGGCATATCATTATTTTTTGCGCCCAACGCTTATAGTTAGAACCATTAAGGGGCTCTAACTTGTTCGCGTCGAGAAGTGGCTTAGTGTTCAAAGAGGAACCAACAGCCGAAACAGGAAGAGCCATTTTCTAAAATAACCGGTGGAAAAGAAAATGAATATCTTTTTAAATTGTTATTAAAAATAACCACCAGTTTTACAAGAGAAAAATGGTTTCCGAAAAGAAAAATAATGGAAAATAAAATGAGTTTAAGTGTAAACAAACTCTTACACGAAAATAAACGAAATAACAATTACACGGAATTTGAAATAACGTTTACAAGGAAATGGAAATAACAATACACGGAAATTCCAATAACACTACACGGAAAACGGAAATACACTTACACGATAAAGAAAAACGAAGTCACCGTCAATCTATGGTTGTTAAAAAGATATTACGGGGTGACCGGTATCTCTAACAGAACTAAAAAACTACGTTTAGGAAAATATAGAGAGAGTAGGTGGTGAGACAGAGAGTTTTTCCTTGGTGTATTTTCGTAGCTTCTGAAAGTGGAGTGAGTCCTCTTTATATAGGGGTGAGGAGTGGATACACAAGCCTTCAGAAAATGTCCCTATTAAATCCCATGATTCTCTCCCGGATTTCAATTGATTGGGTTGACGTTTTGATTGCTTTGTAACCCCCACGTTTATATTATTCTGTAACAGCCAGGTTGACCTTTTGATTTCCCACGTGATTGACTTGACTAAGTAACAGCTGGGATATTCTTTCATCTTAACGTGTGCGAGATTCGTGGAGCTTTGTCTCTACGTTTAAGTTGAGTAGTCAACCCTCCACACTATAAGAGCTGGTACAAAATCCATTTCATTTTTCATTTTTTGACTCCCCAAACTCCCCACGAACCACGACCCACGACCCACGCTCCACGCCTCACGCCTCACGCCGTCGCCGGTGCCGGTGCCGGGCCGGGTCGGGTGGGTGGGTGGTGGTGGTGGTGCGCGCGTGTGGGTTATTCCATTGCTTTGCTATGTGCATGGTTGTTGGCCATTTGGACATAGTTAATATTGGACCTTATAAAAGAAGGTAATTCTCCTTTCCCACTTCCGATGTGGGAGAAACAAAGTTTACTTCTGACTTTACAAGTTTTCCAACAGCTAAGACACATCTCGGTACCGCGCAACCACTCTTGTCCCTCGTGATATGATCCCATAGAAAATCCGGGAGGTCAACATGAACACATATATCCCCTCCAAGTTCCGCTCCTCTTTTTGCCAAAGAGTCCGCACATATATTAGCTTCTCGGAAGATACAATTTAGTTCGAATCCCTTATGATTGGTTAGCATATCCATGCACTCCTGCCCAATATTACACGCCCAATTCTTGGAACTACCACCGCCCTTCACTAGCGCGTAAAGTTTTCCAGAATCTGTTTCAATATAAAACTCCTCGCAACCCCGATCTATTGCCCATTTTAACCCAAAGTGTAAGGCTAAGAGTTCGGACCTAAAAGCGGATTCCAAATCACACGAACCCATAAACCTCGCAACAAAATTCCCTTCCTCATCTCTTAACAAACCTCCTATTCCGGCTTTATTTAGCACCGGATTGTAACTCCCATCAATATTAAGTTTGTTTTTTCCTCGGGGTTTACTCCATTTAACTAAAATATTCCCCGCCGATTTAATTATTCCTCCCTCACACTCCTTGCCCCATGCGCTTGCAAAATCACGAGCCTTATTAATTGTATCCCGAAATAGACCGTCAAGACGCAGACTACCCGAAGAACTATTGAACAAGGCGGCATTTCTTCTGGACCAAATCACCTCTAATGCAGCAGTGAAGATCAGTGGCCATTCCAGGCCGTTAACAATGCATTTTGCCCATAAGTTTACAGACAACCACTTTCGAACAGCTGCTAAATTATGTGTAATTGCAGTCTCGGTCCTTTTAAATTCTAGGAGCTGCTGCTGCAATTCTGTCCCTGGTTTACTTCGCAGAGCAACTACCCCTGTTGATCCAGTAATATAGCTATCCCCAACAGCCGCGACCTAAGCTTGTGTTACAAATAAAACATATAAAGATTATACAAATTATTTGTGAAACACTTTCATTAAAGATATGAATCATACATTTTTTTTATCGTACAAAAATGGGTCTATAGAACTTTCTTAATCTATAATGTCACTAATAAAATTATAGATGAGAAAGAATTAACAGAACCACAAATTGAAAAAATGAAACATAATAAACTAGTGTCATTCTATATGTTTACTTTTTTCACTAGATAGTATCCTATCATTCTATATGTTTATTTTTTTCACCAGTATCCTATCAATACAGTTGCTTTATATACCCCAAAGTTTTAGGTTAAAAAACTGTCTATGTGTTCAAACTATAAGTAGAACCTAAAATCATAATACCTTTGTTATTTCTAATAATGCAACCTGTAGCAGATTTTTTTTCCTGAAAAACTAGTATATGTATTTATTTTGTAGTAATCTTTTGGTGCAGTGTTCATTTTTCTAAATATTTTTGGACACTTCTTTTATCTATCTCTTGATTAGTTATTATATTTTGTTTATTATTATCTTTATTATATTTATTTTCTGTTTTTTTCATTGTGTTTTTTTGTTGTTGCATAAATATGAGGCTTAGAAAAGCCAGAGTTGAGTAAATTACATCAACTACACTCTCATTGAGAGTCTATTACTAGTCTAGGAATCACACAACCACTCATATCTCTTGTTATACTGACCCACACATACTTAGGTGGATCCTCAAACGCACTTGGCCATTCGCTCGATTCCACGCCCCTTTTAACTAACAAATCCGCACATGTATTGGCTTCCTGGTAAATGGAGTGTACCTCAAATCCTGGCTGGTTCTTTAACATCTTAATACAATCATGTCCTGTATGGAAATTCCAACTCTTACAGCTACCACCGCCCTTCACTAGCGCGCTAAGCTCTCTCGAATCAGTTTCGACATACAATGAGTTAATGCCCCGAAGTATCGCCCACCTTAGTCCATAATGTTGTGCAAGTAATTCCGAATGAAATAGTGATTCAACCACACATGCTCCCGAAAAACCCGCAATAAAAGTTCCATCTTCCTCTCTTAATAACCCGCCTATCCCAGCTTTCAACTTCAATAAGTCACAACTACCATCTACGTTTAGTCTAATCTTTCTGCATGGTTTAATCACTTTATTAGCTCACTCCTTGCTGATTTTATCACTCCCCCATCACATTCTTTTCCCCACGCTGAAACGTACTCACTTTCCAAACGCATAGTTTCATCTTTGAGGCCTCCCATTCTAGGAGCTCTCGTAGTACTTTAAAAAATAACCTTATTTATGCGTGTCCAAATTACACTAATTGCAGCAATAAAAACTAATCAATTCCTCCATACCTATTTCTCGCTCGAAGATTTAATCTCAGCCATTTTTTTATGTCTCGATCACTGTCTGATGCATATGTGCGAAATTGCTGCTATCGCCTTGCATAACAGCTCTCATCCTCAACTTCTGATGGAGTACCAGCAGTTCACGCGGAAGGGATAGATTATCATCTAATCCGTCCAAATTTGCAGTACCAGTACAGGAGTGAGGCTCGTTAAGTTCTGTACCAGCTCTCCTGTTCATAAACAAGTAAGTAGTCAAACTCTTACCAACTTCTGTTGTAGCACCGCTGCTTAAAATAGTACCAACTCCATTAATAGCTATTCTATCTAATATCAAGTCATAAGATTGATTCACCCCAGGGTCAGTACAGTGTTCCTGTATGAGTTCAGTTCAGAAACAGTCCTCAGTTCCGCTCTTGACAACCCCAGCTCTCTCCATAACAGTTTCACCACTTTACAGTTAATGAAAATATGGAGTAAATCCTCTACTTCCACTCCACATATGCTGCAAATTATTTCTTTTTATAACATTTCTTCTGTACAAGTTGCTTGTAGTAGGAGGACGATCCCATGCCATTCTCCATAACATCACCCGCATCTTTTTAGAACATTCCGCATTCCAAATAATTTTCCAACCGAAAGTTAATGGCGACACCTTTTCTCCCAATTGTTGGTAGGCTAACTTGAAAGAGAAAATCCCAAACGGTTCATGAGCCCACTTGTAATTCGCACCCCCTGTCCACCACCTTCAATGATACCATTTTTAGTACGCTCGCACCTACTATAATAACTTTACACATACTCGAATTCGTGCCCTTACTATCACGTTGTAGTAGACTAATATTAAAGTATTTATGTTTAAAAATCTCTACCCATGCGACCTTTTGGCTTTGGAGAATATTCCATCCAAGTTTTGCGAGTAACGCCAAATTGAATTCTTTTGCGCTACGCAATCCTAAACCCCCATTCGATTTTGGTTCACAGATACGATCCCATGCGACCCAGTGTATTTTCCTCTTTTCATCTGAAGAACCCCATACAAAATTCTGAGTTATTTAATCTATTTCATCACAAACATAAATCTGATATGTAAGTGTTGCACTTAACACCGACTGAGCGAACGTTATTCTCCTAGCAAGAGAAAGGCTTATAGCCTTCCAAACTACAAGTTTCCCTCTCATACGTTCCATAATCCTGAAATAATTGAGTTGCTATATCTTGTGTTAATAATCGAGTTGCTATATCTTGTGTTAACAGGGATCATCTACGCAAAGTGTTGGACTGCGATGCTTGGGAAATAAAAGCTGAATATCCTATTGAAGCAGAAGCTCTAGGAATCTCAAGGATTGTGTAGCTGCTCGAGACTTAGGTGAATCTAGAGTTATTATTGAGAATGATTTCCAACAAGTTATGCTTCCATTAGAGAAATGACACTTTTTTATTTCCCTAAGATTTGTAATATTATTAAGAGTATTTACTTTATTTCTGAAAGTTTTAAACCTATCTTTAAATGGATTAACCGTGATAGGAATAGTTTAACCGATGGGGTAGCCAAACATAATCTCTCTAGCAACATGAATGACTCACGTTTAACCTCGTACCCAAGTAAATTAGCTGAAATAATTAGAAACGAGTCTGTTCCCTCCAGAATTGGATAAATTTGTTATAACTTTTATTTTATATTGAGTAATGTTTGAAAAAAAAAGATCACGCTCCATGTAATGTTGAATCCCATTCGGTGTCTTGGTGAAAATTGTGTCCCTATCATGTTGAAAGGGTCCTAACTTGACCACTCAATCCACATACGTTTCAACTTTTTGATAAACGCCTGCCAACTCAAACGAGAGCTCCGGTCTTAGAAAATTATGAATACCGTCAATCCAAAACTCTCATGGTCTTATGCTTCTACTCTCACTTTTGAACATTGAAAGGGCCTCTCCAAAATCAATTTCAATACAAAGCGTTATAATGTCCGATTGTTCTACCCATACCAACCTCCCATGAATAGAAATCAGCTCAACCACTACTGGTAACACGTATCTCGTACTGCTTGCAAAACCTCCGACCCAAACACCATCATCTACGCCTCCTACCCCTCCTGATCGCCTCGTCTATATAGGTGAAAACTTCCATTTACATTCAATTTCAACCCTTCCAGTTGACTCCATCCTACAAACTCCACCTGACCATGATGGGCCACTCTCCCATTTGGCACACCTCTTCATGCGCCAACATAGTCCAACACTAATTGATTGGCCTTGTCGATTATGCTTGTAACACCCAGCTTTGTTGCACCATTGAACATACACGTGTTCCCTAAGGACCAAAACATCCAAATGATCCCCGAAACATTTTGTTCCAAGATATACCTAAAAAAAATACTTGTCCAAATGATCCACCATGCCAGCACATGGAGTTCAGAGCCTGCAGCTCCAAAACCGGGCTCCCCCAGAGCTTGAGAATTCTGCAGATGAACACAATCTGTTAAGTGTGCTGACCTGCTGCTTTGGAAATGAGACTCTTCTGCAGGAACTTGAAAAACCGCAGCCTATGGATCCTGCAAGGCCATATATGCAGCATGTCCGCCCAATATAGATTCTCTTCTTCACCAATGTTCTTCTTGTTCTAGCAGAAAGGTCCAAGTCTAAACCCAAAACTACCCATTATTTATATATACTTATTAATTATTTATTAGTGAATCGTTAATGCCATGAAGTTTGCAAACTATTCAAGAAAACAAAAGGATAGTCCATTTGTCTGTAAACGGGCATGTTGTTTTCAATTTAAGATCTCAATGTTACCTGATGTATTTGCATATCATATTGTTATATTTCGCTCTAGAATTTTATAGCGGTTATTTAGTTGAAATTCTTGGATTAAGAAAGTTTTTATTCCGGTCAACATTTCATGATATCTATATGTCACAACAGTTGAAGATTTCAAGTAAGTTATTGCTTCATAACTCCAACCCATGTTTCTCAAGCTATGCAAAATCTCTTTTTTTGTATCAATTTGCTAATAATTCATTTCTGGTTTCTTTGTGTAAATTGCATTATTGGTCCGATTTTATGTGAAACATCTATATACACCGGTGTTCCAAAAAGTAGCAGATAAGCCCCTATGATTTTCCATGTGGATTGATAGATTTGTGATTCTATTATAAGGGTATATTTGCTACTTCTTGGAATAAAACAGGGGTACGTATCAGGGGCGGATCTATAAACTAATTTGAGGGGGCTTGAAATATATGGGAGTTCGCAAGTCAACGCTTTCAAAATTTTTTTAAGGTAAAAATATGACACATAAACATATATCTAGTAATGTCAAAATACAACTATGAGAATCAAACGTCATTACATTTTTTTTTCTTTAATTGAGAGTTTACTCGTTCCTAGTTATCCCAAAATTATGTAAACCAACACCATCATATAGACTTAATTTATATAGTATCATTAGTATTATATTAATATACTATCTGTTATATTAATAGTTTAATTTATAAAGATGAGAAATAAATCATTCATATAAATTAAACACTATAATTTTATTGGAATAATATAAATAATAAAGTACCAAGTAATATTATCATCAAACTCAAAATAGGTTTTATAAAAATTGACAAATTATAGCATAAATCTTTATTTGTAAAAAAAGATAAAGCATGTAAAATTCTTAAACCAATAAGCCATAATAACTTATGTGTTATTTAGAGCATACACTATTTACATAAATGTTTAGAGGGGGCTAATTATTTTTTGGGACAAAATTACATTGACGTACTATAAAATTTACGGGTTCAGGGGGGGTTTGAGCCCCCCCGGGCCTTGAAGGGATCCGCCCGTGGTATATATGCTATTTTACTTAACACATGGAACTATCATGGAATTAACCCTTTCTAATTTGAAGCCCGAGTCATTATTTTGCCATGTCATATACATGTTATTTTTAGAATAATACGGTGACAAAGGAGGCTATTAGTAAACTCGGCAAATAAAAAACAAAGGGTGCTTTGCAATAATATCCTTAAATTATATATTTATAATATAATCTGTGTTCTTCTTTTACTAGAGATGAGAATCAGAAAGAGTGCCAAACTCCGGAAGTTGTGGAAAGCTTAGTGGAAAATAAAAAGTATGAATAATAACAAGATCAAAGATATATCTATTCCGATTCTATCACATTTTTTACATGCTTTAATATTTCCCTATCAGTAATATATACAATATTTGTAGAAGAAATAATGATGAATTTGAATATAATCAATTAAACAGATTTATGGGACAAACGGATAATAACTGCAGTTGTTCTTTTAACACTTTGGAATATCTGGAAAGTTAGAATGAACGGCTTCTTCGAAAAAAAGAAATGGGCGATCTATGATATCATAGAGAAAACAAAGATCACTATTAAACACTTGTTTGTGATAATGCCCGACATTACAAGGAAATACAGTTGGAGTCAATGAGGGCAATGTAATAATGGAAGACGATAATCCGATATTCAGTGGTGAAACCGATAATATTTGGATTTGTGATTCTTCACATATTAATAGTTGGGAGCCGTCTAATATGGTGTCTTTGGCAGTCAACAAGGAGGGTGAAGTTAAACACTTGGTCTCTAAGAGAGCAAGAGTCAATAATAGCGTTGAGGGGGAATCTTGGGCTATTCTCCTCGCCATGAGGTCTGCAGCGGATCTTGGTTTCGAGAGTAGTTCGTTTTACTCTGATAACCTTGAGGTAGTTCAAGGTATAAATCATAGCGCGGGAATCGATTGGAGGATTCGCCCCATGATTACGGAAGCATGGAGGTGGATAGGTCGTTTCTCGAATTGGAAAGTTACACACATCAAAAGAGATTTCAATGGGGTTGCTGATAAACTTGCCAAGTGTATTAGAAATAATTTGGACATTTCCAACTGTACAAGGTCTTCGCTTATTCAGTTTTTTAGTAGTATTAGTAACCTGTATGCGTCATGTAATAGTAAGTAAGTCCCGTTATCATTGTAATTGACAAAAAAATTAAACAGATATATGTGCATGATAAAATTGAAAGAGAATTGGTGTCGCATAGGGTGTGATACAATAAGATAAATAATAAGTCAGAAAACAACGCACTCTCACCCTAGACAGGCACAGTACTGCAAGTATTACAGGACGATGAGTTCGTTCTCAGGGACTTAGTGTGTTAATCGAATGTGTAGCAATAACGAGTAAGACGTAATTAATTAAAAGACTAGAGAATAATTCGAAATAATTAAATTAAACTAAGGAAAATAAAGACAGTAAATTAAATACGAAGAAATATGAGATGAGAAGTATAGCTTAAGTTTTTCTAGTATGCACTAATCCTTCTAATTCTTTCTATCAAGTCTAGTTAATTAGGGAGATAATTAGCTCTTAGATATTTAGTCAGGATTCTAAATTCCCATACCTTAGACCTTGAGAGCGACTAAGGGAGCTACGGACACACCACGAGGCTGGTTTAAATAGGGTTTACAAGCGCTACCAAGGCCCTAAGCAATCAATTTCCATACATGGTGATAGTGATTAAATTATACCCTAATGACTATCTAGTTAGAATTAGTGTTGTCAAGACCAATATCGACAGTAGATGTTATGTGGTGTTTCAATAATTAGACACCCAGCTAAGGTGATCATCTAACTACTATTAAGGTAATCCTAAACGTTGTGCACCGCAAGGAAAACAATCATTAAATCAAAACACATAAACTTTTTTTTTTTCAACCAACACATAAACAAATATATATGTAAGCAGCTAATATCATATTAAAACATGTAATTCCCAAAGAAACTTAGATAGAAAGAAATTAAAATTCATAGTTTATACATGATGCCAAACCCAAGCTATGGGAAGGTTTGGTTCATACCTGAAGGTAAGGATGAGCAAGGATGATTTACAAGTGATATAAGAGTGTATTTATAGGTGTTTAGAAGACCTAATTCGTTTTCTTGAAGGATAAGGTAAGTAGTGGACTCCAAGCCCAACTCAAATTCGTAACCCTAAAACATGAAATCAGACCCATTTTTGTTTTGGTCATAGTAGCTTCAATACTCATCCGTTTGACACGTATGAGTAGTCGAAATTCATAGTCTCGGAAAGATATTCAACTTTTCTCTTGACCGTCTCTCCAAATTCCACACAGATTTTGAGATATAAGCTGATTTGTGGTCGTAGGTGCAGAAATTCAGATTTAAGGCAGCTTTTCTTTTTCCATGTTTTTAGCTTTTCTTTCCTTATCTCCAATTTCCATGCTTATCTCTTTCCATATCTCTTAGTCTTTGACTTGGACTCTAATTAATCTCCATAATTATCTTTAAAGTTTCACACCAAATAAATAATTAAACCCAATACGTTTTAAAAATATTATTTTACTAAATTAAAACTCAAAATAGAAAAGTGTACTATTTCTCAAGAAAAACGATTAGAAAGACTTCTAAATCACTAAAAGTGATATCTCATCTTAACATAAATCTATCACAAATGAGGAGACATCAAGAATATATATGTGTATTTTGTTGAACACCTATCATCAGAATCATTGTCTAAACCCTTAAAAGAGATGAAACCATTTTCATCCAGGATGAAAAGTCTTTGATGATTAATTGTTGCGTGTAGATTTTAAGTTTTGCCTCGTGCTACTGTTTCTGATGTGGTTCTTATTTGTAGCCAGTAAGTTTAGCGTTTCCTTAATCGGAATAATGATGGTATAAGTTGCAATTTGTTGAAAAATTAGTATATTCGTTTGTTTCTTCTAGTAAAGTTGTATCATGAACAATAAATTGAGGGGTAAGCCTTTTCGTCTAATATTATATATTATATAATATAGCCCTTAATTATAACAACAACAAATTTTAGGTGTTTAATTTGGACAGACTTTTTTTTAAAAGAACCTAAAAATTATTTCTAAATCTTGAAAAATATTTTAGTTTCTTAATTTTTTTAAGAAAATATACTAAATATAAATTTCTTACAAAAAGCACTTAGAATAGAAAAAAAAATATCTAAAGTAATTCTAAATTTTAAATATAGGATTAATGTCCTCTTAAACCAAAATGACAAACCAACTTCCCATTTAGATTACACAATAATTTAGATAAAAAGATTACTATAATACCCTTATTATAGCCGTTGTCTTTGACCATATATTTATTCCTATTTAAATCAAATATTAACATAGATGTGAAAATCCACCTACTACTAATTTCATCACACGCGCACGTCTGGGATTTTTTTTAAAATCATCATAAATAATTCAAAAAAAATCAAAAAAACAAAAAAATTGCATTTTTAGATGATACAAATTAATATTTACGTCTATCATTTTTTTGAATTTTTAAATTTTTTGATTTTTGATTTTTTTTATATGGGATTTTGTCCCATCTGTAATTTAAGATTTGGATGAATTTGTCTCATCTTTATTCTAATACTGAGATGGGATTTTGTCCCATCTCTATTGTATAACTAAGATCGGATTTGTCCCATCTCTATTGTAAAACTAATTAAAAAGGTATAATATGTTGGAGATGATGATGTGTTGTTTGCGAGGTAAAAAGCCTTGACCTGGTGGGGTTATGTATGTATGTCGGGGGATTGATATGATTGTTCCGTCCAGTTTTACTATTCCTACTCCGATTTTGTTTGCGGATCCTTCGAAACCTAAGGTTATTAGCTGCTTATTATTCTGATTCATTCACTACAATTTACGTTTATATAAGAAATAACTTATTTACTTTGAATATTGATGACTTGAGAAGCAACAATTAGTTGAAATGAAGATAATTACTATTTCTAGTTCATTATATAACATTCAAAATCAAATTGTACGGTTATCAACATTATTAAACACTAAAACAAAAAAAAAACCCATTTAATACTGAGATGATATTTGTCCCATCTCTATTGTAAAACTAAGATGGATCTATCCTAGGGGTGGAAATCGGATCCGAAATTTCCGATTTCCGAATTTTCCGATCCGATAATTCCGATTTCGGAACAAACTTTTAAGGTTCCGAAATTCCGAAATTTCGATTTCCGAGTTTTCCGAAAAAATCGGAATTAGAATCACATATAGATTTTCAAAATTTCCGAATTTTCCGATCCGATTTTATTTATTTCTGATTTTACATTTCGTATATTAAATAAATAATAAATTTTAAAATAAAAGAAAAAAATTATACAACCAGAAATGATGAAAATTTCAAAACAAAAAAGAAAAAAAAGTAACGTTGAATTAGAATAAAATATTCATATATTGATTTAAGTATAATTACAGTGATGATTATTATATTTTTATGCAAATCCAACAATGACCATTTTATGATTGTTTATCTTTGTCTTACATGGAGATCCTAACGAATCGTGGTGCCATTTTATGATTGTTGTAAGCATTTTACTTTGAGTGATTAAGTATATGAGAAGGAAATGGTGGGTAAGTTTTGTGGGTCCATAATTTGCCGCGTGACTATTGGAAGGAGTTTGAAAAAAAAAGACCGTTGGAATGAGCAGTTTGGTTTTTCATTTTACTGTATTTTTTGAAATGTTTTGCAGTAAATATCAATTTGCATCGTTTTTATTAAAAAACAGTGAGTGAATATTACATAGTTTCACTTTTCAACCGTTAGTTTCGCAATTTTCGAACCAAAAGTTCCAAAATTTCGAACCCAAAATTCCGAAATTTCCGAAGAAAAAGTTTCGAAATTTCCGAACTGCTCATTCCGTGCAATTTTTGGTTTTTTTTAGAGTTTTTTAAATTTCTTGATAATAAAATCCGCAGTGAATTTCATGTTTGCGAAAAGAAAATTCACTGTTTCTAACAGTGAATTTCATGTTTAAAACAGTGAATTCCGTGTCTGCGAAAAAAATTTAAAAAATTAAGTAAAAAAAATTATAGACGTAAATATTAATCTGCTTTATCAAAAATACAAATTTTTTATTTTTCATATTTTTTTAGAATTAGTTATGACAATTTAAAAAAATAAATAAATTCACGGACGCATGCGTGTGCAATGAAATTAGTAGTAGGTGGTAGTGGTGGTGGGAGTGGTGGTTGAGGTAGTGTTGGTTGTGGTTGTGGTAGCTGTAATGGTGGTTAAATACATAGTGGTGGCGGTGGTGGAGGTGGTGGTACCCTATTATTTGTTTAATATTTAAAAATAAATATTGTATTAAAAATAATATATTTAATAATAAGGATAGTAAAGGTATACAAAATATAAAAGAGATATTTTTTATAAATAATTATTTTATTAAGCATTTTTTATAAAATAAATTATTAAAGGCTTAATTTAATAATTATGTAATTTTATTAGGTTTTTTTTAAAGAAAATACCTCTATTTGTAATTAATAACTATAAAAAGGGTAAGAAAGTAAAATGGTAATAGATTTTTGATGTAAATGAGAAACTGTATAATCTAATTGGAAAAAAATAATAACTTGTCAACTTTTGGGTATAGACTTTCCTAATCATGATTTAAATTTCTCTATAATATATTTTTTATACCTTTTCTATCCTTATTATTAAATATATTATTTTATCTTTAATACAATATTTATTTTTATATATTAAACAAATAATAGGGTACTTCTACCACCACCACCACCACCACCACAACCACAACCACCACCACCACCACAACCACCACCACCACTACAGCCACCACAACCATCACCACCTCCACTACCACAACCACCACCACCACCACCACCACCACCACCACCACCTACTACTACTAATTTCATCACACGCGCGCGTCCGTGATTTTTTTTTTAAATAGTCATAACTAATTCAAAAAAAAATCAAAAAATTAAAAAATTTGCATTTTTTGATAAAACAAATTAATATTTACGTCTATGGTTTTTTTTTTGATTTTTTTTGTTTTTTTTTAAGTTTTTTAAATTTTTTTCTTCCGCCATGTTTAAAACAGTATTTCAAAACATGGAATTCCATTTTTAAAACATGGAATTCCGTGTCTGCGAATTAAAAAAATCAAAAAAATCAAAAAAATCAAAAAATTCCAAAAAAAAATCACAGACGTAAATATTAATTTGCTTTATCCAAATATATAAATTTTTTATTTTTTTGATTTTTTTAGAATTAGTTATGACGGACGCACGCGTGTGTTGATTAATTTTTGTTTTGTTTTTTTCTAATTTCTTTTTTTAATTTTTAATTATAGGGGTAGTTTGGGATGGGGCTGTTTTCTATAAATAATCTTATTCTAGGCATCTTTTTTTAAATAAGTTTTTTAATAGGCATTAATCTATAATTGGCGTTATTATTAATTTTTACAAATATTCCAATTTTATCGTAAAAATGCTTTTTATTCTAAAATAGACACTTCTTAACGATCATAGATTAGTTAAATAGTTATTATATTTAATTTATTTAATTTTAAAATATAAGATAAGTGATATAATATAATGAGACAATTACCATAAACACTCTCATGCAACATTTGTAAAAGTTATATCTAATATAAAAGAAATAATAAACAATTATGCCCCTAAAATGTATCCATCTTACTAAATTATTTTCCACCAAAATATTTCTGACCAAATTTTTCAGCCAAAAAATTTTCAGTCAGGATTTTCCCTCCAATATTTTTATACCAAACAACATTCCCAAACAAAAATTTTACTTCAAATTTTTCCACCAAACAAAATTCATACCAAATTTTTATGTTATTATTTAATGGGAAAAACCCCACCAAATTATATTTGGGGGTTTATGTTGTTTGATAGACAAATTTTTTCGAACTATATATTGGTTGTTTTGTTATTTTTACCAAATTACTTTTGGGTTTATACATTAAGGTTGTTGTTGTTGTTGTTTTGTGAATCGAATCCTAGACTAAACTACATTAACGATTTTATGTTGTTTTTGGCGGGACAAATTTCACCAAAATACTTTTGGTTTATATTGTTTGGTGGGAAAATTCCACCAAACAAATTTGAATTTGTTTTCGAAACCTTGTTGTAATGAGGGTAATGTAAGTCATTTCCTCGTTTATATCGCATAGTCTATTTATTGTAGAAGCCAAAATATGAAACAAAGATGCATAACAACTAAAGATTCATAACAAATATTAGCAAGATCAAATGTGAAATAAAGTTATCACTCATACAGTTGCAATATCAATAAATGATAAAAAAATCCAAAAAAATATAAAACGTCCATAAAACACCCGACGTAATACAAGCATTTATTACACTAAAATGTACTAGTTCTCTAAACATGGAATAGAGGGAGTACACCCAACGTAACATTAAGACCACACCAATAGAAAACTAGTATAATGAATTGGCTAGTGATTTTGGATCCTTAGCATCCTGCACAAACAATCTAAACTAAAATTTTCTATATTAAATTGCATGGAAAAAAGTCAAATCAAAGTTTGTTTAAAGTTTCAATTAATGCATACTATGCATCATCAAAGTTTTCAAATATTTACATACCTAGTACATAATAACAAGACTTTCTCAAAAACTTAAAGAAAGAAAAAATTAAATGAAATGACGAGACTTTAAGTGAAGAACAATCAGTTTTTTCTAAAAAATTCTACAGTTATTAGTCAAGTTCCAAAAACTTTTTGACCTTCCAAACAATGTTTGTTTTCAGGCCAACACCTGTACTATCATCCTTTTTATATGTACTATTAACATTCCAAAATTCATCTTCAAATTCACTCTTTTCTCACCCCATTCAGCCACTCAAAAGTGACCGCACAATTAGTTTTTTCTTTTCACAAAAACATGCAATTCATAATCTAGTTCCAAAAGATTTTTGACCTTCCAAATTTTTTTCCAAGGCTACGACATGTACCATAATACCTTATATATGTACTATTAACAAGCAAAATTCAGTTTCAAATTCACTCTTTTCGCATCCCATTTAGCCACCTTGAAAGTGGCCGCACAATCATTTTTTTTCACAAAAACCTGCATTCCTGTTCCAAAAGCATATTTGACCTCCCAAACAAGTTTATTTCCAAGAAAATACATGTACTATAATCTCTTATATATGAACTATTAACACGCCAAAATTTAGCTTCAAATTCACGCTTTCAGCACCCCATCTAGCCACCAAAAAATGGTCCCATAATTAGTTTTTTTAACAAAAACCTACAGTTCTTAGTTCAGTTCCAAAAGATTTATGACCTTCGAAACAAGGTTTTTCCCAACCTGGCACATGCACTATCATCACTTATATATGCATTATTAACACGCCAAAATTCAGCTTCAAATTTGCTTTTTTTTTGCACTCCATTTAGCCAACCAAAAGTGGTCACAGTCAGTTTTTTCTGCAAAGGTATGCACTTTTTAGTCAATTTCCATAAGCTTTTTAACCATTTAACAACATAGTTTTCTCTAATCCACGTGCAGTTATGCCATCTCTAGTAGTTGGATTACATTCTCTCTAAAATACAACCCAATATTCTTTCGTCTCGAGCTCTATTTGACCACCCGAACTTGGGTGTATAGTCATATCTGTGAAAAAAATATTAATGCACACTTGACATTTCAAACCACACCCTTCAGACTTAAGTTTGTTAAATACACAATCCACCATTTGCCAATTATTCGAATCATCAAAATCTCCCTTCATCATTTGACCAATAACATGATGAATATTTGATTTCCTATTCATCACTCTTTAATATCCCTGTTCCTCACTCTCATCAACAAGACTAGCAAAGAAATAAACACTTAAAACAATTTCAAGTGTGCGCTTAGCAGGATATCACCTACCCTTCTCCATTTCAATGCAATTCAATAATGAACAACACCAATAGACAATCAAATAAGTATGTATAAACATTATATACCACATGTATAGACAAAAATGCAAATTTTAATGAAAATTAAAACCTTTAGAATGGAAACAACACACTCTTTCTCATCAATCTTCTTAAGTTCGATGATTCCATCTCTCCCAATCACATTCTTCGTTAATCTCATCATTTTTTGATTTATTTATTCTTTTGTAGCATCAATGCTATTGGCATTATCAAAATCATCGAACCTCTTAATCACACTCTTCACAGCTTCCTAAATCAGCGAGTTCCATCGCCGTGTAATTAATGAAGAGTCTGAGGAGCTATTAGTGTTATCGTTATTGCCTTTGCATCGGTAGAGAGTTGAGGAAGACGTAGAAACCCAATTAAAGGATCATTTTAGCTTAGGGCATGTGAAATTAAATAATTTATTAGTGAACAAAGAATCACGAAGGAATATCCCAATAATATCGCTTGGTGGTGGTGATCGGAGAGAAAGCACGACAGTGGTGTAGGCTCACCAGAATAGAGAATAGGGCTTCACTTTGGGATTTTTAGATTTATAACGGGTGACTTGTATTAGGAAAGAGAAATGAGATGGTGATATTAAAATTAAACCAAGGGTCTATTTGGAAAATGATTTTTATTATGACTTGTATAGACAATTAAAAACTAGCTGATAGGAGAGGGAGATAATTAACCTTTTGGGGACGTTTTTGGTAAATTTCCCTAATATGATTGGTTAATATTAATATTAGATGATGTTGGAAATCAAAGGCTTTTAAAGCTTTTCATGCTTTTGAAGAAAGAGAAAACCAATAATCTATTCCTTGAAAAGTCCCACATCAGAAATAAAGATGGGAAAAATGTTAGTTTATAATATTATCTCTTCCTATACATTCCAAAAGGCTTAATACATAGATTTCCTAGCTTAAATGGGAATTTAAGTCATGTGAAATGTTTCCAACCAAGGTTTGACCCCTTATGAATACAATTTTGGGGATGAGTTTTGTTTTAGTCAGAACTAAGTCGTCTCGTACGCGGCGAAGAGTTTTCGGTCATCTTCATGACATTTATTCCTAACAGTATGAAACTCACGCATTAATAGACTGTAATAATTGTTCTCACACTTATGGCCCAGAAGTTACAAGTGATGACATGAATTCTTTCAAACGTAACTCCCGTATTTATGGCTCAAGAGTTACAAAGGTTGACTAGATTCATTCTACCCTTGTCAAAGAATACGTCCAAGTTCATGCCAGTTTCCAAGAAAAGAGAAACCGTTTTTGGTTTTATGGTGAATTCTTTATGACGTCATTTATTGTCAACGTTACGAAACTCACATGACTACTATATAAAGAGGTTGAAGTCATATTGTTCAAGAAACCAAATAATTCATCTTCAACATCTAAAATAGAAAAGCTCTTTCATCTTCTCCAAAATATTTCTAAGCTTAGAATAGAGCAGTAATAGTAATCCCTTTGAGGATACCGGTCATACCCGAAAAATCCTTTTCTAAGGAAGTGATGTTAGTAGCCACGCTATTACTCAGTGGTTCTGGAATATGTTGTAAGTTTTTTGTTATAATATTTATTTATCTACGTATAACTTGTTTTAAGTTTATTTCGTAAATAAATATATAATATTTGAGATTTACCAATTTACAATCAGTGTTAGTTAGTTTTACCAACAATTTAGAAAATGATTTTATTAATAAGAACGCTGATCGAAGAAGGTCTTTACTTTCTGTTGTTGCTTCACTTTTGAATGCAAAAGCATCTCCCAGCGTTTTAAAGTTGGAATCCATGAATGTTCAAAATACAAAACGTCAGGGAAAAATCTTTTAATCGTGTTTTACTAGCTAATCTTGATTCGGTTAGGGTTAAGAAGTTCGAGAAAGTGGCTGATGGAGAATGGGGTTGCAAGGGAAACTCGACCGTTGTCGATATTCTCGGAAAAAAAACAGGTTCCTTTATATTTACTTTGGTAATAATTCAGAGTTAATTGATGTTTTATGTGGTCCCTCACTAGTCTTATTAAAGTGGGTGTTAACTAGTTTTCATGGGTAAAAAAATAATAATTATACTTTTAATTGATGACCTTGTTGGGTAAGGGTACCTTAGTTGAGTTT
The DNA here is from genome assembly GCA_029959085.1 of Nemophila menziesii. Lineage (NCBI taxonomy): Eukaryota > Viridiplantae > Streptophyta > Magnoliopsida > Boraginales > Hydrophyllaceae > Nemophila > Nemophila menziesii. The sequence continues at coordinate 22,496,129 of JARWIR010000021.1, forward strand.
TACTAAACACCAGCTTGTGAATATGAATGCATATACCTTTGTATACAATATTGAGTCTTTAGAGGTGTGACATGGTAGATTAAGACTTAATACTGATTAATCTTTTAAAATGTCAAAAACATATGGACTTATCCCTGATCATAATATTGACAGTTTTTTTTATATGTCAAAGATGTAGAGTTCAGACTGCTTAAACCCTTTTAACCCGTGACCACTAGAAATAACAAAGTATAAAACCTAATGTATTCTGCTTAGATTTATTACACCGCTAGTAGAGGAGGTGGGACATATGTTATAACTAGTGTAGATACCTACTCTAGGTTCAATATAGTCTACCTTGTAAAGGTAAAACAGATCATATATATGCAAATATGAAAGAGTAAATAAATTTGGTAGTCATTAAGATGCTTAGTTCCGATGAGGATAATATAAACCTCATTACTTTTCTAAAATTAACGGAATAAATCATGAACTTAGTGCCTAGTATTTAATGCCCAAAAAAAGGTCACAATTATAGAACCTTAAAGAAATGGTGAATGCCTTGTTAATTAGTTCAGACTTACCCAAACAAATGTGGGTGAAGTTGCTTTGTCTGTACTTAATAAGGTGCTAGTGAAAACTTAGACAAGACCCATTATGGGTCGTGGGAAGAGCTTTTCCACTTAACCTAAAATAATTAAAAAATGTGGGGGTGTTTGGCCATGATAGGGCTACCCGAGTTCTTAGAAGTCAACACGGGGCCAAGACCTAATATTCAAGTTTCATACGAAATACTGATATACGTGCAACATATAATTTTTTATTTATAGATGATAATTTAATATGTGGATCTAGATGTGTTGTATTCTTATTTCCTTAGAAAAGTGAATGATGTGATAAACCTCTTTTCATGTTGAATAACTTATTAGCTAAAATAATGATGTGCCTATATGATAATTAACTCGCCCCTTTAAACTTGTATGAGTCCTAGTGGTATTCCGGAGGAATGAATCTAGGAAAAGTAAGAGGCATAGGATCGAGTCAAGGCTTTGACATGACTATATCACTACTCTTATGTTTAAGGGTTTTCACGTAGACATGATAAGTGATAAGGTGATAACTTTCTCTCTTATGAAGGGAAACCCTAAAACTTGTAATAAGGCATTAAAATCAGTAGATGTTAGCTTCTGCAAAGAGATATTTAATAGAAAACCTGAATCTATTAAAACTAATACCCATTGATGGGGAGCTTTATGACTGATGAGTCTATATGATGCATTATCTTCACATCCCTATGGCATAAATTGTGCATACAAGAACATATTAACTCTTAATGAATTCATAGCCATGTGTGGTGGTCTTATTGAGAAGAACTTGATGAATTCACCGTTGAGGTTGATATATGTTGCTCCTACTTAATGAATTCATAGCCATGTGTGGTGGTCCTATTGAGCAAGACTTGATGAATTCCCGTTGATGTTGATATATATTTCTTCTACTTAATGAATTCATAGCCATGTGTGGTGGTCCTATCGAGAAGGACTTGATGAATTCACCTCCGATATTGAGACACACTATTCAAAATATGACTTCAAGGAGACATCCTTGATGATCCTATTAGGATGAGTTTATATATCAAATCTGAATTCATAGCCTATAATGGTAGTCCTATTAACAAGGACATGATAAATTCGGGAGACACATGATGAGGATGAGCTCTATTGCTCTTAGTGATCTCGAGATCCGAAAAGGGCCGTCTAATATGGAGACATTATTAAAAATCACATATGTGTAAAAAGAGGTGATGATTGAGGAATCTATAAATACTAGCGGTAAGAGTATGTGTTGTGAGGGTCTCGATCGAAGAATGCAAGTTCAAAAGTACGTTCACTTGACAAGATTTGGTGGTTGCCTCACTTCACTACGCGTCAATTCAAATCGAACGATATTGCCACTTAAGTACGATTCATCCAATGCTGGTATGCACGAAAACATGTTCACTCTTCTCCCAGAGCCTGAGTGGGGGATTGTTGGACATTAAAGGCTTTTAAAGCTTTTCATGCTCTTGAAGAAAGAGAAAACCAAAGTCTTTACCTTGAAAAGTCCCACATCGGAAATAAAGATGGGAAAAATATTAGTTTATAATATTATCTCTTCGTATACATTTCAAAAGGCTTAAGACATAGAGGTCCTAGCTTAAATGGGAAGTTAAGTCATGTGAAATGTATCCAACCAGGGTTTGACCCCTTATGAATACAATTTTGGGGATGAGTTTTGTTTTAGTCAAAACTGAGTCGTCTCGTACGCGCCGAAGAGTTGTAGATCATCTTAATGACATTTATTCCTAACAGTCGGAAACTCCCGCATTAATAGATTGTCATAATTGCTCCCACACTTATGCCCCAGAAGTTACAAATGATGACATGAATGTTCTCAAAGGTAACTCTCGTATTTATGTCTCAGGAGTTACAAAGGTTGACTAGATTCATTTTCTCCCTTGTCAAAGAATACGTCCAAGTTCATGCCAGTTTCCAAGAAAAGAGAAACTATTTGTGGCTTTATGGAGAATTATTTATGACGTCATTTATTGTCAACGTTACGAAACTCACATGACTACTATATAAAGAGGTTGAAGTCATATTGTTCAAGACACCAAAAAATTCATCTTCAACATCTAAAATAGAAAAACTCTTTTATCTTCTCCAAAATATATCTAAGATTAGAATAGAGAAGTAATAGTAATCCCTTTGAGGATACCGGCCATACCCGGAAAATCCTTTTTTAAGGAAGTGATGTTAGAAGTCACGCTATTACTCAGTGATTCTGGAATATGTTATAAGTTTTTTATTATAATATTTATTTATCTACGTATAACTTATTGTAAGTTTATTTTGTAAATAAATGTATAATATTTGAGATTTACCAATTTACGATCAGTGTTTGTTAGTTTTACCAACATATAATTCAATATTGGATGAAATAATTTTTATAGATTGATAAAAGAAGTCATGTTATTTATATGAGGACAATATGATATTGTGAGGAATTGCCTACTCATAAAGGAAGGATCTTCATATGAGAAGTTAAAATTGAAAATATAATTAATTTAACTATTTTTTGGATCTATTATAATAAGGATAATTTTATATAGGTTATCCTAATTTTGATATATTATTAGATTTTTTATATATGAAACTACTAATAAAAAATTTAGTTAAGGTATCCTAGTTTTGATCACACCTTGCTTTAATGAAAGTGATAAAAAGAACACAAATTTAATTGATAAGTGTCAGGTAATAAATGTCAATATATAGTGAATTTATAAGAAATCAACGACCTTGTTAAACACACATCACTGCTTATGTGGTGTGTTCACTAGTCCTCGTTACATTTCTAGGAGTTGCAGGACCTCTTTCCATTTTCTTAGATTAACATCCATTGTTGTCATGGCTAGAGCAACAAACTTTCAACTATGAGTACCTCCTATCGTGATCAATGCGTCTGGCAGATTTTTCTAGCATATTATCAATTCTTTCGATATCCATCAGTCTTAAATTAAGTGCATGGTTGTTTTCGGCTATATTCCACACTGAACACACAAAGAAGGGTTGATATCTCCTCTAATGTGTAGGATATTTGTCATTGGTAGTTGGTCTCAAACCACATACAACTATTTTTTTTTGATATTTTGCGGATACTAAAGATTCAAAATTAGATTCCCTTTGAACTCTACTTCATCTGTTATAGGGACTACAAGATTATAGGCGCTTCACCAAGAAAACACCGGAAGCCTCACAACCCCACTTTTGCCAAACATCTTCTTCAGTTTGGAGAGAAGAGTCCTATTATAACTTTTTGCATCCTTGACACTAATTCCTTTTCCCCTTTAGGCCGACAAAGTTTCTCGCATGAGATCCAATGAATCTTTCATGATTACTTCTATGAGACCCAATGAAGCTTTCACAATTCCTTCTATGAGACCCAATTAAAGTCCGAGTAATACAATCTTTGTCATTACAGTCGTAAATCAGAAGTTTCATTGTCCATAACTTTTTTTCCATTCACATTTGTCCTTAATTTGATTAGTAGTATTTAGTGTCAAATAACCAAACACGCCTCCTTATAAACACACACCCTTGTTTTTATTACTCATATTTCTTTTTATTGAGAATCAAACACGCCTCCTAATAGAGTGAATAAGATGTTGCCATTATTTCCGCTATTTCTCACTGTTGGTGTTCCTAGTTCGAAGATGCCACCAAAATAAAACAACGACGAGAACAAAAGTAACACTTTTTTCGTGCAAAGATGAATATTGTTTGCATTGGTTCTTCTACTATTTGCTAAGTATCAAATATATATATATATTTGATTCTCTTCTAAGAGATAATGATAATTTACTCAAGATGAATATTTTTTATAACAAATTTTTGAAGAAAAACAAATTTTCACGTTTCTTTTCATTTTCTATCTTATTTTTCTTACATATAAAAAAGCATTATTATCATTAATTTTATGTGTAATTTATAGAAATATGTTATACAAATTTAAATAATATTACAAATTTTTAATTTTCATATCAATTATAACTATTATAGACCGAACATTAAGTAATATACGTTAATAATAATATTTCTTTATCTTATATACAAATTATATCAATATTTATATTTATATTTATATTTTTGATATAATCTATAGGCATAATAATATATGAGAATGATATATAATTAAAACATATTAGAAATTATTATCATATTATATTAATTTTACGTAATTTTTAATAAAATTATGATATAATTTATTATTTTTGAGTAAGAATACTATATGGTTGTAAGAGTAATTTACTTTTTTTATAAGTATAAACTTAAATGATGAATAAAAAAATGGGACATAGCTGATAAATTTTCATAATTTCAAAACCCTTAACCAAAATTTACTAGATCTGTCATAATTCTTTTTCTTAATTTTAATTCTGTCACTTCATTAGATAAAATATTTTTTGAATTTTTTGTGATACTATTATTTTTAATGTTATTTCTTATAATGGGTTTATTTAAAATTCCGCACATGATCTTCAATGTCTTAGAAAAATAAAGTGTGGTTTGTTCATTTCCAATGACAATATAAGAATTTTTTTATCAAGGGTTTATGTAGACTGTGCTACTAGAAATTTAAATTGTTTGACGAAAATTCTCAGTGTGAAACTCAAGGTTGGAGAAAGTTCAAGATTTGTTTTGGCCACATGCTGCAGAATTTGTTTGAGCCACAAAGATATTAAGCTTTGTTTGAGGACTATGTGAGTTCCAAGTTTTTCAAATTTGTTTAAGAATTGAGAGTAGTTTGTTTTCCACTACACAATTGTTTAATTTTCATGTTTTTTGGTTAATAATTATATATATAAAATTATGATTTTGCAATTTATGTCTGTAAAACTATTCATCATCGATGTTGATTTGATTTTTTCCCTTTCAGATGGTCAATTTTTTGTTTAAGAACGCAAACACAAATTTTGTATATTTTCCAGATATGTGTATGTATCTTAAGTATATGTACAATCTTGTTTCTAAATTTTACAAAATTTGTATCTTTTTTCAAAAGTTGGGTAAATAAAAAAGATAATAGTGATATAAACTTTAAACCACAATTAAATCATAAACTCGTTAAGATTAATATAATAATTTAAGATTACTTACTCGGCCTCCAACCGAAAAAAGGATCTTAAGCACGACTAGTTACTCAGATACACCTTTATAATACACACCTCTCATATGATCTATCAAACTATCTAACACACTAAGAGCCCGTTTGGGATTGATTATTCTAGAGTTATAAGCGCCTTTCACTTAAAATTAAAATTTTTGTAAAAAATATTAAAAAATATTTTGACATCTAAAATCACTTTAAGTGATTTTTTTAATAATCACATATCTAGTGCTTTTACTAAAAGTGATTTTAAGAGTTTAACTAGGGAGTTAAAATCACTTCAAGTGATTATCATAAAAATCAATCCCAAACGGACCTTAATAAACTCCAATATTTTACCATTTGATTTATCTTCTACTCGAAATTGATAAACACAATTTTGAATCTAAATCCACCTAAAACCCATATCAGTTTTCAATCCTCTTTCTTTCATCATCTTTCACACCCGAGTCATCTTATCCCATTACCTTAACGAACCATATAAGTTAACCAGTAGCACTACAACATGGTTCTAACAAAATCCTATTCTCCGCATCTTCAATCCCTACCCAAACATTTGCATTAACCATAACTGAAGATAACAAAGAACCCCATATTATCCCGTTAGAATATAGGCAAATCTTGATAAAATTCTCGTGCTTCTTCTGCTAATCTGGCTCATCCAAGAAGATCTATAGTACACGAATAATGATCTACCTTTGGTTCAATAGCGTAATATTTCATCGTGTTAAAGTAAAACTGGCCTTGTTTAATTAGACCGGTGTTTGCACACTGTACGAAAACTCACGAATGTGAAGTCATTAGCTTTCAATGCGATATTCCTCACCTGTTGATAAAGCTGCATGCACATATTAACTTGAGATTCTTGAGCAAACCTAAAAATTATAGTGGTCCATGACATGATATTTCGTGCGGGCATTTCATTGAACACCTTATAAGATCTACTAAAGGCCTTACTTTTCACGTAAAAGTGATCAAGGAGCTTCCTATATAGATATTTGAAATGAACCCGCTTATTATTTCTAAGAAATGTATCTGGGTTCTTATACTTAGAGATTTTCTGAAACTACATAATCTTATCGAATTTGATACTATAATGGGGTCAATCTTAAGTCATTGTTCATGAAGTTTAAAAAAGTGTCGTAATAGAATTGTTTTTGGATATTCTGAATCTGGACCGACCCAAGACAGGTGACATTCCGATGAAATTGAAAAGGTTTTTGGTGCATCGAGTTACTCTTTTTGACAAAATTGTTGGGTTTGAGATAATTGGTGTGAAGACGTTTGAAAAATTATCAATAAGGAGAAGATGTGTATGGCAATCGGTGAATGCATTTTGCTTTGGTGCTATGATAGCAAGAACCCTTTAACCTCTTTGTGAAGAAAATGGTATCAATTGGGGAGAAGAATTAAACAAGAGTATGAAAATTATATATGAGATTTTGTATGATGTCTTTGTGAAGAATTCTATCTTTCATTCCTAAAATTAATCCCAAGCATTTTTAGGAACCGTTATTTGATTGTTTAAGAGTTTTCATTACATTAGTAAGTGAACAATATGGTTATCCATTGGGGAGAATGTCCATTTAGACTATGATTGAAAGTATATGCCCAAAGACTGATTTCTACTTATTTTTTTATTTTAATTCTTAAGTTTTCCATTTAAATCAAAATTTAATTATATTTTACTTTCTTGCCCTCAAGTCCATCCGGTCACTGCTGTCTATACTTTCGCTGACAAATCTAACATCCATTTCAATCACTCTCCATTCTCGCTTGCAATTGAAGACCCATTAATTAAAGGGGGAATTAGTTTATAAGGCCAAAAGCCTTATCGCTATCCTCACAAATTCCCCAAACTAACTAGTAGTACCAACCCAACTAAATAGCTAAAAATACCCAAAATACCCTCCCCTTTCCCCTTAATCATAGTGAAGTACCCAAAACAAAACACAAAACCCATATAGGGTATAAGATCTAGCCTCACCTCCCTTCTCTCTTCTCTCTTACGAACCCACCACCATCCCTCTAAAGAAAATCCACCGCCATTACACCCCCCTCTCAAGAAAACCCACCGCCATTGCACCCCCTCTCAAGAAAACCCACCGCCATTGCACCCCCTCTCAAGAAAACCCACCGCCATTGCCACCCTTCCCCTCCCCTACCTTCCCTCTGTGTTCTCTCTCACCTTCCCACCTTCACAGAAAGCCTCCCTCCACCTTCACACCAATCCAATCTGACCTTCCCACCAATAAACCACGGCCTCTCTGAAGCACGATAAAACCCGCAGCGTCTCTGGAGCACGAGAAAACCGCCACCGTATGGACTCCGCACCAAGCGATCCCCTCCACCTTCGAACATCGCGTCAAGATGCTTCCTTCACAATGGTGAAGAAACTCCTCTACCTCTCTCCACCTTTGCACCTACAAACTGCCGTCGTACGAGTTCATTATCCACCATTGAAGGCCTGATCTCACCTTCCCGCCATTCGTGGTCATTCTCCACCATCCACCAATCCGCCGTTCGTAGCCATTCTCCCCTTCACACATCCGGCGAGCGTGAAGGCAGATTAGGCCATGGGTACAACCACCGTGGTCCATTCTCCACACATCTTCAAACTGGCCAAGGCGAAGAACCCAAATGAAGGTCTGTACCCCCTGCTCCACTGCTCAGAAAACCGGGTCCATTCTCCACCCATATTTGCCGCTCAGGTGCACAAAAAAAAACCCAGTGCTCACCGGCGTGACCATTCTTCACCCATCCCAGGTCTCACCTCGTCGCCTATCTACTCCACCATGGCTTGGATTTCCTTTTGTTTTTTTATTCCAATTGTGTAGAGATTTATTTTTGTTTCTTGTTACTATGTATTGAGTTTGAAGTGATTTTGTTTTGTTTGTGTTCAAAGATGAGTGTGCATAGATTTTTTTTTGTTTTTTGTCCCTATGTTCCGAGCACCATAGGTACAACCCAAGAACATGTTTTTTTTCCTGGCAAGTGTGAAGGTCCGTACCCATCATTATTAGGCGTCATAATGTATTTTACTCTTAATTAAATTTCGTTTATGTTACTAATCGTATCAACAAAATGAAATATTTTTATACATATGTGGAAACAGAATTGTAAAAGGTAATTTAATAATTTTGAATTTGGTGTCGGAGTAATGATGGCTACGGTGGCTGTGGCGGAGCAAGATGAGTCTACAACTGGTTTATCATACAAGGACATGTCATTCAATAACATAAAGGGTTTGATTATAGCGTTATCTTCTAGCGTCTTCATAGGCGCCAGTTTCATTGTAAAGAAAAAGTGTTTAAATAATGTGGGTGTTTCGGGCGTTAGAGAAGGTAATTTGAGTATTTAACTTATCATTAATTATATTTATATATCATCTAATTTAATTCAAATAAAGTGATTATGCGTAGCTGTTACAAAATTTGAATTTGGATTCCATAAATGGGGTTTCGATATACTTGATTCGGTAGATATTTGTTTTTATTGGTTAGTAAAGATCAGCTGATATAGGTGGATTAGATGCTCAGATACATGAAATTAAGGAAGCAATTGAGATGCCTTTAACACATCCTGGATTATATGTTGGAACTTCAGAACCAATTCGATGGTTTTGATCTACGAGGAGATGTTGAAGTGATTCTTGCAACTAACAAAAGAGAGAGTTTGGATCCTGATATGTTGAGTCCTGGTCAAATAGACAAGAAAATCGAGTTTACTCTTCCCTATATTAAGTCAAGGAGACACATATTCTTGATACACGCTACAAGGATGACCTTAGTTGATGATGTTAATTTGGAAGAATTTGTTATGATATGAAAGATGAGTTCTCTGGAGTTGATATCAAGTCAATATGTATTGAAGACAAGGTTATGTTTATGAAGAAGGAAGGTGTGCTTGAAGGACTTTATATGTGATGATTGTAACCAACATATAAATAGTCTTAGTTTTTTTTTGTTTGAAACATTGTCTTAGTTAGTTATGCGTATTATTTGTTTTCTCTAATTGATACATTTGTACTTGGGTTAGCGTTACAGCTCCTCGTCAATGGATATCTTACTGTTATGAGTGTTAAAGCTGTCAGTATCTGTATTAAGCTGAGCTTTTAAAATGCATAATCAGATCAAGCCATGGTTCTTCACTCTAACTGTCATTGGAAATTGTCTTATGCATATCAATTATTTAAACAAGATGACCATTATATATTTTTCATTTGATTGGGAACATGTGCTTGATGATGAGTTTTTATGGCTTGTGATAAAAATCCACAAGTGCCTTTTTATGTATATTTTGTACAATAGTAAAAAATGAACGTTTATAACTTATTTATAGATCTACTGAGACATGTAGTATATATTATATTCTATGTGTGCATCTGATGATCCTTTATTTCCGCTCGTAAGGCATTTCATAGTGTTAGAAAATTCATGCTTGCTGCATGTATAAAACATTTGATAATCAAATATTGTTTCTACGCCCAAATTGCCAATATAATTTAACATTTTAATCACACAGATACTTTAAAATAGAAGACTATAAGTTATCTTACATACTGGAGATGATGATTAAATGTAATTTTTTTGTTTAAATAATGATTACATATAATTGAAAGATGCAGCTTAATTGAGAGTACACACACAATATAGTATTCTATTAAAGGAAGGGGATATGTTAGAATATCAAGAAATAAAAATCTTTATTTTTAAGTTCTTACAGTTTCTATTTTTTTAATTTTCCTTACAAGTCTTTTTTAATACTCTAAACTCGAGTCCTCGGATAAAGGACAAATTCCATCTCAATTTTACAATGCCGATAGGACAAATTTCATCTCGGATAAGGGATAAATCCCATTTCAATTGTAGAATTTATCTTATTTTTTCGTTTTCATCAGAGGGCCTACGGAGTAATATTAGTTTTTAAAGATTTTTTTTCCTTTTTCAACGACGGGACCACGGGTGGGGGGAATTTGTCCCATCTCCATTATAAAATTGAGATAGAATTTGTCTCATATTTATTAAATGATTGAGATGAGAATTGTCCTATTTCCATTCTAAGACTGAAATGAGATTTTTCCAGTTTCCAATTTTAAGACTAATATACCATTGTCCCGTCTCCATTCTAAGACTGAGATACGATTTGTCCCATCTCTAATGTTAAGACTGAGATATAATTTGTTCGATCTACATTCTAAGATTGAGATAATATTTGTCCAATCTCCAATTTTAAGACTAGGAGGAAGTTGTCTCGTCTCTCTTATAAGACTAATATGAGATTTATACCATCTCAATTCACTTATTCCAATAAGAACCCTCACCTATTGTACTTCCTTGAAATGAGATTTGTCATGCCAACACTAAGATGAGATTTGTCTCATCCTCAATTTTATGACTGAGATGAAATTCGTCTCATCTACATTTCAAGTTTGAAATTGAATTTGTCTTATCTTCATTCTAAAATTGGGATAAGATTTGTCTCATTTCCAAATTTAAAGTCGAGATGGAATTCGTCCCATCTTTATTCTTAGACTGAGATGAGATTTTCCCATCTCCAATTGTAAGATTCATATGAGATTTGTCTCATTTCCAATTTCAAGGCCGAGATAGAATTCATCCCATCTTCATTCGAAGATTGAGATGATTTGTTCCATCTTCAATTTTGAAATTAAGGGTCTTATAAATAGATAAGTAGATTTGTTTGTGTTAATGAACAATACATATATTATAATATTATGGATAAAATAGCATAAAATTGTACGAGAGAGAGTATGTACTATGATTAATTAGTGTAATTTATTTTATATTTTGAGGATAACTACTACAAAGAGTAGGTGCGTGTTGTATCTTGGGACAATAATGTTGAATTAACGTGAGCACATTAATAGGCCATAATATCCTTCAAGTAAGTGGTTCAAGCTCGGTTTGCATGTTTTGTCACGTTGTTTGTTTATGTTATGTAATTTTATGTAATTTTATTTCTTTTTATAATGTATAATAAGTTTAATTTATTCCCTTTTGTTAGACTAATCCAACAAACTCAAAGTTTATTTACTTGTGACTGCATGGATGTCAATGGATATACTAGAAAAATGATAATGAAATCGATGAAAAGATGTGATGATGTCTCTTATAATGTCATTAAGACTTAGAAACTTGCTTTTTCAATGTGTTTATTAAGTACTTATTTAATCATTACTAGGTCGTTAAACTTCTATTTGTTAGTGTAAAAAAATATGAAATATTATATTTTATTTGTTTATTTAACAATATTGGAATATGTTTACTTGATTATATGGTATGTGCTAATACTTTAAAAAATTTATTTTGCATTTTATAGGATCTCGGATCTCTCAATGGACATGAAAACTTTACAAGCTCTCAGATATCACCATGTTTTAAAAAAAAATTAAATGTTTATTAGTCTAAACGACTAAATAGTTTATTAAGATATACTGTCTTTATGCATATTTTTGTTGAAATATCAATAAATCGGAGTTGTTAAGGATCATCTAGATCGTAATATATAAAAAAAAAATTATTGAGTGAGGTTCTTATTAATGCACATTGAAATCTCATTAAGTGGAACCAAACAAACCGATATGCTTGCACGGAAGACCATTTTGTAGTGATCGGTACTATAAAAGTATTGAAGGAATACATATTAAATTGAAATTTTAAACCGAGCTAGCTATTAAACAACTATGTAACAAAGAAAACACTCCAAACATAATTGTAGTAATGTTAGTGATAATTTTTAGAATAAAATAATTTATAAACTAATTAAAAAGTTTATGTATGAGTTGAAAATATAAATTGTCTATGTATGAGTTGAAAATATAAATTGTCTATGTATTAGAAATAACTAATGCAATTAAATCCATTTAGCTTTAATCATTAAAGCTCTCCAGTCTTCGATGGACCAATATTCTTGTTTTTTAGGATTTTCAAAGTTTTAATTTTATAAGTGATGCCTCCTCATTTGTGATAATATAGTATACTTCAGAGACATCATTTTAGGCTTATTTATTAGTTTATAGGTTGATTTTAGCTTAGTTTAGTGCACTTTCCTATTTTGGGTCTTGATTTAGTAACATAATATTTTTAGAGCATATTGGGTTTAATTGTTTATTTAGTGTGAAGCTTTAAAGATAATTATGGAGATCAATTAGAGTCCAAGTCAAAGACTACAATATATGGAAAGAGATATGCATGGAAATTGGAGATAGAAGGAAACTGAGTTCAATTAGGAAAAGGAAAAGCTGCCTAAATCTGAATTCTGCAGTACACGCCTAAAGATGTGCGTTTTTACCTAAGAAATAGGCCGATTTTGGTAATTCCTTTCATAGGGACAGAGATAATTCTGTTGCGATTCTTTTGGTATATTATGGAGCTCAAACCGACCAATAACGAAGAAGATATGCTCAAAACGGTCCAGCAGTGTTTATCTTTATTTCCTTACGAATTTGAGTTGGGCTTGGAGTCTATTACTTAACCTTTCCTTCAAGAAACGAATTAGGTCTTCCTATACCCTATAAATACAGCCTCTTAACACTCATAAATCATCCTTGTCCAGACCTTAAGGCCAAGAGGAAGCTACAACACAAGAGAAGAAGTCTGGAAGGAGCTGTGCATCAATCATGTCTCCTTCAACCTCTTATTTTGTAATTCTTTTCTCTTCTTTTCTTTGTATGAACTAATTCTATTAGCTTGGGTTTTACATCATGTATAGACTATGAATTCTAATTCTTCTATCTAAGTTTCTTTGGGAATTATATGTTTTAATCTGATATTAGCTACTTACCTTTATATTTGATTATGTGTTTTGATTTAATGATTGTTTTCCTTGCTAGTGCACGAGTATAGGATTACCTTAATAGTAGTTAGATGGTCACCGTAACTGGGTGTTTAACTATTGAACCACCACATAACGTCTAGTGTCGATATTAGTTCTGACAAAACATGATTCTAACTAGATAGTCATTAGGGTTTGTTTTAACAACCATATCACCAATGATTGCAGTATTTGCTTAGGGCCTTAGTAGCGTTTGATAACCCTATTTGAAATCACTTCTTGGTTGTGCCGTAGCCCCCTTAGTCGCTCTCAAGGTCTAAGGTATGAGAATTTAAAATCCTGACTAAGTATACCAAGAGCTAATATTCTCCCTTATGAACTAGACCTAATAGATAGAATTAGAAGGATTGGTGCATACTAGTAAAACCTAAGCTATATCTTTCATACTATCTTCTTGTCTTTTCTTTTATTTATTTTATTGTATTTTATTTAGTAGTTAGTTTTCTTTATAAAAACCAAATAAAAATCTATTTTCCTTTTCTTTCTTTGCGTATTATCTTTCTATCTTTTATATCTGCACTTGATAATTTGCATAAGTTCTCTCTAACTTTCTTCAGTCCCTGAGGAACGAATCTTCTTATCATTAAAACTTGCATACGTCCTGTAATACTTGCAATACCATGTTAGTTTAGGGTGTTTATTTGCACTTATTTATATCATTATTTTATCACACCCTATGCCACACCAATAAGGGTCTTCAATTTGATCTGGTCCTGACTTTCCCACCACGAATCGAATTTTAGTTTGATTTCCGATGTATTGTGCTTTCTCTTGCGATGTGATGATCAAGGGACTGCTCTTCAGAAATATCCCTCGACCTTGATAATTTCAGCAACCCATTGGCGGCCTTACATTCAATCTTACTTTTCTTTCCTAATCCTCATCCAGAAATTATTTTCCTTTCCAAGTCTCCTGTTATTTAATTAGGATTTATTTGAATAATCTGGTTTCAAATTAATGCACTTAAGAAATAGAATGAAATACGGGTTCTCTAATAACTTTGATATTCTAGGTACATCTGATAGGAAAAGTTAATGCTAAGTTGCCACTCGTTATTGCATCTTAGTCATGTATCTCTATATTGAAAAAAAATTATTCATACATTTGAGCATAAAGACAGTAAACAAACCCATAATTACCTATTTAGGAACATGATATAAAAAATGCTTAGAGGAAACTAGAATTCACACTGATTTGGGTTTCTTAAAGTCCTACTTCTTTCAATTTAATTTTTTAAGGCCGAACTTATTTCAATTTTGGTCTATGATCTATAAAAAATTTAAAACTTATGAATATGGTTTTATCCCTTCATAGAAAATTGAGATTTTATGTAATCTTCATAGTGTCGTCAACAAAGCCTTCAGATCTACTAATATAAGTATGAAATATATAGTTGAAGTCCTTCAAATCTTTAGATACTTTAGCATTATTTGTTTATAATATACAAAAATTCAATCTAAGAAGTAATAATATATTTTTCAATTATTTTTACAAAAGTCCGTGATACAAAACAAAAAAATTATAAACTATAATAACACTTAATTAATTTAATAAGATGCAAAATGAAACTATATAAATAATTGCACACTTTTACACGAAAGTATCTGATCATATAGAAATTTTTATGCAAGTTGAGGATGGATCTGTTGGTACAACATAAATGTTTTTGAGATAAATATATAATGCATAGAACACATAAGCATATATAATTTAATTGTATCTTAAGTAATCATTTAGATACCCTAAAATCACACTTAATCAATCTGCAAAACAATGTCAATCATTGACATAAATTTTTATATCAATAAAAAAATTGAAGCTATGAAAGTGAAATTAAGAAGATAATATTTAACTTAAAATTTACGAAAAACATTGAAAAAAGAAACAAGAAAACAAAACGTTATACATATGAATGTTACTTATTGTTTGTAAAACTTAGTTGTTATCCAAAGAAGTTGAAAGAAATAGAGAACGATTTAAGGATTTATATATAATAGTATATATTGTAATAGTAGTTATTTCAAAATAGTAGTCGTTAGAGATAAATGGTCTAAACAATAGAGTAAAATAATAAAACTAGGATGATACTTAATGTTTTAAAAGACTACTTTAAAACTTATATTAATAAATTTTTTAAACATCCTTTATTTTTAAATGGTTTTTATCAATTTGAAAACACATTTAGCTCTAAAAAACCAAATTGTATCCTACCCTTAAAATGTATAAATATGTTGTTTAGACGTTGTGTATAGAGAGATGTGAGAGAACTTATACCTATATTCTATCAGTAAAATTATGATAATATATAATTATTCATGAATTTATGTTTATATTTAGAAAATTCAATTGCTCGCATAAAGTTCATCCTATTGTGCTATGTTCACTGTCTTTGACAAAATCTTAATAATGTATGCAAATTGGTAACAGATAGAAGAGTCATGTTCGGTCTCACCCAAATATAACCATATGGATTTAACGTGGTCTAATCATCAACTACGAATTTACTATTGTGATATGTTTCAAACATATCACTATTGATTTGCTATTAAAACAACTTCGCTGGAGAAAAAATGTAAAAAATGTTAAGGGGAATAGGTTTCAAACCTATATATTAAGATTTTATGTAATTGATACACTACCTAGAAGATGGAAATATGAAGAACTAGTTTAAAGGAAACAAAGTTATGAGTTGCTTAAATGAAACATTGTGAGGGTTGACTGTCATACCTATTTCTATGATGAGAAAAAAAAGTGTTGTGCGCATGAGTTAGAATAAGCTACACTTTTAATTTTTATTTGTATATTATGCTCAAGTTCAAGTATGAAATTGTTAACTTATCTTCATAATAAACCAAATATGTTAGTAGAGATTTTGGTCGTCTCTTGCGAGAATCTCCAAAGGCCTAATTTTCTAGAACTATTCAAAGAGCTAGAAGTGTTGAAGACCAAAATGTACACATCTCCAAGAACTTCAACTTAGACAAAAGGGATATTTTGTAATTTATATTGTCTTTGTTTAAAAAAAAATCTTAACAAATCAATGCATTGCGTACTCAGGTTAGCAAGTAAACATATTAGTTCTTACTATAAAAATAGCAAGTCCTGTAGCTACATATCACGATGATGTGTCTACTATCAAAATTATCTCTTAAGCATGTAGTTTAATTTTCTATTCATGTAGGAGATGTTGAATTTTTTTATTTCAATAGAAATAGATTTATTTCATAAATTCATGCTTTAAATTTTGATTATTGGTAAATTCATGTAATCTTATAATAAAAAAAATTGAAAATAATAATTGAGAATGCATTTTCATTTGTATCCATTAGTTTTAAAGAATAATTATATCACGTTATATGGATTAGAATGAGGGTTTTAATTAATATATGTTTATTTTTTTGAGGTCTTATAAATAGATTAGTAGATTTATTTGTGTTAATGAACAATCAATATCTGATAATATTATGGATGAAATAACACAAAATTGTATGAGAGTGAGAGAGACAATATGTACCAGGATTGGTTAGTGTAATTTTTTTTCTAAATTTTGAGGATTACTACTACAAAGAGTAGGTGTGTGTTGTACCTTTGGACATTAATGTTGAATTAATGTGAGCACCTTAATAGGCCATAATATCCTTCAAGTAAGTGGTTCAAGCTCGGTTTGCATGTTTTGTCACGTTATTTTTTAATATTATGTAATTTTATTTCTTTTTATATTGTATAATAAGTTTAATTTATTCCCTTTTGTTAAACTAATCCAACAAACTCAAAAATAGTTCATTTACTTGTGACTGAATGGATGTCAATAATAAAACGATGAGAGGATATATTAGAAAAACGATAATGAAATCGATGAAAAGATGTGATGATGTCTCTTATAATGTCATTAAGACTTAGAAATACTTTCTTTTTCACTGTATTTATTAAGTACTTACCTAATCATTACTGGGTTTATGAACTTCTATTTGATAGTGTAAAAAAGATAAATTTATTTTATTTTATTTGTTTATTTAACAATATTGGAACATGTTTACTTGATTATATGGTATGTGCTAATACTTTAACAAATATATTTTGCATTTTATAGGATATGTCAATGGACATGAAAATTTATAAGCTCTCAGATTTCAACATGTTTTGAAAAATTTAAATGTTTATTACGGTCTAAACAACTAAATAGTCTATTAATATATTGTCTTTATGCATATTTTTGTTGAAATCTCAATAAATAAAAGTTGTTAAGAATCATCTAGATTGCAATTTATAAATACAAAAAAAACTTATTGAGCGAGTGTCTTATTAAATCAGATTGAAATCCATCAAGTGGAAACAAACAAACCGATATGCTTGCACATAAGACCATTCGCTAGTGATCGGTAATATACAACTATGGTAGGAATACATATTAAATTGAAATTTTAAACCGAGCTAGCTATCAAACAAGTATGTAACAAAGAAAACACTCCAAATATAATTTCAGTATGAGTTTATGAGAATTTTTAGAATAAAATAATTTATAAACTCATTCAACTTATTATGTATGAGCTGAAAATGAAAATTGTTTGTGTATTAAAAATAACTAATGCAATTAAATCCATTTAGCTTTAATCATCAAAGCTCTCCACTCTTCGATTGACCAATATCCTTGTTTTTGAGGATTTTCAACCGCTTGATCTTAAAGATTAACGTAATATATTCACTTGATTAAAATCATTTGAAATTGAAAGAGAAATTGAGTCATGTAATTTGGAGAAATTAAAAGAGAACAATTTTTTTTTAATAATGTATGTTATTTTGGGCCTTGGGCTTATACAATCCAGACCAGTCAAGCTTTGTGTTTATTAGTAAATGTTGTATCTTTTACTTAATAAACCATATCTCCAAATTAAACATCATAACTCTTTGCCAGACCACCGTTTCATCTTCTATAAATAGTTGACAACTAACCATTTTCTTAATTCATTTTTTTAAAAAATCAAGCATTAAAATTTTAAGAGAGAGATAGAAAAAAGCAACTTTATTAAGTTCTTTGAAGTTTTTAAGCTTTCGTGGGTTCGTTTTTTTTTGAATAGTTTGTCGTAGTATCATGGAGGTTGAAGCCAGTAAATGTAAGACACCAGTACGTGGCCTAAATACCTTAAAGACATCAGATCCAATTCGAGCCTCGACAAGTAAAGTTATTTATTTATTTACTTTTATTTTATTTTTGCATTAGTTTTTTTATATTTTTTTACTGGTTTATACACATAAAACACAATAATTTAAGGTATTTATGATTCATGTTGTATAAACGAAAAAACGTTTTCTTTCATTTTGTAAACTTTACGTTTGCAATAATATCTGGTCATGTGTATACAGAACAAGAATATTACATTCTATTTCTTCTCTATTATTCTGATTTCTAGGCTTGTGTATACATACTAGAAAATTACTTGCTTACGAACGTCATATTTCTTCCTCATACTGGACATGGGAAAAAATACCGAACAAAGTAAAAATATTTAATTTTATGTTGTAATATTAGTGTGTATTTTAACAACTAATATTAATTTTGCTAATATCTGCATTCTTGTCGAATCTTGTGGTTTGAAAATTTTTCGCTTCAAAAATTCTTAATTGATTGATTATCTTTTACGTGAATTGATTTATCTCTTTAATTTCTTTGATCCTCTACAACAAGAATATACAAACTTGGGGGACTAACAAGAATATACAAACTTGGGAAATTAAAATTAATTTAATCATTTTGTCGTAAGAAAGAATTAATTTTTGTGTACGTTGGAAAAACTCCAGACCTAGTTTTTTTGTGTTGTCTCTTAGTGAGAAAGGTTGAATAATTCATTTGTTTGAATTATTTATAATATTGTGTAATCCTTGATGATTGAAATGATGTCTACCAAGATAAACAATATGCCTAGAAAAGATGGAATCGGTAACAACATAGTATTGGCGATTTCACTTATGAAAAAAGCATTTGTGGGTATGATCCCAACTTCTTTAGACCCGTTAAAGAGTCTAAGAGATTAAATGGAAATGACTATCTATGCAAAGGAATAGATGGTTGAAATCAAAGAGAAAACAGTAAAGTCACTTCCATGAAAGGAAAGCAAGGCCAAGCAACCATGACTAAGATCAACGATCTTAATAATATTGATTTTACTACAGTAGTTTCTGAAGTAAATTTGGTCGGCAATACCAACACTGTTGGGTGGATACTGGGGGCCACCCGACATGTATGCTCTAGGCATACAAAGTTGCAACCACTGAAGAGACTTTATGTATCAGAAATTTCTCTAGATCAAAAGTAATTGGAACTGGAATCGTTATTCTAATAACGACTTCTTGAAAAGAGTTGAGTTTCAATAACGACCCATGTGCCTTACATTAGAAGGAATCTTATTTTAGGTTTGCTATTGAGTAAGAATAGATTCAAACTAGTATTTGAGTGTGATAAATTTATTCTCACTCTAGGTGGGATAATTGTGGGCAAAAGGTACCTATGTGACAGTTTATTAAGATAAATGTAATGACCGTGATACCTACAAAAAATGTACCCGAGAAAGTAATATATGCTTGACTCACCTAATTTATGGCATGATAGATTAGGACATGTTAATTTCAGTTCAATAAATAAGTTAGTAAATGTTAGGTTATTACCTTATGTGAATTTTGATTCTCAAAAGGAGTGAAGTATGTGTTGAGTCAAAATTAACCAAAACCTCGTTTAAGTCTATAGAAAGGACTTCAGTACCTTTAGAGTCAATTTACAGAGACATATGTGACTTGAAATTTGTGCAAACTAGAAGTTGGAAAAAGTATTTCATAACTTTCATTTACGACTGCACAAGGTATTGTCAAATATACTTGCTTCGAAGTAAGGATGAGACCTTAGAAGCATTTATGCAATACAAAATTGAAGTCGAGAATCAACTAAATAAAAAAATTAAGAATCTTAGAAGAGATATGGGAGGAGAATCTGTGTCTTCTTTTGAGGACTTTTGCGCTGAACATAGAATCTCCATCAAACCACGACCCCCTACTCGTCTCAACAAAACAGAATTGCTGAATGCAAGAACCGCATGTTGAAGGAAATGATGAATGACTTGCTGATTAACTCAGGGTTACCACATAATTTGTGGGGAGAGGTTTTGCTCACCGCAAACCACATCCTCAACAAGATACCACACAAGAAGGTAGATAAATCTCCTTACGAATTATGGAAAGAAAAACTACATTCATTCAAATACTTAAAAGTGTGAGATTCTTGGCAAAGGTATCAATTTATGCTTGGAAAGTGGTCAAAATAGGACCAAAGACCATCAATTGCGTCTTTATTGGATATGCTCACAACAGTGCTGCATATAGATTCCTAGTACACAAATCTTGTCATGTTGACATTCAAGTCAATATGGTGATTGAATCAAGAAATACACATTTATTTGAAATAACCTTTCCGTACAAGACCGCACCAGAATCTAGTTCCTTAAAAAGAACACATGATGCAATTAAATAAGAGCAAGATCATTGCCAAATGAAGGAAAACCAAGAAGAAGTAAGCGGTTGAGAACCTCTACGTCTTTTAGTCCTGACTTTCTATCTTACATGCCAAATGACGAACCACAAACATTCAAGGAGGCTATGTCAACCCCTGACGCCCCATATTGAAAAGAATCGGTAAATAGCGAGATAGATTCCATTATGAAATCATACATGGGAACTAGTGGATCTCCCTCCTGGGAATAAACCACTTGGATGAAAATAAATATTCAAAAAAAAGCTAGAGACCGGTGGGTCTATTGAATAATACAAGGCTCGCCTTGTTGTACAAGGTTATAGTCAAAAGGAAGGCCTTGACTACTTTGATACTTATTCTCCACTCACGAGAATATTATCCATTCAAATGTTAATTGCTATAGTTCAGTATACAAGCTCGAAATTCATCACATCGATGTAAAAACAACTTTCCTAAATGGAAAACTAAATGAAGAGATATATATGGAACAACCTGAGGGTTACGTAGTTCTAGGTAAGGAGAAGCAAGTATGTAGACTTGTTAAATCTTTTTATGGTTTAAAACATGCACCAAAGCAATGACATAACAAATTTGATAGATTTATGATCTCGAATGATTATCAATGAATGTAACAAATGATTTTAGGTAAAACAAAATGAGACATGATATGTCATTGCCTTTTTATATGTTAATGATATGTTAATTATTGGAAGTAACAATGATATGATTACATTCTCCAAAAGGATGCATTCAAGTAAGTTTGACATGAAAGATATAGGCCTTGCGGATGTTATTTTAGGTCAAGATTCCTAGAACATCTAAAGGTATTATACAATCTCAGACACACTATATTGAGAAAGTATTAAACAAATGTAGTAATAGCGATACAAATATTGCCAAGACACATGTTTATATAAATTTACATCTTACTAAGAACACTGGTGATACGACCAGTTGAAGTACTCTCAGATTATTGGGAGTCTCATGTACCTAACAAACTACACTAGGCAAAATATAGCACATGCAGTATGCAAGCTACGTAAGTTTACATATAATATGGGGAAGAACCACTGGATTGCTATTGTAAGAGTTCAAAAGTATCTTAGATACACTATGAACGAAGGGTTGTTGTACACAAGATATCCAACTGTACGAGAAGGATACAGTGATGCAAACTGAATATCAGACTCCACCGCCTTAAAATCCACAAGTGGGTTTGTCTACATGTTAGGAGGAGCAGCCGTGTCTTGGAATCTCACTAAGAAAACGTGCATAGCCGAACCCACTATGTAATATGACTTTATAGATTTAGACAAAGCTGCTAAGGAAGCCGAGTGGCTTCGGAAATTCTTAGAGGATATCCCTAATTGGCCAAAGCCTATGATAGTTATCTGTATAAATTGCGATAATCAAAGTGCTATTGGTAGGGCAATAAAAAAAATATATAACGGTAAGTCTAGACACATACATCGTAGACACAATACCGTTAGACAATAGCTCTCAAACGGAGTTATCACAATTGATTACATTCGATCAAAAGATAACATAGCGGATCCACTGACTAAAGGTCTACAAATAGAGAAAGTGTGAGTATTGTCAAGGGGAATGGGTCTTAAGCCTACGAAATTTGAGTTTCCATGATAGGAACCCTACCTAGTAGAGCGGAGATCCCAAAATCTAGGTTTTTAGTGAAAACTGAATAATGAAACTGCAACTTGGTGCGACGCACTGTGGGGAGACCTCCCCAAACAATTTCTAGGACAAAATTAAACAGTGTTACTTGTAAAAGTGAAGGATAAGTTAAACTTTTAATGGTTCTTGTAACTTCGATAACGTAAGATAGAGTAATGCAGAATACTCTCGACAAGAGATCACCTATATGAATAATATGGGTAGGACCGTCCTACGATATTTTTAAATGCAAAATTCTCCGACGGTTGTTAATGAAATATCAGGAGTTGTCTAAGGCTGTAAATAGACACAACCGTCAGAACTAAATAATGTGTGAAAGTATACTATGTATGTTTTATTGTCTTGGTTTACACAAAAGCTTAATAGTTCAAGACATCACGTTGACTAGTTTGCAAGTAAATCCGATAGCTTTTACTAAAGAAGGTTCAATGCCAAAAGCTACCTTTCTCAATGTAGTATTCTTCCGCGCTTCTCTCTCGCTCTCTCTCGTGTTTAGCATTCTTTTGCATAATTTTTTAAGGTGGTTAGTCAATTTCCATTCATGTGGGTATTGTTAGACAAATGAGATTCTATCCAAGTCTTGAACATGTTTATGATGATACTCGGTGACTTAATTTAAAGAAACGAATCAGCTATTGATATGTTTATTCCAGTTGTAAAGATTAACGTAATATATTCACTTGGTTAAAATTATTTAAAATTGAATGAGAAATTGAGTCATGTAATTTGGAGAAATTAAAGAGAAAAAAAAATTAATAATGTATGTTTTTTGGGTCTTGGGCTTATACAATCATGATTAGTCAAGCTTTGTGTTTATTAGTAAACGTTGTATCTGTAATTAACACACCGTATCTCCAAATTAAACATCACAATTCTTTTCCAAACCACATTTTCATCTTCTATAAATAGTTGGCCAACTAAACTATTTTCTTCATTCATTCTTTAGTTCGTTGTAATTTTTAAGAATTTGTGTGTTAGTTTCTTTTGAATAGTTTTATCGTTGTATCCTGGAGTTTGAAGCCAGCAAACGTAAAACACCAGTACGTGGTCTAAATACCTTAAAGACATTGGATCTAATCTGACTCTCAACAAGTAAAGATATTTATTTATTTACTTTTATTTTATTTCTGCATTAGTATTTTATATTGTTATACTGGTTTATACACATAAAACACAATATTTCTTTTCTCAGGGTTTTCGATTTGATTTGGTCCTGCCTTTCACACCACGAATCGAATTTCAGTTTGACTTTTTTGTTTAATTTCTTATGTATTGTGCTCTCTCTTTCGCTTTGATGACACAAGCAGGGGCTCCTTTGAAAAATCCATCGACCTTGATAATATCAGTACTAGAAATTATTTTCCTTTCCGTGTCTCCTGTTAATTAATTAGGATTTATTTCATTAATTTGGTTTCGAATTAAAGCACTTGAGGAATAGAATGAAACTGGGATTTTCTAATAACATAGGTATCCTAGGTACATCTGATTGAAAAAGTAAATACTAAGTTTCTACTAGTTATTGGTGCTTAATTATATATATATATATATATATATATATATATATATACTTATATTTAAATAAAACTATTAATACATTCAGAGCATAAAGACAGTAGACAAATCCACAATCACCTCTCTAGGAACCTGATTTTATAAATGCTTAACAAAAGCTAGAAAAATGTCCACAATGATTTGGGGATTTCTTAAGGTTCGCCTTCATTCAATTTAACTTTTTAAGGTCGCACCTCTTTCAATTCTCGTCTATGATATATAAAAAATTTAAAAATTATGAATATGGTTGTATGCCGTCATAGAAAACTGAGATTTTATGTAATCTTCACAATGTCTCTACAATTCCTTCAGATCTACTAACAGAAATATGAAATATATGGTTGAAGTCCTTCAAATATTTAGATACTTTAGAATTATTTGTTTATAATATACAAAAATTCAATCCAAGAAGTAATAAAATATTTTTCAATTATTTTTACATAAGCCAGTGTTTTAAAACAAAAACATTTACATTATAACAACACTTAATTAATTTAATAGATACAAAAATACACTACATAAATAATTGCACACTTATACACGAAAATATCTTATCATATATAATTTTTTATGCAAGTTTATGGAGAATCTGTTTATGCAAGATAGATAAATATGTAATGCATGAAACACATAAGCATAGACAATTTAATTGTATCTTAAAGAATCATTAAGATACACTAAAATTATAGTTGATCAATGTGCAAAAAATGTAAATCATTGACATAAATTTTTATATCAATAAAAAATGGAAGGGATAAAGTGAAATTAAGAAGATAATGTTTACCTTTCAATTTAGCAAAAAATATGAAAAATATACAAGAAAACAAAATATTATACATATATATATATTTATACAAAATTAGAAAAAATATTTAATAATACATGTAAAGAACTGAAATATTACTTACTTCTCGGAAAACTTGGTTGTTAACCTAGAGAAGTTGAAAGAAATAGAGAAAGTGTTTGGGATTTATATATAACAGTAAGTATGTATTAGTAGTTATTTCAAAATAGTAGCCGTTAGACATAAATAGTCTAAACAACTGAGTAAAATAAAAAAACTAGTAGGATATTTAAGTTTTAAAATACTATTTTAAAACTTATATGAATGAATTTTGTAAACATCCTTTAATTTTTTAAATGGTTTTTATCAATTTGAAAAACACATTTAGCTCCCACAAACCAATTTGTATCCTACCCTAAAAATGTATAAATATGTTGTTTAGGCGTTGTGTATAGAGAGATATGAGAGAACTAATTATCCATATTCAATCTGAAAAATTATGAAAATATATAATTTTTGATAAATATATGTTCATATTTAGCAAATTCGGTTACTCGCATAAAGTTCATCTTGTTGTGCTATGTTCATCGTCTTTGACAAAATCTTAATACTTTATGCATATTGGTATCGAATAAAAGAGTCAGGGTCTCACCCAAAAGAAGATCACCCATATATAGCCCATGTGGATTTAAAATGGTCTAATCATCAACTACGAATTTGCTATTGTGATAGGTTCAAACATATGACTATGGATTTGCTAAACAACAACTTCGGAGAAAAAATGTAAAAATTGTTAAAGGGGAATAGGTTCCAAACCTATATATTAAGATTATTCGTAATTGATAAAATACCTAGAAAATCGAGATACAGAGAACTAGTTAAAAGAAAAAAAAGTTATGAGTTGCTTAAATTGGTCATTGTTAGGGTTGACCCTCATACCTATTTCTATGATGAGAAAAAAGTGTTGTGCGCATGAGTTAGATTAAGCTACACTTTTGATTTTTATTTGTCTATTCTGATCAAGTTCAAGTATGATATTGTTCACGTATCTTGATAATAAATCAGATATGTTAGTAGGGATTTTGATCGTCTCTTGCGAGAATTTCCAAAGGCCTAATTTTCTAGAACTATTCAAAGAATCGGGTGTGTTGAAGATCAAAATGTACGCATCTCCAAGAACTTCGACTTAGACAAGAGGGATATTGTGTAATTTATATTGTCTTTGTTTATAAAAATCTTAGCAACTCAAGGCATTGCGTACCCAAGTTAGCAAGTAAACCTATTAGTTCTTACTATAGAAATAGCGAGTCCCATAGCTACATATCATGATGTTATGTTACTATCAAATTTCTGTCTTAAGTATGTAGTTCTATTCATGTAAAAGATGTTGAATTTTTTTATTTCAATAGAAATAGATTTATTTTCTAAATGCATGCTTTAATTTTTTATTACTGGTGAATTCGTGTAATCTTTTAAAAAAAAATCGACAATAATAATTGAGAATGCATTTTAATTTGTACCCATTAGTTTTAAAGAATAATTATATCTCGTTATATGGTTTAAAGGGAGGTTTTAATTAGTATACGTTTAATTTTTTCGAGGTCTTGTAAATACATTAGTAGATATATTTATGTTAATCAACAATTAATATATGATGATATTATGGATGAAATAACATAAAATTGTATGAGAGAGACAGTATGTACCAGGATATGGTTAGTGTAATTTGTTTGTTTGATTTTGAGGATTACTAATACAAAGACTAGGTGCGTGTTATATCTTGGGACATCAATGTTGAATTAACTTGAGCACCTTAATTGGCCATAATATCCTTCAAGTAAGTGGTTTAATCTCGGTTTGCATGTTTTGTCAAGTTATTTGTTTATATTATACAATTTTATTTGTTTTTATATTGTATAATAAGTTTAATATATTTCCTTTTGTTAGATTAATGCAACAAACTAAAAATAGTTTATTTACTTGTGATTGAATGGATATCAATAAAAATGATGAAAGGATACTAGAAAAACTATAATGAAATCGATAAGAAGATGTGATGATGTCTCTTACAGTGTCATTAAGACTTATAAATTTCCTTTGTTCACTGTTTTTAATAAGTACTTATTTAATATCTACTAGGTCTATGAACTTCTATTTGTTAGTGCAAAAAATTATTAAATATTATATTTATTTTTTTATTTAACAATATTGAAATATTTTTACTTGAGTACATGGTATGTGCTAATACTTTAACAAATTTCTTTTGCATTTTATAGGATCTCTCAGCGGACATG
Organism: Nemophila menziesii; assembly: GCA_029959085.1. Classification (NCBI taxonomy): domain Eukaryota; kingdom Viridiplantae; phylum Streptophyta; class Magnoliopsida; order Boraginales; family Hydrophyllaceae; genus Nemophila; species Nemophila menziesii. The sequence goes on from JARWIR010000021.1 coordinate 22,523,508, forward strand.
AAAACTTTACAAGCTCTCAGATTTCAACATGTTATAAAAAAAATTAAATGTTTATTACGGTCTAAATAACTAAATAGTCTATTAAGATATATTGTCTTTAAGCATATTTTTATTGAAATCTCAAGAAACCAGAGTTTTTAAGAATAGTCTAGTTCTTAATATATAAATACAAAAAAACTTAGATTGGTACTATACAACTATTGTAGAAATACATATTTAATTGAAATTTTTAAACCAAGCTAGCTATTAAACAATTATGTAACTAAGAAAACAGTCCAAATATAATTTTAGTTAAGGTTTATATGAATTTTTAGAATAAAATAATTTATAAACTAATTCAACTTATTATGTATGAGTTGAAAATAAAAATTTTCTGAATTAAATCCATTTAGCTTTAATCATCAAACGTCTCCAGTCTTAGATTGACCAATATCCTTGTTCTTTAGGATTTTCAACTACTTGATCTTCTTATGGAGTCTTTCTTTTCTCATGACTTTCCCACCACAAATTGAATTTTAGTTTGATTTCTTTGTTTAATTTCCAATATATTTTGCTTTCTCTTAAGAGGAGCCGCTCCTCTGAAAAATTCCTCGACCGTGATAATATCAGCAACCTATCAGCGGCCTCACATTCACTCTTACTATTCTTTCCTAATCCTTTATCCAAAATAATTTTGCTTTCCATGTCTCCTGTTATTTATTTACTATTTATTTTATTAATTTGGTTTTGAATTAAAGAATTTGAGAAATAGAATAAAACTGGGGTTTTCTAATAACTTAGGCATCCTAGGTACATCTGATAGAAACAGTAAATGGTAAGTTTCTACTAGTTATTGGAGCTTAGTTATATATCTCTATATTTAAATAAAATTATGAATACATTTGATCATAAAGACAGTAGACAAACCCACAAACACCTATCTAGGAACATGATATTATAAATGCTTAAAGGAAACTAGAAAAATGTCCACACTTATTTGGGGATTGCTTAAGGTCTGACGTCTTTCAATTTAATTTTTAAGGTCTAACTTCTTTCAATTTTCTTCTATGATATATAAAAACTTTTCAAATTATGAATATGGTTGTATGCCAGATTACATGTAATCTTCACAGTTTCGTCTACAAAGCCTTCAGATCTACTAACAGAAATATGAAATATATGGTTGAAGTCCTTCAAATCTTTAGATACTTTAGAATTATTTGTTTATAATATACAAAAACTAGGGATAACCCGTGCCCGAGGGGCACTATTTAAAGACTGTGTGATTATAATTATCAAAGACAAATCATGAGTTTACGTAAATTTACATTATTATGATTTAGTAAATTAATACGCAACATAAATTGATTTTAACAATACTCTCAATCCACTCAGTTATAATACTTATAATAAAGTCCAAGAGTCTAAATTATCTGTACACAATAAACCAAAAAAAAGTTTAACAACATTTTGTTAGCTAACTCATTGGGCAGTTGGTCGAAAAAGTGACCTTTTGTAAATCTCACTTGTCTCTCCTTAATAAAAGTTATGCATGGTCTTCAGTAGTGTAACCTGAGCGTTAAATACATAATTTATCTCAACAAACTAATAGAAAAAACAAAATATTCGGGCTATTTTGTAAAGTTTTTCGTAATATAACAAATTATATATATATTTTTTTAAAATGCATGCAAAAAATTGCATAAAAGTAATATGGGGCAATTTTAGGATCAAGGTACTTTATATGTGCGATCTATCTAAACACCCGAAGTTGGAAACAGTGCATGAAAAAAAATTCATTAAAGCAACGTGGGGCAAAAATTGCATCAAGGTACCTGGAGCAGTGATTTATGTAACCCCAATTGCATTAAAATATTGATATAAAAATTTGATACCATATTAAAGTTCATTTAAAATAAAGTCCTCATGCATTCACAAATGTATTAAGAAACCGATATAAAATTGTGACACCACTTAATAATTCATTTAAACTAAAATCATCATTTATTCATAGTATTAGGAAAACAGGTAGATTAATTTACTGGAAATTTAAAAAAAATTTATGTGGTTTGACTTCAATAAATATTAATGCTCAACTTCAGTATAAAAAAATTCTAGTAAGAGAGGGATGACATAAATTGCACTATTGGATCTTATTACATACAATATATCTATGTGCATATCTTAAAACTTAAGTGTTGTAAAAAACTGTATAAGAATAAAAAAAATGAGAAATATCAAAATGTTCAAATGTAGTTAAAAAATTTAAAAGAATGACATAAATTGCAGTATTTGTCCTTATGACATACATTATACCGATCCATATTTCTCTTCCATGAATAGCAAAAACTTAAGTTTTGGGTAAAAAATGTATAAAAACTAAAACAATTGAGAAATTATACTTTTAACTATTAGAAAGGAAAAAAAATTACAGGGAATATTCTTTTGAATGAGATATATGGTATTTCGACCTGGATTATTCTTTCTGGATTATTAAGATGTAAGTATGCACAAAAATGACAAATAACTATTAAATACATCAAATAATCAAAAAATAACAGGGAGTATAAACACAAATGTATTAAGTTATTGATCCAAAAATTGGGATACCACTTTAATAGTTCATTTAAACTAAAGTCATCAGTTAGTTATTCATAGTATTAGGAAAGCCTGTTAGATTAACTTACTTGAACTTAAAAAAAATACTTGGTTTGTCTTCAACTTGTATCCCAAATATTGATCCATCTGAAATGATAATAAATCAAATACTCATCTTCAGTTAAAAAGGTATAAGAATCAAAACACTGTAGTAAATATTAAAATTTAGTTAAAAATTCAGAGGAATGATATAAATTGCACTATAAGGAATAAAAATAATCAACTTCGTAAGAGAGAAATTACATAAATTGCACTATTGGTCCTTATGATAGATTAGATTAGTTGAACGTAAAAACAATATTAATGCAATAATCAACTTCGTAAGAGAGAAATTACATAAATTGCACTATTGGTCCTTATGATAGATTAGATTAGTTGAACGTAAAAAAAATATTAAAGCGTGTACAAATGAATATTAAAGCAATAGTAACCTGAAATACCTCACAATGTTCTTAGCTACTATTATGAGGCAAATAAGTAGAAAACAGGATAAACATATACATATATGACTTGAGAGTTAATATTTATTCTCACAGTATATTAGAGCCTGAAGTGGACCAGTTTTACAGTCAAAGAATCGAATTTCATATCTACAATCTAATAATTTCTACATTCTAAATAAGATCGTTGGACAACAAAGGATTTATATAGAATCTCAGCCATAGTACTACTCAAATGGGATGATAAAAAATAAGACCAAGACGCATCCTAAAATATCAAATAAACTAAATAGAATTCTCAATTTATGACTATGACATAGATTTGTATCATAAAAGCAAAATTACATTGACTTAAGTCTCCTATATTTATGAAATATGACTATTTTTTAAATATTTTCATTACAGACAAAAAAAAACACCTAGAAGATAGGATACTCTAATTGAATTGCCTTAGATTAAAATAATACGTGGTTTAATAATATACAGAATCAAAATGATCAACTTCAGTAAAAAAGTTCTAGTAATAGAGGAATTACATAAATTGCACTATTGGTCCTTATGAAAGATTAGATTAGTTCAACGTAAAAGAAAATATTAAAGATAGACAACAAACGAATTTCATATCTACAATCTAATAATTTCTACATTATAAGATCGTTGGACAACAAAAACTTAAGTTTTGGTAAAAAAATGTATAAGAACAAAAACAATTGAGAAATTATACTTTTAAGTAAAAGAAAGGAAAAAAAACCTTCCTGATTCAATGAGATATTTCCTAGTTCTTGGATTAATCTTTAGAGTGTAAGTTTTTCCTGGATTAATCTTTAGTGTGTAGCTTAAGTTTTCTTTTGAATGAGATATTTAGTAGTTCCTGGAGTATTAGTGGGATGTATTATGGTTAGAATACATGTGGCAAGATCCAAATGATTTTAGATACCATATATTTTTGCTGTAAGAAAATCTGGACCGTTCTTTGACTTTCGACTTGTCCCATATAATATAGATTTAATCCAAGAAGTAATAATATATTTTTCAATTATTTTAAAAAAATCTCATGTTTCAAAACAAAAACTTATACATAATAATAACACTTAATTAATTTAATAAGATACAAAATGGAATTATATAAATAATTGCACACTTATAGACAAAGATAACTGATTATATAGAAATTTTTGGTAAGTTGAGGATGGATATGTTGGTACAAGATAGATAAATATATAATGCATAGAACACATAAGCATAGATAATTTAATTGTATCTTAAAGAATCATTAAAATACACTAAAATTATAGTTGATCAGTGTGCAAATGAAAGTGAAATTAAGAAGATAATGTTTACCTTTCAATTTAGTAAAAATTCTGAAAAAAAAACAAAAAAAAAAACAATAAAAAACAAAATGTTATACATATGTATTTATACAAAATTAGAAAAAATAATTAATAATACATGTAAAGAACTAAAATGTTACTTACTGCTTGGAAAACTTCGTTGTTAACCCCGAGAAGTTACATTAATAACAAAACTAGGAGGATACTTTATGTTTTAAAAGAATACTTTAAAACTTACATTAATGAATTTTGTAAACATCCTTTAATTTTAAGTGGTTTTTATCAATTTTAAAAATACATTTATCTCCGACAAACCAATTTGTATCTTACCCTAAAAATGTATAAATGTTGTTTAGACGGTGTGTATGGAGATATGTGAGAGAACTTATACTTATATTCGGTCAGTAAAATTATGTTAATATATTATTATTGATAAATTTATGCTTATATTTATCAAATTCAGTTACTCGCATAAAGTTCATCCTATTGTGATTTGTTCATCTTCTTTGATAAAATCTTAATATTGTATTCAAATTGGTATCAGATAGAACAGTCATGTTGGGTCACACCCAAAAAAAGATCACCCAAATATAACCCATGGATTTAACATGGTCTAATCATCAACTACGAATTTGCTATTGTGATAGGTTTCAAACATATCACTATGGATTTGCTAAACAAACAACTTCACTGGAGAAAAAATGTAAAAAATCTTAAGGGGAATAGGTTCCAAACCTATATATTAATATTATTTGTAATTGATACACTACCTAGAAGATGGAGATACGAAGAACTAGTTAAAAATATAAATAAAGTTATGAGTTGCTTAAATGAATCATTATGAGGGTTGACCCTTATATCTATTTCTATGATGGGAAAACTGTTGTGTGCATGAGTTAGATTAAGCTACACTTTTGATTTTTATTTGTCTATTCTGATCAAGTTCAAGTATGATATTGTTCACGTATCTTGATAATAAATCAGATATGTTAGTAGGGATTTTGATCGTCTCTTGCGAGAATTTCCAAAGGCCTAATTTTCTAGAACTATTCAAAGAATCGGGTGTGTTGAAGATCAAAATGTACACATCTCCAAGAACTTCAACTTAGACAAGAGGGATATTATGTAATTTATATTGTCTTTGTTAAAAAAAATCTTAACAACTCAAGGCATTGCATACCTTGGTTAGCAAGTAAACCTATTAGTTCTTACTATGGAAATATAAAGTCCCATAGCTACATATCATGATGTTGTGTCACTTTCAAATTTCTCTCTTAAGTATGTAGTTTAATTTTCTGTTCATGTAGGGGATGTTGAATTTTTTTATTTCAATAGAATTAGATTTATTTTCTGAATGCATGCTTTAAATTTTTTATTATTCATGTAATCTTTAATAAAAAAAATTGACAATAATAATTGAGAATGCATTTTCATTTGTATCCATTAGTTTTAAAGAATAATTAAATCTCGTTATATGATTTAAAGGGAGAGTTTTAATTAGTATGTGTTCAATTTTTTTAGGTCTTATAAATAGATTAGTAGATTTATTTGTGTTAATGAACAATCAATATATTATAATATTATATATGAAATAACATGAAATTATATGAGCGAGACAGTATGTACCAGGATTGGTTAGTGTAATTTGTGTTTTTAGTTTTGAGGATTACTACTACAAAGAGTAGGTGTGTGTTATATCTTGGGACATCAATGTTGAATTAACTTGAGCATCTTAATAGGCCATATCCTTCAAGTAAGTGGTTCAAGCTCGGTTTGCATGTTTTGTCACGTTATTTGGTTATATTATGTAATTTTATTTCTTTCTATATTGTATAATAAGTTAATTCTATCCCTTTTGGTAGACTAATCCAACAAACTCAAAAATAGTTTATTTACTTGTGATTGAATAGTTTTCAATAATAACATGATGAGAGGATATAATAGAAAAACGATAATGAAATCAATTAGAAGATGTGATGATGTCTCTTATAATGTTATTAAGACTTAAAAAAATACTAGCCTTTTCACCGTCTTTATTAAGTACTTATTTAATCATTACTGGGTTTATGAACTTCTATTTGTTAGTGTTAAAAATATAAATTTTTGTATATATATTATTTGTTTTTTTAACAATATTGGAATATGTTTACTTGATTACATGGTATGTGCTAATAATTTTAAAAAATTATTTTGCATTTTACAAGATCTCTCAATGGACATAAAAACTTTACAAGCTCTAAAATTTCACCATCGTAAAAAAATTAAATGTTTATTACGGTCTAAACAACTAAATAGTCTATTAAATTATATTGTCTTTATGCATATTTCTACTGAAATCTCAATAAATTGGATTTGTTAAGAATCGTCTAGATCATGATATATAAATACAAAAAAACCTATTGAGTGAGTGTCTTATTAAATCACATTGAAATCTCATCTAATGGAAACAAACAAACCGATATGCTTGCATGTAAGACCATTCGCTAGTGATCGGTACCATAAAACTATTGTAGAAGTACGTATTAAATTGAAATTTAAACCAAGCTAGATATTAAATCTATTTGTTCTTACTATGGAAATAGCGAGTCCAATAACTACATATCATGATGTTGTGTCACTATCAAAATTCTCTCTTGAGTATGTAGTTCTATTCATGTAGGGGATGTTGATTTTTTTTATTTCAATAGAAATATATTTATTTTCTAAATGCATGCTTTAAATTTTTTATTATTGGCGAATTCATGTAATGTTTAAAAAAATGATCGACAAAAATAATTGAGAATGCATTTTCATTTGTATCCACTAATTTTAAAAAATAATTATATCTCGCTATATGGTATAAAGGAAGGGTTTTAATTAGTATATGTTTAATATTTTTGAGGTCTTGTAGGTGGATTAGTAGATTTATTAGTGTTAATGAATATTAAATATATGATAATATTATGGATGAAATAACATAAAATTGTATGAGAGAGAGACATTATGTACCAGGATTGGTTAGTGTAATTTGTTTTTTTAGTTGTGGGAATTACTAATACAAAGAGTAGGTGCGTGTTGTATCTTGGGACATCAATGTTGAATTAACTTGAGCACCTTAATAGGCCATAATATCTTTCAAGTAAGTGGTTCATGCTCGGTTTGCATGTTTTGTCAAGTTATTTGTTTATATTATGCAATTCTATTTGTTTTTATATTGTATAATAAGTTTAATGTATTCCCTTTTGTTAGACTAATCCAACAAACTCAAAACAATTTATTTACTTATGATTGAATGGATATCAATAAAATATGATGAAAGTATACTAGAAGAACGATAATGAAACTAATAAGAAGATGTGATGATATCTCTTATAATGTCATTAAGACTCAGAAATTTGCTTTTTTCACTGTCTATAATAAGTACTTATTTAATCATTACTAGGCCTATGAACTTAAATTTTTAGTGCAATAAATATGAAATATTATATTTTATTTGTTTATTTAACAATATTGTAATATTTTTACTTGAGTACATAGTATGTGTTGGTACTTTAACAAATTTATTTTGCATTTTATAGGATCTCTCAGTGGACATGAAAACTTTACAATCTCTCATATTTCAACATGTTTTTTAAAAAACTAAATATTTATTGCTGTATAAACAACTATGTAGTCTATTAAGATATATTGTCTTTATGCATATTTTTATTGAAATCTTAATAAACCAGAGTTGTTAAGAATCATCTAAATCATAATATATAAATACAATAAAATTTTATTGAACGAGTGTCTTATTAAATCACACTGAAATCTCATCAAGTGGAAACAAACAAACCAGTATATTTGCACTACATACCATTCGCTAGTGATCCGTACGTACAACTATCATAGGAATACATATTTAATTGAAAAATTTAAACCGATCTAGCTATTAAACAAGTATGTAACAAAGAAAACACTCCAAATATAATTTAGTAAAGGTTTATGAGAATTTTTAGAATAAAATAATTTATAAACTAATTCAACATATTATGTATGAGTTGAAAATAAAAATTGTCAGTGTATTAGCAATAACTAATGCAATTAAATCCATTTAGCTTCAATCATCAAACGTCTCCGGTCTCCGATTGACCAATAACCTTGTTTTTTAGGATTTTCAACCACTTGATCTTCTTGTGAAGTCTTTCTTTTTTCAGGGACGTCGATTTGATCTCGTCCTAACTTTCCCACCATGAATTGAATTTTATTTTGATTTCTTTTTTTAATTTCCGATGTCTTTTGCTTTCTCTTGCGCTTTGATGACACAAGGGGCTGCTCCTCTGAAAAATCCCTGGACCTTGATAATATCAGCAACCCATCAGCGGCCTCACGTTCACTCTTACTATTCTTTCCTAATCCTTTACCTAAAAATATTTTGCTTTCCATGCCTCCTGTTATTTAATTAGGATTTATTTCATTGATTTGGTTTCGAATTAAAGCATTTAAGAAATAGAATGAAACTGGGGTTTTCTAATAACTTAGATATCCTAGGTACATCTGATAGAAAAAGTATATGGTAAGTTTCTACTAGTTATTAGAGCTTAGTTATATATCTCTGTATTAAAATAAAATTATAAATACATTTGAGCATAAAGACAATAGACAAACCCACAAACACCTATCTAGGAACATGATATTATAAATGCTTAGCAGAAACTAGAAAAATGTCCACACTAACTTGGGGATATCTCAAGGTCTGACGTCTTTCAATTTAATTTTTAAGGTCTAACTTTTTTCAACTTCCGTCTATGATATATAAAAACTATAAAAATTATGATAATGGTTGTATGCCATCATAGACAATTGAGTTTTTATGTAATCTTCACAGTGTCGTCTATAAAGCCTTCAGATCTACTAACATAAATCTGAAATATATGGTTGAAGTCCTTCAAATCTTTAGATACTTTAGAATTATTTGTTTATAATATACAAAAGTTCAATCCAAGAAGTAATAATATATTTTGCAATTATGTTTACAAAAGCATCGTGTTTCAAAACAAAAACGTATACAATTATAACAACACTTAATAAATTTATTAAGAAAAAAATGAAACTATACAAATAATTACACACTTATACACGAAAATATCTTATTATTATAAGATATTTTTATGCAAGTTGAGGATAGATCTGTTGGTACAAGATATATAAATATATAATGCATAGACCACGTAAGCATAGACAATTTAATTGTATGTTTAAGAATCATTAAGATACAATAAAATTATAGTTGATCAATGTGCAAAAAAATGTAAATCATTGACATAAATTTTTATATCAATTTAAAATTGAAGCGATTAAAGTGAAATTAAGAAGATAATGTTAACCTTTCAATTTAGCAAAAAATCTGAAAATAAAACAAGAAAACAAAACATTATACATATATATTTATACAGAATTAGAAAAATATATAATAATACATGTAAAGAACTGAAATGCTACTTACTTATTGGAAAACTTTGTTTTGAACCCAGAGAAGTTGAAAGAAATAGATAAAGTGTTAAGGATTTATATATAATAGTTAGTATTGTATTAGTAGTTATTTCAAAATAGTAGCCGTTAGAGATAAATGGTCTAAAAAACTAAAAAGTCTATTAAGATATATTGTCTTTATGCATATTTTTATTGAAATCTCAATAAACCAGAGTTGTTAAGAATCATCTAGATCATAATATATAAATACAATAAAAACTTATTGAACGAGTGTCTTATTAAATCACATTGAAATCTCATCAAGTGGAAACAAACAAACAGGAATGCTTGCACTAAAGACCATTCACTAGTGATCGGTACTGTACAACTATTATAGGAATACATATTTAATTGACAATTGTAAACCGATCTAGCTATTAAACAAGTATGTAACAAAGAAAACACTCCCAATATAATTTTAGTAAAGGCTTATGAGAATTTTTAGAATAAAATCATTTATAAACTAATTTAACTTATTATGTATGAGTTGAAAATAAAAAAATTGTTTGTGTATTAGCAATAACTAATGCAATTAAATCCATTTAGCTTTAATCATCAAACGTCTCCAGTCTTCGATTGACCAATAACCTTGATTTTTAGGTTTTTGAACCACTTGATTTTCTTGTGGAGTCTTTCTTTTCTCAGGGACGTCGATTTGATCTGGTCCTGACTTTACCACCATGAATTGAATTTTATTTTGATTTTTTTGTTTAATTTCCGGTGTATTTTGCTTTCTCTTGCGCTTTAATGACACAGGGGGTTGCTCCTCTGAAAAATCCCTGGACCTTGATAATATCAGCAACCCATCAGCGGCCTCACGTTCACTTTTACTATTCTTTCCTAATCCTTTACCTGAAACTATTTTGCTTTCCATGCCTCCTGTTATTTAATTACGATTTGGTTTCGAATTAAAGCATTTGAGAAATAGAATGAAACTGGAGTTTTCTAATAACTTAGGTACATCTAATAGAAAAAGTAAATGGTAAGTTTCTACTAGTTATTGGAGCTTAGTTATATATCTCTATATTTAAGTAAAATTATAAATACATTTGAGCATAAAGACAATAGACAAACCCACAAACACCTATCTAGGAACATGATATTATAAATGCTTAGCGGAAACTAGAAAAATGTCAACATTGATTTGGAGATTTCTCAAGGTCTGACGTCTTTCAATTTAATTTTTAAGGTCTAACTTCTTTCAATTTCCGTATATGATATATAAAAACTTTTAAAACTATGAATATGGTTGTATTCCATCATAGACAATTGAGATTTTATTTAATCTTCACGGTGTCGTCTATTAAGCCTTCAGATCTACTAATAGAAATCTGAAATATATGGTTGAAGTCCTTCAAATCTTTAGATACTTTAGAATTATTGGTTTATAATATAAAAAAATTCAATCCAAGAAGTAATAATAAATTTTTCAATTATTTTTACAAAAGCATCGTGTTTCAAAACAAAAATATTTACATTATAACAAAACTTAATTAATTTAATAAGATACAAAATGAAACTATAGAAATAATTGCACACTTATACACGAATATATCTTATTATATAGAAATTTTTATGCAAGTTGGGGATAGATATGTTGGTACAAGATAGATAAATATATAATTTATAAAACACATAAGCATAGACAATTTAATTGTATGTTAAAGGTTCATTAAGATACACTAAAATTATAGTTGATCAATGTGCAAAAAAATGTAAATCATTGACATAAATTTGTATATCAATTAGAAATTGAAGCGATGAAAGTGAAATTAAGAAGATAATGTTTACCTTTCAGTTTAGAAAAAAAATCTAAAAATAAAACAAGAAAACAAAACATTATACATATATATTTAACAGAATTTGAAAAAATATTTAATAATACATATAAAGAACTGTTTTGTTACTTACTTCTTGGAAAACTTTGTTGTTAACCCAGAGAAGTTGAAAGAAATAGATAAAGTGTTTAGTGTATGTATATATATATATAATAGTAAGTATTGTATTAGTAGTTATTTCAAAATAGTAGCAGTTAGAGATAAATTGTCTAAACGATTGTGTAAAATAACAAAACAAGTAGGATATTTAAGTTTTAATAGACTACTTTAAAAGTTATATTAATATTTTTTTTTAAATATCCTTCAATTTTTTAAATGGTTTTTTTCAATTTGAAAATAACATTTACCTCCAACAAACCAATTTGTATCCTACCCGAAAAATGTATAAATATGTTGTTTAGGCGTTGTGTATAGAGAGATGGTAGAGAACTTATATCCATATTCAATCGGAAAAATTATGATAATATATAATTATTGATAAATATATGTTTATATTTAGCAAATTCAGTTACTCGCATAAAGTTCATCCTGCTGTGATATGTTCATCGTCTTTGACAAAATCTTAATAATTTATGCAAATTGGTATCGAATAAAAGAGCCATGTTGGGTCTCACCCAAAAATGATCACCCATATATAGCCCATTTGGATTTAAAATGGTCTAATCATCAACTACGAATTTGCTATCATGATAGGTTTCAAAAGTATCACTATGGAATTGCTAAACAAACAACTTCGCTGGAGAAAAAATGTAAAAAATGTTAAGGGGAATAGGTTCCAAACCTATATATTAAGATAATTCGTAATTGATACACTACCTAGAAGACAGAGATACGAAGAACTAGTTAAAAATAAAAAAATTATGAGTTTCTTAAATGAATCATTGTTAGGGTTAACCCTAATACCTATTTCTATGATGAGAAAAAAAGTGTTGTGACCATGTGTTAGATTGAGCTTCACTTTTGATTTTTATTTGTCTATCCTCATCAAGTTCAAGTATGATATTGTTAACGTATCTTGATAATAAACCAGATAAGTTAGTAGGGATTTTGACCGTCTCTTGCGAGAATTTCCAAAGGCCTAGTTTTCTAAAACTATTTAAAGATTCGGGTGTGTTGAAGATCAAAATGTACGCATTTCCAAGAACTTCGACTTAGACAAGAGGGATATTGTGTAATTTATATTGTCTTTGTTTAAAAAAAATATTAAAAACTCAAGGCATTGCATACCCAAGTTAGAAAGTAAACCTATTAGTTCTTACTATGGAAATAGCGAGTCCTATAGCTACATATCATGATTTTGTGTCACTATCAAAATTCTCTCTTGAGTATGTAGTTCTATTCATGTAGGAGATGTTAAATTTTTTTATTTCAATAGAAATAGATTTATTTTCTAAATGCATGCTTTATATTTTTTATTATTGCTAAATTCATGTAATCTTTAAAAAAAATGATCGACAATTATGATTGAGAATGCATTTTCATTCGTATCCATAAGTTTTAAAGAATAATTATATCTCGTTATATGGTATAAAGGGAGAGTTTGAATTAGTATATGTTAAATTTTTTTGAGGTCTTGTAAGTAGATTAGTATATTTATTTGTGTTAATGAACATTAAATATATGATAATATTATGGATGAAATAACATAAAATTGTATGAGGGAGAGACCGTATGTACCAGCATTGGTTAGTGCAATTTGTTGATTTAATTTTAAGAATTACTAATACAAAGAGTAGGTGCATGTTGTATCTTGGGACAGCAATGTTGAATTAACTTAAGCACCTTAATAGGCCATAATATCTTTCAAGTAGGTGGTTCAAGCTCGGTTTGCATGTTTTGTCAAGTTATTTGTTTATATTATGCAATTTTTTTTATATTGTATAATAAGTTTAATGTATTCCCTTTTGTTAGACTAATCCAACAAACTCAACACAGTTTATTTACTTGTGATTGAATGGATATCAATAAAAAATGATGAAAGGATACTAGTAAAACGATAATGAAATCGATAAGAAGATGTGATGGTGTCTCTTATAATGTCATTAAGAATCAGAAATTTGCTTTTTTCACCGTCTTTAATAAGTATTTATTTAATCATTACTAGGTCTATGAACTTCTATTTGTTAGTGCAAGAAATATGAAATATTATATTTTATTTGGTTTTTTAAAAATATTGGAATATTTTACTTGAGTACATAGTATGTGCGGATACTTTAACAAATTTCTTTTGCATTTTATAGGATCTCTCAGTGAACATGAAACCTTTACAATCTCTCAGATTTCAACATGTTTTAAAAAAAATAAAAAATTTATTAAGGTCTAAACAACTAAATAGTCTATTAAGATATATTGTCTTTATGCATATTTTTATTGAAATCTCAATAAACCATAGTTTTTAAGAATAATCTGGATCGTAATATATAAATACAATAAAAACTTGTTGAATGAGTGTCTTATTAAATCACATTGAAATCTCATCAAGTGGAAACAAACAAACAGGAATGCTTGCACTAAAGACCATTCTCTAATGATCGGTACTGTACAACTATTATAGCAATACATATTTAATTGAAAATTGTAAACCGATCTAGCTATTAAACAAGTATGTAACAAATAAAACACTCCCAATATAATTTTAGTAATGGCTTATGAGAATTTTTAGAATAAAATAATTTATAAACTAATTTAACTTATTATGTATGAGTTGAAAATAAAAAATTGTTTGTGTATTAGCAATAACTAATGCAATTAAATCCATTTAGCTTTAATCATCAAACGTCTCCAGTCTTCGATTGACCAATAACCTTGGTTTTGAGGTTTTTGAACCACTTGATCTTTTTGTGGAGTCTTTCTTTTCTCAGGGACGTCGATATGGTCTGCTGATGACTTTCCCACCATGAATTGAATTTTATTTTGATTTCTTTGTTTAATTTCCGGTGTATTTTGCTTTCTCTTGCGTTTTAATGACACAGGGTGCTGCTCCTCTAAAAAATCACTGGACCTTGATAATATCAGCAACCCATCAGCGGCCTCACGTTCACTCTTACTATTCTTTCTTAATCCTTTACCTAAAATATTTTTGCTTTCCATGCCTCCTGTTATTTAATTACGATTTATTTCATTGATTTGGTTTCGAATTAAAGCATTTGAGAAATAGAATGAAACTGGGTTTTCTAATAACTTAGGTATCCTAGGTACATCTGATAAAAAAAGTAAATGGTAAGTTTCTACTAGTTATTGGAGCTTAGTTATATATCTCTATATTTAAATAAAATTATAAATACATTTGAGCATAAAGACAATAGACAAACCCACAAACAGCTATCAAGGAACATGATATTATAACTACTTTGCAGAAACTAGAAAATGTCAACACTGATTTGGGGATTTCTCAAGGTCTGACGTCTTTCAATTTAATTTTTATGGTCTAACTTCTTTCAATTTCCGTCTATGATATATAAAAACTTTAAAAACTATGAATATGGTTGTATGCCATCATAGACAATTGAGATTTTATTTAATCTTCACAGTGTCATCTATAAAGCCTTCAGATCTACTAACAGAAATCTGAAATATATGGTTGAAGTCCTTCAAATCTTTAGATACTTTATAATTATTTGTTTATAATATACAAAAATTCAATCAAAGAAGTAATATATATTTTTTAATTATTTTTACAAAAGCATCGTGTTTCAAAACAAAAACGTATACATTATAACAATACTTAATTAATTTATTGAGAAACAAAATGAAAATATAAATAATTTCACACTTATATACGAAAAATATCTTATCATATAGAAATTTTTATGCAAGTTGAGGATAGATCTGGTACAAGATATATATATATATATATATATATATATATATATATATATATATATATATATATATATAATGCATATAACACATAAGCGTAGACAATTTAATTATATGTTAAAGAATTATTAAGATACACAAAAATTATAGTTGATCAATGTGTAAAAAATTGTAAATCATTGACATAAATTTTTATATCAATTAGAAATTGAAGCTATGAAAGTGAAATTAAGAAGATAATGTTTATCTTTCAATTTAGAAAAAAATCTGAAAATAAAACAAGAAAACAAAACATTATACATATATATTTATACAGAATTTGAAAAAATATTTAATAATACATGTAAAGAACTGAAATGTTACTTACTTCTTGGAAAATTTTGTTGTTAACCCAGAGAACTTGAAAGATATAGATAAAGTGTTTAGGATATGTATATATATATATATAGAGGAAACGGGAGGAGAGGTGACACCACACTTTAAAAAGTGTGGTAGCGTCCTTTAGTATATAAAGAAAAGAAAAATAAAAAACAAAAACATATTTTTACTAATTACAAAATACAATCCGCTCTTAGCCTCAAGAAGAAATTTGTCATTCCTCTTTCAGAATTTCGTGAAACCTCCTCTTAAAGTTGATTGATAATATTTCCTTACATTCAAAGGTTATTTATACGGTCACTATCCGTTGAAATTGAAGAATACATTACAAATTAAACCCTAATATAAATGGGTTTGTTGGAAAATTGATGTGATAATCAATAGGTAGGTATATCTAATTTTGTTTAACTTCTCATCAGCCGTATCTTCACGCTCTCACATATATATGTATTTAATTTAATATTCTTCAGGAAATTGCTAAAATTTAACCAAATGTGGGTGTTTGTTTCTCATTGTTATGATTTTGTGAATGTGTACGTTTTGATATTGTTCCGGATACAAAATCAGCTACGCTTGTTGCTATGCTTGCATGAAGAGGGGAAATTTTACTTTAATTGCATAAAATCTCCTAAGATAGCACGTTATGCATTAATGGTTTCTCTGTTTGCTTGTGCTGGAAAGTTCAACGATGGAGGAAAAGGGAATTTTGAAACAGACTTTAAAAGCATTGTTAGATGGATGCAGTATATATTAAAATCTGACTATGGGAAAGAAAATTATTGTCTAGCTTTGCGAATTAGACCATGTTAGTGTTGACAATTACGTAATGTTATCAAACTGGTATACTCACAATCAGAAATTAGACATGGTGGATAAAGTAAAAGAGATAGTGAGAGATTTGGATTTGACACCTAGAAAAGCTTATAGCTGAAATGAGTTTAAAAGAAAGGTTCATGTGTTTGGAACTTTATAGAGTATCATCCTTGATTGAAACCATTTGTTTCCTTCTTGTTAGTACCCACCTTGTATTATACTAGAATTGAGCATGGCTATCTTTCCACCTCGTTCAATCGGCAATTCGACATCGAAGGTTCAATGGGGCAGCCATAAGGATATTTTGTTTAGAGTCAAACATGATGCTCCTCTCAATAGCCTCATGCTTGATTATTGCACTAAACTAAGCTTGGAGCTGTACGTTTTACTCTAGATGGAAATAAGATTAGAATGGACGATTTAGCAGATTATAGAGAAATGAGTGATGGAGATTTTATTGATGCTTATATTGAGCAGATGGGTGGTTTTGCTAGTGTTTGTTTTTCTTGTTTTATGATAACATGTTATTTCATCACATTTTTTTTTACCTTTGGATGGATTTTACAGTATTGAAATTATTTATGTTATTTGGAGCAATATTTTATACTTTTTTATATTTTATTGAAAAGAGAAAGAGACTAATCAGGTAATGCAGGGATATCTAGAATTTGACTCGATGGGATTAGTTGAAATTTTAGTTTTTGCATTTTAGCTTCTTGTAGTTTACAATAATTTCACTCTATTACCTGTCCCATTTGGTACTAGAATGTACAGAATTCTGATTTAACAATATGCTTCGGCGAGAGGTGTTTAATTACTTAACTAGTCCTTCTATCCTGACATGTATAAATTAAATAATTACATGCTCTCAAAGTGACTATGTAGTCCATTGTGTTTATCAAAAGTGTAGCTACATTTTTCACATACACAAGGAAACCAAGTAGTTACGAAGTCCCAAATCAGATGTTGCACCCTGAAATGTAGTTACACAAATCAGATGTTGCACCCTTATTTTCCAAAGATTACAGTTTAACACCTGTAGATACTGGAATTTTCGAAAGGATCCGGCATTTTCTGGCAATTGCGGAACTGCCAGAAATTCTTGTATATAAAATGAGACCATCGATCACAATAAGGTCTTGTATATTTTTTAGTTCTGCAATTATTTTTCCTTTGTATTTAATCTTCAGTTAATATTTACAAATAAAAGAAAAGAACCAATATATCTTTAATATCTAATTAAATAGAAACATGGCCTCTGTTAAAAATCTTTCAATCTGATATTCAGTTATCTAGATGAAGAATATATATCCAAATATCAATGTAAAAGTTAAACATCACAGTAAAATTCATCTACCTTTTCTATTACTATATCTTATCTTTATCTATGATGTTGTTTTTCTTCTTTTTTGCCAGTTAGAAGTTTTATAAGACAATATAACAGCAATGAATTTCATTCACAAAACATCATTCTTGTGAATCATCCACCGAACCTTTCAACTCTCCTATGTTGTAACTCTTCTAAGTAAATCATCAATTTACTAATCTTCTTCGGTTTCTCGCAAAGCTTACTAGTAGCCACAGTTCAGCAGCCACAAATACTGATGTTAAACAGATACTGATGTTAAAGACCTTGGAGAATTCTTTTCTCAATTCCTCGGTTCTGTTGCAAGGATGCAAATCCACATTTTCTTTATTCATATCAGTTTCTAAGACAAGAAATTTACACAACAATATTATGAAATGTACGTACAATAGTTCAACTACAACATTCTATAACATATTTAAAAAAAGTTGTGTGCATATTAAGTGCATTACTGTTTCGGTCATCGATCACAGCCGATTAGACCAAGTAGACGCCAAGAGTTGATGTCTTTCAAGTTATGGTAATATATTGATGTTAATAGAAGTATATACACAACTTTTTTAATTCATTATACTATCAAGTTCAAAAGGGATCGATGAAGCAAGTAGCCCTAATTAACCAATAATGTAATTTATTATTAAAGTTTTTAACAAATGAGAGGGAGAAGAACCTACCTCTGAAAGGAAGAAGAACTAATGATGGCAATTACTCCCACTTAACCTTGATGTATGTGTTTTGAGAGATGGAGATCGAAGATATTTTTCTTTTTGTCTAATGAGATGGAAGAGTTGGGAGAAGAGAACGTATACTTAATTGTTTTATTTTTTTTCTTTATATACTAATTGCCGCTTCCTCACTTTTTAAAGTGTGGTGTCGTCTTTCCTCCCGTTTCCTCTATATATATATATATATATATATATATAATAGTAAGTATTGTATTAGTAGTTATTTCAAAATAGTAGCCGTTAGAGATAAATGGTCTAAACGATTGTGTAAAATAACAAAACAAGTAGGATATTTAAGTTTTAAAAGACTACTTTAAAAGTTATATTAATGATTTTTTTTTTAAATATCCTTCAAATTTTTAAATGGTTTTTTTCAATTTGAAAATCACATTTACCTCCAACAAACCAATTTGTACCCTACCCAAAAAATGTATAAATATGTTGTTTAGGCGTTGTGTATAGAGAGATGGTAGAGAACTTATATCCATATTCAATCGGAAAAATTAATATAATATATAATTATTGATAAATATATGTTTATATTTAGCAAATTCAGTTCATCGTCTTTGACAAAATCTTAATAATTTATGCAAATTGGTATCCAATAAAAGAGTCATGTTGGGTCTCACCCAAAAATGATCACCCATATATAGCCCATTTGGATTTAAAATGGTCTAATCATCAACTACGAATTTGCTATCGTGATAGTTTTCAAAAGTATCACTATGGAATTGCTAAACAAACAACTTCGCTAGAGAAAAAATGTAAAAAATGTTAAGGGGAATAGGTTCCAAACCTATATATTAAGATAATTCGTAATTGATACACTACCTAGAAGATAGAGATACGAAGAACTAGTTAAAAATAAAAAAATTATGAGTTTCTTAAATGAATCATTGTTAGGGTTGACCCTAATACCTATTTCTATGATGAGAAAAAAAGTGTTGTGCGCATGAGTTAGATTAAACTACACTTTCGATTTTTATTTGTCTATCCTGATCGAGTTCAAGTATGATATTGTTAACGTATCTTGATAATAAACCAGATAAGTAGGGATTTTGACCGTCTCTTGCGAGAATTTACAAAGTCCTAGTTTTCTAGAACTATTCAAAGATTCGGGTGTGTTGAAGATCAAAATGTACGCATCTCCAAGAACTTAGACTTAGACAAGAGGGATATTGTGTAATTTATATTGTCTTTGTCTAAAAAAAATATTAAAAACTCAAGGCATTGCATACCCAAGTTAGCAAGTAAACCTATTAGTTCTTACTATGGAAATAGCGAGTCCTATAGCTACATATCATGATTTTGTGTCACTATCAAAATTCTCTCTTGAGTATGTAGTTCTATTCATGTCGGAGACGTTAAATTTTTTATTTCAATAGAAATAGATTTATTTTCTAAATGCATGCTTTAAATTTTTTATTATTGTTGAATTCATATAATCTTTAAAAAAATGATCGACAATAATAATTGAGAATGCATTTTCATTTGTATCCAGTAGTTTTTAAGAATAATTATATCTCGTTATATGGTATAAAGGGAGGGTTTGAATTAGTATATGTTTAATTTTTTTTAGGTCTTGTAAGTAGATTAGTATATTTATTTGTGTTAATGAACAATAAATATATGATAATATTATGGATGAAATAACATAAAATTGTATGAGGATGAGACCGTATGTACCAGCATTGGTTAGTGCAATTTGTTGATTTAATTTTGAGAATTACTAATACAAAGAGTAGGTGCATGTTGTATCTTGGGACAGCAATGTTGAATTAACTTGAGCACCTTAATAGGCCATAATATCTTTCAAGTAAGTGGTTCAAGCTCGGTTTGCATGTTTTGTCAAGTTATTTGTTTATATTATGTAATTTTGTTTGTATTAATATTGTATAATAAGTTAAATGTATTCCCTTTTGTTAGACTAATCCAACAAACTCAACACAGTTTATTTACTTGTGATTGAATGGATATCAATAAAAAATGATGAAAGGATACTAGAAAAACGATAATGAAATCGATAAGAAGATGTGATGGTGTCTCTTATAATGTCATTAAGACTCAGAAATTTGCTTTTTTCACCGTCTATAATAAGTACTTATTTAATCATTACTAGGTCTATGAACTTCTATTTGTTAGCGCAAGAAATATGAAATATTATATTTTATTTGTTTATTTAAAAATATTGGAATATTTTACTTGAGTACATAGTATGTGCGGATACTTTAACAAAATTATTTTCCATTTTATAGGATCTCTCAGTGGACATGAAAACTTTACAATCTCTCAGATTTCAACATGTTTTAAAAAAAATAAAAAATTTATTAAGGTCTAAACAACTAAATAGTCTATTAAGATATATTGTCTTTATGCATATTTTTATTGAAATCTCAATAAACCATAGTTGTTAAGAATAATCTGGATCGTAATATATAAATACAATAAAAACTTATTGAACGAGTGTCTTATTAAATCACATTGAAATCTCATCAAGTGGAAACAAACAAACATGAATGCTTGCACTAAAGACCATTCGCTAATGATCGGTACTGTACAACTATTATAGGAATACATATTTAATTGAAAATTGTAAACCGATCTAGCTATTAAACAAGTATGTAACAAATAAAACACTCCCAATATAATTTTAGTAATGGCTTATGAGAATTTTTAGAATAAAATAATTTATAAACTAATTTAACTTATTATATATGAGTTGAAAATAAAAAATTGTTTGTGTATTAGCAATAACTAATGCAATTAAATCCATTTAGCTTTAATCATCAAACGTCTCCAATCGAAACCAATAACCTTGGTTTTGAGGTTTTTGAACCACTTGATCTTCTTGTGGAGTCTTTCTTTTCTCAGGGACGTCGATTTGGTCTGGTGCTGACTTTCCCACCATGAATTGAATTTTATTTTGATTTTTTTGTTTAATTTCCGGTGTATTTTGCTTTCTCTTGCGCTTTAATGACACAGGGGGCTGCTCCTCTGAAAAATCACTGGACCTTGATAATATCAGCAACCCATCAGCGGCCTCACGTTCACTCTTACTATTCTTTCTTAATCCTTTATTTAATTACGATTTATTTCATTGATTTGGTTTCGAATTAAAGCATTTGAGAAATAGAATGAAACTGGGGTTTTCTAATAACTTAGGTATCCTAGGTACATCTGATAGAAAAAGTAAATGGTAAGTTTATACTAGTTATTGGAGTTTAGTTATATATCTCTATATTTAAATAAAATTATAAATACATTTGAGCATAAAGACAATAGACAAACCCACAAACAGCTATCTAGGAACATGATATTATAACTGCTTAGCAGAAACTAGAAAATGTCAACACTGATTTGGAGATTTCTCAAGGTCTGACGTCTTTCAATTTAATTTTTATGGTCTAACTTCTTTTTTCCGTCTATGATATATAAAAACTTTAAAAACTATGAATATGGTTGTATGCCATCATAGACAATTGAGATTTTATTTAATCTTCACAGTGTCGTCCATAACGCCTTCAGATTTACTAACAGAAATCTGAAATATATGGTTGAAGTCCTTCAAATCTTTAGATACTTTATAATTATTTGTTTATAATATACAAAAATTCAATCCAAGAAGTAATATATATTTTTCAATTATTTTTACAATAGCATCGTGTTTCAAAACAAAAACCTATACATTATAACAATACTTAATTAATTTACTGAGAAACAAAATGAAAATATAAATAATTTCACACTTATATACGAAAAATATCTTATCATATAGAAATTTTTATGCAAGTTGAGGATAGATCTGGCACAAGATATATATATATATAATGCATATAACACATAAGCATAGACAATTTAATTATATGTTAACGAACTATTAAGATACACTAAAATTATAGTTGATCAATGTGTAAAAAATTGTAAATCATTGACATTAATTTTTATATCAATTAGAAATTGAAGCGATGAAAGTGAAATTAAGAAGATAATGTTTACCTTTCAATTTAGAAAAAAAATCTGAAAATAAAACAAGAAAACAAAACATTATGCATATATATTTATACAGAATTTGAAAAAATATTTAATAATACATGTAAAGGACGGTTACTTCTTCGAAAACTTTGATGTTAACCCAGAGAACTTGAAAGATATAGATAAAGTGTTTAGGATATGTATATACTAGGGATAACCCGTGCCCGAGGGGCACTATTTAAAGACTGTGTGATTATAATTATCAAAGACAAATAATGAGTTTACGTAAATTTACATTATTATGATTTAGTAAATTAATACGCAACATAAATTGATTTTAACAATACTCTCAATCCACTCAGTTATAATACTTATAATAAAGTCCAAGAGTCTAAATTATCTGTACACAATAAACCAAAAAAAAGTTTAACAACATTTTGTTAGCTAACTCATTGGGCAGTTGGTCGAAAAAGTGACCTTTTGTAAATCTCACTTGTCTCTCCTTAATAAAAGTTATGCATGGTCTTCAGTAGTGTAACCTGAGCGTTAAATACATAATTTATCTCAACAAACTAATAGAAAAAACAAAATATTCGGGCTATTTTGTAAAGTTTTTCGTAATATAACAAATTATATATATTTTTTTTTAAAATGCATGCAAAAAATTGCATAAAAGTAATATGGGGCAATTTTAGGATCAAGGTACTTTATATGTGCGATCTATCTAAACACCCGAAGTTGGAAACAGTGCATGAAAAAAAATTCATTAAAGCAACGTGGGGCAAAAATTGCATCAAGGTACCTGGAGCAGTGATTTATGTAACCCCAATTGCATTAAAATATTGATATAAAAATTTGATACCATATTAAAGTTCATTTAAAATAAAGTCCTCATGCATTCACAAATGTATTAAGAAACCGATATAAAAATTGTGACACCACTTAATAATTCATTTAAACTAAAATCATCATTTATTCATAGTATTAGGAAAACAGGTAGATTAATTTACTGGAAATTTAAAAAATTTTTATGTGGTTTGACTTCAATAAATATTAATGCTCAACTTCAGTATAAAAAAATTCTAGTAAGAGAGGGATGACATAAATTGCACTATTGGATCTTATTACATACAATATATCTATGTGCATATCTTAAAACTTAAGTGTTGTAAAAAACTGTATAAGAATAAAAAAAATGAGAAATATCAAAATGTTCAAATGTAGTTAAAAAATTTAAAAGAATGACATAAATTGCAGTATTTGTCCTTATGACATACATTATACCGATCCATATTTCTCTTCCATGAATAGCAAAAACTTAAGTTTTGGGTAAAAAATGTATAAAAACTAAAACAATTGAGAAATTATACTTTTAACTATTAGAAAGGAAAAAAAATTACAGGGAATATTCTTTTGAATGAGATATATGGTATTTCGACCTGGATTATTCTTTCTGGATTATTAAGATGTAAGTATGCACAAAAATGACAAATAACTATTAAATACATCAAATAATCAAAAAATAACAGGGAGTATAAATACAAATGTATTAAGTTATTGATCCAAAAATTGGGATACCACTTTAATAGTTCATTTAAACTAAAGTCATCAGTTAGTTATTCATAGTATTAGGAAAGCCTGTTAGATTAACTTACTTGAACTTAAAAAAAATACTTGGTTTGTCTTCAACTTGTATCCCAAATATTGATCCATCTGAAATGATAATAAATCAAATACTCATCTTCAGTTAAAAAGGTATAAGAATCAAAACACTGTAGTAAATATTAAAATTTAGTTAAAAATTCAGAGGAATGATATAAATTGCACTATAAGGAATAAAAATAATCAACTTCGTAAGAGAGAAATTACATAAATTGCACTATTGGTCCTTATGATAGATTAGATTAGTTGAACGTAAAAACAATATTAATGCAATAATCAACTTCGTAAGAGAGAAATTACATAAATTGCACTATTGGTCCTTATGATAGATTAGATTAGTTGAACGTAAAAAAAATATTAAAGCGTGTACAAATGAATATTAAAGCAATAGTAACCTGAAATACCTCACAATGTTCTTAGCTACTATTATGAGGCAAATAAGTAGAAAACAGGATAAACATATACATATATGACTTGAGAGTTAATATTTATTCTCACAGTATATTAGAGCCTGAAGTGGACCAGTTTTACAGTCAAAGAATCGAATTTCATATCTACAATCTAACGTTGGACAACAAAGGATTTATATAGAATCTCAGCCATAGTACTACTCAAATGGGATGATAAAAAATAAGACCAAGACGCATCCTAAAATATCAAATAAACTAAATAGAATTCTCAATTTATGACTATGACATAGATTTGTATCATAAAAGCAAAATTACATTGACTTAAGTCTCCTATATTTATGAAATATGACTATTTTTTAAATATTTTCATTACAGACAAAAAAAAACACCTAGAAGATAGGATACTCTAATTGAATTGCCTTAGATTAAAATAATACGTGGTTTAATAATATACAGAATCAAAATGATCAACTTCAGTAAAAAAGTTCTAGTAATAGAGGAATTACATAAATTGCACTATTGGTCCTTATGAAAGATTAGATTAGTTCAACGTAAAAGAAAATATTAAAGATAGACAACAAACGAATTTCATATCTACAATCTAATAATTTCTACATTATAAGATCGTTGGACAACAAAAACTTAAGTTTTGGTAAAAAAATGTATAAGAACAAAAACAATTGAGAAATTATACTTTTAAGTAAAAGAAAGGAAAAAAAACCTTCCTGATTCAATGAGATATTTCCTAGTTCTTGGATTAATCTTTAGAGTGTAAGTTTTTCCTGGATTAATCTTTAGTGTGTAGCGTAAGTTTTCTTTTGAATGAGATATTTAGTAGTTCCTGGAGTATTAGTGGGATGTATTATGGTTAGAATACATGTGGCAAGATCCAAATGATTTTAGATACCATATATTTTTGCTGTAAGAAAATCTGGACCGTTCTTTGACTTTCGACTTGTCCCATATAATATAGATACATATATAATAGTAAGTATTGTATTAGTAGTTATTTCAAAATAGTAGCCGTTAGAGATAAATGGTCTAAACGATTGTGTAAAATAACAAAACAAGTAGGATATTTAAGTTTTAAAAGACTACTTTAAAAGTTATATTAATGATTTTTTTTTAAATATCCTTCAATTTTTTAAATGGTTTTTTTCAATTTGAAAATCACATTTACCTCCAACAAACCAATTTGTATCCTACCCGAAAAATGTATAAATATGTTGTTTAGGCGTTGTGTATAGAGAGATGGTAGAGAACTTATATCCATATTCAATCGGAAAAATTAATATAATATATAATTATTGATAAATATATGTTTATATTTAGCAAATTCAGTTCATCGTCTTTGACAAAATCTTAATAATTTATGCAAATTGGTATCCAATAAAAGAGCCATGTTGGGTCTCACCCAAAAATGATCACCCATATATAGCCCATTTGGATTTAAAATGGTCTAATCATCAACTACGAATTTGCTATCGTGATAGGTTTCAAACATATCAGTATGGATTTGCCAAAAAAACAACTTCGCTGGAGTAAAAATGTAAAAAATGTTAAGGGGAATAGGTTCCAAACCTATATATTAATATTATTCGTAATTGATACACTACCTAGAAGACAGAGATACGAAGAACTTGTTAAAAGTAAAAAATGTTATGAATAGCTTAAATGAATCATTGTTAGGGTTGACCCTAATACCTATTTCTATGATGAGAAAAAAAGTGTTGTGCGCATGAGTTAGATTAAACTACACTTTCAATTTTTATTTGTCTATCCTGATCGAGTTCAAGTATGATATTGTTAACGTATCTTGATAATAAACCAGATAAGTTAGTAGGGATTTGTAGGGATTTGGTGTTTAATCAAAACCCATAAATACACTAAATAATCTATACTGAAAATATTAAGAATAAAAGAAGAATTAGCGGAAGCGTACCAGAAGCCATGATTGTTTTGATTGATTTGTTGGAGTGGGTAATGAATCTTCCAGATCTATACCTTCTGTGTTTTTAAGTTTTCTCTTTAGATGGGGATGAGAGAAAGAACAGAGCGTGTGTATGATCTGGGGACCATAACCCCTTCTTATAATTCTCTGAACGTGCGTTCAGTTAAGAATAAGAAGTTATTAGAAGTTAATAATTAATAACTTCTATTATATCCAGTTTGACCCCTCAATAAACTAGAAATAATATAATGGTATCTACACTTTAATTCCATGACACTTTTATTCCTCTAATCCAATTATTAGCTTTATTAAACCATAATCAATTGGATAAACCTTTTACGATAACAATACACATTTAATATTAACATATGTGAGCCCGTAATTATTAAAATTTTCTAACAATCTCCCACTTGGGCAACATATGTTACTTTATGAATGTGTATAACCTTATGAGCGCTCCAAAATGTTATCATATATAGAGGTATTTCAAACAATCTTGTCCATCAACCATAACGATACAGGATTAATGGGACTTCCGTCACATTTAGCGCAACTAAATCCATCAATAATCACATATACCAATATAATCAAATGACATAGATCAATCATGGATGTGTAGCATGGAAATTACATGTAATATGGTCTGAACATGCCTATTTCCAACTGGTCCAACTTTAAACCTTAGTGAGATTAAACAAAACCGAACTGGCAGAGTGTAAAAGAACTAAATACTTTACTTCTACATAAAATATCCAAATACATAATGTTTCTAAATCAAAAACATAGAGCAATAAAAAAGAACTTAAACTCCCACTAAAACATCACATCTTCATGTAATATAACACCCATATGAGCGGTATGCTCATGAAAGACTTTGGGTGGTAATCCTTTAGTAAGCGGATCCGCAATCATAGAGTTTGTTCCAATGTGCTCTATATATATTTCTCCACTCTGTACTCGTTCTTTCACAACAAGGAACTTTATATCAATATGTTTTGACTTAGATGAGCTCCTATTGTTGTTTGAATATAGTACTACTGATTTATTGTCACACTATAACTTTAGTGGTCTTTCTACATTTTCTAAAATGCACAGCCTAGTGACAAAATTTCGAAGCCATATTCCTTAATTAGATGCCTCATAACATGCTACAAATTCTGCTGCCATAGTGGAAGAAGCTACAAGTGTTTGTTTGACACTCTTCCACGATATAGCACCTCCAGCTAAGAGATATATATAGCCTGATGTAGATTTTCTACTATCTTGGCATCCCGCAAAATCGGAGTTTGAATACCCAATAATCTCCAACTGATCCAATTTCTTATATGTGAGCATAAAATCTTTTGTTCTCTTCAAGTATCTCATTACCCGCTTGGCTGCTTTCCAATGTTCCATACCAGGGTTGCTGAGATATCTGCCTAACATGCCAACAATGTACGCAATATCCGGACGTGTACACACTTGAGCATACATTAGACTCCCAACTGCTGATGCATAGGGAATCTTCTACATTTCTTGAATTTCAAGGTTTCCTTTAGGGCATTGAGTTAAACTGACTTTGTCTCCTTTAGCGACAGGGGTGTCACCTGGTCTACTGTCTTGCATGCCAAATCTTTTATGTACTTTATCGATATAACTCTTTTTTGATAATCCAAGAATACCTCGAGAACGATCACGGTATATTTGGATTCCCAATACAAAAGAGGCGTCTCCAAGATCTTTCATCTCAAAATTCTTTGAAAGAAATTTCTTAGTTTCGTGCAAAATGCTTATATCATTAGTTGCAAGTAATATGTCATCGACATACAAAACCAGGAATATGAATTTACTCCCACTGAACTTGTGATACACACAATCATCTACGGCATTTACCTCAAAACCAAATGAGATAATGACTTGATGAAACTTGTGGTACCATTGACGAGAAGTTTGCTTGAGTCCATAGATGGACTTAGTTAACTTGCAAACCATATTCTATGGATCTCCCGAAACAAAGTTTTTGGTTGTACCATATAAATCGTCTCATCAATGTCTCCATTTAAGAACGTTGTTTTAACATCCATCTGATGTAACTCAAGATCAAAATGAGCAACAAGTGCCATAATTGTCCGAAAAGAGTCTTTTGATGATACTGGAGAAAAAGTCTCTTTGAAGTCAATGCCTTCCTTTTGAGTAAAGCCTTTTGCTACAAGTCGAGCCTTATACCTTTCCACATTACCATTCGCATCCCTTTTGGTTTTAAATATCCACTTACAACCAATTGGTTTTGCACCTTCTGGTAACGGAACAAGTTCCCAAACCTTATTGCCTTGCATAGACTTGTACTCATCATGCATTGCTTCAATCCACTTTTGAGAGTTAGAACTTTTCATGGCATGATGAAAGTTGACTGGATCATCTTCCATCGTGCAATTTTCTTCCTCATGTTCTTGGAGATACACAATATAATCATCTGGAACTGCATTTCTCCTTTCTCTAGTGGATCGTCTTATTGGCACAGGTTGTTGAGGTTGTTGAGTTTGTTCTTCTTGAATAATTATTTCATCTTGAATAGGAATTTGTTCAACGTTGACTTGTTGAGGTCCCGGATCCACTTCTTGATCAATGACTAGTGTATGAACTTGTACATTGTCAAAAGTGATAATAGAATTAGGATTCGAAACCGATTCCTCCTCAAAAGCAACGTCTCTAACCTTATTTCTCCCCCCAAACTCAACATCCTCAAAAAATATTGCATTTCCCGTCTCAAATATGTTCTTCATTGTAGGATCATAAAATTTGTACCCTTTTGATCGCTCAGAATAACCAATAAAGTAGCTACTTACTGTTTTGGGGTCCAGTTTTCTTTCGTTTGGCCTATAAGGTCTTGCCTCGGCTGGATATCCCCAAATATGGAAATGCTTTAGACTAGGTTTCCTACCTCTCCAATGCTCATAAGGTGTTTTAGGAACTGCTTTAGTTGGTACTCTGATAAGAATATAAGCTGCTGTCTTTAATGCTTCTCCCCAGAGTGACTCTGGTAAGGTTGAATGACTAATCATACTCCTTACCATATCCTTAAGAGTCCTATTTCGTCTCTCAGCAACACCATTGATGCTAGGTGATCCTGGCATAGTGTACTGTGGAACGATACCGCATTCCTCTAGGAATTTAGCAAAAGGTCCTGAACGGTGTTCACCTGATCCGTCATTTCTGCCGTAATATTCACCACCATGGTCAGACCTTACAGCTTTTATTGTTTTGTTAAGTTGATTCTCAACTTCAGACTTAAAAGCCTTGAACACGTCCAGAGACTGATATTTCTCATGAATTAGATATAGGTACCCGTAACGAGAGTAATAGTCTATGAATGATATAAAATATTGTTGACCATTCCCAGAAGACGTAGGAAATGGTCCACAAATATCCGTGTGAATCAATTCTAAGACATCTGAAGCTCTGTTGGCACCTAATCTCTTTGTTTTGGTCTGTTTTCCCTTAATGCATTCAATACATATATTGAAATCCAAAAAATCAAGGGAATTTAAAATTCCATCAGACACAAGTCGCTCAATTCTATTCTTTGAAATATGACCTAAGCGTTTATACCATAATGATGCTGAATTTTCCTGATTTATCTTGCATTTAGTACCACGTGATTCCACATTCAAGGTTTCATTATAAGATGTGATTGTATCAAGTAAATATAAATTGTCATATTCACTTAGTGAACCAGTTCCCACAATATTAGAATTTAAAGATAAATTAAAATGATTGTTTCCAAATGAACAACAATATCCTAATTTGTCCAATAAAGAAACTGAAATCAAATTACGCCTAAACGAGGATACAACAAAAGTATCTTTTAAATCCAAATAACAATTAGTTCCTAATAACAATCTAAAATGACCAATCGCCTCCACCTCTACCGACTTTCTGTCGCCCACAAAGATGTGTCTTTCACCATCACTTGGCTTTCGGTAGCTCAGGCAACCCTCAGAACAGACCAAAGTAAGAATTGTACCTTTCTTAGCACGCCAAGCGTGATATTTTGTACATTCTTTCTTCATGTGTCCAGGCTTCTGACAAAAGTAACAAACACCTGGTTCCTGATTTTGTTTCTTTTGTGTTGGACCCTTAGCAGCCTTATTCTCTGATTTTTTTTCTTGCTTTTATCTTTAGAGGTGCTTGCTAAGTGAGCACTTTCAGATCTTTCTTGCTTCAACCTTTCTTCCTCTTGCACACAGTATGAAATGAGCTCATTAAGAGTCCATTTCTCCTTTTGACAGTTATAACTGACCTTGAATTGGTTAAATTGTGGAGGAAGTGATATAAGTACTAAATGCACAAGCAAGTCATCAGACATGTCGAGTTTTAGAACCTTAAGTTTTGAAGCAATGTGTGACATCTCCATGATGTACTCCCTTATATTACCTTTTCCCTTATATTTCATTGAAATCAAGCTTGCCAGAAGAGTGCTTGTTTCAGCCTTAGCGTTTTTAGCAAAACGTTTCTCAATTTCAGCAATAAACTCCTTAGCATTAGTAATTCCTTCGGAATCTACACCTCTAAAGGCTTCTGGAATGCCACGCTTGATAATCATTAGACTCATGCGATTTGAACGATCCCACCTCTCATGTTCCTTTTTCTCTTCAAGAGAACTTTCCTGAGTGAGAGGTTGGGGTTGTTCAACCCTTAGTGCAAAGTCCAGATCCATACAACCAAGAACAATGAGAATGTTCTCTTTCTAATCCTTGAAATTATTCCCATTAATTATGGGAATTGAGTTGACATTAGCAGATAGCAGATGAACTAGCTGAATGAAAAAATAAACAACAATGCTCACATTAATATCCTTATTCTATATCTGTAAATTCAAATAATGATTGATTCCATTTCAAGATTCTGAACACAACATTAATATCAAGTCTTTGGACAATAATATTAACTGCAATTAGTATTCTTGTTGTAATAATCAAATACTGACAATAACACATGTCAAATAATGAGTTTATCTTTAGATCAAGTCATTATTTACATATAAACTAAATAATCGTCACGTACTTATTATTACAGGTATATGTGTAATTAATATAAGTGGTCATCTTCCTTTGGGTCGATTAATACTCACATCAATAACACATTCACAAACATCAAACTTTTTTCCTGAATAATTTACACTAGAGCGGTCACTTTGGTGACATCTAATTAAATTATTTCATTCAAAATGAAAGATCTAAATCATTTGTATTTGAATTAAACCTTATAACAACCAAAGATATAATAAAACTCGTAATCAATCAACTATATAATTAGAAAAAATCTAACCAAAGCTATAAAAACTGAAAGCAAAAAATCATAACCACTTAATTCATAAAAAAATAATATATATATATACACATTCGGTCATTTCATATAATAATACAAAATTCAACCATATATTAGTTACACAGTAAGTACACTTTTAAAAGCCATAAAACTACTGTTCAAAGCCAAAGTCAAATCACTTTTCTTTATATGAAACTTTATATCATAAACAATAAAACAATGATAAAAAGACAATTAATAATATTAAAAGTGACAGACATATATTATGAGGAAAGCAGAAGTTTGTTAACTTCTTACTGATATCATATAGAATACTTATAACAGAATTAACCAAATGAATATAAAAAATCATTATAGCACAATTCAAAAAATGTATTCCAAGTTTTTTTTTAAAAAAAATTGTCATTTTATAAAGAGGGAGTATTTTATACAGAAATCCACTGTTAAAAATAATATACATACAGTTAATCCTTAATTTTTTTTTATTCGATTCCAAAGTCATGAACATTAAACAATAAAATAAAATAAGATAGCACATGCCTAACAAATTGCTCCACATATTATACAGCTCAATTGTTCAAACAATTAAAAAATTATTTTGAAAGAACCGCATGATGAAGCAATCCTTATGAAGACACAAAAATCAAACAATGATTAACAAAAAATTAACCGTTAACAATTTTCCAAAAGCGGCGGTGAAGAAATCACAAGTCTACATTTGTTAACAGACCCCCTTTTTTTTAATTCATAATGAACACTAACAATAAAGTTGAGCATCAATATACTTTGATCATCACTACACCGGCATCGCAAGTAATAAAGAAAAAAAGGTATCTTTAACAGATGTTTTTTATCAAAGCAGTATAAATAATTATAAACAAAAAATTATCTTAATTTATTCAATAATAATTTCAATATAGAAGGCTCTGATACCACTGTATGGATTTAGTGTTTAATCAAAACCCATAAATACACTAAATAATTTATACTGAAAATATTAAGAATAAAAGTTTTCTCTTTAGATGGGGATGAGAGAAAGAACAGAGTGTGTGTATGATCTTGGGACCATAACCCCCTTCTTATAATTCTCTGAACGTGCGTTCAGTTAAGAATAAGAAGTTATTAGAAGTTAATAATTAATAACTTCTATTATATCCAGTTTGACTCCTCAATAAACTAGAAATAATATAATGGTATGTACACTTTAATTCCATGACACTTTTATTCCTCTAATCCAATTATTAGCTTTATTAGACCATAATCAATTGGATAAACCTTTTAGGATAACAATACACATTTAATATTAACATATGTGAGCCCATAATTATTAAAATTTTCTAACAGGATTTTGACCGTCTCTTGCAAGAATTTCCAATGTCCTAGTTTTCTAGAACTATTCAAAGATTCGGGTGTGTTGAAGATCAAAATGTACGCATCTCCAAGAACTTAGACTTAGACAAGAGGGATATTGTGTAATTTATATTGTCTTTGTTTAAAAAAAATATTAAAACTCAAGGCATTGCGTACCCAAGTTAGCAAGTAAACCTATTAGTTCTTACTATGGAAATAGCGAGTCCTATAGCTACATATCATGATTTTGTGTCACTATCAAAATTCTCTCTTGAGTATGTAGTTCTATTTATGTAGGAGACGTTAAATTTTTTTATTTCAATAGAAATAGATTTATTTTCTAAATACATGCTTTAAATTTTTTATTATTGCTGAATTCATGTAATATTTTAAAAAAAATGATCGACAATAATAATTGAGAATGCATATTCATTTGTATCCATTAGTTTCTAAGAATAATTATATCTCGTTATATGGTATAAAGGGAGGGTTTGAATTAGTATATGTTTAATTTTTTTGAGGTCTTGTAAGTAGATTAGTATATTTATTTGTGTTAATGAACAATAAATATATGATAATATTATGGATGAAATAACATAAAATTGTATGAGGATGAGACCGTATGTACCAGCATTGGTTAGTGCAATTTGTTGATTTAATTTTGAGAATTACTAATACAAAGAGTAGGTGCATGTTGTATCTTGGGACAACAATGTTGAATTAACTTGAGCCCCTTAATAGGCCATAATATCTTTCAAGTAAGTGGTTCAAGCTCGGTTTGCATGTTTTATCAAGTTATTTGTTTATATTATGCAATTTTATTTGTTTTTATATTGTATAATAAGTTTAATGTATTCCCTTTTGTTAGACTAATCCAACAAACTCAACACAGTTTATTTACTTGTGATTAAATGGATATCAATAAAAAATTATGAAAGGATACTAGAAAAACGATAATGAAATCGATAAGAAGATGTGATGGTATCTCTTATAATGTCATTAAGACTCAGAAATTTGCTTTTTTCACCGTCTTTAATAAGTACTTATTTAATCATTACTAGGTCTATGAACTTCTATTTGTTAGCGCAAGAAATATGAAATATTTTATTTTATTTGTTTATTTAAAAATATTGGAATATTTCACTTGAGTACATAGTATGTGCATGCGGATACTTTAACAAATTTCTTTTGCATTTTATAGGATCTTTCAGTGGACATGAAAACATTACAATCTCTCAGATTTCAACATGTTTTAAAAAAAATAAAAAATTTATTAAAGTCTAAACAACTAAATAGTCTATTAAGATATATTGTCTTTATGCATATTTTTAATGAAATCTCAATAAACCATAGTTGTTAATCGTAATATATAAATACAATAAAAACTATTGAACGAGTGTCTTATTAAATCACATTGAAATCCCATCAGGTGGAAACAAACAAAACAGAAATGCTAAAGACCATTCGCTAATGATCGGTAATACATATTTAATTGAAAATTGTAAAACGATCTAGCTATTAAACAAGTATGTAACAAATAAAACACTCCCAATATAATTTTAGTAATGGCTTATGAGAATTTTTAGAATAAAATAAATTATAAACTAATTTAAATTATTATGTATGAGTTGAAAATAAAAAATTGTTTGTGTATTAGCAATAACTAATGCAATTAAATCCATTTAGCTTTAATCATCAAACGTCTCAGTCTTCGATTGACCAATAACCTTGGTTTTGAGGTTTTTGAACCACTTGATCTTCTTGTGGAGTCTTTCTTTTCTCAGGGACGTCGATTTGGTCTGGTGCTGACAATCCCACCAATAATTGAATTTTATTTTGATTTCTTTGTTTAATTTCTGGTGTATTTTGCTTTCTCTTGCGCTTTAATGACACAGGGGGCCGCTCCTCTGAAAAATCACTGGACTTTGATAATATCAGCAACCCATCAGCGGCCTCACGTTCACTCTTACTATTCTTTCTTAATCCTTTATTTAATTACGATTTATTTCATTGATTTGGTTTCGAATTAAAGCATTTGAGAAATAGAATGAAACTGGGGTTTTCTAATAACTTAGGTATCCTAGGTACATCTGATAGAAAAAGTAAATGGTAAGTTTCTACTAGTTATTGGAGTTTAGTTATATATCTCTATATTTAAATAAAATTATAAATACATTTGAGCATAAAGACAATAGACAAACCCACAAACAGCTATCTAGGAACATGATATTATAACTGCTTAGCAGAAACTAGAAAATGTCAACACGATTTGGGGATTTCTCAAGGTCTGGCGTCTTTCAATTTAATTTTTATGGTCTAACTTCTTTCAATTTCCGTCTATGATATATAAAAACTTTAAAAACTATGAATATGGTTGTATGCCATCATAGACAATTGAGATTTTATTTAATCTTCACAGTGTCGTCTGTAAAGCCTTCAGATCTACTAACAGAAATCTGAAATATATGGTTGAACTCCTTCAAATCTTTAGATACTTTATAATTATTTGTTTATAATATACAAAAATTCAATCCAAGAAGTAATATATATTTTTCAATTATTTTTACAAAAGCATCGTGTTTCAAAACAAAAACGTATACAATATAACAATACTTAATTAATTTACTGAAAAACAAAATGAAAATATAAATAATTTCACACTTATATACGAAAAATATCTTATCATATAGAAATTTTTATGCAAGTTGAGGATAGATATGGTACAAGATATATATTTATATATATATATATATATATCTATATTATATGGGACAAGTCGAAAGTCAAAGAACGGTCCAGATTTTCTTACAGCAAAAATATATGGTATCTAAAATCATTTGGATCTTGCCACATGTATTCTAACCATAATACATCCCACTAATACTCCAGGAACTACTAAATATCTCATTCAAAAGAAAACTTACGCTACACACTAAAGATTAATCCAGGAAAAACTTACACTCTAAAGATTAATCCAAGAACTAGGAAATATCTCATTGAATCAGGAAGGTTTTTTTTCCTTTCTTTTACTTAAAAGTATAATTTCTCAATTGTTTTTGTTCTTATACATTTTTTACCAAAACTTAAGTTTTTGTTGTCCAACGATCTTATAATGTAGAAATTATTAGATTGTAAGATATGAAATTCGTTTGGTGTCTATCTTTAATATTTTCTTTTACGTTGAACTAATCTAATCTTTCATAAGGACCAATAGTGCAATTTATGTAATTCCTCTATTACTAGAACTTTTTTACTGAAGTTGATCATTTTGATTCTGTATATTATTAAACCACGTATTTTTTTAATCTAAGGCAATTCAATTAGAGTATCCTATCTTCTAGGTGTTTTTTTTGTCTGTAATGAAAATATTTAAAAAATAGTCATATTTCATAAATATAGGAGACTTAAGTCAATGTAATTTTGCTTTTATGATACAAATCTATGTCATAGTCATAAATTGAGAATTCTATTTAGTTTATTTGATATTTTAGGATGCGTCTTGGTCTTATTTTTTATCATCCCATTTGAGTAGTACTATGGCTGAGATTCTATATAAATCCTTTGTTGTCCAACGATCTTATTTAGAATGTAGAAATTATTAGATTGTAGATATGAAATTCGATTCTTTGACTGTAAAACTGGTCCACTTCAGGCTCTAATATACTGTGAGAATAAATATTAACTCTCAAGTCATATATGTATATGTTTATCCTGTTTTCTACTTATTTGCCTCATAATAGTAGCTAAGAACATTGTGAGGTATTTCAGGTTACTATTGCTTTAATATTCATTTGTACACGCTTTAATATTTTTTTTACGTTCAACTAATCTAATCTATCATAAGGACCAATAGTGCAATTTATGTAATTTCTCTCTTACGAAGTTGATTATTGCATTAATATTGTTTTTACGTTCAACTAATCTAATCTATCATAAGGACCAATAGTGCAATTTATGTAATTTCTCTCTTACGAAGTTGATTATTTTTATTCCTTATAGTGCAATTTATATCATTCCTCTGAATTTTTAACTAAATTTTAATATTTACTACAGTGTTTTGATTCTTATACCTTTTTAACTGAAGATGAGTATTTGATTTATTATCATTTCAGATGGATCAATATTTGGGATACAAGTTGAAGACAAACCAAGTATTTTTTTTAAGTTCAAGTAAGTTAATCTAACAGGCTTTCCTAATACTATGAATAACTAACTGATGACTTTAGTTTAAATGAACTATTAAAGTGGTATCCCAATTTTTGGATCAATAACTTAATACATTTGTGTTTATACTCCCTGTTATTTTTTGATTATTTGATGTATTTAATAGTTATTTGTCATTTTTGTGCATACTTACATCTTAATAATCCAGAAAGAATAATCCAGGTCGAAATACCATATATCTCATTCAAAAGAATATTCCCTGTAATTTTTTTTCCTTTCTAATAGTTAAAAGTATAATTTCTCAATTGTTTTAGTTTTTATACATTTTTTACCCAAAACTTAAGTTTTTGCTATTCATGGAAGAGAAATATGGATCGGTATAATGTATGTCATAAGGACAAATACTGCAATTTATGTCATTCTTTTAAATTTTTTAACTACATTTGAACATTTTGATATTTCTCATTTTTTTTATTCTTATACAGTTTTTTACAACACTTAAGTTTTAAGATATGCACATAGATATATTGTATGTAATAAGATCCAATAGTGCAATTTATGTCATCCCTCTCTTACTAGAATTTTTTTATACTGAAGTTGAGCATTAATATTTATTGAAGTCAAACCACATAAAATTTTTTTAAATTTCCAGTAAATTAATCTACCTGTTTTCCTAATACTATGAATAAATGATGATTTTAGTTTAAATGAATTATTAAGTGGTGTCACAATTTTTATATCGGTTTCTTAATACATTTGTGAATGCATGAGGACTTTATTTTAAATGAACTTTAATATGGTATCAAATTTTTATATCAATATTTTAATGCAATTGGGGTTACATAAATCACTGCTCCAGGTACCTTGATGCAATTTTTGCCCCACGTTGCTTTAATGAATTTTTTTTCATGCACTGTTTCCAACTTCGGGTGTTTAGATAGATCGCACATATAAAGTACCTTGATCCTAAAATTGCCCCATATTACTTTTATGCAATTTTTTGCATGCATTTTAAAAAAAAATATATAATTTGTTATATTACGAAAAACTTTACAAAATAGCCCGAATATTTTGTTTTTTCTATTAGTTTGTTGAGATAAATTATGTATTTAACGCTCAGGTTACACTACTGAAGACCATGCATAACTTTTATTAAGGAGAGACAAGTGAGATTTACAAAAGGTCACTTTTTCGACCAACTGCCCAATGAGTTAGCTAACAAAATGTTGTTAAACTTTTTTTTGGTTTATTGTATACAGATAATTTAGACTCTTGGACTTTATTATAAGTATTATAACTGAGTGGATTGAGAGTATTGTTAAAATCAATTTATGTTGCGTATTAATTTACTAAATCATAATAATGTAAATTTACGTAAACTCATGATTTGTCTTTGATAATTATAATCACACAGTCTTTAAATAGTGCCCCTCGGGCACGGGTTATCCCTAGTATATATATAATGCATATAACACATAAGCATAGACAATTTAATTATATGTTAAAGAATTTTTAAGATACACCAAATTAATAGTTGATCAATGTGTAAAAAATTGTAAATCATTGACATAAATTTTTATATCAATTAGAAATTGAAGCTATGAAAGTGAAATTAATAATATAATGTTTACCTTTCAATTTAGAAAAAAATCTAAAAATAAAACAAGAAAACAAAACATTATACATATATATTTATACAGAATTTGAAAAAATATTTAATAATACATGTAAAGAACTGAAATGTTACTTACTTCTTGGAAAACTTTGTTGTTAACCCAGAGAACTTGAAAGATATAGATAAAGTGTTTAGGATATGTATATATATAATAGTAAGTATTGTATTAGTAGTTATTTCAAAATAGTAGCCGTTAGAGATAAATGGTCTAAACGATTGTGTAAAATAACAAAACAAGTAGGATATTTAAGTTTTAAAAGACTACTTTAAAAGTTATATTAATGATTTTTTTTAAAATATCCTTCAATTTTTTAAATTGTTTTTTCAATTTGAAAATCACATTTACCTCCAACAAACAAATTTGTATCCTACCCGAAAAATGTATAAATATGTTGTTTAGGCATTGTGTATAGAGAGATGGTAGAGAACTTATATCCATATTCAATCGGAAAAAATTAATATAATATATTATTATTGATAAATATATGTTTATATTTAGCAAATTCAGTTCATCGTCTTTGACAAAATCTTAATAATTTATGCAAATTGGTATCCAATAAAAGAGCCATGTTGGGTCTCACCCAAAAATGATCACCCATATATAGCCCATTTGGATTTAAAATGGTCTAATCATCAACTAAGAATTTGCTATCGTGATAGGTTTCAAACATATCAGTATGGATTTGCTAAAAAAACAACTTCGCTGGAGTAAAAATGTAAAAAATGTTAAGGGGAATAGGTTCCAAACCTATATATTAATATTATTCGTAATTGATACACTACCTAGAAGACAGAGATACGAAGAACTTTTTAAAAGTAAAAAATGTTATGAATAGCTTAAATGAATCATTGTTAGGGTTGACCCTAATACCTATTTCTATGATGAGAAAAAAAGTGGTGTGCGCATGAGTTAGATTAAACTACACTTTCGATTTTTATTTGTCTATCCTGATCGAGTTCAAGTATGATATTGTTAACGTATCTTGATAATAAACCAGATAAGTTAGTAGGGATTTTGACCGTCTCTTGCGAAAATTTCCAAAGTCCTAGTTTTCTAGAACTATTCAAAGATTCGGGTTGTTGAAGATCAAAATGTACGCATCTCCACGAACTTAGACTTATATAAGAGGGATTTTGTGTAATTTATATTGTCTTTGTTTAAAAAAAATATTAAAAACTCAAGGCATTGCGTACCCAAGTTAGCAAGGAAACCTATTAGTTCTTAGTATGGAATAGCGAGTCCTATAGCTACATATCATGATTTTGTGTCACTATCAAAATTCTCTCTTGAGTATGTAGTTCTATTCATGTAGGAGACTTTAAATTTTTTTATTTCAATAGAAATAGATTTATTTTCTAAATGCATGCTTTAAATTTTTTATTATTGTTGAATTCATGTAACTTAAAAAAAATGATCGACAGTAATAATTGAGAATGCATTTTCATTTGTATCCATTAGTTTTTAAGAATAATTATATCTCGTTATATGGTATAAAGGGAGGGTTTGAATTAGTATATGTTTAATTTTTGTGAGGTCTTGTAAGTAGATTAGTATATTTATTTGTGTTAATGAACAATAAATATATGATAATATTATGGATGAAATAACATAAAATTGTATGAGGATGAGACCGTATGTACCAGCATTGGTTAGTGCAATTTGTTGATTTAATTTTGAGAATTACTAATACAAAGAGTAGGTGCACGTTGTATCTTGGGACAGCAATGTTGAATTAACTTGAGCACCTTAATAGGCCATAATATCTTTCAAGTAAGTGGTTCAAGCTCGGTTTGCATGTTTTGTCAAGTTATTTGTTTATATTATGCAATTTTATTTGTTTTTATATTGTATAATAAGTTTAATGTATTCCCTTTTGTTAGACTAATCCAACAAACTCAACACAGTTTATTTACTTGTGATTGAATGGATATCAATAAAAAATGATGAAAGGATACTAGAAAAACGATAATGAAATCGATAAGAAGATGTAATGGTGTCTCTTATAATGTCATTAAGACTCAGAAATTTGCTTTTTTCACTGTTTTTAATAAGTACTTATTTAATCATTACCAGGTCTATGAACTTCTATTTGTTAGCGCAAGAAATATGAAATATTATATTTTATTTGTTTATTTAAAAATATTGGAATATTTTACTTGAGTACATAGTATGTGCGGATACTTTAACAAATTTCTTTTGCATTTTATAAGTTCTCTCATTGGACATGAAAATTTTACAATCTCTCAGATTTCAACATGTTTTAAAAAAATAAAAAATTTATTAAGGTCTAAACAACTAAATAGTCTATCAAGATATATTGTCTTAATGCATATTTTTATTGAAATCTCAATAAACCATAGTTGTTAAGAATAATCTGGATCGTAATATATAAATACAATAAAAACTTATTGAACGAGTGTCTTATTAAATCACATTGAAATCCTATCAAGTGGAAACAAACAAACAGGAATGCTTGCACTAAAGACCATTCGCTAATGATCGGTACTGTACAACTATTATAGGAATACATATTTAATTGAAAATTGTAAACCGATCTAGCCATTAAACAAGTATGTAACAAATAAAACACTCCCAATATAATTTTAGTATTATGAGAATCTTTAGAATAAAATAATTTATAAACTAATTTAACTTATTATGTATGAGTTGAAAATAAAAAATTGTTTGTGTATTAGCAATAACTAATGCAATTAAATCCATTTAGCTTTAATCATCAAACGTCTCCAGTCTTCGATTGACCAATAACCTTGGTTCTGAGGTTTTTGAATCACTTGATCTTCTTATGGAGTCTTTCTTTTCTCAGGGACGTCGATTTGGTGCTCCTCTGAAAAATCACTGGACCTTGATATTCCCATCAGCGGCCTCACGTTCACTCTTACTAT
The DNA here is from genome assembly GCA_029959085.1 of Nemophila menziesii. NCBI lineage: Eukaryota > Viridiplantae > Streptophyta > Magnoliopsida > Boraginales > Hydrophyllaceae > Nemophila > Nemophila menziesii. The sequence continues at coordinate 22,565,740 of JARWIR010000021.1, forward strand.
TCTTTCTTAATCCTTTACCTGAAATTATTTTGCTTTCCATGCCTCCTGTTATTTAATTACGATTTATTTCATTTATTTGGTTTCGAATTAAAGCATTTGAGAAATAGAATGAAACTGGGGTTTTCTAATAACTTAGGTATCCTAGGTACATCTGATAGAAAAAGTAAATGGTAAGTTTCTACTAGTTATTGGAGCTTAGTTATATATCTCTATATTTAAATAAAATTATAAATACATTTGAGCATAAAGACAATAGACAAACCCACAAACAGCTATCTAGAAACATGATATTATAACTGCTTAGCAGAAACTAGAAAATGTCAACACTGATTTGGGGATTTTCAAGGTCTGACGTCTTTCAATTAAATTTTTATGGTCTAACTTCTTTCAATTTCCGTCTATGATATATAAAAACTTTAAAAACTATGAATATGGTTGTATGCCATCATAGATAATTGAGATTTTATTTAATCTTCACAATGTCGTCTATAAAGCCTTCAGATCTACTAACAGAAATCTGAAATATATGGTTGAAGTCCTTCAAATCTTTAGATACTTTATAATTATTTGTTTATAATATACAAAAATTCAATCCAAGAAGTAATATATATTTTTCAATTATTTTTACAAAAACATCGTGTTTCAAAACAAAAACGTATACATTATAACAATACTTAATTAATTTACTGAGAAACAAAATAAAAATATAAATAATTTCACACTTATATACGAAAAATATCTTATCATATAGAAATTTTTATGCAAGTTGAGGATAGATCTGGTACAAGATATATATATATTTAATGCATATAACACATAAGCATAGACAATTTAATTATATGTTAAAGAATTATTAAGATACACTAAAATTATAGTTGATCAATGTGTAAAAAATTGTAAATCATTGACATAAATTTTTATATCAATTTGAAATTGAACCGATGAAAGTGAAATTAAGAAGATAATGTTTACCTTTCAATTTAGAAAAAAATCTGAAAATAAAACAAGAAAACAAAACATTATACATATATATTTATACAGAATTTGAAAAAATATTTAATAATACATGTAAAGAACTGAAATGTTACTTACTTCTTGGAAAATTTTGTTGTTAACCCAGAGAACTTGAAAGATATAGATAAAGTGTTTAGGATATGTATATATATATATATAATAGTAAGTATTGTATAAGTAGTTATTTCAAAATAGTAGCCGTTAGAGATAAATGGTCTAAACGATTGTGTAAAATAACAAAACAAGTAGGATATTTAAGTTTTAAAAGACTACTTTAAAAGTTATATTAATGATTTTTTTTAAAATATCCTTCAATTTTTAAATGGTTTTTTTCAATTTGAAAATCACATTTACCTCCAACAAACCAATTTGTATCCCACCCGAAAAATGTATAAATATGTTGTTTAGGTGTTGTGTATAGAGAGATGGTAGAGAACTTATATCCATATTCAATCGAAAAAATTAATATAATATATAATTATTGATAAATATCTATATTATATGGGACAAGTCGAAAGTCAAAGAACGGTCCAGATTTTCTTACAGCAAAAATATATGGTATCTAAAATCATTTGGATCTTGCCACATGTATTCTAACCATAATACATCCCACTAATACTCCAGGAACTACTAAATATCTCATTCAAAAGAAAACTTACGCTACACACTAAAGATTAATCCAGGAAAAACTTACACTCTAAAGATTAATCCAAGAACTAGGAAATATCTCATTGAATCAGGAAGGTTTTTTTTTCCTTTCTTTTACTTAAAAGTATAATTTCTCAATTGTTTTTGTTCTTATACTTTTTTTACCAAAACTTAAGTTTTTGTTGTCCAACGATCTTATAATGTAGAAATTATTAGATTGTAGATATGAAATTCGTTTGGTGTCTATCTTTAATATTTTCTTTTACGTTGAACTAATCTAATCTTTCATAAGGACCAATAGTGCAATTTATGTAATTCCTCTATTACTAGAACTTTTTTACTGAAGTTGATCATTTTGATTCTGTATATTATTAAACCACGTATTATTTTAATCTAAGGCAATTCAATTAGAGTATCCTATCTTCTAGGTGTTTTTTTTTGTCTGTAATGAAAATATTTAAAAAATAGTCATATTTCATAAATATAGGAGACTTAAGTCAATGTAATTTTGCTTTTATGATACAAATCTATGTCATAGTCATAAATTGAGAATTCTATTTAGTTTATTTGATATTTTAGGATGCGTCTTGGTCTTATTTTTTATCATCCCATTTGAGTAGTACTATGGCTGAGATTCTATATAAATCCTTTGTTGTCCAACGATCTTATTTAGAATGTAGAAATTATTAGATTGTAGATATGAAATTCGATTCTTTGACTGTAAAACTGGTCCACTTCAGGCTCTAATATACTGTGAGAATAAATATTAACTCTCAAGTCATATATGTATATGTTTATCCTGTTTTCTACTTATTTGCCTCATAATAGTAGCTAAGAACATTGTGAGGTATTTCAGGTTACTATTGCTTTAATATTCATTTGTACACGCTTTAATATTTTTTTTACGTTCAACTAATCTAATCTATCATAAGGACCAATAGTGCAATTTATGTAATTTCTCTCTTACGAAGTTGATTATTGCATTAATATTGTTTTTACGTTCAACTAATCTAATCTATCATAAGGACCAATAGTGCAATTTATGTAATTTCTCTCTTACGAAGTTGATTATTTTTATTCCTTATAGTGCAATTTATATCATTCCTCTGAATTTTTAACTAAATTTTAATATTTACTACAGTGTTTTGATTCTTATACCTTTTTAACTGAAGATGAGTATTTGATTTATTATCATTTCAGATGGATCAATATTTGGGATACAAGTTGAAGACAAACCAAGTATTTTTTTTAAGTTCAAGTAAGTTAATCTAACAGGCTTTCCTAATACTATGAATAACTAACTGATGACTTTAGTTTAAATGAACTATTAAAGTGGTATCCCAATTTTTGGATCAATAACTTAATACATTTGTGTTTATACTCCCTGTTATTTTTTGATTATTTGATGTATTTAATAGTTATTTGTCATTTTTGTGCATACTTACATCTTAATAATCCAGAAAGAATAATCCAGGTCGAAATACCATATATCTCATTCAAAAGAATATTCCCTGTAATTTTTTTTCCTTTCTAATAGTTAAAAGTATAATTTCTCAATTGTTTTAGTTTTTATACATTTTTTACCCAAAACTTAAGTTTTTGCTATTCATGGAAGAGAAATATGGATCGGTATAATGTATGTCATAAGGACAAATACTGCAATTTATGTCATTCTTTTAAATTTTTTAACTACATTTGAACATTTTGATATTTCTCATTTTTTTTATTCTTATACAGTTTTTTACAACACTTAAGTTTTAAGATATGCACATAGATATATTGTATGTAATAAGATCCAATAGTGCAATTTATGTCATCCCTCTCTTACTAGAATTTTTTTATACTGAAGTTGAGCATTAATATTTATTGAAGTCAAACCACATAATTTTTTTTTAAATTTCCAGTAAATTAATCTACCTGTTTTCCTAATACTATGAATAAATGATGATTTTAGTTTAAATGAATTATTAAGTGGTGTCACAATTTTTATATCGGTTTCTTAATACATTTGTGAATGCATGAGGACTTTATTTTAAATGAACTTTAATATGGTATCAAATTTTTATATCAATATTTTAATGCAATTGGGGTTACATAAATCACTGCTCCAGGTACCTTGATGCAATTTTTGCCCCACGTTGCTTTAATGAATTTTTTTTCATGCACTGTTTCCAACTTCGGGTGTTTAGATAGATCGCACATATAAAGTACCTTGATCCTAAAATTGCCCCATATTACTTTTATGCAATTTTTTGCATGCATTTTAAAAAAAAATATATAATTTGTTATATTACGAAAAACTTTACAAAATAGCCCGAATATTTTGTTTTTTCTATTAGTTTGTTGAGATAAATTATGTATTTAACGCTCAGGTTACACTACTGAAGACCATGCATAACTTTTATTAAGGAGAGACAAGTGAGATTTACAAAAGGTCACTTTTTCGACCAACTGCCCAATGAGTTAGCTAACAAAATGTTGTTAAACTTTTTTTTGGTTTATTGTATACAGATAATTTAGACTCTTGGACTTTATTATAAGTATTATAACTGAGTGGATTGAGAGTATTGTTAAAATCAATTTATGTTGCGTATTAATTTACTAAATCATAATAATGTAAATTTACGTAAACTCATGATTTGTCTTTGATAATTATAATCACACAGTCTTTAAATAGTGCCCCTCGGGCACGGGTTATCCCTAGTATATATATAATGCATATAACACATAAGCATAGACAATTTAATTATATGTTAAAGAATTTTTAAGATACACCAAATTAATAGTTGATCAATGTGTAAAAAATTGTAAATCATTGACATAAATTTTTATATCAATTAGAAATTGAAGCTATGAAAGTGAAATTAATAATATAATGTTTACCTTTCAATTTAGAAAAAAATCTAAAAATAAAACAAGAAAACAAAACATTATACATATATATTTATACAGAATTTGAAAAAATATTTAATAATACATGTAAAGAACTGAAATGTTACTTACTTCTTGGAAAACTTTGTTGTTAACCCAGAGAACTTGAAAGATATAGATAAAGTGTTTAGGATATGTATATATATAATAGTAAGTATTGTATTAGTAGTTATTTCAAAATAGTAGCCGTTAGAGATAAATGGTCTAAACGATTGTGTAAAATAACAAAACAAGTAGGATATTTAAGTTTTAAAAGACTACTTTAAAAGTTATATTAATGATTTTTTTTAAAATATCCTTCAATTTTTTAAATTGTTTTTTCAATTTGAAAATCACATTTACCTCCAACAAACAAATTTGTATCCTACCCGAAAAATGTATAAATATGTTGTTTAGGCATTGTGTATAGAGAGATGGTAGAGAACTTATATCCATATTCAATCGGAAAAAATTAATATAATATATTATTATTGATAAATATATGTTTATATTTAGCAAATTCAGTTCATCGTCTTTGACAAAATCTTAATAATTTATGCAAATTGGTATCCAATAAAAGAGCCATGTTGGGTCTCACCCAAAAATGATCACCCATATATAGCCCATTTGGATTTAAAATGGTCTAATCATCAACTAAGAATTTGCTATCGTGATAGGTTTCAAACATATCAGTATGGATTTGCTAAAAAAACAACTTCGCTGGAGTAAAAATGTAAAAAATGTTAAGGGGAATAGGTTCCAAACCTATATATTAATATTATTCGTAATTGATACACTACCTAGAAGACAGAGATACGAAGAACTTTTTAAAAGTAAAAAATGTTATGAATAGCTTAAATGAATCATTGTTAGGGTTGACCCTAATACCTATTTCTATGATGAGAAAAAAAGTGGTGTGCGCATGAGTTAGATTAAACTACACTTTCGATTTTTATTTGTCTATCCTGATCGAGTTCAAGTATGATATTGTTAACGTATCTTGATAATAAACCAGATAAGTTAGTAGGGATTTTGACCGTCTCTTGCGAAAATTTCCAAAGTCCTAGTTTTCTAGAACTATTCAAAGATTCGGGTTGTTGAAGATCAAAATGTACGCATCTCCACGAACTTAGACTTATATAAGAGGGATTTTGTGTAATTTATATTGTCTTTGTTTAAAAAAAATATTAAAAACTCAAGGCATTGCGTACCCAAGTTAGCAAGGAAACCTATTAGTTCTTAGTATGGAATAGCGAGTCCTATAGCTACATATCATGATTTTGTGTCACTATCAAAATTCTCTCTTGAGTATGTAGTTCTATTCATGTAGGAGACTTTAAATTTTTTTATTTCAATAGAAATAGATTTATTTTCTAAATGCATGCTTTAAATTTTTTATTATTGTTGAATTCATGTAATCTTAAAAAAAATGATCGACAGTAATAATTGAGAATGCATTTTCATTTGTATCCATTAGTTTTTAAGAATAATTATATCTCGTTATATGGTATAAAGGGAGGGTTTGAATTAGTATATGTTTAATTTTTGTGAGGTCTTGTAAGTAGATTAGTATATTTATTTGTGTTAATGAACAATAAATATATGATAATATTATGGATGAAATAACATAAAATTGTATGAGGATGAGACCGTATGTACCAGCATTGGTTAGTGCAATTTGTTGATTTAATTTTGAGAATTACTAATACAAAGAGTAGGTGCACGTTGTATCTTGGGACAGCAATGTTGAATTAACTTGAGCACCTTAATAGGCCATAATATCTTTCAAGTAAGTGGTTCAAGCTCGGTTTGCATGTTTTGTCAAGTTATTTGTTTATATTATGCAATTTTATTTGTTTTTATATTGTATAATAAGTTTAATGTATTCCCTTTTGTTAGACTAATCCAACAAACTCAACACAGTTTATTTACTTGTGATTGAATGGATATCAATAAAAAATGATGAAAGGATACTAGAAAAACGATAATGAAATCGATAAGAAGATGTAATGGTGTCTCTTATAATGTCATTAAGACTCAGAAATTTGCTTTTTTCACTGTTTTTAATAAGTACTTATTTAATCATTACCAGGTCTATGAACTTCTATTTGTTAGCGCAAGAAATATGAAATATTATATTTTATTTGTTTATTTAAAAATATTGGAATATTTTACTTGAGTACATAGTATGTGCGGATACTTTAACAAATTTCTTTTGCATTTTATAAGTTCTCTCATTGGACATGAAAATTTTACAATCTCTCAGATTTCAACATGTTTTAAAAAAATAAAAAATTTATTAAGGTCTAAACAACTAAATAGTCTATCAAGATATATTGTCTTAATGCATATTTTTATTGAAATCTCAATAAACCATAGTTGTTAAGAATAATCTGGATCGTAATATATAAATACAATAAAAACTTATTGAACGAGTGTCTTATTAAATCACATTGAAATCCTATCAAGTGGAAACAAACAAACAGGAATGCTTGCACTAAAGACCATTCGCTAATGATCGGTACTGTACAACTATTATAGGAATACATATTTAATTGAAAATTGTAAACCGATCTAGCCATTAAACAAGTATGTAACAAATAAAACACTCCCAATATAATTTTAGTATTATGAGAATTTTTAGAATAAAATAATTTATAAACTAATTTAACTTATTATGTATGAGTTGAAAATAAAAAATTGTTTGTGTATTAGCAATAACTAATGCAATTAAATCCATTTAGCTTTAATCATCAAACGTCTCCAGTCTTCGATTGACCAATAACCTTGGTTCTGAGGTTTTTGAATCACTTGATCTTCTTATGGAGTCTTTCTTTTCTCAGGGACGTCGATTTGGTGCTCCTCTGAAAAATCACTGGACCTTGATATTCCCATCAGCGGCCTCACATTCACTCTTACTATTCTTTCTTAATCCTTTACCTGAAATTATTTTGCTTTCCATGCCTCCTGTTATTTAATTACGATTTATTTCATTTATTTGGTTTCGAATTAAAGCATTTGAGAAATAGAATGAAACTGGGGTTTTCTAATAACTTAGGTATCCTAGGTACATCTGATAGAAAAAGTAAATGGTAAGTTTCTACTAGTTATTGGAGCTTAGTTATATATCTCTATATTTAAATAAAATTATAAATACATTTGAGCATAAAGACAATAGACAAACCCACAAACAGCTATCTAGAAACATGATATTATAACTGCTTAGCAGAAACTAGAAAATGTCAACACTGATTTGGGGATTTTCAAGGTCTGACGTCTTTCAATTAAATTTTTATGGTCTAACTTCTTTCAATTTCCGTCTATGATATATAAAAACTTTAAAAACTATGAATATGGTTGTATGCCATCATAGATAATTGAGATTTTATTTAATCTTCACAATGTCGTCTATAAAGCCTTCAGATCTACTAACAGAAATCTGAAATATATGGTTGAAGTCCTTCAAATCTTTAGATACTTTATAATTATTTGTTTATAATATACAAAAATTCAATCCAAGAAGTAATATATATTTTTCAATTATTTTTACAAAAACATCGTGTTTCAAAACAAAAACGTATACATTATAACAATACTTAATTAATTTACTGAGAAACAAAATAAAAATATAAATAATTTCACACTTATATACGAAAAATATCTTATCATATAGAAATTTTTATGCAAGTTGAGGATAGATCTGGTACAAGATATATATATATTTAATGCATATAACACATAAGCATAGACAATTTAATTATATGTTAAAGAATTATTAAGATACACTAAAATTATAGTTGATCAATGTGTAAAAAATTGTAAATCATTGACATAAATTTTTATATCAATTTGAAATTGAACCGATGAAAGTGAAATTAAGAAGATAATGTTTACCTTTCAATTTAGAAAAAAATCTGAAAATAAAACAAGAAAACAAAACATTATACATATATATTTATACAGAATTTGAAAAAATATTTAATAATACATGTAAAGAACTGAAATGTTACTTACTTCTTGGAAAATTTTGTTGTTAACCCAGAGAACTTGAAAGATATAGATAAAGTGTTTAGGATATGTATATATATATATATATATAATAGTAAGTATTGTATAAGTAGTTATTTCAAAATAGTAGCCGTTAGAGATAAATGGTCTAAACGATTGTGTAAAATAACAAAACAAGTAGGATATTTAAGTTTTAAAAGACTACTTTAAAAGTTATATTAATGATTTTTTTTAAAATATCCTTCAATTTTTAAATGGTTTTTTTCAATTTGAAAATCACATTTACCTCCAACAAACCAATTTGTATCCCACCCGAAAAATGTATAAATATGTTGTTTAGGCGTTGTGTATAGAGAGATGGTAGAGAACTTATATCCATATTCAATCGAAAAAATTAATATAATATATAATTATTGATAAATATCTATATTATATGGGACAAGTCGAAAGTCAAAGAACGGTCCAGATTTTCTTACAGCAAAAATATATGGTATCTAAAATCATTTGGATCTTGCCACATGTATTCTAACCATAATACATCCCACTAATACTCCAGGAACTACTAAATATCTCATTCAAAAGAAAACTTACGCTACACACTAAAGATTAATCCAGGAAAAACTTACACTCTAAAGATTAATCCAAGAACTAGGAAATATCTCATTGAATCAGGAAGGTTTTTTTTCTTTTCTTTTACTTAAAAGTATAATTTCTCAATTGTTTTTGTTCTTATACATTTTTTACCAAAACTTAAGTTTTTGTTGTCCAACGATCTTATAATGTAGAAATTATTAGATTGTAGATATGAAATTCGTTTGGTGTCTATCTTTAATATTTTCTTTTACGTTGAACTAATCTAATCTTTCATAAGGACCAATAGTGCAATTTATGTAATTCCTCTATTACTAGAACTTTTTTACTGAAGTTGATCATTTTGATTCTGTATATTATTAAACCACGTATTATTTTAATCTAAGGCAATTCAATTAGAGTATCCTATCTTCTAGGTGTTTTTTTTTGTCTGTAATGAAAATATTTAAAAAATAGTCATATTTCATAAATATAGGAGACTTAAGTCAATGTAATTTTGCTTTTATGATACAAATCTATGTCATAGTCATAAATTGAGAATTCTATTTAGTTTATTTGATATTTTAGGATGCGTCTTGGTCTTATTTTTTATCATCCCATTTGAGTAGTACTATGGCTGAGATTCTATATAAATCCTTTGTTGTCCAACGATCTTATTTAGAATGTAGAAATTATTAGATTGTAGATATGAAATTCGATTCTTTGACTGTAAAACTGGTCCACTTCAGGCTCTAATATACTGTGAGAATAAATATTAACTCTCAAGTCATATATGTATATGTTTATCCTGTTTTCTACTTATTTGCCTCATAATAGTAGCTAAGAACATTGTGAGGTATTTCAGGTTACTATTGCTTTAATATTCATTTGTACACGCTTTAATATTTTTTTTACGTTCAACTAATCTAATCTATCATAAGGACCAATAGTGCAATTTATGTAATTTCTCTCTTACGAAGTTGATTATTGCATTAATATTGTTTTTACGTTCAACTAATCTAATCTATCATAAGGACCAATAGTGCAATTTATGTAATTTCTCTCTTACGAAGTTGATTATTTTTATTCCTTATAGTGCAATTTATATCATTCCTCTGAATTTTTAACTAAATTTTAATATTTACTACAGTGTTTTGATTCTTATACCTTTTTAACTGAAGATGAGTATTTGATTTATTATCATTTCAGATGGATCAATATTTGGGATACAAGTTGAAGACAAACCAAGTATTTTTTTTAAGTTCAAGTAAGTTAATCTAACAGGCTTTCCTAATACTATGAATAACTAACTGATGACTTTAGTTTAAATGAACTATTAAAGTGGTATCCCAATTTTTGGATCAATAACTTAATACATTTGTGTTTATACTCCCTGTTATTTTTTGATTATTTGATGTATTTAATAGTTATTTGTCATTTTTGTGCATACTTACATCTTAATAATCCAGAAAGAATAATCCAGGTCGAAATACCATATATCTCATTCAAAAGAATATTCCCTGTAATTTTTTTTCCTTTCTAATAGTTAAAAGTATAATTTCTCAATTGTTTTAGTTTTTATACATTTTTTACCCAAAACTTAAGTTTTTGCTATTCATGGAAGAGAAATATGGATCGGTATAATGTATGTCATAAGGACAAATACTGCAATTTATGTCATTCTTTTAAATTTTTTAACTACATTTGAACATTTTGATATTTCTCATTTTTTTTATTCTTATACAGTTTTTTACAACACTTAAGTTTTAAGATATGCACATAGATATATTGTATGTAATAAGATCCAATAGTGCAATTTATGTCATCCCTCTCTTACTAGAATTTTTTTATACTGAAGTTGAGCATTAATATTTATTGAAGTCAAACCACATAATTTTTTTTTAAATTTCCAGTAAATTAATCTACCTGTTTTCCTAATACTATGAATAAATGATGATTTTAGTTTAAATGAATTATTAAGTGGTGTCACAATTTTTATATCGGTTTCTTAATACATTTGTGAATGCATGAGGACTTTATTTTAAATGAACTTTAATATGGTATCAAATTTTTATATCAATATTTTAATGCAATTGGGGTTACATAAATCACTGCTCCAGGTACCTTGATGCAATTTTTGCCCCACGTTGCTTTAATGAATTTTTTTTCATGCACTGTTTCCAACTTCGGGTGTTTAGATAGATCGCACATATAAAGTACCTTGATCCTAAAATTGCCCCATATTACTTTTATGCAATTTTTTGCATGCATTTTAAAAAAAAAATATATAATTTGTTATATTACGAAAAACTTTACAAAATAGCCCGAATATTTTGTTTTTTCTATTAGTTTGTTGAGATAAATTATGTATTTAACGCTCAGGTTACACTACTGAAGACCATGCATAACTTTTATTAAGGAGAGACAAGTGAGATTTACAAAAGGTCACTTTTTCGACCAACTGCCCAATGAGTTAGCTAACAAAATGTTGTTAAACTTTTTTTTGGTTTATTGTATACAGATAATTTAGACTCTTGGACTTTATTATAAGTATTATAACTGAGTGGATTGAGAGTATTGTTAAAATCAATTTATGTTGCGTATTAATTTACTAAATCATAATAATGTAAATTTACGTAAACTCATGATTTGTCTTTGATAATTATAATCACACAGTCTTTAAATAGTGCCCCTCGGGCACGGGTTATCCCTAGTATATATATAATGCATATAACACATAAGCATAGACAATTTAATTATATGTTAAAGAATTTTTAAGATACACCAAATTAATAGTTGATCAATGTGTAAAAAATTGTAAATCATTGACATAAATTTTTATATCAATTAGAAATTGAAGCTATGAAAGTGAAATTAATAATATAATGTTTACCTTTCAATTTAGAAAAAAATCTAAAAATAAAACAAGAAAACAAAACATTATACATATATATTTATACAGAATTTGAAAAAATATTTAATAATACATGTAAAGAACTGAAATGTTACTTACTTCTTGGAAAACTTTGTTGTTAACCCAGAGAACTTGAAAGATATAGATAAAGTGTTTAGGATATGTATATATATAATAGTAAGTATTGTATTAGTAGTTATTTCAAAATAGTAGCCGTTAGAGATAAATGGTCTAAACGATTGTGTAAAATAACAAAACAAGTAGGATATTTAAGTTTTAAAAGACTACTTTAAAAGTTATATTAATGATTTTTTTTAAAATATCCTTCAATTTTTTAAATTGTTTTTTCAATTTGAAAATCACATTTACCTCCAACAAACAAATTTGTATCCTACCCGAAAAATGTATAAATATGTTGTTTAGGCATTGTGTATAGAGAGATGGTAGAGAACTTATATCCATATTCAATCGGAAAAAATTAATATAATATATTATTATTGATAAATATATGTTTATATTTAGCAAATTCAGTTCATCGTCTTTGACAAAATCTTAATAATTTATGCAAATTGGTATCCAATAAAAGAGCCATGTTGGGTCTCACCCAAAAATGATCACCCATATATAGCCCATTTGGATTTAAAATGGTCTAATCATCAACTAAGAATTTGCTATCGTGATAGGTTTCAAACATATCAGTATGGATTTGCTAAAAAAACAACTTCGCTGGAGTAAAAATGTAAAAAATGTTAAGGGGAATAGGTTCCAAACCTATATATTAATATTATTCGTAATTGATACACTACCTAGAAGACAGAGATACGAAGAACTTTTTAAAAGTAAAAAATGTTATGAATAGCTTAAATGAATCATTGTTAGGGTTGACCCTAATACCTATTTCTATGATGAGAAAAAAAGTGGTGTGCGCATGAGTTAGATTAAACTACACTTTCGATTTTTATTTGTCTATCCTGATCGAGTTCAAGTATGATATTGTTAACGTATCTTGATAATAAACCAGATAAGTTAGTAGGGATTTTGACCGTCTCTTGCGAAAATTTCCAAAGTCCTAGTTTTCTAGAACTATTCAAAGATTCGGGTTGTTGAAGATCAAAATGTACGCATCTCCACGAACTTAGACTTATATAAGAGGGATTTTGTGTAATTTATATTGTCTTTGTTTAAAAAAAATATTAAAAACTCAAGGCATTGCGTACCCAAGTTAGCAAGGAAACCTATTAGTTCTTAGTATGGAATAGCGAGTCCTATAGCTACATATCATGATTTTGTGTCACTATCAAAATTCTCTCTTGAGTATGTAGTTCTATTCATGTAGGAGACTTTAAATTTTTTTATTTCAATAGAAATAGATTTATTTTCTAAATGCATGCTTTAAATTTTTTATTATTGTTGAATTCATGTAATCTTAAAAAAAATGATCGACAGTAATAATTGAGAATGCATTTTCATTTGTATCCATTAGTTTTTAAGAATAATTATATCTCGTTATATGGTATAAAGGGAGGGTTTGAATTAGTATATGTTTAATTTTTGTGAGGTCTTGTAAGTAGATTAGTATATTTATTTGTGTTAATGAACAATAAATATATGATAATATTATGGATGAAATAACATAAAATTGTATGAGGATGAGACCGTATGTACCAGCATTGGTTAGTGCAATTTGTTGATTTAATTTTGAGAATTACTAATACAAAGAGTAGGTGCACGTTGTATCTTGGGACAGCAATGTTGAATTAACTTGAGCACCTTAATAGGCCATAATATCTTTCAAGTAAGTGGTTCAAGCTCGGTTTGCATGTTTTGTCAAGTTATTTGTTTATATTATGCAATTTTATTTGTTTTTATATTGTATAATAAGTTTAATGTATTCCCTTTTGTTAGACTAATCCAACAAACTCAACACAGTTTATTTACTTGTGATTGAATGGATATCAATAAAAAATGATGAAAGGATACTAGAAAAACGATAATGAAATCGATAAGAAGATGTAATGGTGTCTCTTATAATGTCATTAAGACTCAGAAATTTGCTTTTTTCACTGTTTTTAATAAGTACTTATTTAATCATTACCAGGTCTATGAACTTCTATTTGTTAGCGCAAGAAATATGAAATATTATATTTTATTTGTTTATTTAAAAATATTGGAATATTTTACTTGAGTACATAGTATGTGCGGATACTTTAACAAATTTCTTTTGCATTTTATAAGTTCTCTCATTGGACATGAAAATTTTACAATCTCTCAGATTTCAACATGTTTTAAAAAAATAAAAAATTTATTAAGGTCTAAACAACTAAATAGTCTATCAAGATATATTGTCTTAATGCATATTTTTATTGAAATCTCAATAAACCATAGTTGTTAAGAATAATCTGGATCGTAATATATAAATACAATAAAAACTTATTGAACGAGTGTCTTATTAAATCACATTGAAATCCTATCAAGTGGAAACAAACAAACAGGAATGCTTGCACTAAAGACCATTCGCTAATGATCGGTACTGTACAACTATTATAGGAATACATATTTAATTGAAAATTGTAAACCGATCTAGCCATTAAACAAGTATGTAACAAATAAAACACTCCCAATATAATTTTAGTATTATGAGAATTTTTAGAATAAAATAATTTATAAACTAATTTAACTTATTATGTATGAGTTGAAAATAAAAAATTGTTTGTGTATTAGCAATAACTAATGCAATTAAATCCATTTAGCTTTAATCATCAAACGTCTCCAGTCTTCGATTGACCAATAACCTTGGTTCTGAGGTTTTTGAATCACTTGATCTTCTTATGGAGTCTTTCTTTTCTCAGGGACGTCGATTTGGTGCTCCTCTGAAAAATCACTGGACCTTGATATTCCCATCAGCGGCCTCACATTCACTCTTACTATTCTTTCTTAATCCTTTACCTGAAATTATTTTGCTTTCCATGCCTCCTGTTATTTAATTACGATTTATTTCATTTATTTGGTTTCGAATTAAAGCATTTGAGAAATAGAATGAAACTGGGGTTTTCTAATAACTTAGGTATCCTAGGTACATCTGATAGAAAAAGTAAATGGTAAGTTTCTACTAGTTATTGGAGCTTAGTTATATATCTCTATATTTAAATAAAATTATAAATACATTTGAGCATAAAGACAATAGACAAACCCACAAACAGCTATCTAGAAACATGATATTATAACTGCTTAGCAGAAACTAGAAAATGTCAACACTGATTTGGGGATTTTCAAGGTCTGACGTCTTTCAATTAAATTTTTATGGTCTAACTTCTTTCAATTTCCGTCTATGATATATAAAAACTTTAAAAACTATGAATATGGTTGTATGCCATCATAGATAATTGAGATTTTATTTAATCTTCACAATGTCGTCTATAAAGCCTTCAGATCTACTAACAGAAATCTGAAATATATGGTTGAAGTCCTTCAAATCTTTAGATACTTTATAATTATTTGTTTATAATATACAAAAATTCAATCCAAGAAGTAATATATATTTTTCAATTATTTTTACAAAAACATCGTGTTTCAAAACAAAAACGTATACATTATAACAATACTTAATTAATTTACTGAGAAACAAAATAAAAATATAAATAATTTCACACTTATATACGAAAAATATCTTATCATATAGAAATTTTTATGGAAGTTGAGGATAGATCTGGTACAAGATATATATATATTTAATGCATATAACACATAAGCATAGACAATTTAATTATATGTTAAAGAATTATTAAGATACACTAAAATTATAGTTGATCAATGTGTAAAAAATTGTAAATCATTGACATAAATTTTTATATCAATTTGAAATTGAACCGATGAAAGTGAAATTAAGAAGATAATGTTTACCTTTCAATTTAGAAAAAAATCTGAAAATAAAACAAGAAAACAAAACATTATACATATATATTTATACAGAATTTGAAAAAATATTTAATAATACATGTAAAGAACTGAAATGTTACTTACTTCTTGGAAAATTTTGTTGTTAACCCAGAGAACTTGAAAGATATAGATAAAGTGTTTAGGATATGTATATATATATATATATATAATAGTAAGTATTGTATAAGTAGTTATTTCAAAATAGTAGCCGTTAGAGATAAATGGTCTAAACGATTGTGTAAAATAACAAAACAAGTAGGATATTTAAGTTTTAAAAGACTACTTTAAAAGTTATATTAATGATTTTTTTTAAAATATCCTTCAATTTTTAAATGGTTTTTTTCAATTTGAAAATCACATTTACCTCCAACAAACCAATTTGTATCCCACCCGAAAAATGTATAAATATGTTGTTTAGGCGTTGTGTATAGAGAGATGGTAGAGAACTTATATCCATATTCAATCGAAAAAATTAATATAATATATAATTATTGATAAATATCTATATTATATGGGACAAGTCGAAAGTCAAAGAACGGTCCAGATTTTCTTACAGCAAAAATATATGGTATCTAAAATCATTTGGATCTTGCCACATGTATTCTAACCATAATACATCCCACTAATACTCCAGGAACTACTAAATATCTCATTCAAAAGAAAACTTACGCTACACACTAAAGATTAATCCAGGAAAAACTTACACTCTAAAGATTAATCCAAGAACTAGGAAATATCTCATTGAATCAGGAAGGTTTTTTTTCTTTTCTTTTACTTAAAAGTATAATTTCTCAATTGTTTTTGTTCTTATACATTTTTTACCAAAACTTAAGTTTTTGTTGTCCAACGATCTTATAATGTAGAAATTATTAGATTGTAGATATGAAATTCGTTTGGTGTCTATCTTTAATATTTTCTTTTACGTTGAACTAATCTAATCTTTCATAAGGACCAATAGTGCAATTTATGTAATTCCTCTATTACTAGAACTTTTTTACTGAAGTTGATCATTTTGATTCTGTATATTATTAAACCACGTATTATTTTAATCTAAGGCAATTCAATTAGAGTATCCTATCTTCTAGGTGTTTTTTTTTGTCTGTAATGAAAATATTTAAAAAATAGTCATATTTCATAAATATAGGAGACTTAAGTCAATGTAATTTTGCTTTTATGATACAAATCTATGTCATAGTCATAAATTGAGAATTCTATTTAGTTTATTTGATATTTTAGGATGCGTCTTGGTCTTATTTTTTATCATCCCATTTGAGTAGTACTATGGCTGAGATTCTATATAAATCCTTTGTTGTCCAACGATCTTATTTAGAATGTAGAAATTATTAGATTGTAGATATGAAATTCGATTCTTTGACTGTAAAACTGGTCCACTTCAGGCTCTAATATACTGTGAGAATAAATATTAACTCTCAAGTCATATATGTATATGTTTATCCTGTTTTCTACTTATTTGCCTCATAATAGTAGCTAAGAACATTGTGAGGTATTTCAGGTTACTATTGCTTTAATATTCATTTGTACACGCTTTAATATTTTTTTTACGTTCAACTAATCTAATCTATCATAAGGACCAATAGTGCAATTTATGTAATTTCTCTCTTACGAAGTTGATTATTGCATTAATATTGTTTTTACGTTCAACTAATCTAATCTATCATAAGGACCAATAGTGCAATTTATGTAATTTCTCTCTTACGAAGTTGATTATTTTTATTCCTTATAGTGCAATTTATATCATTCCTCTGAATTTTTAACTAAATTTTAATATTTACTACAGTGTTTTGATTCTTATACCTTTTTAACTGAAGATGAGTATTTGATTTATTATCATTTCAGATGGATCAATATTTGGGATACAAGTTGAAGACAAACCAAGTATTTTTTTTAAGTTCAAGTAAGTTAATCTAACAGGCTTTCCTAATACTATGAATAACTAACTGATGACTTTAGTTTAAATGAACTATTAAAGTGGTATCCCAATTTTTGGATCAATAACTTAATACATTTGTGTTTATACTCCCTGTTATTTTTTGATTATTTGATGTATTTAATAGTTATTTGTCATTTTTGTGCATACTTACATCTTAATAATCCAGAAAGAATAATCCAGGTCGAAATACCATATATCTCATTCAAAAGAATATTCCCTGTAATTTTTTTTCCTTTCTAATAGTTAAAAGTATAATTTCTCAATTGTTTTAGTTTTTATACATTTTTTACCCAAAACTTAAGTTTTTGCTATTCATGGAAGAGAAATATGGATCGGTATAATGTATGTCATAAGGACAAATACTGCAATTTATGTCATTCTTTTAAATTTTTTAACTACATTTGAACATTTTGATATTTCTCATTTTTTTTATTCTTATACAGTTTTTTACAACACTTAAGTTTTAAGATATGCACATAGATATATTGTATGTAATAAGATCCAATAGTGCAATTTATGTCATCCCTCTCTTACTAGAATTTTTTTATACTGAAGTTGAGCATTAATATTTATTGAAGTCAAACCACATAATTTTTTTTTAAATTTCCAGTAAATTAATCTACCTGTTTTCCTAATACTATGAATAAATGATGATTTTAGTTTAAATGAATTATTAAGTGGTGTCACAATTTTTATATCGGTTTCTTAATACATTTGTGAATGCATGAGGACTTTATTTTAAATGAACTTTAATATGGTATCAAATTTTTATATCAATATTTTAATGCAATTGGGGTTACATAAATCACTGCTCCAGGTACCTTGATGCAATTTTTGCCCCACGTTGCTTTAATGAATTTTTTTTCATGCACTGTTTCCAACTTCGGGTGTTTAGATAGATCGCACATATAAAGTACCTTGATCCTAAAATTGCCCCATATTACTTTTATGCAATTTTTTGCATGCATTTTAAAAAAAAATATATAATTTGTTATATTACGAAAAACTTTACAAAATAGCCCGAATATTTTGTTTTTTCTATTAGTTTGTTGAGATAAATTATGTATTTAACGCTCAGGTTACACTACTGAAGACCATGCATAACTTTTATTAAGGAGAGACAAGTGAGATTTACAAAAGGTCACTTTTTCGACCAACTGCCCAATGAGTTAGCTAACAAAATGTTGTTAAACTTTTTTTTGGTTTATTGTATACAGATAATTTAGACTCTTGGACTTTATTATAAGTATTATAACTGAGTGGATTGAGAGTATTGTTAAAATCAATTTATGTTGCGTATTAATTTACTAAATCATAATAATGTAAATTTACGTAAACTCATGATTTGTCTTTGATAATTATAATCACACAGTCTTTAAATAGTGCCCCTCGGGCACGGGTTATCCCTAGTCTATATTATATGGGACAAGTCGAAAGTCAAAGAACGGTCCAGATTTTCTTACAGCAAAAATATATGGTATCTAAAATCATTTGGATCTTGCCACATGTATTCTAACCATAATACATCCCACTAATACTCCAGGAACTACTAAATATCTCATTCAAAAGAAAACTTACGCTACACACTAAAGATTAATCCAGGAAAAACTTACACTCTAAAGATTAATCCAAGAACTAGGAAATATCTCATTGAATCAGGAAGGTTTTTTTTCTTTTCTTTTACTTAAAAGTATAATTTCTCAATTGTTTTTGTTCTTATACATTTTTTACCAAAACTTAAGTTTTTGTTGTCCAACGATCTTATAATGTAGAAATTATTAGATTGTAGATATGAAATTCGTTTGGTGTCTATCTTTAATATTTTCTTTTACGTTGAACTAATCTAATCTTTCATAAGGACCAATAGTGCAATTTATGTAATTCCTCTATTACTAGAACTTTTTTACTGAAGTTGATCATTTTGATTCTGTATATTATTAAACCACGTATTATTTTAATCTAAGGCAATTCAATTAGAGTATCCTATCTTCTAGGTGTTTTTTTTTGTCTGTAATGAAAATATTTAAAAAATAGTCATATTTCATAAATATAGGAGACTTAAGTCAATGTAATTTTGCTTTTATGATACAAATCTATGTCATAGTCATAAATTGAGAATTCTATTTAGTTTATTTGATATTTTAGGATGCGTCTTGGTCTTATTTTTTATCATCCCATTTGAGTAGTACTATGGCTGAGATTCTATATAAATCCTTTGTTGTCCAACGATCTTATTTAGAATGTAGAAATTATTAGATTGTAGATATGAAATTCGATTCTTTGACTGTAAAACTGGTCCACTTCAGGCTCTAATATACTGTGAGAATAAATATTAACTCTCAAGTCATATATGTATATGTTTATCCTGTTTTCTACTTATTTGCCTCATAATAGTAGCTAAGAACATTGTGAGGTATTTCAGGTTACTATTGCTTTAATATTCATTTGTACACGCTTTAATATTTTTTTTACGTTCAACTAATCTAATCTATCATAAGGACCAATAGTGCAATTTATGTAATTTCTCTCTTACGAAGTTGATTATTGCATTAATATTGTTTTTACGTTCAACTAATCTAATCTATCATAAGGACCAATAGTGCAATTTATGTAATTTCTCTCTTACGAAGTTGATTATTTTTATTCCTTATAGTGCAATTTATATCATTCCTCTGAATTTTTAACTAAATTTTAATATTTACTACAGTGTTTTGATTCTTATACCTTTTTAACTGAAGATGAGTATTTGATTTATTATCATTTCAGATGGATCAATATTTGGGATACAAGTTGAAGACAAACCAAGTATTTTTTTTAAGTTCAAGTAAGTTAATCTAACAGGCTTTCCTAATACTATGAATAACTAACTGATGACTTTAGTTTAAATGAACTATTAAAGTGGTATCCCAATTTTTGGATCAATAACTTAATACATTTGTGTTTATACTCCCTGTTATTTTTTGATTATTTGATGTATTTAATAGTTATTTGTCATTTTTGTGCATACTTACATCTTAATAATCCAGAAAGAATAATCCAGGTCGAAATACCATATATCTCATTCAAAAGAATATTCCCTGTAATTTTTTTTCCTTTCTAATAGTTAAAAGTATAATTTCTCAATTGTTTTAGTTTTTATACATTTTTTACCCAAAACTTAAGTTTTTGCTATTCATGGAAGAGAAATATGGATCGGTATAATGTATGTCATAAGGACAAATACTGCAATTTATGTCATTCTTTTAAATTTTTTAACTACATTTGAACATTTTGATATTTCTCATTTTTTTTATTCTTATACAGTTTTTTACAACACTTAAGTTTTAAGATATGCACATAGATATATTGTATGTAATAAGATCCAATAGTGCAATTTATGTCATCCCTCTCTTACTAGAATTTTTTTATACTGAAGTTGAGCATTAATATTTATTGAAGTCAAACCACATAATTTTTTTTTAAATTTCCAGTAAATTAATCTACCTGTTTTCCTAATACTATGAATAAATGATGATTTTAGTTTAAATGAATTATTAAGTGGTGTCACAATTTTTATATCGGTTTCTTAATACATTTGTGAATGCATGAGGACTTTATTTTAAATGAACTTTAATATGGTATCAAATTTTTATATCAATATTTTAATGCAATTGGGGTTACATAAATCACTGCTCCAGGTACCTTGATGCAATTTTTGCCCCACGTTGCTTTAATGAATTTTTTTTCATGCACTGTTTCCAACTTCGGGTGTTTAGATAGATCGCACATATAAAGTACCTTGATCCTAAAATTGCCCCATATTACTTTTATGCAATTTTTTGCATGCATTTTAAAAAAAAATATATATAATTTGTTATATTACGAAAAACTTTACAAAATAGCCCGAATATTTTGTTTTTTCTATTAGTTTGTTGAGATAAATTATGTATTTAACGCTCAGGTTACACTACTGAAGACCATGCATAACTTTTATTAAGGAGAGACAAGTGAGATTTACAAAAGGTCACTTTTTCGACCAACTGCCCAATGAGTTAGCTAACAAAATGTTGTTAAACTTTTTTTTGGTTTATTGTATACAGATAATTTAGACTCTTGGACTTTATTATAAGTATTATAACTGAGTGGATTGAGAGTATTGTTAAAATCAATTTATGTTGCGTATTAATTTACTAAATCATAATAATGTAAATTTACGTAAACTCATGATTTGTCTTTGATAATTATAATCACACAGTCTTTAAATAGTGCCCCTCGGGCACGGGTTATCCCTAGTATGTTTATATTTAGCAAATTCAGCTCATCGTCTTTGACAAAATCTTAATAATTTATGCAAATTGGTATCCAATAAAAGAGCCATGTTGGGTCTCACCCTGAAATGATCAACCATATATAGCCCATTTAGGTTTAAAATGGTCTAATCATCAACTACGAATTTGCTATCGTGATAGGTTTCAAACATATCAGTATGGATTTTCTAAAAAAACAACTTCGCTGGAGTAAAAATGTAAAAAATATTAAGGGGAATAGGTTCCAAACCTATATATTAATATTATTCGTAATTGATACACTACCTAGAAGACAGAGATACGAAGAACTTGTTAAAAGTAAAAAATGTTATGAATAGCTTAAATGAATCATTGTTAAGGTTGACCCTAATACCTATTTCTATGATGAGAAAAAAAGTGTTGTGCGCATGAGTTAGATTAAACTACACTTTCGATTTTTATTTGTGTATCCTGATCGAGTTCAAGTATGATATTGTTAACGTATCTTGATAATAAACCAGATAAGTTAGTAGGGATTTTGACCGTCTCTTGCGAGAATTTCCAAAGTCCTAGTTTTCTAGAACTATTCAAAGATTCGGGTGTGTTGAAGATCAAAATGTACGCATCTCCAAGAACTTCGACATAGACAAGAGGGATGTTGTGTAATTTATATTGTCTTTGCTTAAAAAAAATATTAAAAACTCAAGGCATTGCGTACCCAAGTTAGCAAGTAAACCTATTAGTTCTTACTATGGAAATAGCGAGTCCTATAGCTACATATCATGATTTTGTGTCACTATCAAAATTCTCTCTTGAGTATGTAGTTCTATTCATGTAGGAGACGTTAATTTTTTTTTATATCAATAGAAATAGATTTATTTTCTAAATGCATGCTTTAAATTATTTATTATTGTTAAATTCATGTAATCTTTAAAAAAAATGATCGACAATAATAATTGAGAATGCATTTTCATTTGTATCCATTAGTTTTTAAGAATAATTATATCTCGTTATATGGTACAAAGGGAGGGTTTGAATTAGTATATGTTTAATTTTTTTGAGGTCTTGTAAGTAGATTAGTATATTTATTTGTGTTAATGAACAATAAATATATGATAATATTATGGATGAAATAACATAAAATTGTATGAGGATGAGACCGTATGTACCAGCATTGGTTAGTGCAATTTGTTGATTTAATTTTGAGAATTACTAATACAAAGAGTAGGTGCATGTTGTATCTTGGGACAACAATGTTGAATTAACTTGAGC
Organism: Nemophila menziesii; assembly: GCA_029959085.1. Taxonomy (NCBI): domain Eukaryota; kingdom Viridiplantae; phylum Streptophyta; class Magnoliopsida; order Boraginales; family Hydrophyllaceae; genus Nemophila; species Nemophila menziesii. Next base: position 22,589,228 of record JARWIR010000021.1, read on the forward strand.
ATATAGGCCATAATATCTTTCAAGTAAGTGGTTCAAGCTCGGTTTGCATGTTTTGTCAAGTTATTTGTTTATATTATGCAATTTTATTTGTTTTTATATTGTATAATAAGTTTAATGTATTCCCTTTTGTTAGACTAATCCAACAAACTCAACACAGTTTATTTACTTGTGATTGAATGGATATCAATAAAAAATGATGAAAGGATACTAGAAAAACGATAATGAAATCGATAAGAAGATGTGATGGTGTCTCTTATAATGTCATTAAGACTCAGAAATTTGCTTTTTTCACCATCTTTAATAAGTACTTATTTAAACATTACTAGGTCTATGAACTTCTATTTGTTAGCGCAAGAAATATGAAATATTATATTTTATTTGTTTATTTAAAAATATTGGAATGTTTTACTTGAGTACATAGTATGTGCGGAAACTTTAACAAATTTCTTTTGCATTTTATAGGATCTCTCAGTGGACATGAAAACTTTACATTCTCTCAGATTTCAACATGTTTTAAAAAAAATAAAAAATTTATTAAGGTCTAAACAACTAAATAGTCTATCAAGTCTTTATGCATATTTTTATTGAAATCTCAATAAACCATAGTTGTTAAGAATAATCTGGATCGTAATATATAAATACAATAAAAAATTATTGAACGAGTGCCTTATTAAATCACATTGAAATCTCATCAAGTGGAAACAAACAAACAGGAATGCTTGCACTAAAGACCATTCGCTAATGATCGGTACTGTACAACTATTATAGGAATACATATTTAATTGAAAATTGTAAACCGATCTAGCTATTAAACAAGTATGTAACAAATAAAACACTCCCAATATAATTTTAGTAATGGCTTATGCGAATTTTTAGAATAAAATAATTTATAAACTAATTTAAATTATTATGTATGAGTTGAAAATAATAAATTGTTTGTGTATTAGCAATAACTAATACAATTAAATCCATTTAGATTAATCATCAAACGTCTCCAGTCTTTGATTGACCAATAACCTTGGTTTTGAGGTTTTTGAACCACTTGATCTTCTTGTGGAGTCTTTCTTTTCTCACGGACGTCGATTTGGTCTTGTGCTGGTGCTAACTTTCCCACCATGAATTGAATTTTATTTTGATTTCTTTGTTTAATTTCCAGAGTATTTTGCTTTCTCTTGCGCTTTAATGACACAGGGGGCTGCTCCTCTGAAAAATCATTGGACCTTGATAATATCAGCAACCCATCAGCGGCCTCACGCTCGTTCTTACTATTCTTTCTTAATCCTTTACCTGAAATTATTTTGCTTTCCATGCCTCCTGTTATTTAATTACGATTTATTTGATTGATTTGGTTTCGAATTAAAGCATTTGAGAAATAGAATGAAACTGGGGTTTTCTAATAACTTAGGTATCATAGGTACATCTGATAGAAAAAGTAAATGGTAAGTTTCTACTAGTTATTGGAGCTTAGTTATATATCTCTATATTTAAATAAAATTATAAATACATTTGAGCATAAAGACAATAGACAAACCCACAAACAGCTATCTAGGAACATGATAAATAACTGCTTAGCAGAAACTAGAAAATGTCAACTCTGATTTGGGGATTTCTCAAGGTCTGACGTCTTTCAATTTAATTTTTGTGGTCTAACTTCTTTCAATTTCCGTCTATGATATATAAAAACTTTAAAAACTATAAAGCCTTCAGATCTACTAACAGAAATCTGAAATATATGGTAGAAGTCCTTAAAATCTTTAGATACTTTATAATTATTTGGTTTATAATATACAAAAATTCAATCCAAGAAGTAATATATATTTTTCAATTATTTTTACAAAAGCATCGTGTTTCAAAATAAAAACGTATACATTATAACAATACTTAATTAATTTACTTAGAAACAAAATGAAAATATAAATAATTTCACACTTATATACGAAAAATATCTTATCATATAGAAATTTTTATGCAAGATGAGGATAGATCTGGTACAAGATATATATATATATATATATATATATATATATATAATGCATATAACACATAAGCATAGACAATTTAATTATATGTTAAAGAATTATTAAGATACACTAAAATTATAGTTGATCAAAGTGTAAAAAATTGTAAATCATTGACATAAATTTTTATATCAATTAGAAATTGAAGCGATGAAAGTGAAATTAAGAAGATAATGTTTACCTTTCAATTTAGAAAAAAATCTGAAAATAAAACAAGAAAACAAAACATTATACATATATATTTATACAGAATTTGAAAAAATATTTAATAATACATGTAAAGAACTGAAATGTTACTTACTTCTTGGAAAACTTTGTTGTTAACCCAGAGAACTTGAAAGATATAGATAAAGTGTTTAGGATATGTATATATATAATAGTAAGTATTGTATTAGTAGTTATTTCAAAATAGTAGCCGTTAGAGATAAATGGTCTAAACGATTGTGTAAAATAACAACACAAGTAGGATATTTAAGTTTTAAAAGACTACTTTAAAAGTTATATTAATGATTTTTTTTAAAATATCCTTCAATTTTTTAAATGGTTTTTTTCAATTTGAAAATCACATTTACCTCCAACAAACCAATTTGTATCCTACTCGAAAAATGTATAAATATGTTGTTTAGGCGTTGTGTATAGAGAGGTGGTAGAGAACTTATATCCATATTCAATCGGAAAAATTAATATAATATATAATTATTGATAAATATATGTTTATATTTAGCAAATTCAGTTCATCGTCTTTGAAAAAATCTTAATAATTTATGAAAATTGGTATCCAATAAAAGAGCCATGTTGGGTCTTACCCAAAAATGATCACCCATATATAGCCCATTTGGATTTAAAATGGTCTAATCATCAACTACGAATTTGCTATCGTGATAGGTTTCAAACATATCAGTATGGATTTGCTAAAAAAACAACTTCGCTGGAGTAAAAATGTGAAAAATGTTAAGGGGAACAGGTTCCAAACCTATATATTAATATTATTCGTAATTGATACACTACCTAGAAGACAGATATACGAAGAACTTGTTAAAAGTAAAAAATGTTATGAATAGCTTAAATGAATCATTGTTAGGGTTGACCCTAATACCTATTTCTATGATGAGAAAAAAAGTGTTGTGTGCATGAGTTAGATTAAACTACACTTTCGATTTTTATTTGTCTATCCTGATCGAGTTCAAGTATGATATTGTTAACGTATCTTGATAATAAACCAGATAAGTTAGTAGGGATTTTGACCGTCTCTTGCGAGAATTTCCAAAGTCCTAGTTTTCTAGAACTATTCAAAGATTCGGGTGTGTTGAAGATCAAAATGTACGCATCTCCAAGAACTTCGACTTAGACAAGAGGGATGTTGTGTAATATATATTGTCTTTGTTTAAAAAAAATATTAAAAACTCAAGGCATTGCGTACCCAAGTTAGCAAGTAAACCTATTAGTTCTTACTATGGAAATAGCGAGTCCTATAGCTACATATCATGATTTTGTGTCACTATCAAAATTCTCTCTTGAGTATGTAGTTCTATTCATGTAGGAGACGTTAAATTTTTTTATTTCAATAGAAATAGATTTATTTTCTAAATGCATGCTTTAAATTATTTATTATTGTTGAATTCATGTAATCTTTAAAAAAAATGATCGACAATAATAATTGAGAATGCATTTTCATTTGTATCAATTAGTTTTTAAAAATAATTATATCTCGTTATATGGTATAAAGGGAAGGTTTGAATTAGTATATGTTTAATTTTTTTAGGTCTTGTAAGTAGATTAGTATATTTATTTGTGTTAATGAACAATAAATATATGATAATATTATGGATGAAATAACATAAAATTGTATGAGGATGAGACCGTATGTACCAGCATTGGTTAGTGCAATTTGTTGATTTAATTTTGAGAATTACTAATACAAAGAGTAGGTGCATGTTGTATCTTGGGACAGCAATGTTGAATTAACTTGAGCACCTTAATAGGCCATAATATCTTTCAAGTAAGTGGTTCAAGCTTGGTTTGCATGTTTTGTCAAGTTATTTGTTTATATTATGCAATTTTATTTGTTTTTATATTGTATAATAAGTTTAATGTATTCCCTTTTGTTAGACTAATCCAACAAACTCAACAAAGTTTATTTACTTGTGATTGAATGGATATCAATAAAAAAGGATGAAAGGATACTAGAAAAACGATAATGAAATCGATAAGAAGATGTGATGGTGTCTCTTATAATGTCATTAAGACTCAGAAATTTGCTTTTTTCACCATCTTTAATAAGTAATTATTTAATCATTACTAGGTCTATGAAGTTCTATTTGTTAGCGCAAGAAATATGAAATATAATATTTTATTTGTTTATTTAAAAATATTGGAATATTTTACTTGAGTACATAGTATGTGCGGATACTTTAACAAATTTCTTTTGCATTTTATTGGATCTCTCAGTGGACATGAAAACTTTACAATCTCTCAGATTTCAACATGTTTTAAAAATAATAAAAAATTTATTAAGGTCTAAACAACTAAATAGTCTATCAAGATATATTGTCTTTATGCATATTTTTATTGAAATCTCAATAAACCATAGTTGTTAAGAATAATTTGGATCGTAATATATAAATACAATAAAAACTTATTGAACGAGTGTCTTATTAAATCATATTGAAATCTCATCAAGTGGAAACAAACAGGAATGCTTGCACTAAAGACCATTCGCTAATGATCGGTACTGTACAACTATTATAGGAATACATATTTAATTGAAAATTGTAAACCGATCTAGCTATTAAACAAGTATGTAACAAATAAAACACTCCCAATATAATTTTAGTAATGGCTTATGAGAATTTTTAGAATAAAATAATTTATAAACTAATTTAACTTATTATGTATGAGTTGAAAATAAAAAATTGTTTGTGTATTAGCAATAACTAATGCAATTAAATCCATTTAGCTTTAATCATCAAACTTCTCCAGTCTTCGATTGACCAATAACCTTGGTTTTGAGGTTTTTGAACCACTTGATCTTCTTGTGGAGTCTTTCTTTTCTCAGGGATGTCGATTTGGTCTGGTGCTGACTTTCCCACCATGAATTGAATTTTATTTTGATTTCTTCGTTTAATTTCCGGAGTATTTTGCTTTCTCTTGCGCTTTAATGACACAGGGGGCTGCTCCTCTGAAAATCACTGGACCTTGATAATATCAGCAACCCATCAGCGGCCTCACGTTCACTCTTACTATTCTTTCTTAATCCTTTACCTGGAATTATTTTGCTTTCCATGCCTCCTGTCATTTAATTACAATTTATTTCATTGATTTGGTTTCGAATTAAAGCATTTGAGAAATAGAATGAAACTGGGGTTTTCTAATAACTTAGGTATCCTAGGTACATCTGATAGAAAAAGTAAATGGTAAGTTTCTACTAGTTATTGGAGCTTAGTTATATATCTCTATATTTAAATAAAATTATAAATACATTTGAGGATAAAGACAATAGACAAACCCACAAATAGCTATCTAGGAACATGATATTATAACTGCTTAGCAGAAACTAGAAAATGTCAACACTGATTTGGGGATTTCTCAAGGTCTGACGTCTTTCAATTTAATTTTTATGGTCTAACTTCTTTCAATTTCCGTCTATGATATATAAAAACTTTAAAAACTATGAATATGGTTGTATGCCATCATAGACAATTGAGATTTTATTTAATCTTCACAGTGTCGTCTATAAAGCCTTCAGATCTACTAACAGAAATCTGAAATATATGGTTGAAGTCCTTCAAATCTTTAGATACTTTATAATTATTTGTTTATAATATACAAAAATTCAATCCAAGAAATAATATATATTTTTCAATTATTTTTACAAAAACATCGTGTTTCAAAACAAAAACGTATACATTATAACAATACTTAATTAATTTACTGAGAAACAAAATTAAAATATAAATAATTTCACACTTATATACGAAAAATATCTTATCATATAGAAATTTTTATGCAAGTTGAGGATAGATTTGGTACAAGATATATATATATATATATATATATATATATATATATATATATAATGCATATAACACATAAGCATAGACAATTTAATTATATGTTAAAGAATTATAGTTGATCAATGTGTAAAAAATTGTAAGTCATTGACATAAATTTTTATATCAATTAGAAATTGAAGCGATGAAAGTGAAATTAAGAAGATAATGTTTACCTTTCAATTTAGAAAAAAATCTGAAAAATAAAACAAGAAAACAAAACATTATACAAATATATTTATACAGAATTTGATAAAATATTTAATAATACATGTAAAGAACTGAAATGTTACTTACTTCTTGGAAAACTTTGTTGTTAACCCAGAGAACTTGAAAGATATAGATAAAGTGTTTTGGATATGTATATATATATATAATAGTAAGTATTGTATTAGTAGTTATTTCAAAATAGTAGCCGTTAGAGATAAATGGTCTAAACGATTGTGTAAAATAACAAAATAAGTAGGATATTTAAGTTTTAAAAGACTACTTTAAAAGTTATATTAATGATTTTTTTAAAATATCCTTCAATTTTTTAAATGATTTTTTTCAATTTGAAAATCACATTTACCTCCAACAAACCAATTTGTATCCTACCCGAAAAATGTATAAATATGTTGTTTAGGCGTTGTGTATAGAGAGATGGTAGAGAACTTATATCCATATTCAATCGGAAAAATTAATATAATATATAATTATTGATAAATATATGTTTATATTTAGCAAATTCAGTTCATCGTCTTTGACAAAATCTTAATAATTTATGAAAATTGGTATCCAATAAAAGAGCCATGTTGGGTATTACCCATAAATGATCACCCATATATAGCCCATTTGGATTTAAAATGGTCTAATCATCAACTACGAATTTGCTATCGTGATAGGTTTCAAACATATCAGTATGGATTTGCTAAAAAACAACTTCGCTGGAGTAAAAATGTAAAAAATGTTAAGGGGAATAGGTTCCAAACCTATATATTAATATTATTCGTAATTGATACACTACCTAGAAGACAGAGATACGAAGAACTTGTTAAAAGTAAAAAATGTTATGAATAGCTTAAATGAATCATTGTTAGGGTTGACCCTAATACCTATTTCTATGATGAGAAAAAAAGTGTTGTGCGCATGAGTTAGATTAAACTACACTTTCGATTTTTATTTGTCTATCCTAATCGAGTTCAAGTATGATATTGTTAACGTATCTTGATAATAAACCAGATAAGTTAGTAGGGATTTTGACCGTCTCTTGCGAGAATTTCCAAAGTCCTAGTTTTCTAGAACTATTCAAAGATTCGGGTGTGTTGAAGATCAAAATGTACGCATCTCCAAGAACTTCGACTTAGACTAGAGGGATATTGTGTAATTTATATTGTCTTTGTTTAAAAAAAATATATTAAAAACTCAAGGCATTGCGTACCCAAGTTAGCAAGTAAACCTATTAGTTCTTACTATGGAAATAGCGAGTCTTATAGCTACATATCATGATTTTGTGTCACTATCAAAATTCTCTCTTGAGTATGTAGTTCTATTCATGTAGGAGACGTTAAATTTTTTTATTTCAATAGAAATAGATTTATTTTCTAAATGCATGCTTTAAATTTTATATTATTTTTGAATTCATGTAATCTTTAAAAAAAATGATCGACAGTAATAATTGAGAATGCATTTTCATTTGTATCCATTAGTTTTTAAGAATAATTATATCTCGTTATATGGTATAAAGGGAGGGTTTGAATTAGTATATGTTTAATTTTTTTGAGGTCTTGTAAGTAGATTAGTATATTTATTTGTGTTAATGAACAATAAGTATATGATAATATTATGGATGAAAAAACATAAAATTGTATGAGGATGAGACCGTATGTACCAACATTGATTAGTGCAATTTGTTGATTTAATTTTGAGAATTACTAATACAAAGAGTAGGTACATGTTGTATCTTGGGACAGCAATGTTGAATTAACTTGAGCACCTTAATAGGCCATAATATCTTTCAAGTAAGTGGTTCAAGCTCGGTTTGCATGTTTTGTCAAGTTATTTGTTTATATTATGCAATTTTATTTGTTTTTATATTGTATAATAAGTTTAATGTATTCCCTTTTGTTAGACTAATCCAACAAACTCAACACAGTTTATTTACTTGTAATTGAATGGATATCAAAAAAAAATGATGAAAGGATACTAGGAAAACGATAATGAAATCGATAAGAAGATGTGATGGTGTCTCTAATAATGTCATTAAGACTCAGAAATTTGCTTTTTCACCATCTTTAATAAGTAATTATTTAATCATTACTAGGTCTATGAACTTCTATTTGTTAGCGCAAGAAATATGAAATATTATATTTTATTTGTTTATTTAAAAATATTGGAATATTTTACTTGAGTACATAGTATGTGCGGATACTTTAACAAATTTCTTTTGCATTTTATTGGATCTCTCAGTGGACATGAAAACTTTACAATCTCTCAGATTTCAACATGTTTTAAAAATAATAAAAAATTTATTAAGGTCTAAACAACTAAATAGTCTATCAAGATATATTGTCTTTATGCATATTTTTATTGAAATCTCAATAAACCATAGTTGTTAAGAATAATTTGGATCGTAATATATAAATACAATAAAAACTTATTGAACGAGTGTCTTATTAAATCATATTGAAATCTCATCAAGTGGAAACAAACAAACAGGAATGCTTGCACTAAAGACACATCGCTAATGATCGGTACTGTACAACTATTATAGGAATACATATTTAATTGAAAATTGTAAACCGATCTAGCTATTAAACAAGTATGTAACAAATAAAACACTCCCAATATAATTTTAGTAATGGCTTATGAGAATTTTTAGAATAAAATAATTTATAAACTAATTTAACTTATTATGTATGAGTTGAAAATAAAAAATTGTTTGTGTATTAGCAAGAACTAATGCAATTAAATCCATTTAGTTTTAATCATCAAACGTCTCCAGTCTTCGATTGACCAATAACCTTGGTTTTGAGGTTTTTGAACCACTTGATCTTCTTGTGGAGTCTTTCTTTTCTCAGGGATGTCGATTTGGTCTGGTGCTGACTTTCCCACCATGAATTGAATTTTATTTTGATTTCTTCGTTTAATTTCCGGAGTATTTTGCTTTCTCTTGCGCTTTAATGACACAGGGGGCTGCTCCTCTGAAAAATCACTGGACCTTGATAATAATAGCAACCCATCAGCGGCCTCACGTTCACTCTTACTATTCTTTTTTAATCCTTTACCTGGAATTATTTTGCTTTCCATGCCTCCTGTTATTTAATTACGATTTATTTCATTGATTTGGTTTCGAATCAAAGCATTTGAGAAATAGAATGAAACTGGGGTTTTCTAATAACTTAGGTATCCTAGGTACATCTGATAGAAAAAGTAAATGGTAAGTTTCTACTAGTTATTGGAGCTTAGTTATATATCTCTATATTTAAATAAAATTATAAATACATTTGAGGATAAAGACAATAGACAAACCCACAAACAGCTATCTAGGAACATGATATTATAACTGCTTAGCAGAAACTAGAAAATGTTAACACTGATTTGGGGATTTCTCAAGGTCTGACGTCTTTCAATTTAATTTTTATGGTCTAACTTCTTTCAATTTCCGTCTATGATATATAAAAACTTTAAAAACTATGAATATGGTTGTATGCCATCATAGAAAATTGAGATTTTATTTAATCTTCACAGTGTCGTCTATAAAGCCTTCAGATCTACTAACAGAAATCTGAAATATATGGTTGAAGTCCTTCAAATCTTTAGATACTTTATAATTATTTGTTTATAATATACAAAAATTCAATCCAAGAAGTAATATATATTTTTCAATTATTTTTACAAAAACATCGTGTTTCAAAACAAAAACGTATATATTATAACAATACTTAATTAATTTACTGAGAAACAAAATTAAAATATAAATAATTTCACACTTATATACGAAAAATATCTTATCATATAGAAATTTTTATGCAAGTTGAGGATAGATTTGGTACAAGATAGATATATATATATATATATATAATGCATATAACACATAAGCATAGACAATTTAATTATATGTTAAAGAATTATAGTTGATCAATGTGTAAAAAATTGTAAATCATTGACATAAATTTTTATATCAATTAGAAATTGAAGCGATGAAAGTGAAATTAAGAAGATAATGTTTACCTTTCAATTTAGAAAAAAATCTGAAAATAAAACAAGAAAACAAAACATTATACAAATATATTTATACAGAATTTGATAAAATATTTAATAATACATGTAAAGAACTGAAATGTTACTTACTTCTTGGAAAACTTTGTTGTTAACCCAGAGAACTTGAAAGATATAGATAAAGTGTTTAGGATATGTATATATAGATAATAGTAAGTATTGTATTAGTAGTTATTTCAAAATAGTAGCCGTTAGAGATAAATGGTCTAAACGATTGTGTAAAATAACAAAATAAGTAGGATATTTAAGTTTTAAAAGACTACTTTAAAAGTTATATTAATGATTTTTTTTAAAATATCCTTCAATTTTTTAAATGATTTTTTTCAATTTGAAAATCACATTTACCTCCAACAAACCAATTTGTATCCTACCCGAAAAATGTATAAATATGTTGTTTAGGCGTTGTGTATAGAGAGATGGTAGAGAACTTATATCCATATTTAATCGGAAAAATTAATATAATATATAATTATTGATAAATATATGTTTATATTTAGCAAATTCAGTTCATCGTCTTTGACAAAATCTTAATAATTTATGAAAATTGGTATCCAATAAAAGAGCCATGTTGGGTCTTACCCAAAAATGATCACCCATGTATAGCCCATTTGGATTTAAAATGGTCTAATCATCAACTACGAATTTGCTATCGTGATAGGTTTCAAACATATCAGTATGGATTTGCTAAAAAACAACTTCGCTGGAGTAAAAATGTAAAAAATGTTAAGGGGAATAGGTTCCAAACCTATATATTAATATTATTCGTAATTGATACACTACCTAGAAGACAGAGATACGAAGAACTTGTTAAAAGTAAAAAATGTTATGAATAGCTTAAATGAATCATTGTTAGGGTTGACCCTAATACCTATTTCTATGATGAGAAAAAAAGTATTGAGCGCATGAGTTAGATTAAACTACACTCTCGATTTTTATTTGTCTATCCTGATCGAGTTCAAGTATGATATTGTTAACGTATCTTGATAATAAACCAGATAAGTTAGTAGGGATTTTGACCGTCTCTTGCGAGAATTTCCAAAGTCCTAGTTTTCTAGAACTATTCAAAGATTCGGGTGTGTTGAAGATCAAAATGTACGCATCTCCAAGAACTTCGACTTAGACAAGAGGGATATTGTGTAATTTATATTGTCTTTGTTTAAAAAAAAATATTAAAAACTCAAGGCATTGCGTACCCAAGTTAGCAAGTAAACCTATTAGTTCTTACTATGGAAATAGCGAGTCCTATAGCTACATATCATGATTTTGTGTCACTATCAAAATTCTCTCTTGAGTATGTAGTTCTATTCATGTAGGAGACGTTAAATTTTTTTATTTCAATAGAAATAGATTTATTCTCTAAATGCATGCTTTAAATTTTTTATTATTGTTGAATTCATGTAATCTTTAAAAAAATGATCGACAGTAATAATTGAGAATGCATTTTCATTTGTATCCATTAGTTTTTAAGAATAATTATATCTCGTTATATGGTATAAAGGGAGGGTTTGAATTAGTATATGTTTAATTTTTTTGAGGTCTTGTAAGTAGATTAGTATATTTATTTGTGTTAATGAACAATAAATATATGATAATATTATGGATGAAAAAACATAAAATTGTATTAGGATGAGACCGTATGTACCAACATTGATTAGTGCAATTTGTTGATTTAATTTTGAGAATTACTAATACAAAGAGTAGGTGCATGTTGTATCTTGGGACAGCAATGTTGAATTAACTTGAGCACCTTAATAGGCCATAATATCTTTCAAGTAAGTGGTTCAAGCTCGGTTTGCATGTTTTGTCAAGTTATTTGTTAATAGTATGCAATTTTATTTGTTTTTATATTGTATAATAAGTTTAATGTATTCCCTTTTGTTAGACTAATCCAACAAACTCAACACAGTTTATTTACTTGTGATTGAATGGATATCAAAAAAAATGATGAAAGGATACTAGAAAAACGATAATGAAATCGATAAGAAGATGTGATGGTGTCTCTTATAATGTCATTAAGACTCAAATTTTTTCTTTTTTCACCATATTTAATAAGTAATTATTTAATCATTACTAGGTCTATGAACTTCTATTTGTTAGCGCAAGAAATATGAAATATTATATTTTATTTGTTTATTTAAAAATATTGGAATATTTTACTAGAGTACATAGTATGTGCGGATACTTTAACAAATTTCTTTTGCATTTTATAGGATCTCTCACTGGACATGAAAACTTTACAATCTCTCAGATTTCAACATGTTTTAAAAAAAATAAAAAATTTATTAAGGTCTAAACAACTAAATAGTCTATCAATATATATTGTCTTTATGCATATTTTTATTGAAATCTCAATAAACCATAGTTGTTAAGAATAATCTGGATCGTAATATATAAATACAATAAAAACTTACTGAACGAGTGTCTTATTAAATCACATTGAAATCTCATCAAGTGGAAACAAACAAACAGGAATGCTTGCACTAAAGACCATTCGCTAATGATCGGTACTGTACAACTATTATAGGAATACATATTTAATTGAAAATTGTAAACCGATCTAGCTATTAAACAAGTATGTAACAAATTAAACACTCCCAATATAATTTTAGTAATGGCTTATGAAAATTTTTAGAATAAAATAATTTATAAACTAATTTAACTTATTATGTATGAGTTGAAAATAAAAAATTGTTTGTGTATTAGCAATAACTAATGCAATTAAATCCATTTAGCTTTAATCATCAAACGTCTCCAGTTTTCGATTGACCAATAACCTTGGTTTTGAGGTTTTTGAACCACTTGATCTTCTTGTGGAGTCTTTCTTTTCTCAGGGACGTCGATTTGGTCTGGTGCTGACTTTCCCACCATGAATTGAATTTTATTTTGATTTCTTTGTTTAATTTCCGGAGTATTTTGCTTTCACTTGCGCTTTAATGACACAGGGGGCTGCTCCTCTGAAAAATCACTGGACCTTGATAATATCAGCAACCCATCAGCGGCCTCACGTTCACTCTTACTATTCTTTCTTAATCCTTTACCTGAAATTATTTTGCTTTCCATGCCTCCTGTTATTTAATTACGATTTATTTCATTGATTTGGTTTCGAATTAAAGCATTTGAGAAATAGAATGAAACTGGGGTTTTCTATTAACTTAGGTATCCTAGGTACATCTGATAGAAAAAGTAAATGGTAAGTTTCTATTAGTTATTGGAGCTTAGTTATATATCTCTATAGTTAAATAAAATTATAAATACATTTGAGGATAAAGACAATAGATAAATCCACAAACAGCTATCTAGGAATATGATATTATAACTGCTTAGCAGAAACTAGAAAATGTCAACATTTGGGGATTTCTCAAGGTCTGACGTCTTTCAATTTAATTTTTATGGTCTAACTTCTTTCAATTTCCGTCTATGATATATATAAACTTTGAAAACTATGAATATGGTTGTATGCCGTCATAGACAATTGAGATTTTATTTAATCTTCACAGTGTCTTCTATAAAGCCTTCAGATCTACTAACAGAAATATGAAATATATGGTTAAAGTCCTTCAAATCTTTAGATACTTTATAATTATTTGTTTATAATATACAAAAATTCAATCCAAGAAGTAATATATATTTTTCAATTATTTTTACAAAAGCATCGTGTTTCAAAACAAAAACGTATACATTATAACAATACTTAATTAATTTACTGAGAAACAAAATGAAAATATAAATAATTTCACACTTATATACGAAAAATATCTTATCATATAGAAATTTTTATGCAAGTTGAGGATAGATCTGGTACAAGATAGATATATAAATAATGCATATAACACATAAGCATAGACAATTTAATTATAAGTTGAAGAATTATTAAGATACACTAAAATTATAGTTGATCAATGTGTAAAAAACTGTAAATCATTGACATAAATTTTTATATCAATTAGAAATTGAAGTGATGAAAGTGAAATTAAGAAGATAATGTTTACCTTTCAATTTAGAAAAAAATCTGAAAACAAAACAAGAAAACAAAACATTATACATATATATTCATACATAATTTGAAAAAATATTTAATAATACATGTAAAGAACTGAAATGTTACTTACTTCTTGGAAAACTTTGTTGTTAACCCAGAGAACTTGAAAGATATAGATAAAGTGTTTAGGATATGTATATATATAATAGTAAGTATTGTATTAGTAGTTATTTCAAAATAATAGCCGTTACAGATAAATGGTCTAAACGATTGTGTAAAATAACAAAACAAGTAGGATATTTAAGTTTTAAAAGACTACTTTAAAAGTTATATTAATGATTTTTTTTAAATATCCTTCAATTTTTTAAATGGTTTTTTTCAATTTGAAAATCACATTTACCTCCAACAAACCAATTTGTATCCTACCCGAAAAATGTATAAATATGTTGTTTAGGCGTTGTGTATAGAGAGATGGTAGAGAACTAATATCCATATTCAATCGGAAAAATTAATATAATATATAATTATTGATAAATATATGTTTATATTTAGCAAATTCAGTTCATCGTCTTTGACAAAATCTTAATAATTTATGCAAATTGGTATCCAATAAAAGAGCCATGTTGGGTCTCACCCTAAAATGATCACCCATATATAGCCCATTTAGATTTAAAATGGTCTAATCATCAACTACGAATTTGCTATCTTGATAGGTTTCAAACATATCAGTATGGATTTGCTAAAAAAACAACTTCGCTGGAGTAAAAATGTAAAAAATGATAAGGGGAATAGGTTCCAAACCTATATATTAATATTATTCGTAATTTATACACTACCTAAAAGACACAGATACGAAGAACTTGTTAAAAGTAAAAAATGTTATGAATAGCTTAAATGAATCATTGTTAGGGTTGACCCTAATACCTATTTCTATGATGATAAAAAAAGTGTTGTGCGCATGAGTTAGATTAAACTACACTTTCGATTTTTATTTGTCTATCCTAATCGGGTTCAAGTATGATATTGTTAACGTATCTTGATAATAAACCAGATAAGTTAGTAGGGATTTTGACCGTCTCTTGCGAGAATTTCCAAAGTCCTAGTTTTCTAGAACTATTCAAAGATTCGGGTGTGTTGAAGATCAAAATGTACGCATCTCCAAGAACTTCGACTTAGACAAGAGGGATATTGTGTAATTTATATTGTCTTTGTTTAAAAAAAATATTAAAAACTCAAGGCATTGCGTACCCAAGTTAGCAAGTAAACCTATTAGTTCTTACTATGGAAATAGCGAGTCCTATAGCTACATATCATGATTTTGTGTCACTATCAAAATTCTCTCTTGAGTATGTAGTTCTATTCATGTAGGAGACGTTAAATTTTTTTATTTCAGTAGAAATAGATTTATTTTCTAAATGCATGCTTTAAATTTTTTATTATTGTTGAATTCATGTAATCTTTAAAAAAATGATCGACAGTAATAATTGAGAATGCATTTTCATTTGTATCCATTAGTTTTTAAGAATAATTATATCTCGTTATATGGTATAAAGGGAGGGTTTGAATTAGTATATGTTTAATTTTTTTGAGGTCTTGTAAGTAGATTAGTATATTTATTTGTGTTAATGAACAATAAATATATGATAATATTATGGATGAAAAAACATAAAATTGTATTAGGATGAGACCGTATGTACCAACATTGATTAGTGCAATTTGTTGATTTAATTTTGAGAATTACTAATACAAAGAGTAGGTGCATGTTGTATCTTGGGACAGCAATGTTGAATTAACTTGAGCACCTTAATAGGCCATAATATCTTTCAAGTAAGTGGTTCAAGCTCGGTTTGCATGTTTTGTCAAGTTATTTGTTAATAGTATGCAATTTTATTTGTTTTTATATTGTATAATAAGTTTAATGTATTCCCTTTTGTTAGACTAATCCAACAAACTCAACACAGTTTATTTACTTGTGATTGAATGGATATCAAAAAAAATGATGAAAGGATACTAGAAAAACGATAATGAAATCGATAAGAAGATGTGATGGTGTCTCTTATAATGTCATTAAGACTCAAATTTTTTCTTTTTTCACCATATTTAATAAGTAATTATTTAATCATTACTAGGTCTATGAACTTCTATTTGTTAGCGCAAGAAATATGAAATATTATATTTTATTTGTTTATTTAAAAATATTGGAATATTTTACTAGAGTACATAGTATGTGCGGATACTTTAGCAAATTTCTTTTGCATTTTATAGGATCTCTCACTGGACATGAAAACTTTACAATCTCTCAGATTTCAACATGTTTTAAAAAAAATAAAAAATTTATTAAGGTCTAAACAACTAAATAGTCTATCAATATATATTGTCTTTATGCATATTTTTATTGAAATCTCAATAAACCATAGTTGTTAAGAATAATCTGGATCGTAATATATAAATACAATAAAAACTTACTGAACGAGTGTCTTATTAAATCACATTGAAATCTCATCAAGTGGAAACAAACAAACAGGAATGCTTGCACTAAAGACCATTCGCTAATGATCGGTACTGTACAACTATTATAGGAATACATATTTAATTGAAAATTGTAAACCGATCTAGCTATTAAACAAGTATGTAACAAATTAAACACTCCCAATATAATTTTAGTAATGGCTTATGAAAATTTTTAGAATAAAATAATTTATAAACTAATTTAACTTATTATGTATGAGTTGAAAATAAAAAATTGTTTGTGTATTAGCAATAACTAATGAAATTAAATCCATTTAGCTTTAATCATCAAACGTCTCCAGTTTTCGATTGACCAATAACCTTGGTTTTGAGGTTTTTGAACCACTTGATCTTCTTGTGGAGTCTTTCTTTTCTCAGGGACGTCGATTTGGTCTGGTGCTGACTTTCCCACCATGAATTGAATTTTATTTTGATTTCTTTGTTTAATTTCCGGAGTATTTTGCTTTCACTTGCGCTTTAATGACACAGGGGGCTGCTCCTCTGAAAAATCACTGGACCTTGATAATATCAGCAACCCATCAGCGGCCTCACGTTCACTCTTACTATTCTTTCTTAATCCTTTACCTGAAATTATTTTGCTTTCCATGCCTCCTGTTATTTAATTACGATTTATTTCATTGATTTGGTTTCGAATTAAAGCATTTGAGAAATAGAATGAAACTGGGGTTTTCTATTAACTTAGGTATCCTAGGTACATCTGATAGAAAAAGTAAATGGTAAGTTTCTATTAGTTATTGGAGCTTAGTTATATATCTCTATAGTTAAATAAAATTATAAATACATTTGAGGATAAAGACAATAGACAAATCCACAAACAGCTATCTAGGAATATGATATTATAACTGCTTAGCAGAAACTAGAAAATGTCAACATTTGGGGATTTCTCAAGGTCTGACGTCTTTCAATTTAATTTTTATGGTCTAACTTCTTTCAATTTCCGTCTATGATATATATAAACTTTAAAAACTATGAATATGGTTGTATGCCGTCATAGACAATTGAGATTTTATTTAATCTTCACAGTGTCTTCTATAAAGCCTTCAGATCTACTAACAGAAATATGAAATATATGGTTAAAGTCCTTCAAATCTTTAGATACTTTATAATTATTTGTTTATAATATACAAAAATTCAATCCAAGAAGTAATATATATTTTTCAATTATTTTTACAAAAGCATCGTGTTTCAAAACAAAAACGTATACATTATAACAATACTTAATTAATTTACTGAGAAACAAAATGAAAATATAAATAATTTCACACTTATATACGAAAAATATCTTATCATATAGAAATTTTTATGCAAGTTGAGGATAGATCTGGTACAAGATAGATATATAAATAATGCATATAACACATAAGCATAGACAATTTAATTATAAGTTGAAGAATTATTAAGATACACTAAAATTATAGTTGATCAATGTGTAAAAAATTGTAAATCATTGACATAAATTTTTATATCAATTAGAAATTGAAGTGATGAAAGTGAAATTAAGAAGATAATGTTTACCTTTCAATTTAGAAAAAAATCTGAAAACAAAACAAGAAAACAAAACATTATACATATATATTCATACATAATTTGAAAAAATATTTAATAATACATGTAAAGAACTGAAATGTTACTTACTTCTTGGAAAACTTTGTTGTTAACCCAGAGAACTTGAAAGATATAGATAAAGTGTTTAGGATATGTATATATATAATAGTAAGTATTGTATTAGTAGTTATTTCAAAATAATAGCCGTTAGAGATAAATGGTCTAAACGATTGTGTAAAATAACAAAACAAGTAGGATATTTAAGTTTTAAAAGACTACTTTAAAAGTTATATTAATGATTTTTTTTAAATATCCTTCAATTTTTTAAATGGTTTTTTTCAATTTGAAAATCACATTTACCTCCAACAAACCAATTTGTATCCTACCCGAAAAATGTATAAATATGTTGTTTAGGCGTTGTGTATAGAGAGATGGTAGAGAACTAATATCCATATTCAATCGGAAAAATTAATATAATATATAATTATTGATAAATATATGTTTATATTTAGCAAATTCAGTTCATCGTCTTTGACAAAATCTTAATAATTTATGCAAATTGGTATCCAATAAAAGAGCCATGTTGGGTCTCACCCTAAAATGATCACCCATATATAGCCCATTTAGATTTAAAATGGTCTAATCATCAACTACGAATTTGCTATCGTGATAGGTTTCAAACATATCAGTATGGATTTGCTAAAAAAACAACTTCGCTGGAGTAAAAATGTAAAAAATGATAAGGGGAATAGGTTCCAAACCTATATATTAATATTATTCGTAATTTATACACTACCTAAAAGACACAGATACGAAGAACTTGTTAAAAGTAAAAAATGTTATGAATAGCTTAAATGAATCATTGTTAGGGTTGACCCTAATACCTATTTCTATGATGATAAAAAAAGTGTTGTGCGCATGAGTTAGATTAAACTACACTTTCGATTTTTATTTGTCTATCCTAATCGAGTTCAAGTATGATATTGTTAACGTATCTTGATAATAAACCAGATAAGTTAGTAGGGATTTTGACCGTCTCTTGCGAGAATTTCCAAAGTCCTAGTTTTCTAGAACTATTCAAAGATTCGGGTGTGTTGAAGATCAAAATGTACGCATCTCCAAGAACTTCGACTTAGACAAGAGGGATATTGTGTAATTTATATTGTCTTTGTTTAAAAAAAATATTAAAAACTCAAGGCATTGCGTACCCAAGTTAGCAAGTAAACCTATTAGTTCTTACTATGGAAATAGCGAGTCCTATAGCTACATATCATGATTTTGTGTCACTATCAAAATTCTCTCTTGAGTATGTAGTTCTATTCATGTAGGAGACGTTAAATTTTTTTATTTCAGTAGAAATAGATTTATTTTCTAAATGCATGCTTTAAATTTTTTATTATTGTTGAATTCATGTAATCTGTAAAAAAAATGATCGACAGTAATAATTGAGAATTCATTTTCATTTGTATCCATTAGTTTTTAAGAATACTTATATCTCGTTATATGTTATAAAGGGAGGGTTTTAATTAGTATATGTTTAATTTTTTTGAGGTCTTGTAAGTATATTAGTATAATTATTTGTGTTAATGAACAATAAATATATGATAATATTATGGATGAAATAACATAAAATTGTATGAGGATGAGACCGTATGTACCAGCATTGGTTAGTGCAATTTGTTGATTTAATTTTGAGAATTACTAATACAAAGAGTAGGTGCATGTTGTATCTTGGGACAGCAATGCTGAATTAACTTGAGCACCTTAATATGCCATAATATCTTTCAAGTAAGTGGTTCAAGCTTGGTTTGCATGTTTTGTCAAGTTATTAGTTTATATTATGCAATTTTATTTGTTTTTATATTGTATAATAAGTTTAATGTATTCCCTTCTGTTAAACTAATCCAACAAACTCAACACAGTTTATTTACTTGTGATTGAATGGATATCAAAAAAAATGATGAAAGGATACTAGAAAAACGATAATGAAATCGATAAGAAGATGTGATGGTGTCTCTTATAATGTCATTAAGACTCAGAAATTTGCTTTTTTCACCATCTTTAATAAGTACTTATTTAATCATTACTAGGTCTATGAACTTCTATTTGTTAGCGCAAGAAATATAAAATATTATATTTTATTTGTTTATTTAAAAATATTGGAATATTTTACTTGAGTACATAGTATGTGCGGATACTTTAACAAATTTCTTTTGCATTTTATAGGATCTCTTAGTGTACATGAAAACTTTACAATCTCTCAGATTTCAACATGTTTTAAAAAAAATAAAAAATTTATTAAGGTCTAAACAACTAAATAGTCTATCAAGATATATTGTCTTTATGCATATTTTTATTGAAATCTCAATAAGCCATAGTTGTTAAGAATAATCTGGATCGTAATATATAAATACAATAAAAACTTATTGAACGAGTGTCTTATTAAATCACATTGAAATCTCATCAAGTGGAAACAAACAAACAGGAATGCTTGCACTAAAGACCATTCGCTAATGATCGGTACTGTACAACTATTATAGGAATACATATTTAATTGAAAATTGTAAACCGATCTAGCTATTAAACAAGTATGTAACAAATAAAACACTCCCAATATAATTTTAGTAATGGCTTATGAGAATTTTTAGAATAAAATAATTTATAAACTAATTTAACTTATTATGTATGAGTTGAAAATAAAAAATTGTTTGTGTATTAGAAATAACTAATGCAATTAAATCCATTTAGCTTTAATCATCAAACGTCTCCAGTCTTCGATTGACCAATAACCTTGGTTTTGAGGTTTTTGAACCACTTGATCTTCTTGTGGAGTCTTTCTTTTCTCAGGGACATCGATTTGGTCTGGTGCTGACTTTCCCACCATGAATTGAATTTTATTTTGATTTCTTTGTTTAATTTCCGGAGTATTTTGCTTTCTCTTGCGCTTTAATGACACAGGGGGCTGCTCCTCTGAAAAATCACTGGACCTTGATAATATCAGCAACCCATCAGCGGCCTCACGTTCACTCTTACTATTCTTTCTTAATCCTTTACCTGAAATTATTTTGCTTTCCATGCCTCCTGTTATTTAATTACGATTTATTTCATTGATTTGGTTTCGAATTAAAGCATTTGAGAAATAGAATGAAACTGGGGTTTTCTAATAACTTAGGTATCCTAGGTACATCTGATAGAAAAAGTAAATGGTAAGTTTATATTAGTTATTGGAGCTTAGTTATATATCTCTATATTTAAATAAAATTATAAATACATTTGAGGATAAAGACAATAGACAAATCCACAAACAGCTATCTAGGAACATGATATTATAACTGCTTAGCAGAAACTAGAAAATGTCAACACTGATTTGGGGATTTCTCAAGGTCTGACGTCTTTCAATTTAATTTTTATGGTCTAACTTCTTTCAATTTCCGTCTATGATATATATAAACTTTAAAAACTATGAATATGGTTGTATGCCGTCATAGACAATTGAGATTTTATTTAATCTTCACAGTGTCGTCTATAAAGCCTTCAGATCTACTAACAGAAATCTGAAATATATGGTTAAAGTCCTTCAAATCTTTAGATACTTTATAATTATTTGTTTATAATATACAAAAATTCAATCCAAGAAGTAATATATATTTTTCAATTATTTTTACAAAAGCATCGTGTTTCAAAACAAAAACGTATACATTATAACAATACTTAATTAATTTACTGAGAAACAAAATGAAAATATAAATAATTTTACACTTATATACGAAAAATATCTTATCATATAGAAATTTTTATGCAAGTTGAGGATAGATCTGGTACAAGATAGATATATATATAATGCATATAACACATAAGCATAGACAATTTAATTATATGTTAAAGAATTATAAAGATACACTAAAATTCTAGTTGATCAATGTGTAGAAAATTGTAAATCATTGACATAAATTTTTATATCAATTAGAAATTGAAGCGATGAAAGTGAAATTAAGAAGATAATGTTTACCTTTCATAATAGAAAAAAATCTAAAAATAAAACAAGAAAACAAAACATTATACATATATATTTATACAGAATTTAAAAAAATATTTAATAATACATGTAAAGAACTGAAATGTTACTTACTTCTTGGAAAACTTCGTTGTTAACCCAAAGAACTTGAAAGATATAGAAAAGTGTTTAGGATATGTATATATATATAATAGTAAGTATTGTATTAGTAGTTATTTCAAAATAGTAGCCGTTAGAGATAAATGGTCTAAACGATTGTGTAAAATAACAAAACAAGTAGGATATTTAAGTTTTAAAAGACTACTTTAAAAGTTATATTAATGTTTTTTTAAAATATCCTTCAATTTTTTAAATGGTTTTTTTCAATTTGAAAATCACATTAACCTCCAACAAACCAATTTGTATCCTACCCGAAAAATGTATAAATATGTTGTTTAGGCGTTGTGTATATAGAGATGGTAGAGAACTTATATCCATATTCAATCGGAAAAATTAATATAATATAATAATTTATTGATAAATATATGTTTATATTTAGCAAATTCAGTTTATCGTCTTTGACAAAATCTTAATAATTTATGCAAATTGGTATCCAATAAAAGAGCCATGTTGGGTCTCACCCTGAAATGATCAACCATATATAGCCCATTTAGATTTAAAATGGTCTAATCATCAACTACGAATTTGCTATCGTGATAGGTTTCAAACATATCAGTATGGATTTGCTAAAAAAACAACTTCGCTGGAGTAAAAATGTAAAAAATATTAAGGGGAATAGGTTCTAAACCTATATATTAATATTATTCGTAATTGATACACTACCTAGAAGACAAAGATACGAAGAACTTGTTAAAAGTAAAAAATGTTATGAATAGCTTAAATGAATCATTGTTAAGGTTGACCCTAATACCTATTTCTATGATGAGAAAAAAAGTGTTGTGCGCATGAGTTAGATTAAACTACACTTTCGATTTTTATTTGTCTATCCTGATCGAGTTCAAGTATGATATTGTTAACGTATCTTGATACTAAACCAGATAAGTTAGTACGGATTTTGACCGTATCTTGCGAGAATTTCCAAAGTCCTAGTTTTCTAGAATTATTCAAAGATTCGGGTGTGTTGAAGATCAAAATGTACGCATCTCCAAGAACTTCGACTTAGACAAGAGGGATATTGTGTAATTTATATTGTCTTTGTTTAAAAAAAATATTAAAAACTCAAGGCATTGCGTACCCAAGTTAGCAAGTAAACCTATTAGTTCTTACTATGGAAATAGCGAGTCCTATAGCTACATATCATGATTTTGTGTCACTATCAAAATTCTCTCTTGAGTATGTAGTTCTATTCATGTAGGAGACGTTAAATTTTTTTATTTCAGTAAAAATAGATTTATTTTCTAAATGCATGCTTTAAATTTTTTATTATTGTTGAATTCATGTAATCTGTAAAAAAATGATCGACAGTAATAATTGAGAATGCATTTTCATTTGTATCCATTAGTTTTTAAGAATACTTATATCTCGCTATATGGTATAAAGAGAGGGTTTGAATTAGTATATGTTTAATTTTTTTGAGGTCTTGTAAGTATATTAGTATAATTATTTGTGTTAATGAACAATAAATATATGATAATATTATGGATGAAATAACATAAAATTGTATGAGGATGAGACCGTATGTACCAGCATTGGTTAGTGCAATTTGTTGATTTAATTTTGAGAATTACTAATACAAAGAGTAGGTGCATGTTGTATCTTGGGACAGCAATGTTGAATTAACTTGAGCACCTTAATAGGCCATAATATCTTTCAAGTAAGTGGTTCAAGCTTGGTTTGCATGTTTTGTCAAGTTATTAGTTTATATTATGCAATTTTATTTGTTTTTATATTGTATAATAAGTTTAATGTATTCCCTTCTGTTAAACTAATCCAACAAACTCAACACAGTTTATTTACTTGTGATTGAATGGATATAAAAAAAAATGATGAAAGGATACTAGAAAAACGATAATGAAATCGATAAGAAGATGTGATGGTGTCTCTTATAATGTCATTAAGACTCAGAAATTTGCTTTTTTCACCATCTTTAATAAGTACTTATTTAATCATTACTAGGTCTATGAACTTCTATTTGTTAGCGCAAGAAATATGAAATATTATATTTTATTTGTTTATTTAAAAATATTGGAATATTTTACTTGAGTACATAGTATGTGCGGATACTTTAACAAATTTCTTTTGCATTTTATAGGATCTCTTAGTGGACATGAAAACTTTACAATCTCTCAGATTTCAACATGTTTTAAAAAAAATAAAAAATTTATTAAGGTCTAAACAACTAAATAGTCTATCAAGATATATTGTCTTTATGCATATTTTTATTGAAATCTCAATAAGCCATAGTTGTTAAGAATAATCTGGATCGTAATATATAAATACAATAAAAACTTATTGAACGAGTGTCTTATTAAATCACATTGAAATCTCATCAAGTGGAAACAAACAAACAGGAATGCTTGCACTAAAGACCATTCGCTAATGATCGGTACTGTACAACTATTATAGGAATACATATTTAATTGAAAATTGTAAACCGATCTAGCTATTAAACAAGTATGTAACAAATAAAACACTCCCAATATAATTTTAGTAAGGGCTTATGAGAATTTTTAGAATAAAATAATTTATAAACTAATTTAACTTATTATGTATGAGTTGAAAATAAAAAATTGTTTGTGTATTAGCAATAACTAATGCAATTAAATCCATTTAGCTTTAATCATCAAACGTCTCCAGTCTTCGATTGACCAATAACTTTGGTTTTGAGGTTTTTGAACCACTTGATCTTCTTGTGGAGTCTTCTTTTCTCAGGGACGTCGATTTGGTCTGGTGCTGGTGCTGCCTTTCCCACCATGAATTGAATTTTATTTTGATTTCTTTGTTTAATTTCCGGAGTATTTTGCTCTCTCTTGCGCTTTAATGACACATGGGGCTGCTCATCAAACGTCTAGCTTTAATCATCAAACGTCTCCAGTCTTCGATTGACCAATAACCTTGTTTTTTAGGATATTCAACCTTCTTGTGGAGTCTTTCTTTTCTCAGGGATGTCGATTTGGTCTGGTCTTGACTTTCCCACCACGAATTGAATTTTAGTTTGATTTCTTTGTTTAATTTCCTCTTGCGCTTGACACAAGAGGTTGCTCCTCTGAAAAATCCCTGGACCTTGATAATATCAGCAGCCTCACGTTCACTCTTACTATTCTTTCCTAATCTTTTACCTGAAACTATTTTGCTTTCCATGCCTCTTGTTATTTAATTAGGATTTATTTCATTAATTTGGTTTCGAATTAAAGCATTTGAGAAATAGAATGAAACTGGGGTTTTCTAATAACTTAGGTATCCTAGGTACATCTGATAGAAAAAATAAATGGTAAGTTTTCACTAGTTATTGGAGCTTAGTCATATATCTCTATATTTAAATAAAATTATAAATACATTTGAGCATAAAGACAATAGACCAACCCACAAACACCTATCTAGGAACATGATATTATATATGCTTAGCGGAAACTAGAAAAATGTTAACATGGGAATTTCTCAAGGTCTGACGTCTTTCAATTTAATTTTTAAGGTCTAACTTCTTTCAATTTCCGTCTATGATATATAAAAACTTTAAAAATTACGAATATGGTTGTATGCCATCATAGACAATTGAGATTTTATGTAATCTTCATAGTGTCGTCTATTAAGCCTTCAGATCTACTAACAGAAATCTGAAATATATGGTTGAAGTCCTTCAAATCTTTAGATACTTTATAATTATTTGTTTATAATATACAAAAATTCAATCCAAGAAGTAATAATATATTTTTCAATTATTTTTACAAAAGCATCGTGTTTCAAAACAAAAACGTATGCATTATAACAAAACTTAATTAATTTAATAAGATACAAAATGAAACTATAGAAATAATTGCACACTTATACACGAATATATCTTATTATATAGAAATTTTTATGCAAGTTGAGGATAGATATGTTGGTACAAGATAGATAAATATATAATTCATAAAACACATAAGCATAGACAAATTAATTGTATGTTAAAGATTCATTAAGATACACTAAAATTATAGTTGATCAATGTGAAAAAAAATGTAAATCATTGACATAAATTTGTATATCAATTAAAAATTGAAGCGATGAAAGTGAAATTAAGAAAATAATGTTTACCTTTCAATTTAGAAAAAAATCTTAAAATAAAACAAGAAAACAAAACATTATACATATATATTTAACAGAATTAGAAAAACTATTTAATAATACATATAAAGAACTGAAATGTTACTTACTTGTTGGAAAACTTTGTTGTTAACCCAGAGAAGTTGAAAGAAATAGATAAAGTGTTTAGTATATATAATGTAAGTATTGTATTAGTAGTTATTTCTAAATAGTAGTCGTTAGAAATAAATGGTCTAAACGATTGAGTAAAATAACAAAACTAGTAGGATATTTAAGTTTTATAAGACTACTTTAAAACTTATATTAATGAACTTTTTTTAATTGGTTTTTATCCATTTGAAAAACACATTTAGCTCCAACAAAACAATTTGTATCCTACCCTAAAAATGTATAAATATGTTGTTTAGGAGTTCTGTATAGAGAGATGTGAGACAACTTATATCCATATTCAATCAGAAAAATAATGATAATATATAATTATTGATAAATATATGTTTATATTTAGCAAATTCAGTTACTCGCATAAAGTTCGTCCTATTGTGATATGTTCATCGTCTTTGACAAAATCTTAATAATTTATGCAAATTGGTATCGAATAAAAGAGTCATGTTGGGTCTCACCCAAAAAAAGATCACCCATATATAGCCCATGTGGATTTAAAATGGTCTAATCATCAACTACGAATTTGCTATTGCGATAGGTTTCAAACATATCACTGTGGATTTGCTAAAGAAACAACTTCACTGGAGAAAAAATGTAAAAAATGCTAAGGGGTATAGGTTCCAAACCTATATATTAAGATTATTCGTAATTGATACACTACCTAGAAGATAGAGATACGAAGAACTAGTTGAAAGTAAAAAAAAGTTATGAGTTGCTTAAACCCTAATACCTATTTCTATGATGAGGAAAAAAGTGTTGTGTGCATGAGTTAGATTAAACTACACTTTTGATTTTATTTGTCTATCCTGATCAAGTTCAAGTATGATATTGTTAACGTATCTTGATAATAAACCAGATAATAAAGTTGTCTGAACACTTGGTTTTTTCAAATCAAATTAATATAACAATTATATCCAAAACCATTTTGTTTATACAGATTCACACCCCTTTCCGTTTCCTTTATTATCCAGAATCACACCAAACCCCTTAAATATCTTCTACTAGTAGTGATTCTAGTGCATTCATCAAGATCGATGAATTCTATTCCTCTCCCCAACTCTTTCGGGTTAGTAATAGATACATAATAAGCAAAATTAATCCCTTGGTTGCTTAGGATTTAGTTTTGTTCCTTCAAAAAATCATTGAGTTTTTTTTCTTAATATTTGATGAGTTCATGTTCAGTATACTTTGGGGTTTCATTTTGCCACGACTTTCACATTATTTCCAAGTAAAGGGCTATTATATTTGGACTTTTTGAGATAATTGTTTGTTAAATGTGTAGCTTCTAGGTACAAGGATGATATGAGACCCTGAGACAAAGCTAATAAGTCAAAAATACAAATTCAAACCCAAGTTAAGTCATGAAGAAACCAAAAATTCTTTCTAGTGGTCAAGTGCAATTTCTGGCAAAACAACTATGTCAGCTTTCAAGATGCACCATGATTGATGTATAGAATTTTGCCTAAGATAGTCCTTTGAGTTTATAGCATGTGAGAAGAAACATTTCATGAATTAGTGTTGAGACGACAAAGTTACACGGATTTTGCAACGGTGGCCAAAAGTTGTCCAAACTTAATCAAAACATTTGTTGACCCACCTAAGTGGGCCCACATGCCCAAAAACATTTTTCTAGCGTATTACATTATCTTTGGATGATTAAAGGAGTTACACACATCATTTTTATGGTATTTATATTTTTCATATGCTCGTACTGTCTTTTAAATATAATCACTTTGGCCAGGTAGTTAAATTGTGTTAGTAGTTGGATTACATCCGGGAGGGGGGTTCAATTACAAAACTAAACTATGATTGTTTAATTAGTTTATAACTGAGAGGTCAAATTTAATCGGATAATTGCAATAAGGGTTAAATCTTATGAACTTGATAGTAGGGTAGGGTCCCTAGGGAGAGGTCCATAACGTTAGATGGTTGCACCTAATTACGAGAGAGAGAGAGAGAGAGAGAGAGGTAGATATTAGAATCCTGATTAATATATTCCCCTTCAATTCGTCTTTGAACAAGAAATGATCAAATAATAAATACTGAACCCAAACATCTCGAATTATCCTTTTAATATATTCATAAACTTTTATCTTAATTAATTCCAAGTCCTCGTCATTTAATCTAGTTTTTTTTGGGTACGTGGGTGGTCAGAATTAGGTTACCCATATTCAGGGAGGAGATTCGAACCATGTACCTCTCACTACACACCTTTTAAGTAGCTCTCATTCAATTTTAATCTAGTTGTTACTTAAAACATGACTTTTTGCTGCCCCTGTCTAGTATTTGAATTATATAAATTTAAACCCTAAATCATATTTTATATTTCGTTGTCCTTATCTAACGCCTCAAATACATTAAAGAAGCAAGAAATTAGCTTTATAGTCCATGTGGAGAACGACATAAAATACTTATCACTTTATTATTTGGAACGACTCGTACAATTGCGAGAAGTCTTCTCTGAGTTTGGTTTTTACCTCGAGAAACACCACTTGACTAGTGAGAAAAGCTATTCTCCTTGTTCAAGGTTTGAATCTCATCATTAAGCATCTTCTCTTCTTCAGCAGTGCACAACAAGAAGCTAGGTTTTTACTTGTTTATTCCTTGCAAGTAAGCCAATAGAGATCCAAGAAAGACCCATTCCATCGAATCATGGAATAACGTGAGGTTATCCATTTTTGCAGAAGATTGAAATTTGAATTTGTTCAAGACGTGAGATTCTTAAGGTCCAAAGACTTTTTATGCCAGCTAAAAGGTGTATCTTTTGTGTATCTTGAAGATCAAAATTATCTGGTGGAATGCCTCAAGTGTTGTGTGATTGCGATCTCGTAAACATTGATGAAAAGCTCACGACCGAAATAAAGCAAAAAAGGTATTATATCCTGAAATTCAGCAGATAGCTCTCCAATTTCTTTCTACTTTCTCTATACATGTTCACAATATAGATACGCTACTTAAAAAGGCAAAGGAGAACAAAACGGATTCATATAATATAATGTTAATTCACATAGTATTCAAGTAAGTAAATACGCATGTATATAATAAACATAATACACACACCATGTAATCCATAAAAAAACAATGAATTTAAGTTACACATAACATCTTAAAACAATCACAAGTAAACATGCGCCACATCATCTTTTCCTTTCCGTCTTTTTATTTCCTATCCCAATCGATCATCCTCACCTACGCGGGACAGATGGGCCCGCAAAAGAATACCGAGATGATACTGACCCAGGTACTTCTGTCCCAAGCTGACCTCCAACTCCAAGATGGTTAAACCTTTGATTGTTATAATTCAGTGGTGGTGGGCCACGCGAATCATAAGATGGTCTCCTCATCCCTTGGTCAACCATTAATCTCTGCGGTTGACCAACTTCTCTTTGCTCTATTCTTGGCATTGCAAGATAACGATTTACCAACGAAGTTGTACTTTCATCGTAAGTATTACTTACCGTAGATGCTTCTTGAGGCGGTCTTCTTATCCCATATGTTCTGTATTCTGATTCTGATGGATAATTTAATCCCACTTGGTTTCTCTCAACTCTTTTCTCTCGGTTTCCATGTCCAGCTGGCAATACTGGAAGAGGAGTTGGCCTAATCTGTGGAAGTCCATAGTTTCTGTACTCTTTTTCCGACAAAAAAAGTTGACTTCTAGAAGAAGTTTTACTTTCTTCATGTCTGTTATATTGTCCTCCTTTTCCAAATACTTCCTCATTAAAAGATGGTGGTTTCATACTTACATGAACAGAAGAAGAAGAAGATCTCAAATTAACAGGTCGAAACATTTCTTTTAACCGTTTCAACTGTACAAATTAACCATCAGTTACTTATATATATATATATATATATATATATATATATGTGTGTATATGTGTGTGTGTATGTATTCAATAAATAAAAACATATCTTTCTCAATTCTCACCTGTTCAAAGCTCAACTCCGTATTGAATTTACGTGTTTTCTCGTCATAGTTCTCCTTAATTGCTTTCTTAAACATAGCTTCGGGTAAAGGAAAACAATCTTTTTCAACTATAAACCGAACCTATTTCACAAAGATCTATAAATAAAGTGAAATTAAAAAAAAAAAAAATAAGTAACAAACAGACCTGAACAGGGACGTCGATTTGGTCTGGTGCTGGTGCTGCCTTTCCCACCATGAATTGAATTTTATTTTAATTTCTTTGTTTAATTTCCGGAGTATTTTGCTCTCTCTTGCGCTTTAATGACACAGGGGGCTGCTCCTCTGAAAAATCACTGGACCTTGATAATATCAGCAACCCATCAGCGGCCTCACGTTCACTCTTACTATTCTTTCTTAATCCTTTACCTGAAATTATTTTGCTTTCCATGCCTGCTGTTATTTAATTACGATTTATTTCATTGATTTGGTTTCGAATTAAAGCATTTGAGAAATAGAATGAAACTGGGGTTTTCTAATAACTTAGGTATCCTAGGTACATCTGATAGAAAAAGTAAATGGTAAGTTTCTACTAGTTATTGGAGCTTAGTTATATATCTCTATATTTAAATAAAATTATAAATACATTTGAGGATAAAGACAATAGACAAACCCACAAACAGCTATCTAGGAACATGATATTATAACTGCTTAGCAGAAACTAGAAAATGTCAACACTGATTTGGGGATTTCTCAAGGTCTGACGTCTTTCAATTTAATTTTTATGGTCTAACTTCTTTCAATTTCCGTCTATGATATATAAAAACTTTAAAAACTATGAATATGGTTGTAGGCCATCATAGACAATTGAGATTTTATTTAATCTTCACAGTGTCATCTATAAAGCCTTCAGATCTACTAACAGAAATCTGAAATATATGGTTGAAGTCCTTCAAATCTTTAGATACTTTATAATTATTTGTTTATAATATACAAAAATTCAATCCAAGAAGTAATATATATTTTTCAATTATTTTTACAAAAGCATCGTGTTTCAAAACAAAAACGTATACATTATAACAATACTTAATTAATTTACTGAGAAACAAAATGAAAATATAAATAATTTCACACTTATATACGAAAAATATCTTATCATATAGAAATTTTTATGCAAGTTGAGGATAGATCTGTTACAAGATAGATATATATATATATATATAATGCATATAACACATAAGCATAGACAATTTAATTATATGTTAAAGAATTATTAAGATACACTAAAATTATAGTTGATCAATGTGTAGAAAATTGTAAATCATTGACATAAATTTTAATATCAATTAGAAATTGAAGCGATGAAAGTGAAATTAAGAAGATAATGTTTACCTTTCAATTTAGATAAAAATCTGAAAATAAAACAAGAAAACAAAACATTATACATATATATTTATACAGAATTTGAAAAAATATTTAATAATACATGTAAAGAACTGAAATGTTACTTACTTCTTGGAAAACTTTGTTGTTAACCCAGAGAACTTGAAAGATATAGATAAAGTGTTTAGGATATGTATATATATATATATATAATAGTAAGTATTGTATTAGTAGTTATTTCAAAATAGTAGCCGTTAGAGATAAATGGTCTAAACGATTGTGTAAAATAACAAAACAAGTAGGATATTTAAGTTTTAAAAGACTACTTTAAAAGTTATATAAATGTTTTTTTTTAAAATATCCTTCAATTTTTTAAATGGTTTTTTTCAATTTGAAAATCACATTTACCTCCAACAAACCAATTTGTATCTTACCCGAAAAATGTATAAATATGTTGTTTAGGCGTTGTGTATAGAGAGATGGTAGAGAACTTATATCCATATTCAATCGGAAAAATTAATATAATATATAATTATTGATAAATATATGTTTATATTTAGCAAATTCAGTTCATCGTCTTTGACAAAATCTTAATAATTTATGCAAATTGGTATCCAATAAAAGAGCCATGTTGGGTCTCACCCAAAAATGATCACCCATATATAGCCCATTTGGATTTAAAATGGTCTAATCATCAACTACGAATTTGCTATCGTGATAGGTTTCAAACATATCAGTATGGATTTGCTAAAGAAACAACTTCGCTGGAGTAAAAATGTAAAAAATGTTAAGGGGAATAGGTTCCAAACCTATATATTAATATTATTCGTAATTGATACACTACCTAGAAGACACAGATACGAAGAACTTGTTAAAAGTAAAAAATGTTATGAATAGATTAAATGAATCATTGTTAGGGTTGACCCTAATACCTATTTCTATGATGAGAAAAAAAGTGTTGTGCGCATGAGTTAGATTAAACTACACTTTCGATTTTTATTTGTCTATCCTAATCGAGTTCAAGTATGATATTGTTAATGTATCTTGATAATAAACCAGATAAGTTAGTAGGGATTTTGACCGTCTCTTGCGAGAATTTCCAAAGTCCTAGTTTTCTAGAACTATTCAAAGATTCGAGTGTGTTGAAGATCAAAATGTACGCATCTCCAAGAACTTCGACTTAGACAAGAGGGATATTGTGTAATTTGTATTGTCTTTGTTTAAAAAAAAATATTTAAAACTCAAGGTATTGCGTACCCAAGTTAGCAAGTAAACCTATTAGTTCTTACTATGGAAATAGCGAGTCCTATAGCTACATATCATGATTTTGTGTCACTATCAAAATTCTCTCTTGAGTATGTAGTTCTATTCATGTAGGAGACGTTAAATTTTTTTATTTCAATAGAAATAGATTTATTTTCTAAATGCATGCTTTAAATTTTTTATTATTGTTGAATTCATGTAATCTTTTAAAAAAATGATCGACAGTAATAATTGAGAATGCATTTTCATTTGTATCCATTAGTTTTTAAGAATAATTATATCTCGTTATATGGTATAAAGGGAGGGTTTGAATTAGTATATGTTTAATTTTTTTTAGGTCTTGTAAGTAGATTAGTATAATTATTTGTGTTAATGAACAATAAATATATGATAATATTATGGATGAAATAACATAAAATTGTCTGAGGATGAGACCGTATGTACCAGAATTGGTTAGTGCAATTTGTTGATTTAATTTTGAGAATTACTAATACAAAGAGTATGTACATGTTGTATCTTGGGACAGCAATGTTGAATTAACTTGAGCACCTTAATAGGCCATAATATCTTTCAAGTAAGTGGTTCAAGCTCGGTTTGCATGTTTTGTCAAGTTATTTGTTTATATTATGCAATTTTATTTGTTTTTATATTGTATAATAAGTTTAATGTATTCCCTTTTGTTAGACTAATCCAACAAACTCAACACAGTTTATTTACTTGTGATTGAATGGATATCAATAAAAAAGGATGAAAGGATACTAGAAAAACGATAATGAAATCGATAAGAAGATGTGATGGTGTCTCTTATAATGTCATTAAGACTCAGAAATTTGCTTTTTTCACCATTTTTAATAAGTACTTATTTAATCATTACTAGGTCTATGAACTTCTATTTGTTAGCGCAAGAAATATGAAATATTTTATTTTATTTGTTTATTTAAAAATATTGGAATATTTTACTTGAGTACATAGTATGTGCGGATACTTTAACAAATTTCTTTTGCATTTTATAGGATCTCTCAGTGGACATGAAAACTTTACAATCTCTCAGATTTCAACATGTTTTAAAAAAAATAAAAAATTTATTAAGGTCTAAACAACTAAATAGTCTATCAAGATATATTGTCTTTATGCATATTTTTATTGAAATCTCAATAAACCATAGTTGTTAAGAATAATCTGGATCGTAATATAAAAATACAATAAAAACTTATTGAACGAGTGTCTTATTAAATCACATCGAAATCTCATCAAGTGGAAACAAACAAACAGGAATGCTTGCACTAAAGACCATTCGCTAATGATCGGTACTGTACAACTATTATAGGAATAAATATTTAATTGAAAATTGTAAACCGATCTAGCTATTAAACAAGTATGTAACAAATAAAACACTCCCAATATAATTTTAGTAAGGGCTTATGAGAATTTTTAGAATAAAATAATTTATAAACTAATTTAACTTATTATGTATGAGTTGAAAATAAAAAATTGTTTGTGTATTAGCAATAACTAATGCAATTAAATCCATTTAGCTTTAATCATCAAACGTCTCCAGTCTTCGATTGACCAATAACTTTGGTTTTGAGGTTTTTGAACCACTTGATCTTCTTGTGGAGTCTTCTTTTCTCAGGGACGTCGATTTGGTCTGGTGCTGGTGCTGCCTTTCCCACCATGAATTGAATTTTATTTTGATTTCTTTGTTTAATTTCCGGAGTATTTTGCTCTCTCTTGCGCTTTAATGACACATGGGGCTGCTCATCAAACGTCTAGCTTTAATCATCAAACGTCTCCAGTCTTCGATTGACCAATAACCTTGTTTTTTAGGATATTCAACCTTCTTGTGGAGTCTTTCTTTTCTCAGGGATGTCGATTTGGTCTGGTCTTGACTTTCCCACCACGAATTGAATTTTAGTTTGATTTCTTTGTTTAATTTCCTCTTGCGCTTGACACAAGAGGTTGCTCCTCTGAAAAATCCCTGGACCTTGATAATATCAGCAGCCTCACGTTCACTCTTACTATTCTTTCCTAATCTTTTACCTGAAACTATTTTGCTTTCCATGCCTCTTGTTATTTAATTAGGATTTATTTCATTAATTTGGTTTCGAATTAAAGCATTTGAGAAATAGAATGAAACTGGGGTTTTCTAATAACTTAGGTATCCTAGGTACATCTGATAGAAAAAATAAATGGTAAGTTTTCACTAGTTATTGGAGCTTAGTCATATATCTCTATATTTAAATAAAATTATAAATACATTTGAGCATAAAGACAATAGACCAACCCACAAACACCTATCTAGGAACATGATATTATATATGCTTAGCGGAAACTAGAAAAATGTTAACATGGGAATTTCTCAAGGTCTGACGTCTTTCAATTTAATTTTTAAGGTCTAACTTCTTTCAATTTCCGTCTATGATATATAAAAACTTTAAAAATTACGAATATGGTTGTATGCCATCATAGACAATTGAGATTTTATGTAATCTTCACAGTGTCGTCTATTAAGCCTTCAGATCTACTAACGGAAATCTGAAATATATGGTTGAAGTCCTTCAAATCTTTAGATACTTTATAATTATTTGTTTATAATATACAAAAATTCAATCCAAGAAGTAATAATATATTTTTCAATTATTTTTACAAAAGCATCGTGTTTCAAAACAAAAACGTATGCATTATAACAAAACTTAATTAATTTAATAAGATACAAAATGAAACTATAGAAATAATTGCACACTTATACACGAATATATCTTATTATATAGAAATTTTTATGCAAGTTGAGGATAGATATGTTGGTACAAGATAGATAAATATATAATTCATAAAACACATAAGCATAGACAAATTAATTGTATGTTAAAGATTCATTAAGATACACTAAAATTATAGTTGATCAATGTGAAAAAAAATGTAAATCATTGACATAAATTTGTATATCAATTAAAAATTGAAGCGATGAAAGTGAAATTAAGAAAATAATGTTTACCTTTCAATTTAGAAAAAAATCTTAAAATAAAACAAGAAAACAAAACATTATACATATATATTTAACAGAATTAGAAAAACTATTTAATAATACATATAAAGAACTGAAATGTTACTTACTTGTTGGAAAACTTTGTTGTTAACCCAGAGAAGTTGAAAGAAATAGATAAAGTGTTTAGTATATATAATGTAAGTATTGTATTAGTAGTTATTTCTAAATAGTAGTCGTTAGAAATAAATGGTCTAAACGATTGAGTAAAATAACAAAACTAGTAGGATATTTAAGTTTTATAAGACTACTTTAAAACTTATATTAATCAACTTTTTTTAATTGGTTTTTATCCATTTGAAAAACACATTTAGCTCCAACAAAACAATTTGTATCCTACCCTAAAAATGTATAAATATGTTGTTTAGGAGTTGTGTATAGAGAGATGTGAGACAACTTATATCCATATTCAATCAGAAAAATAATGATAATA
The DNA here is from genome assembly GCA_029959085.1 of Nemophila menziesii. Taxonomy (NCBI): domain Eukaryota; kingdom Viridiplantae; phylum Streptophyta; class Magnoliopsida; order Boraginales; family Hydrophyllaceae; genus Nemophila; species Nemophila menziesii. The sequence goes on from JARWIR010000021.1 coordinate 22,626,053, forward strand.
TATAATTATTGATAAATATATGTTTATATTTAGCAAATTCAGTTACTCGCATAAAGTTCGTCCTATTGTGATATGTTCATCGTCTTTGACAAAATCTTAATAATTTATGCAAATTGGTATCGAATAAAAGAGTCATGTTGGGTCTCACCCAAAAAAAGATCACCCATATATAGCCCATGTGGATTTAAAATGGTCTAATCATCAACTACGAATTTGCTATTGCGATAGGTTTCAAACATATCACTGTGGATTTGCTAAAGAAACAACTTCACTGGAGAAAAAATGTAAAAAATGCTAAGGGGTATAGGTTCCAAACCTATATATTAAGATTATTCGTAATTGATACACTACCTAGAAGATAGAGATACGAAGAACTAGTTGAAAGTAAAAAAAAGTTATGAGTTGCTTAAACCCTAATACCTATTTCTATGATGAGGAAAAAAGTGTTGTGTGCATGAGTTAGATTAAACTACACTTTTGATTTTATTTGTCTATCCTGATCAAGTTCAAGTATGATATTGTTAACGTATCTTGATAATAAACCAGATAATAAAGTTGTCTGAACACTTGGTTTTTTCAAATCAAATTAATATAACAATTATATCCAAAACCATTTTGTTTATACTGATTCACACCCCTTTTCGTTTCCTTTATTATCCAGAATCACACCAAACCCCTTAAATATCTTCTACTAGTAGTGATTCTAGTGCATTCATCAAGATCGATGAATTCTATTCCTCTCCCCAACTCTTTCGGGTTAGTAATAGATACATAATAAGCAAAATTAATCCCTTGGTTGCTTAGGATTTAGTTTTGTTCCTTCAAAAAATCATTGAGTTTTTTTTCTTAATATTTGATGAGTTCATGTTCAGTATACTTTGGGGTTTCATTTTGCCACGACTTTCACATTATTTCCAAGTAAAGGGCTATTATATTTGGACTTTTTGAGATAATTGTTTGTTAAATGTGTAGCTTCTAGGTACAAGGATGATATGAGACCCTGAGACAAAGCTAATAAGTCAAAAATACAAATTCAAACCCAAGTTAAGTCATGAAGAAACCAAAAATTCTTTCTAGTGGTCAAGTGCAATTTCTGGCAAAACAACTATGTCAGCTTTCAAGATGCACCATGATTGATGTATAGAATTTTGCCTAAGATAGTCCTTTGAGTTTATAGCATGTGAGAAGAAACATTTCATGAATTAGTGTTGAGACGACAAAGTTACACGGATTTTGCAACGGTGGCCAAAAGTTGTCCAAACTTAATCAAAACATTTGTTGACCCACCTAAGTGGGCCCACATGCCCAAAAACATTTTTCTAGCATATTACATTATCTTTGGATGATTAAAGGAGTTACACACATCATTTTTATGGTATTTATATTTTTCATATGCTCGTACTGTCTTTTAAATATAATCACTTTGGCCAGGTAGTTAAATTGTGTTAGTAGTTGGATTACATCCGGGAGGGGGGTTCAATTACAAAACTAAACTATGATTGTTTAATTAGTTTATAACTGAGAGGTCAAATTTAATCGGATAATTGCAATAAGGGTTAAATCTTATGAACTTGATAGTAGGGTAGGGTCCCTAGGGAGAGGTCCATAACGTTAGATGGTTGCACCTAATTACGAGAGAGAGAGAGAGAGAGAGAGAGAGAGAGAGAGAGAGAGAGAGAGGTAGATATTAGAATCCTGATTAATATATTCCCCTTCAATTCGTCTTTGAACAAGAAATGATCAAATAATAAATACTGAACCCAAACATCTCGAATTATCCTTTTAATATATTCATAAACTTTTATCTTAATTAATTCCAAGTCCTCGTCATTTAATCTAGTTTTTTTTGGGTACGTGGGTGGTCAGAATTAGGTTACCCATATTCACGGAGGAGATTCGAACCATGTACCTCTCACTACACACCTTTTAAGTAGCTCTCATTCAATTTTAATCTAGTTGTTACTTAAAACATGACTTTTTGCTGCCCCTGTCTAGTATTTGAATTATATAAATTTAAACCCTAAATCATATTTTATATTTCGTTGTCCTTATCTAACGCCTCAAATACATTAAAGAAGCAAGAAATTAGCTTTATAGTCCATGTGGAGAACGACATAAAATACTTATCACTTTATTATTTGGAACGACTCGTACAATTGCGAGAAGTCTTCTCTGAGTTTGGTTTTTACCTCGAGAAACACCACTTGACTAGTGAGAAAAGCTATTCTCCTTGTTCAAGGTTTGAATCTCATCATTAAGCATCTTCTCTTCTTCAGCAGTGCACAACAAGAAGCTAGGTTTTTACTTGTTTATTCCTTGCAAGTAAGCCAATAGAGATCCAAGAAAGACCCATTCCATCGAATCATGGAATAACGTGAGGTTATCCATTTTTGCAGAAGATTGAAATTTGAATTTGTTCAAGACGTGAGATTCTTAAGGTCCAAAGACTTTTTATGCCAGCTAAAAGGTGTATCTTTTGTGTATCTTGAAGATCAAAATTATCTGGTGAAATGCCTCAAGTGTTGTGTGATTGCGATCTCGTAAACATTGATGAAAAGCTCACGACCGAAATAAAGCAAAAAAGGTATTATATCCTGAAATTCAGCAGATAGCTCTCCAATTTCTTTCTACTTTCTCTATACATGTTCACAATATAGATACGCTACTTAAAAAGGCAAAGGAGAACAAAACGGATTCATATAATATAATGTTAATTCACATAGTATTCAAGTAAGTAAATACGCATGTATATAATAAACATAATACACACACCATGTAATCCATAAAAAAACAATGAATTTAAGTTACACATAACATCTTAAAACAATCACAAGTAAACATGCGCCACATCATCTTTTCCTTTCCGTCTTTTTATTCCCTATCCCAATCGATCATCCTCACCTACGCGGGACAGATGGGCACGCAAAAGAATACCGAGATGATACTGACCCAGGTACTTCTGTCCCAAGCTGACCTCCAACTCCAAGATGGTTAAACCTTTGATTGTTATAATTCAGTGGTGGTGGGCCACGCGAATCATAAGATGGTCTCCTCATCCCTTGGTCAACCATTAATCTCTGCGGTTGACCAACTTCTCTTTGCTCTATTCTTGGCATTGCAAGATAACGATTTACCAACGAAGTTGTACTTTCATCGTAAGTATTACTTACCGTAGATGCTTCTTGAGGCGGTCTTCTTATCCCATATGTTCTGTATTCTGATTCTGATGGATAATTTAATCCCACTTGGTTTCTCTCAACTCTTTTCTCTCGGTTTCCATGTCCAGCTGGGAATACTGGAAGAGGAGTTGGCCTAATCTGTGGAAGTCCATAGTTTCTGTACTCTTTTTCCGACAAAAAAAGTTGACTTCTAGAAGAAGTTTTACTTTCTTCATGTCTGTTATATTGTCCTCCTTTTCCAAATACTTCCTCATTAAAAGATGGTGGTTTCATACTTACATGAACAGAAGAAGAAGAAGATCTCAAATTAACAGGTCGAAACATTTCTTTTAACCGTTTCACCTGTACAAATTAACCATCAGTTACTTATATATATATATATATGTGTATATGTGTGTGTGTATGTATTCAATAAATAAAAACATATCTTTCTCAATTCTCACCTGTTCAAAGCTCAACTCCGTATTGAATTTACGTGTTTTCTCGTCATAGTTCTCCTTAATTGCTTTCTTAAACATAGCTTCGGGTAAAGGAAAACAATCTTTTTCAACTATAAACCGAACCTATTTCACAAAGATCTATAAATAAAGTGAAATTAAAAAAAAAATAATAAGTAACAAACAGACCTGAACAGGGACGTCGATTTGGTCTGGTGCTGGTGCTGCCTTTCCCACCATGAATTGAATTTTATTTTGATTTCTTTGTTTAATTTCCGGAGTATTTTGCTCTCTCTTGCGCTTTAATGACACAGGGGGCTGCTCCTCTGAAAAATCATTGGACCTTGATAATATCAGCAACCCATCAGCGGCCTCACGTTCACTCTTACTATTCTTTCTTAATCCTTTACCTGAAATTATTTTGCTTTCCATGCCTGCTGTTATTTAATTACGATTTATTTCATTGATTTGGTTTCGAATTAAAGCATTTGAGAAATAGAATGAAACTGGGGTTTTCTAATAACTTAGGTATCCTAGGTACATCTGATAGAAAAAGTAAATGGTAAGTTTCTACTAGTTATTGGAGCTTAGTTATATATCTCTATATTTAAATAAAATTGTAAATACATTTGAGGATAAAGACAATAGACAAACCCACAAACAGCTATCTAGGAACATGATATTATAACTGCTTAGCAGAAACTAGAAAATGTCAACACTGATTTGGGGATTTCTCAAGGTCTGACGTCTTTCAATTTAATTTTTATGGTCTAACTTCTTTCAATTTCCGTCTATGATATATAAAAACTTTAAAAACTATGAATATGGTTGTAGGCCATCATAGACAATTGAGATTTTATTTAATCTTCACAGTGTCATCTATAAAGCCTTCAGATCTACTAACAGAAATCTGAAATATATGGTTGAAGTCCTTCAAATCTTTAGATACTTTATAATTATTTGTATATAATATACAAAAATTCAATCCAAGAAGTAATATATATTTTTCAATTATTTTTACAAAAGCATCGTGTTTCAAAACAAAAACGTATACATTATAACAATACTTAATTAATTTACTGAGAAACAAAATGAAAATATAAATAATTTCACACTTATATACGAAAAATATCTTATCATATAGAAATTTTTATGCAAGTTGAGGATAGATCTGTTACAAGATAGATATATATATATAATGCATATAACACATAAGCATAGACAATTTAATTATATGTTAAAGAATTATTAAGATACACCAAAATTATAGTTGATCAATGTGTAGAAAATTGTAAATCATTGACATAAATTTTAATATCAATTAGAAATTGAAGCGATGAAAGTGAAATTAAGAAGATAATGTTTACCTTTCAATTTAGAAAAAAATCTGAAAATAAAACAAGAAAACAAAACATTATACATATATATTTATACAGAATTTGAAAAAATATTTAATAATACATGTAAAGAACTGAAATGTTACTTACTTCTTGGAAAACTTTGTTGTTAACCCAGAGAACTTGAAAGATATAGATAAAGTGTTTAGGATATGTATATATATATATAATAGTAAGTATTGTATTAGTAGTTATTTCAAAATAGTAGCCGTTAGATATAAATGGTCTAAACGATTGTGTAAAATAACAAAACAAGTAGGATATTTAAGTTTTAAAAGACTACTTTAAAAGTTATATAAATGTTTTTTTTAAAATATCCTTCAATTTTTTAAATGGTTTTTTTCAATTTGAAAATCACATTTACCTCCAACAAACCAATTTGTATCTTACCCGAAAAATGTATAAATATGTTGTTTAGGCGTTGTGTATAGAGAGATGGTAGAGAACTTATATCCATATTCAATCGGAAAAATTAATATAATATATAATTATTGATAAATATATGTTTATATTTAGCAAATTCAGTTCATCGTCTTTGACAAAATCTTAATAATTTATGCAAATTGGTATCCAATAAAAGAGCCATGTTGGGTCTCACCCAAAAATGATCACCCATATATAGCCCATTTGGATTTAAAATGGTCTAATCATCAACTACGAATTTGCTATCGTGATAGGTTTCAAACATATCAGTATGGATTTGCTAAAGAAACAACTTCGCTGGAGTAAAAATGTAAAAAATGTTAAGGGGAATAGGTTCCAAACCTATATATTAATATTATTCGTAATTGATACACTACCTAGAAGACACAGATACGAAGAACTTGTTAAAAGTAAAAAATGTTATGAATAGATTAAATGAATCATTGTTAGGGTTGACCCTAATACCTATTTCTATGATGAGAAAAAAAGTGTTGTGCGCATGAGTTAGATTAAACTACACTTTCGATTTTTATTTGTCTATCCTAATCGAGTTCAAGTATGATATTGTTAACGTATCTTGATAATAAATCAGATAAGTTAGTAGGGATTTTGACCGTCTCTTGCGAGAATTTCCAAAGTCCTAGTTTTCTAGAACTATTCAAAGATTCGAGTGTGTTGAAGATCAAAATGTACGCATCTCCAAGAACTTCGACTTAGACAAGAGGGATATTGTGTAATTTGTATTGTCTTTGTTTAAAAAAAAATATTTAAAACTCAAGGCATTGCGTACCCAAGTTAGCAAGTAAACCTATTAGTTCTTACTATGGAAATAGCGAGTCCTATAGCTACATATCATGATTTTGTGTCACTATCAAAATTCTCTCTTGAGTATGTAGTTCTATTCATGTAGGAGACGTTAAATTTTTTTATTTCAATAGAAATAGATTTATTTTCTAAATGCATGCTTTAAATTTTTTATTATTGTTGAATTCATGTAATCTTTTAAAAAAATGATCGACAGTAATAATTGAGAATGCATTTTCATTTGTATCCATTAGTTTTTAAGAATAATTATATCTCGTTATATGGTATAAAGGGAGGGTTTGAATTAGTATATGTTTAATTTTTTTGAGGTCTTGTAAGTAGATTAGTATAATTATTTGTGTTAATGAACAATAAATATATGATAATATTATGGATGAAATAACATAAAATTGTATGAGGATGAGACCGTATGTACCAGAATTGGTTAGTGCAATTTGTTGATTTAATTTTGAGAATTACTAATACAAAGAGTATGTACATGTTGTATCTTGGGACAGCAATGTTGAATTAACTTGAGCACCTTAATAGGCCATAATATCTTTCAAGTAAGTGGTTCAAGCTCGGTTTGCATGTTTTGTCAAGTTATTTGTTTATATTATGCAATTTTATTTGTTTTTATATTGTATAATAAGTTTAATGTATTCCCTTTTGTTAGACTAATCCAACAAACTCAACACAGTTTATTTACTTGTGATTGAATGGATATCAATAAAAAAGGATGAAAGGATACTAGAAAAACGATAATGAAATCGATAAGAAGATGTGATGGTGTCTCTTATAATGTCATTAAGACTCAGAAATTTGCTTTTTTCACCATTTTTAATAAGTACTTATTTAATCATTACTAGGTCTATGAACTTCTATTTGTTAGCGCAAGAAATATGAAATATTTTATTTTATTTGTTTATTTAAAAATATTGGAATATTTTACTTGAGTACATAGTATGTGCGGATACTTTAACAAATTTCTTTTGCATTTTATAGGATCTCTCAGTGGACATGAAAACTTTACAATCTCTCAGATTTCAACATGTTTTAAAAAAAATAAAAAATTTATTAAGGTCTAAACAACTAAATAGTCTATCAAGATATATTGTCTTTATGCATATTTTTATTGAAATCTCAATAAACCATAGTTGTTAAGAATAATCTGGATCGTAATATAAAAATACAATAAAAACTTATTGAACGAGTGTCTTATTAAATCACATCGAAATCTCATCAAGTGGAAACAAACAAACAGGAATGCTTGCACTAAAGACCATTCGCTAATGATCGGTACTGTACAACTATTATAGGAATACATATTTAATTGAAAATTGTAAACCGATCTAGCTATTAAACAAGTATGTAACAAATAAAACACTCCCAATATAATTTTAGTAAGGGCTTATGAGAATTTTTAGAATAAAATAATTTATAAACTAATTTAACTTATTATGTATGAGTTGAAAATAAAAAATTGTTTGTGTATTAGCAATAACTAATGCAATTAAATCCATTTAGCTTTACTCATCAAACGTCTCCAGTCTTCGATTGACCAATAACTTTGGTTTTGAGGTTTTTGAACCACTTGATCTTCTTGTGGAGTCTTCTTTTCTCAGGGACGTCGATTTGGTCTGGTGCTGGTGCTGCCTACCATGAATTGAATTTTATTTTGATTTCTTTTTTAATTTCCGGAGTATTTTGCTCTCTCTTGCGCTTTAATGACACAGGGGGCTGCTCATCAAACGTCTAGCTTTAATCATCAAACGTCTCCAGTCTTTGATTGACCAATAACCTTGTTTTTTAGGATATTCAACCTTCTTGTGGAGTCTTTCTTTTCTCAGGGATGTCGATTTGGTCTGGTCTTGACTTTCCCACCACGAATTGAATTTTAGTTTGATTTCTTTGTTTAATTTCCTCTTGCGCTTGACACAAGGGGTTGCTCCTCTGAAAAATCCCTGGACCTTGATATTATCAGCAGCCTCACGTTCACTCTTACTATTCTTTCATAATCCTTTACCTGAAACAATTTTGCTTTCCATGCCACTTGTTATTTAATTAGGATTTATTTCATTAATTTGGTTTCGAATTAAAGCATTTGAGAAATAGAATGAAACTGGGGTTTTCTAATAACTTAGGTATCCTAGGTACATCTGATAGAAAAAATAAATGGTAAGGTTTCACTAGTTATTGGAGCTTAGTCATATATCTCTATATTTAAATAAAATTATAAATACATTTGAGCATAAAGACAATAGACCAACCCACAAACACCTATCTAGGAACATGATATTATATATGCTTAGCGGAAACTAGAAAAATGTTAACATGGGAATTTCTCAAGGTCTGACGTCTTTCAATTTAATTTTTAAGGTCTAACTTCTTTCAATTTCCGTCTATGATATATAAAAACTTTAAAAATTACGAATATGGTTGTATGCCATCATAGACAATTGAGATTTTATGTAATCTTCACAGTGTCGTCTATTAAGCCTTCAGATCTACTAACGGAAATCTGAAATATATGGTTGAAGTCCTTCAAATCTTTAGATACTTTATAATTATTTGTTTATAATATACAAAAATTCAATCCAAGAAGTAATAATATATTTTTCAATTATTTTTACAAAAGCATCGTGTTTCAAAACAAAAACGTATACATTATAACAAAACTTAATTAATTTAATAAGATACAAAATGAAACTATAGAAATAATTGCACACTTATACACGAATATATCTTATTATATAGAAATTTTTATGCAAGTTGAGGATAGATATGTTGGTACAAGATAGATAAATATATAATTCATAAAACACATAAGCATAGACAAATTAATTGTATGTTAAAGATTCATTAAGATACACTAAAATTATAGTTGATCAATGTGAAAAAAAATGTAAATCATTGACATAAATTTGTATATCAATTAAAAATTGAAGCGATGAAAGTGAAATTAAGAAAATAATGTTTACCTTTCAATTTAGAAAAAAATCTAAAAATAAAACAAGAAAACAAAACATTATACATATATATTTAACAGAATTAGAAAAACTATTTAATAATACATATAAAGAACTGAAATGTTACTTACTTGTTGGAAAACTTTGTTGTTAACCCAGAGAAGTTGAAAGAAATAGATAAAGTGTTTAGTATATATAATGTAAGTATTGTATTAGTAGTTATTTCTAAATAGTAGTCGTTAGAAATAAATGGTCTAAACGATTGAGTAAAATAACAAAACTAGTAGGATATTTAAGTTTTATAAGACTACTTTAAAACTTATATTAATGAACTTTTTTTAATTGGTTTTTATCCATTTGAAAAACACATTTAGCTCCAACAAAACAATTTGTATCCTACCCTAAAAATGTATAAATATGTTGTTTAGGAGTTGTGTATAGAGAGATGTGAGAGAACTTATATCCATATTCAATCAGAAAAATAATGATAATATATAATTATTGATAAATATATGTTTATATTTAGCAAATTCAGTTACTCGCATAAAGTTCGTCCTATTGTGATATGTTCATCGTCTTTGACAAAATCTTAATAATTTATGCAAATTGGTATCGAATAAAAGAGTCATGTTGGGTCTCACCCAAAAAAAGATCACCCATATATAGCCCATGTGGATTTAAAATGGTCTAATCATCAACTACGAATTTGCTATTGCGATAGGTTTCAAACATATCACTGTGGATTTGCTAAAGAAACAACTTCACTGGAGAAAAAATGTAAAAAATGCTAAGGGGTATAGGTTCCAAACCTATATATTAAGATTATTCGTAATTGATACACTACCTAGAAGATAGAGATACGAAGAACTAGTTGAAAGTAAAAAAAAGTTATGAGTTGCTTAAACCCTAATACCTATTTCTATGATGAGGAAAAAAGTGTTGTGTGCATGAGTTAGATTAAACTACACTTTTGATTTTATTTGTCTATCCTGATCAAGTTCAAGTATGATATTGTTAACGTATCTTGATAATAAACCAGATAATAAAGTTGTCTGAACACTTGGTTTTTTCAAATCAAATTAATATAACAATTATATCCAAAACCATTTTGTTTATACTGATTCACACCCCTTTCCGTTTCCTTTATTATCCAGAATCACACCAAACCCCTTAAATATCTTCTACTAGTAATGATTCTAGTGCATTCATCAAGATCGATGAATTCTATTCCTCTCCCCAACTCTTTCGGGTTAGTAATAGATACATAATAAGCAAAATTAATCCCTTGGTTGCTTAGGATTTAGTTTTGTTCCTTCAAAAAATCATTGAGTTTTTTTTCTTAATATTTGATGAGTTCATGTTCAGTATACTTTGGGGTTTCATTTTGCCACGACTTTCACATTATTTCCAAGTAAAGGGCTATTATATTTGGACTTTTTGAGATAATTGTTTGTTAAATGTGTAGCTTCTAGGTACAAGGATGATATGAGACCCTGAGACAAAGCTAATAAGTCAAAAATACAAATTCAAACCCAAGTTAAGTCATGAAGAAACCAAAAATTCTTTCTAGTGGTCAAGTGCAATTTCTGGCAAAACAACTATGTCAGCTTTCAAGATGCACCATGATTGATGTATAGAATTTTGCCTAAGATAGTCCTTTGAGTTTATAGCATGTGAGAAGAAACATTTCATGAATTAGTGTTGAGACGACAAAGTTACACGGATTTTGCAACGGTGGCCAAAAGTTGTCCAAACTTAATCAAAACATTTGTTGACCCACCTAAGTGGGTCCACATGCCCAAAAACATTTTTCTAGCGTATTACATTATCTTTGGATGATTAAAGGAGTTACACACATCATTTTTATGGTATTTATATTTTTCATATGCTCGTACTGTCTTTTAAATATAATCACTTTGGCCAGGTAGTTAAATTGTGTTAGTAGTTGGATTACATCCGGGAGGGGGGTTCAATTACAAAACTAAACTATGACTGTTCAATTAGTTTATAATTGAGAGGTCAAATTTAATCGGATAATTGCAATAAGGGTTAAATCTTATGAACTTGATAGTAGGGTAGGGTCCCTAGGGAGAGGTCCATAACGTTAGATGGTTGCACCTAATTACGAGAGAGAGAGAGAGAGAGAGAGAGAGGGGGGGTAGATATTAGAATCCTGATTAATATATTCCCCTTCAATTCGTCTTTGAACAAGAAATGATCAAATAATAAATACTGAACCCAAACATCTCGAATTATCCTTTTAATATATTCATAAACTTTTATCTTAATTAATTCCAAGTCCTCGTCATTTAATCTAGTTTTTTTTTGGGTACGTGGGTGGTCAGAATTAGGTTACCCATATTCAGGGAGGAGATTCGAACCATGTACCTCTCACTACACACCTTTTAAGTAGCTCTCATTCAATTTTAATCTAGTTGTTACTTAAAACATGACTTTTTGTTGCCCATGTCTAGTATTTGAATTATATAAATTTAAACCCTAAATCATATTTTATATTTCGTTGTCCTTATCTAACGCCTCAAATACATTTAAGAAGCAAGAAATTAGCTTTATAGTCCATGTGGAGAACGACATAAAATACTTATCACTTTATTATTTGGAACGACTTGTACAATTGCGAGAAGTCTTCTTTGAGTTTGGTTTTTACCTCGAGAAACACCACTTGACTGGTGAGAAAAGCTATTCTCCTTGTTAAAGGTTTGAATCTCATCATTAAGCATCTTCTCTTCTTCAGCAGTTCACAACAAGAAGCTAGGTTTTTACTTGTTTATTCCTTGCAAGTAAGCCAATAGAGATCCAAGAAAGACCCATTCCATCGAATCATGGAATAACGTGAGGTTATCCAGTTTTGTAGAAGATTGAAATTTGAATTTGTTCAAGACGTGAGATTCTTAAGGTCCAAAGACTTTTTATGCCAGCTAAAAGGTGTATCTTTTGTGTATCTTGAAGATCAAAATTATCTGGTGAAATGCCTCAAGTGTTGTGTGATTGCGATCTCGTAAACATTGATGAAAAGCTCACGACCGAAATAAAGCAAAAAAGGTATTATATCCTGAAATTCAGCAGATAGCTCTCCAATTCTTTCTACTTTCTCTATACATGTTCACAATATAGATACGCTACTTAAAAAGGCAAAGGAGAACAAAACGGATTCATATAATATAATGTTAATTCACATAGTATTCAAGTAAGTAAATACGCATGTATATAATAAACATAATACACACACCATGTAATCCATAAAAAAACAATGAATTTAAGTTACACATAACATCTTAAAACAATCACAAGTAAACATGCGCCACATCATCTTTTCCTTTTCGTCTTTTTATTCCCTATCCCAATCGATCATCCTCACCTACGCGGGACAGATGGGCCCGCAAAAGAATACCGAGATGATACTGACCCAGGTACTTCTGTCCCAAGTTGACCTCCAACTCCAAGATGGTTAAACCTTTGATTGTTATAATTCAGTGGTGGTGGGCCACGCGAATCATAAGATGGTCTCCTCACCCCTTGGTCAACCATTAATCTCTGCGGTTGACCAACTTCTCTTTGCTCTATTCTTGGCATTGCAAGATAACGATTTACCAACGAAGTTGTACTTTCATCGTAAGTATTACTTACCGTAAATGCTTCTTGAGGCGGTCTTCTTATCCCATATGTTCTGTATTCTGATTCTGATGGATAATTTAATCCCACTTGGTTTCTCTCAACTCTTTTCTCTCGGTTTCCATGTCGAGCTGGCAATACTGGAAGAGGAGTTGGCCTAATCTGTGGAAGTCCATAGTTTCTGTACTCTTTTTCCGACAAAAAAAGTTGACTTCTAGAAGAAGTTTTACTTTCTTCATGTCTGTTATATTGTCCTCCTTTTCCAAATACTTCCTCCTTAAAAGATGGTGGTTTCATACTTACATGAACAGAAGAAGAAGAAGATCTCAAATTAACAGGTCGAAACATTTCTTTTAACCGTTTCACCTGTACAAATTAACCATCAGTTACTTATATATATATATATATATATATGTGTGTGTATATGTGTTTGTGTATGTATTCAATAAATAAAAACATATCTTTTTCTCACCTGTTCAAAGCTCAACTCCGTATTGAATTTACGTGGTTTCTCGTCATAGTTCTCCTTAATTGCTTTCTTAAACACAGCTTCGGGTAAAGGAAAACAATCTTTTTCAACTATAAACCGAACCTATTTCACAAAGATCTATAAATAAAGTGAAATTAAAAAAAAAAAAAAAGTAACAAACAGACCTGAACAGGGACGTCGATTTGGTCTGGTGCTGGTGCTGCCTTTCCCACCATGAATTGAATTTTATTTTGATTTCTTTGTTTAATTTCCGGAGTATTTTGCTCTCTCTTGCGCTTTAATGACACAGGGGGCTGCTCCTCTGAAAAATCACTGGACCTTGATAATATCAGCAACCCATCAGCGGCCTCACGTTCACTCTTACTATTCTTTCTTAATCCTTTACCTGAAATTATTTTGCTTTCCATGCCTGCTGTTATTTAATTACGATTTATTTCATTGATTTGGTTTCGAATTAAAGCATTTGAGAAATAGAATGAAACTGGGGTTTTCTAATAACTTAGGTATCCTAGGTACATCTGATAGAAAAAGTAAATGGTAAGTTTCTACTAGTTATTGGAGCTTAGTTATATATCTCTATATTTAAATAAAATTATAAATACATTTGAGGATAAAGACAATAGACAAACCCACAAACAGCTATCTAGGAACATGATATTATAACTGCTTAACAGAAACTAGAAAATGTCAACACTGATTTGGGGATTTCTCAAGGTCTGACGTCTTTCAATTTAATTTTAATGGTCTAACTTCTTTCAATTTCCGTCTATGATATATAAAAACTTTAAAAACTATGGTTGTATGCCATCATAGACAATTGAGATTTTATTTAATCTTCACAGTGTCGTCTATAAAGCCTTCAGATCTACTAACAGAAATCTGAAATATATGGTTGAAGTCCTTCAAATCTTTAGATACTTTATAATTATTTGTTTATAATATACAAAAATTCAATCCAAGAAGTAATATATATTTTTCAATTATTTTTACAAAAACATCGTGTTTCAAAACAAAAACGTATACATTATAACAATACTTAATTAATTTACTGAGAAACAAAATTAAAATATAAATAATTTCACACTTATATACGAAAAATATCTTATCATATAGAAATTTTTATGCAAGTTGAGGATAGATTTGGTACAAGATATATATATATATATATATAATGCATATAACACATAAGCATAGACAATTTAATTATATGTTAAAGAATTATAGTTGATCAATGTGTAAAAAATTGTAAATCATTGACATAAATTTTTATATCAATTAGAAATTGAAGCGATGAAAGTGAAATTAAGAAGATAATGTTTACCTTTCAATTTAGAAAAAAATCTGAAAATAAAACAAGAAAACAAAACATTATACAAATATATTTATACAGAATTTGATAAAATATTTAATAATACATGTAAAGAACTGAAATGTTACTTACTTCTTGGAAAACTTTGTTGTTAACCCAGAGAACTTGAAAGATATAGATAAAGTGTTTAGGATATGTATATATATATATATAATAGTAAGTATTGTATTAGTAGTTATTTCAAAATAGTAGCCGTTAGAGATAAATGGTCTAAACGATTGTGTAAAATAACAAAATAAGTAGGATATTTAAGTTTTAAAAGACTACTTTAAAAGTTATATTAATGATTTTTTTTAAAATATCCTTCAATTTTTTAAATGATTTTTTTCAATTTAAAAATAACATTTACCTCCAACAAACCAATTTGTATCCTACCCGAAAAATGTATAAATATGTTGTTTAGGCGTTGTGTATAGAGAGATGGTAGAGAACTTATATCCATATTCAATCGGAAAAATTAATATAATATATAATTATTGATAAATATATGTTTATATTTAGCAAATTCAGTTCATCGTCTTTGACAAAATCTTAATAATTTATGAAAATTGGTATCCAATAAAAGAGCCATGTTGGGTCTTACCCAAAAATGATCACCCATATATAGCCCATTTGGATTTAAAATGGTCTAATCATCAACTACGGATTTGCTATCGTGATAGGTTTCAAACATATCAGTATGGATTTGCTAAAAAACAACTTCGCTGGAGTAAAAATGTAAAAAATGTTAAGGGGAATAGGTTCCAAACCTATATATTAATATTATTCGTAATTGATACACTACCTAGAAGACAGAGATACGAAGAACTTGTTAAAAGTAAAAAATGTTATGAATAGCTTAAATGAATCATTGTTAGGGTTGACCTTAATACCTATTTCTATGATGAGAAAAAAAGTGTTGAGCGCATGAGTTAGATTAAACTACACTTTCGATTTTTATTTGTCTATCCTGATCGAGTTCAAGTATGATATTGTTAACGTATCTTGATAATAAACCAGATAAGTTAGTAGGGATTTTGACCGTCTCTTGCAAGAATTTCCAAAGTCCTAGTTTTCTAGAACTATTCAAAGATTCGGGTGTGTTGAAGATCAAAATGTACGCATCTCCAAGAACTTCGACTTAGACAAGAGGGATATTGTGTAATTTATATTGTCTTTGTTTAAAAAAAAATATTAAAAACTCAAGGCATTGCGTACCCAAGTTAGCAAGTAAACCTATTAGTTCTTACTATGGAAATAGCGAGTCCTATAGCTACATATCATGATTTTGTGTCACTATCAAAATTCTCTCTTGAGTATGTAGTTCTACTCATGTAGGAGACGTTAATTTTTTTTATTTCAATAGAAATAGATTTATTTTCTAAATGCATGCTTTAAATTTTTTATTATTGTTGTATTCATGTAATCTTTAAAAAAAATGATCGACAGTAATAATTGAGAATGCATTTTCATTTGTATCAATTAGTTTTTAAGAATAATTATATCTCGTTATATGGTATAAAGGGAGGGTTTGAATTAGTATATGTTTAATTTTTTTGAGGTCTTGTAAGTAGATTAGTATATTTATTTGTGTTAATGAACAATAGATATATGATAATATTATGGATGAAAAAACATAAAATTGTATGAGGATGAGACCGTATGTACCAACATTGATTAGTGCAATTTGTTGATTTAATTTTGAGAATTACTAATACAAAGAGTAGGTACATGTTGTATCTTGGGACAGCAATGTTGAATTAACTTGAGCACCTTAATAGGCCATAATATCTTTCAAGTAAGTGGTTCAAGCTCGGTTTGCATGTTTTGTCAAGTTATTTGTTTATATTATGCAATTTTATTTGCTTTTATATTGTATAATAAGTTTAATGTATTCCCTTTTGTTAGACTAATCCAACAAACTCAACACAGTTTATTTACTTGTAATTGAATGGATATAAAAAAAAATGATGAAAGGATACTAGAAAAACGATAATGAAATCGATAAGAAGATGTGATGGTGTCTCTTATAATGTCATTAAGACTCAGAAATTTGCTTTTTTCACCATCTTTAATAAGTAATTATTTAATCATTACTAGGTCTATGAACTTCTATCTGTTAGCGCAAGAAATATGAAATATTATATTTTATTTGTTTATTTAAAAATATTGGAATATTTTACTTGAGTACATAGTATGTGCGGATACTTTAACAAATTTCTTTTGCATTTTATTGGATCTCTCAGTGGACATGAAAACTTTACAATCTCTCAGATTTCAACATGTTTTAAAAATAATAAAAAATTTATTAAGGTCTAAACAACTAAATAGTCTATCAAGATATATTGTCTTTATTCATATTTTTATTGAAATCTCAATAAACCATAGTTGTTAAGAATAATTTGGATCTTAATATATAAATACAATAAAAACTTATTGAACGAGTGTCTTATTAAATCACATTGAAATCTCATCAAGTGGAAACAAACAAACAGGAATGCTTGCACTAAAGACCATTCGCTAATGATCGGTACTGTACAACTATTATAGGAATACATATTTAATTGTAAATTGTAAACCGATCTAGCTATTAAACAAGTATGTAACAAATAAAACACTGCCAATATAATTTTAGTAATGGCTTATGAGAATTTTTAGAATAAAATAATTTATAAACTAATTTAACTTATTATGTATGAGTTGAAAATAAAAAATTGTTTGTGTATTAGCAATAACTAATGCAATTAAATCCATTTAGCTTTAATCATCAAACGTCTCCAGTCTTCGGTTGACCAATAACCTTGGTTTTGAGGTTTTTGAACCACTTGATCTTCTTGTGGAGTCTTTCTTTTCTCAGGGACGTCGATTTGGTCTGGTGCTGACTTTCCCACAATGAATTGAATTTTATTTTGATTTCTTTGTTTAATTTCCAGAGTATTTTGCTTTCTCTTGAGCTTTAATGACACAGGGGGCTGCTCCTCTGTAAAATCACTGGACCTTGATAATATCAGCAACCCATCAGCGGTCACTCTTACTATTCTTTCTTAATCCTTTACCTGAAATTATTTTGCTTTCCATGCCTCCTGTTATTTAATTACAATTTATTTCATTGATTTGGTTTCGAATTAAAGCATTTGAGAAATAGAATGAAACTGGGGTTTTCTAATAACTTAGGTATCCTAGGTACATCTGATAGAAAAAGTAAATGGTAAGTTTCTACTAGTTATTGGAGCTTAGTTATATATCTCTATATTTAAATAAAATTATAAATACATTTGAGGATAAAGACAATAGACAAACCCACAAACAGCTATCTAGGAACATGATATTATAACTGCTTAGCAGAAACTAGAAAATGTCAACACTGATTTGGGGATTTCTCAAGGTCTGACGTCTTTCAATTTAATTTTTATGGTCTAACTTCTTTCAATTTTCATCTATGATATATAAAAACTTTATAAACTATGAATATGGTTGTATGCCATCATAGACAATTGAGATTTTATTTAATCTTCACAGTGTCGTCTATAAAGCCTTCAGATCTACTAACAGAAATCTGAAATATATGGTTGAAGTCCTTCAAATCTTTAGATACTTTATAATTATTTGTTTATAATATACAAAATTCAATCCAAGAAGTAATATACATTTTTCAATTATTTTTACAAAAACATCGTGTTTCAAAACAAAAACGTATACATTATAACAATACTTAATTAATTTACTGAGAAACAAAATTAAAATATAAATAATTTCACACTTATATACGTAAAATATCTTATCATATAGAAATTTTTATGCAAGTTGAGGATAGATTTGGTACAAGATATATATATATATATATATAATGCATATAACACATAAGCATAGACAATTTAATTATATGTTAAAGAATTATAGTTGATCAATGTGTAAAAAATTGTAAATCATTGACATAAATTTTTATATCAATTAGAAATTGAAGCGATGAAAGTGAAATTAAGAAGATAATGTTTACCTTTCAATTTAGAAAAAAATCTGAAAATAAAACAAGAAAACAAAACATTATACAAATATATTTATACAGAATTTGATAAAATATTTAATAATACATGTAAAGAACTGAAATGTTACTTACTTCTTGGAAAACTTTGTTGTTAACCCAGAGAACTTGAAAGATATAGATAAAGTGTTTAGGATATGTATATATATATAATAGTAAGTATTGTATTAGTAGTTATTTCAAAATAGTAGCCGTTAGAGATAAATGGTCTAAACGATTGTGTAAAATAACAAAATAAGTAGGATATTTAAGTTTTAAAAGACTACTTTAAAAGTTATATTAATGATTTTTTTAAAATATCCTTCAATTTTTTAAATGATTTTTTTCAATTTAAAAATAACATTTACCTCCAACAAACCAATTTGTATCCTACCCGAAAAATGTATAAATATGTTGTTTAGGCGTTGTGTATAGAGAGATGGTAGAGAACTTATATCCATATTCAATCGGAAAAATTAATATAATATATAATTATTGATAAATATATGTTTATATTTAGCAAATTCAGTTCATCGTCTTTGACAAAATCTTAATAATTTATGAAAATTGGTATCCAATAAAAGAGCCATGTTGGGTCTTACCCAAAAATGATCACCCATATATAGCCCATTTGGATTTAAAATGGTCTAATCATCAACTACGAATTTGCTATCGTGATAGGTTTCAAACATATCAGTATGGATTTGCTAAAAAACAACTTCGCTGGAGTAAAAATGTAAAAAATGTTAAGGGGAATAGGTTCCAAACCTATATATTAATATTATTCGTAATTGATACACTACCTAGAAGACAGAGATACGAAGAACTTGTTAAAAGTAAAAAATGTTATGAATAGCTTAAATGAATCATTGTTAGGGTTGACCTTAATACCTATTTCTATGATGAGAAAAAAAGTGTTGAGCGCATGAGTTAGATTAAACTACACTTTCGATTTTTATTTGTCTATCCTGATCGAGTTCAAGTATGATATTGTTAACGTATCTTGATAATAAACCAGATAAGTTAGTAGGGATTTTGACCGTCTCTTGCGAGAATTTCCAAAGTCCTAGTTTTCTAGAACTATTCAAAGATTCGGGTGTGTTGAAGATCAAAATGTACGCATCTCCAAGAACTTCGACTTAGACAAGAGGGATATTGTGTAATTTATATTGTCTTTGTTTAAAAAAAAATATTAAAAACTCAAGGCATTGCGTACCCAAGTTAGCAAGTAAACCTATTAGTTCTTACTATGGAAATAGCGAGTCCTATAGCTACATATCATGATTTTGTGTCACTATCAAAATTCTCTCTTGAGTATGTAGTTCTATTCATGTAGGAGACGTTAAATTTTTTTATTTCAATAGAAATAGATTTATTTTCTAAATGCATGCTTTAAATTTTTTATTATTGTTGAATTCATGTAATCTTTAAAAAAAATGATCGACAGTAATAATTGAGAATGCATTTTCATTTGTATCCATTAGTTTTTAAGAATAATTATATCTCGTTATATGGTATAAAGGGAGGGTTTGAATTAGTATATGTTTAATTTTTTTGAGGTCTTGTAAGTAGATTAGTATATTTATTTGTGTTAATGAACAATAGATATATGATAATATTATGGATGAAAAAACATAAAATTGTATGAGGATGAGACCGTATGTACCAACATTGATTAGTGCAATTTGTTGATTTAATTTTGAGAATTACTAATACAAAGAGTAGGTACATGTTGTATCTTGAGACAGCAATGTTGAATTAACTTGAGCACCTTAATAGGCCATAATATCTTTCAAGTAAGTGGTTCAAGCTCGGTTTGCATGTTATGTCAAGTTATTTGTTTATATTATGCAATTTTATTTGCTTTTATATTGTATAATAAGTTTAATGTATTCCCTTTTGTTAGACTAATCCAACAAACTCAACACAGTTTATTTACTTGTAATTGAATGGATATAAAAAAAAATGATGAAAGGATACTAGAAAAACGATAATGAAATCGATAAGAAGATGTGATGGTGTCTCTTGAAATGTCATTAAGACTCAGAAATTTGCTTTTTTCACCATCTTTAATAAGTAATTATTTAATCATTACTAGGTCTATGAACTTCTATTTGTTAGCGCAAGAAATATGAAATATTATATTTTATTTGTTTATTTAAAAATATTGGAATATTTTACTTGAGTACATAGTATGTGCGGATACTTTAACAAATTTCTTTTGCATTTTATTGGATCTCTCAGTGGACATGAAAACTTTACAATCTCTCAGATTTCAACATGTTTTAAAAATAATAAAAAATTTATTAAGGTCTAAACAACTAAATAGTCTATCAAGATATATTGTCTTTATTCGTATTTTTATTGAAATCTCAATAAACCATAGTTGTTAAGAATAATTTGGATCGTAATATATAAATACAATAAAAACTTATTGAACGAGTGTCTTATTAAATCACATTGAAATCTCATCAAGTGGAAACAAACAAACAGGAATGCTTGCACTAAAGACCATTCGCTAATGATCGGTACTGTACAACTATTATAGGAATACATATTTAATTGAAAATTGTAAACCGATCTAGCTATTAAACAAGTATGTAACAAATAAAACACTCCCAATATAATTTTAGTAATGGCTTATGAGAATTTTTAGAATAAAATAATTTATAAACTAATTTAACTTATTATGTATGAGTTGAAAATAAAAAATTGTTTGTGTATTAGCAATAACTAATGCAATTAAATCCATTTAGCTTTAATCATCAAACGTCTCCAGTCTTCGATTGACCAATAACCTTGGTTTTGAGGTTTTTGAACCACTTGATCTTCTTGTGGAGTCTTTCTTTTCTCAGGGACGTCGATTTGGTCTGGTGCTGACTTTCCCACCATGAATTGAATTTTATTTTGATTTCTTTGTTTAATTTCCAGAGTATTTTGCTTTCTCTTGAGCTTTAATGACACAGGGGGCTGCTCCTCTGAAAAATCACTGGACCTTGATAATATCAGCAACCCATCAGCGGCCTCACGTTCACTCTTACTATTCTTTCTTAATCCTTTACCTGAAATTATTTTGCTTTCCATGCCTCCTGTTATTTAATTACAATTTATTTCATTGATTTGGTTTCGAATTAAAGCATTTGAGAAATAGAATGAAACTGGGGTTTTCTAATAACTTAGGTATCCTAGGTACATCTGATAGAAAAAGTAAATGGTAAGTTTCTACTAGTTATTGGAGCTTAGTTATATATCTCTATATTTAAATAAAATTATAAATACATTTGAGGATAAAGACAATAGACAAACCCACAAACAGCTATCTAGGAACATGATATTATAACTGCTTAGCAGAAACTAGAAAATGTCAACACTGATTTGGGGATTTCTCAAGGTCTGACGTCTTTCAATTTAATTTTTATGGTCTAACTTCTTTCAATTTTCATCTATGATATATAAAAACTTTATAAACTATGAATATGGTTGTATGCCATCATAGACAATTGAGATTTTATTTAATCTTCACAGTGTCGTCTATAAAGCCTTCAGATCTACTAACAGAAATCTGAAATATATGGTTGAAGTCCTTCAAATCTTTAGATACTTTATAATTATTTGTTTATAATATACAAAAATTCAATCCAAGAAGTAATATACATTTTTCAATTATTTTTACAAAAACATCGTGTTTCAAAACAAAAACGTATACATTATAACAATACTTAATTAATTTACTGAGAAACAAAATTAAAATATAAATAATTTCACACTTATATACGAAAAATATCTTATCATATAGAAATTTTTATGCAAGTTGAGGATAGATCTGGTACAAGATAGATATATATATATATATATATAATGCATATAACACATAAGCATAGACAATTTAATTATATGTTAAAGAATTATAGTTGATCAATGTGTAAATGTAAATCATTGACATAAATTTTTATATCAATTAGAAATTGAAGCGATGAAAGTGAAATTAAGAAGATAATGTTTACCTTTCAATTTAGAAAAAAATCTGAAAATAAAACAAGAAAACAAAACATTATACATATATATTTATACAGAATTTGAAAAAATATTTAATAATACATGTAAAGAACTGAAATGTTACTTACTTCTTGGAAAAGTTTGTTGTTAACCCAGAGAACTTGAAAGATATAGATAAAGTGTTTAGGATATGTATATATATATAATAGTAAGTATTGTATTAGTAGTTATTTCAAAATAGTAGCCGTTAGAGATAAATGGTCTAAACGATTGTGTAAAATAACAAAACAAGTAGGATATTTAAGTTTTAAAAGACTACTTTAAAAGTTATATTAATTATTTTTTTTAAAATATCCTTCAATTTTTTAAATGATTGTTTTCAATTTGAAAATCACATTTACCTCCAACAAACCAATTTGTATCCTACCCGAAAAATGTATAAATATGTTGTTTAGGCGTTGTGTATAGAGAGATGGTAGAGAACTTATATCCATATTCAATCGGAAAAATTAATATAATATATAATTATTGATAAATATATGTTTATATTTAGCAAATTCAGTTCATCGTCTTTGACAAAATCTTAATAATTTATGAAAATTGGTATCCAATAAAAGAGCCATGTTGGGTCTTACCCAAAAATGATCACCCATATATAGTCCATTTGGATTTAAAATGGTCTAATCATCAACTACGAATTTGCTATCGTGATAGGTTTCAAACATATCAGTATGGATTTGCTAAAAAACAACTTCGCTGGAGTAAAAATGAAAAAAATGTTAAGGGGAATAGGTTCCAAACCTATATATTAATATTATTCGTAATTGATACACTACCTAGAAGACAGAGATACGAAGAACTTGTTAAAAGTAAAAAATGTTATGAATAGCTTAAATGAATCATTGTTAGGGTTGACCCTAATACCTATTTCTATGATGAGAAAAAAAGTGTTGAGCGCATGAGTTAGATTAAACTACACTTTCGATTTTTATTTGTCTATCCTGATCGAGTTCAAGTATGATATTGTTAACGTATCTTGATAATAAACCAGATAAGTTAGTAGGGATTTTGACCGTCTCTTGCGAGAATTTCCAAAGTCCTAGTTTTCTAGAACTATTCAAAGATTCGGGTGTGTTGAAGATCAAAATGTACGCATCTCCAAGAACTTCGACTTAGACAAGAGGGATATTGTGTAATTTATATTGTCTTTGTTTAAAAAAAAATATTAAAAACTCAAGGCATTGCGTACCCAAGTTAGCAAATAAATCTATTAGTTCTTACTATGGAAATAGCGAGTCCTATAGCTACATATCATGATTTTGTGTCACTATCAAAATTCTCTCTTGAGTATGTAGTTCTATTCATGTAGGAGACGTTAAATTTTTTTATTTCAATAGAAATAGATTTATTTTCTAAATGCATGCTTTAAATTTTTTATTATTGTTGAATTCATGTAATCTTTAAAAAAATGATCGACAGTAATAACTGAGAATGCATTTTCATTTGTATCCATTAGTTTTTAAGAATAATTATATCTCGTTATATGGTATAAAGGGAGGGTTTGAATTAGTATATGTTTAATTTTTTTGAGGTCTTGTAAGTAGATTAGTATATTTATTTGTGTTAATGAACAATAAATATATGATAATATTATGGATGAAAAAACATAAAATTGTATGAGGATGAGACCGTATGTACCAACATTGATTAGTGCAATTTGTTGATTTAATTTTGAGAATTACTAATACAAAGAGTAGGTGCATGTTGTATCTTGGGACAGCAATGTTGAATTAACTTGAGCACCTTAATAGGCCATAATATCTTTCAAGTAAGTGGTTCAAGCTCGGTTTGCATGTTTTGTCAAGTTATTTGTTTATATTATGCAATTTTATTTGTTTTTATATTGTATAATAAGTTTAATGTATTCCCTTTTGTTAGACTAATCCAACAAACTCAACACAGTTTATTTACTTGTGATTGAATGGATATCAAAAAAAATGATGAAAGGATACTAGAAAAACGATAATGAAATCGATAAGAAGATGTGATGGTGTCTCTTATAATGTCATTAAGACTCAGAAATTTTCTTTTTTCACCATATTTAATAAGTAATTATTTAATCATTACTAGGTCTATGAACTTCTATTTGTTAGCGCAAGAAATATGAAATATTATATTTTATTTGTTTATTTAAAAATATTGGAATATTTTACTAGAGTACATAGTATGTGCGGATACTTTAACAAATTTCTTTTGCATTTTATAGGATCTCTCAGTGGACATGAAAACTTTACAATCTCTCAGATTTCAACATGTTTTAAAAAAAATAAAAAATTTATTAAGGTCTAAACAACTAAATAGTCTATCAATATATATTGTCTTTATGCATATTTTTATTGAAATCTCAATAAACCATAGTTGTTAAGAATAATCTGGATCGTAATATATAAATACAATAAAAACTTACTGAACGAGTGTCTTATTAAATCACATTGAAATCTCATCAAGTGGAAACAAACAAACAGGAATGCTTGCACTAAAGACCATTCGCTAATGATCGGTACTGTACAACTATTATAGGAATACATATTTAATTGAAAATTGTAAACCGATCTAGCTATTAAACAAGTATGTAACAAATAAAACACTCCCAATATAATTTTAGTAATGGCTTATGAGAATTTTTAGAATAAAATAATTTATAAACTAATTTAACTTATTATGTATGAGTTGAAAATAAAAAATTGTTTGTGTATTAGCAATAACTAATGCAATTAAATCCATTTAGCTTTAATCATCAAACGTCTCCAGTCTTCGATTGACCAATAACCTTGGTTTTGAGGTTTTTGAACCACTTGATCTTCTTGTGGAGTCTTTCTTTTCTCAGGGACGTCGATTTGGTCTGGTGCTGACTTTCCCACCATGAATTGAATTTTATTTTGATTTCTTTGTTTAATTTCCGGAGTATTTTGCTTTCTCTTGCGCTTTAATGACACAGGGGGCTGCTCCTCTGAAAAATCACTGGACCTTGATAATATCAGCAACCCATCAGCGGCCTCACGTTCACTCTTACTATTCTTTCTTAATCCTTTACCTGAAATTATTTTGCTTTCCATGCCTCCTGTTATTTAATTACGATTTATTTCATTGATTTGGTTTCGAATTAAAGCATTTGAGAAATAGAATGAAACTGGGGTTTTCTAATAACTTAGGTATCCTAGGTACATCTGATAGAAAAAGTAAATGGTAAGTTTCTATTAGTTATTGGAGCTTAGTTATATATCTCTATATTTAAATAAAATTATAAATACATTTGAGGATAAAGACAATAGACAAATCCACAAACAGCTATCTAGGAACAGGATATTATAACTGCTTAGCAGAAACTAGAAAATGTCAACACTGATTTGGGGATTTCTCAAGGTCTGACGTCTTTCAATTTAATTTTTATGGTCTAACTTCTTTCAATTTCCGTCTATGATATATATAAACTTTAAAAACTATGAATATGGTTGTATGCCGTCATAGATAATTGAGATTTTATTTAATCTTCACAGTGTCGTCTATAAAGCCTTCAGATCTACTAACAGAAATCTGAAATATATGGTTAAAGTCCTTCAAATCTTTAGATACTTTATAATTATTTGTTTATAATATACAAAAATTCAATCCAAGAAATAATATATATTTTTCAATTATTTTTACAAAAGCATCGTGTTTCAAAACAAAAACGTATACATTATAACAATACTTAATTAATTTACTGAGAAACAAAATGAAAATATAAATAATTTCACACTTATATACGAAAAATATCTTATCATATAGAAATTTTTATGCAAGTTGAAGATAGATCTGGTACAAGATAGATATATAAATAATGCATATAACACATAAGCATAGACAATTTAATTATAAGTTGAAGAATTATTAAGATACACTAAAATTATAGTTGATTAATATGTAAAAAATTGTAAATCATTGACATAAATTTTTATATCAATTAGAAATTGAAGCGATGAAAGTGAAATTAAGAAGATAATGTTTACCTTTCAATTTAGAAAAAAATCTGAAAACAAATCAAGAAAACAAAACATTATACATATATATTTATACAGAATTTGATAAAATATTTAATAATACATGTAAAGAACTGAAATGTTACTTACTTCTTGGAAAACTTTGTTGTTAACCCAGAGAACTTGAAAGATATAGATAAAGTGTTTAGGATATGTATATATATAATAGTAAGTATTGTATTAGTAGTTATTTCAAAATAGTAGCCGTTAGAGATAAATGGTCTAAACGATTGTGTAAAATAATAAAACAAGTAGGATATTTAAGTTTTAAAAGACTACTTTAAAAGTTATATTAATGTTTTTTTTAAAATATCCTTCAATTTTTTAAATGATTTTTTTCAATTTGAAAATCACATTTACCTCCAACAAACCAATTTGTATCCTACCCGAAAAATGTATAAATATGTTGTTTAGGCGTTGTGTATAGAGAGATGGTAGAGAACTTATATCCATATTCAATCGGAAAAATTAATATAATATATAATTATTGATAAATATATGTTTATATTTAGCAAATTCAGTTCATCGTCTTTGACAAAATCTTAATAATTTATGCAAATTGGTATCCAATAAAAGAGCCATGTTGGGTCTCACCCTGAAATGATCAACCATATATAGCCCATTTAGATTTAAAATGGTCTAATCATCAACTACGGATTTGCTATCGTGATAGGTTTCAAACATATCAGTATGGATTTGCTAAAAAACAACTTCGCTGGAGTAAAAATGTAAAAAATGTTAAGGGGAATAGGTTCCAAACCTATATATTAATATTATTCGTAATTGATACACTACCTAGAAGACAGAGATACGAAGAACTTGTTAAAAGTAAAAAATGTTATGAATAGCTTAAATGAATCATTGTTAGGGTTGACCTTAATACCTATTTCTATGATGAGAAAAAAAGTGTTGAGCGCATGAGTTAGATTAAACTACACTTTCGATTTTTATTTGTCTATCCTGATCGAGTTCAAGTATGATATTGTTAACGTATCTTGATAATAAACCAGATAAGTTAGTAGGGATTTTGACCGTCTCTTGCGAGAATTTCCAAAGTCCTAGTTTTCTAGAACTATTCAAAGATTCGGGTGTGTTGAAGATCAAAATGTACGCATCTCCAAGAACTTCGACTTAGACAAGAGGGATATTGTGTAATTTATATTGTCTTTGTTTAAAAAAAAATATTAAAAACTCAAGGCATTGCGTACCCAAGTTAGCAAGTAAACCTATTAGTTCTTACTATGGAAATAGCGAGTCCTATAGCTACATATCATGATTTTGTGTCACTATCAAAATTCTCTCTTGAGTATGTAGTTCTATTCATGTAGGAGACGTTAAATTTTTTTATTTCAATAGAAATAGATTTATTTTCTAAATGCATGCTTTAAATTTTTTATTATTGTTAAATTCATGTAATCTTTAAAAAAGATGATCGACAGTAATAATTGAGAATGCATTTTCATTTGTATCCATTAGTTTTTAAGAATGATTATATCTCGTTATATGGTATAAAGGGAGGGTTTGAATTAGTATATGTTTAATTTTTTTGAGGTCTTGTAAGTAGATTAGTATATTTATTTGTGTTAATGAACAATAGATGTATGATAATATTATGGATGAAATAACATAAAATTGTATGAGGATGAGACCGTATGTACCCGCATTGGTTAGTGCAATTTGTTGATTTAATTTTGAGAATTACTAATACAAAGAGTAGGTGCATGTTGTATCTTGGGACAGCAATGTTGAATTAACTTGAGCACCTTAATAGGCCATAATATCTTTCAAGTAAGTGGTTCAAGCTTGGTTTGCATGTTTTGTCAAGTTATTAGTTTATATTATGCAATTTTATTTGTTTTTATATTGTATAATAACTTTAATGTATTCCCTTTTGTTAGACTAATCCAACAAACTCAACAAAGTTTATTTACTTGTGATTGAATGGATATCAATAAAAAAGGATGAAAGAATACTAGAAAAACGATAATGAAATCGATAAGAAGATGTGATGGTGTCTCTTATAATGTCATTAAGACTCAGAAATTTGCTTTTTTCACCATCTTTAATAAGTAATTATTTAATCATTACTAGGTCTATGAACTTCTATTTGTTAGCGCAAGAAATATGAAATATTTTATTTTATTTGTTTATTTAAAAATATTGGAATATTTTACTTGAGTACATAGTATGTGCGGATACTTTTAACAAATTTCTTTTGCATTTTATAGGATCTCTCAGTGGACATGAAAACTTTACAATCTCTCAGATTTCAACATGTTTTAAAAAAAATAAAAAATTTATTAAGGTCTAAACAACTAAATAGTCTATCAAGATATATTGTCTTTATTCATATTTTTATTGAAATCTCAATAAACCATAGTTGTTAAGAATAATTTGGATTGTAATATATAAATACAATAAAAACTTATTGAACGAGTGTCTTATTAAATCACATTGAAATCTCATCAAGTGGAAACAAACAAACAGGAATGCTTGCACTAAAGACCATTCGCTAATGATCGGTACTGTACAACTATTATAGGAATACATATTTAATTGTAAATTGTAAACCGATCTAGCTATTAAACAAGTATGTAACAAATAAAACACTGCCAATATAATTTTAGTAAGGGCTTATGAGAATTTTTAGAATAAAATAATTTATAAACTAATTTAACTTATTATGTATGAGTTGAAAATAAAAAATTGTTTGTGTATTAGCAATAACTAATGCAATTAAATCCATTTAGCTTTAATCATCAAACGTCTCCAGTCTTCGATTGACCAATAACTTTGGTTTTGAGGTTTTCGAACCACTTGATCTTCTTGTGGAGTCTTCTTTTCTCAGGGACGTCGATTTGGTCTGGTGCTGACTTTCCCACAATGAATTGAATTTTATTTTGATTTCTTTATTTAATTTCTGGAGTATTTTGCTCTCTCTTGCGCTTTAATGACACAGGGGGCTGCTCCTCTGTAAAATCACTGGACCTTGATAATATCAGCAACCCATCAGCGGTCACTCTTACTATTCTTTCTTAATCCTTTACCTGAAATTATTTTGCTTTCCATGCCTCCTGTTATTTAATTACAATTTATTTCATTGATTTGGTTTCGAATTAAAGCATTTGAGAAATAGAATGAAACTGGGGTTTTCTAATAACTTAGGTATCCTAGGTACATCTGATAGAAAAAGTAAATGGTAAGTTTCTACTAGTTATTGGAGCTTAGTTATATATCTCTATATTTAAATAAAATTATAAATACATTTGAGGATAAAGACAATAGACAAACCCACAAACAGCTATCTAGGAACATGATATTATAACTGCTTAGCAGAAACTAGAAAATGTCAACACTGATTTGGGGATTTCTCAAGGTCTGACGTCTTTCAATTTAATTTTTATAGTCTAACTTCTTTCAATTTTCATCTATGATATATAAAAACTTTATAAACTATGAATATGGTTGTATGCCATCATAGACAATTGAGATTTTATTTAATCTTCACAGTGTCGTCTATAAAGCCTTCAGATCTACTAACAGAAATCTGAAATATATGGTTGAAGTCCTTCAAATCTTTAGATACTTTATAATTATTTGTTTATAATATACAAAATTCAATCCAAGAAGTAATATACATTTTTCAATTATTTTTACAAAAACATCGTGTTTCAAAACAAAAACGTATACATTATAACAATACTTAATTAATTTACTGAGAAACAAAATTAAAATATAAATAATTTCACACTTATATACGTAAAATATCTTATCATATAGAAATTTTTATGCAAGTTGAGGATAGATTTGGTACAAGATATATATATATATATAATGCATATAACACATAAGCATAGACAATTTAATTATATGTTAAAGAATTATAGTTGATCAATGTGTAAAAAATTGTAAATCATTGACATAAATTTTTATATCAATTAGAAATTGAAGCGATGAAAGTGAAATTAAGAAGATAATTTTTACCTTTCAATTTAGAAAAAAATCTGAAAATAAAACAAGAAAACAAAACATTATACAAATATATTTATACAGAATTTGATAAAATATTTAATAATACATGTAAAGAACTGAAATGTTACTTACTTCTTGGAAAACTTTGTTGTTAACCCAGAGAACTTGAAAGATATAGATAAAGTGTTTAGGATATGTATATATATATAATAGTAAGTATTGTATTAGTAGTTATTTCAAAATAGTAGCCGTTAGAGATAAATGGTCTAAACGATTGTGTAAAATAACAAAATAAGTAGGATATTTAAGTTTTAAAAGACTACTTTAAAAGTTATATTAATGATTTTTTTTAAAATATCCTTCAATTTTTTAAATGATTTTCTTCAATTTAAAAATAACATTTACCTCCAACAAACCAATTTGTATCCTACCCGAAAAATGTATAAATATGTTGTTTAGGCGTTGTGTATAGAGAGATGGTAGAGAACTTATATCCATATTCAATCGGAAAAATTAATATAATATATAATTATTGATAAATATATGTTTATATTTAGCAAATTCAGTTCATCGTCTTTGACAAAATCTTAATAATTTATGAAAATTGGTATCCAATAAAAGAGCCATGTTGGGTCTTACCCAAAAATGATCACCCATATATAGCCCATTTGGATTTAAAATGGTCTAATCATCAACTACGAATTTGCTATCGTGATAGGTTTCAAACATATCAGTATGGATTTGCTAAAAAACAACTTCGCTGGAGTAAAAATGTAAAAAATGTTAAGGGGAATAGGTTCCAAACCTATATATTAATATTATTCGTAATTGATACACTACCTAGAAGACAGAGATACGAAGAACTTGTTAAAAGTAAAAAATGTTATGAATAGCTTAAATGAATCATTGTTAGGGTTGACCTTAATACCTATTTCTATGATGAGAAAAAAAGTGTTGAGCGCATGAGTTAGATTAAACTACACTTTCGATTTTTATTTGTCTATCCTGATCGAGTTCAAGTATGATATTGTTAACGTATCTTGATAATAAACCAGATAAGTTAGTAGGGATTTTGACCGTCTCTTGCGAGAATTTCCAAAGTCCTAGTTTTCTAGAACTATTCAAAGATTCGGGTGTGTTGAAGATCAAAATGTACGCATCTCCAAGAACTTCGACTTAGACAAGAGGGATATTGTGTAATTTATATTGTCTTTGTTTAAAAAAAAATATTAAAAACTCAAGGCATTGCGTACCCAAGTTAGCAAGTAAACCTATTAGTTCTTACTATGGAAATAGCGAGTCCTATAGCTACATATCATGATTTTGTGTCACTATCAAAATTCTCTCTTGAGTATGTAGTTCTATTCATGTAGGAGACGTTAAATTTTTTTATTTCAATAGAAATAGATTTATTTTCTAAATGCATGCTTTAAATTTTTTATTATTGTTGAATTCATGTAATCTTTAAAAAAAATGATCGACAGTAATAATTGAGAATGCATTTTCATTTGTATCCATTAGTTTTTAAGAATAATTATATCTCGTTATATGGTATAAAGGGAGGGTTTGAATTAGTATATGTTTAATTTTTTTGAGGTCTTGTAAGTAGATTAGTATATTTATTTGTGTTAATGAACAATAGATATATGATAATATTATGGATGAAAAAACATAAAATTGTATGAGGATGAGACCGTATGTACCAACATTGATTAGTGCAATTTGTTAATTTAATTTTGAGAATTACTAATACAAAGAGTAGGTACATGTTGTATCTTGAGACAGCAATGTTGAATTAACTTGAGCACCTTAATAGGCCATAATATCTTTCAAGTAAGTGGTTCAAGCTCGGTTTGCATGTTATGTCAAGTTATTTGTTTATATTATGCAATTTTATTTGCTTTTATATTGTATAATAAGTTTAATGTATTCCCTTTTGTTAGACTAATCCAACAAACTCAACACAGTTTATTTACTTGTAATTGAATGGATATAAAAAAAAATGATGAAAGGATACTAGAAAAACGATAATGAAATCGATAAGAAGATGTGATGGTGTCTCTTGAAATGTCATTAAGACTCAGAAATTTGCTTTTTTCACCATCTTTAATAAGTAATTATTTAATCATTACTAGGTCTATGAACTTCTATTTGTTAGCGCAAGAAATATGAAATATTATATTTTATTTGTTTATTTAAAAATATTGGAATATTTTACTTGAGTACATAGTATGTGCGGATACTTTAACAAATTTCTTTTGCATTTTATTGGATCTCTCAGTGGACATGAAAACTTTACAATCTCTCAGATTTCAACATGTTTTAAAAATAATAAAAAATTTATTAAGGTCTAAACAACTAAATAGTCTATCAAGATATATTGTCTTTATTCGTATTTTTATTGAAATCTCAATAAACCATAGTTGTTAAGAATAATTTGGATCGTAATATATAAATACAATAAAAACTTATTGAACGAGTGTCTTATTAAATCACATTGAAATCTCATCAAGTGGAAACAAACAAACAGGAATGCTTGCACTAAAGACCATTCGCTAATGATCGGTACTGTACAACTATTATAGGAATACATATTTAATTGAAAATTGTAAACCGATCTAGCTATTAAACAAGTATGTAACAAATAAAACACTCCCAATATAATTTTAGTAATGGCTTATGAGAATTTTTAGAATAAAATAATTTATAAACTAATTTAACTTATTATGTATGAGTTGAAAATAAAAAATTGTTTGTGTATTAGCAATAACTAATGCAATTAAATCCATTTAGCTTTAATCATCAAACGTCTCCAGTCTTCGATTGACCAATAACCTTGGTTTTGAGGTTTTTGAACCACTTGATCTTCTTGTGGAGTCTTTCTTTTCTCAGGGACGTCGATTTGGTCTGGTGCTGACTTTCCCACCATGAATTGAATTTTATTTTGATTTCTTTGTTTAATTTCCAGAGTATTTTGCTTTCTCTTGAGCTTTAATGACACAGGGGGCTGCTCCTCTGAAAAATCACTGGACCTTGATAATATCAGCAACCCATCAGCGGCCTCACGTTCACTCTTACTATTCTTTCTTAATCCTTTACCTGAAATTATTTTGCTTTCCATGCCTCCTGTTATTTAATTACAATTTATTTCATTGATTTGGTTTCGAATTAAAGCATTTGAGAAATAGAATGAAACTGGGGTTTTCTAATAACTTAGGTATCCTAGGTACATCTGATAGAAAAAGTAAATGGTAAGTTTCTACTAGTTATTGGAGCTTAGTTATATATCTCTATATTTAAATAAAATTATAAATACATTTGAGGATAAAGACAATAGACAAACCCACAAACAGCTATCTAGGAACATGATATTATAACTGCTTAGCAGAAACTAGAAAATGTCAACACTGATTTGGGGATTTCTCAAGGTCTGACGTCTTTCAATTTAATTTTTATGGTCTAACTTCTTTCAATTTTCATCTATGATATATAAAAACTTCATAAACTATGAATATGGTTGTATGCCATCATAGACAATTGAGATTTTATTTAATCTTCACAGTGTCGTCTATAAAGCCTTCAGATCTACTAACAGAAATCTGAAATATATGGTTGAAGTCCTTCAAATCTTTAGATACTTTATAATTATTTGTTTATAATATACAAAAATTCAATCCAAGAAGTAATATACATTTTTCAATTATTTTTACAAAAACATCGTGTTTCAAAACAAAAACGTATACATTATAACAATACTTAATTAATTTACTGAGAAACAAAATTAAAATATAAATAATTTCACACTTATATACGAAAAATATCTTATCATATAGAAATTTTTATGCAAGTTGAGGATAGATCTGGTACAAGATAGATATATATATATATATATATATATATATATAATGCATATAACACATAAGCATAGACAATTTAATTATATGTTAAAGAATTATAGTTGATCAATGTGTAAATGTAAATCATTGACATAAATTTTTATATCAATTAGAAATTGAAGCGATGAAAGTGAAATTAAGAAGATAATGTTTACCTTTCAATTTAGAAAAAAATCTGAAAATAAAACAAGAAAACAAAACATTATACATATATATTTATACAGAATTTGAAAAAATATTTAATAATACATGTAAAGAACTGAAATGTTACTTACTTCTTGGAAAAGTTTGTTGTTAACCCAGAGAACTTGAAAGATATAGATAAAGTGTTTAGGATATGTATATATATATAATAGTAAGTATTGTATTAGTAGTTATTTCAAAATAGTAGCCGTTAGAGATAAATGGTCTAAACGATTGTGTAAAATAACAAAACAAGTAGGATATTTAAGTTTTAAAAGACTACTTTAAAAGTTATATTAATTATTTTTTTTAAAATATCCTTCAATTTTTTAAATGATTGTTTTCAATTTGAAAATCACATTTACCTCCAACAAACCAATTTGTATCCTACCCGAAAAATGTATAAATATGTTGTTTAGGCGTTGTGTATAGAGAGATGGTAGAGAACTTATATCCATATTCAATCGGAAAAATTAATATAATATATAATTATTGATAAATATATGTTTATATTTAGCAAATTCAGTTCATCGTCTTTGACAAAATCTTAATAATTTATGAAAATTGGTATCCAATAAAAGAGCCATGTTGGGTCTTACCCAAAAATGATCACCCATATATAGTCCAGTTGGATTTAAAATGGTCTAATCATCAACTACGAATTTGCTATCGTGATAGGTTTCAAACATATCAGTATGGATTTGCTAAAAAACAACTTCGCTGGAGTAAAAATGAAAAAAATGTTAAGGGGAATAGGTTCCAAACCTATATATTAATATTATTCGTAATTGATACACTACCTAGAAGACACAGATACGAAGAACTTGTTAAAAGTAAAAAATGTTATGAATAGCTTAAATGAATCATTGTTAGGGTTGACCCTAATACCTATTTCTATGATGAGAAAAAAAGTGTTGAGCGCATGAGTTAGATTAAACTACACTTTCGATTTTTATTTGTCTATCCTGATCGAGTTCAAGTATGATATTGTTAACGTATCTTGATAATAAACCAGATAAGTTAGTAGGGATTTTGACCGTCTCTTGCGAGAATTTCCAAAGTCCTAGTTTTCTAGAACTATTCAAAGATTCGGGTGTGTTGAAGATCAAAATATACGCATCTCCAAGAACTTCGACTTAGACAAGAGGGATATTGTGTAATTTATATTGTCTTTGTTTAAAAAAAAATATTAAAAACTCAAGGCATTGCGTACCCAAGTTAGCAAATAAATCTATTAGTTCTTACTATGGAAATAGCGAGTCCTATAGCTACATATCATGATTTTGTGTCACTATCAAAATTCTCTCTTGAGTATGTAGTTCTATTCATGTAGGAGACGTTAAATTTTTTTATTTCAATAGAAATAGATTTATTTTCTAAATGCATGCTTTAAATTTTTTATTATTGTTGAATTCATGTAATCTTTAAAAAAATGATCGACAGTAATAACTGAGAATGCATTTTCATTTGTATCCATTAGTTTTTAAGAATAATTATATCTCGTTATATGGTATAAAGGGAGGGTTTGAATTAGTATATGTTTAATTTTTTTGAGGTCTTGTAAGTAGATTAGTATATTTATTTGTGTTAATGAACAATAAATATATGATAATATTATGGATGAAAAAACATAAAATTGTATGAGGATGAGACCGTATGTACCAACATTGATTAGTGCAATTTGTTGATTTAATTTTGAGAATTACTAATACAAAGAGTAGGTGCATGTTGAATCTTGGGACAGCAATGTTGAATTAACTTGAGCACCTTAATAGGCCATAATATCTTTCAAGTAAGTGGTTCAAGCTCGGTTTGCATGTTTTGTCAAGTTATTTGTTTATATTATGCAATTTTATTTGTTTTTATATTGTATAATAAGTTTAATGTATTCCCTTTTGTTAGACTAATCCAACAAACTCAACACAGTTTATTTACTTGTGATTGAATGGATATCAAAAAAAATGATGAAAGGATACTAGAAAAACGATAATGAAATCGATAAGAAGATGTGATGGTGTCTCTTATAATGTCATTAAGACTCAGAAATTTTCTTTTTTCACCATATTTAATAAGTAATTATTTAATCATTACTAGGTCTATGAACTTCTATTTGTTAGCGCAAGAAATATGAAATATTATATTTTATTTGTTTATTTAAAAATATTGGAATATTTTACTAGAGTACATAGTATGTGCGGATACTTTAACAAATTTCTTTTGCATTTTATAGGATCTCTCAGTGGACATGAAAACTTTACAATCTCTCAGATTTCAACATGTTTTAAAAAAAATAAAAAATTTATTAAGGTCTAAACAACTAAATAGTCTATCAATATATATTGTCTTTATGCATATTTTTATTGAAATCTCAATAAACCATAGTTGTTAAGAATAATCTGGATCGTAATATATAAATACAATAAAAACTTACTGAACGAGTGTCTTATTAAATCACATTGAAATCTCATCAAGTGGAAACAAACAAACAGGAATGCTTGCACTAAAGACCATTCGCTAATGATCGGTACTGTACAACTATTATAGGAATACATATTTAATTGAAAATTGTAAACCGATCTAGCTATTAAACAAGTATGTAACAAATAAAACACTCCCAATATAATTTTAGTAATGGCTTATGAGAATTTTTAGAATAAAATAATTTATAAACTAATTTAACTTATTATGTATGAGTTGAAAATAAAAAATTGTTTGTGTATTAGCAATAACTAATGCAATTAAATCCATTTAGCTTTAATCATCAAACGTCTCCAGTCTTCGATTGACCAATAACCTTGGTTTTGAGGTTTTTGAACCACTTGATCTTCTTGTGGAGTCTTTCTTTTCTCAGGGACGTCGATTTGGTCTGGTGCTGACTTTCCCACCATGAATTGAATTTTATTTTGATTTCTTTGTTTAATTTCCGGAGTAGTTTGCTTTCTCTTGCGCTTTAATGACACAGGGGGCTGCTCCTCTGAAAAATCACTGGACCTTGATAATATCAGCAACCCATCAGCGGCCTCACGTTCACTCTTACTATTCTTTCTTAATCCTTTACCTGAAATTATTTTGCTTTCCATGCCTCCTGTTATTTAATTACGATTTATTTCATTGATTTGGTTTCGAATTAAAGCATTTGAGAAATAGAATGAAACTGGGGTTTTCTAATAACTTAGGTATCCTAGGTACATCTGATAGAAAAAGTAAATGGTAAGTTTCTATTAGTTATTGGAGCTTAGTTATATATCTCTATATTTAAATAAAATTATAAATACATTTGAGGATAAAGACAATAGACAAATCCACAAACAGCTATCTAGGAACAGGATATTATAACTGCTTAGCAGAAACTAGAAAATGTCAACACTGATTTGGGGATTTCTCAAGGTCTGACGTCTTTCAATTTAATTTTTATGGTCTAACTTCTTTCAATTTCCGTCTATGATATATATAAACTTTAAAAACTATGAATATGGTTGTATGCCGTCATAGATAATTGAGATTTTATTTAATCTTCACAGTGTCGTCTATAAAGCCTTCAGATCTACTAACAGAAATCTGAAATATATGGTTAAAGTCCTTCAAATCTTTAGATACTTTATAATTATTTGTTTATAATATACAAAAATTCAATCCAAGAAATAATATATATTTTTCAATTATTTTTACAAAAGCATCGTGTTTCAAAACAAAAACGTATACATTATAACAATACTTAATTAATTTACTGAGAAACAAAATGAAAATATAAATAATTTCACACTTATATACGAAAAATATCTTATCATATAGAAATTTTTATGCAAGTTGAAGATAGATCTGGTACAAGATAGATATATAAATAATGCATATAACACATAAGCATAGACAATTTAATTATAAGTTGAAGAATTATTAAGATACACTAAAATTATAGTTGATTAATATGTAAAAAATTGTAAATCATTGACATAAATTTTTATATCAATTAGAAATTGAAGCGATGAAAGTGAAATTAAGAAGATAATGTTTACCTTTCAATTTAGAAAAAAATCTGAAAACAAATCAAGAAAACAAAACATTATACATATATATTTATACAGAATTTGAAAAAATATTTAATAATACATGTAAAGAACTGAAATGTTACTTACTTCTTGGAAAACTTTGTTGTTAACCCAGAGAACTTGAAAGATATAGATAAAGTGTTTAGGATATGTATATATATAATAGTAAGTATTGTATTAGTAGTTATTTCAAAATAGTAGCCGTTAGAGATAAATGGTCTAAACGATTGTGTAAAATAATAAAACAAGTAGGATATTTAAGTTTTAAAAGACTACTTTAAAAGTTATATTAATGTTTTTTTTAAAATATCCTTCAATTTTTTAAATGGTTTTTTTCAATTTGAAAATCACATTTACCTCCAACAAACCAATTTGTATCCTACCCGAAAAATGTATAAATATGTTGTTTAGGCGTTGTGTATAGAGAGATGGTAGAGAACTTATATCCATATTCAATCGGAAAAATTAATATAATATATAATTATTGATAAATATATGTTTATATTTAGCAAATTCAGTTCATCGTCTTTGACAAAATCTTAATAATTTATGCAAATTGGTATCCAATAAAAGAGCCATGTTGGGTCTCACCCTGAAATGATCAACCATATATAGCCCATTTAGATTTAAAATGGTCTAATCATCAACTACGAATTTGCTATCGTGATAGGTTTCAAACATATCAGTATGGATTTGCTAAAAAAAGACCTTCGCTGGAGTAAAAATGTAAAAAATATTAAGGGGAATAGGTTCCAAACCTATATATTAATATTATTCGTAATTGATACACTACCTAGAAGACACAGATACGAAGAACTTGTTAAAAGTAAAAAATGTTATGAATAGCTTAAATGAATCATTGTTAAGGTTTACCCTAATACCTATTTCTATGATGAGAAAAAAAGTGTTATGCGCATGAGTTAGATTAAACTACACTTTCGATTTTTATTTGTCTATCCTGATCGAGTTCAAGTATGATATTGTTAACGTATCTTGATAATAAACCAGATAAGTTAGTACGGATTTTGACCGTATCCTGCGAGAATTTCCAAAGTCCTAGTTTTCTAGAACTATTCAAAGATTCGGGTGTGTTGAAGATCAAAATGTACGCATCTCCAAGAACTTCGACTTAGACAAGAGGGATATTGTGTAATTTATATTGTCTTTGTTTAAAAAAAAATATTAAAAACTCAAGGCATTGCGTACCCAAGTTAGCAAGTAAACCTATTAGTTCTTACTATGGAAATAGCGAGTCCTATAGCTACATATCATGATTTTGTGTCACTATCAAAATTCTCTCTTGAGTATGTAGTTCTATTCATGTAGGAGACGTTAAATTTTTTTATTTCAATAGAAATAGATTTATTTTCTAAATGCATGCTTTAAATTTTTTATTATTGTTGAATTCATGTAATCTTTAAAAAAGATGATCGACAGTAATAATTGAGAATGCATTTTCATTTGTATCCATTAGTTTTTAAGAATGATTATATCTCGTTATATGGTATAAAGGGAGGGTTTGAATTAGTATATGTTTAATTTTTTTGAGGTCTTGTAAGTAGATTAGTATATTTATTTGTGTTAATGAACAATAGATGTATGATAATATTATGGATGAAATAACATAAAATTGTATGAGGATGAGACCGTATGTACCCGCATTGGTTAGTGCAATTTGTTGATTTAATTTTGAGAATTACTAATACAAAGAGTAGGTGCATGTTGTATCTTGGGACAGCAATGTTGAATTAACTTGAGCACCTTAATAGGCCATAATATCTTTCAAGTAAGTGGTTCAAGCTTGGTTTGCATGTTTTGTCAAGTTATTAGTTTATATTATGCAATTTTATTTGTTTTTATATTGTATAATAACTTTAATGTATTCCCTTTTGTTAGACTAATCCAACAAACTCAACAAAGTTTATTTACTTGTGATTGAATGGATATCAATAAAAAAGGATGAAAGAATACTAGAAAAACGATAATGAAATCGATAAGAAGATGTGATGGTGTCTCTTATAATGTCATTAAGACTCAGAAATTTGCTTTTTTCACCATTTTTAATAAGTACTTATTTAATCATTACTAGGTCTATGAACTTCTATTTGTTAGCGCAAGAAATATGAAATATTTTATTTTATTTGTTTATTTAAAAATATTGGAATATTTTACTTGAGTACATAGTATGTGCGGATACTTTTAACAAATTTCTTTTGCATTTTATAGGATCTCTCAGTGGACATGAAAACTTTACAATCTCTCAGATTTCAACATGTTTTAAAAAAAATAAAAAATTTATTAAGGTCTAAACAACTAAATAGTCTATCAAGATATATTGTCTTTATGAATATTTTTATTGAAATCTCAATAAACCATAGTTGTTAAGAATAATCTGGATTGTAATATATAAATACAATAAAAACTTATTGAACGAGTGTCTTATTAAATCACATTGAAATCTTATCAAGTGGAAACAAACAAACACGAATGCTTGCACTAAAGACCATTCGCTAATGATCGGTACTGTACAACTATTATAGGAATACATATTTAATTGAAAATTGTAAACCGATCTAGCTATTAAACAAGTATGTAACAAATAAAACACTCCCAATATAATTTTAGTAAGGGCTTATGAGAATTTTTAGAATAAAATAATTTATAAACTAATTTAACTTATTATGTATGAGTTGAAAATAAAAAATTGTTTGTGTATTAGCAATAACTAATGCAATTAAATCCATTTAGCTTTAATCATCAAACGTCTCCAGTCTTCGATTGACCAATAACTTTGGTTTTGAGGTTTTCGAACCACTTGATCTTCTTGTGGAGTCTTCTTTTCTCAGGGACGTCGATTTGGTCTGGTGCTGGTGCTTCCTTTCCCACCATGAATTGAATTTTATTTTGATTTCTTTATTTAATTTCTGGAGTATTTTGCTCTCTCTTGCGCTTTAATGACACAGGGGGCTTCTCATCAAACGTCTAGCTTTAATCATCAAACGTCTCCAGTCTTCGATTAACCAATAACCTTGTTTTTTAGGATATTCAACCTTCTTGTGGAGTCTTACTTTTCTCAGGGATGTCGATTTGGTCTGGTCTTGACTTTCCCACCACGAATTGAATTTTAGTTTGATTTCTTTGTTTAATTTCCTCTTGCGCTTGACACAAGGGGTTGCTCCTCCGAAAAATCCCTGGACCTTGATAATATCAGCAGCCTCACGTTCACTCATACTATTCTTTCCTAATCCTTTACCTGAAACTATTTTGCTTTCCATGCCTCTTGTTATTTAATTAGGATTTATTTCATTAATTTGGTTTCGAATTAAAGCATTTGAGAAATAGAATGAAACTGGGGTTTTCTAATAACTTAGGTATCCTAGGTACATCTGATAGAAAAAATAAATGGTAAGTTTTCACTAGTTATTGGAGCTTAGTCATATATCTCTATATTTAAATAAAATTATAAATACATTTGAGCATAAAGACTATAGACAAACCCACAAACACCTATCTAGGAACATGATATTATATATGCTTAGCGGAAACTAGAAAAATGTTAACATGGGAATTTCTCAAGGTCTGACGTCTTTCAATTTAATTTTTAAGGTCTAACTTCTTTCAATTTCCGTCTATGATATATAAAAACTTTAAAAATTACGAATATGGTTGTATGCCATCATAGACAATTGATAATTTATGTAATCTTCACAGTGTCGTCTATTAAGCCTTCAGATCTACTAACAGAAATCTGAAATATATGGTTGAAGTCCTTCAAATCTTTAGATACTTTATAATTATTTGTTTATAATATACAAAAATTCAATCCAAGAAGTAATAATATATTTTTCAATTATTTTTACAAAAGCATCGTGTTTCAAAACAAAAACGTATACATTATAGGGTAAAGCCTTCGGGAGGCCCCTTATCTTTTCCCAAAGTGCGCGATCCGCCCCCGATCTTCATTTTTACCCTTTCTGGCCCTCCATCTCAATACTTTGTGACGCCGTTAGCCCTTTTTTTGATTTTCTGTTAATTGACCGTTAGTCAACGCCAGTTGGCTACAGGTCATCGCCACGTCAGCTCCACATCACCGCCAACTCACCACTACGTCATATCTGCATCTCGGTGGATTCTGATGTGTCAAGGAGCATTTATGACTTTTTGCTTCTTTTTACCCAATTACCAATACCTAAATTAAACCCCCTCCCCCGATTCATTTACCCTCTCCTCTCTATTTTCTACTTCGTCGTTCGTTGTCGTCTACCCTCCTCCCTTCCGATGGCCGGATCCAGAAACACCACCGCTTCATCTCCTCTCAGTGACCCCGGTAAGGAGGACTGGATATGCTACTGTGGTTTACGAGTTAAGATTAGTACATCGTGGACCGACATGAATCCGGGTCGACGATTCATTGGTTGTTCTAAGTATCAATCCACCGCCAAAAAGTGCTCTTTCTTCTGCTGGTTAGATCCTCCGATCTGTGAAAGGAGTCGCGTTGTTATTTCCGGGTTGCTTAGGTCATTGTCGAGGAAAGACGAAGAAATAGAAGAGCTTAAATCGGTTGAAGGTAATAAACTGAAGATTCGATACTTGGTTTTAGTCTTTGTTTTAGGTTTTTTAGTTTCCCGTTTGTTCTAGCGTGTGTTCATTGTGTATTGCGTGTCTGTGATTATGTTGTTTTTCACGGTGTCGATGGTTGTGAGTGTTTGGGTTATGTGTATGTTGTTTTTTTTCGAAATATCAATGGATGTTGTTTTCTGAGTCGAAAGAGAAATTTTGTGTTGTTTGGTTTAAGGTTATCTATGTGTAGGTAAGATGGTGATGTTATGGCCCCTTAAGTTTTGAAGACGTTGATAATGTGGCCCCTTTTTTATTTAGTATTGTATTTTTTAGCCCCTGAAGTTTCTAATACTGACTCTGTAGGGCCCCTCAATTTTATATTATTTTAAGTAAAAGACCCCACGTTAGCGTTTGTGTTACACATGAAACCGCTTTTTTTTTTTTAAAGGGAGATGAAACGGTTTTGCATGGGGAATTAAAAAGGAACCCAAAGGTTTTCCTCGGGGAATAGAAAAGTTGAATAGGGCCTAGTTTCCAGATTAGATGTACTTATGAGTTCCCATGTATATATATAACTCAACTCCA
Organism: Nemophila menziesii; assembly: GCA_029959085.1. Classification (NCBI taxonomy): domain Eukaryota; kingdom Viridiplantae; phylum Streptophyta; class Magnoliopsida; order Boraginales; family Hydrophyllaceae; genus Nemophila; species Nemophila menziesii. The sequence goes on from JARWIR010000021.1 coordinate 22,670,071, forward strand.
TCCTTTTATTTTTCTTAAACAAAAAAACTGAGACGGAGATTGTAAGTCACTTTGAAAAATCATGAAGACGCAAAAGGAGGTTCAACAAGCCATGAATCCGTAGGGAAAGAAAAGTAAGTTTTTTATTTTTGTTTCAATTAAACGTTAAGGTAATTAGTGAATTAAATATCCAAAATAGTTTTCGTTTTGTTCTATCTTCTTAATCTATTTCTAAATTTTACGTTATATCTTCTTAAGGTAATCTCATGGCTTTAAGTATGATCTAATGGTTCGTATCTTGTTTCAGAAATGGCGTCTAATTCCGCACCACTAAGAATCCGACCCCCTCCGAAGACGTATAGGAGGCACGACCCAGGTTATAGATGGAGTTTTCGCAAGGCGCCAGAAGTAGTTAACGAGAAGGTTAAGACCAAGATAGTCCCGTTACCGTATGGGCAAGAGTTGATCATCGTCGAGTCAAGTTCTGAAGGTGAAGATACCCCGTCGCCTAAGAGGAGGAAGATAGATCGTCTGGCTCCTATTGGTGTTTCGTCTCCAAGGTTTTTCAAGTTTGAAGACGCGGAAGACGAGGAAGTCGAGGAAGACAAGGAAGAAGTGTCCAAGACTTGATGGAAGTTGGTTATGGCGTTGGAAGTTTTTCTGATTTTATTTTTTTGGCTTTTATGAATTTGGTTTTACTTTTATTACGTTTCGGTAATGGTCTATGTAATTGGGTTTTGGTTTAATGGACTCTGAACTTGTGTTTTGTCTAGTGTTCTGGACTCTAATTATGTAATTGGGTTGTGGACCATCTTTTGGACTATATTTTGTACTACAAAGTAACCTGGACTTTATTTAACCAAGTTTGATTAATGAATTTTTTTTGGACTTAAACACTTTGACTATGTTCATAGTAGTTGTAATTTATCACAATTTTAGATAGAAGTAGTATGAAAGAAATGTGATTAAGTTGGAAAATAAAGGAAAAATTATTCTAGAGTGGTCTACAAATGCGTAATAACAAAATGTCCAAGTGAAATAAATACCATTACCCAACTTAAAACATAACAGAGAGAATCATGCAAACTAACAATAAAATTAAAGAACTTAAACATGCAAATAAAACCAATACTAGAGGATAGCATCTGCAATTACTCACTTTTCTGCAACTTCTTCGCGTGACCCTTAGAGCTAGCCTTCTCCTTATTAGATGAAGGTGTTGGAAGGTCATCTGGACCAGGTAACCAGACGAAAAAATGACATTCTTTTTCAGACAAATCCTGGTACCTGTAGTCCTCGAAATGACATCTTAGTGAGCTAAATTTCTTATTACCACCCAAGTCAAAGGTTTGAATTAATGCCGGCATTCCACAATGGCAAACTTCTGTGATTGAGTAGTTTTCAGGTGACATATTCATTAATGGTGATGGTTTGATTGTTAGGTCACTTGGGGTGAAGTCTGGAAACAGTGGTGACCTAGTTGACCATTGGTCACTCCCACTTGAGTTGTAGTCCGACATCAGTGGCTTTTTTTTCTTTGGGAGTGTTTGTGTATCTTTGTATGTTTGTTGTAGATAAATATGAATGGTTGTGTTAGTCTTTATAGAAGAACTTATGTTGAATATGACAAATTAGTAGGTGTAAAGAAAGATTCCTCTTACAAAACCAAACTATGCACGTGAATAAAAGTGTTACTTTTTCAACAACCAAAGCAAAGACTTGACAAAAAGTTCAGACAGAATCTTCCACCAAACTAAGGCTTAAAACATAAAGTTTTGTTACATACCCAACACCACATTCAAATCAAATATTAAACTTTTCTACCCGCAAACACTAACTAAAGAAAAAACATTAAGCTAATAGTAAAGACTTCAAATCTTTTCCTTCTTGACCTTTACTAACTTGACACACTTTGCATTTGTATTGGATTCTACTGTGGTAGAATTTACTTTCTTCACCTTTGTTGTTACCTTTCTTTTCCCCCTTTTTTTTCCTGGTTGTTCATTCACATCCTTCTCTAGTGAATTGACAACTGGAGCAATTGCTTTTGACTCTTGAGTACTTTGTGGACATAGTTTTTCTTCAGCATCCTTTTCTTTGGTTTTTGAACTTGAACCTCGGTTGAAAAGGCCCTTCATGAAGTTGGACATGTTCATATCGAATTCTTGGAAGGCTTTGTTCACGCCATTCATATCAATAGCTACTGTACTTTTACCCGCGGCTCTCAATGCTTCCAAACTAATACTTGGCTTACCCTTGTATGAAAATGAATTTCCAGCAATCTTCTTTTTCCCCATCGTAATAGAACCTGGGGTAGTAATCTGCGTAGGAGCTCTTGTGTATACCCCCATCCCAGCTGGTCTAAAAGGAGGTCTTTTGGTTTTATCCTACGAAAAAAAAATACGTTGAAGACTATTTTTCATAATATTAAAAGAATAAAAAAATACTTACACTTGGCTGCCCTAGTTTCTTGACACCATCTGGTAGAAATCCTCCCTTACCCTCTGGTGCACAAAATTTGGTTACCTCTACACAAGGCTTTTTATTTGGTGTAAACTACAAAACAAACAAAAAGATATTACTACCTAAATCACAATAATAAGTATAAACAATTTACCTTTTCAGTCTCCGAAGGACTATCTACTCTATCTCTCTTCTTTTGTTGACCCATCCACCCGACAGCTTCATTAGTACTCCCTTGAGTCAAAATCACGACACGTTCACTACTTTCAGAATATGCCTATTTAAAAAAACACAAGACAAATAACAAAAAATTAATGAGTACAAAAAGTAATCTATATTGAATAGTATTACCTTGGACCCTTTGCTAATATCTTTTGACAACTTTGACTCTCCCTTTGACTCTATTCCTTCTCCATTATCACCATTATCAGTTTCTTCATTAGTCTTAGTGGTTGTAAATCCTCTCTTAGCTTTAGATTTAGTTCTCTTACATGAATTGCTTACTACTTGGGTTGTTACAACTATGTTGCTATCATTCACGTCCAGTTGAACGTCACTCGCGTCAATGTTTACATCAACCTTGCTCTTACACCCCTTTAGTTGAAGCTCACTACTTGAAGCATCAACATTAACATCACTATTTACCACATTAATATTGACATCGCTGTTTGTAGCATTGACATAAACATTGTTCTCAGAAATGACTGGTTTTTTCCTTAACCTACTAGATCTTCTCTTGTCATTCTTCACCACACTACTGCTTTGAGTCTGAGAATCCATTGTTCCCGTGTTTGGAGTGTCTGTGCTTTGGTCCTCCAAATCCTTAACCTCCATTGGATCATTAATCACGCTTTCTGCAGCACTTGGACCTTGAGTTTTACTTTTACAGCTTCTTTTATTATGGCCCACTTCTTTGCATGCACTACATTTACCTTTCATCCCCTGTCTGCCAAGCTTTTCTATATTGACTCTAACATCCTCTTTGCCTTTAGCTCTTGCTTTTTTCACCCTCTCTTCAACATCTTCCCCATCTGCTCTATTTCTCTTTTTCTTGGGTCTCCCAGCTAGTTTAACACCTTTTGGAGCTACAACTTTAGGCCCATTAGTTTGAGGCCATAACTCGGGTCCATTTATTGGTTTAATAAATGGCTCATATGCATTTTTAAACGTACTTGTTTTAAAATACTGAGAAGTATAGTCCTCTGGCTCAAGACCCGTTGCAGATAATGCTGAAATCACGTGAACACAAGGTATTCCCGACAAGTCCCACCCTCTACAAGCACAATTAAATGTATTTAAATCAACCGCAAATTGCGCCCCATTAGTACCCTTAACCTGGAAAGTACTACCACCACAGTGTAGTGGAATCCACTTGGATGACCATTTCTTTTTTAAATTGATAATTTTCCTAATTTTGGGACAAATATCCCCTTGCCACCTTTCTATCCACTTTCTCCTCTTCTCTAATCTCTCCACCAAATACAACCTAATACGTTCTAAACAAACTAACACCGATGACTCCCTAGCATCTAAAAGTTGCTTATTCCAAGACTCACACATATTTTTCAATAACACGTCACAATGCGTGTTGGTCCTAAAATGTGATCGAGACCAAAACCTTGGATGTTCTTTAGCTAACCACTCATACGCTTGAAAGTCCATCACTTTTATCATCTCCATAACATTCGAAAACCTCTCAACATATGTCGCCCTGGCCGCTTCCCACATCTTGTCTTTCAAAGCAAATGACCCGTGTTTTTTCTTAAAATTCTGATGCAAATGTCTAACACAATGCCTATGCTCGACATTTGGTAACAACTCGTCTATAGCTATACCTAACCCCTGCAAATTAACATCATTACAATTAAAAGTTACCCTTATACTTACTAATTAATCTAATAAATGATTAATAAACAATTACCTTTTGTTTGTCCGTAACAAAGACCCACATTTCAGGATCATCAATATCTAAATCATCAACCAACAAACTAACAAACCATCTCCAACTGTCCAAATTTTCAGTCTCAACCAACGCGTAACAAACAGGATAGATGCAATTGTTTGCATCCATCCCAACTGCGGTCAATATCACACCTGGATGAGGTCCTTTTAAATGACACCCATCCAACCCTATCACTTTTCTACACCCATTCTTAAACCCTCGTTTCAAAGGTTCTAAACAACAATATAACCTTAAGAACCTTTGTTCCCCTGTGACTTCATCTTCTTCAGTTTTTAAAAAAACAGTAGACCCGGGATTAGTCCTTAACAACTCAGCACAGTAGTTGTTGAGCAAGCTATACTGATCTAAGAAGGACAATTCATCCAACGATTTACCCTTTTTGATGGTCCTATACGCTTGTCTTCGACTTATGTTTACATGAAGATCATGTAACACTTGTTCTTGTAAATCAATTGCTTTCATTGATGAACTTAATTTCAGCTGATGTGCATATCTCTTAGCTAAAACGGTTGAATTAACATGCCTACTATTCAAAGCACACCCACATGTATGAACAAGATTAAATGTTCTTATTTGAAAACTACCATCCGAACGTTTAGTTGCGTACACAAACCATTCACAATTCTTGCCTCTACACTTAGCTCTAACCCTACCTGGTTCATTGCAGGGGAACCAAATGTTCCTCACATCAACAATAGCTTTTGATTTCACAGCTTCTTTGAATTCAACCCCGTTAGCAAATATCATTCCAACCTTCAACTTCGTCTCATCCTTATCGACAACTACATTGAACCTTGGGTTTCTTCTAATACTAACACTTTTGCGTTCACCATCTTCCTCATCCGTTGTCCCTTCCAAGCTTATCAAATTCTCAGACTCTCCACACGATCCCTCGTTAAACTCATCATCATCTATTACAGGTAACTCTTTCGGACAGGGGAGCTCTAAACCATTTACGTTAACATACGGAGATGAACCAACACCTACGAATTCAACGCCAATGTCGACGTTATTCTGGAACAATATGTCATCTTCATCATCGTCTAAGTTATTGTCGCTATCGTGGAAAGAAAAATCTGAACCGCTGTTATCAACAGCGGATTTATTATTCAATCCTTCGCCATTATCCGAATCTGCAACATACAATACAATACCCGTTTAATGCACTACTCACAATCGCTATTGTTTGAATATCACTCATATATTTGGTAAAATCGTTAAACCCTAACTTTCTGGAATGATAAAATGAAATGGGATAAGCAGATTGTTACCTGAATCGCTCTCGATTTCGCTAAGATACGCCATTAAGCAACTTCAATGACAATTTCTGCAATTTTTAACACAAATACGTGAAGACCACGAAATGAAACGCTCGATTGTTTTGGATTCGAATCGTTTTAGTACGAAGGGGAATGAAAGGCGTTAACGGGTTAAGATGCTCGTTCAATTTGTTCAAGAATTTGGGGGAATTTCTTGATTTTTTTACGCTTTGGTGTGAAGAACACCAAGAACACACAATACTATGTGTGTTTTGATTTTGGGTTGAAGTGTTTTGATCCGTATAGAGATGGGGTGTCGGTGGGTAATTGGGTAAAAAGAAGCAAAAAGTCATAAATGCCCCTTGACACATCAGAATCCACCGAGATGCAGATATGACGTAGTGGTGAGTTGGCGGTGATGTGGAGCTGACGTGGCGATGACCTGTAGCCAACTGGCGTTGACTAACGGTCAATTAACAGAAAATCAAAAAAAGGGCTAACGGCGTCACAAAGTATTGAGATGGAGGGCCAGAAAGGGTAAAAATGAAGATCGGGGGCACATCGCGCACTTTGGGGAAAGATAAGGGGCCTCCCGAAGGCTTTACCCTACATTATAACAAAACTTAATTAATTTAATAAGATACAAAATGAAACTATAGAAATAATTGCACACTTATACACGAATATATCTTATTATATAAAAAAATTTATGCAAGTTGAGGATAGATATGTTGGTACAAGATAGATAAATATATAATTCATAAAACACATAAGCATAGACAAATTAATTGTATGTTAAAGATTCATTAAGATACACTAAAAATTATAGTTGATCAATGTGCAAAAAAATGTAAATCATTGACATAAATTTGTATATCAATTAAAAATTGAAGCGATGAAAGTGAAATTAAGAAGATAATGTTTACCTTTCAATTTAGAAAAAAATCTAAAAATAAAACAAGAAAACAAAACATTATACATATATATTTAACAGAATTAGAAAAACTATTTAATAATACATATAAAGAACTGAAATGTTACTTACTTGTTGGAAAACTTTGTTGTTAACCCAGAGAAGTTGAAAGAAATAGATAAAGTGTTTAGTATATATAATGTAAGTATTGTATTAGTAGTTATTTCTAAATAGTAGTCGTTAGAAATAAATGGTCTAAACGATTGAGTAAAATAACAAAACTAGTAGGATATTTAAGTTTTATAAGACTACTGTAAAACTTATATTAATGAACTTTTTTTAATTGGTTTTTATCCATTTGAAAAACACATTTAGCTCCAACAAAACAATTTGTATCCTACCCTAAAAATGTATAAATATGTTGTTTAGGAGTTGTGTATAGAGAGATGTGAGAGAACTTATATCCATATTCAATCAGAAAAATAATGATAATATATAATTATTGATAAATATATGTTTATATTTAGCAAATTCAGTTACTCGCATAAAGGTCGTCCTATTGTGATATGTACATCGTCTTTGACAAAATCTTAATAATTTATGCAAATTGGTATCGAATAAAAGAGTCATGTTGGGTCTCACCCAAAAAAGGATCACCCATATATAGCCCATGTGGATTTAAAATGGTCTAATCATCAACTACGAATTTGCTATTGCGATAGGTTTCAAACATATCACTGTGGATTTGCTAAAGAAACAACTTCACTGGAGAAAAAATGTAAAAAATGCTAAGGGGTATAGGTTCCAAACCTGTATATTAAGATTATTCGTAATTGATACACTACCTAGAAGATAGAGATACGAAGAACTAGTTGAAAGTAAAAAAAAGTTATGAGTTGCTTAAACCCTAATACCTATTTCTATGATGAGGAAAAAAGTGTTGTGTGCATGAGTTAGATTAAACTACACTTTTGATTTTATTTGTCTATCCTGATCAAGTTCAAGTATGATATTGTTAACGTATCTTGATAATAAACCAGATAATAAAGTTGTCTGAACACTTGGTTTTTTCAAATCAAATTAATATAACAATTATATCCAAAACCATTTTGTTTATACTGATTCACACCCCTTTCCGTTTCCTTTATTATCCAGAATCACACCAAACCCCTTAAATATCTTCTACTAGTAGTGATTCTAGTGCATTCATCAAGATCGATGAATTCTATTCCTCTCCCCAACTCTTTCGGGTTAGTAATAGATACATAATAAGCAAAATTAATCCCTTGGTTGCTTAGGATTTAGTTTTGTTCCTTCAAAAAACCATTGAGTTTTTTTTCTTAATATTTGATGAGTTCATGTTCAGTATACTTTGGGGTTTCATTTTGCCACGACTTTCACATTATTTCCAAATAAAGGGCTATTATATTTGGACTTTTTGAGATAATTGTTTGTTAAATGTGTAGCTTCTAGGTACAAGGATGATATGAGACCTTGAGACAAAGCTAATAAGTCAAAAATACAAATTCAAACCCAAGTTAAGTCATGAAGAAACCAAAAATTCTTTCTAGTGGTCAAGTGAAATTTTTGGCAAAACAACTATGTCAGCTTTCAAGATGCACCATGATTGATGTATAGAATTTTGCCTAAGATAGTCCTTTGAGTTTATAGCATGTGAGAAGAAACATTTCATGAATTAGTGTTGAGACGACAAAGTTACACGGATTTTGCAACGGTGGCCAAAAGTTGTCCAAACTTAATTAAAACATTTGTTGACCCACCTAAGTGGGCCAACATGCCCAAAAACATTTTTCTAGCGTATTACATTATCTTTGGATGATTAAAGGAGTTACACACATCATTTTTATGGTATTTATATTTTTCATATGCTCGTACTGTATTTTAAATATAATCACTTTGGCCAGGTAGTTAAATTGTGTTAGTAGTTGGATTACATCCGGGAGGGGGGTTCAATTACAAAACTAAACTATGATTGTTCAATTAGTTTATAACTGAGAGGTCAAATTTAATCGGATAATTGCAATAAGGGTTAAATCTTATGAACTTGATAGTAGGGTAGGGTCCCTAGGGAGAGGTCCATAACGTTAGATGGTTGCACCTAATTACGAGAGAGAGAGAGAGAGGTAGATATTAGAATCCTGATTAATATATTCTCCTTCAATTCGTCTTTGAACAAGAAATGATCAAATAATAAATACTGAACCCAAACATCTCGAATTATCCTTTTAATATATTCATAAACTTTTATCTTAATTAATTCCAAGTCCTCGTCATTTAATCTAGTTTTTTTTGGGTACGTGGGTGGTCAGAATTAGGTTACCCAGGGAGGAGATTCGAACCATGTACCTCTCACTACACACCTTTTAAGTAGCTCTCATTCAATTTTAATCTAGTTGTTACTTAAAACATGACTTTTTGCTGCCCCTGTCTAGTATTTGAATTATATAAATTTAAACCCTAAATCATATTTTATATTTCGTTGTCCTTATCTAACGCCTCAAATACATTAAAGAAGCAAGAAATTAGCTTTATAGTCCATGTGGAGAACGACATAAAATACTTATCACTTTATTATTTGGAACGACTCGTACAATTGCGAGAAGTGTTCTCTGAGTTTGGTTTTTACCTCGAGAAACACCACTTGACTGGTGAGAAAAGCTATTCTCCTTGTTCAAGGTTTGAATCTCATCATTAAGCATCTTCTCTTCTTCAGCAGTGCACAACAAGAAGCTAGGTTTTTACTTGTTTATTCCTTGCAAGTAAGCCAATAGAGATCCAAGAAAGACCCATTCCATCGAATCATGGAATAACGTGAGGTTATCCATTTTTGCAGAAGATTGAAATTTGAATTTGTTCAAGACGTGAGATTCTTAAGGTCCAAAGACTTTTTATGCCAGCTAAAAGGTGTATCTTTTGTGTATATTGAAGATCAAAATTATCTGGTGAAATGCCTCAAGTGTTGTGTGATTGCGATCTCGTAAACATTGATGAAAAGCTCACGACCGAAATAAAGCAAAAAAGGTATTATATCCTGAAATTCAGCAGATAGCTCTCCAATTTCTTTCTACTTTCTCTATACATGTTCACAATATAGATACGCTACTTAAAAAGGCAAAGGAGAACAAAACGGATTCATATAATATAATGTTAATTCACATAGTATTCAAGTAAGTAAATACGCATGTATATAATAAACATAATACACACACCATGTAATCCATAAAAAAACAATGAATTTAAGTTACACATAACATCTTAAAACAATCACAAGTAAACATGCGCCACATCATCTTTTCCTTTCCGTCTTTTTATTCCCTATCCCAATCGATCATCCTCACCTACGCGGGACAGATGGGCCCGCAAAAGAATACCGAGATGATACTGACCCAGGTACTTCTGTCCCAAGCTGACCTCCAACTCCAAGATGGTTAAACCTTTGATTGTTATAATTCAGTGGTGGTGGGCCACGCGAATCATAAGATGGTCTCCTCATCCCTTGGTCAACCATTAATCTCTGCGGTTGACCAACTTCTCTTTGCTCTATTCTTGGCATTGCAAGATAACGATTTACCAACGAAGTTGTACTTTCATCGTAAGTATTACTTACCGTAGATGCTTCTTGAGGCGGTCTTCTTATCCCATATGTTCTGTATTCTGATTCTGATGGATAATTTAATCCCACTTGGTTTCTCTCAACTCTTTTCTCTCGGTTTCCATGTCCAGCTGGCAATACTGGAAGAGGAGTTGGCCTAATCTGTGGAAGTCCATAGTTTCTGTACTCTTTTTCCGACAAAAAAAGTTGACTTCTAGAAGAAGTTTTACTTTCTTCATGTCTGTTATATTGTCCTCCTTTTCCAAATACTTCCTCATTAAAAGATGGTGGTTTCATACTTACATGAACAGAAGAAGAAGAAGATCTCAAATTAACAGGTCGAAACATTTCTTTTAACCGTTTCACCTGTACAAATTAACCATCAGTTACTTATATATATATATATGTGTGTGTATGTATTCAATAAATAAAAAAATATCTTTCTCAATTCTCACCTGTTCAAAGCTCAACTCGGTATTGAATTTACGTGTTTTCTCGTCATAGTTCTCCTTAATTGCTTTCTTAAACACAGCTTCGGGTAAAGGAAAACAATCTTTTTCAACTATAAACCGAACCTATTTCACAAAGATCTATAAATAAAGTGAAATTAAAAAAAATAAAATAAGTAACAAACAGACCTGAACAGGGACGTCGATTTGGTCTGGTGCTGGTGCTGCCTTTCCCACCATGAATTGAATTTTATTTTGATTTCTTTGTTTAATTTCCGGAGTATTTTGCTTTCTCTTGCGCTTTAATGACACAGGGGGCTGCTCCTCTGAAAAATCACTGGACCTTGATAATATCAGCAACCCATCAGCGGCCTCACGTTCACTCTTACTATTCTTTCTTAATCCTTTACCTGAAATTATTTTGCTTTCCATGCCCCCTGTTATTTAATTACGATTTATTTCATTGATTTGGTTTCGAATTAAAGCATTTGAGAAATAGAATGAAACTGGGGTTTTCTAATAACTTAGGTATCCTAGGTACATCTGATAGAAAAAGTAAATGGTAAGTTTCTACTAGTTATTGGAGCTTAGTTATATATCTCTATATTTAAATAAAATTATAAATACATTTGAGGATAAAGACAATAGACAAACCCACAAACAGCTATCTAGGAACATGATATTATAACTGCTTAGCAGAAACTAGAAAATGTCAACGCTGATTTGGGGATTTCTCAAGGTCTGACGTCTTTCAATTTAATTTTTATGGTCTAACTTCTTTCAATTTCCGTCTATGATATATATAAACTTTAAAAACTATGAATATGGTTGTATGCCGTCATAGACAATTGAGATTTTATTTAATCTTCACAGTGTCGTCTATAAAGCCTTCAGATCTACTAACAGAAATCTGAAATATATGGTTAAAGTCCTTCAAATCTTTAGATACTTTATAATTATTTGTTTATAATATACAAAAATTCAATCCAAGAAGTAATATATATTTTTCAATTATTTTTACAAAAGCATCGTGTTTCAAAACAAAAACGTATACATTATAACAATACTTAATTAATTTACTGAGAAACAAAATGAAAATATAAATAATTTTACACTTATATACGAAAAATATCTTATCATATAGAAATTTTTATGCAAGTTGAGGATAGATCTGGTACAAGATAGATATATATATATATATATATATATATAATGCATATAACACATAAGCATAGTCAATTTAATTATATGTTAAAGAATTATAAAGATACACTAAAATTATAGTTGATCAATGTGTAGAAAATTGTAAATCATTGACATAAATTTTTATATCAATTAGAAATTGAAGCGATGAAAGTGAAATTAAGAAGATAATGTTTACCTTTCAATTTTGAAAAAAATCTAAAAATAAAACAAGAAAACAAAACATTATACATATATATTTATACAGAATTTGAAAAAATATTTAATAATACATGTAAAGAACTGAAATGTTACTTACTTCTTGGAAAACTTTGATGTTAACCCAGAGAACTTGAAAGATATAGAAAAGTGTTTAGGATATGTATATATATAATAGTAAGTATTGTATTAGTAGTTATTTCAAAAAAGTAGCCGTTAGAGATAAATGGTCTAAACGGTTGTGTAAAATAACAAAACAAGTAGGATATTTAAGTTTTAAAAGACTACTTTAAAAGTTATATTAATGTTTTTTTAAAATATCCTTCAATTTTTTAAATGGTTTTTTTCAATTTGAAAATCACATTTACCTCCAACAAACCAATTTGTATCCTACCCGAAAAATGTATAAATATGTTGTTTAGGCGTTGTGTATAGAGAGATGGTTGAGAACTTATATCCATATTCAATCGGAAAAATTAATATAATATATAATTCTTGATAAATATATGTTTATATTTAGCAAATTCAGTTCATCGTTGACAAAATCTTAATAATTTATGCAAATTGGTATCCAATAAAAGAGCCATGTTGGGTCTCACCCTGAAATGATCAACCATATATAGCCTATTTAGATTTAAAATGGTCTAATCATCAACTACGAATTTGCTATCGTGATAGGTTTCAAACATATCAGTATGGATTTGCTAAAAAAACAACTTCGCTGGAGTAAAAATGTAAAAAATATTAAGGGGAATAGGTTCCAAACCTATATATTAATATTATTCGTAATTGATACACTACCTAGAAGACACAGATACGAAGAACTTGTTAAAAGTAAAAAATGTTATGAATAGCTTAAATGAATCATTGTTAAGGTTGACCCTAATACCTATTTCTATGATGAGAAAAAAAGTGTTGTGCGCATGAGTTAGATTAAACTACACTTTCGATTTTTATTTGTCTATCCTGATCGAGTTCAAGTATGATATTGTTAACGTATCTTGATAATAAACCAGATAAGTTAGTACGGATTTTGACTATATCTTGCGAGAATTTCCAAAGTCCTAGTTTTCTAGAACTATTCAAAGATTCGGGTGTGTTGAAGATCAAAATGTACGCATCTCCAAGAACTTCGACTTAGACAAGAGGGATATTGTGTAATTTATATTGTCTTTGTTTAAAAAAAAAATATTAAAAACTCAAGGCATTGCGTACCCAAGTTAGCAAGTAAACCTATTAGTTCTTACTATGGAAATAGCGAGTCCTATAGCTACATATCATGATTTTGTGTCACTATAAAATTCTCTCTTGAGTATGTAGTTCTATTCATGTAGGAGACGTTAAATTTTTTTATTTCAATAGAAATAGATTTATTTTCTAAATGCATGCTTTAAATTTTTTATTATTGTTGAATTCATGTAATCTTTAAAAAAGATGATCGACAGTAATAATTGAGAATGCATTTTCATTTGTATCCATTAGTTTTTAAGAATGATTATATCTCGTTATATGGTATAAAGGGAGGGTTTGAATTAGTATATGTTTAATTTTTTTGAGGTCTTGTAAGTAGATTAGTATATTTATTTGTGTTAATGAACAATAGATGTATGATAATATTATGGATGAAATAACATAAAATTGTATGAGGATGAGACCGTATGTACCCGCATTGGTTAGTGCAATTTGTTGATTTAATTTTGAGAATTACTAATACAAAGAGTAGGTGCATGTTGTATCTTGGGACATCAATGTTGAATTAACTTGAGCACCTTAATAGGCCATAATATCTTTCAAGTAAGTGGTTCAAGCTTGGTTTGCATGTTTTGTCAAGTTATTAGTTTATATTATGCAATTTTATTTGTTTTTATATTGTATAATAAGTTTAATGTATTCCCTTTTGTTAGACTAATCCAACAAACTCAACAAAGTTTATTTACTTGTGATTGAATGGATATCAATAAAAAAGGATGAAAGGATACTAGAAAAACGATAATGAAATCGATAAGAAGATGTGATGGTGTCTCTTATAATGTCATTAAGACTCAGAAATTTGCTTTTTTCACCATTTTTAATAAGTACTTATTTAATCATTACTAGGTCTATGAACTTCTATTTGTTAGCGCAAGAAATATGAAATATTTTATTTTATTTGTTTATTTAAAAATATTGGAATATTTTACTTGAGTACATAGTATGTGCGGATACTTTTAACAAATTTGTTTTGCATTTTATAGGATCTCTCAGTGGACATGAAAACTTTACAATCTCTCAGATTTCAACATGTTTTAAAAATAAATAAAAAATTTATTAAGGTCTAAACAACTAAATAGTCTATCAAGATATATTGTCTTTATGAATATTTTTATTGAAATCTCAATAAACCATAGTTGTTAAGAATAATCTGGATTGTAATATATAAATACAATAAAAACTTATTGAACGAGTGTCTTATTAAATCACATTGAAATCTTATCAAGTGGAAACAAACAAACAGGAATGCTTGCACTAAAGACCATTCGCTAATGATCGGTACTGTACAACTATTATAGGAATACATATTTAATTGAAAAATGTAAACCGATCTAGCTATTAAACAAGTATGTAACAAATAAAACACTCCCAATATAATTTTAGTAAGGGCTTATGAGAATTTTTAGAATAAAATAATTTATAAACTAATTTAACTTATTATGTATGAGTTGAAAATTAAAAATTGTTTGTGTATCAGCAATAACTAATGCAATTAAATCCATTTAGCTTTAATCATCAAACGTCTCCAGTCTTCGATTGACCAATAACTTTGGTTTTGAGGTTTTCGAACCACTTGATCTTCTTGTGGAGTCTTCTTTTCTCAGGGACGTCGATTTGGTCTGGTGCTGGTGCTGCCTTTCCCACCATGAATTGAATTTTATTTTGATTTCTTTATTTAATTTCTGGAGTATTTTGCTCTCTCTTGCGCTTTAATGACAAGGGGGCTTCTCATCAAACGTCTAGCTTTAACCATCAAACGTCTCCAGTCTTCGATTAACCAATAACCTTGTTTTTTAGGATATTCAACCTTCTTGTGGAGTCTTACTTTTCTCAGGGATGTCGATTTGGTCTGGTCTTGACTTTCCCACCACGAATTGAATTTTAGTTTGATTTCTTTTTTTAATTTCCTCTTGCGCTTGACACAAGGGGTTGCTCCTCCGAAAAATCCCTGGACCTTGATAATATCAGCAGCCTCACGTTCACTCATACTATTCTTTCCTAATCCTTTACCTGAAACTATTTTGCTTTCCATGCCTCTTGTTATTTAATTAGGATTTATTTCATTAATTTGGTTTCGAATTAAAGCATTTGAGAAATAGAATGAAACTGGGGTTTTCTAATAACTTAGGTATCCTAGGTACATCTGATAGAAAAAATAAATGGTAAGTTTTCACTAGTTATTGGAGCTTAGTCATATATCTCTATATTTAAATAAAATTATAAATACATTTGAGCATAAAGACAATAGACAAACCCACAAACACCTATCTAGGAACATGATATTATATATGCTTAGCGGAAACTAGAAAAATGTTAACATGGGAATTTCTCAAGGTCTGACGTCTTTCAATTTAATTTTTAAGGTCTAACTTCTTTCAATTTCCGTCTATGATATATAAAAACTTTAAAAATTACGAATATGGTTGTATGCCATCATAGACAATTGAGATTTTATGTAATCTTCACAGTGTCGTCTATTAAGCCTTCAGATCTACTAACAGAAATCTGAAATATATGGTTGAAGTCCTTCAAATCTTTAGATACTTTATAATTATTTGTTTATAATATACAAAAATTCAATCCAAGAAGTACTAATATATTTTTCAATTATTTATACAAAAGCATCGTGTTTCAAAACAAAAACGTATACATTATAACAAAACTTAATTAATTTAATAAGATACAAAATGAAACTATAGAAATAATTGCACACTTATACACGAATATATCTTATTATATAAAAAAATTTATGCAAGTTGAGGATAGATATGTTGGTACAAGATAGATAAATATATAATTCATAAAACACATAAGCATAGACAAATTAATTGTATGTTAAAGATTCATTAAGATACACTAAAATTATAGTTGATCAATGTGCAAAAAAATGTAAATCATTGACATAAATTTGTATATCAATTAAAAATTGAAGCGATGAAAGTGAAATTAAGAAGATAATGTTTACCTTTCAATTTAGAAAAAAATCTAAAAATAAAACAAGAAAACAAAACATTATACATATATATTTAACAGAATTAGAAAAACTATTTAATAATACATATAAAGAACTGAAATGTTACTTACTTGTTGGAAAACTTTGTTGTTAACCCAGAGAAGTTGAAAGAAATAGATAAAGTGTTTAGTATATATAATGTAAGTATTGTATTAGTAGTTATTTCTAAATAGTAGTCGTTAGAAATAAATGGTCTAAACGATTGAGTAAAATAACAAAACTAGTAGGATATTTAAGTTTTATAAGACTACTTTAAAACTTATATTAATGAACTTTTTTTAATTGGTTTTTATCCATTTGAAAAACACATTTAGCTCCAACAAAACAATTTGTATCCTACCCTAAAAATGTATAAATATGTTGTTTAGGAGTTGTGTATAGAGAGATGTGAGAGAACTTATATCCATATTCAATTAGAAAAATAATGATAATATATAATTATTGATAAATATATGTTTATATTTAGCAAATTCAGTTACTCGCATAAAGTTCGTCCTATTGTGATATGTTCATCGTCTTTGACAAAATCTTAATAATTTATGCAAATTGGTATCGAATAAAAGAGTCATGTTGGGTCTCACCCAAAAAAAGATCACCCATATATAGCCCATGTGGATTTAAAATGGTCTAATCATCAACTACGAATTTGCTATTGCGATAGGTTTCAAACATATCACTGTGGATTTGCTAAAGAAACAACTTCACTGGAGAAAAAATGTAAAAAATGCTAAGGGGTATAGGTTCCAAACCTATATATCAAGATTATTCGTAATTGATACACTACCTAGAAGATAGAGATACGAAGAACTAGTTGAAAGTAAAAAAAAGTTATGAGTTGCTTAAACCCTAATACCTATTTCTATGATGAGGAAAAAAGTGTTGTGTGCATGAGTTAGATTAAACTACACTTTTGATTTTATTTGTCTATCCTGATCAAGTTCAAGTATGATATTGTTAACGTATCT
This sequence comes from Nemophila menziesii, assembly GCA_029959085.1. NCBI lineage: Eukaryota > Viridiplantae > Streptophyta > Magnoliopsida > Boraginales > Hydrophyllaceae > Nemophila > Nemophila menziesii. The sequence continues at coordinate 22,687,340 of JARWIR010000021.1, forward strand.
TGATAATAAACCAGATAATAAAGTTGTCTGAACACTTGGTTTTTTCAAATCAAATTAATATAACAATTATATCCAAAACCATTTTGTTTATACTGATTCACACCCCTTTCCGTTTCCTTTATTATCCAGAATCACACCAAACCCCTTAAATATCTTCTACTAGTAGTGATTCTAGTGCATTCATCAAGATCGATGAATTCTATTCCTCTCCCCAACTCTTTCGGGTTAGTAATAGATACATAATAAGCAAAATTAATCCCTTGGTTGCTTAGGATTTAGTTTTGTTCCTTCAAAAAACCATTGAGTTTTTTTTCTTAATATTTGATGAGTTCATGTTCAGTATACTTTGGGGTTTCATTTTGCCATGACTTTCACATTATTTCCAAGTAAAGGGCTATTATATTTGGACTTTTTGAGATAATTGTTTGTTAAATGTGTAGCTTCTAGGTACAAGGATGATATGAGACCCTGAGACAAAGCTAATAAGTCAAAAATACAAATTCAAACCCAAGTTAAGTTATGAAGAAAACAAAAATTCTTTCTAGTGGTCAAGTGAAATTTTTGGCAAAACAACTATGTCAGCTTTCAAGATGCACCATCATTGATGTATAGAATTTTGCCTAAGATAGTCCTTTGAGTTTATAGCATGTGAGAAGAAACATTTCATGAATTAGTGTTGAGACGACAAAGTTACACGGATTTTGCAACGGTGGCCAAAAGTTGTCCAAACTTAATTAAAACATTTGTTGACCCACCTAAGTGGGCCCACATGCCTAAAAACATTTTTCTAGCGTATTACATTATCTTTGGATGATTAAAGGAGTTACACACATCATTTTTATGGTATTTATATTTTTCATATGCTCGTACTGTCTTTTAAATATAATCACTTTGGCCAGGTTGTTAAATTGTGTTAGTAGTTGGATTACATCTGGGAGGGGGGTTCAATTACAAAACTAAACTATGATTGTTCAATTAGTTTATAACTGAGAGGTCAAATTTAATCGGATAATTGCAATAAGGGTTAAATCTTATGAACTTGATAGTAGGGTAGGGTCCCTAGGGAGAGGTCCATAACGTTAGATGGTTGCACCTAATTACGAGAGAGAGAGAGAGAGAGGTAGATATTAGAATCCTGATTAATATATTCTCCTTCAATTCGTCTTTGAACAAGAAATGATCAAATAATAAATACTGAACCCAAACATCTCGAATTATCCTTTTAATATATTCATAAACTTTTATCTTAATTAATTCCAAGTCCTCGTCATTTAATCTAGTTTTTTTTGGGTACGTGGGTGGTCAGAATTAGGTTACCCATATTCAGGGAGGAGATTCGAACCATGTACCTCTCACTACACACCTTTTAAGTAGCTCTCATTCAATTTTAATCTAGTTGTTACTTAAAACATGACTTTTTGCTGCCCCTGTCTAGTATTTGAATTATATAAATTTAAACCCTAAATCATATTTTATATTTCGTTGTCCTTATCTAACGCCTCAAATACATTAAAGAAGCAAGAAATTAGCTTTATAGTCCATGTGGAGAACGACATAAAATACTTATCACTTTATTATTTGGAACGACTCGTACAATTGCGAGAAGTGTTCTCTGAGTTTGGTTTTTACCTCGAGAAACACCACTTGACTGGTGAGAAAAGCTATTCTCCTTGTTCAAGGTTTGAATCTCATCATTAAGCATCTTATCTTCTTCAGCAGTGCACAACAAGAAGCTAGGTTTTTACTTGTTTATTCCTTGCAAGTAAGCCAATAGAGATCCAAGAAAGACCCATTCCATCGAATCATGGAATAACGTGAGGTTATCCATTTTTGCAGAAGATTGAAATTTGAATTTGTTCAAGACGTGAGATTCTTAAGGTCCAAAGACTTTTTATGCCAGCTAAAAGGTGTATCTTTTGTGTATCTTGAAGATCAAAATTATCTGGTGAAATGCCTCAAGTGTTGTGTGATTGCGATCTCGTAAACATTGATGAAAAGCTCACGACCGAAATAAAGCAAAAAAGGTATTATATCCTGAAATTCAGCAGATAGCTCTCCAATTTCTTTCTACTTTCTCTATACATGTTCACAATATAGATACGCTACTTAAAAAGGCAAAGGAGAACAAAACGGATTCATATAATATAATGTTAATTCACATAGTATTCAAGTAAGTAAATACGCATGTATATAATAAACATAATACACACACCATGTAATCCATAAAAAACAATGAATTTAAGTTACACATAACATCTTAAAACAATCACAAGTAAACATGCGCCACATCATCTTTTCCTTTCCGTCTTTTTATTCCCTATCCCAATCGATCATCCTCACCTACGCGGGACAGATGGGCCCGCAAAAGAATACCGAGATGATACTGACCCAGGTACTTCTGTCCCAAGCTGACCTCCAACTCCAAGATGGTTAAACCTTTGATTGTTATAATTCAGTGGTGGTGGGCCACGCGAATCATAAGATGGTCTCCTCATCCCTTGGTCAACCATTAATCTCTGCGGTTGACCAACTTCTCTTTGCTCTATTCTTGGCATTGCAAGATAACGATTTACCAACGAAGTTGTACTTTCATCGTAAGTATTACTTACCGTAGATGCTTCTTGAGGCGGTCTTCTTATCCCATATGTTCTGTATTCTGATTCTGATGGATAATTTAATCCCACTTGGTTTCTCTCAACTCTTTTCTCTCGGTTTCCATGTCCAGCTGGCAATACTGGAAGAGGAGTTGGCCTAATCTGTGGAAGTCCATAGTTTCTGTACTCTTTTTCCGACAAAAAAAGTTGACTTCTAGAAGAAGTTTTACTTTCTTCATGTCTGTTATATTGTCCTCCTTTTCCAAATACTTCCTCATTAAAAGATGGTGGTTTCATACTTACATGAACAGAAGAAGAAGAAGATCTCAAATTAACAGGTCGAAACATTTCTTTTAACCGTTTCACCTGTACAAATTAACCATCAGTTACTTATATATATATATATATGTGTGTGTATATGTGTGTGTATGTATTCAATAAATAAAAAAATATCTTTCTCAATTCTCACCTGTTCAAAGCTCAACTCGGTATTGAATTTACGTGTTTTCTCGTCATAGTTCTCCTTAATTGCTTTCTTAAACACAGCTTCGGGTAAAGGAAAACAATCTTTTTCAACTATAAACCGAACCTATTTCACAAAGATCTATAAATAAAGTGAAATTAAAAAAAAAAAATAAGTAACAAACAGACCTGAACAGGGACGTCGATTTGGTCTGGTGCTGGTGCTGCCTTTCCCACCATGAATTGAATTTTATTTTGATTTCTTTGTTTAATTTCCGGAGTATTTTGCTCTCTCTTGCGCTTTAATGACACAGGGGGCTGCTCCTCTGAAAAATCACTGGACCTTGATAATATCAGCAACCCATCAGCGGCCTCACGTTCACTCTTACTATTCTTTCTTAATCCTTTACCTGAAATTATTTTGCTTTCCATGCCTGCTGTTATTTAATTACGATTTATTTCATTGATTTGGTTTCGAATTAAAGCATTTGAGAAATAGAATGAAACTGGGGTTTTCTAATAACTTAGGTATCCTAGGTACATCTGATAGAAAAAGTAAATGGTAAGTTTCTACTAGTTATTGGAGCTTAGTTATATATCTCTATATTTAAATAAAATTATAAATACATTTGAGGATAAAGACAATAGACAAACCCACAAACAGCTATATGATATTATAACTGCTTAGCAGAAACTAGAAAATGTCAACACTGATTTGGGGATTTCTCAAGGTCTGACGTCTTTCAATTTAATTTTTATGGTCTAACTTCTTTCAATTTCCGTCTATGATATATAAAAACTTTAAAAACTATGAATATGGTTGTAGGCCATCATAGACAATTGAGATTTTATTTAATCTTCACAGTGTCATCTATAAAGCCTTCAGATCTACTAACAGAAATCTGAAATATATGGTTGAAGTCCTTCAAATCTTTAGATACTTTATAATTATTTGTTTATAATATACAAAAATTCAATCCAAGAAGTAATATATATTTTTCAATTATTTTTACAAAAGCATCGTGTTTCAAAACAAAAACGTATACATTATAACAATACTTAATTAATTTACTGAGAAACAAAATGAAAATATAAATAATTTCACACTTATATACGAAAATTATCTTATCATATAGAAATTTTTATGCAAGTTGAGGATAGATCTGTTACAAGATATATATATATATATATATATATATATATATATATATATATATATATATATAATGCATATAACACATAAGCATAGACAATTTAATTATATGTTAAAGAATTATTAAGATACACTAAAATTATAGTAGATCAATGTGTAGAAAATTGTAAATCATTGACATAAATTTTAATATCAATTAGAAATTGAAGCGATGAAAGTGAAATTAAGAAGATAATGTTTACCTTTCAATTTAGAAAAAAATCTGAAAATAAAACAAGAAAACAAAACATTATACATATATATTTATACAGAATTTGAAAAAATATTTAATAATACATGTAAAGAACTGAAATGTTACTTACTTCTTAGAAAACTTTGTTGTTAACCCAGAGAACTTGAAAGATATAGATAAAGTGTTTAGGATATGTATATATATATATATATATATATAATAGTAAGTATTGTATTAGTAGTTATTTCAAAATAGTAGCCGTTAGAGATAAATGGTCTAAACGATTGTGTAAAATAACAAAACAAGTAGGATATTTAAGTTTTAAAAGACTACTTTAAAAGTTATATTAATGTCTTTTTTAAAATATCCTTCAATTTTTTAAATGGTTTTTTTCAATTTGAAAATCACATTTACCTCCAACAAACCAATTTGTATCTTACCCGAAAAATGTATAAATATGTTGTTTAGGCGTTGTGTATAGAGAGATGGTAGAGAACTTATATCCATATTCAATCGGAAAAATTAATATAATATATAATTATTGATAAATATATGTTTATATTTAGCAAATTCAGTTCATCGTCTTTGACAAAATCTTAATAATTTATGCAAATTGGTATCCAATAAAAGAGCCATGTTGGGTCTCACCCAAAAATGATCACCCATATATAGCCCATTTGGATTTAAAATGGTCTAATCATCAACTACGAATTTGCTATCGTGATAGGTTTCAAACATATCAGTATGGATTTGCTAAAGAAACAACTTCACTGGAGTAAAAATGTAAAAAAAATTTAAGGGGAATAGGTTCCAAACCTATATATTAATATTATTCGTAATTTATACACTACCTAAAAGACACAGATACGAAGAACTTGTTAAAAGTAAAAAATGTTATGAATAGCTTAAATGAATCATTGTTAGGGTTGACCCTAATACCTATTTCTATGATGAGAAAAAAAGTATTGTGCGCATGAGTTAGATTAAACTACACTTTCGATTTTTATTTGTCTATCCTAATCGAGTTCAAGTATGATATTGTTAACGTATCTTGATAATAAACCAGATAAGTTAGTAGGGATTTTGACCGTCTCTTGCGAGAATTTCCAAAGTCCTAGTTTTCTAGAACTATTCAAAGATTCGGGTGTGTTGAAGATCAAAATGTACGCATCTCCAAGAACTTCGACTTAGACAAGAGGGATATTGTGTAATTTATATTGTCTTTGTTTAAAAAAAATATTAAAAACTCAAGGCATTGCGTACCCAAGTTAGCAAGTAAACCTATTAGTTCTTACTATGGAAATAGCGAGTTCTATAGCTACATATCATGATTTTGTGTCACTATCAAAATTCTCTCTTGAGTATGTAGTTCTATTCATGTAGGAGACGTTAAATTTTTTTATTTCAGTAGAAATAGATTTATTTTCTAAATGCATGCTTTAAATTTTTTATTATTGTTGAATTCATGTAATCTGTAAAAAAAATGATCGACAGTAATAATTGAGAATGCATTTTCATTTGTATCCATTAGTTTTTAAGAATACTTATATCTCGTTATATGGTATAAAGGGAGGGTTTGAATTAGTATATGTTTAATTTTTTTGAGGTCTTGTAAGTAGATTAGTATAATTATTTGTGTTAATGAACAATAGATGTATGATAATATTATGGATGAAATAACATAAAATTGTATGAGGATGAGACCGTATGTACCAGCATTGGTTAGTGCAATTTGTTGATTTAATTTTGAGAATTACTAATACAAAGAGTAGGTGCATGTTGTATCTTGGGACAGCAATGTTGAATTAACTTGAGCACCTTAATAGGCCATAATATCTTTCAAGTAAGTGGTTCAAGCTTGGTTTGCATGTTTTTTCAAGTTATTAGTTTATATTATGCAATTTTATTTGTTTTTATATTGTATAATAAGTTTAATGTATTCCCTTCTGTTAAACTAATCCAACAAACTCAACACAGTTTATTTACTTGTGATTGAATGGATATCAAAAAAAATGATGAAAGGATACTAGAAAAACGATAATGAAATCGATAAGAAGATGTGATGGTGTCTCTTATAATGTCATTAAGACTCAGAAATTTGCTTTTTTCACCATCTTTAATAAGTACTTATTTAATCAATACTAGGTCTATGAACTTCTATTTGTTAGCGCAAGAAATATGAAATATTATATTTTATTTGTTTATTTAAAAATATTGGAATATTTTACTTGAGTACATAGTATGTGCGGATACTTTAACAAATTTGTTTTGCATTTTATAGGATCTCTCAGTGGACATGAAAACTTTACAATCTCTCAGATTTCAACATGTTTTAAAAAAAATAAAAAATTTATGAAGGTCTAAACAACTAAATAGTCTATCAAGATATATTGTCTTTATGCATATTTTTATTGAAATCTCAATAAGCCATAGTTGTTAAGAATAATCTGGATCGTAATATATAAATACAATAAAAACTTATTGAACGAGTGTCTTATTAAATCACATTGAAATCTCATCAAGTGGAAACAAACAAACAGGAATGCTTGCACTAAAGACCATTCGCTAATGATCGGTACTGTACAACTATTATAGGAATACATATTTAATTGAAAATTGTAAACCGATCTAGCTATTAAACAAGTATGTAACAAATAAAACACTCCCAATATAATTTTAGTAATGGCTTATGAGAATTTTTAGAATAAAATAATTTATAAACTAATTTAACTTATTATGTATGAGTTGAAAATAAAAAATTGTTTGTGTATTAGCAATAACTAATGCAATTAAATCCATTTAGCTTTAATCATCAAACGTCTCCAGTCTTCGATTGACCAATAACCTTGGTTTTGAGGTTTTTGAACCACTTGATCTTCTTGTGGAGTCTTTCTTTTCTCAGGGACGTCGATTTGGTCTGGTGCTGACTTTCCCACCATGAATTGAATTTTATTTTGATTTCTTTGTTTAATTTCCGGAGTATTTTGCTTTCTCTTGCGCTTTAATGACACAGGGGGCTGCTCCTCTGAAAAATCACTGGACCTTGATAATATCAGCAACCCATCAGCGGCCTCACGTTCACTCTTACTATTCTTTCTTAATCCTTTACCTGAAATTATTTTGCTTTCCATGCCCCCTTTTATTTAATTACGATTTATTTCATTGATTTGGTTTCGAATTAAAGCATTTGAGAAATAGAATGAAACTGGGGTTTTCTAATAACTTAGGTATCCTAGGTACATCTGATAGAAAAAGTAAATGGTAAGTTTCTATTAGTTATTGGAGCTTAGTTATATATCTCTATATTTAAATAAAATTATAAATACATTTGAGGATAAAGACAATAGACAAATCCACAAACAGCTATCTAGGAACATGATATTATAACTGCTTAGCAGAAACTAGAAAATGTCAACACTGATTTGGGGATTTCTCAAGGTCTGACGTCTTTCAATTTAATTTTTATGGTCTAACTTCTTTCAATTTCCGTCTATGATATATATAAACTTTAAAAACTATGAATATGGTTGTATGCCGTCATAGACAATTGAGATTTTATTTAATCTTCACAGTGTCGTCTATAAAGCCTTCAGATCTAGTAACAGAAATCTGAAATATATGGTTAAAGTCCTTCAAATCTTTAGATACTTTATAATTATTTGTTTATAATATACAAAAATTCAATCCAAGAAGTAATATATATTTTTCAATTATTTTTACAAAAGCATCGTGTTTCAAAACAAAAACGTATACATTATAACAATACTTAATTAATTTACTGAGAAACAAAATGAAAATATAAATAATTTTACACTTATATACGAAAAATATCTTATCATATAGAAATTTTTATGCAAGTTGAGGATAGATCTGGTACATGATAGATATATATATATATATATAATGCATATAACACATAAGCATAGACAATTTAATTATATGTTAAAGAATTATAAAGATACACTAAAATTATAGTTGATCAATGTGTAGAAAATTGTAAATCATTGACATAAATTTTTATATCAATTAGAAATTGAAGCGATGAAAGTGAAATTAAGAAGATAATGTTTACCTTTCAATTTAGAAAAAAATCTAAAAATAAAACAAGAAAACAAAACATTATACATATATATTTATACAGAATTTGAAAAAATATTTAATAATACATGTAAAGAACTGAAATGTTACTTACTTCTTGGAAAACTTTGTTGTTAACCCAGAGAACTTGAAAGATATAGAAAAGTGTTTAGGATATGTATATATATAATAGTAAGTATTGTATTAGTAGTTATTTCAAAAAAGTAGCCATTAGAGATAAATGGTCTAAACGATTGTGTAAAATAACAAAACAAGTAGGATATTTAAGTTTTAAAAGACTACTTTAAAAGTTATATTAATGTTTTTTTAAAATATCCTTCAATATTTTAAATGGTTTTTTTCAATTTGAAAATCACATTTACCTCCAACAAACCAATTTGTATCCTACCCGAAAAATGTATAAATATGTTGTTTAGGCGTTGTGTATAGAGAGATGGTTGAGAACTTATATCCATATTCAATCGGAAAAATTAATATAATATATAATTATTGATAAATATATGTTTATATTTAGCAAATTCAGTTCATCGTCTTTGACAAAATCTTAATAATTTATGCAAATTGGTATCCAATAAAAGAGCCATGTTGGGTCTCACCCTGAAATGATCAACCATATATAGCCCATTTAGATTTAAAATGGTCTAATCATCAACTACGAATTTGCTATCGTGATAGGTTTCAAACATATCAGTATGGATTTGCTAAAAAAACAACTTCGCTGGAGTAAAAATGTAAAAATTATTAAGGGGAATAGGTTCCAAACCTAAATATTAATATTATTCGTAATTGATACACTACCTAGAAGACACAGATACGAAGAACTTGTTAAAAGTAAAAAATGTTATGAATAGCTTAAATGAATCATTGTTAAGGTTGACCCTAATACGTATTTCTATGATGAGAAAAAAAGTGTTGTGCGCATGAGTTAGATTAAACTACACTTTCGATTTTTATTTGTCTATCCTGATCGAGTTCAAGTATGATATTGTTAACGTATCTTGATAATAAACCAGATAAGTTAGTACGGATTTTGACCGTATCTTGCGAGAATTTCCAAAGTCCTAGTTTTCTAGAACTATTCAAAGATTCGGGTGTGTTGAAGATCAAAATGTACGCATCTCCAAGAACTTCGACTTAGACAAGAGGGATATTGTGTAATTTTTATTGTCTTTGTTTAAAAAAAAATATTAAAAACTCAAGGCATTGCGTACCCAAGTTAGCAAGTAAACCTATTAGTTCTTACTATGGAAATAGCGAGTCCTATAGCTACATATCATGATTTTGTGTCACTATCAAAATTCTCTCTTGAGTATGTAGTTCTATTCATGTAGGAGACGTTAAATTTTTTTATTTCAATAGAAATAGATTTATTTTCTAAATGCATGCTTTAAATTTTTTATTATTGTTGAATTCATGTAATCTTTAAAAAAGATGATCGACAGTAATAATTGAGAATGCATTTTCATTTGTATCCATTAGTTTTTAAGAATGATTATATCTCGTTATATGGTATAAAGGGAGGGTTTGAATTAGTATATGTTTAATTTTTTTGAGGTCTTGTAAGTAGATTAGTATATTTATTTGTGTTAATGAACAATAGATGTATGATAATATTATGGATGAAATAACATAAAATTGTATGAGGATGAGACCGTATGTACCCGCATTGGTTAGTGCAATTTGTTGATTTAATTTTGAGAATTACTAATACAAAGAGTAGGTGCATGTTGTATCTTGGGACAGCAATGTTGAATTAACTTGAGCACCTTAATAGGCCATAATATCTTTCAAGTAAGTGGTTCAAGCTTGGTTTGCATGTTTTGTCAAGTTATTAGTTTATATTATGCAATTTTATTTGTTTTTATATTATATAATAAGTTTAATGTATTCCCTTTTGTTAGACTAATCCAACAAACTCAACAAAGTTTATTTACTTGTGATTGAATGATATCAATAAAAAAGGATGAAAGGATACTAGAAAAACGATAATGAAATTGATAAGAAGATGTGATGGTGTCTCTTATAATGTCATTAAGACTCAGAAATTTGCTTTTTTCACCATTTTTAATAAGTACTTATTTAATCATTACTAGGTCTATGAACTTCTATTTGTTAGAGCAAGAAATATTTTATTTTATTTTATTTGTTTATTTAAAAATATTGGAATATTTTACTTGAGTACATAGTATGTGCGGATACTTTTAACAAATTTCTTTTGCATTTTATAGGATCTCTCAGTGGACATGAAAACTTTACAATCTCTCAGATTTCAACATGTTTTAAAAAAAATAAAAAATTTATTAAGGTCTAAACAACTAAATAGTCTATCAAGATATATTGTCTTTATGCATATTTTTATTGAAATCTCAATAAGCCATAGTTGTTAAGAATAATCTGGATCGTAATATATAAATACAATAAAAACTTATTGAACGAGTGTCTTATTAAATCACATTGAAATCTCATCAAGTGGAAACAAACAAACAGGAATGCTTGCACTAAAGACCATTCGCTAATGATCGGTACTGTACAACTATTATAGGAATACATATTTAATTGAAAATTGTAAACCGATCTAGCTATTAAACAAGTATGTAACAAATAAAACACTCCCAATATAATTTTAGTAAGGGCTTATGAGAATTTTTAGATTAAAATAATTTATAAACTAATTTAACTTATTATGTATGAGTTGAAAATGAAAAATTGTTTGTGTATTAGCAATAACTAATGCAATTAAATCCATTTAGCTTTAATCATCAAACGTCTCCACTCTTCGATTGACCAATAACTTTGGTTTTGAGGTTTTTGAACCACTTGATCTTCTTGTGGAGTCTTCTTTTCTCAGGGACGTCGATTTGGTCTGGTGCTGGTGCTGCCTTTCCCACCATGAATTGAATTTTATTTTGATTTCTTTGTTTAATTTCCGGAGTATTTTGCTCTCTCTTGCGCTTTAATGACACAGGGGGCTGCTCATCAAACGTCTAGCTTTAATCATCAAACGTCTCCAGTCTTCGATTGACCAATAACCTTGTTTTTTAGGATATTCAACCTTCTTGTGGAGTCTTTCTTTTCTCAGGGATGTCGATTTGGTCTGGTCTTGACTTTCCCACCACGAATTGAATTTTAGTTTGATTTCTTTGTTTAATTTCCTCTTGCGCTTGACACAAGGGGTTGCTCCTCCGAAAAATCCCTGGACCTTGATAATATCAGCAGCCTCACATTCTCTCTTACTATTCTTTCCTAATCCTTTACCTGAAACTATTTTGCTTTCCATGCCTCTTGTTATTTAATTAGGATTTATTTCATTAATTTGGTTTCGAATTAAAGCATTTGAGAAATAGAATGAAACTGGGGTTTTCTAATAACTTAGGTATCCTAGGTACATCTGATAGAAAAAATAAATGGTAAGTTTTCACTAGTTATTGGAGCTTAGTCATATATCTCTATATTTAAATAAAATTATAAATACATTTGAGCATAAAGACAATAGACAAACCCACAAACACCTATCTAGGAACATGATATTATATATGCTTAGCGGAAACTAGAAAAATGTTAACATGGGAATTTCTTAAGGTCTGACGTCTTTCAATTTAATTTTTAAGGTCTAACTTCTTTCAATTTCCGTCTATGATATATAAAAACTTTAAAAATTACGAATATGGTTGTATGCCATCATAGACAATTGAGATTTTATGTAATCTTCACAGTGTCGTCTATTAAGCCTTCAGATCTACTAACAGAAATCTGAAATATATGGTTGAAGTCCTTCAAATCTTTAGATACTTTATAATTATTTGTTTATAATATACAAAAATTCAATCCAAGAAGTAATAATATATTTTTCAATTATTTTTACAAAAGCATCGTGTTTCAAAACAAAAACGTATACATTATAACAAAACTTAATTAATTTAATAAGATACAAAATGAAACTATAGAAATAATTGCACACTTATACACGAATATATCTTATTATATAAAAAAATTTATGCAAGTTGAGGATAGATATGTTGGTACAAGATAGATAAATATATAATTCATAAAACACATAAGCATAGACAAATTAATCGTATGTTAAAGATTCATTAAGATACACTAAAATTATAGTTGATCAATGTGCAAAAAAATGTAAATCATTGACATAAATTTGTATATCAATTAAAAATTGAAGCGATGAAAGTGAAATTAAGAAGATAATGTTTACCTTTCAATTTAGAAAAAAATCTAAAAATAAAACAAGAAAACAAAACATTATACATATATATTTAACAGAATTAGAAAAACTATTTAATAATACATATAAAGAACTGAAATGTTACTTACTTGTTGGAAAACTTTGTTGTTAACCCAGAGAAGTTGAAAGAAATAGATAAAGTGTTTAGTATATATAATGTAAGTATTGTATTAGTAGTTATTTCTAAATAGTAGTCGTTAGAAATAAATGGTCTAAACGATTGAGTAAAATAACAAAACTAGTAGGATATTTAAGTTTTATAAGACTACTTTAAAACTTATATTAATGAACTTTATTTAATTGGTTTTTATCCATTTGAAAAACACATTTAGCTCCAACAAAACAATTTGTATCCTACCCTAAAAATGTATAAATATGTTGTTTAGGAGTTGTGTATAGAGAGATGTGAGAGAACTTATATCCATATTCAATCAGAAAAATAATGATAATATATAATTATTGATAAATATATGTTTATATTTAGCAAATTCAGTTACTCGCATAAAGTTCGTCCTATTGTGATATGTTCATCGTCTTTGACAAAATCTTAATAATTTATGCAAATTGGTATCGAATAAAAGAGTCATGTTGGGTCTCACCCAAAAAAAGATCACCCATATATAGCCCATGTGGATTTAAAATGGTCTAATCATCAACTACGAATTTGCTATTGCGATAGGTTTCAAACATATCACTGTGGATTTGCTAAAGAAACAACTTCACTGGAGAAAAAATGTAAAAAATGCTAAGGGGTATAGGTTCCAAACCTATATATTAAGATTATTCGTAATTGATACACTACCTAGAAGATAGAGATACGAAGAACTAGTTGAAAGTAAAAAAAAGTTATGAGTTGCTTAAACCCTAATACCTATTTCTATGATGAGGAAAAAAGTGTTGTGTGCATGAGTTAGATTAAACTACACTTTTGATTTTATTTGTCTATCCTGATCAAGTTCAAGTATGATATTGTTAACGTATCTTGATAATAAACCAGATAATAAAGTTGTCTGAACACTTGGTTTTTTCAAATCAAATTAATATAACAATTATATCCAAAACCATTTTGTTTATACTGATTCACACCCCTTTCCGTTTCCTTTATTATCCAGAATCACACCAAACCCCTTAAATATCTTCTACTAGTAGTGATTCTAGTGCATTCATCAAGATTGATGAATTCTATTCCTCTCCCCAACTCTTCCGGGTTAGTAATAGATACATAATAAGCAAAATTAATCCCTTGGTTGCTTAGGATTTAGTTTTGTTCCTTCAAAAAACCATTGAGTTTTTTTTCTTAATATTTGATGAGTTCATGTTCAGTATACTTTGGGGTTTCATTTTGCCACGACTTTCACATTATTTCCAAGTAAAGGGCTATTATATTTGGACTTTTTGAGATAATTGTTTGTTAAATGTGTAGCTTCTAGGTACAAGGATGATATGAGACCCTGAGACAAAGCTAATAAGTCAAAAATACAAATTCAAACCCAAGTTAAGTCATGAAGAAACCAAAAATTCTTTCTAGTGGTCAAGTGAAATTTTTGGCAAAACAACTATGTCAGCTTTCAAGATGCACCATCATTGATGTATAGAATTTTGCCTAAGATAGTCCTTTGAGTTTATAGCATGTGAGAAGAAACATTTCATGAATTAGTGTTGAGACGACAATGTTACACGGATTTTGCAACGGTGGCCAAAAGTTGTCCAAACGTAATTAAAACATTTGTTGACCCACCTAAGTGGGCCCACATGCCTAAAAACATTTTTCTAGCGTATTACATTATCTTTGGATGATTAAAGGAGTTACACACATCATTTTTATGGTATTTATATTTTTCATATGCTCGTACTGTCTTTTAAATATAATCACTTTGGCCAGGTTGTTAAATTGTGTTAGTAGTTGGATTACATCCGGGAGGGGGGTTCAATTACAAAACTAAACTATGATTGTTCAATTAGTTTATAACTGAGAGGTCAAATTTAATCGGATAATTGCAATAAGGGTTAAATCTTATGAACTTGATAGTAGGGTAGGGTCCCTAGGGAGAGGTCCATAACGTTAGATGGTTGCACCTAATTACGAGAGAGAGAGAGAGGTAGATATTAGAATCCTGATTAATATATTCTCCTTCAATTCGTCTTTGAACAAGAAATGATCAAATAATAAATACTGAACCCAAACATCTCGAATTATCCTTTTAATATATTCATAAACTTTTATCTTAATTAATTCCAAGTCCTCGTCATTTAATCTAGTTTTTTTTGGGTACGTGGGTGGTCAGAATTAGGTTACCCATATTCAGGGAGGAGATTCGAACCATGTACCTCTCACTACACACCTTTTAAGTAGCTCTCATTCAATTTTAATCTAGTTGTTACTTAAAACATGACTTTTTGCTGCCCCTATCTAGTATTTGAATTATATAAATTTAAACCCTAAATCATATTTTATATTTCGTTGTCCTTATCTAACGCCTCAAATACATTAAAGAAGCAAGAAATTAGCTTTATAGTCCATGTGGAGAACGACATAAAATACTTATCACTTTATTATTTGGAACGACTCGTACAATTGCGAGAAGTGTTCTCTGAGTTTGGTTTTTACCTCGAGAAACACCACTTGACTGGTGAGAAAAGCTATTCTCCTTGTTCAAGGTTTGAATCTCATCATTAAGCATCTTATCTTCTTCAGCAGTGCACAACAAGAAGCTAGGTTTTTACTTGTTTATTCCTTGCAAGTAAGCCAATAGAGATCCAAGAAAGACCCATTCCATCGAATCATGGAATAACGTGAGGTTATCCATTTTTGCAGAAGATTGAAATTTGAATTTGTTCAAGACGTGAGATTTTTAAGGTCCAAAGACTTTTTATGCCAGCTAAAAGGTGTATCTTTTGTGTATATTGAAGATCAAAATTATCTGGTGAAATGCCTCAAGTGTTGTGTGATTGCGATCTCGTAAACATTGATGAAAAGCTCACGACCGAAATAAAGCAAAAAAGGTATTATATCCTGAAATTCAGCAGATAGCTCTCCAATTTCTTTCTACTTTCTCTATACATGTTCACAATATAGATACGCTACTTAAAAAGGCAAAGGAGAACAAAACGGATTCATATAATATAATGTTAATTCACATAGTATTCAAGTAAGTAAATACGCATGTATATAATAAACATAATACACACACCATGTAATCCATAAAAAAACAATGAATTTAAGTTACACATAACATCTTAAAACAATCACAAGTAAACATGCGCCACATCATCTTTTCCTTTCCGTCTTTTTATTCCCTATCCCAATCGATCATCCT
This sequence comes from Nemophila menziesii, assembly GCA_029959085.1. Taxonomy (NCBI): domain Eukaryota; kingdom Viridiplantae; phylum Streptophyta; class Magnoliopsida; order Boraginales; family Hydrophyllaceae; genus Nemophila; species Nemophila menziesii. The sequence goes on from JARWIR010000021.1 coordinate 22,703,436, forward strand.
CACCTACGCGGGACAGATGGGCCCGCAAAAGAATACCGAGATGATACTGACCCAGGTACTTCTGTCCCAAGCTGACCTCCAACTCCAAGATGGTTAAACCTTTGATTGTTATAATTCAGTGGTGGTGGGCCACGCGAATCATAAGATGGTCTCCTCATCCCTTGGTCAACCATTAATCTCTGCGGTTGACCAACTTCTCTTTGCTCTATTCTTGGCATTGCAAGATAACGATTTACCAACGAAGTTGTACTTTCATCGTAAGTATTACTTACCGTAGATGCTTCTTGAGGCGGTCTTCTTATCCCATATGTTCTGTATTCTGATTCTGATGGATAATTTAATCCCACTTGGTTTCTCTCAACTCTTTTCTCTCGGTTTCCATGTCCAGCTGGCAATACTGGAAGAGGAGTTGGCCTAATCTGTGGAAGTCCATAGTTTCTGTACTCTTTTTCCGACAAAAAAAGTTGACTTCTAGAAGAAGTTTTACTTTCTTCATGTCTGTTATATTGTCCTCCTTTTCCAAATACTTCCTCATTAAAAGATGGTGGTTTCATACTTACATGAACAGAAGAAGAAGAAGATCTCAAATTAACAGGTCGAAACATTTCTTTTAACCGTTTCACCTGTACAAATTAACCATCAGTTACTTATATATATATATATATGTGTGTGTATATGTGTGTGTATGTATTCAATAAATAAAAAAATATCTTTCTCAATTCTCACCTGTTCAAAGCTCAACTCGGTATTGAATTTACGTGTTTTCTCGTCATAGTTCTCCTTAATTGCTTTCTTAAACACAGCTTCGGGTAAAGGAAAACAATCTTTTTCAACTATAAACCGAACCTATTTCACAAAGATCTATAAATAAAGTGAAATTAAAAAAAATAAAATAAGTAACAAACAGACCTGAACAGGGACGTCGATTTGGTCTGGTGCTGGTGCTGCCTTTCCCACCATGAATTGAATTTTATTTTGATTTCTTTGTTTAATTTCCGGAGTATTTTGCTTTCTCTTGCGCTTTAATGACACAGGGGGCTGCTCCTCTGAAAAATCACTGGACCTTGATAATATCAGCAACCCATCAGCGGCCTCACGTTCACTCTTACTATTCTTTCTTAATCCTTTACCTGAAATTATTTTGCTTTCCATGCCCCCTGTTATTTAATTACGATTTATTTCATTGATTTGGTTTCGAATTAAAGCATTTGAGAAATAGAATGAAACTGGGGTTTTCTAATAACTTAGGTATCCTAGGTACATCTGATAGAAAAAGTAAATGGTAAGTTTCTACTAGTTATTGGAGCTTAGTTATATATCTCTATATTTAAATAAAATTATAAATACATTTGAGGATAAAGACAATAGACAAACCCACAAACAGCTATCTAGGAACATGATATTATAACTGCTTAGCAGAAACTAGAAAATGTCAACGCTGATTTGGGGATTTCTCAAGGTCTGACGTCTTTCAATTTAATTTTTATGGTCTAACTTCTTTCAATTTAATTTTTATGGTCTAACTTCTTTCAATTTCCGTCTATGATATATATAAACTTTAAAAACTATGAATATGGTTGTATGCCGTCATAGACAATTGAGATTTTATTTAATCTTCACAGTGTCGTCTATAAAGCCTTCAGATCTACTAACAGAAATCTGAAATATATGGTTAAAGTCCTTCAAATCTTTAGATACTTTATAATTATTTGTTTATAATATACAAAAATTCAATCCAAGAAGTAATATATATTTTTCAATTATTTTTACAAAAGCATCGTGTTTCAAAACAAAAACGTATACATTATAACAATACTTAATTAATTTACTGAGAAACAAAATGAAAATATAAATAATTTTACACTTATATACGAAAAATATCTTATCATATAGAAATTTTTATGCAAGTTGAGGATAGATCTGGTACAAGATAGATATATATATATATATATATATATATATATAATGCATATAACACATAAGCATAGTCAATTTAATTATATGTTAAAGAATTATAAAGATACACTAAAATTATAGTTGATCAATGTGTAGAAAATTGTAAATCATTGACATAAATTTTTATATCAATTAGAAATTGAAGCGATGAAAGTGAAATTAAGAAGATAATGTTTACCTTTCAATTTTGAAAAAAATCTAAAAATAAAACAAGAAAACAAAACATTATACATATATATTTATACAGAATTTGAAAAAATATTTAATAATACATGTAAAGAACTGAAATGTTACTTACTTCTTGGAAAACTTTGATGTTAACCCAGAGAACTTGAAAGATATAGAAAAGTGTTTAGGATATGTATATATATAATAGTAAGTATTGTATTAGTAGTTATTTCAAAAAAGTAGCCGTTAGAGATAAATGGTCTAAACGGTTGTGTAAAATAACAAAACAAGTAGGATATTTAAGTTTTAAAAGACTACTTTAAAAGTTATATTAATGTTTTTTTAAAATATCCTTCAATTTTTTAAATGGTTTTTTTCAATTTGAAAATCACATTTACCTCCAACAAACCAATTTGTATCCTACCCGAAAAATGTATAAATATGTTGTTTAGGCGTTGTGTATAGAGAGATGGTTGAGAACTTATATCCATATTCAATCGGAAAAATTAATATAATATATAATTATTGATAAATATATGTTTATATTTAGCAAATTCAGTTCATCGTTGACAAAATCTTAATAATTTATGCAAATTGGTATCCAATAAAAGAGCCATGTTGGGTCTCACCCTGAAATGATCAACCATATATAGCCTATTTAGATTTAAAATGGTCTAATCATCAACTACGAATTTGCTATCGTGATAGGTTTCAAACATATCAGTATGGATTTGCTAAAAAAACAACTTCGCTGGAGTAAAAATGTAAAAAATATTAAGGGGAATAGGTTCCAAACCTATATATTAATATTATTCGTAATTGATACACTACCTAGAAGACACAGATACGAAGAACTTGTTAAAAGTAAAAAATGTTATGAATAGCTTAAATGAATCATTGTTAAGGTTGACCCTAATACCTATTTCTATGATGAGAAAAAAAGTGTTATGCGCATGAGTTAGATTAAACTACACTTTCGATTTTTATTTGTCTATCCTGATCGAGTTCAAGTATGATATTGTTAACGTATCTTGATAATAAACCAGATAAGTTAGTACGGATTTTGACCGTATCTTGCGAGAATTTCCAAAGTCCTAGTTTTCTAGAACTATTCAAAGATTCGGGTGTGTTGAAGATCAAAATGTACGCATCTCCAAGAACTTCGACTTAGACAAGAGGGATATTGTGTAATTTATATTGTCTTTGTTTAAAAAAAAAATATTAAAAACTCAAGGCATTGCGTACCCAAGTTAGCAAGTAAACCTATTAGTTCTTACTATGGAAATAGCGAGTCCTATAGCTACATATCATGATTTTGTGTCACTATAAAATTCTCTCTTGAGTATGTAGTTCTATTCATGTAGGAGACGTTAAATTTTTTTATTTCAATAGAAATAGATTTATTTTCTAAATGCATGCTTTAAATTTTTTATTATTGTTGAATTCATGTAATCTTTAAAAAAGATGATCGACAGTAATAATTGAGAATGCATTTTCATTTGTATCCATTAGTTTTTAAGAATGATTATATCTCGTTATATGGTATAAAGGGAGGGTTTGAATTAGTATATGTTTAATTTTTTTGAGGTCTTGTAAGTAGATTAGTATATTTATTTGTGTTAATGAACAATAGATGTATGATAATATTATGGATGAAATAACATAAAATTGTATGAGGATGAGACCGTATGTACCCGCATTGGTTAGTGCAATTTGTTGATTTAATTTTGAGAATTACTAATACAAAGAGTAGGTGCATGTTGTATCTTGGGACATCAATGTTGAATTAACTTGAGCACCTTAATAGGCCATAATATCTTTCAAGTAAGTGGTTCAAGCTTGGTTTGCATGTTTTGTCAAGTTATTAGTTTATATTATGCAATTTTATTTGTTTTTATATTGTATAATAAGTTTAATGTATTCCCTTTTGTTAGACTAATCCAACAAACTCAACAAAGTTTATTTACTTGTGATTGAATGGATATCAATAAAAAAGGATGAAAGGATACTAGAAAAACGATAATGAAATCGATAAGAAGATGTGATGGTGTCTCTTATAATGTCATTAAGACTCAGAAATTTGCTTTTTTCACCATTTTTAATAAGTACTTATTTAATCATTACTAGGTCTATGAACTTCTATTTGTTAGCGCAAGAAATATGAAATATTTTATTTTATTTGTTTATTTAAAAATATTGGAATATTTTACTTGAGTACATAGTATGTGCGGATACTTTTAACAAATTTGTTTTGCATTTTATAGGATCTCTCAGTGGACATGAAAACTTTACAATCTCTCAGATTTCAACATGTTTTAAAAATAAATAAAAAATTTATTAAGGTCTAAACAACTAAATAGTCTATCAAGATATATTGTCTTTATGAATATTTTTATTGAAATCTCAATAAACCATAGTTGTTAAGAATAATCTGGATTGTAATATATAAATACAATAAAAACTTATTGAACGAGTGTCTTATTAAATCACATTGAAATCTTATCAAGTGGAAACAAACAAACAGGAATGCTTGCACTAAAGACCATTCGCTAATGATCGGTACTGTACAACTATTATAGGAATACATATTTAATTGAAAAATGTAAACCGATCTAGCTATTAAACAAGTATGTAACAAATAAAACACTCCCAATATAATTTTAGTAAGGGCTTATGAGAATTTTTAGAATAAAATAATTTATAAACTAATTTAACTTATTATGTATGAGTTGAAAATAAAAAATTGTTTGTGTATTAGCAATAACTAATGCAATTAAATCCATTTAGCTTTAATCATCAAACGTCTCCAGTCTTCGATTGACCAATAACTTTGGTTTTGAGGTTTTCGAACCACTTGATCTTCTTGTGGAGTCTTCTTTTCTCAGGGACGTCGATTTGGTCTGGTGCTGGTGCTGCCTTTCCCACCATGAATTGAATTTTATTTTGATTTCTTTATTTAATTTCTGGAGTATTTTGCTCTCTCTTGCGCTTTAATGACAAGGGGGCTTCTCATCAAACGTCTAGCTTTAATCATCAAACGTCTCCAGTCTTCGATTAACCAATAACCTTGTTTTTTAGGATATTCAACCTTCTTGTGGAGTCTTACTTTTCTCAGGGATGTCGATTTGGTCTGGTCTTGACTTTCCCACCACGAATTGAATTTTAGTTTGATTTCTTTTTTTAATTTCCTCTTGCGCTTGACACAAGGGGTTGCTCCTCCGAAAAATCCCTGGACCTTGATAATATCAGCAGCCTCACGTTCACTCATACTATTCTTTCCTAATCCTTTACCTGAAACTATTTTGCTTTCCATGCCTCTTGTTATTTAATTAGGATTTATTTCATTAATTTGGTTTCGAATTAAAGCATTTGAGAAATAGAATGAAACTGGGGTTTTCTAATAACTTAGGTATCCTAGGTACATCTGATAGAAAAAATAAATGGTAAGTTTTCACTAGTTATTGGAGCTTAGTCATATATCTCTATATTTAAATAAAATTATAAATACATTTGAGCATAAAGACAATAGACAAACCCACAAACACCTATCTAGGAACATGATATTATATATGCTTAGCGGAAACTAGAAAAATGTTAACATGGGAATTTCTCAAGGTCTGACGTCTTTCAATTTAATTTTTAAGGTCTAACTTCTTTCAATTTCCGTCTATGATATATAAAAACTTTAAAAATTACGAATATGGTTGTATGCCATCATAGACAATTGAGATTTTATGTAATCTTCACAGTGTCGTCTATTAAGCCTTCAGATCTACTAACAGAAATCTGAAATATATGGTTGAAGTCCTTCAAATCTTTAGATACTTTATAATTATTTGTTTATAATATACAAAAATTCAATCCAAGAAGTACTAATATATTTTTCAATTATTTTTACAAAAGCATCGTGTTTCAAAACAAAAACGTATACATTATAACAAAACTTAATTAATTTAATAAGATACAAAATGAAACTATAGAAATAATTGCACACTTATACACGAATATATCTTATTATATAAAAAAATTTATGCAAGTTGAGGATAGATATGTTGGTACAAGATAGATAAATATATAATTCATAAAACACATAAGCATAGACAAATTAATTGTATGTTAAAGATTCATTAAGATACACTAAAATTATAGTTGATCAATGTGCAAAAAAATGTAAATCATTGACATAAATTTGTATATCAATTAAAAATTGAAGCGATGAAAGTGAAATTAAGAAGATAATGTTTACCTTTCAATTTAGAAAAAAATCTAAAAATAAAACAAGAAAACAAAACACTATACATATATATTTAACAGAATTAGAAAAACTATTTAATAATACATATAAAGAACTGAAATGTTACTTACTTGTTGGAAAACTTTGTTGTTAACCCAGAGAAGTTGAAAGAAATAGATAAAGTGTTTAGTATATATAATGTAAGTATTGTATTAGTAGTTATTTCTAAATAGTAGTCGTTAGAAATAAATGGTCTAAACGATTGAGTAAAATAACAAAACTAGTAGGATATTTAAGTTTTATAAGACTACTTTAAAACTTATATTAATGAACTTTTTTTAATTGGTTTTTATCCATTTGAAAAACACATTTAGCTCCAACAAAACAATTTGTATCCTACCCTAAAAATGTATAAATATGTTGTTTAGGAGTTGTGTATAGAGAGATGTGAGAGAACTTATATCCATATTCAATTAGAAAAATAATGATAATATATAATTATTGATAAATATATGTTTATATTTAGCAAATTCAGTTACTCGCATAAAGTTCGTCCTATTGTGATATGTTCATCGTCTTTGACAAAATCTTAATAATTTATGCAAATTGGTATCGAATAAAAGAGTCATGTTGGGTCTCACCCAAAAAAAGATCACCCATATATAGCCCATGTGGATTTAAAATGGTCTAATCATCAACTACGAATTTGCTATTGCGATAGGTTTCAAACATATCACTGTGGATTTGCTAAAGAAACAACTTCACTGGAGAAAAAATGTAAAAAATGCTAAGGGGTATAGGTTCCAAACCTATATATCAAGATTATTCGTAATTGATACACTACCTAGAAGATAGAGATACGAAGAACTAGTTGAAAGTAAAAAAAAGTTATGAGTTGCTTAAACCCTAATACCTATTTCTATGATGAGGAAAAAAGTGTTGTGTGCATGAGTTAGATTAAACTACACTTTTGATTTTATTTGTCTATCCTGATCAAGTTCAAGTATGATATTGTTAACGTATCTTGATAATAAACCAGATAATAAAGTTGTCTGAACACTTGGTTTTTTCAAATCAAATTAATATAACAATTATATCCAAAACCATTTTGTTTATACTGATTCACACCCCTTTCCGTTTCCTTTATTATCCAGAATCACACCAAACCCCTTAAATATCTTCTACTAGTAGTGATTCTAGTGCATTCATCAAGATCGATGAATTCTATTCCTCTCCCCAACTCTTTCGGGTTAGTAATAGATACATAATAAGCAAAATTAATCCCTTGGTTGCTTAGGATTTAGTTTTGTTCCTTCAAAAAACCATTGAGTTTTTTTTCTTAATATTTGATGAGTTCATGTTCAGTATACTTTGGGGTTTCATTTTGCCACGACTTTCACATTATTTCCAAGTAAAGGGCTATTATATTTGGACTTTTTGAGATAATTGTTTGTTAAATGTGTAGCTTCTAGGTACAAGGATGATATGAGACCCTGAGACAAAGCTAATAAGTCAAAAATACAAATTCAAACCCAAGTTAAGTCATGAAGAAACCAAAAATTCTTTCTAGTGGTCAAGTGAAATTTTTGGCAAAACAACTATGTCAGCTTTCAAGATGCACCTTTATTGATGTATAGAATTTTGCCTAAGATAGTCCTTTGAGTTTATAGCATGTGAGAAGAAACATTTCATGAATTAGTGTTGAGACGACAAAGTTACACGGATTTTGCAACGGTGGCCAAAAGTTGTCCAAACTTAATTAAAACATTTGTTGACCCACCTAAGTGGGCCCACATGCCTAAAAACATTTTTCTAGCGTATTACATTATCTTTGGATGATTAAAGGAGTTACACACATCATTTTTATGGTATTTATATTTTTCATATGCTCGTACTGTCTTTTAAATATAATCACTTTGGCCAGGTTGTTAAATTGTGTTAGTAGTTGGATTACATCCGGGAGGGGGGTTCAATTACAAAACTAAACTATGATTGTTCAATTAGTTTATAACTGAGAGGTCAAATTTAATCGGATAATTGCAATAAGGGTTAAATCTTATGAACTTGATAGTAGGGTAGGGTCCCTAGGGAGAGGTCCATAACGTTAGATGGTTGCACCTAATTACGAGAGAGAGAGAGAGAGGTAGATATTAGAATCCTGATTAATATATTCTCCTTCAATTCGTCTTTGAACAAGAAATGATCAAATAATAAATACTGAACCCAAACATCTCGAATTATCCTTTTAATATATTCATAAACTTTTATCTTAATTAATTCCAAGTCCTCGTCATTTAATCTAGTTTTTTTTGGGTACGTGGGTGGTCAGAATTAGGTTACCCATATTCAGGGAGGAGATTCGAACCATGTACCTCTCACTACACACCTTTTAAGTAGCTCTCATTCAATTTTAATCTAGTTGTTACTTAAAACATGACTTTTTGCTGCCCCTGTCTAGTATTTGAATTATATAAATTTAAACCCTAAATCATATTTTATATTTCGTTGTCCTTATCTAACGCCTCAAATACATTAAAGAAGCAAGAAATTAGCTTTATAGTCCATGTGGAGAACGACATAAAATACTTATCACTTTATTATTTGGAACGACTCGTACAATTGCGAGAAGTGTTCTCTGAGTTTGGTTTTTACCTCGAGAAACACCACTTGACTGGTGAGAAAAGCTATTCTCCTTGTTCAAGGTTTGAATCTCATCATTAAGCATCTTATCTTCTTCAGCAGTGCACAACAAGAAGCTAGGTTTTTACTTGTTTATTCCTTGCAAGTAAGCCAATAGAGATCCAAGAAAGACCCATTCCATCGAATCATGGAATAACGTGAGGTTATCCATTTTTGCAGAAGATTGAAATTTGAATTTGTTCAAGACGTGAGATTCTTAAGGTCCAAAGACTTTTTATGCCAGCTAAAAGGTGTATCTTTTGTGTATCTTGAAGATCAAAATTATCTGGTGAAATGCCTCAAGTGTTGTGTGATTGCGATCTCGTAAACATTGATGAAAAGCTCACGACCGAAATAAAGCAAAAAAGGTATTATATCCTGAAATTCAGCAGATAGCTCTCCAATTTCTTTCTACTTTCTCTATACATGTTCACAATATAGATACGCTACTTAAAAAGGCAAAGGAGAACAAAACGGATTCATATAATATAATGTTAATTCACATAGTATTCAAGTAAGTAAATACGCATGTATATAATAAACATAATACACACACCATGTAATCCATAAAAAACAATGAATTTAAGTTACACATAACATCTTAAAACAATCACAAGTAAACATGCGCCACATCATCTTTTCCTTTCCGTCTTTTTATTCCCTATCCCAATCGATCATCCTCACCTACGCGGGACAGATGGGCCCGCAAAAGAATACCGAGATGATACTGACCCAGGTACTTCTGTCCCAAGCTGACCTCCAACTCCAAGATGGTTAAACCTTTGATTGTTATAATTCAGTGGTGGTGGGCCACGCGAATCATAAGATGGTCTCCTCATCCCTTGGTCAACCATTAATCTCTGCGGTTGACCAACTTCTCTTTGCTCTATTCTTGGCATTGCAAGATAACGATTTACCAACGAAGTTGTACTTTCATCGTAAGTATTACTTACCGTAGATGCTTCTTGAGGCGGTCTTCTTATCCCATATGTTCTGTATTCTGATTCTGATGGATAATTTAATCCCACTTGGTTTCTCTCAACTCTTTTCTCTCGGTTTCCATGTCCAGCTGGCAATACTGGAAGAGGAGTTGGCCTAATCTGTGGAAGTCCATAGTTTCTGTACTCTTTTTCCGACAAAAAAAGTTGACTTCTAGAAGAAGTTTTACTTTCTTCATGTCTGTTATATTGTCCTCCTTTTCCAAATACTTCCTCATTAAAAGATGGTGGTTTCATACTTACATGAACAGAAGAAGAAGAAGATCTCAAATTAACAGGTCGAAACATTTCTTTTAACCGTTTCACCTGTACAAATTAACCATCAGTTACTCATATATATATATATATATATATATATATATATATATATATATATATATATATATATATATATATATATATATGTGTGTGTGTGTGTGTATATGTGTGTGTATGTATTCAATAAATAAAAACATATCTTTCTCAATTCTCACCTGTTCAAAGCTCAACTCCGTATTGAATTTACGTGTTTTCTCGTCATAGTTCTCCTTAATTGCTTTCTTAAACACAGCTTCGGGTAAAGGAAAACAATCTTTTTCAACTATAAACCGAACCTATTTCACAAAGATCTATAAATAAAGTGAAATTAAAAAAAAAAAAAGCAACAAACAGACCTGAACAGGGACGTCGATTTGGTCTGGTGCTGGTGCTGCCTTTCCCACCATGAATTGAATTTTATTTTGATTTCTTTGTTTAATTTCCGGAGTATTTTGCTCTCTCTTGCGCTTTAATGACACAGGGGGCTGCTCCTCTGAAAAATCACTGGACCTTGATAATATCAGCAACCCATCAGCGGCCTCACGTTCACTCTTACTATTCTTTCTTAATCCTTTACCTGAAATTATTTTGCTTTCCATGCCTGCTGTTATTTAATTACGATTTATTTCATTGATTTGGTTTCAAATTAAAGCATTTGAGAAATAGAATGAAACTGGGGTTTTCTAATAACTTAGGTATCCTAGGTACATCTGATAGAAAAAGTAAATGGTAAGTTTCTACTAGTTATTGGAGCTTAGTTATATATCTCTATATTTAAATAAAATTATAAATACATTTGAGGATAAAGACAATAGACAAACCCACAAACAGCTATATGATATTATAACTGCTTAGCAGAAACTAGAAAATGTCAACACTGATTTGGGGATTTCTCAAGGTCTGACGTCTTTCAATTTAATTTTTATGGTCTAACTTCTTTCAATTTCCGTCTATGATATATAAAAACTTTAAAAACTATGAATATGGTTGTAGGCCATCATAGACAATTGAGATTTTATTTAATCTTCACAGTGTCATCTATAAAGCCTTCAGATCTACTAACAGAAATCTGAAATATATGGTTGAAGTCCTTCAAATCTTTAGATACTTTATAATTATTTGTTTATAATATACAAAAATTCAATCCAAGAAGTAATATATATTTTTCAATTATTTTTACAAAAGCATCGTGTTTCAAAACAAAAACGTATACATTATAACAATACTTAATTAATTTACTGAGAAACAAAATGAAAATATAAATAATTTCACACTTATATACGAAAATTATCTTATCATATAGAAATTTTTATGCAAGTTGAGGATAGATCTGTTACAAGATATATATATATATATATATATATATATATATATATATATATATATATATATATATATATATATATATATATATATATATATATATATATATATATATATATATATATATAATGCATATAACACATAAGCATAGACAATTTAATTATATGTTAAAGAATTATTAAGATACACTAAAATTATAGTAGATCAATGTGTAGAAAATTGTAAATCATTGACATAAATTTTAATATCAATTAGAAATTGAAGCGATGAAAGTGAAATTAAGAAGATAATGTTTACCTTTCAATTTAGAAAAAAATCTGAAAATAAAACAAGAAAACAAAACATTATACATATATATTTATACAGAATTTGAAAAAATATTTAATAATACATGTAAAGAACTGAAATGTTACTTACTTCTTAGAAAACTTTGTTGTTAACCCAGAGAACTTGAAAGATATAGATAAAGTGTTTAGGATATGTATATATATATATAATAGTAAGTATTGTATTAGTAGTTATTTCAAAATAGTAGCCGTTAGAGATAAATGGTCTAAACGATTGTGTAAAATAACAAAACAAGTAGGATATTTAAGTTTTAAAAGACTACTTTAAAAGTTATATTAATGTCTTTTTTAAAATATCCTTCAATTTTTTAAATGGTTTTTTTCAATTTGAAAATCACATTTACCTCCAACAAACCAATTTGTATCTTACCCGAAAAATGTATAAATATGTTGTTTAGGCGTTGTGTATAGAGAGATGGTAGAGAACTTATATCCATATTCAATCGGAAAAATTAATATAATATATAATTATTGATAAATATATGTTTATATTTAGCAAATTCAGTTCATCGTCTTTGACAAAATCTTAATAATTTATGCAAATTGGTATCCAATAAAAGAGCCATGTTGGGTCTCACCCAAAAATGATCACCCATATATAGCCCATTTGGATTTAAAATGGTCTAATCATCAACTACGAATTTGCTATCGTGATAGGTTTCAAACATATCAGTATGGATTTGCTAAAGAAACAACTTCACTGGAGTAAAAATGTAAAAAAATTTAAGGGGAATAGGTTCCAAACCTATATATTAATATTATTCGTAATTTATACACTACCTAAAAGACACAGATACGAAGAACTTGTTAAAAGTAAAAAATGTTATGAATAGCTTAAATGAATCATTGTTAGGGTTGACCCTAATACCTATTTCTATGATGAGAAAAAAAGTATTGTGCGCATGAGTTAGATTAAACTACACTTTCGATTTTTATTTGTCTATCCTAATCGAGTTCAAGTATGATATTGTTAACGTATCTTGATAATAAACCAGATAAGTTAGTAGGGATTTTGACCGTCTCTTGCGAGAATTTCCAAAGTCCTAGTTTTCTAGAACTATTCAAAGATTCGGGTGTGTTGAAGATCAAAATGTACGCATCTCCAAGAACTTCGACTTAGACAAGAGGGATATTGTGTAATTTATATTGTCTTTGTTTAAAAAAAATATTAAAAACTCAAGGCATTGCGTACCCAAGTTAGCAAGTAAACCTATTAGTTCTTACTATGGAAATAGCGAGTTCTATAGCTACATATCATGATTTTGTGTCACTATCAAAATTCTCTCTTGAGTATGTAGTTCTATTCATGTAGGAGACGTTAAATTTTTTTATTTCAGTAGAAATAGATTTATTTTCTAAATGCATGCTTTAAATTTTTTATTATTGTTGAATTCATGTAATCTGTAAAAAAAATGATCGACAGTAATAATTGAGAATGCATTTTCATTTGTATCCATTAGTTTTTAAGAATACTTATATCTCGTTATATGGTATAAAGGGAGGGTTTGAATTAGTATATGTTTAATTTTTTTGAGGTCTTGTAAGTAGATTAGTATAATTATTTGTGTTAATGAACAATAGATGTATGATAATATTATGGATGAAATAACATAAAATTGTATGAGGATGAGACCGTATGTACCAGCATTGGTTAGTGCAATTTGTTGATTTAATTTTGAGAATTACTAATACAAAGAGTAGGTGCATGTTGTATCTTGGGACAGCAATGTTGAATTAACTTGAGCACCTTAATAGGCCATAATATCTTTCAAGTAAGTGGTTCAAGCTTGGTTTGCATGTTTTTTCAAGTTATTAGTTTATATTATGCAATTTTATTTGTTTTTATATTGTATAATAAGTTTAATGTATTCCCTTCTGTTAAACTAATCCAACAAACTCAACACAGTTTATTTACTTGTGATTGAATGGATATCAAAAAAAATGATGAAAGGATACTAGAAAAACGATAATGAAATCGATAAGAAGATGTGATGGTGTCTCTTATAATGTCATTAAGACTCAGAAATTTGCTTTTTTCACCATCTTTAATAAGTACTTATTTAATCAATACTAGGTCTATGAACTTCTATTTGTTAGCGCAAGAAATATGAAATATTATATTTTATTTGTTTATTTAAAAATATTGGAATATTTTACTTGAGTACATAGTATGTGCGGATACTTTAACAAATTTGTTTTGCATTTTATAGGATCTCTCAGTGGACATGAAAACTTTACAATCTCTCAGATTTCAACATGTTTTAAAAAAAATAAAAAATTTATGAAGGTCTAAACAACTAAATAGTCTATCAAGATATATTGTCTTTATGCATATTTTTATTGAAATCTCAATAAGCCATAGTTGTTAAGAATAATCTGGATCGTAATATATAAATACAATAAAAACTTATTGAACGAGTGTCTTATTAAATCACATTGAAATCTCATCAAGTGGAAACAAACAAACAGGAATGCTTGCACTAAAGACCATTCGCTAATGATCGGTACTGTACAACTATTATAGGAATACATATTTAATTGAAAATTGTAAACCGATCTAGCTATTAAACAAGTATGTAACAAATAAAACACTCCCAATATAATTTTAGTAATGGCTTATGAGAATTTTTAGAATAAAATAATTTATAAACTAATTTAACTTATTATGTATGAGTTGAAAATAAAAAATTGTTTGTGTATTAGCAATAACTAATGCAATTAAATCCATTTAGCTTTAATCATCAAACGTCTCCAGTCTTCGATTGACCAATAACCTTGGTTTTGAGGTTTTTGAACCACTTGATCTTCTTGTGGAGTCTTTCTTTTCTCAGGGACGTCGATTTGGTCTGGTGCTGACTTTCCCACCAATGAATTGAATTTTATTTTGATTTCTTTGTTTAATTTCCGGAGTATTTTGCTTTCTCTTGCGCTTTAATGACACAGGGGGCTGCTCCTCTGAAAAATCACTGGACCTTGATAATATCAGCAACCCATCAGCGGCCTCACGTTCACTCTTACTATTCTTTCTTAATCCTTTACCTGAAATTATTTTGCTTTCCATGCCCCCTTTTATTTAATTACGATTTATTTCATTGATTTGGTTTCGAATTAAAGCATTTGAGAAATAGAATGAAACTGGGGTTTTCTAATAACTTAGGTATCCTAGGTACATCTGATAGAAAAAGTAAATGGTAAGTTTCTATTAGTTATTGGAGCTTAGTTATATATCTCTATATTTAAATAAAATTATAAATACATTTGAGGATAAAGACAATAGACAAATCCACAAACAGCTATCTAGGAACATGATATTATAACTGCTTAGCAGAAACTAGAAAATGTCAACACTGATTTGGGGATTTCTCAAGGTCTGACGTCTTTCAATTTAATTTTTATGGTCTAACTTCTTTCAATTTCCGTCTATGATATATATAAACTTTAAAAACTATGAATATGGTTGTATGCCGTCATAGACAATTGAGATTTTATTTAATCTTCACAGTGTCGTCTATAAAGCCTTCAGATCTAGTAACAGAAATCTGAAATATATGGTTAAAGTCCTTCAAATCTTTAGATACTTTATAATTATTTGTTTATAATATACAAAAATTCAATCCAAGAAGTAATATATATTTTTCAATTATTTTTACAAAAGCATCGTGTTTCAAAACAAAAACGTATACATTATAACAATACTTAATTAATTTACTGAGAAACAAAATGAAAATATAAATAATTTTACACTTATATACGAAAAATATCTTATCATATAGAAATTTTTATGCAAGTTGAGGATAGATCTGGTACATGATAGATATATATATATATATATAATGCATATAACACATAAGCATAGACAATTTAATTATATGTTAAAGAATTATAAAGATACACTAAAATTATAGTTGATCAATGTGTAGAAAATTGTAAATCATTGACATAAATTTTTATATCAATTAGAAATTGAAGCGATGAAAGTGAAATTAAGAAGATAATGTTTACCTTTCAATTTAGAAAAAAATCTAAAAATAAAACAAGAAAACAAAACATTATACATATATATTTATACAGAATTTGAAAAAATATTTAATAATACATGTAAAGAACTGAAATGTTACTTACTTCTTGGAAAACTTTGTTGTTAACCCAGAGAACTTGAAAGATATAGAAAAGTGTTTAGGATATGTATATATATAATAGTAAGTATTGTATTAGTAGTTATTTCAAAAAAGTAGCCATTAGAGATAAATGGTCTAAACGATTGTGTAAAATAACAAAACAAGTAGGATATTTAAGTTTTAAAAGACTACTTTAAAAGTTATATTAATGTTTTTTTAAAATATCCTTCAATATTTTAAATGGTTTTTTTCAATTTGAAAATCACATTTACCTCCAACAAACCAATTTGTATCCTACCCGAAAAATGTATAAATATGTTGTTTAGGCGTTGTGTATAGAGAGATGGTTGAGAACTTATATCCATATTCAATCGGAAAAATTAATATAATATATAATTATTGATAAATATATGTTTATATTTAGCAAATTCAGTTCATCGTCTTTGACAAAATCTTAATAATTTATGCAAATTGGTATCCAATAAAAGAGCCATGTTGGGTCTCACCCTGAAATGATCAACCATATATAGCCCATTTAGATTTAAAATGGTCTAATCATCAACTACGAATTTGCTATCGTGATAGGTTTCAAACATATCAGTATGGATTTGCTAAAAAAACAACTTCGCTGGAGTAAAAATGTAAAAATTATTAAGGGGAATAGGTTCCAAACCTATATATTAATATTATTCGTAATTGATACACTACCTAGAAGACACAGATACGAAGAACTTGTTAAAAGTAAAAAATGTTATGAATAGCTTAAATGAATCATTGTTAAGGTTGACCCTAATACGTATTTCTATGATGAGAAAAAAAGTGTTGTGCGCATGAGTTAGATTAAACTACACTTTCGATTTTTATTTGTCTATCCTGATCGAGTTCAAGTATGATATTGTTAACGTATCTTGATAATAAACCAGATAAGTTAGTACGGATTTTGACCGTATCTTGCGAGAATTTCCAAAGTCCTAGTTTTCTAGAACTATTCAAAGATTCGGGTGTGTTGAAGATCAAAATGTACGCATCTCCAAGAACTTCGACTTAGACAAGAGGGATATTGTGTAATTTTTATTGTCTTTGTTTAAAAAAAAATATTAAAAACTCAAGGCATTGCGTACCCAAGTTAGCAAGTAAACCTATTAGTTCTTACTATGGAAATAGCGAGTCCTATAGCTACATATCATGATTTTGTGTCACTATCAAAATTCTCTCTTGAGTATGTAGTTCTATTCATGTAGGAGACGTTAAATTTTTTTATTTCAATAGAAATAGATTTATTTTCTAAATGCATGCTTTAAATTTTTTATTATTGTTGAATTCATGTAATCTTTAAAAAAGATGATCGACAGTAATAATTGAGAATGCATTTTCATTTGTATCCATTAGTTTTTAAGAATGATTATATCTCGTTATATGGTATAAAGGGAGGGTTTGAATTAGTATATGTTTAATTTTTTTGAGGTCTTGTAAGTAGATTAGTATATTTATTTGTGTTAATGAACAATAGATGTATGATAATATTATGGATGAAATAACATAAAATTGTATGAGGATGAGACCGTATGTACCCGCATTGGTTAGTGCAATTTGTTGATTTAATTTTGAGAATTACTAATACAAAGAGTAGGTGCATGTTGTATCTTGGGACAGCAATGTTGAATTAACTTGAGCACCTTAATAGGCCATAATATCTTTCAAGTAAGTGGTTCAAGCTTGGTTTGCATGTTTTGTCAAGTTATTAGTTTATATTATGCAATTTTATTTGTTTTTATATTATATAATAAGTTTAATGTATTCCCTTTTGTTAGACTAATCCAACAAACTCAACAAAGTTTATTTACTTGTGATTGAATGATATCAATAAAAAAGGATGAAAGGATACTAGAAAAACGATAATGAAATTGATAAGAAGATGTGATGGTGTCTCTTATAATGTCATTAAGACTCAGAAATTTGCTTTTTTCACCATTTTTAATAAGTACTTATTTAATCATTACTAGGTCTATGAACTTCTATTTGTTAGCGCAAGAAATATTTTATTTTATTTTATTTGTTTATTTAAAAATATTGGAATATTTTACTTGAGTACATAGTATGTGCGGATACTTTTAACAAATTTCTTTTGCATTTTATAGGATCTCTCAGTGGACATGAAAACTTTACAATCTCTCAGATTTCAACATGTTTTAAAAAAAATAAAAAATTTATTAAGGTCTAAACAACTAAATAGTCTATCAAGATATATTGTCTTTATGCATATTTTTATTGAAATCTCAATAAGCCATAGTTGTTAAGAATAATCTGGATCGTAATATATAAATACAATAAAAACTTATTGAACGAGTGTCTTATTAAATCACATTGAAATCTCATCAAGTGGAAACAAACAAACAGGAATGCTTGCACTAAAGACCATTCGCTAATGATCGGTACTGTACAACTATTATAGGAATACATATTTAATTGAAAATTGTAAACCGATCTAGCTATTAAACAAGTATGTAACAAATAAAACACTCCCAATATAATTTTAGTAAGGGCTTATGAGAATTTTTAGATTAAAATAATTTATAAACTAATTTAACTTATTATGTATGAGTTGAAAATGAAAAATTGTTTGTGTATTAGCAATAACTAATGCAATTAAATCCATTTAGCTTTAATCATCAAACGTCTCCACTCTTCGATTGACCAATAACTTTGGTTTTGAGGTTTTTGAACCACTTGATCTTCTTGTGGAGTCTTCTTTTCTCAGGGACGTCGATTTGGTCTGGTGCTGGTGCTGCCTTTCCCACCATGAATTGAATTTTATTTTGATTTCTTTGTTTAATTTCCGGAGTATTTTGCTCTCTCTTGCGCTTTAATGACACAGGGGGCTGCTCATCAAACGTCTAGCTTTAATCATCAAACGTCTCCAGTCTTCGATTGACCAATAACCTTGTTTTTTAGGATATTCAACCTTCTTGTGGAGTCTTTCTTTTCTCAGGGATGTCGATTTGGTCTGGTCTTGACTTTCCCACCACGAATTGAATTTTAGTTTGATTTCTTTGTTTAATTTCCTCTTGCGCTTGACACAAGGGGTTGCTCCTCCGAAAAATCCCTGGACCTTGATAATATCAGCAGCCTCACGTTCTCTCTTACTATTCTTTCCTAATCCTTTACCTGAAACTATTTTGCTTTCCATGCCTCTTGTTATTTAATTAGGATTTATTTCATTAATTTGGTTTCGAATTAAAGCATTTGAGAAATAGAATGAAACTGGGGTTTTCTAATAACTTAGGTATCCTAGGTACATCTGATAGAAAAAATAAATGGTAAGTTTTCACTAGTTATTGGAGCTTAGTCATATATCTCTATATTTAAATAAAATTATAAATACATTTGAGCATAAAGACAATAGACAAACCCACAAACACCTATCTAGGAACATGATATTATATATGCTTAGCGGAAACTAGAAAAATGTTAACATGGGAATTTCTTAAGGTCTGACGTCTTTCAATTTAATTTTTAAGGTCTAACTTCTTTCAATTTCCGTCTATGATATATAAAAACTTTAAAAATTACGAATATGGTTGTATGCCATCATAGACAATTGAGATTTTATGTAATCTTCACAGTGTCGTCTATCAAGCCTTCAGATCTACTAACAGAAATCTGAAATATATGGTTGAAGTCCTTCAAATCTTTAGATACTTTATAATTATTTGTTTATAATATACAAAAATTCAATCCAAGAAGTAATAATATATTTTTCAATTATTTTTACAAAAGCATCGTGTTTCAAAACAAAAACGTATACATTATAACAAAACTTAATTAATTTAATAAGATACAAAATGAAACTATAGAAATAATTGCACACTTATACACGAATATATCTTATTATATAAAAAAATTTATGCAAGTTGAGGATAGATATGTTGGTACAAGATAGATAAATATATAATTCATAAAACACATAAGCATAGACAAATTAATCGTATGTTAAAGATTCATTAAGATACACTAAAATTATAGTTGATCAATGTGCAAAAAAATGTAAATCATTGACATAAATTTGTATATCAATTAAAAATTGAAGCGATGAAAGTGAAATTAAGAAGATAATGTTTACCTTTCAATTTAGAAAAAAATCTAAAAATAAAACAAGAAAACAAAACATTATACATATATATTTAACAGAATTAGAAAAACTATTTAATAATACATATAAAGAACTGAAATGTTACTTACTTGTTGGAAAACTTTGTTGTTAACCCAGAGAAGTTGAAAGAAATAGATAAAGTGTTTAGTATATATAATGTAAGTATTGTATTAGTAGTTATTTCTAAATAGTAGTCGTTAGAAATAAATGGTCTAAACGATTGAGTAAAATAACAAAACTAGTAGGATATTTAAGTTTTATAAGACTACTTTAAAACTTATATTAATGAACTTTATTTAATTGGTTTTTATCCATTTGAAAAACACATTTAGCTCCAACAAAACAATTTGTATCCTACCCTAAAAATGTATAAATATGTTGTTTAGGAGTTGTGTATAGAGAGATGTGAGAGAACTTATATCCATATTCAATCAGAAAAATAATGATAATATATAATTATTGATAAATATATGTTTATATTTAGCAAATTCAGTTACTCGCATAAAGTTCGTCCTATTGTGATATGTTCATCGTCTTTGACAAAATCTTAATAATTTATGCAAATTGGTATCGAATAAAAGAGTCATGTTGGGTCTCACCCAAAAAAAGATCACCCATATATAGCCCATGTGGATTTAAAATGGTCTAATCATCAACTACGAATTTGCTATTGCGATAGGTTTCAAACATATCACTGTGGATTTGCTAAAGAAACAACTTCACTGGAGAAAAAATGTAAAAAATGCTAAGGGGTATAGGTTCCAAACCTATATATTAAGATTATTCGTAATTGATACACTACCTAGAAGATAGAGATACGAAGAACTAGTTGAAAGTAAAAAAAAGTTATGAGTTGCTTAAACCCTAATACCTATTTCTATGATGAGGAAAAAAGTGTTGTGTGCATGAGTTAGATTAAACTACACTTTTGATTTTATTTGTCTATCCTGATCAAGTTCAAGTATGATATTGTTAACGTATCTTGATAATAAACCAGATAATAAAGTTGTCTGAACACTTGGTTTTTTCAAATCAAATTAATATAACAATTATATCCAAAACCATTTTGTTTATACTGATTCACACCCCTTTCCGTTTCCTTTATTATCCAGAATCACACCAAACCCCTTAAATATCTTCTACTAGTAGTGATTCTAGTGCATTCATCAAGATCGATGAATTCTATTCCTCTCCCCAACTCTTTCGGGTTAGTAATAGATACATAATAAGCAAAATTAATCCCTTGGTTGCTTAGGATTTAGTTTTGTTCCTTCAAAAAACCATTGAGTTTTTTTTCTTAATATTTGATGAGTTCATGTTCAGTATACTTTGGGGTTTCATTTTGCCACGACTTTCACATTATTTCCAAGTAAAGGGCTATTATATTTGGACTTTTTGAGATAATTGTTTGTTAAATGTGTAGCTTCTAGGTACAAGGATGATATGAGACCCTGAGACAAAGCTAATAAGTCAAAAATACAAATTCAAACCCAAGTTAAGTCATGAAGAAACCAAAAATTCTTTCTAGTGGTCAAGTGAAATTTTTGGCAAAACAACTATGTCAGCTTTCAAGATGCACCATCATTGATGTATAGAATTTTGCCTAAGATAGTCCTTTGAGTTTATAGCATGTGAGAAGAAACATTTCATGAATTAGTGTTGAGACGACAAAGTTACACGGATTTTGCAACGGTGGCCAAAAGTTGTCCAAACTTAATTAAAACATTTGTTGACCCACCTAAGTGGGCCCACATGCCTAAAAACATTTTTCTAGCGTATTACATTATCTTTGGATGATTAAAGGAGTTACACACATCATTTTTATGGTATTTATATTTTTCATATGCTCGTACTGTCTTTTAAATATAATCACTTTGGCCAGGTTGTTAAATTGTGTTAGTAGTTGGATTACATCCGGGAGGGGGGTTCAATTACAAAACTAAACTATGATTGTTCAATTAGTTTATAACTGAGAGGTCAAATTTAATCGGATAATTGCAATAAGGGTTAAATCTTATGAACTTGATAGTAGGGTAGGGTCCCTAGGGAGAGGTCCATAACGTTAGATGGTTGCACCTAATTACGAGAGAGAGAGAGAGAGGTAGATATTAGAATCCTGATTAATATATTCTCCTTCAATTCGTCTTTGAACAAGAAATGATCAAATAATAAATACTGAACCCAAACATCTCGAATTATCCTTTTAATATATTCATAAACTTTTATCTTAATTAATTCCAAGTCCTCGTCATTTAATCTAGTTTTTTTTGGGTACGTGGGTGGTCAGAATTAGGTTACCCATATTCAGGGAGGAGATTCGAACCATGTACCTCTCACTACACACCTTTTAAGTAGCTCTCATTCAATTTTAATCTAGTTGTTACTTAAAACATGACTTTTTGCTGCCCCTATCTAGTATTTGAATTATATAAATTTAAACCCTAAATCATATTTTATATTTCGTTGTCCTTATCTAACGCCTCAAATACATTAAAGAATCAAGAAATTAGCTTTATAGTCCATGTGGAGAACGACATAAAATACTTATCACTTTATTATTTGGAACGACTCGTACAATTGCGAGAAGTGTTCTCTGAGTTTGGTTTTTACCTCGAGAAACACCACTTGACTGGTGAGAAAAGCTATTCTCCTTGTTCAAGGTTTGAATCTCATCATTAAGCATCTTATCTTCTTCAGCAGTGCACAACAAGAAGCTAGGTTTTTACTTGTTTATTCCTTGCAAGTAAGCCAATAGAGATCCAAGAAAGACCCATTCCATCGAATCATGGAATAACGTGAGGTTATCCATTTTTGCAGAAGATTGAAATTTGAATTTGTTCAAGACGTGAGATTCTTAAGGTCCAAAGACTTTTTATGCCAGCTAAAAGGTGTATCTTTTGTGTATCTTGAAGATCAAAATTATCTGGTGAAATGCCTCAAGTGTTGTGTGATTGCGATCTCGTAAACATTGATGAAAAGCTCACGACCGAAATAAAGCAAAAAAGGTATTATATCCTGAAATTCAGCAGATAGCTCTCCAATTTCTTTCTACTTTCTCTATACATGTTCACAATATAGATACGCTACTTAAAAAGGCAAAGGAGAACAAAACGGATTCATATAATATAATGTTAATTCACATAGTATTCAAGTAAGTAAATACGCATGTATATAATAAACATAATACACACACCATGTAATCCATAAAAAACAATGAATTTAAGTTACACATAACATCTTAAAACAATCACAAGTAAACATGCGCCACATCATCTTTTCCTTTCCGTCTTTTTATTCCCTATCCCAATCGATCATCCTCACCTACGCGGGACAGATGGGCCCGCAAAAGAATACCGAGATGATACTGACCCAGGTACTTCTGTCCCAAGCTGACCTCCAACTCCAAGATGGTTAAACCTTTGATTGTTATAATTCAGTGGTGGTGGGCCACGCGAATCATAAGATGGTCTCCTCATCCCTTGGTCAACCATTAATCTCTGCGGTTGACCAACTTCTCTTTGCTCTATTCTTGGCATTGCAAGATAACGATTTACCAACGAAGTTGTACTTTCATCGTAAGTATTACTTACCGTAGATGCTTCTTGAGGCGGTCTTCTTATCCCATATGTTCTGTATTCTGATTCTGATGGATAATTTAATCCCACTTGGTTTCTCTCAACTCTTTTCTCTCGGTTTCCATGTCCAGCTGGCAATACTGGAAGAGGAGTTGGCATAATCTGTGGAAGTCCATAGTTTTGGCAATACTGGAAGAGGAGTTGGCCTAATCTGTGGAAGTCCATAGTTTCTGTACTCTTTTTCCGACAAAAAAAGTTGACTTCTAGAAGAAGTTTTACTTTCTTCATGTCTGTTATATTGTCCTCCTTTTCCAAATACTTCCTCATTAAAAGATGGTGGTTTCATACTTACATGAACAGAAGAAGAAGAAGATCTCAAATTAACAGGTCGAAACATTTCTTTTAACCGTTTCACCTGTACAAATTAACCATCAGTTACTCATATATATATATATATATATATATATATATATGTGTATGTGTGTGTGTGTATATGTGTGTGTATGTATTCAATAAATAAAAACATATCTTTCTCAATTCTCACCTGTTCAAAGCTCAACTCCATATTGAATTTACGTGTTTTCTCGTCATAGTTCTCCTTAATTGCTTTCTTAAACACAGCTTCGGGTAAAGGAAAACAATCTTTTTCAACTATAAACCGAACCTATTTCACAAAGATCTATAAATAAAGTGAAATAAAAAAAAAAAAATAAGTAACAAACAGACCTGAACAGGGACGTCGATTTGGTCTGGTGCTGGTGCTGCCTTTCCCACCATGAATTGAATTTTATTTTGATTTCTTTGTTTAATTTCCGGAGTATTTTGCTCTCTCTTGCGCTTTAATGACACAGGGGGCTGCTCCTCTGAAAAATCACTGGACCTTGATAATATCAGCAACCCATCAGCGGCCTCACGTTCACTCTTACTATTCTTTCTTAATCCTTTACCTGAAATTATTTTGCTTTCCATGCCTGCTGTTATTTAATTACGATTTATTTCATTGATTTGGTTTCGAATTAAAGCATTTGAGAAATAGAATGAAACTGGGGTTTTCTAATAACTTAGGTATCCTAGGTACATCTGATAGAAAAAGTAAATGGTAAGTTTCTACTAGTTATTGGAGCTTAGTTATATATCTCTATATTTAAATAAAATTATAAATACATTTGAGGATAAAGACAATAGACAAACCCACAAACAGCTATATGATATTATAACTGCTTAGCAGAAACTAGAAAATGTCAACACTGATTTGGGGATTTCTCAAGGTCTGACGTCTTTCAATTTAATTTTTATGGTCTAACTTCTTTCAATTACCGTCTATGATATATAAAAACTTTAAAAACTATGAATATGGTTGTAGGCCATCATAGACAATTGAGATTTTATTTAATCTTCACAGTGTCATCTATAAAGCCTTCAGATCTACTAACAGAAATCTGAAATATATGGTTGAAGTCCTTCAAATCTTTAGATACTTTATAATTATTTGTTTATAATATACAAAAATTCAATCCAAGAAGTAATATATATTTTTCAATTATTTTTACAAAAGCATCGTGTTTCAAAACAAAAACGTATACATTATAACAATACTTAATTAATTTACTGAGAAACAAAATGAAAATATAAATAATTTCACACTTATATACGAAAAATATCTTATCATATAGAAATTTTTATGCAAGTTGAGGATAGATCTGGTACAAGATAGATATATATATAATGCATATAACACATAAGCATAGACAATTTAATTATATGTTAAAGAATTATTAAGATACATTAAAATTATAGTTGATCAATGTGTAGAAAATTGTAAATCATTGACATAAATTTTTATATCAATTAGAAATTGAAGCGATGAAAGTGAAATTAAGAAGATAATGTTTACCTTTCAATTTAGAAAAAAATCTGAAAATAAAACAAGAAAACAAAATATTATACATATATATTTATACAGAATTTGAAAAAATATTTAATAATACATGTAAAGAACTGAAATGTTACTTACTTCTTGGAAAACTTTGTTGTTAACCCAGAGAACTTGAAAGATATAGATAAAGTGTTTAGGATATGTATATATATATAATAGTAAGTATTGTATTAGTAGTTATTTCAAAATAGTAGCCGTTAGAGATAAATGGTCTAAACGATTGTGTAAAATAACAAAACAAGTAGGATATTTAAATTTTAAAAGACTACTTTAAAAGTTATATTAATGTTTTTTTTAAAATATCCTTCAATTTTTTAAATGGTTTTTTTCAATTTGAAAATCACATTTACCTCCAACAAACCAATTTGTATCTTACCCGAAAAATGTATAAATATGTTGTTTAGGCGTTGTGTATAGAGAGATGGTAGAGAACTTATATCCATATTCAATCGGAAAAATTAATATAATATATAATTATTGATAAATATATGTTTATATTTAGCAAATTCAGTTCATCGTCTTTGACAAAATCTTAATAATTTATGCAAATTGGTATGCAATAAAAGAGCCATGTTGGGTCTCACCCAAAAATGATCACCCATATATAGCCCATTTGGATTTAAAATGGTCTAATCATCAACTACGAATTTGCTATCGTGATAGGTTTCAAACATATCAGTATGGATTTGCTAAAGAAACAACTTCGCTGGAGTAAAAATGTAAAAAAATATAAGGGGAATAGGTTCCAAACCTATATATTAATATTATTCGTAATTTATACACTACCTAAAAGACACAGATACGAAGAACTTGTTAAAAGTAAAAAATGTTATGAATAGCTTAAATGAATCATTGTTAGGGTTGACCCTAATACCTATTTCTATGATGAGAAAAAAAGTATTGTGCGCATGAGTTAGATTAAACTACACTTTCGATTTTTATTTGTCTATCCTAATCGAGTTCAAGTATGATATTGTTAACGTATCTTGATAATAAACCAGATAAGTTAGTAGGGATTTTGACCGTCTCTTGCGAGAATTTCCAAAGTCCTAGTTTTCTAGAACTATTCAAAGATTCGGGTGTGTTGAAGATCAAAATGTACGCATCTCCAAGAATTTCGACTTAGACAAGAGGGATATTGTGTAATTTATATTGTCTTTGTTTAAAAAAAATATTAAAAACTCAAGGCATTGCGTACCCAAGTTAGCAAGTAAACCTATTAGTTCTTACTATGGAAATAGCGAGTCCTATAGCTACATATCATGATTTTGTGTCACTATCAAAATTCTCTCTTGAGTATGTAGTTCTATTCATGTAGGAGACGTTAAATTTTTTTATTTCAGTAGAAATAGATTTATTTTCTAAATGCATGCTTTAAATTTTTTATTATTGTTGAATTCATGTAATCTGTAAAAAAAATGATCGACAGTAATAATTGAGAATGCATTTTCATTTGTATCCATTAGTTTTTAAGAATACTTATATCTCGTTATATGGTATAAAGGGAGGGTTTGAATTAGTATATGTTTAATTTTTTTGAGGTCTTGTAAGTAGATTAGTATAATTATTTGTGTTAATGAACAATAAATATATGATAATATTATGGATGAAATAACATAAAATTGTATGAGGATGAGACCGTATGTACCAGCATTGTTTAGTGCAATTTGTTGATTTAATTTTGAGAATTGCTAATACAAAGAGTAGGTGCATGTTGTATCTTGGGACAGCAATGTTGAATTAACTTGAGCACCTTAATAGGCCATAATATCTTTCAAGTAAGTGGTTCAAGCTTGGTTTGCATGTTTTGTCAAGTTATTAGTTTATATTATGCAATTTTATTTGTTTTTATATTGTATAATAAGTTTAATGTATTCCCTTCTGTTAAACTAATCCAACAAACTCAACACAGTTTATTTACTTGTGATTGAATGGATATCAAAAAAAATGATGAAAGGATACTAGAAAAACGATAATGAAATCGATAAGAAGATGTGATGGTGTCTCTTATAATGTCATTAAGACTCATAAATTTGCTTTTTTCACCATCTTTAATAAGTACTTATTTAATCATTACTAGGTCTATGAACTTCTATTTGTTAGCGCAAGAAATATGAAATATTATATTTTATTTGTTTATTTAAAAATATTGGAATATTTTACTTGAGTACATAGTATGTGCGGATACTTTAACAAATTTCTTTTGGATTTTATAGGATCTCTCAGTGGACATGAAAACTTTACAATCTCTCAGATTTCAACATGTTTTAAAAAAAATAAAAAATTTATGAAGTTCTAAACAACTAAATAGTCTATCAAGATATATTGTCTTTATGCATATTTTTATTGAAATCTCAATAAGCCATAGTTGTTAAGAATAATCTGGATCGTAATATATAAATACAATAAAAACTTATTGAACGAGTGTCTTATTAAATCACATTGAAATCTCATCAAGTGGAAACAAACAAACAGGAATGCTTGCACTAAAGACCATTCGCTAATGATCGGTACTGTACAACTATTATAGGAATACATATTTAATTGAAAATTGTAAACCGATCTAGCTATTAAACAAGTATGTAACAAATAAAACACTCCCAATATAATTTTAGTAATGGCTTATGAGAATTTTTAGAATAAAATAATTTATAAACTAATATAACTTATTATGTATGAGTTGAAAATAAAAAATTGTTTGTGTATTAGCAATAACTAATGCAATTAAATCCATTTAGCTTTAATCATCAAACGTCTCCAGTCTTCGATTGACCAATAACCTTGGTTTTGAGGTTTTTGAACCACTTGATCTTCTTGTGGAGTCTTTCTTTTCTCAGGGACGTCGATTTGGTCTGGTGCTGACTTTCCCACCATGAATTGAATCTGCTCCTCTGAAAAATCACTGGACCTTGATAATATCAGCAACCCATCAGCGGCCTCACGTTCACTCTTACTATTCTTTCTTAATCCTTTACCTGAAATTATTTTGCTTTCCATGCCCCCTTTTATTTAATTACGATTTATTTCATTGATTTGGTTTCGAATTAAAGCATTTGAGAAATAGAATGAAACTGGGGTTTTCTAATAACTTAGGTATCCTAGGTACATCTGATAGAAAAAGTAAATGGTAAGTTTCTATTAGTTATTGGAGCTTAGTTATATATCTCTATATTTAAATAAAATTATAAATACATTTGAGGATAAAGACAATAGACAAATCCACAAACAGCTATCTAGGAACATGATATTATAACTGCTTAGCAGAAACTAGAAAATGTCAACACTGATTTGGGGATTTCTCAAGGTCTGACGTCTTTCAATTTAATTTTTATGGTCTAACTTCTTTCAATTTCCGTCTATGATATATATAAACTTTAAAAACTATGAATATGGTTGTATGCCGTCATAGACAATTGAGATTTTATTTAATCTTCACAGTGTCGTCTATAAAGCCTTCAGATCTACTAACAGAAATCTGAAATATATGGTTAAAGTCCTTCAAATCTTTAGATACTTTATAATTATTTGTTTATAATATACAAAAATTCAATCCAAGAAGTAATATATATTTTTCAATTATTTTTACAAAAGCATCGTGTTTCAAAACAAAAACGTATACATTATAACAATACTTAATTAATTTACTGAGAAACAAAATGAAAATATAAATAATTTTACACTTATATACGAAAAATATCTTATCATATAGAAATTTTTATGCAAGTTGAGGATAGATCTGGTACATGATAGATATATATATATATATAATGCATATAACACATAAGCATAGACAATTTAATTATATGTTAAAGAATTATAAAGATACACTAAAATTATAGTTGATCAATGTGTAGAAAATTGTAAATCATTGACATAAATTTTTATATCAATTAGAAATTGAAGCGATGAAAGTGAAATTAAGAAGATAATGTTTACCTTTCAATTTAGAAAAAAATCTAAAAATAAAACAAGAAAACAAAACATTATACATATATATTTATACAGAATTTGAAAAAATATTTAATAATACATGTAAAGAACTGAAATGTTACTTACTTCTTGGAAAACTTTGTTGTTAACCCAGAGAACTTGAAAGATATAGAAAAGTGTTTAGGATATGTATATATATATATAATAGTAAGTATTGTATTAGTAGTTATTTCAAAATAGTAGCCGTTAGAGATAAATGGTCTAAACGATTGTGTAAAATAACAAAACAAGTAGGATATTTAAGTTTTAAAAGACTACTTTAAAAGTTATATTAATGTTTTTTTTAAAATATCCTTCAATTTTTTAAATGGTTTTTTTCAATTTGAAAATCACATTTACCTCCAACAAACCAATTTGTATCTTACCCGAAAAATGTATAAATATGTTGTTTAGGCGTTGTGTATAGAGAGATGGTAGAGAACTTATATCCATATTCAATCGGAAAAATTAATATAATATATAATTATTGATAAATATATGTTTATATTTAGCAAATTCAGTTCATCGTCTTTGACAAAATCTTAATAATTTATGCAAATTGGTATCCAATAAAAGAGCCATGTTGGGTCTCACCCTGAAATGATCAACCATATATAGCCCATTTAGATTTAAAATGGTCTAATCATCAACTACGAATTTGCTATCGTGATAGGTTTCAAACATATCAGTATGGATTTGCTAAAAAAACAACTTCGCTGGAGTAAAAATGTAAAAAATATTAAGGGGAATAGGTTCCAAACCTATATATTAATATTATTCGTAATTGATACACTACCTAGAAGACACAGATACGAAGAACTTGTTAAAAGTAAAAAATGTTATGAATAGCTTAAATGAATCATTGTTAAGGTTGACCCTAATACCTATTTCTATGATGAGAAAAAAAGTGTTGTGCGCATGAGTTAGATTAAACTACACTTTCGATTTTTATTTGTCTATCCTGATCGAGTTCAAGTATGATATTGTTAACGTATCTTGATAATAAACCAGATAAGTTAGTACGGATTTTGACCGTATCTTGCGAGAATTTCCAAAGTCCTAGTTTTCTAGAACTATTCAAAGATTCGGGTGTGTTGAAGATCAAAATGTACGCATCTCCAAGAACTTCGACTTAGACAAGAGGGATATTGTGTAATTTATATTGTCTTTGTTTAAAAAAAAATATTAAAAACTCAAGGCATTGCGTACCCAAGTTAGCAAGTAAACCTATTAGTTCTTACTATGGAAATAGCGAGTCCTATAGCTACATATCATGATTTTGTGTCACTATCAAAATTCTCTCTTGAGTATGTAGTTCTATTCATGTAGGAGATGTTAAATTTTTTTATTTCAATAGAAATAGATTTATTTTCTAAATGCATGCTTTAAATTTTTTATTATTGTTGAATTCATGTAATCTTTAAAAAAGATGATCGACAGTAATAATTGAGAATGCATTTTCATTTGTATCCATTAGTTTTTAAGAATGATTATATCTCGTTATATGGTATAAAGGGAGGGTTTGAATTAGTATATGTTTAATTTTTTTGAGGTCTTGTAAGTAGATTAGTATATTTATTTGTGTTAATGAACAATAGATGTATGATAATATTATGGATGAAATAACATAAAATTGTATGAGGATGAGACCGTATGTACCCGCATTCGTTAGTGCAATTTGTTGATTTAATTTTGAGAATTACTAATACAAAGAGTAGGTGCATGTTGTATCTTGGGACAGCAATGTTGAATTAACTTGAGCACCTTAATAGGCCATAATATCTTTCAAGTAAGTGGTTCAAGCTTGGTTTGCATGTTTTGTCAAGTTATTAGTTTATATTATGCAATTTTATTTGTTTTTATATTGTATAATAAGTTTAATGTATTCCCTTTTGTTAGACTAATCCAACAAACTCAACAAAGTTTATTTACTTGTGATTGAATGGATATCAATAAAAAAGGATGAAAGGATACTAGAAAAACGATAATGAAATCGATAAGAAGATGTGATGGTGTCTCTTATAATGTCATTAAGACTCAGAAATTTGCTTTTTTCACCATTTTTAATAAGTACTTATTTAATCATTACTAGGTCTATGAACTTCTATTTGTTAGCGCAAGAAATATGAAATATTTTATTTTATTTGTTTATTTAAAAATATTGGAATATTTTACTTGAGTACATAGTATGTGCGGATACTTTTAACAAATTTCTTTTGCATTTTATAGGATCTCTCAGTGGACATGAAAACTTTACAATCTCTCACATTTCAACATGTTTTAAAAAAAATAAAAAATTTATTAAGGTCTAAACAACTAAATAGTCTATCAAGATATATTGTCTTTATGCATATTTTTATTGAAATCTCAATAAACCATAGTTGTTAAGAATAATCTGGATCGTAATATATAAATACAATAAAAACTTATTGAACGAGTGTCTTATTAAATCACATTGAAATCTCATCAAGTGGAAACAAACAAACAGGAATGCTTGCACTAAAGACCATTAGCTAATGATCGGTACTGTACAACTATTATAGGAATAAATATTTAATTGAAAATTGTAAACCGATCTAGCTATTAAACAAGTATGTAACAAATAAAACACTCCCAATATAATTTTAGTAAGGGCTTATGAGAATTTTTAGATTAAAATAATTTATAAACTAATTTAACTTATTATGTATGAGTTGAAAATAAAAAATTGTTTGTGTATTAGCAATAACTAATGCAATTAAATCCATTTAGCTTTAATCATCAAACGTCTCCAGTCTTCGATTGACCAATAACTTTGGTTTTGAGGTTTTTGAACCACTTGATCTTCTTGTGGAGTCTTCTTTTCTCAGGGACGTCGATTTGGTCTGGTGCTGGTGCTGCCTTTCCCACCATGAATTGAATTTTATTTTGATTTCTTTGTTTAATTTCCGGAGTATTTTGCTCTCTCTTGCGCTTTAATGACACAGGGGGCTGCTCATCAAACGTCTAGCTTTAATCATCAAACGTCTCCAGTCTTCGATTGACCAATAACCTTGTTTTTTAGGATATTCAACCTTCTTGTGGAGTCTTTCTTTTCTCAGGGATGTCGATTTGGTCTGGTCTTGACTTTCCCACCACGAATTGAATTTTAGTTTGATTTCTTTGTTTAATTTCCTCTTGCGCTTGACACAAGGGGTTGCTCCTCCGAAAAATCCCTGGACCTTGATAATATCAGCAGCCTCACGTTCACTCTTACTATTCTTTCCTAATCCTTTACCTGAAACTATTTTGCTTTCCATGCCTCTTGTTATTTAATTAGGATTTATTTCATTAATTTGGTTTCGAATTAAAGCATTTGAGAAATAGAATGAAACTGGGGTTTTCTAATAACTTAGGTATCCTAGGTACATCTGATAGAAAAAATAAATGGTAAGTTTTCACTAGTTATTGGAGCTTAGTCATATATCTCTATATTTAAATAAAATTATAAATACATTTGAGCATAAAGACAATAGACAAACCCACAAACACCTATCTAGGAACATGATATTATATATGCTTAGCGAAAACTAGAAAAATGTTAACATGGGAATTTCTTAAGGTCTGACGTCTTTCAATTTAATTTTTAAGGTCTAACTTCTTTCAATTTCCGTCTATGATATATAAAAACTTTAAAAATTACGAATATGGTTGTATGCCATCATAGACAATTGAGATTTTATGTAATCTTCACAGTGTCGTCTATTAAGCCTTCAGATCTACTAACAGAAATCTGAAATATATGGTTAAAGTCCTTCAAATCTTTAGATACTTTATAATTATTTGTTTATAATATACAAAAATTCAATCCAAGAAGTAATAATATATTTTTCAATTATTTTTACAAAAGCATCGTGTTTCAAAACAAAAACGTATACATTATAACAAAACTTAATTAATTTAATAAGATACAAAATGAAACTATAGAAATAATTGCACACTTATACACGAATATATCTTATTATATAAAAAAATTTATGCAAGTTGAGGATAGATATGTTGGTACAAGATAGATAAATATATAATTCATAAAACACATAAGCATAGACAAATTAATTGTATGTTAAAGATTCATTAAGATACACTAAAATTATAGTTGATCAATGTGCAAAAAAATGTAAATCATTGACATAAATTTGTATATCAATTAAAAATTGAAGCGATGAAAGTGAAATTAAGAAGATAATGTTTACCTTTCAATTTAGAAAAAAATCTAAAAATAAAACAAGAAAACAAAACATTATACATATAAATTTAACAGAATTAGAAAAACTATTTAATAATACATATAAAGAACTGAAATGTTACTTACTTGTTGGAAAACTTTGTTGTTAACCCAGAGAAGTTGAAAGAAATAGATAAAGTGTTTAGTATATATAATGTAAGTATTGTATTAGTAGTTACTTCTAAATAGTAGTCGTTAGAAATAAATGGTCTAAACGATTGAGTAAAATAACAAAACTAGTAGGATATTTAAGTTTTATAAGACTACTTTAAAACTTATATTAATGAACTTTTTTTAATTGGTTTTTATCCATTTGAAAAACACATTTAGCTCCAACAAAACAATTTGTATCCTACCCTAAAAATGTATAAATATGTTGTTTAGGAGTTGTGTATAGAGAGATGTGAGAGAACTTATATCCATATTCAATCAGAAAAATAATGATAATATATAATTATTGATAAATATATGTTTATATTTAGCAAATTCAGTTACTCGCATAAAGTTCGTCCTATTGTGATATGTTCATCGTCTTTGACAAAATCTTAATAATTTATGCAAATTGGTATCGAATAAAAGAGTCATGTTGGGTCTCACCCAAAAAAAGATCACCCATATATAGCCCATGTGGATTTAAAATGGTCTAATCATCAACTACGAATTTGCTATTGCGATAGGTTTCAAACATATCACTGTGGATTTGCTAAAGAAACAACTTCACTGGAGAAAAAATGTAAAAAATGCTAAGGGGTATAGGTTCCAAACCTATATATTAAGATTATTCGTAATTGATACACTACCTAGAAGATAGAGATACGAAGAACTAGTTGAAAGTAAAAAAAAGTTATGAGTTGCTTAAACCCTAATACCTCTTTCTATGATGAGGAAAAAAGTGTTGTGTGCATGAGTTAGATTAAACTACACTTTTGATTTTATTTGTCTATCCTGATCAAGTTCAAGTATGATATTGTTAACGTATCTTGATAATAAATCAGATAATAAAGTTGTCTGAACACTTGGTTTTTTCAAATCAAATTAATATAACAATTATATCCAAAACCATTTTGTTTTTACTGATTCACACCCCTTTCCGTTTCCTTTATTATCCAGAATCACACCAAACCCCTTAAATATCTTCTACTAGTAGTGATTCTAGTGCATTCATCAAGATCGATGAATTCTATTCCTCTCCCCAACTCTTTCGGGTTAGTAATAGACACATAATAAGCAAAATTAATCCCTTGGTTGCTTAGGATTTAGTTTTGTTTCTTCAAAAAATCATTGAGTTTTTTTTCTTAATATTTGATGAGTTCATGTTCAGTATACTTTGGGGTTTCATTTTGCCACGACTTTCATATTATTTCCAAGTAAAGGGCTATTATATTTGGACTTTTTGAGATAATTGTTTGTTAAATGTGTAGCTTCTAGGTACAAGGATGATATGAGACCCTGAGACAAAGCTAATAAGTCAAAAATACAAATTCAAACCCAAGTTAAGTCATGAAGAAACCAAAAATTCTTTCTAGTGGTCAAGTGCAATTTCTGGCAAAACAACTATGTCAGCTTTCAAGATGCACCATCATTGATGTATAGAATTTTGCCTAAGATAGTCCTTTGAGTTTATAGCATGTGAGAAGAAACATTTCATGAATTAGTGTTGAGACGACAAAGTTACACGGATTTTGCAACGGTGGCCAAAAGTTGTCCAAACTTAATCAAAACATTTGTTGACCCACCTAAGTGGGCCCACATGCCAAAAACATTTTTCTAGCGTATTACATTATCTTTGGATGATTAAAGGAGTTACACACATCATTTTTATGGTATTTATATTTTTCATATGCTCGTACTGTCTTTTAAATATAATCACTTTGGCCAGGTAGTTAAATTGTGTTAGTAGTTGGATTACATCCGGGAGGGGGGTTCAATTACAAAACTAAACTATGATTGTTCAATTAGTTTATAACTGAGAGGTCAAATTTAATCGGATAATTGCAATAAGGGTTAAATCTTATGAACTTGATAGTAGGATAGGGTCCCTAGGGAGAGGTCCATAACGTTAGATGGTTGCACCTAATTACGAGAGAGAGAGAGAGAGAGAGAGAGAGAGAGAGAGAGAGAGAGAGATACATATTAGAATCCTGATTAACATATTCCCCTTCAATTCGTCTTTGAACAAGAAATGATCAAATAATAAATACTGAACCCAAACATCTCGAATTATCCTTTTAATATATTCATAAACTTTTATCTTAATTAATTCCAAGTCCTCGTCATTTAATCTAGTTTTTTTTGGGTACGTGGGTGGTCAGAATTAGGTTACCCATATTCAGGGAGGAGATTCGAACCATGTACCTCTCACTACACACCTTTTAAGTAGCTCTCATTCAATTTTAATCTAGTTGTTACTTAAAACATGACTTTTTGCTGCCCCTGTCTAGTATTTGAATTATATAAATTTAAAACCCTAAATCATATTTTATATTTCGTTGTCCTTATCTAACGCCTCAAATACATTAAAGAAGCAAGAAATTAGCTTTATAGTCCATGTGGAGAACGACATAAAATACTTATCACTTTATTATTTGGAACGACTCGTACAATTGTGAGAAGTCTTCTCTGAGTTTGGTTTTTACCTCGAGAAACACCACTTGACTGGTGAGAAAAGCTATTCTCCTTGTTCAAGGTTTGAATCTCATCATTAAGCATCTTCTCTTCTTCAGCAGTGCACAACAAGAAGCTAGGTTTTTACTTGTTTATTCCTTGCAAGTAAGCCAATAGAGATCCAAGAAAGACCCATTCCATCGAATCATGGAATAACGTGAGGTTATCCATTTTTGCAGAAGATTGAAATTTGAATTTGTTCAAGACGTGAGATTCTTAAGGTCCAAAGACTTTTTATGCCAGCTAAAAGGTGTATCTTTTGTGTATCTTGAAGATCAAAATTATCTGGTGAAATGCCTCAAGTGTTGTGTGATTGCGATCTCGTAAACATTGATGAAAAGCTCACGACCGAAATAAAGCAAAAAAGGTATTATATCCTGAAATTCAGCAGATAGCTCTCCAATTTCTTTCTACTTTCTCTATACATGTTCACAATATAGATACGCTACTTAAAAAGGCAAAGGAGAACAAAACGGATTCATATAATATAATGTTAATTCACATAGTATTCAAGTAAGTAAATACGCATGTATATAATAAACATAATACACACACCATGTAATCCATAAAAAAACAATGAATTTAAGTTACACATAACATCTTAAAACAATCACAAGTAAACATGCGCCACATCATCTTTTCCTTTCCGTCTTTTTATTCCCTATCCCAATCGATCATCCTCACCTACGCGGGACAGATGGGCCCGCAAAAGAATACCGAGATGATACTGACCCAGGTACTTCTGTCCCAAGCTGACCTCCAACTCCAAGATGGTTAAACCTTTGATTGTTATAATTCAGTGGTGGTGGGCCACGCGAATCATAAGATGGTCTCCTCATCCCTTGGTCAACCATTAATCTCTGCGGTTGACCAACTTCTCTTTGCTCTATTCTTGGCATTGCAAGATAACGATTTACCAACGAAGTTGTACTTTCATCGTAAGTATTACTTACTGTAGATGCTTCTTGAGGCGGTCTTCTTATCCCATATGTTCTGTATTCTGATTCTGATGGATAATTTAATCCCACTTGGTTTCTCTCAACTCTTTTCTCTCGGTTTCCATGTCCAGCTGGCAATACTGGAAGAGGAGTTGGCCTAATCTGTGGAAGTCCATAGTTTCTGTACTCTTTTTCCGACAAAAAAAGTTGACTTCTAGAAGAAGTTTTACTTTCTTCATGTCTGTTATATTGTCCTCCTTTTCCAAATACTTCCTCATTAAAAGATGGTGGTTTCATACTTAAATGAACAGAAGAAGAAGAAGATCTCAAATTAACAGGTCGAAACATTTATTTTAACCGTTTCACCTGTACAAATTAACCATCAGTTACTTATATATATATATATATATATATATATATATATATATATATATATATATATGTGTGTGTGTGTATATGTGTGTGTATGTATTCAATAAATAAAAACATATCTTTCTCAATTCTCACCTGTTCAAAGCTCAACTCCGTATTGAATTTACGTGTTTTCTCGTCATAGTTCTCCTTAATTGCTTTCTTAAACACAGCTTCGGGTAAAGGAAAACAATCTTTTTCAACTATAAACTGAACCTATTTCACAAAGATCTATAAATAAAGTGAAATTAAAAAAAAAAATAAGTAACAAACAGACCTGAACAGGGACGTCGATTTGGTCTGGTGCTGGTGCTGCCTTTCCCACCATGAATTGAATTTTATTTTGATTTCTTTGTTTAATTTCCGGAGTATTTTGCTCTCTCTTGCGCTTTAATGACACAGGGGGCTGCTCCTCTGAAAAATCACTGGACCTTGATAATATCAGCAACCCATCAGCGGCCTCACGTTCACTCTTACTATTCTTTCTTAATCCTTTACCTGAAATTATTTTGCTTTCCATGCCTGCTGTTATTTAATTACGATTTATTTCATTGATTTGGTTTCGAATTAAAGCATTTGAGAAATAGAATGAAACTGGGGTTTTCTAATAACTTAGGTATCCTAGGTACATCTGATAGAAAAAGTAAATGGTAAGTTTCTACTAGTTATTGGAGCTTAGTTATATATCTCTATATTTAAATAAAATTATAAATACATTTGAGGATAAAGACAATAGACAAACCCACAAACAGCTATCTAGGAACATGATATTATAACTGCTTAGCAGAAACTAGAAAATGTCAACACTGATTTGGGGATTTCTCAAGGTCTGACGTCTTTCAATTTAATTTTTATGGTCTAACTTCTTTCAACTTCCGTCTATGATATATAAAAACTTTAAAAACTATGAATATTGTTGTAGGCCATCATAGACAATTGAGATTTTATTTAATCTTCACAGTGTCATCTATAAAGCCTTCAGATCTACTAACAGAAATCTGAAATATATGGTTGAAGTCCTTCAAATCTTTAGATACTTTATAATTATTTGTTTATAATATACAAAAATTCAATCCAAGAAGTAATATATATTTTTCAATTATTTTTACAAAAGCATCGTGTTTCAAAACAAAAACGTATATATTATAACAATACGTAATTAATTTACTGAGAAACAAAATGAAAATATAAATACTTTCACACTTATATACGAAAAATATCTTATCATATAGAAATTTTTATGCAAGTTGAGGATAGATCTGTTACAAGATAGATATATATATATATATATATATATATATATATATATATATATATAATGCATATAACACATAAGCATAGACAATTTAATTATATGTTAAAGAATTATTAAGATACACTAAAATTATAGTTGATCAATGTGTAGAAAATTGTAAATCATTGACATTAATTTTAATATCAATTAGAAATTGAAGCGATGAAAGTGAAATTAAGAAGATAATGTTTACCTTTCAATTTAGAAAAAAATCTGAAAATAAAACAAGAAAACAAAACATTATACATATATATTTATACAGAATTTGAAAAAATATTTAATAATACATGTAAAGAACTGAAATGTTACTTACTTCTTGGAAAACTTTGTTGTTAACCCAGAGAACTTGAAAGATATAGATAAAGTGTTTAGGATATGTATATATATATATAATAGTAAGTATTGTATTAGTAGTTATTTCAAAATAGTAGCCGTTAGAGATAAATGGTCTAAACGATTGTGTAAAATAACAAAACAAGTAGGATATTTAAGTTTTAAAAGACTACTTTAAAAGTTATATTAATGTTTTTTTTAAAATATCCTTCAATTTTTTAAATGGTTTTTTTCAATTTGAAAATCACATTTACCTCCAACAAACCAATTTGTATCTTACCCGAAAAATGTATAAATATGTTGTTTAGGCGTTGTGTATAGAGAGATGGTAGAGAACTTATATCCATATTCAATCAGAAAAATTAATATAATATATAATTATTGATAAATATATGTTTATATTTAGCAAATTCAGTTCATCGTCTTTGACAAAATCTTAATAATTTATGCAAATTGGTATCCAATAAAAGAGCCATGTTGGGTCTCACCCAAAAATGATCACCCATATATAGCCCATTTGGATTTAAAATGGTCTAATCATCAACTACGAATTTGCTATCGTGATAGGTTTCAAACATATCAGTATGGATTTGCTAAAGAAACAACTTCGCTGGAGTAAAAATGTAAAAAATGTTAAGGGGAATAGGTTCCAAACCTATATATTAATATTATTCGTAATTGATACACTACCAAGAAGACACAGATACGAAGAACTTGTTAAAAGTAAAAAATGTTATGAATAGCTTAAATGAATCATTGTTAGGGTTGACCCTAATACCTATTTCTATGATGAGAAAAAAAGTGTTGTGCGCATGAGTTAGATTAAACTACACTTTCGATTTTTATTTGTCTATCCTAATCGAGTTCAAGTATGATATTGTTAACGTATCTTGATAATAAACCAGATAAGTTAGTAGGGATTTTGACCGTCTCTTGCGAGAATTTCCAAAGTCCTAGTTTTCTAGAACTATTCAAAGATTCGAGTGTGTTGAAGATCAAAATGTACGCATCTCCAAGAACTTCGACTTAGACAAGAGGGATATTGTGTAATTTGTATTGTCTTTGTTTAAAAAAAAATATTTAAAACTCAAGGCATTGCGTACCCAAGTTAGCAAGTAAACCTATTAGTTTTTACTATGGAAATAGCGAGTCCTATAGCTACATATCATGATTTTGTGTCACTATCAAAATTCTCTCTTGAGTATGTAGTTCTATTCATGTAGGAGACGTTAAATTTTTTATTTCAATAGAAATAGATTTATTTTCTAAATGCATGCTTTAAATTTTTTATTATTGTTGAATTCATGTAATCTTTAAAAAAAATGATCGACAGTAATAATTGAGAATGCATTTTCATTTGTATCCATTAGTTTTTAAGAATAATTATATCTCGTTATATGGTATAAAGGGAGGGTTTGAATTAGTATATGTTTAATTTTTTTGAGGTCTTGTAAGTAGATTAGTATAATTATTTGTGTTAATGAACAATAAATATATGATAATATTATGGATGAAATAACATAAAATTGTATGAGGATGAGACCGTATGTACCAGAATTGGTTAGTGCAATTTGTTGATTTAATTTTGAGAATTACTAATACAAAGAGTATGTACATGTTGTATCTTGGGACAGCAATGTTGAATTAACTTGAGCACCTTAATAGGCCATAATATCTTTCAAGTAAGTGGTTCAAGCTCGGTTTGCATGTTTTGTCAAGTTATTTGTTTATATTATGCAATTTTATTTGTTTTTATATTGTATAATAAGTTTAATGTATTCCCTTTTGTTAGACTAATCCAACAAACTCAACACAGTTTATTTACTTGTGATTGAATGGATATCAATAAAAAAGGATGAAAGGATACTAGAAAAACGATAATGAAATCGATAAAAAGATGTGATGGTGTCTCTTATAATGTCATTAAGACTCAGAAATTTGCTTTTTTCACCATTTTTAATAAGTACTTATTTAATCATTACTAGGTCTATGAACTTCTATTTGTTAGCGCAAGAAATATGAAATATTTTATTTTATTTGTTTATTTAAAAATATTGAAATATTTTACTTGAGTACATAGTATGTGCGGATACTTTAACAAATTTCTTTTGCATTTTATAGGATCTCTCAGTGGACATGAAAACTTTACAATCTCTCAGATTTCAACATGTTTTAAAAAAAATAAAAAATTTATTAAGGTCTAAACAACTAAATAGTCTATCAAGATATATTGTCTTTATGCATATTTTTATTGAAATCTCAATAAACCATAGTTGTTAAGAATAATCTGGATCGTAATATATAAATACAATAAAAACTTATTGAACGAGTGTCTTATTAAATCACATCGAAATCTCATCAAGTGGAAACAAACAAACAGGAATGCTTGCACTAAAGACCATTCGCTAATGATCGGTATTGTACAACTATTATAGGAATACATATTTAATTGAAAATTGTAAACCGATCTAGCTATTAAACAAGTATGTAACAAATAAAACACTACCAATATAATTTTAGTAAGGGCTTATGAGAATTTTTAGAATAAAATAATTTATAAACTAATTTAACTTATTATGTATGAGTTGAAAATAAAAAATTGTTTGTGTATTAGCAATAACTAATGCAATTAAATCCATTTAGCTTTAATCATCAAACGTCTCCAGTCTTCGATTAACCAATAACTTTGGTTTTGAGGTTTTTGAACCACTTGATCTTCTTGTGGAGTCTTCTTTTCTCAGGGACGTCGATTTGGTCTGGTGCTGGTGCTGCCTTTCCCACCATGAATTGAATTTTATTTTGATTTCTTTGTTTAATTTCCGGAGTATTTTGCTCTCTCTTGCACTTTAATGACACAGGGGGCTGCTCATCAAACGTCTAGCTTTAATCATCAAACGTCTCCAGTCTTCGATTGACCAATAACCTTGTTTTTTAGGATATTCAACCTTCTTGTGGAGTCTTTCTTTTCTCAGGGATGTCGATTTGGTCTGGTCTTGACTTTCCCACCACGAATTGAATTTTAGTTTGATTTCTTTGTTTAATTTCCTCTTGCGCTTGACACAAGGGGTTGCTCCTCTGAAAAATCCCTGGACCTTGATAATATCAGCAGCCTCACGTTCACTCTTACTATTCTTTCCTAATCCTTTAGCTGAAACTATTTTGCTTTCCATGCCTCTTGTTATTTAATTAGGAATTATTTCATTAATTTGGTTTCGAATTA
Source organism: Nemophila menziesii (assembly GCA_029959085.1). Taxonomy (NCBI): domain Eukaryota; kingdom Viridiplantae; phylum Streptophyta; class Magnoliopsida; order Boraginales; family Hydrophyllaceae; genus Nemophila; species Nemophila menziesii. The sequence goes on from JARWIR010000021.1 coordinate 22,746,289, forward strand.
AAGCATTTGAGAAATAGAATGAAACTGGGGTTTTCTAATAACTTAGGTATCCTAGGTACATCTGATAGAAAAAATAAATGGTAAGTTTTCACTAGTTATTGGAGCTTAGTCATATATCTCTATATTTAAATAAAATTATAAATACATTTGAGCATAAAGACAATAGACAAACCCACAAACACCTATCTAGGAACATGATATTATATATGCTTAGCGGAAACTAGAAAAATGTTAACATGGGAATTTCTCAAGGTCTGACGTCTTTCAATTTAATTTTTAAGGTCTAACTTCTTTCAATTTCCGTCTATGATATATAAAAACTTTAAAAATTACGAATATGGTTGTATGCCATCATAGACAATTTAGATTTTATGTAATCTTCACAGTGTCGTCTATTAAGCCTTCAGATCTACTAACGGAAATCTGAAATATATGGTTGAAGTCCTTCAAATCTTTAGATACTTTATAATTATTTGTTTATAATATACAAAAATTCAATCCAAGAAGTAATAATATATTTTTCAATTATTTTTACAAAAGCATCGTGTTTCAAAACAAAAACGTATACATTATAACAAAACTTAATAAATTTAATAAGATACAAAATGCAACTATAGAAATAATTGCACACTTATACACGAATATATCTTATTATATAGAAATTTTTATGCAAGTTGAGGATAGATATGTTGGTACAAGATAGATAAATATATAATTCATAAAACACATAAGCATAGACAAATTAATTGTATGTTAAAGATTCATTAAGATACACTAAAATTATAGTTGATCAATGTGCAAAAAAATGTAAATCATTGACATAAATTTGTATATCAATTAAAAATTGAAGCGATGAAAGTGAAATTAAGAAGATAATGTTTACCTTTAAATTTAGAAAAAAATCTAAAAATAAAACAAGAAATCAAAACATTATACATATATATTTAACAGAATAAGAAAAACTATTTAATAATACATATAAAGAACTGAAATGTTACTTACTTGTTGGAAAACTTTGTTGTTAACCCAGAGAAGTTGAAAGAAATAGATAAAGTGTTTAGTATATATAATGTAAGTATTGTATTAGTAGTTATTTCTAAATAGTAGTCGTTAGAAATAAATGGTCTAAACGATTGAGTAAAATAACAAAACTAGTAGGATATTTAAGTTTTATAAGACTACTTTAAAACTTATATTAATGAACTTTTTTTAATTGGTTTTTATCCATTTGAAAAACACATTTAGCTCCAACAAAACAATTTGTATCCTACCCTAAAAATGTATAAATATGTTGTTTAGGCGTTGTGTATAGAGAGATGTGAGAGAACTTATATCCATATTCAATCAGAAAAATAATGATAATATATAATTATTGATAAATATATGTTTATATTTAGCAAATTCAGTTACTCGCATAAAGTTCGTCCTATTGTGATATGTTCATCGTCTTTGACAAAATCTTAATAATTTATGCAAATTGGTATCGAATAAAAGAGTCATGTTGGGTCTCACCCAAAAAAAGATCACTCATATATAGCCCATGTGGATTTAAAATGGTCTAATCATCAACTACGAATTTGCTATTGCGATAGGTTTCAAACATATCACTATGGATTTGCTAAAGAAACAACTTCACTGGAGAAAAAATGTAAAAAATGCTAAGGGGTATAGGTTCCAAACCTATATATTAAGATTATTCGTAATTGATACACTACCTAGAAGATAGAGATAAGAAGAACTAGTTGAAAGTAAAAAAAAGTTATGAGTTGCTTAAACCCTAATACCTATTTCTATGATGAGGAAAAAAGTGTTGTGTGCATGAGTTAGATTAAACTACACTTTTGATTTTATTTGTCTATCCTGATCAAGTTCAAGTATGATATTGTTAACGTATCTTGATAATAAACCAGATAATAAAGTTGTCTGAACACTTGGTTTTTTCAAATCAAATTAATATAACAATTATATCCAAAACCATTTTGTTTATACTGATTCACACCCCTTTCCGTTTCCTTTATTATCCAGAATCACACCAAACCCCTTAAATATCTTCTACTAGTAGTGATTCTAGTGCATTCATCAAGATCGATGAATTCTATTCCTCTCCCCAACTCTTTCGGGTTAGTAATAGACACATAATAAGCAAAATTAATCCCTTGGTTGCTTAGGATTTAGTTTTGTTCCTTCAAAAAATCATTGAGTTTTTTTTCTTAATATTTGATGAGTTCATGTTCAGTATACTTTGGGGTTTCATTTTGCCACGACTTTCACATTATTTCCAAGTAAAGGGCTATTATATTTGGACTTTTTGAGATAATTGTTTGTTAAATGTGTAACTTCTAGGTACAAGGATGATATGAGACCCTGAGACAAAGCTAATAAGTCAAAAATACAAATTCAAACCCAAGTTAAGTCATGAAGAAACCAAAAATTCTTTCTAGTGGTCAAGTGCAATTTCTGGCAAAACAACTATGTCAGCTTTCAAGATGCACCATGATTGATGTATAGAATTTTGCCTAAGATAGTCCTTTGAGTTTATAGCATGTGAGAAGAAACATTTCATGAATTAGTGTTGAGACGACAAAGTTACACGGATTTTGCAACGGTGGCCAAAAGTTGTCCAAACTTAATCAAAACATTTGTTGACCCACCTAAGTGGGCCCAAATGCCCAAAAACATTTTTCTAGCGTATTACATTATCTTTGGATGATTAAAGGAGTTACACACATCATTTTTATGGTATTTATATTTTTCATATGCTCGTACTGTCTTTTAAATATAATCACTTTGGCCAGGTAGTTAAATTGTGTTAGTAGTTGGATTACATCCGGGAGGGGGGTTCAATTACAAAACTAAACTATGATTGTTCAATTAGTTTATAACTGAGAGGTCAAATTTAATCGGATAATTGCAATAAGGGTTAAATCTTATGAACTTGATAGTAGGGTAGGGTCCCTAGGGAGAGGTCCATAACGTTAGATGGTTGCACCTAATTACGAGAGAGAGAGAAAGAGGGGGTAGATATTAGAATCCTGATTAATATATTCCCCTTCAATTCGTCTTTGAACAAGAAATGATCAAATAATAAATACTGAACCCAAACATCTCGAATTATCCTTTTAATATATTCATAAACTTTTATCTTAATTAATTCCAAGTCCTCGTCATTTAATCTAGTTTTTTTTGGGTACGTGGGTGGTCAGAATTAGGTTACCCATATTCAGGGAGGAGATTCGAACCATGTACCTCTCACTACACACCTTTTAAGTAGCTCTCATTCAATTTTAATCTAGTTGTTACTTAAAACATGACTTTTTGCTGCCCCTGTCTAGTATTTGAATTATATAAATTTAAAACCCTAAATCATATTTTATATTTCGTTGTCCTTATCTAACGCCTCAAATACATTAAAGAAGCAAGAAATTAGCTTTATAGTCCATGTGGAGAACGACATAAAATACTTATCACTTTATTATTTGGAACGACTCGTACAATTGCGAGAAGTCTTCTCTGAGTTTGGTTTTTACCTCGAGAAACACCACTTGACTGGTGAGAAAAGCTATTCTCCTTGTTCAAGGTTTGAATCTCATCATTAAGCATCTTCTCTTCTTCAGCAGTGCACAACAAGAAGCTAGGTTTTTACTTGTTTATTCCTTGCAAGTAAGCCAATAGAGATCCAAGAAAGACCCATTCCATCGAATCATGGAATAACGTGAGGTTATCCATTTTTGCAGAAGATTGAAATTTGAATTTGTTCAAGACGTGAGATTCTTAACTCCAAAGACTTTTTATGCCAGCTAAAAGGTGTATCTTTTGTGTATCTTGAAGATAAAAATTATCTGGTGAAATGCCTCAAGTGTTGTGTGATTGCGATCTCGTAAACATTGATGAAAAGCTCACGACCGAAATAAAGCAAAAAAGGTATTATATCCTGAAATTCAGCAGATAGCTCTCCAATTTCTTTCTACTTTCTCTATACATGTTCACAATATAGATACGCTACTTAAAAAGGCAAAGGAGAACAAAACGGATTCATATAATATAATGTTAATTCACATAGTATTCAAGTAAGTAAATACGCATGTATATAATAAACATAATACACACACCATGTAATCCATAAAAAAACAATGAATTTAAGTTACACATAACATCTTAAAACAATCACAAGTAAACATGCGCCACATCATCTTTTCCTTTCCGTCTTTTTATTCCCTATCCCAATCGATCATCCTCACCTACGCGGGACAGATGGGCCCGCAAAAGAATATCGAGATGATACTGACCCAGGTACTTCTGTCCCAAGCTGACCTCCAACTCCAAGATGGTTAAACCTTTGATTGTTATAATTCAGTGGTGGTGGGCCACGCGAATCATAAGATGGTCTCCTCATCCCTTGGTCAACCATTAATCTCTGCGGTTGACCAACTTCTCTTTGCTCTATTCTTGGCATTGCAAGATAACGATTTACCAACGAAGTTGTACTTTCATCGTAAGTATTACTTACCGTAGATGCTTCTTGAGGCGGTCTTCTTATCCCATATGTTCTGTATTCTGATTCTGATGGATAATTTAATCCCACTTGGTTTCTCTCAACTCTTTTCTCTCGGTTTCCATGTCCAGCTGGCAATACTGGAAGAGGAGTTGGCCTAATCTGTGGAAGTCCATAGTTTCTGTACTCTTTTTCCGACAAAAAAAGTTGACTTCTAGAAGAAGTTTTACTTTCTTCATGTCTATTATATTGTCCTCCTTTTCCAAATACTTCCTCATTAAAAGATGGTGTTTCATACTTACATGAACAGAAGAAGAAGAAGATCTCAAATTAACAGGTCGAAACATTTCTTTTAACCGTTTCACCTGTACAAATTAACCATCAGTTACTTATATATATATATATATATATATATATATATATGTGTGTGTGTATATGTGTGTGTATATGTATTCAATAAATAAAAACATATCTTTCTCAATTCTCTCCAGTTCAAAGCTCAACTCCGTATTGAATTACGTGTTTTCTCGTCATAGTTCTCCTTAATTGCTTTCTTAAACACAGCTTCGGGTAAAGGAAAACAATCTTTTTCAACTATAAACCGAACCTATTTCACAAAGATCTATAAATAAAGTGAAATTAAAAAAAAAATAAGTAACAAACAGACCTGAACAGGGACGTCGATTTGGTCTGGTGCTGGTGCTGCCTTTCCCACCATGAATTAAATTTTATTTTGATTTCTTTGTTTAATTTCCAGAGTATTTTGCTCTCTCTTGCGCTTTAATGACACAGGGGGCTGCTCCTCTGAAAAATCACTGGACCTTGATAATATCAGCAACTCGTCAGCGGCCTCACGTTCACTCTTACTATTCTTTCTTAATCCTTTACCTGAAATTATTTTGCTTTCCATGCCTGCTGTTATTTAATTACGATTTATTTTATTGATTTGGTTTCGAATTAAAGCATTTGAGAAATAGAATGAAACTGGGGTTTTCTAATAACTTAGGTATCCTAGGTACATCTGATAGAAAAAGTAAATGGTAAGTTTCTACTAGTTATTGGAGCTTAGTTATATATCTCTATATTTAAATAAAATTATAAATACATTTGAGGATAAAGACAATAGAAAAACCCACAAACAGCTATCTAGGAACATGATATTATAACTGCTTAGCAGAAACTAGAAAATGTCAACACTGATTTGGGGATTTCTCAAGGTCTGACGTCTTTCAATTTAATTTTTATGGTCTAACTTCTTTCAATTTCCGTCTATGATATATAAAAACTTTAAAAACTATGAATATGGTTGTAGGCCATCATAGACAATTGAGATTTTATTTAATCTTCACAGTGCCATCTATAAAGCCTTCAGATCTACTAACAGAAATCTGAAATATATGGTTGAAGTCCTTCAAATCTTTAGATACTTTATAATTATTTGTTTATAATATACGAAAATTCAATCCAAGAAGTAATATATATTTTTCAATTATTTTTACAAAAGCATCGTGTTTCAAAATAAAAACGTATACATTATAACAATACTTAATTAATTTACTGAGAAACAAAATGAAAATATAAATAATTTCACACTTATATACGAAAAATATCTTATCATATAGAAATTTTTATGCAAGTTGAGGATAGATCTGTTACAAGATATATATATATATATATATATATATATATATATATATATATATACATATATATATAATGCATATAACACATAAGCATAGACAATTTAATTATATGTTAAAGAATTATTAAGATACACTAAAATTATAGTTGATCAATGTGTAGAAAATTGTAAATCATTGACATAAATTTTAATATCAATTAGAAATTGAAGCGATGAAAGTGAAATTAAGAAGATAATGTTTACCTTTCAATTTAGAAAAAAATCTGAAAATAAAACAAGAAAACAAAACATTATACATATATATTTATACAGAATTTGAAAAAATATTTAATAATACATGTAAAGAACTGAAATGTTACTTACTTCTTGGAAAACTTTGTTGTTAACCCAGAGAACTTGAAAGATATAGATAAAGTGTTTAGGATATGTATATATATATATATAATAGTAAGTATTGTATTAGTAGTTATTTCAAAATAGTAGCCGTTAGAGATAAATGGTCTAAACGATTGTGTAAAATAACAAAACAAGTAGGATATTTAAGTTTTAAAAGACTACTTTAAAAGTTATATTAATGTTTTTTTTAAAATATCCTTCAATTTTTTAAATGGTTTTTTTCAATTTGAAAATCACATTTACCTCCAACAAACCAATTTGTATCTTACCCGAAAAATGTATAAATATGTTGTTTAGGCGTTGTGTATAGAGAGATGGTAGAGAACTTATATCCATATTCAATCGGAAAAATTAATATAATATATAATTATTGATAAATATATGTTTATATTTAGCAAATTCAGTTCATCGTCTTTGACAAAATCTTAATAATTTATGCAAATTGGTATCCAATAAAAGAGCCATGTTGGGTCTCACCCAAAAATGATCACCCATATATAGCCCATTTGGATTTAAAATGGTCTAATCATCAACTACGAATTTGCTATCTTGATAGGTTTCAAACATATCAGTATGGATTTGCTAAAGAAACAACTTCGCTGGAGTAAAAATGTAAAAAATGTTAAGGGGAATAGGTTCCAAACCTATATATTAATATTATTCGTAATTGATACACTACCTAGAAGACACAGATACGAAGAACTTGTTAAAAGTAAAAAATGTTATGAATAGCTTAAATGAATCATTGTTAGGGTTGACCCTAATACCTATTTCTATGATGAGAAAAAAAGTGTTATGCGCATGAGTTAGATTAAACTACACTTTCAATTTTTATTTGTCTATCCTAATCGAGTTCAAGTATGATATTGTTAACGTATCTTGATAATAAACCAGATAAGTTAGTAGGGATTTTGACCGTCTCTTGCGAGAATTTCCAATGTCCTAGTTTTCTAGAACTATTCAAAGATTCGAGTGTGTTGAAGATCAAAATGTACGCATCTCCAAGAACTTCGACTTAGACAAGAGGGATATTGTGTAATTTGTATTGTCTTTGTTTAAAAAAAAATATTTAAAACTCAAGGCATTGCGTACCCAAGTTAGCAAGTAAACCTATTAGTTCTTACTATGGAAATAGCGAGTCCTATAGCTACATATCATGATTTTGTGTCACTATCAAAATTCTCTCTTGAGTATGTAGTTCTATTCATGTAGGAGACGTTAAATTTTTTTATTTCAATAGAAATAGATTTATTTTCTAAATGCATGCTTTAAATTTTTTATTATTGTTGAATTCATGTAATCTTTAAAAAAAATGATCGACAGTAATAATTGAGAATGCATTTTCATTTGTATCCATTAGTTTTTAAGAATAATTATATCTCGTTATATGGTATAAAGGGAGGGTTTGAATTAGTATATGTTTAATTTTTTTGAGGTCTTGTAAGTAGATTAGTATAATTATTTGTGTTAATGAACAATAAATATATGATAATATTATGGATGAAATAACATAAAATTGTATGAGGATGAGACCGTATGTACCAGAATTGGTTAGTGCAATTTGTTGATTTAATTTTGAGAATTACTAATACAAAGAGTATGTACATGTTGTATCTTGGGACAGCAATGTTGAATTAACTTGAGCACCTTAATAGGCCATAATATCTTTCAAGTAAGTGGTTCAAGCTCGGTTTGCATGTTTTGTCAAGTTATTTGTTTATATTATGCAATTTTATTTGTTTTTATATTGTATAATAAGTTTAATGTATTCCCTTTTGTTAGACTAATCCAACAAACTCAACACAGATTATTTACTTGTGATTGAATGGATATCAATAAAAAAGGATGAAAGGATACTAGAAAAACGATAATGAAATCGATAAGAAGATGTGATGGTGTCTCTTATAATGTCATTAAGACTCAGAAATTTGCTTTCTTCACCATTTTTAATAAGTACTTATTTAATCATTACTAGGTCTATGAACTTCTATTTGTTAGCGCAAGAAATATGAAATATTTTATTTTATTTGTTTATTTAAAAATATTGGAATATTTTACTTGAGTACATAGTATGTGCGGATACTTTAACAAATTTCTTTTGCATTTTATAGGATCTCTCAGTGGACATGAAAACTTTACAATCTCTCAGATTTCAACATGTTTTAAAAAAAATAAAAAATTTATTAAGGTCTAAACAACTAAATAGTCTATCAAGATATATTGTCTTTATGCATATTTTTATTGAAATCTCAATAAACCATAGTTGTTAAGAATAATCTGGATCGTAATATATAAATACAATAAAAACTTATTGAACGAGTGTCTTATTAAATCACATCGAAATCTCATCAAGTGGAAACAAACAAACAGGAATGCTTGCACTAAAGACCATTCGCTAATGATCGGTACTGTACAACTATTATAGGAATACATATTTAATTGAAAATTGTAAACCGATCTAGCTATTAAACAAGTATGTAACAAATAAAACACTCCCAATATAATTTTAGTAAGGGCTTATGAGAATTTTTAGAATAAAATAATTTATAAACTAATTTAACTTATTATGTATGAGTTGAAAATAAAAAATTGTTTGTGTATTAGCAATAACTAATGCAATTAAATCCATTTAGCTTTAATCATCAAACGTCTCCAGTCTTCGATTGACCAATAACTTTGGTTTTGAGGTTTTTGAACCACTTGATCTTCTTGTGGAGTCTTCTTTTCTCAGGGACGTCGATTTGGTCTGGTGCTGGTGCTGCCTTTCCCACCATGAATTGAATTTTATTTTGATTTCTTTGTTTAATTTCCAGAGTATTTTGCTCTCTCTTGCGCTTTAATGACACAGGGGGCTGCTCATCAAACGTCTAGCTTTAATCATCAAACGTCTCCAGTCTTCGATTGACCAATAACCTTGTTTTTTAGGATATTCAACCTTCTTGTGGAGTCTTTCTTTTCTCAGGGATGTCGATTTGGTCTGGTCTTGACTTTCCCACCACGAATTGAATTTTAGTTTGATTTCTTTGTTTAATTTCCTCTTGCGCTTGACACAAGGGTTGCTCCTCTGAAAAATCCCTGGACCTTGATAATATCAGCAGCCTCACGTTCACTCTTACTATTCTTTCCTAATCCTTTAGCTGAAACTATTTTGCTTTCCATGCCTCTTGTTATTTAATTAGGATTTATTTCATTAATTTGGTTTCGAATTAAAGCATTTGAGAAATAGAATGAAACTGGGGTTTTCTAATAACTTAGGTATCCTAGGTACATCTGATAGAAAAAATAAATGGTAAGTTTTCACTAGTTATTGGAGCTTAGTCATATATCTCTATATTTAAATAAAATTATAAATACATTTGAGCATAAAGACAATAGACAAACCCACAAACACCTATCTAGGAACATGATATTATATATGCTTAGCGGAAACTAGAAAAATGTTAACATGGGAATTTCTCAAGGTCTGACGTCTTTCAATTTAATTTTTAAGGTCTAACTTCTTTCAATTTCCGTCTATGATATATAAAAACTTTAAAAATTACGAATATGGTTGTATGCCATCATAGACAATTGAGATTTTATGTAATCTTCACAGTGTCGTCTATTAAGCCTTCAGATCTACTAACGGAAATCTGAAATATATGGTTGAAGTCCTTCAAATCTTTAGATACTTTATAATTATTTGTTTATAATATACAAAAATTCAATCCAAGAAATAATAATATATTTTTCAATTATTTTTACAAAAGCATCGTGTTTCAAAACAAAAACGTATACATTATAACAAAACTTAATTAATTTAATAAGATACAAAATGAAACTATAGAAATAATTGCACACTTATACACGAATATATCTTATTATATAGAAATTTTTATGCAAGTTGAGGATAGATATGTTGGTACAAGATAGATAAATATATAATTCATAAAACACATAAGCATAGACAAATTAATTGTATGTTAAAGATTCATTAAGATACACTAAAATTATAGTTGATCAATGTGCAAAAAAATGTAAATCATTGACATAAATTTGTATATCAATTAAAAATTGAAGCGATGAAAGTGAAATTAAGAAGATAATGTTTACCTTTAAATTTAGAAAAAAATCTAAAAATAAAACAAGAAAACAAAACATTATACATATATATTTAACAGAATTAGAAAAACTATTTAATAATACATATAAGGAACTGAAATGTTACTTACTTGTTGGAAAACTTTGTTGTTAACCTAGAGAAGTTGAAAGAAATAGATAAAGTGTTTAGTATATATAATGTAAGTATTGTATTAGTAGTTATTTCTAAATAGTAGTCGTTAGAAATAAATGGTCTAAACGATTGAGTAAAATAACAAAACTAGTAGGATATTTAAGTTTTATAAGACTACTTTAAAACTTATATTAATGAACTTTTTTTAATTGGTTTTTATCCATTTGAAAAACACATTTAGCTCCAACAAAACAATTTGTATCCTACCCTAAAAATGTATAAATATGTTGTTTAGGCGTTGTGTATAGAGAGATGTGAGAGAACTTATATCCATATTCAATCAGAAAAATAATGATAATATATAATTATTGATAAATATATGTTTATATTTAGCAAATTCAGTTACTCGCATAAAGTTCGTCCTATTGTGATATGTTCATCGTCTTTGAAAAAATCTTAATAATTTATGCAAATTGGTATCGAATAAAAGAGTCATGTTGGGTCTCACCCAAAAAAAGATCACCCATATATAGCCCATGTGGATTTAAAATGGTCTAATCATCAACTACGAATTTGCTATTGCGATAGGTTTCAAACATATCACTATGGATTTGCTAAAGAAACAACTTCACTGGAGGAAAAATGTAAAAAATGCTAAGGGGTATAGGTTCCAAACCTATATATTAAGATTATTCGTAATTGATACACTACCTAGAAGATAGAGATACGAAGAACTAGTTGAAAGTAAAAAAAAGTTATGAGTTGCTTAAACCCTAATACCTATTTCTATGATGAGGAAAAAAGTGTTGTGTGCATGAGTTAGATTAAACTACACTTTTGATTTTATTTGTCTATCCTGATCAAGTTCAAGTATGATATTGTTAACGTATCATGATAATAAACCAGATAATAAAGTTGTCTGAACACTTGGTTTTTTCAAATCAAATTAATATAACAATTATATCCAAAACCATTTTGTTTATACTGATTCACACCCCTTTCCGTTTCCTTTATTATCCAGAATCACACCAAACCCCTTAAATATCTTCTACTAGTAGTGATTCTAGTGCATTCATCAAGATCGATGAATTCTATTCCTCTCCCCAACTCTTTCGGGTTAGTAATAGACACATAATAAGCAAAATTAATCCCTTGGTTGCTTAGGATTTAGTTTTGTTCCTTCAAAAAATCATTGAGTTTTTTTTCTTAATATTTGATGAGTTCATGTTCAGTATACTTTGGGGTTTCATTTTGCCACGACTTTCACATTATTTCCAAGTAAAGGGCTATTATATTTGGACTTTTTGAGATAATTGTTTGTTAAATGTGTAACTTCTAGGTACAAGGATGATATGAGACCCTGAGACAAAGCTAATAAGTCAAAAATACAAATTCAAACCCAAGTTAAGTCATGAAGAAACCAAAAATTCTTTCTAGTGGTCAAGTGCAATTTCTGGCAAAACAACTATGTCAGCTTTCAAGATGCACCATGATTGATGTATAGAATTTTGCCTAAGATAGTCCTTTGAGTTTATAGCATGTGAGAAGAAACATTTCATGAATTAGTGTTGAGACGACAAAGTTACACGGATTTTGCAACGGTGGCCAAAAGTTGTCCAAACTTAATCAAAACATTTGTTGACCCACCTAAGTGGGCCCAAATGCCCAAAAACATTTTTCTAGCGTATTACATTATCTTTGGATGATTAAAGGAGTTACACACATCATTTTTATGGTATTTATATTTTTCATATGCTCGTACTGTCTTTTAAATATAATCACTTTGGCCAGGTAGTTAAATTGTGTTAGTAGTTGGATTACATCCGGGAGGGGGGTTCAATTACAAAACTAAACTATGATTGTTCAATTAGTTTATAACTGAGAGGTCAAATTTAATCGGATAATTGCAATAAGGGTTAAATCTTATGAACTTGATAGTAGGGTAGGGTCCCTAGGGAGAGGTCCATAACGTTAGATGGTTGCACCTAATTACGAGAGAGAGAGAGAGAGAGGTAGATATTAGAATCCTGATTAATATATTCCCCTTCAATTCGTCTTTGAACAAGAAATGATCAAATAATAAATACTGAACCCAAACATCTCGAATTATCCTTTTAATATATTCATAAACTTTTATCTTAATTAATTCCAAGTCCTCGTCATTTAATCTAGTTTTTTTTGGGTACGTGGGTGGTCAGAATTAGGTTACCCATATTCAGGGAGGAGATTCGAACCATGTACCTCTCACTACACACCTTTTAAGTAGCTCTCATTCAATTTTAATCTAGTTGTTACTTAAAACATGACTTTTTGCTGCCCCTGTCTAGTATTTGAATTATATAAATTTAAACCCTAAATCATATTTTATATTTCGTTGTCCTTATCTAACGGCTCAAATACATTAAAGAAGCAAGAAATTAGCTTTATAGTCCATGTGGAGAACGACATAAAATACTTATCACTTTATTATTTGGAACGACTCGTACAATTGCGAGAAGTCTTCTTTGAGTTTGGTTTTTACCTCGAGAAACACCACTTGACTGGTGAGAAAAGCTATTCTCCTTGTTCAAGGTTTGAATCTCATCATTAAGCATCTTCTCTTCTTCAGCAGTGCACAACAAGAAGCTAGGTTTTTACTTGTTTATTCCTTGCAAGTAAGCCAATAGAGATCCAAGAAAGACCCATTCCATCGAATCATGGAATAACGTGAGGTTATCCATTTTTGCAGAAGATTGAAATTTGAATTTGTTCAAGACGTGAGATTCTTAAGGTCCAAAGACTTTTTATGCCAGCTAAAAGGTGTATCTTTTGTGTATCTTGAAGATCAAAATTATCTGGTGAAATGCCTCAAGTGTTGTGTGATTGCGATCTCGTAAACATTGATGAAAAGCTCACGACCGAAATAAAGCAAAAAAGGTATTATATCCTGAAATTCAGCAGATAGCTCTCCAATTTCTTTCTACTTTCTCTATACATGTTCACAATATAGATACGCTACTTAAAAAGGCAAAGGAGAACAAAACGGATTCATATAATATAATGTTAATTCACATAGTATTCAAGTAAGTAAATACGCATGTATATAATAAACATAATACACACACCATGTAATCCATAAAAAAACAATGAATTTAAGTTGCACATAACATCTTAAAACAATCACAAGTAAACATGCGCCACATCATCTTTTCCTTTCCGTCTTTTTATTCCCTATCCCAATCGATCATCCTCACCTACGCGGGACAGATGGGCCCGCAAAAGAATACCGAGATGATACTGACCCAGGTACTTCTGTCCCAAGCTGACCTCCAACTCCAAGATGGTTAAACCTTTGATTGTTATAATTCAGTGGTGGTGGGCCACGCGAATCATAAGATGGTCTCCTCATCCCTTGGTCAACCATTAATCTCTGCGGTTGACCAACTTCTCTTTGCTCTATTCTTGGCATTGCAAGATAACGATTTACCAACGAAGTTGTACTTTCATCGTAAGTATTACTTACCGTAGATGCTTCTTGAGGCGGTCTTCTTATCCCATATGTTCTGTATTCTGATTCTGATGGATAATTTAATCCCACTTGGTTTCTCTCAACTCTTTTCTCTCGGTTACCATGTCCAGCTGGCAATACTGGAAGAGGAGTTGGCCTAATCTGTGGAAGTCCATAGTTTCTGTACTCTTTTTCCGACAAAAAAAGTTGACTTCTAGAAGAAGTTTTACTTTCTTCATGTCTGTTATATTGTCCTCCTTTTCCAAATACTTCCTCATTAAAAGATGGTGGTTTCATACTTACATGAACAGAAGAAGAAGATCTCAAATTAACAGGTCGAAACATTTCTTTTAACCGTTTCACCTGTACAAATTAACCATCAGTTACTTATATATATATATATATATATATATATATATGTGTGTGTGTGTATATGTGTGTATGTATTCAATAAATAAAAACATATCTTTCTCAATTCTCACATGTTCAAAGCTCAACTCCGTATTGAATTTACGTGTTTTCTCGTCATAGTTCTCCTTAATTGCTTTCTTAAACACAGCTTCGGGTAAAGGAAAACAATCTTTTTCAACTATAAACCGAACCTATTTCACAAAGATCTATAAATAAAGTGAAATTAAAAAAAAAATAAGTAGCAAACAGACCTGAACAGGTTGGTCTGGTGCTGGTGCTGCCTTTCCCACCATGAATTGAATTTTATTTTGATTTCTTTGTTTAATTTCCGGAGTATTTTGCTCTCTCTTGCGCTTTAATGACACAGGGGGCTGCTCCTCTGAAAAATCACTGGACCTTGATAATATCAGCAACCCATCAGCGGCCTCACGTTCACTCCTACTATTCTTTCTTAATCCTTTACCTGAAATTATTTTGCTTTCCATGCCTGCTGTTATTTAATTACGATTTATTTCATTGATTTGGTTTCGAATTAAAGCATTTGAGAAATAGAATGAAACTGGGGTTTTCTAATAACTTAGGTATCCTAGGTACATCTGATAGAAAAAGTAAATGGTAAGTTTCTACTAGTTATTGGAGCTTAGTTATATATCTCTATATTTAAATAAAATTATAAATACATTTGAGGATAAAGACAATAGACAAACCCACAAACAGCTATCTAGGAACATGATATTATAACTGCTTAGCAGAAACTAGAAAATGTCAACACTGATTTGGGGATTTCTCAAGGTCTGACGTCTTTCAATTTAATTTTTATGGTCTAACTTCTTTCAATTTCCGTCTATGATATATAAAAACTTTAAAAACTATGAATATGGTTGTAGGCCATTATAGACAATTGAGATTTTATTTAATCTTCACAGTGTCATCTATAAAGCCTTCAGATCTACTAACAGAAATCTGAAATATATGGTTGAAGTCCTTCAAATCTTTAGATACTTTATAATTATTTGTTTATAATATACAAAAATTCAATCCAAGAAGTAATATATATTTTTCAATTATTTTTACAAAAGCATGTTTCAAAACAAAAACGTATACATTATAACAATACTTAATTAATTTACTGAGAAACAAAATGAAAATATAAATAATTTCACACTTATATACGAAAAATATCTTATCATATAGAAATTTTTATGCAAGTTGAGGATATATCTGTTACAAGATAGATATATATATATATATATATATAATGCATATAACACATAAGCATAGACAATTTAATTATATGTTAAAGAATTATTAAGATACACTAAAATTATAGTTGATCAATGTGTAGAAAATTGTAAATCATTGACATAAATTTTAATATCAATTAGAAATTGAAGCGATGAAAGTGAAATTAAGAAGATAATGTTTACCTTTCAATTTAGAAAAAAATCTGAAAATAAAACAAGAAAACAAAACATTATACATATATATTTATACAGAATTTGAAAAAATATTTAATAATACATGTAAAGAACTGAAATGTTACTTACTTCTTGGAAAACTTTGTTGTTAACCCAGAGAACTTGAAAGATATAGATAAAGTGTTTAGGATATGTATATATATATAATAGTAAGTATTGTATTAGTAGTTATTTCAAAATAGTAGCCGTTAGAGATAAATGGTCTAAACGATTGTGTAAAATAACAAAACAAGTAGGATATTTAAATTTTAAAAGACTACTTTAAAAGTTATATTAATGTTTTTTTAAAAATATCCTTCAATTTTTTAAATGGTTTTTTTCAATTTGAAAATCACATTTACCTCCAACAAACCAATTTGTATCTTACCCGAAAAATGTATAAATATGTTGTTTAGGCGTTGTGTATAGAGAGATGGTAGAGAACTTATATCCATATTCAATCGGAAAAATTAATATAATATATAATTATTGATAAATATATGTTTATATTTAGCAAATTCAGTTCATCGTCTTTGACAAAATCTTAATAATTTATGCAAATTGGTATCCAATAAAAGAGCCATGTTGGGTCTCACCCAAAAATGATCACCCATATATAGCCCATTTGGATTTAAAATGGTCTAATCATCAACTACGAATTGTGATAGGTTTCAAACATATCAGTATGGATTTGCTAAAGAAACAACTTCGCTGGAGTAAAAATGTAAAAAATGTTAAAGGGGAACAGGTTCCAAACCTATATATTAATATTATTCGTAATTTATACACTACCTAAAAGACATAGATACGAAGAACTTGTTAAAAGTAAAAAATGTTATGAATAGCTTAAATGAATCATTGTTAGGGTTGACCCTAATACCTATTTCTATGATGAGAAAAAAAGTGTTGTGCGCAGGAGTTAGATTAAACTACACTTTCGATTTTTATTTGTCTATCCTAATCGAGTTCAAGTATGATATTGTTAACGTATCTTGATAATAAACCAGATAAGTTAGTAGGGATTTTGACCGTCTCTTGCGAGAATTTCCAAAGTCCTAGTTTTCTAGAACTATTCAAAGATTCGGGTGTGTTGAAGATCAAAATGTACGCATCTCCAAGAACTTCGACTTAGACAAGAGGGATATTGTGTAATTTATATTGTCTTTGTTTAAAAAAATATTAAAAACTCAAGGCATTACGTACCCAAGTTAGCAAGTAAACCTATTAGTTCTTACTATGGAAATAGCGAGTCCTATAGCTACATATCATGATTTTGTGTCACTATCAAAATTCTCTCTTGAGTATGTAGTTCTATTCATGTAGGAGACGTTAAATTTTTTTATTTCAGTAGAAATAGATTTATTTTCTAAATGCATGCTTTAAATTTTTTATTATTGTTGAATTCATGTAATCTGTAAAAAAAATGATCGACAGTAATAATTGAGAATGCATTTTCATTTGTATCCATTAGTTTTTAAGAATACTTATATCTCGTTATATGGTATAAAGGGAGGGTTTGAATTAGTATATGTTTAATTTTTTTGAGGTCTTGTAAGTAGATTAGTATAATTATTTGTGTTAATGAACAATAAATATATGATAATATTATGGATGAAATAACATAAAATTGTATGAGGATGAGACCGTATGTACCAGCATTGTTTAGTGCAATTTGTTGATTTAATTTTGAGAATTACTAATACAAAGAGTAGGTGCATGTTGTATCTTGGGACAGCAATGTTGAATTAACTTGAGCACCTTAATAGGCCATAATATCTTTCAAGTAAGTGGTTCAAGCTTGGTTTGCATGTTTTGTCAAGTTATTAGTTTATATTATGCAATTTTATTTGTTTTTATATTGTATAATAAGTTTAATGTATTCCCTTCTGTTAAACTAATCCAACAAACTCAACACAGTTTATTTACTTGTGATTGAATGGATATAAAAAAAAATAATGAAAGGATACTAGAAAAACGATAATGAAATCGATAAGAAGATGTGATGGTGTCTCTTATAATGTCATTAAGACTCAGAAATTTGCTTTTTTCACCATCTTTAATAAGTACTTATTTAATCATTACTAGGTCTATGAACTTCTATTTGTTAGCGCAAGAAATATGAAATATTATATTTTATTTGTTTATTTAAAAATATTGGAATATTTTACTTGAGTACATAGTATGTGCGGATACTTTAACAAATTTCTTTTGCATTTTATAGGATCTCTCAGTGGACATGAAAACTTTACAATCTCTCAGATTTCAACATGTTTTAAAAAAAATAAAAAATTTATGAAGATCTAAACAACTAAATAGTCTATCAAGATATATTGTCTTTATGCATATTTTTATTGAAATCTCAATAAGCCATAGTTGTTAAGAATAATCTGGATCGTAATATATAAATACAATAAAAACTTATTGAACGAGTGTCTTATTAAATCACATTGAAATCTCATCAAGTGGAAACAAACAAACATGAATGCTTGCACTAAAGACCATTCGCTAATGATCGGTACTGTACAACTATTATAGGAATACATATTTAATTGAAAATTGTAAATCGATCTAGCTATTAAACAAGTATGTAACAAATAAAACACTCCCAATATAATTTTAGTAATGGCTTATGAGAATTTTTAGAATAAAATAATTTATAAACTAATTTAACTTATTATGTATGAGTTGAAAATAAAAAATTGTTTGTGTATTAGCAATAACTAATGCAATTAAATCCATTTAGCTTTAATCATCAAACGTCTCCAGTCTTCGATTGACCAATAACCTTGGTTTTGAGGTTTTTGAACCACTTGATCTTCTTGTGGAGTCTTTCTTTTCTCAGGGACGTCGATTTGGTCTGGTGCTGACTTTCCCACCATGAATTGAATTTTATTTTGATTTCTTTGTTTAATTTCCGGAGTATTTTGCTTTCTCTTGCGCTTTAATGACACAGGGGGCTGCTCCTCTGAAAAATCACTGGACCTTGATAATATCAGCAACCCATCAGCGGCCTCACGTTCACTCTTACTATTCTTTCTTAATCCTTTACCTGAAATTATTTTGCTTTCCATGCCCCCTGTTATTTAATTACGATTTATTTCATTGATTTGGTTTCGAATTAAAGCATTTGAGAAATAGAATGAAACTGAGGTTTTCTAATAACTTAGGTATCCTAGGTACATCTGATAGAAAAAGTAAATGGTAAGTTTCTATTAGTTATTGGAGCTTAGTTATATATCTCTATATTTAAATAAAATTATAAATACATTTGAGGATAAAGACAATAGACAAATCCACAAACAGCTATCTAGGAACATGATATTATAACTGCTTAGCAGAAACTAGAAAATGTCAACACTGATTTGGGGATTTCTCAAGGTCTGACGTCTTTCAATTTAATTTTTATGGTCTAACTTCTTTCAATTTCCGTCTATGATATATATAAACTTTAAAAACTATGAATATGGTTGTATGCCGTCATAGACAATTGAGATTTTATTTAATCTTCACAGTGTCGTCTATAAAGCCTTCAGATCTACTAACAGAAATCTGAAATATATGGTTAAAGTCCTTCAAATCTTTAGATACTTTATAATTATTTGTTTATAATATACAAAAATTCAATCCAAGAAGTAATATATATTTTTCAATTATTTTTACAAAAGCATCGTGTTTCAAAACAAAAACGTATACATTATAACAATACTTAATTAATTTACTGAGAAACAAAATGAAAATATAAATAATTTTACACTTATATACGAAAAATATCTTATCATATAGAAATTTTTATGCAAGTTGAGGATAGATCTGGTACAAGATAGATATATATATAATGCATATAACACATAAGCATAGACAATTTAATTATATGTTAAAGAATTATAAAGATACACTAAAATTATAGTTGATCAATGTGTAGAAAATTGTAAATCATTGACATAAATTTTTATATCAATTAGAAATTGAAGCGATGAAAGTGAAATTAAGAAGATAATGTTTACCTTTCAATTTAGAAAAAAATCTAAAAATAAAACAAGAAAACAAAACATTATACATATATATTTATACAGAATTTGAAAAAATATTTAATAATACATGTAAAGAACTGAAATGTTACTTACTTCTTGGAAAACTTTGTTGTTAACCCAGAGAACTTGAAAGATATAGAAAAGTGTTTAGGATATGTATATATATAATAGTAAGTATTGTATTAGTAGTTATTTCAAAATAGTAGCCGTTAGAGATAAATGGTCTAAACGATTGTGTAAAATAACAAAACAAGTAGGATATTTAAGTTTTAAAAGACTACTTTAAAAGTTATATTAATGTTTTTTTTAAAATATCCTTCAATTTTTTAAATGGTTTTTTTCAATTTGAAAATCACATTTACCTCCAACAAACCAATTTGTATCCTACCCGAAAAATGTATAAATATGTTGTTTAGGCGTTGTGTATAGAGAGATGGTAGAGAACTTATATCCATATTCAATCGGAAAAATTAATATAATATATAATTATTGATAAATATATGTTTATATTTAGCAAATTCAGTTCATCGTCTTTGACAAAATCTTAATAATTTATGCAAATTGGTATCCAATAAAAGAGCCATGTTGGGTCTCACCCTGAAATGATCAACCATATATAGCCCATTTAGATTTAAAATGGTCTAATCATCAACTACGAATTTGCTATCGTGATAGGTTTCAAACATATCAGTATGGATTTGCTAAAAAAACAACTTCGCTGGAGTAAAAATGTAAAAAATATTAAGGGGAATAGGTTCCAAACCTATATATTAATATTATTCGTAATTGATACACTACCTAGAAGACACAGATACGAAGAACTTGTTAAAAGTAAAAAATGTTATGAATAGCTTAAATGAATCATTGTTAAGGTTGACCCTAATACCTATTTCTATGATGAGAAAAAAAGTGTTGTGCGCATGAGTTAGATTAAACTACACTTTCGATTTTTATTTGTCTATCCTGATCGAGTTCAAGTATGATATTGTTAACGTATCTTGATAATAAACCAGATAAGTTAGTACGGATTTTGACCGTATCTTGCGAGAATTTCCAAAGTCCTAGTTTTCTAGAACTATTCAAAGATTCGGGTGTGTTGAAGATCAAAATGTACGCATCTCCAAGAACTTCGACTTAGACAAGAGGGATATTGTGTAATTTATATTGTATTTGTTTAAAAAAAATATTAAAAACTCAAGGCATTGCGTACCCAAGTTAGCAAGTAAACCTATTAGTTCTTACTATGGAAATAGCGAGTCCTATAGCTACATATCATGATTTTGTGTCACTATCAAAATTCTCTCTTGAGTATGTAGTTCTATTCATGTAGGAGACGTTAAATTTTTTTTATTTCAATAGAAATAGATTTATTTTCTAAATGCATGCTTTAAATTTTTTATTATTGTTTAATTCATGTAATCTTTAAAAAAGATGATCGACAGTAATAATTGAGAATGCATTTTCATTTGTATCCATTAGTTTTTAAGAATGATTATATCTCGTTATATGGTATAAAGGGAGGGTTTGAATTAGTATATGTTTAATTTTTTTGAGGTCTTGTAAGTAGATTAGTATATTTATTTGTGTTAATGAACAATAGATGTATGATAATATTATGGATGAAATAACATAAAATTGTATGAGGATGAGACCGTATGTACCCGCATTGGTTAGTGCAATTTGTTGATTTAATTTTGAGAATTACTAATACAAAGAGTAGGTGCATGTTGTATCTTGGGACAGCAATGTTGAATTAACTTGAGCACCTTAATAGGCCATAATATCTTTCAAGTAAGTGGTTCAAGCTTGGTTTGCATGTTTTGTCAAGTTATTAGTTTATATTATGCAATTTTATTTGTTTTTATATTGTATAATAAGTTTAATGTATTCCCTTTTGTTAGACTAATCCAACAAACTCAACAAAGTTTATTTACTTGTGATTGAATGGATATCAATAAAAAAGGATGAAAGGATACTAGAAAAACGATAATGAAATCGATAAGAAGATGTGATGGTGTCTCTTATAATGTCATTAAGACTCAGAAATTTGCTTTTTTCACCATATTTAATAAGTACTTATTTAATCATTACTAGGTCTATGAACTTCTATTTGTTAGCGCAAGAAATATGAAATATTTTATTTTATTTGTTTATTTAAAAATATTGGAATATTTTACTTGAGTACATAGTATGTGCGGATACTTTTAACAAATTTCTTTTGCATTTTATAGGATCTCTCAGTGGACATGAAAACTTTACAATCTCTCAGATTTCAACATGTTTTAAAAAAAATAAAAAATTTATTAAGGTCTAAACAACTAAATAGTCTATCAAGATATATTGTCTTTATGCATATTTTTATTGAAATCTCAATAAACCATAGTTGTTAAGAATAATCTGGATCGTAATATATAAATACAATAAAAACTTATTGAACGAGTGTCTTATTAAATCACATTGAAATCTCATCAAGTGGAAACAAACAAACAGGAATGCTTGCACTAAAGACCATTCGCTAATGATCGGTATTGTACAACTATTATAGGAATACATATTTAATTGAAAATTGTAAACCGATCTAGCTATTAAACAAGTATGTAACAAATAAAACACTCCCAATATAATTTTAGTAAGGGCTTATGAGAATTTTTAGAATAAAATAATTTATAAACTAATTTAACTTATTATGTATGAGTTGAAAATAAAAAATTGTTTGTGTATTAGCAATAACTAATGCAATTAAATCCATTTAGCTTTAATCATCAAACGTCTCCAGTCTTCGATTGACCAATAACTTTGGTTTTGAGGTTTTTGAACCACTTGATCTTCTTGTGGAGTCTTCTTTTCTCAGGGACGTCGATTTGGTCTGGTGCTGGTGCTGCCTTTCCCACCATGAATTGAATTTTATTTTGATTTCTTTGTTTAATTTCCGGAGTATTTTGCTCTCTCTTGCCCTTTAATGACACAGGGGGTTGTTCATCAAACGTCTAGCTTTAATCATCAAACGTCTCCAGTCTTCGATTGACCAATAACCTTGTTTTTTAGGATATTCAACCTTCTTGTGGAGTCTTTCTTTTCTCAGGGATGTCGATTTGGTCTGGTCTTGACTTTCCCACCACGAATTTAATTTTAATTTGATTTCTTTGTTTAATTTCCTCTTGCGATTGACACAAGGGGTTGCTCCTCTTAAAAATCCATGGACCTTGATAATATCAGCAGCCTCACGTTCACTCTTACTATTCTTTCCTAATCCTTTACCTGAAACTATTTTGCTTTCCATGACTCTTGTTATTTAATTAGGATTTATTTCATTAATTTGGTTTTGAATTAAAGCATTTGAGAAATAGAATGAAACTGGGGTTTTCTAATAACTTAGGTATCCTAGGTACATCTGATAGAAAAAATAAATGGTAAGTTTTCACTAGTTATTGGAGCTTAGTCATATATCTCTATATTTAAATAAAATTATAAATACATTTGAGCATAAAGACAATAGACAAACCCACAAACACCTATCTAGGAACATGATATTATATATGCTTAGCGGAAACTAGAAAAATGTTAACATGGGAATTTCTCAAGGTCTGACGTCTTTCAATTTAATTTTTAAGGTCTAACTTCTTTCAATTTCCGTCTATGATATATAAAAACTTTAAAAATTACGAATATGGTTGTATGCCATCATAGACAATTTAGATTTTATGTAATCTTCACAGTGTCGTCTATTAAGCCTTCAGATCTACTAACAGAAATCTGAAATATATGGTTGAAGTCCTTCAAATCTTTAGATACTTTATAATTATTTGTTTATAATATACAAAAATTCAATCCAAGAAGTAATAATATATTTTTCAATTATTTTTACAAAAGCATCGTGTTTCAAAACAAAAACGTATACATTATAACAAAACTTAATTAATTTAATAAGATACAAAATGAAACTATAGAAATAATTGCACACTTATACACGAATATATCTTATTATATAAAAAAATTTATGCAAGTTGAGGATAGATATGTTGGTACAAGATAGATAAATATATAATTCATAAAACACATAAGCATAGACAAATTAATTGTATGTTAAAGATTCATTAAGATACACTAAAATTATAGTTGATCAATGTGCAAAAAAATGTAAATCATTGACATAAATTTGTATATCAATTAAAAATTGAAGCAATGAAAGTGAAATTAAGAAGATAATGTTTACCTTTCAATTTAGAAAAAAATCTAAAAATAAAACAAGAAAACAAAACATTATACATATATATTTAACAGAATTAGAAAAACTATTTAATAATACATATAAAGAACTGAAATGTTACTTACTTGTTGGAAAACTTTGTTGTTAACCCAGAGAAGTTGAAAGAAATAGATAAAGTGTTTAGTATATATAATGTAAGTATTGTATTAGTAGTTATTTCTAAATAGTAGTCGTTAGAAATAAATGGTCTAAACGATTGAGTAAAATAACAAAACTAGTAGGATATTTAAGTTTTATAAGACTACATTAAAACTTATATTAATGAACTTTTTTTAATTGGTTTTTATCCATTTGAAAAACACATTTAGCTCCAACAAAACAATTTGTATCCTACCCTAAAAATGTATAAATATGTTGTATAGGAGTTGTGTATAGAGAGATGTGAGAGAACTTATATCCATATTCAATCAGAAAAATAATTATAATATATAATTATTGATAAATATATGTTTATATTTAGCAAATTCAGTTACTCGCATAAAGTTCGTCCTATTGTGATATGTTCATCGTCTTTGACAAAATCTTAATAATTTATGCAAATTGGTATCGAATAAAAGAGTCATGTTGGGTCTCACCCAAAAAAAGATCACCCATATATAGCCCATGTGGATTTAAAATGGTCTAATCATCAACTACGAATTTGCTATTGCGATAGGTTTCAAACATATCACTGTGGATTTGCTAAAGAAACAACTTCACTGGAGGAAAAATGTAAAAAATGCTAAGGGGTATAGGTTCCAAACCTATATATTAAGATTATTCGTAATTGATACACTACCTAGAAGATAGAGATACGAAGAACTAGTTGAAAGTAAAAAAAAGTTATGAGTTGCTTAAACCCTAATACCTATTTCTATGATGAGGAAAAAAGTGTTGTGTGCATGAGTTAGATTAAACTACACTTTTGATTTTATTTGTCTATCCTGATCAAGTTCAAGTATGATATTGTTAACGTATCTTGATAATAAACCAGATAATAAAGTTGTCTGAACACTTGGTTTTTTCAAATCAAATTAATATAACAATTATATCCAAAACCATTTTGTTTATACTGATTCACACCCCTTTCTGTTTCCTTTATTATCCAGAATCACACCAAACCCCTTAAATATCTTCTACTAGTAGTGATTCTAGCGCATTCATCAAGATCGATGAATTCTATTCCTCTCCCCAACTCTTTCGGGTTAGTAATAGACACATAATAAGCAAAATTAATCCCTTGGTTGCTTAGGATTTAGTTTTGTTCCTTCAAAAAATCATTGAGTTTTTTTTCTTAATATTTGATGAGTTCATGTTCAGTATACTTTGGGGTTTCATTTTGCCACGACTTTCACATTATTTCCAAGTAAAGGGCTATTATATTTGGACTTTTTGAGATAATTGTTTGTTAAATGTGTAGCTTCTAGGTACAAGGATGATATGAGACCCTGAGACAAAGCTAATAAGTCAAAAATACAAATTCAAACCCAAGTTAAGTCATGAAGAAACCAAAAATTCTTTCTAGTGGTCAAGTGCAATTTCTGGCAAAACAACTATGTCAGCTTTCAAGATGCACCATGATTGATGTATAGAATTTTGCCTAAGATAGTCCTTTGAGTTTATAGCATGTGAGAAGAAACATTTCATGAATTAGTGTTGAGACGACAAAGTTACACGGATTTTGCAACGGTGGCCAAAAGTTGTCCAAACTTAATCAAAACATTTGTTGACCAACCTAAGTGGGCCCACATGCCCAAAAACATTTTTCTAGCGTATTACATTATCTTTGGATGATTAAAGGAGTTACACACATCATTTTTATGGTATTTATATTTTTCATATGCTCGTACTGTCTTTTAAATATAATCACTTTGGCCAGGTAGTTAAATTGTGTTAGTATTTGGATTACATCCGGGAGGGGGGTTCAATTACAAAACTAAACTATGATTGTTCAATTAGTTTATAACTGATAGGTCAAATTTAATCGGATAATTGCAATAAGGGTTAAATCTTATGAACTTGATAGTAGGGTAGGGTCCCTAGGGAGAGGTCCATAACGTTAGATGGTTGCACCTAATTACGAGAGAGAGAGAGAGAGAGGTAGATATTAGAATCCTGATTAATATATTCCCCTTCAATTCGTCTTTGAACAAGAAATGATCAAATAATAAATACTGAACCCAAACATCTCGAATTATCCTTTTAATATATTCATAAACTTTTATCTTAATTAATTCCAAGTCCTCGTCATTTAATCTAGTTTTTTTTGGGTACGTGGGTGGTCAGAATTAGGTTACCCATATTCAGGGAGGAGATTCGAACCATGTACCTCTCACTACACACCTTTTAAGTAGCTCTCATTCAATTTTAATCTAGTTGTTACTTAAAACATGACTTTTTGCTGCCCCTGTCTAGTATTTGAATTATATAAATTTAAACCCTAAATCATATTTTATATTTCGTTGTCCTTATCTAACACCTCAAAGACATTAAAGAAGCAAGAAATTAGCTTTATAGTCCATGTGGAGAACGACATAAAATACTTATCACTTTATTATTTGGAACGACTCGTACAATTGCGAGAAGTCTTCTCTGAGTTTGGTTTTTACCTCGAGAAACACCACTTGACTGGTGAGAAAAGCTATTCTCCTTGTTCAAGGTTTGAATCTCATCATTAAGCATCTTCTCTTCTTCAGCAGTGCACAACAAGAAGCTAGGTTTTTACTTGTTTATTCCTTGCAAGTAAGCCAATAGAGATCCAAGAAAGACCCATTCCATCGAATCATGGAATAACATGAGGTTATCCATTTTTGCAGAAGATTGAAATTTGAATTTGTTCAAGACGTGAGATTCTTAAGGTCCAACGACTTTTTATGCCAGCTAAAAGGTGTATCTTTTGTGTATCTTGAAGATCAAAATTATCTGGTGAAATGCCTCAAGGGTTGTGTGATTGCGATCTCGTAAACATTGATGAAAAGCTCACGACCGAAATAAAGCAAAAAAGGTATTATATCCTGAAATTCAGCAGATAGCTCTCCAATTTCTTTCTACTTTCTCTATACATGTTCACAATATAGATACGCTACTTAAAAAGGCAAAGGAGAACAAAACGGATTCATATAATATAATGTTAATTCACATAGTATTCAAGTAAGTAAATACGCATGTATATAATAAACATAATACACACACCATGTAATCCATAAAAAAACAATGAATTTAAGTTACACATAACATCTTAAAACAATCACAAGTAAACATGCGCCACATCATCTTTTCCTTTCCGTCTTTTTATTCCCTATCCCAATCGATCATCCTCACCTACGCGGGACAGATGGGCCCGCAAAAGAATACCGAGATGATACTGACCCAGGTACTTCTGTCCCAAGCTGACCTCCAACTCCAAGATGGTTAAACCTTTGATTGTTATAATTCAGTGGTGGTGGGCCACGCGAATCATAAGATGGTCTCCTCATCCCTTGGTCAACCATTAATCTCTGCGGTTGACCAACTTCTCTTTGCTCTATTCTTGGCATTGCAAGATAACGATTTACCAACGAAGTTGTACTTTCATCGTAAGTATTACTTACCGTAGATGCTTCTTGAGGCGGTCTTCTTATCCCATATGTTCTGTATTCTGATTCTGATGGATAATTTAATCCCACTTGGTTTCTCTCAACTCTTTTCTCTCGGTTTCCATGTCCAGCTGGCAATACTAGAAGAGGAGTTGGCCTAATCTGTGGAAGTCCATAGTTTCTGTACTCTTTTTCCGACAAAAAAAGTTGACTTCTAGAAGAAGTTTTACTTTCTTCATGTCTGTTATATTGTCCTCCTTTTCCAAATACTTCCTCATTAAAAGATGGTGGTTTCATACTTACATGAACAGAAGAAGAAGAAGATCTCAAATTAACAGGTCGAAACATTTCTTTTAACCGTTTCACCTGTACAAATTAACCATCAGTTACTTATATAAATAAAAACATATCTTTCTCAATTCTCACCTGTTCAAAGCTCAACTCCGTATTGAATTTACGTGTTTTCTCGTCATAGTTCTCCTTAATTGCTTTCTTAAACACAGCTTCGGGTAAAGGAAAACAATCTTTTTCAACTATAAACCGAACCTATTTCACAAAGATCTATAAATAAAGTGAAATTAAAAAAAAAATAAGTAACAAACAGACCTGAACAGGGACGTCGATTTGGTCTGGTGCTGGTGCTGCCTTTCCCACCATGAATTGAATTTTATTTTGATTTCTTTGTTTAATTTCCGGAGTATTTTGCTCTCTCTTGCGCTTTAATGACACAGGGGGCTGCTCCTCTGAAAAATCACTGGACCTTGATAATATCAGCAACCCATCAGCGGCCTCACGTTCACTCTTACTATTCTTTCTTAATCCTTTACCTGAAATTATTTTGCTTTCCATGCCTGCTGTTATTTAATTACGATTTATTTCATTGATTTGGTTTCGAATTAAAGCATTTGAGAAATAGAATGAAACTGGGGTTTTCTAATAACTTAGGTATCCTAGGTACATCTGATAGAAAAAGTAAATGGTAAGTTTCTACTAGTTATTGGAGCTTAGTTATATATCTCTATATTTAAATAAAATTATAAATACATTTGAGGATAAAGACAATAGACAAACCCACAAACAGCTATCTAGGAACATGATATTATAACTGCTTAGCAGAAACTAGAAAATGTCAACACTGATTTGGGGATTTCTCAAGGTCTGACGTCTTTCAATTTAATTTTTATGGTCTAACTTCTTTCAATTTCCGTCTATGATATATAAAAACTTTAAAAACTATGAATATGGTTGTAGGCCATCATAGACAATTGAGATTTTATTTAATCTTCACAGTGTCATCTATAAAGCCTTCAGATCTACTAACAGAAATCTGAAATATATGGTTGAAGTCCTTCAAATCTTTAGATACTTTATAATTATTTGTTTATAATATACAAAAATTCAATCCAAGAAGTAATATATATTTTTCAATTATTTTTACAAAAGCATCGTGTTTCAAAACAAAAACGTATACATTATAACAATACTTAATTAATTTACTGAGAAACAAAATGAAAATATAAATAATTTCACACTTATATACGAAAAATATCTTATCATATAGAAATTTTTATGCAAGTTGAGGATAGATCTGTTACAAGATATATATATATATATATATATATATATATATATATATATATATATATAATGCATATAATACATAAGCATAGACAATTTAATTATATGTTAAAGAATTATTAAGATACACTAAAATTATAGTTGATCAATGTGTAGAAAATTGTAAATCATTGACATAAATTTTAATATCAATTAGAAATTGAAGCGATGAAAGTGAAATTAAGAAGATAATGTTTACCTTTCAATTTAGAAAAAAATCTGAAAATAAAACAAGAAAACAAAACATTATACATATATATTTATACAGAATTTGAAAAAATATTTAATAATACATGTAAAGAACTGAAATGTTACTTACTTCTTGGAAAACTTTTTTGTTAACCCAGAGAACTTGAAAGATATAGATAAAGTGTTTAGGATATGTATATATATATATATAATAGTAAGTATTGTATTAGTAGTTATTTCAAAAT
The DNA here is from genome assembly GCA_029959085.1 of Nemophila menziesii. Taxonomy (NCBI): domain Eukaryota; kingdom Viridiplantae; phylum Streptophyta; class Magnoliopsida; order Boraginales; family Hydrophyllaceae; genus Nemophila; species Nemophila menziesii. The sequence goes on from JARWIR010000021.1 coordinate 22,776,290, forward strand.
AGTAGCCGTTAGAGATAAATGGTCTAAACGATTGTGTAAAATAACAAAACAAGTAGGATATTTAAGTTTTAAAAGACTACTTTAAAAGTTATATTAATGTTTTTTTTAAAATATCCTTCAATTTTTTAAATGGTTTTTTTCAATTTGAAAATCACATTTACCCCCAACAACCAATTTGTATCTTACCCGAAAAATGTATAAATATGTTGTTTAGGCGTTGTGTATAGAGAGATGGTAGAGAACTTATATCCATATTCAATCGGAAAAATTAATATAATATATAATTATTGATAAATATATGTTTATATTTAGCAAATTCAGTTCATCGTCTTTGACAAAATCTTAATAATTTATGCAAATTGGTATCCAATAAAAGAGCCATGTTGGGTCTCACCCAAAAATGATCACCCATATATAGCCCATTTGGATTTAAAATGGTCTAATCATCAACTACGAATTTGCTATCGTGATAGGTTTCAAACATATCAGTATGGATTTGCTAAAGAAACAACTTCGCTGGAGTAAAAATGTAAAAAATGTTAAGGGGAATAGGTTCCAAACCTATATATTAATATTATTCGTAATTGATACACTACCTAGAAGACACAGATACGAAGAACTTGTTAAAAGTAAAAAATGTTATGAATAGTTTAAATGAATCATTGTTAGGGTTGACCCTAATACCTATTTCTATGATGAGAAAAAAAGTGTTGTGCGCATGAGTTAGATTAAACTACACTTTCGATTTTTATTTGTCTATCCTAATCGAGTTCAAGTATGATATTGTTAACGTATCTTGATAATAAACCAGATAAGTTAGTAGGGATTTTGACCGTCTCTTAAGAGAATTTCCAAAGTCCTAGTTTTCTAGAACTATTCAAAGATTCGAGTGTGTTGAAGATCAAAATGTACGCATCTCCAAGAACTTCGACTTAGACAAGAGGGATATTGTGTAATTTGTATTGTCTTTGTTTAAAAAAAAATATTTAAAACTCAAGGCATTGCGTACCCAAGTTAGCAAGTAAACCTATTAGTTCTTACTATGGAAATAGCGAGTCCTATAGCTACATATCATGAATTTGTGTCACTATCAAAATTCTCTCTTGAGTATGTAGTTCTATTCATGTAGGAGACGTTAAATTTTTTTATTTCAATAGAAATAGATTTATTTTCTAAATGCATGCTTTAAATTTTTTATTATTGTTGAATTCATGTAATCTTTAAAAAAATGATCGACAGTAATAATTGAGAATGCATTTTTATTTGTATCCATTAGTTTTTAAGAATAATTATATCTCGTTATATGGTATAAAAGGAGGGTTTGAATTAGTATATGTTTAATTTTTTTGAGGTCTTGTAAGTAGATTAGTATAATTATTTGTGTTAATGAACAATAAATATATTATAATATTATGGATGAAATAACATAAAATTGTATGAGGATGAGACCGTATGTGCCAGAATTGGTTAGTGTAATTTGTTGATTTAATTTTGAGAATTACTAATACAAAGAGTATGTACATGTTGTATCTTGGGACAGCAATGTTGAATTAACTTGAGCACCTTAATAGGCCATAATATCTTTCAAGTAAGTGATTCAAGCTCGGTTTGCATGTTTTGTCAAGTTATTTGTTTATATTATGCAATTTTATTTGTTTTTATATTGTATAATAAGTTTAATGTATTCCCTTTTGTTAGACTAATCCAACAAACTCAACACAGTTTATTTACTTGTGATTGAATGGATATCAATAAAAAAGGATGAAAGGATACTAGAAAAACGATAATGAAATCGATAAGAAGATGTGATGGTGTCTCTTATAATGTCATTAAGACTCAGAAATTTGCTTTTTTCACCATTTTTAATAAGTACTTATTTAATCAATACTAGGTCTATGAACTTCTATTTGTTAGCGCAAGAAATATGAAATATTATATTTTATTTGTTTATTTAAAAATATTGGAATATTTTACTTGAGTACATAGTATGTGCGGATACTTTAACAAATTTCTTTTGCATTTTATAGGATCTCTCAGTGGCAATGAAAACTTTACAATCTCTCAGATTTCAACATGTTTTTAAAAAAATAAAAAATTTATTAAGGTCTAAACAACTAAATAGTCTATCAAGATATATTGTCTTTATGCATATTTTTATTGAAATCTCAATAAGCCATAGTTGTTAAGAATAATCTGGATCGTAATATATAAATACAATAAAAACTTATTGAACGAGTGTCTTATTAAATCACATTGAAATCTCATCAAGTGGAAACAAACAAACAGGAATGCTTGCACTAAAGACCATTCGCTAATGATCGGTACTGTACAACTATTATAGGAATACATATTTAATTGAAAATTGTAAACCGATCTAGCTATTAAACAAGTATGTAACAAATAAAACACTCCCAATATAATTTTAGTAATGGCTTATGAGAATTTTTAGAATAAAATAATTTATAAACTAATTTAACTTATTATGTATGAGTTGAAAATAAAACATTGTTTGTGTATTAGCAATAACTAATGCAATTAAATCCATTTAGCTTTAATCATCAAACGTCTCCAGTCTTCGATTGACCAATAACCTTGGTTTTGAGGTTTTTGAACCACTTGATCTTCTTGTGGAGTCTTTCTTTTCTCAGGGACGTCGATTTGGTCTGGTGCTGACTTTCCCACCATGAATTGAATTTTATTTTGATTTCTTTGTTTAATTTCCGGAGTATTTTGCTTTCTCTTGCGCTTTAATGACACAGGGGGCTGCTCCTCTGAAAAATCACTGGACCTTGATAATATTAGTAACCCATCAGCGGCCTCACGTTCACTCTTACTATTCTTTCTTAATCCTTTACCTGAAATTATTTTGCTTTCCATGCCTCCTGTTATTTAATTACGATTTATTTCATTGATTTCGTTTCGAATTAAAGCATTTGAGAAATAGAATGAAACTGGGGTTTTCTAATAACTTAGGTATCCTAGGTACATCTGATAGAAAAAGTAAATGGTAAGTTTCTATTAGTTATTGGAGCTTAGTTATATATCTCTATATTTAAATAAAATTATAAATACATTTGAGGATAAAGACAATAGACAAATCCACAAACAGCTATCTAGGAACATGATATTATAACTGCTTAGCAGAAACTAGAAAATGTCAACACTGATTTGGGGATTTCTCAAGGTCTGACGTCTTTCAATTTAATTTTTATGGTCTAAGTTCTTTCAATTTCCGTCTATGATATATATAAACTTTAAAAACTATGAATATGGTTGTATGCCGTCATAGACAATTGAGATTTTATTTAATCTTCACAGTGTCGTCTATAAAGCCTTCAGATCTACTAACAGAAATCTGAAATATATGGTTAAAGTCCTTCAAATCTTTAGATACTTTATAATTATTTGTTTATAATATACAAAAATTCAATCCAAGAAGTAATATATATTTTTCAATTATTTTTACAAAAGCATCGTGTTTCAAAACAAAAACGTATACATTATAACAATACTTAATTAATTTACTGAGAAACAAAATGAAAATATAAATAATTTTACACTTATATACGAAAAATATCTTATCATATAGAAATTTTTATGCAAGTTGAGGATAGATCTGGTACAAGATAGATATATATATATAATGCATATAACACATAAGCATAGACAATTTAATTATATGTTAAAGAATTATTAAGATACATTAAAATTATAGTTGATCAATGTGTAGAAAATTGTAAATCATTGACATAAATTTTTATATCAATTAGAAATTGAAGCGATGAAAGTGAAATTAAGAAGATAATGTTTACCTTTCAATTTAGAAAAAAATCTAAAAATAAAACAAGAAAACAAAACATTATACATATATATTTATACAGAATTTGAAAAAATAATTAATAATACATGTAAAGAACTGAAATGTTACTTACTTCTTGGAAAACTTTGTTGTTAACCCAGAAAACTTGAAAGATATAGAAAAGTGTTTAGGATATGTATATATATATAATAGTAAGTATTGTATTAGTAGTTATTTCAAAATAGTAGCCGTTAGAGATAAATGGTCTAAACGATTGTGTAAAATAACAAAACAAGTAGGATATTTAAGTTTTAAAAGACTACTTTAAAAGTTATATTAATGTTTTTTTAAAATATCCTTCAATTTTTTAAATGGTTTTTTTCAATTTGAAAATCACATTTACCTCCAACAAACCAATTTGTATCCTACCCGAAAAATGTATAAATATGTTGTTTAGGCGTTGTGTATAGAGAGATGGTAGAGAACTTATATCCATATTCAATCGGAAAAATTAATATAATATATAATTATTGATAAATATATGTTTATATTTAGCAAATTCAGTTCATCGTCTTTGACAAAATCTTAATAATTTATGCAAATTGGTATCCAATAAAAGAGCCATGTTGGGTCTCACCCTGAAATGATCAACCATATATAGCCCATTTAGGTTTAAAATGGTCTAATCATCAACTACGAATTTGCTATCGTGATAGGTTTCAAACATATCAGTATGGATTTTCTAAAAAAACAACTTCGCTGGAGTAAAAATGTAAAAAATATTAAGGGGAATAGGTTCCAAACCTATATATTAATATTATTCGTAATTGATACACTACCTATAAGACACAGATACGAAGAACTTGTTAAAAGTAAAAAATGTTATGAATAGCTTAAATGAATCATTGTTAAGGTTGACCCTAATACCTATTTCTATGATGAGAAAAAAAGTGTTGTGCGCATGAGTTAGATTAAACTACACTTTCGATTTTTATTTGTCTATCCTGATCGAGTTCAAGTATGATATTGTTAACGTATCTTGATAATAAACCAGATAAGTTAGTAGGGATTTTGACCGTATCTTGCGAGAATTTCCAAAGTCCTAGTTTTCTAGAACTATTCAAAGATTCGGGTGTGTTGAAGATCAAAATGTACGCATCTCCAAGAACTTCGACTTAGACAAGAGGGATATTGTGTAATTTATATTGTCTTTGTTTAAAAAAAAATATTAAAAACTCAAGGCATTGCGTACCCAAGTTAGCAAGTAAACCTATTAGTTCTTACTATGGAAATAGCGAGTCCTATAGCTACATATCATGATTTTGTGTCACTATCAAAATTCTCTCTTGAGTATGTAGTTCTATTCATGTAGGAGACGTTAAATTTTTTTATTTCAATAGAAATAGATTTATTTTCTAAATGCATGCTTTAAATTTTTTATTATTGTTGAATTCATGTAATCTTTAAAAAAGATGATCGACAGTAATAATTGAGAATGCATTTTCATTTGTATCCATTAGTTTTTAAGAATGATTATATCTCGTTATATGGTATAAAGGGAGGGTTTGAATTAGTATATGTTTAATTTTTTTGAGGTCTTGTAAGTAGATTAGTATATTTATTTGTGTTAATGAACAATAGATGTATGATAATATTATGGATGAAATAACATAAAATTGTATGAGGATGAGACCGTATGTACCCGCATTGGTTAGTGCAATTTGTTGATTTAATTTTGAGAATTACTAATACAAAGAGTAGGTGCATGTTGTATCTTGGGACAGCAATGTTGAATTAACTTGAGCACCTTAATAGGCCATAATATCTTTCAAGTAAGTGGTTCAAGCTTGGTTTGCATGTTTTGTCAAGTTATTAGTTTATATTATGCAATTTTATTTGTTTTTATATTGTATAATAAGTTTAATGTATTCCCTTTTGTTAGACTAATCCAACAAACTCAACAAAGTTTATTTACTTGTGATTGAATGGATATCAATAAAAAAGGATGAAAGGATACTAGAAAAACGATAATGAAATCGATAAGAAGATGTGATGGTGTCTCTTATAATGTCATTAAGACTCAGAAATTTGCTTTTTTCACCATTTTTAATAAGTACTTATTTAATCATTACTAGGTCTATGAACTTCTATTTGTTAGCGTAAGAAATATGAAATATTTTATTTTATTTGTTTATTTAAAAATATTGGAATATTTTACTTGAGTACATAGTATGTGCGGATACTTTTAACAAATTTCTTTTGCATTTTATAGGATCTCTCAGTGGACATGAAAACTTTACAATCTCTCAGATTTCAACATGTTTTAAAAAAAATAAAAAATTTATTAAGGTCTAAACAACTAAATAGTCTATCAAGATATATTGTCTTTATGCATATTTTTATTGAAATCTCAATAAACCATAGTTGTTAAGAATAATCTGGATCATAATATATAAATATAATAAAAACTTATTGAACGAGTGTCTTATTAAATCACATTGAAATCTCATCAAGTGGAAACAAACAAACAGGAATGCTTGCACTAAAGACCATTCGCTAATGATCGGTACTGTACAACTATTATAGGAATACATATTTAATTGAAAATTGTAAACCGATCTAGCTATTAAACAAGTATGTAACAAATAAAACACTCCCAATATAATTTTAGTAAGGGCTTATGAGAATTTTTAGATTGAAATAATTTATAAACTAATTTAACTTATTATGTATGAGTTGAAAATAAAAAATTGTTTGTGTATTAGCAATAACTAATGCAATTAAATCCATTTAGCTTTAATCATCAAACGTCTCCAGTCTTCGATTGACCAATAACTTTGGTTTTGAGGTTTTTGAACCACTTGATCTTCTTGTGGAGTCTTCTTTTCTCAGGGACGTCGATTTGGTCTGGTGCTGGTGCTGCCTTTCCCACCATGAATTGAATTTTATTTTGATTTCTTTGTTTAATTTCCGGAGTATTTTGCTCTCTGTTGCGCTTTAATGACACAGGGGGCTGCTCATCAAACGTCTAGCTTTAATCATCAAACGTCCCCAGTCTTCGATTGACCAATAACCTTGTTTTTTAGGATATTCAACCTTCTTGTGGAGTCTCTCTTTTCACAGCGATGTCGATTTGGTCTGGTCTTGACTTTCCCACCACGAATTGAATTTTAGTTTGATTTCTTTGTTTAATTTCCTCTTGCGCTTGACACAAGGGGTTGCTCCTCTGAAAAATCCCTGGACCTTGATAATATCAGCAGCCTCACGTTCACTCTTACTATTATTTCCTAATCCTTTAGCTGAAACTATTTTGCTTTCCATGCCTCTTGTTATTTAATTAGGATTTATTTCATTAATTTGGTTTCGAATTAAAGCATTTGAGAAATAGAATGAAACTGGGGTTTTCTAATAACTTAGGTATCCTAGGTACATCTGATAGAAAAAATAAATGGTAAGTTTTCACTAGTTATTGGAGCTTAGTCATATATCTCTATATTTAAATAAAATTATAAATACATTTGAGCATAAAGACAATACACAAACCCACAAACACCTATCTAGGAACATGATATTATATATGCTTAGCGGAAACTAGAAAAATGTTAACATGGGAATTTCTCAAGGTCTGACGTCTTTCAATTTAATTTTTAAGGTCTAACTTCTTTCAATTTCCGTCTATGATATATAAAAACTTTAAAAATTACGAATATGGTTGTATGCCATCATAGACAATTTAGATTTTATGTAATCTTCACAGTGTCGTCTATTAAGCCTTCAGATCTACTAATAGAAATCTGAAATATATGGTTGAAGTCCTTCAAATCTTTAGATACTTTATAATTATTTGTTTATAATATACAAAAATTCAATCCAAGAAGTAATAATATATTTTTCAATTATTTTTACAAAAGCATCGTGTTTCAAAACAAAAACGTATACATTATAACAAAACTTAATTAATTTAATAAGATACAAAATGAAACTATAGAAATAATTGCACACTTATACACGAATATATCTTATTATATAAAAAAATTTATGCAAGTTGAGGATAGATATGTTGGTACAAGATAGATAAATATATAATTCATAAAACACATAAGCATAGACAAATTAATTGTATGTTAAAGATTCATTAAGATACACTAAAATTATAGTTGATCAATGTGCAAAAAAATGTAAATCATTGACATAAATTTGTATATCAATTAAAAATTGAAGCGATGAAAGTTAAATTAAGAAGATAATGTTTACCTTTCAATTTAGAAAAAAATCTAAAAATAAAACAAGAAAACAAAACATTATACATATATATTTAACAGAATTAGAAAAACTATTTAATAATACATATAAAGAACTGAAATGTTACTTACTTGTTGGAAAACTTTGTTGTTAACCCAGAGAAGTTGAAAGAAATAGATAAAGTGTTTAGTATATATAATGTAAGTATTGTATTAGTAGTTATTTCTAAATAGTAGTCGTTAGAAATAAATGGTCTAAACGGTTGAGTAAAATAACAAAACTAGTAGGATATTTAAGTTTTATAAGACTACTTTAAAACTTATATTAACGAACTTTTTTTAATTGGTTTTTATCCATTTGAAAAACACATTTAGCTTCAACAAAACAATTTGTATCCTACCCTAAAAATGTATAAATATGTTGTTTAGGAGTTGTGTATAGAGAGATGTGAGAGAACTTATATCCATATTCAATCAGAAAAATAATGATAATATATAATTATTGATAAATATATGTTTATATTTAGCAAATTCAGTTACTCGCATAAAGTTCGTCCTATTGTGATATGTTCATCGTCTTTGACAAAATCTTAATAATTTATGCAAATTGGTATCGAATAAAAGAGTCATGTTGGGTCTCACCCAAAAAAAGATCACCCATATATAGCCCATGTGGATTTAAAATGGTCTAATCATCAACTACGAATTTGCTATTGCGATAGGTTTCAAACATATCACTGTGGATTTGCTAAAGAAACAACTTCACTGGAGAAAAAATGTAAAAAATGCTAAGGGGTATAGGTTCCAAACCTATATATTAAGATTATTCGTAATTGATACACTACCTAGAAGATAGAGATACGAAGAACTAGTTGAAAGTAAAAAAAAGTTATGAGTTGCTTAAACCCTAATACCTATTTCTATGATGAGGAAAAAAGTGTTGGGTGCATGAGTTAGATTAAACTACACTTTTGATTTTATTTGTCTATCCTGATCAAGTTCAAGTATGATATTGTTAACGTATCTTGATAATAAATCAGATAATAAAGTTGTCTGAACACTTGGTTTTTTCAAATCAAATTAATATAACAATTATATCCAAAACCATTTTGTTTATACTGATTCACACCCCTTTCCGTTTCCTTTATTATCCAGAATCACACCAAACCCCTTAAATATCTTCTACTAGTAGTGATTCTAGTGCATTCATCAAGATCGATGAATTCTATTCCTCTCCCCAACTCTTTCGGGTTAGTAATAGACACATAATAAGCAAAATTAATCCCTTGGTTGCTTAGGATTTAGTTTTGTTCCTTCAAAAAATCATTGAGTTTTTTTTCTTAATATTTGATGAGTTCATGTTCAGTATACTTTGGGGTTTCATTTTGCCACGACTTTCACATTATTTCCAAGTAAAGGGCTATTATATTTGGACTTTTTGAGATAATTGTTTGTTAAATGTGTAACTTCTAGGTACAAGGATGATATGAGACCCTGAGACAAAGCTAATAAGTCAAAAATACAAATTCAAACCCAAGTTAAGTCATGAAGAAACCAAAAATTCTTTCTAGTGGTCAAGTGCAATTTTTGGCAAAACAACTATGTCAGCTTTCAAGATGCACCATGATTGATGTATAGAATTTTGCCTAAGATAGTCCTTTGAGTTTATAGCATGTGAGAAGAAACATTTCATGAATTAGTGTTGAGACGACAAAGTTACACGGATTTTGCAACGGTGGCCAAAAGTTGTCCAAACTTAATCAAAACATTTGTTGACCCACCTAAGTGGGCCCACATGCCCAAAAACATTTTTCTAGCGTATTACATTATCTTTGGATGATTAAAGGAGTTACAAACATCATTTTTATGGTATTTATATTTTTCATATGCTCGTACTGTCTTTTAAATATAATCACTTTGGCCAGGTAGTTAAATTGTGTTAGTAGTTGGATTACATCCGGGAGGGGGGTTCAATTACAAAACTAAACTATGATTGTTCAATTAGTTTATAACTGAGAGGTCAAATTTAATCGGATAATTGCAATAAGGGTTAAATCTTATGAACTTGATAGTAGGGTAGGGTCCCTAGGGAGAGGTCCATAACGTTAGATGGTTGCACCTAATTACGAGAGAGAGAGAGAGAGAGAGAGGGGGTAGATATTAGAATCCTGATTAATATATTCCCCTTCAATTCGTCTTTGAACAAGAAATGATCAAATAATAAATACTGAACCCAAACATCTCGAATTATCCTTTTAATATATTCATAAACTTTTATCTTAATTAATTCCAAGTCCTCGTCATTTAATCTAGTTTTTTTTGGGTACGTGGGTGGTCAGAATTAGGTTACCCATATTCAGGGAGGAGATTCGAACCATGTACCTCTCACTACACACCTTTTAAGTAGCTCTCATTCAATTTTAATCTAGTTGTTACTTAAACATGACTTTTTGCTGCCCCTGTCTAGTATTTGAATTATATAAATTTAAACCCTAAATCATATTTTATATTTCGTTGTCCTTATCTAACGCCTCAAATACATTAAAGAAGCAAGAAATTAGCTTTATAGTCCATGTGGAGAACGACATAAAATACTTATCACTTTATTATTTGGAACGACTCGTACAATTGCGAGAAGTCTTCTCTGAGTTTGGTTTTTACCTCGAGAAACACCACTTGGTGAGAAAAGCTATTCTCCTTGTTCAAGGTTTGAATCTCATCATTAAGCATCTTCTCTTCTTCAGCAGTGCACAACAAGAAGCTAGGTTTTTACTTGTTTATTCCTTGCAAGTAAGCCAATAGAGATCCAAGAAAGACCCATTCCATCGAATCATGGAATAACGTGAGGCTATCCATTTTTGCAGAAGATTGAAATTTGAATTTGTTCAAGACGTGAGATTCTTAAGGTCCAAAGACTTTTTATGCCAGCTAAAAGGTGTATCTTTTGTGTATCTTGAAGATCAAAATTATCTGGTGAAATGCCTCAACTGTTGTGTGATTGCGATCTCGTAAACATTGATGAAAAGCTCACGACCGAAATAAAGCAAAAAAGGTATTATATCCTGAAATTCAGCAGATAGCTCTCCAATTTCTTTCTACTTTCTCTATACATGTTCACAATATAGATACGCTACTTAAAAAGGCAAAGGAGAACAAAACGGATTCATATAATATAATGTTAATTCACATAGTATTCAAGTAAGTAAATACGCATGTATATAATAAACATAATACACACACCATGTAATCCATAAAAAACAATGAATTTAAGTTACACATAACATCTTAAAACAATCACAAGTAAACATGCGCCACATCATCTTTTCCTTTCTGTCTTTTTATTCCCTATCCCAATCGATCATCCTCACCTACGCGGGACAGATGGGCCCGCAAAAGAATAACGAGATGATACTGACCCAGGTACTTCTGTCCCAAGCTGACCTCCAACTCCAAGATGGTTAAACCTTTGATTGTTATAATTCAGTGGTGGTGGGCCACGCGAATCATAAGATGGTCTCCTCATCCCTTGGTCAACCATTAATCTCTGCGGTTGACCAACTTCTCTTTGCTCTATTCTTGGCATTGCAAGATAACGATTTACCAACGAAGTTGTACTTTCATCGTAAGTATTACTTACCGTAGATGCTTCTTGAGGCGGTCTTCTTATCCCATATGTTCTGTATTCTGATACTGATGGATAATTTAATCCCACTTGGTTTCTCTCAACTCTTTTCTCTCGGTTTCCATGTCCAGCTGGCAATACTGGAAGAGGAGTTGGCCTAATCTGTGGAAGTCCATAGTTTCTGTACTCTTTTTCCGACAAAAAAAGTTGACTTCTAGAAGAAGTTTTACTTTCTTCATGTCTGTTATATTGTCCTCCTTTTCCAAATACTTCCTCATTAAAAGATGGTGGTTTCAAACTTACATGAACAGAAGAAGAAGAAGATCTCAAATTAACAGGTCGAAACATTTCTTTTAACCGTTTCACCTGTACAAATTAACCATCAGTTACTTATATATATATATATATATATATTTATATATATATATATATATATATATATATATATATATGTGTGTGTGTGTATATATGTGTGTGTATGTATTCAATAAATAAAAACATATCTTTCTCAATTCTCACCTGTTCAAAGCTCAACTCCGTATTGAATTTACGTGTTTTCTCGTCATAGTTCTCCTTAATTGCTTTCTTAAACACAGCTTCGTGTAAAGGAAAACAATCTTTTTCAACTATAAACCGAAACTATTTCACAAAGATCTATAAATAAAGTGAAATTAAAAAAAAAATAAGTAACAAACAGACCTGAACAGGGACGTCGATTTGGTCTGGTGCTGGTGCTGCCTTTCCCACCATGAATTGAATTTTATTTTGATTTCTTTGTTTAATTTCCGGAGTATTTTGCTCTCTCTTGCGCTTTAATGACACAGGGGGCTGCTCCTCTGAAAAATCACTGGACCTTGATAATATCAGCAACCCATCAGCGGCCTCACGTTCACTCTTACTATTCTTTCTTAATCCTTTACCTGAAATTATTTTGCTTTCCATGCCTGCTGTTATTTAATTACGATTTATTTCATTGATTTGGTTTCGAATTAAAGCATTTGAGAAATAGAATGAAACTGGGGTTTTCTAATAACTTAGGTATCCTAGGTACATCTGATAGAAAAAGTAAATGGTAAGTTTCTACTAGTTATTGGAGCTTAGTTATATATCTCTATATTTAAATAAAATTATAAATACATTTGAGGATAAATACAATAGACAAATCCACAAACAGCTATCTAGGAACATGATATTATAACTGCTTAGCAGAAACTAGAAAATGTCAACACTGATTTGGGGATTTCTCAAGGTCTGACGTCTTTCAATTTAATTTTTATGGTCTAACTTCTTTCAATTTCCGTCTATGATATATAAAAACTTTAAAAACTATGAATATGGTTGTAGTCCCTCATAGACAATTGAGATTTTATTTAATCTTCACAGTGTCATCTATAAAGCCTTCAGATCTACTAACAGAAATCTGAAATATATGGTTGAAGTCCTTCAAATCTTTAGATACTTTATAATTATTTGTTTATAATATACAAAAATTCAATCCAAGAAGTAATATATAATTTTCAATTATTTTTACAAAAGCATCGTGTTTCAAAACAAAAACATATACATTATAACAATACTTAATTAATTTACTGAGAAACAAAATGAAATATAAATAATTTCACACTTATATACGAAAAATATCTTATCATATAGAAATTTTTATGCAAGTTGAGGATAGATCTGTTACAAGATAGATATATATATATATATATATATATATATAATGCATATAACACATAAGCATAGACAATTTAATTATATGTTAAAGAATTATTAAGATACACTAAAATTATAGTTGATGAATGTGTAGAAAATTGTAAATCATTGACATAAATTTTAATATCAATTAGAAATTGAAGCGATGAAAGTGAAATTAAGAAGATAATGTTTACCTTTCAATTTAGAAAAAAATCTGAAAATAAAACAAGAAAACAAAACATTATACATATATATTTATACAGAATTTGAAAAAATATTTAATAATACATGTAAAGAACTGAAATGTTACTTACTTCTTGGAAAACTTTGTTGTTAACCCAGAGAACTTGAAAGATATAGATAAAGTGTTTAGGATATGTATATATATATATATATAATAGTAAGTATTGTATTAGTAGTTATTTCAAAATAGTAGCCGTTAGAGATAAATGGTCTAAACTATTGTGTAAAATAACAAAACAAGTAGGATATTTAAGTTTTAAAAGACTACTTTAAAAGTTATATTAATGTTTTTTTTAAAATATCCTTCAATTTTTTAAATAGTTTTTTTCAATTTGAAAATCACATTTACCTCCAACAAACCAATTTGTATCTTACCCGAAAAATGTATAAATATGTTGTTTAGGCGTTGTGTATAGAGAGATGGTAGAGAACTTATATCCACATTCAATCGGAAAAATTAATATAATATATAATTATTGATAAATATATGTTTATATTTAGCAAATTCAGTTCATCGTCTTTGACAAAATCTTAATAATTTATGCAAATTGGTATCCAATAAAAGAGCCATGTTGGGTCTCACCCAAAAATGATCACCCATATATAGCCCATTTGGATTTAAAATGGTCTAATCATCAACTACGAATTTGCTATCGTAATAGGTTTCAAACATATCAGTGTGGATTTGCTAAAGAAACAACTTTGCTGGAGTAAAAATGTAAAAAATGTTAAGGGGAATAGGTTCCAAACCTATATATTAATATTATTCGTAATTGATACACTACCTAGAAGACACAGATACGAAGAACTTGTTAAAAGTAAAAAATGTTATGAATAGCTTAAATGAATCATTGTTAGGGTTGACCCTAATACCTATTTCTATGATGAGAAAAAAGTGTTGTGCGCATGAGTTAGATTAAACTACACTTTCGATTTTTATTTGTCCATCCTAATCGAGTTCAAGTATGATATTGTTAACGTATCTTGATAATAAACCAGATAAGTTAGTACGGATTTTGACCGTCTCTTGCGAGAATTTCCAAAGTCCTAGTTTTCTAGAACTATTCAAAGATTCGAGTGTGTTGAAGATCAAAATGTACGCATCTCCAAGAACTTCGACTTAGACAAGAGGGATATTGTGTAATTTGTATTGTCTTTGTTTAAAAAAAAATATTTAAAACTCAAGGCATTGCGTACCCAAGTTAGCAAGTAAACCTATTAGTTCTTACTATGGAAATAGCGAGTCCTATAGCTACATATCATGATTTTGTGTCACTATCAAAATTCTCTCTTGAGTATGTAGTGCTATTCATGTAGGAGACGTTAAATTTTTTTATTTCAATAGAAATAGATTTATTTTCTAAATGCATGCTTTAAATTTTTTATTATTGTTGATTTCATGTAATCTTTAAAAAAATGATCGACAGTAATAATTGAGAATGCATTTTCATTTGTATCCATTAGTTTTTAAGAATAATTATATCTCGTTATATGGTATAAAGGGAGGGTTTGAATTAGTATATGTTTAATTTTTTTGAGGTCTTGTAAGTAGATTAGTATAATTATTTGTGTTAATGAACAATAAATATATAATAATATTATGGATGAAATAACATAAAATTGTATGAGGATGAGACCGTATGTACCAGAATTGGTTAGTGCAATTTGTTGATTTAATTTTGAGAATTACTAATACAAAGAGTATGTACATGTTGTATCTTGGGACAGCAATGTTGAATTAACTTGAGCACCTTAATAGGCCATAATATCTTTCAAGTAAGTGGTTCAAGCTCGGTTTGCATGTTTTGTCAAGTTATTTGTTTATATTATGCAATTTTATTTGTTTTTATATTGTATAATAAGTTTAATGTATTCCCTTTTGTTAGACTAATCCAACAAACTCAACACAGTTTATTTACTTGTGATTGAATGGATATCAATAAAAAAGGATGAAAGGATACTAGAAAAACGATAATGAAATCGATAAGAAGATGTGATGGTGTCTCTTATAATGTCATTAAGACTCAGAAATTTGCTTTTTTCACCATTTTTAATAAGTACTTATTTAATCATTACTAGGTCTATGAACTTCTATTTGTTAGCGCAAGAAATATGAAATATTATATTTTATTTGTTTATTTAAAAATATTGGAATATTTTACTTGAGTACATAGTATGTGCGGATACTTTAACAAATTTCTTTTGCATTTTATAGGATCTCTCAGTGGACATGAAAACTTTACAATCTCTCAGATTTCAACATGTTTTAAAAAAAATAAAAAATTTATTAAGGTCTAAACAACTAAATAGTCTATCAAGATATATTGTCTTTATGCATATTTTTATTGAAATCTCAATAAGCCATAGTTGTTAAGAATAATCTGGATCGTAATATATAAATACAATAAAAACTTATTGAACGAGTGTCTTATTAAATCACATTGAAATCTCATCAAGTGGAAACAAACAAACAGGAATGCTTGCACTAAAGACCATTCGCTAATGATCGGTACTGTACAACTATTATAGAAATACATATTTAATTGAAAATTGTAAACCGATCTAGCTATTAAACAAGTATGTAACAAATAAAACACTCCCAATATAATTTTAGTAATGGCTTATGAGAATTTTAGAATAAAATAATTTATAAACTAATTTAACTTATTATGTATGAGTTGAAAATAAAAAATTGTTTGTGTATTAGCAATAACTAATGCAATTAAATCCATTTAGCTTTAATCATCAAACGTCTCCAGTCTTCGATTGACCAATAACCTTGGTTTTGAGGTTTTTGAACCACTTGATCTTCTTGTGGAGTCTTTCTTTTCTCAGGGACGTCGATTTGGTCTGGTGCTGACTTTCCCACCATGAATTGAATTTTATTTTGATTTCTTTGTTTAATTTCCGGAGTATTTTGCTTTCTCTTGCGCTTTAATGACACAGGGGGCTGCTCCTCTGAAAAATCACTGGACCTTGATAATATTAGCAACCCATCAGCGGCCTCACGTTCACTCTTACTATTCTTTCTTAATCCTTTACCTGAAATTATTTTGCTTTCCATGCCTCCTGTTATTTAATTACGATTTATTTCATTGATTTGGTTTCGAATTAAAGCATTTGAAAAATAGAATGAAACTGGGGTTTTCTAATAACTTAGGTATCCTAGGTACATCTGATAGAAAAAGTAAATGGTAAGTTTCTATTAGTTATTGGAGCTTAGTTATATATCTCTATATTTAAATAAAATTATAAATACATTTGAGGATAAAGACAATAGACAAATCCACAAACAGCTATCTAGGAACATGATATTATAACTGCTTAGCAGAAACTAGAAAATGTCAACACTGATTTGGGGATTTCTCAAGGTCTGACGTCTTTCAATTTAATTTTTATGGTCTAACTTCTTTCAATTTCCGTCTATGATATATATAAACTTTAAAAACTATGAATATGGTTGTATGCCGTCATAGACAATTGAGATTTTATTTAATCTTCACAGTGTCGTCTATAAAGCCTTCAGATTACTAACAGAACTCTGAAATATATGGTTAAAGTCCTTCAAATCTTTAGATACTTTATAATTATTTGTTTATAATATACAAAAATTCAATCCAAGAAGTAATATATATTTTTCAATTATTTTTACAAAAGCATCGTGTTTCAAAACGAAAACGTATACATTATAACAATACTTAATTAATTTACTGAGAAACAAAATGAAAATATAAATAATTTTACACTTATATACGAAAAATATCTTATCATATAAAAAAATTTATGCAAGTTGAGGATAGATCTGGTACAAGATATATATATAATGCATATAACACATAAGCATAGACAATTTAATTATATGTTAAAGAATTATTAAGATACATTAAAATTATAGTTGATCAATGTGTAGAAAATTGTAAATCATTGACATAAATTTTTATATCAATTAGAAATTGAAGATGAAAGTGAAATTAAGAAGATAATGTTTACCTTTCAATTTAGAAAAAAATCTAAAAATAAAACAAGAAAACAAAACATTATACATATATATTTATACAGAATTTGAAAAAATATTTAATAATACATGTAAAGAACTGAAATGTTACTTACTTCTTGGAAAACTTTGTTGTTAACCCAGAGAACTTGAAAGATATAGAAAAGTGTTTAGGATATGTATATATATATATATAATAGTAAGTATTGTATTAGTAGTTATTTCAAAATAGTAGCCGTTAGAGATAAATGGTCTAAACGATTGTGTAAAATAACAAAACAAGTAGGATATTTAAGTTTTAAAAGACTACTTTAAAAGTTATATTAATGTTTTTTTAAAATATCCTTCAATTTTTTAAATGGTTTTTTTCAATTTGAAAATCACATTTACCTCCAACAAAACAATTTGTATCCTACCCGAAAAATGTATAAATATGTTGTTTAGGCGTTGTGTATAGAGAGATGGTAGAGAAATTATATCCATATTCAATCGGAAAAATTAATATAATATATAATTATTGATAAATATATGTTTATATTTAGCAAATTCAGTTCATCGTCTTTGACAAAATCTTAATAATTTATGCAAATTGGTATCCAATAAAAGAGCCATGTTGGGTCTCACCCTGAAATGATCAACCATATATAGCCCATTTAGGTTTAAAATGGTCTAATCATCAACTACGAATTTGCTATCGTGATAGGTTTCAAACATATCAGTATGGATTTTCTAAAAAAACAACTTCGCTGGAGTAAAAATGTAAAAAGTATTAAGGGGAATAGGTTCCAAACCTATATATTAATATTATTCGTAATTGATACACTACCTATAAGACACAGATACGAAGAACTTGTTAAAAGTAAAAAATGTTATGAATAGCTTAAATGAATCATTGTTAAGGTTGACCCTAATACCTATTTCTATGATGAGAAAAAAAGTGTTGTGCGCATGAGTTAGATTAAACTACACTTTCGATTTTTATTTGTCTATCCTGATCGAGTTCAAGTATGATATTGTTAACGTATCTTGATAATAAACCAGATAAGTTAGTACGGATTTTGACCGTATCTTGCGAGAATTTCCAAAGTCCTAGTTTTCTAGAACTATTCAAAGATTCGGGTGTGTTGAAGATCAAAATGTACGCATCTCCAAGAACTTCGACTTAGACAAGAGGGATATTGTGTAATTTATATTGTCTTTGTTTAAAAAAAAATATTAAAAACTCAAGGCATTGCGTACCCAAGTTAGCAAGTAAACCTATTAGTTCTTACTATGGAAATAGCGAGTCCTATAGCTACATATCATGATTTTGTGTCACTATCAAAATTCTATCTTGAGTATGTAGTTCTATTCATGTAGGAGACGTTAAATTTTTTTATTTCAATAGAAATAGATTTATTTTCTAAATGTATGCTTTAAATTTTTTATTATTTTTGAATTCATGTAATCTTTAAAAAAGATGATCGACAGTAATAATTGAGAATGCATTTTCATTTGTATCCATTAGTTTTTAAGAATGATTATATCTCGTTATATGGTATAAAGGGAGGGTTTGAATTAGTATATGTTTAATTTTTTTGAGGTCTTGTAAGTAGATTAGTATATTTATTTGTGTTAATGAACAATAGATGTATGATAATATTATGGATGAAATAAGATAAAATTGTATGAGGATGAGACCGTATGTACCCGCATTGGTTAGTGCAATTTGTTGATTTAATTTTGAGAATTACTAATACAAAGAGTAGGTGCATGTTGTATCTTGGGACAGCAATGTTGAATTAACTTGAGCACCTTAATAGGCCATAATATCTTTCAAGTAAGTGGTTCAAGCTTGGTTTGCATGTTTTGTCAAGTTATTAGTTTATATTATGCAATTTTATTTGTTTTTATATTGCAAATAAGTTTAATGTATTCCCTTTTGTTAGACTAATCCAACAAACTCAACAAAGTTTATTTACTTGTGATTGAATGGATATCAATAAAAAAGGATGAAAGGATACTAGAAAAACGATAATGAAATCGATAAGAAGATGTGATGGTGTCTCTTATAATGTCATTAAGACTCAGAAATTTGCTTTTTTCACCATTTTTAATAAGTACTTATTTAATCATTACTAGGTCTATGAACTTCTATTTGTTAGCGCAAGAAATATGAAATATTTTATTTTATTTGTTTATTTAAAAATATTGGAATATTTTACTTGAGTACATAGTATGTGCGGATACTTTTAACAAATTTCTTTTGCATTTTATAGGATCTCTCAGTGGACATGAAAACTTTACAATCTCTCAGATTTCAACATGTTTTAAAAAAAAAAAAATATTAAGGTCTAAACAACTAAATAGTCTATCAAGATATATTGTCTTTATGCATATTTTTATTGAAATCTCAATAAACCATAGTTGTTAAGAATAATCTGGATCGTAATATATAAATACAATAAAAACTTATTGAACGAGTGTCTTATTAAATCACATTGAAATCTCATCAAGTGGAAACAAACAAACAGGAATGCTTGCACTAAAGACCATTCGCTAATGATCGGTACTGTACAACTATTATAGGAATACATATTTAATTGAAAATTGTAAACCGATCTAGCTATTAAACAAGTATGTAACAAATAAAACACTCCCAATATAATTTTAGTAAGGGCTTATGAGAAATTTTAGAATAAAATAATTTATAAACTAATTTAACTTATTATGTATGAGTTGAAAATAAAAAATTGTTTGTGTATTAGCAATAACTAATGCAATTAAATCCATTTAGCTTTAATCATCAAACGTCTCCAGTCTTCGATTGACCAATAACTTTGGTTTTGAGGTTTTTGAACCACTTGATCTTCTTGTGGAGTCTTCTTTTCTCAGGGACGTCGATTTGGTCTGGTGTTGGTGCTGCCTTTCCCACCATGAATTGAATTTTATTTTGATTTCTTTGTTTAATTTCCGGAGTATTTTGCTCTCTCTTGCGCTTTAATGACACAGGGGGCTGCTCATCAACCGTCTAGCTTTGATCATCAAACGTCTCCAGTCTTCGATTGACCAATAACCTTGTTTTTTAGGATATTCAACCTTCTTGTGGAGTCTTTCTTTTCTCAGGGATGTCGATTTGGTCTGCTCTTGACTTTCCCACCACGAATTGAATTTTAGTTTGATTTCTTTGTTTAATTTCCTCTTGCGCTTGACACAAGGGGTTGCTCCTCTGAAAAATCCCTGGACCTTGATAATATCAGCAGCCTCACGTTCACTCTTACTATTCTTTCCTAATCCTTTACCTGAAACTATTTTGCTTTCCATGCCTCTTGTTATTTAATTAGGATTTATTTCATTAATTTGGTTTCGAATTAAAGCATTTGAGAAATAGAATGAAACTGGGGTTTTCTAATAACTTAGGTATCCTAGGTACATCTGATAGAAAAAATAAATGGTAAGTTTTCACTAGTTATTGGAGCTTAGTCATATATCTCTATATTTAAATAAAATTATAAATACATTTGAGCATAAAGACAATAGACAAACCCACAAACACCTATCTAGGAACATGATATTATATATGCTTAGCGGAAACTAGAAAAATGTTAACATGGGAATTTCTCAAGGTCTGACGTCTTTCAATTTAATTTTTAAGGTCTAACTTCTTTTAATTTCCGTCTATGATATATAAAAACTTTAAAAATTACGAATATGGTTGTATGCCATCATAGACAATTGAGATTTTATGTAATCTTCACAGTGTCGTCTATTAAGCCTTCAGATCTACTAACAGAAATCTGAAATATATGGTTGAAGTCCTTCAAATCTTTAGATACTTTATAATTATTTGTTTATAATATACAAAAATTCAATCCAAGAAGTAATAATATATTTTTCAATTATTTTTACAAAAGCATCGTGTTTCAAAACAAAAACGTATACATTATAACAAAACTTAATTAATTTAATAAGATACAAAATGAAACTATAGAAATAATTGCACACTTATACACGAATATATCTTATTATATAAAAAAATTTATGCAAGTTGAGGATAGATATGTTGGTACAAGATAGATAAATATATAATTCATAAAACACATAAGCATAGACAAATTAATTGTATGTTAAAGATTCATTAAGATACACTAAAATTATAGTTGATCAATGTGCAAAAAAATGTAAATCATTGACATAAATTTGTATATCAATTAAAAATTGAAGCGATGAAAGTGAAATTAAGAAGATAATGTTTACCTTTCAATTTAGAAAAAAATCTAAAAATAAAACAAGAAAACAAAACATTATACATATATATTTAACAGAATTAGAAAAACTATTTAATAATACATATAAAGAACTGAAATGTTACTTACTTGTTGGAAAACTTTGTTGTTAACCCAAAGAAGTTGAAAGAAATAGATAAAGTGTTTAGTATATATAATGTAAGTATTGTATTAGTAGTTATTTCTAAATAGTATGTTGGCATATAGCCTCCCTTAATAGGTTGTTTTAATGTGACAAATCCTCTTGTGTTTAGTGTGCTAATTTCTATTGTTATTTACATTCTATCTTGCACTCTAATTCATCAAAAGGCTCTTTCTTTATCATGTTGATCAAAACTTTATTGTTTTATCTTAAGAAACTAATTCTCATACAAATACTATTAACCTTATCTTTGTGTACATTGAGAATTAGCTTTAGTGATCAACTTCAAAGGTTCTTAGAATGATGTTTCCAACAACTTTCGTGAAGAAGATTTATTGATCCAAGTCATTATCTTTCAAAGTTACTTGGCGCGGTACACCGGACGAATGGCGCGGTACACCGGACCAAGATTGCGGACCAGGGCGCGGTGCAGAGGCTAGCCCGTCAGTATGCTAGAAAATCAAACCATTGAAGCGCGGTACACCGCACGAATTTTGCGGTACACCGCAAGAAAGGGTTTTCTGCACAAAAGACAAGTCATAAGAAATATATCCGTTGGGAGATTAATAGATCCGTTGGACCCAAGTCTTATGACCGTTGGAAGCCATTTTCTACTATAAATTGAAGCTCTTTGAAGGCTACAAACACACCAACTAATTACAAACATTAAGGGGCTTAATTGCTATCATTCAAGAAGGTGTCAAGTGCTATACATAGTCAAATTCAATCTTAGTGAGCTTATAAATCCTTTCAAGGAGTTAATCAATTAAGCCACAAGGTTCTATCCACTCAAGAGGAGTAAACAAGCTTATAGTCATATCCACTCTTTTAGGAGTTTTAGTTACAATCTTTTATAAGCAACCCTTTAAACACTTTGTTGCTATCCTCTTAAGTCTAGGTCTTGTAATAGATAGATTAAGAGGGAATTCAAGTATAGGGAGTATACTTGGTGTCCTTGTGTTGTGATTACACAAGTGGTTTGTCCTTCGTGTTATCGAAGAGTTTGTAAAGGTTATTGTGTTCTCGACCCGGTTAAGAGAGACGCGGGAGCTTAGTGAAAAAGCTTGAAATCCTAAGGAGGCTTCCTTAGGTAGTGGATGTAGGGAAACCGAACCACTATAAATCGTGTGTATCTTTCTATCCCTACTCTATTTACTTTCCGCACTTTATATGTTTGATAATATGCTTGCATGATTTCTATGATATTGTTTATCTAGGATATCTAACATATAGTCTTCTAGAGTAGTCTAAGATATTGGATTAACGATTTACTAGTTATACTTTTTTATCAAACCTCTAACTTACCTTTGCATGATCCTATAAGAGTTTGATTTTAGTAGTTGACTTAGAAGTTTTTCTCTTAAACTTATTATTGTCCAAAAGATTTTTAATTAGGCATTAATCTTTTTAGTAATCCTATTCACCCCCCCTCTAGGACTTTCAATTGGTATCAGAGCCTAACTCTACGTGAATAGCTTAATCGTTAGTAGAGTAAACGATATGGAATTTAATCTTTTGGAAAGTTCGTCTTCTACTCGACCTCCACTTTTTGTAGGAACTTACTATTTTGCTTGGAGAACAAAAATGGAGGAATTTATCAAAGCCGAAGATCCCGATCAATGGAGAATCGTGAAGGACGGTCCATTTGTTCCTTATAAAGAGGAGTTAAATGAAGCGGGAGTTCTTAAGCTAAATCAAGAAGAAAAAGATTCTGATGAACTTACCATTGAGGAAAAGGCTAAGCTCACTCAAAATGCAAAACCAATGTACACTCTCATTCGTGGAATTTCCGAAGAAAATTTCTCACAAATGTTAGATTGTAAATCCGCAAAAGAGCTTTGGAATCGTTTGGAGTTTTTATATGGAATTGTCGAAAATGACGAAGAAGAAGAAGTCTCAATCCATGATGAATCTCATAACGATTTTAAACCAAATCATGAGGTAGCACTCTATCCTAACTCTTTATCTCTTCCTTATAATTATTGTGATATTAGGCAAATTTCATCCCTTCTCAAAATTCTTGATTCTCAAATCCATTTGAATAATCTTATGTTAAAAAAGGGTAAAATTGAGCTAAAGAATTGTTTTAAATGTTGTATCACTTTGGATGATATTCTTGGCAATACTAAAAACCCTTGTTTTGAAAATATTTTTTCTTTAAATAAATGGAAACATCCTATGAAGAAAAATATAGAAGGTTTTAGAAAATTGGATGAAGCTTTTTCCCTCGCTCTTGATACTTTAAAAAATCATCATTTTTCAAATATCACTCCCTTTGATCCAAATGGCTTTTTTAAAGAAAAATTATATTTAAGTGACAATTTGGATATTGGAAAGAATGTGGAAACTTCTTGTTCAAAACCTTTACATGGTAACTCTATTCGAAAAAGAAGTTCTTGCAACTATTGTGGTAAACCTGGTCATCATGCTTCTACGTGCCATTACCATGAACAACTTAATAGTGGATCTTTGATACCTTCATGGGAAAAACCAATATGGATCGTGACAAATGCTAACAACATTTCCGGATCCATTCCACCTCGGTTACCATAGTAATATGTATTGAAGGTGTTGAGCGTCAAGAAAATGGAATTTTATGTAAAAGGACGTTCAAACCTCATAAAAGGAAAATACGGTGAAATTCTTTCCTCTCTTCTTTTTATGTTTATGTTTTATATTGTGTTTTATGTGATTTATCAACTTGTGCTTCTATCTTGTGGTTCTTGACTCTTTACATGCTTAAATGTTGCTTTGTTATTGCATTGGGTCTTTTTGCACTTTTAGAAAACTTAGGGGCTTTTGTGAAATTAACTGTTGTATGAGTTTTTAGGTTATCCTTGGCTTTTCTTTTTAAAACGAAGATGCTCAAAATTATTTTATACCATTCCGAATCATTTGGGGAAGTTTCGAATGTGTTTCGGGTGTTTTTAAAAGAATCAAAAATTTCATTTTTTGTGTCCAAACCGAACACTTTTGCGGTGCACCGGACGATTCCCGCGGTACACCGCAGGTTAGGTTTTTGACAGCTTTAGTAGGCCGTTTTTTATTCTCTTCTCTTCATTCCTCCATTATAACATCTCCTCTCCTCCTCCTTGGCGATTTCCGACCAGCTTCACTCCGTCTCCACCACCAAAACACCCTTCTTCACCTCTTAAATCACTCCTCCTTCTCTATTCCTCATTACCCATCTTGCTTTTCACCATGGTTAGAACCAAGACAGCTGCTAACAAGAAGAAAGCCTCCACCGGAGCCTCCTCCAGCCGCCGCCGTGCACCATCTCCGGCAAGGTCACCAACACCCCCTCCACTCCGGCCATTCGATGCTCTTCCGGGTAGAACAATTAGTGCTTCGGCCTTTCCCTCCGGTGAAAATTCTCTCTTTGATCTCCTTTCATTTCAAAAATGTCATGAAATCTTTGCTTTTACGGGTAGTCATTTGGCAATCGGCTTAATCGAAGAATTTTACACTAATTTTGAATATAATCATGCTACTACTTCGATTAAATCAACTGTTTCGGGTACCACTTTACGGTTAAAGTTAAATGCTTTGTGTACTAAATTTGATATTCCTTCGGATAGTTTTAGCGGATTTTGGTCTAGTGGTTGGGATAACTCTAATCTTGATATAATTGCTCAAAATGAGGTTAATGATTTTGTTAATGGAAGAATGGTTGTTCCCGATGGAAATTGGAATATTCGTAATTTTGATCCGGAATTCATTGTGGCTCACAAATTTCTTATTTCGGCCGTGATTCCGAAAGATAAGCATGATGCAAAACTTATACCTTATGAAGCTTATCTATTATATTTGATCTTCTCCAAACAACCGATTAACATTATTGCGATAATGTTCAAATGGATGAATCATGCTAGAGCCTCTCGGGATAAAGTCCCTTACGGTATTTTTCTTTCGAAAATCTTTGAAGCAAATGATATTTCTTTCGGAGGGACTAATGTGAAACCAATCAATAAGTCATGGTGTTTCGATTATCTCACGATTCTAAGAATGAAATTTGTTATTTATAACAACACCTATGTTCCGCTCTCCATTATTAATCGTATTTCGGATGCTACTATTCGTAATCGCATCCTTGAAGCAAAAAATGGAACCTTTGGTCCGGAGCTTGACACTCTTCAATTATTAGATAACCCGGCCCAACAAAACCCTATTCCAAATGAGCCCACTCCAAGCCAACCCACCAATGAAAATCCTCCTAATCCATCCGGTTTTGAAAGCGCTATGTCTCGTTTCATGGATTATATAGGTAGCAAATTTGTGGCTTTGGAAGACAAAATAGAAAGGAAATTTGAGGTGTTGGAAGAAAAAATAGGGCATCTTGCGAATGAGTTTTCTTGTATGAAGAATGATGTCTCTTGTATTCGTGATGATATAGGAAATGGAAGAAGGTCTAGGAGCCGCTCTCCTCGTGATAATCGTTGAATCTTTCTTGCTCGGGTGTTTGGTGTTTAAAATCATCTTTTTATCCTTCTTGGTGGTCTATGGGTTTATGTGCTTATGTGGTTGTTTTTTAACTTAGTTTGTGGTGTTTTTATGCTTTTTAATTATTTGTGGGTCCGTGTTTTGGACATCTAGGATATTGCTATTTTGATTTATTTGGATATTATGTTAGGATGCTATGTGTTTTAATTGGATAATTGGTCAAATTTGTTATGTTTTTTGTCATGAATGTTAGATGATTATAATCTTTGGTTTGGATTTTTATGATGCTAACATTCTCTTTGATGATATAGGTACTACTACATCTAATCATTGATATTACTCTCTAGTCCCTATAGTTTGTTCTTTTTATCTTTGTTCTTAAAATGTTTGAAAATTGCATTTCGATCCCCAAAAGATTTTTCAAAATTGCGTTTAGTCCCCAAAATTTTGAAAAATACATCTTGACCCCTTGCTTTTCAAAAAAATTACATTTTACCCCTAAATTTCTTCAAAATGATTTCAAGTATTCTTATTAGGGAAAAATTGTCAATCAAACTTTTACAAAATTGAAACAAACTCCATGCATTATGTAAGGGGGAGTCTTTGATAAATCATATTTTAAAACTCAAATGCTTAGACTAATCATTTATTTCATATATTACAACTAATCGTTTGTGTCATTAGAAAGCATATGAAGTGAAAATCTATCAATCAAGGAGTTGGTAAAAAGTCTCTATCCTTAGCTCTTGCCTTACAATTATCTATCTTTGTGCATTTCTTTCTAAAATCGTTTTAATCCTAAACTCTTGCACACTCTCAAAATCATTGTTTAAAATCTATTCACTCGAGTTTTTGCTCTTCTATTCTTAGTTGTTTTTACCCCGTCTTTTTGATGAAGACAAAGGGGGAGAAATAATATGTGCACTAAAACTTTCAAAACTTGCACGTTTTAAACACTCACAAATGCATCTCAAATCTTATGCTTATTGTGAGGGGGAGCTTTATTTCATTAGTGCTTAAACTTTCATATCATTCCTAAGGTGTTTTAGTGAAGGATTTGTCATCATCAAAAAGGGGGAGATTGTTGGCATATAGCCTCCCTTAATAGGTTGTTTTAATGTGACAAATCCTCTTGTGTTTAGTGTGCTAATTTCTATTGTTATTTACATTCTATCTTGCACTCTAATTCATCAAAAAGCTCTTTCTTTATCATGTTGATCAAAACTTTATTGTTTTATCTTAAGAAACTAATTCTCATACAAATACTATTAACCTTATCTTTGTGTACATTGAGAATTAGCTTTAGTGATCAACTTCAAAGGTTCTTAGAATGATGTTTCCAACAACTTTCGTGAAGAAGATTTATTGATCCAAGTCATTATCTTTCAAAGTTACTTGGCGCGGTACACCGGACGAATGGCGCGGTACACCGGACCAAGATTGCGGACCAGGGCGCGGTGCAGAGGCTAGCCCGTCAGTATGCTAGAAAATCAAACCATTGAAGCGCGGTACACCGCACGAATTTTGCGGTACACCGCAAGAAAGGGTTTTCTGCACAAAAGACAAGTCATAAGAAATATATCCGTTGGGAGATTAATAGATCCGTTGGACCCAAGTCTTATGACTGTTGGAAGCCATTTTCTACTATAAATTGAAGCTCTTTGAAGGCTACAAACACACCAACTAATTACAAACATTAAGGGGCTTAATTGCTATCATTCAAGAAGGTGTCAAGTGCTATACATAGTCAAATTCAATCTTAGTGAGCTTATAAATCCTTTCAAGGAGTTAATCAATTAAGCCACAAGGTTCTATCCACTCAAGAGGAGTAAACAAGCTTATAGTCATATCCACTCTTTTAGGAGTTTTAGTTACAATCTTTTATAAGCAACCCTTTAAACACTTTGTTGCTATCCTCTTAAGTCTAGGTCTTGTAATAGATAGATTAAGAGGGAATTCAAGTATAGGGAGTATACTTGGTGTCCTTGTGTTGTGATTACACAAGTGGTTTGTCCTTCGTGTTATCGAAGAGTTTGTAAAGGTTATTGTGTTCTCGACCCGGTTAAGAGAGACGCGGGAGCTTAGTGAAAAAGCTTGAAATCCTAAGGAGGCTTCCTTAGGTAGTGGATGTAGGGAAACCGAACCACTATAAATCGTGTGTATCTTTCTATCCCTACTCTATTTACTTTCCGCACTTTATATGTTTGATAATATGCTTGCATGATTTCTATGATATTGTTTATCTAGGATATCTAACATATAGTCTTCTAGAGTAGTCTAAGATATTGGATTAACGATTTACTAGTTATACTTTTTTATCAAACCTCTAACTTACCTTTGCATGATCCTATAAGAGTTTGATTTTATTAGTTGACTTAGAAGTTTTTCTCTTAAACTTATTATTGTCCAAAAGATTTTTAATTAGGCATTAATCTTTTTAGTAATCCTATTCACCCCCCCTCTAGGACTTTCATAGTAGTCGTTAGAAATAAATGGTCTAAACGATTGAGTAAAATAACAAAACTAGTAGGATATTTAAGTTTTATAAGACTACTTTAAAACTTATATTAATGAACTTTTTTTAATTGGTTTTTATCCATTTGAAAAACACATTTAGCTCCAACAAAACAATTTGTATCCTACCCTAAAAATGTATAAATATGTTGTTTAGGAGTTGTGTATAGAGAGATGTGAGAGAACTTATATCCATATTCAATCAGAAAAATAATGATAATATATAATTATTGATAAATATATGTTTATATTTAGCAAATTCAGTTACTCGCATAAAGTTCGTCCTATTGTGATATGTTCATCGTCTTTGACAAAATCTTAATAATTTATGCAAATTGGTATCGAATAAAAGAGTCATGTTGGGTCTCACCCAAAAAAAGATCACCCATATATAGCCCATGTGGATTTAAAATGGTCTAATCATCAACTACGAATTTGCTATTGCGATAGGTTTCAAACATATCACTGTGGATTTGCTAAAGAAACAACTTCACTGGAGAAAAAATGTAAAAAATGCTAAGGGGTATAGGTTCCAAACCTATATATATAGATTATTCGTAATTGATACACTACCTAGAAGATAGAGATACGAAGAACTAGTTGAAAGTAAAAAAAAGTTATGAGTTGCTTAAACCCTAATACCTATTTCTATGATGAGGAAAAAAGTGTTGTATGCATGAGTTAGATTAAACTACACTTTTGATTTTATTTGTCTATCCTGATCAAGTTCAAGTATGATATTGTTAACGTATCTTGATAATAAACCAGATAATAAAGTTGTCTGAACACTTGGTTTTTTCAAATCAAATTAATATAACAATTATATCCAAAACCATTTTGTTTATACTGATTCACACCCCTTTCCGTTTCCTTTATTATCCAGAATCACACCAAACCCCTTAAATATCTTCTACTAGTAGTGATTCTAGTGCATTCATCAAGATCGATGAATTCTATTCCTCTCCCCAACTCTTTCGGGTTAGTAATAGACACATAATAAGCAAAATTAATCCCTTGGTTTCTTAGGATTTAGTTTTGTTCCTTCAAAAAATCATTGAGTTTTTTTTCTTAATATTTGATGAGTTCATGTTCAGTATACTTTGGGGTTTCATTTTGCCACGACTTTCACATTATTTCCAAGTAAAGGGCTATTATATTTGGACTTTTTGAGATAATTGTTTGTTAAATGTGTAGCTTCTAGGTACACGGATGATATGAGACCCTGAGACAAAGCTAATAAGTCAAAAATACAAATTCAAACCCAAGTTAAGTCATGAAGAAACCAAAAATTCTTTCTAGTGGTCAAGTGCAATTTCTGGCAAAACAACTATGTCAGCTTTCAAGATGCACCATGATTGATGTATAGAATTTTGCCTAAGATAGTCCTTTGAGTTTATAGCATGTGAGAAGAAACATTTCATGAATTAGTGTTGAGACGACAAAGTTACACGGATTTTGCAACGGTGGCCAAAAGTTGTCCAAACTTAATCAAAACATTTGTTGACCCACCTAAGTGGGCCCACATGCCCAAAAACATTTTTCTAGCGTATTACATTATCTTTGGATGATTAAAGGAGTTACACACATCATTTTTATGGTATTTATATTTTTCATATGCTCGTACTGTCTTTTAAATATAATCACTTTGGCCAGGTAGTTAAATTGTGTTAGTAGTTGGATTACATCCGGGAGGGGGGTTCAATTACAAAACTAAACTATGATTGTTCAATTAGTTTATAACTGAGAGGTCAAATTTAATCGGATAATTGCAATAAGGGTTAAATCTTATGAACTTGATAGTAGGGTAGGGTCCCTAGGGAGAGGTCCATAACGTTAGATGGTTGCACCTAATTACGAGAGAGAGAGAGAGAGAGAGAGGTAGATATTAGAATCCTGATTAATATATTCCCCTTCAATTCGTCTTTGAACAAGAAATGATCAAATAATAAATACTGAACCCAAACATCTCGAATTATCCTTTTAATATATTCATAAACTTTTATCTTAATTAATTCCAAGTCCTCGTCATTTAATCTAGTTTTTTTTGGGTACGTGAGTGGTCAGAATTAGGTTACCCATATTCAGGGAGGAGATTCGAACCATGTACCTCTCACTACACACCTTTTAAGTAGCTCTCATTCAATTTTAATCTAGTTGTTACTTAAAACATGACTTTTTGCTGCCCCTGTCTAGTATTTGAATTATATAAATTTAAACCCTAAATCATATTTTATATTTCGTTGTCCTTATCTAACGCCTCAAATACATTAAAGAAGCAAGAAATTAGCTTTATAGTCCATGTGGAGAACGACATAAAATACTTATCACTTTATTATTTGGAACGACTCGTACAATTGCGAGAAGTCTTCTCTGAGTTTGGTTTTTACCTCGAGAAACACCACTTGACTGGTGAGAAAAGCTATTCTCCTTGTTCAAGGTTTGAATCTCATCATTAAGCATCTTCTCTTCTTCAGCAGTGCACAACAAGAAGCTAGGTTTTTACTTGTTTATTCCTTGCAAGTAAGCCAATAGAGATCCAAGAAAGACCCATTCCATCGAATCATGGAATAACATGAGGTTATCCATTTTTGCAGAAGATTGAAATTTGAATTTGTTCAAGACGTGAGATTCTTAAGGTCCAAAGACTTTTTATGCCAGCTAAAAGGTGTATCTTTTGTGTATCTTGAAGATCAAAATTATCTGGTGAAATGCCTCAAGTGTTGTGTGATTGCGATCTCGTAAACATTGATGAAAAGCTCACGACCGAAATAAAGCAAAAAAGGTATTATATCCTGAAATTCAGCAGATAGCTCTCCAATTTCTTTCTACTTTCTCTATACATGTTCACAGTATAGATACGCTATTTAAAAAGGCAAAGGAGAACAAAACGGATTCATATAATATAATGTTAATTCACATAGTATTCAAGTAAGTAAATACGCATGTATATAATAAACATAAAACACACACCATGTAATCCATAAAAAAACAATGAATTTAAGTTACACATAACATCTTAAAACAATCACAAGTAAACATGCGCCACATCATCTTTTCCTTTCCGTCTTTTTATTCCCTATCCCAATCGATCATCCTCACCTACGCGGGACAGATGGGCCCGCAAAAGAATACCGAGATGATACTGACCCAGGTACTTCTGTCCCAAGCTGACCTCCAACTCCAAGATGGTTAAACCTTTGATTGTTATAATTCAGTGGTGGTGGGCCACGCGAATCATAAGATGGTCTCCTCATCCCTTGGTCAACCATTAATCTCTGCGGTTGACCAACTTCTCTTTGCTCTATTCTTGGCATTGCAAGATAACGATTTACCAACGAAGTTGTACTTTCATCGTAAGTATTACTTACCGTAGATGCTTCTTGAGGCGGTCTTCTTATCCCATATGTTCTGTATTCTGATTCTGATGGATAATTTAATCCCACTTGGTTTCTCTCAACTCTTTTCTCTCGGTTTCCATGTCCAGCTGAGTTGGCCTAATCTGTGGAAGTCCATAGTTTCTGTACTCTTTTTCCGACAAAAAAAGTTGACTTCTAGAAGAAGTTTTACTTTCTTCATGTCTGTTATATTGTCCTCCTTTTCCAAATACTTCCTCATTAAAAGATGGTGGTTTCATACTTACATGAACAGAAAAAGAAGAAGATCTCAAATTAACAGGTCGAAACATTTCTTTTAACCGTTTCACCTGTACAAATTAACCATCAGTTACTTATATATATATATATATATATATATATATATATATATATGTGTGTGTATATGTGTGTGTGTATGTATTCAATAAATAAAAACATATCTTTCTCAATTCTCACCTGTTCAAAGCTCAACTCCGTATTGAATTTACGTGTTTTCTCGTCATAGTTCTCCTTAATTGCTTTCTTAAACACAGCTTCGGGTAAAGGAAAACAATCTTTTTCAACTATAAACCGAACCTATTTCACAAAGATCTATAAATAAAGTGAAATTAAAAAAAAAAAAATAAGTAACAAACAGACCTGAACAGGGACGTCGATTTGGTCTGGTGCTGGTGCTGCCTTTCCCACCATGAATTGAATTTTATTTTGATTTCCTTGTTTAATTTCCGGAGTATTTTGCTCTCTCTTGCTCTTTAATGACACAGGGGGCTGCTCCTCTGAAAAATCACTGGACCTTGATAATATCAGCAACCCATCAGCGGCCTCACGTTCACTCTTACTATTCTTTCTTAATCCTTTACCTGAAATTATTTTGCTTTCCATGCCTGCTGTTATTTAATTACGATTTATTTCATTGATTTGGTTTCGAATTAAAGCATTTGAGAAATAGAATGAAACTGGGGTTTTCTAATAACTTAGGTATCCTAGGTACATCTGATAGAAAAAGTAAATGGTAAGTTTGGACTAGTTATTGGAGCTTAGTTATATATCTCTATATTTAAATAAAATTATAAATACATTTGAGGATAAAGACAATAGACAAACCCACAAACAGCTATCTAGGAACATGATATTATAACTGCTTAGCAGAAACTAGAAAATGTCAACACTGATTTGGGGATTTCTCAAGGTCTGACGTCTTTCAATTTAATTTTTATGGTCTAACTTCTTTCAATTTCCGTCTATGATATATAAAAACTTTAAAAACTATGAATATGGTTGTAGGCCATCATAGACAATTGAGATTTTATTTAATCTTCACAGTGTCATCTATAAAGCCTTCAGATCTACTAACAGAAATCTGAAATATATGGTTGAAGTCCTTCAAATCTTTAGATACTTTATAATTATTTGTTTATAATATACAAAAATTCAATCCAAGAAGTAATATATATTTTTCAATTATTTTTACAAAAGCATCGTGTTTCAAAACAAAAACATATACATTATAACAATACTTAATTAATTTACTGAGAAACAAAATGAAAATATAAATAATTTCACACTTATATACGAAAAATATCTTATCATATAGAAATTTTTATGCAAGTTGAGGATAGATCTGTTACAAGATAGATATATATATATATATATATATATATATATATATATATATATATATATATATATATATAATGCATATAACACATAAGCATAGACAATTTAATTATATGTTAAAGAATTATTAAGATACACTAAAATTATAGTTGATCAATGTGTAGAAAATTGTAAATCATTGACATAAATTTTAATATCAATTAGAAATTGAAGCGATGAAAGTGAAATTAAGAAGATAATGTTTACCTTTCAATTTAGAAAAAAATCTGAAAATAAAACAAGAAAACAAAACATTATACATATATATTTATACAGAATTTGAAAAAATATTTAATAATACATGTAAAGAACTGAAATGTTACTTACTTCTTGGAAAACTTTGTTGTTAACCCAGAGAACTTGAAAGATATAGATAAAGTGTTTAGGATATGTATATATATATAATAGTAAGTATTGTATTAGTAGTTATTTCAAAATAGTAGCCGTTAGAGATAAATGGTCTAAACGATTGTGTAAAATAACAAAACAAGTAGGATATTTAAGTTTTAAAAGACTACTTTAAAAGTTATATTAATGTTTTTTTTAAAATATCCTTCAATTTTTTAAATAGTTTTTTTCAATTTGAAAATCACATTTACCTCCAACAAACCAATTTGTATCTTACCCGAAAAATGTATAAATATGTTGTTTAGGCGTTGTGTATAGAGAGATGGTAGAGAACTTATATCCATATTCAATCGGAAAAATTAATATAATATATAATTATTGATAAATATATGTTTATATTTAGCAAATTCAGTTCATCGTCTTTGACAAAATCTTAATAATTTATGCAAATTGGTATCCAATAAAAGAGCCATGTTGGGTCTCACCCAAAAATGATCACCCATATATAGCCCATTTGGATTTAAAATGGTCTAATCATCAACTACGAATTTGCTATCGTGATAGGTTTCAAACATATCAGTGTGGATTTGCTAAAGAAACAACTTTGCTGGAGTAAAAATGTAAAAAATGTTAAGGGGAATAGGTTCCAAACCTATATATTAATATTATTCGTAATTGATACACTACCTAGAAGACACAGATACGAAGAACTTGTTAAAAGTAAAAAATGTTATGAATAGCTTAAATGAATCATTGTTAGGGTTGACCCTAATACCTATTTCTATGATGAGAAAAAAGTGTTGTGCGCATGAGTTAGATTAAACTACACTTTCGATTTTTATTTGTCTATCCTAATCGAGTTCAAGTATGATATTGTTAACGTATCTTGATAATAAACCAGATAAGTTAGTACGGATTTTGACCGTCTCTTGCGAGAATTTACAAAGTCCTAGTTTTCTAGAACTATTCAAAGATTCGAGTGTGTTGAAGATCAAAATGTACGCATCTCCAAGAACTTCGACTTAGACAAGAGGGATATTGTGTAATTTGTATTGTCTTTGTTTAAAAAAAAATATTTAAAACTCAAGGCATTGCGTACCCAAGTTAGCAAGTAAACCTATTAGTTCTTACTATGGAAATAGCGAGTCCTATAGCTACATATCATGATTTTGTGTCACTATCAAAATCCTCTCTTGAGTATGTAGTTCTATTCATGTAGGAGACGTTAAATTTTTTTATTTCAATAGAAATAGATTTATTTTCTAAATGCATGCTTTAAATTTTTTATTATTGTTGATTTCATGTAATCTTTAAAAAAAATGATCGACAGTAATAATTGAGAATGCATTTTCATTTGTATCCATTAGTTTTTAAGAATAATTATATCTCGTTATATGGTATAAAGGGAGGGTTTGAATTAGTATATGTTTAATTTTTTTGAGGTCTTGTAAGTAGATTAGTATAATTATTTGTGTTAATGAACAATAAATATATGATAATATTATGGATGAAATAACATAAAATTGTATGAGGATGAGACCGTATGTACCAGAATTGGTTAGTGCAATTTGTTGATTTAATTTTGAGAATTACTAATACAAAGAGTATGTACATGTTGTATCTTGGGACAGCAATGTTGAATTAACTTGAGCACCTTAATAGGCCATAATATCTTTCAAGTAAGTGGTTCAAGCTCGGTTTGCATGTTTTGTCAAGTTATTTGTTTATATTATGCAATTTTATTTGTTTTTATATTGTATAATAAGTTTAATGTATTCCCTTTTGTTAGACTAATCCAACAAACTCAACACAGTTTATTTACTTGTGATTGAATGGATATCAATAAAAAAGGATGAAAGGATACTAGAAAAACGATAATGAAATCGATAAGAAGATGTGATGGTGTCTCTTATAATGTCATTAAGACTCAGAAATTTGCTTTTTTCACCATTTTTAATAAGTACTTATTTAATCATTACTAGGTCTATGAACTTCTATTTGTTAGCGCAGGAAATATGAAATATTATATTTTATTTGTTTATTTAAAAATATTGGAATATTTTACTTGAGTACATAGTATGTGCGGATACTTTAACAAATTTCTTTTGCATTTTATAGGATCTCTCAGTGGACATGAAAACTTTACAATCTCTCAGATTTCAACATGTTTTAAAAAAATAAAAAATTTATTAAGGTCTAAACAACTAAATAGTCTATCAATATATATTGTCTTTATGCATATTTTTATTGAAATCTCAATAAGCCATAGTTGTTAAGAATAATCTGGATCGTAATATATAAATACAATAAAAACTTATTGAACGAGTGTCTTATTAAATCACATTGAAATCTCATCAAGTGGAAACAAACAAACAGGAATGCTTGCACTAAAGACCATTCGCTAATGATCGGTACTGTACAACTATTATAGGAATACATATTTAATTGAAAATTGTAAACCGATCTAGCTATTAAACAAGTATGTAACAAATAAAACACTCCCAATATAATTTTAGTAATGGCTTATGAGAATTTTTAGAATAAAATAATTTATAAACTAATTTAACTTATTATGTATGAGTTGAAAATAAAAAATTGTTTGTGTATTAGCAATAACTAATGCAATTAAATCCATTTAGCTTTAATCATCAAACGTCTCCAGTCTTCGATTGACCAATAACCTTGGTTTTGAGGTTTTTGAACCACTTGATCTTCTTGTGGAGTCTTTCTTTTCTCAGGGACGTCGATTTGGTCTGGTGCTGACTTTCCCACCATGAATTGAATTTTATTTTGATTTCTTTGTTTAATTTCCGGAGTATTTTGCTTTCTCTTGCGCTTTAATGACACAGGGGGCTGCTCCTCTGAAAAATCACTGGACCTTGATAATATTAGCAACCCATCAGCGGCCTCACGTTCACTCTTACTATTCTTTCTTAATCCTTTACCTGAAATTATTTTGCTTTCCATGCCTCCTGTTATTTAATTACGATTTATTTCATTGATTTGGTTTCGAATTAAAGCATTTGAGAAATAGAATGAAACTGGGGTTTTCTAATAACTTAGGTATCCTAGGTACATCTGATAGAAAAAGTAAATGGTAAGTTTCTATTAGTTATTGGAGCTTAGTTATATATCTCTATATTTAAATAAAATTATAAATACATTTGAGGATAAAGACAATAGACAAATCCACAAACAGCTATCTAGGAACATGATATTATAACTGCTTAGCAGAAACTAGAAAATGTCAACACTGATTTGGGGATTTCTCAAGGTCTGACGTCTTTCAATTTAATTTTTATGGTCTAACTTCTTTCAATTTCCGTCTATGATATATATAAACTTTAAAAACTATGAATATGGTTGTATGCCGTCATAGACAATTGAGATTTTATTTAATCTTCACAGTGTCGTCTATAAAGCCTTCAGATTACTAACCGAAATCTGAAATATATGGTTAAAGTCCTTCAAATCTTTAGATACTTTATAATTATTTGTTTATAATATACAAAAATTCAATCCAAGAAGTAATATATATTTTTCAATTATTTTTACAAAACCATCGTGTTTCAAAACAAAAACGTATACATTATAACAATACTTAATTAATTTACTGAGAAACAAAATGAAAATATAAATAATTTTACACTTATATACGAAAAATATCTTATCATATAAAAATTTTTATGCAAGTTGAGGATAGATCTGGTACAAGATAGATATATATATATATAATGCATATAACACATAAGCATAGACAATTTAATTATATGTTAAAGAATTATTAAGATACATTAAAATTATAGTTGATCAATGTGTAGAAAATTGTAAATCATTGACATAAATTTTTATATCAATTAGAAATTGAAGCGATGAAAGTGAAATTAAGAAGATAATGTTTACCTTTCAATTTAGAAAAAAATCTAAAAATAAAACAAGAAAACAAAACATTATACATATATATTTATACAGAATTTGAAAAAATATTTAATAATACATGTAAAGAACTGAAATGTTACTTACTTCTTGGAAAACTTTGTTGTTAACCCAGAGAACTTGAAAGATATAGAAAAGTGTTTAGGATATGTATATATATATATAATAGTAAGTATTGTATTAGTAGTTATTTCAAAATAGTAGCCGTTAGAGATAAATGGTCTAAACGATTGTGTAAAATAACAAAACAAGTAGGATATTTAAGTTTTAAAAGACTACTTTAAAAGTTATATTAATGTTTTTTTAAAATATCCTTCAATTTTTTAAATGGTTTTTTTCAATTTGAAAATCACATTTACCTCCAACAAAACAATTTGTATCCTACCCGAAAAATGTATAAATATGTTGTTTAGGCGTTGTGTATAGAGAGATGGTAGAGAAATTATATCCATATTCAATCGGAAAAATTAATATAATATATGTTTATATTTAGCAAATTCAGTTCATCGTCTTTGACAAAATTTTAATAATTTATGCAAATTGGTATCCAATAAAAGAGCCATGTTGGGTCTCACCCTGAAATGATCAACCATATATAGCCCATTTAGGTTTAAAATGGTCTAATCATCAACTACGAATTTGCTATCGTGATAGGTTTCAAACATATCAGTATGGATTTTCTAAAAAAACAACTTCGCTGGAGTAAAAATGTAAAAA
Source organism: Nemophila menziesii (assembly GCA_029959085.1). Taxonomy (NCBI): domain Eukaryota; kingdom Viridiplantae; phylum Streptophyta; class Magnoliopsida; order Boraginales; family Hydrophyllaceae; genus Nemophila; species Nemophila menziesii. The sequence continues at coordinate 22,815,279 of JARWIR010000021.1, forward strand.
ATATTAAGGGGAATAGGTTCCAAACCTATATATTAATATTATTCGTAATTGATACACTACCTATAAGACACAGATACGAAGAACTTGTTAAAAGTAAAAAATGTTATGAATAGCTTAAATGAATCATTGTTAAGGTTGACCCTAATACCTATTTCTATGATGAGAAAAAAAGTGTTGTGCGCATGAGTTAGATTAAACTACACTTTCGATTTTTATTTGTCTATCCTGATCGAGTTCAAGTATGATATTGTTAACGTATCTTGATAATAAACCAGATAAGTTAGTACGGATTTTGACCGTATCTTGCGAGAATTTCCAAAGTCCTAGTTTTCTAGAACTATTCAAAGATTCGGGTGTGTTGAAGATCAAAATGTACGCATCTCCAAGAACTTCGACTTAGACAAGAGGGATATTGTGTAATTTATATTGTCTTTGTTTAAAAAAAAATATTAAAAACTCAAGGCATTGCGTACCCAAGTTAGCAAGTAAACCTATTAGTTCTTACTATGGAAATAGCGAGTCCTATAGCTACATATCATGATTTTGTGTCACTATCAAAATTCTATCTTGAGTATGTAGTTCTATTCATGTAGGAGACGTTAAATTTTTTTATTTCAATAGAAATAGATTTATTTTCTAAATGTATGCTTTAAATTTTTTATTATTGTTGAATTCAAGTAATCTTTAAAAAAGATGATCGACAGTAATAATTGAGAATGCATTTTCATTTGTATCCATTAGTTTTTAAGAATGATTATATCTCGTTATATGGTATAAAGGGAGGGTTTGAATTAGTATATGTTTAATTTTTTTAAGGTCTTGTAAGTAGATTAGTATATTTATTTGTGTTAATGAACAATAGATGTATGATAATATTATGGATGAAATAACATAAAATTGTATGAGGATGAGACCGTATGTACCCGCATTGGTTAGTGCAATTTGTTGATTTAATTTTGAGAATTACTAATACAAAGAGTAGGTGCATGTTGTATCTTGGGACAGCAATGTTGAATTAACTTGAGCGCCTTAATAGGCCATAATATCTTTCAAGTAAGTGGTTCAAGCTTGGTTTGCATGTTTTGTCAAGTTATTAGTTTATATTATGCAATTTTATTTGTTTTTATATTGTATAATAAGTTTAATGTATTCCCTTTTGTTAGACTAATCCAACAAACTCAACAAAGTTTATTTACTTGTGATTGAATGGATATCAATAAAAAAGGATGAAAGGATACTAGAAAAACGATAATGAAATCGATAAGAAGATGTGATGGTGTCTCTTATAATGTCATTAAGACTCAGAAATTTGCTTTTTTCACCATTTTTAATAAGTACTTATTTAATCATTACTAGGTCTATGAACTTCTATTTGTTAGCGCAAGAAATATGAAATATTTTATTTTATTTGTTTATTTAAAAATATTGGAATATTTTACTTGAGTACATAGTATGTGCGGATACTTTTAACAAATTTCTTTTGCATTTTATAGGATCTCTCAGTGGATATGAAAACTTTACAATCTCTCAGATTTCAACATGTTTTAAAAAAAATAAAAAATTTATTAAGGTCTAAACAACTAAATAGTCTATCAAGATATATTGTCTTTATGCATATTTTTATTGAAATCTCAATAAACCATAGTTGTTAAGAATAATCTGGATCGTAATATATAAATACAATAAAAACTTATTGAACGAGTGTCTTATTAAATCACATTGAAATCTCATCAAGTGGAAACAAACAAACAGGAATGCTTGCACTAAAGACCATTCGCTAATGATCGGTACTGTACAACTATTATAGGAATACATATTTAATTGAAAATTGTAAACCGATCTAGCTATTAAACAAGTATGTAACAAATAAAACACTCCCAATATAATTTTAGTAAGGGCTTATGAGAATTTTTAGAATAAAATAATTTATAAACTAATTTAACTTATTATGTATGAGTTGAAAATAAAAAATTGTTTGTGTATTAGCAATAACTAATGCAATTAAATCCATTTAGCTTTAATCATCAAACGTCTCCAGTCTTCGATTGACCAATAACTTTGGTTTTGAGGTTTTTGAACCACTTGATCTTCTTGTGGAGTCTTCTTTTCTCAGGGACGTCGATTTGGTCTGGTGTTGGTGCTGCCTTTCCCACCATGAATTGAATTTTATTTTGATTTCTTTGTTTAATTTCCGGAGTATTTTGCTCTCTCTTGCGCTTTAATGACACAGGGGGCTGCTCATCAACCGTCTAGCTTTGATCATCAAACGTCTTCAGTCTTCGATTGACCAATAACCTTGTTTTTTAGGATATTCAACCTTCTTGTGGAGTCTTTCTTTTCTCAGGGATGTCGATTTGGTCTGGTCTTGACTTTCCCACCACGAATTGAATTTTAGTTTGATTTCTTTGTTTAATTTACTCTTGCGCTTGACACAAGGGGTTGCTCCTCTGAAAAATCCCTGGACCTTGATAATATCAGCAGCCTCACGTTCACTCTTACTATTCTTTCCTAATCCTTTACCTGAAACTATTTTGCTTTCCATGCCTCTTGTTATTTAATTAGGATTTATTTCATTAATTTGGTTTCGAATTAAAGCATTTGAGAAATAGAATGAAACTGGGGTTTTCTAATAACTTAGGTATCCTAGGTACATCTGATAGAAAAAATAAATGGTAAGTTTTCACTAGTTATTGGAGCTTAGTCATATATCTCTATATTTAAATAAAATTATAAATACATTTGAGCATAAAGACAATAGACAAACCCACAAACACCTATCTAGGAACATGATATTATATATGCTTAGCGGAAACTAGAAAAATGTTAACATGGGAATTTCTCAAGGTCTGACGTCTTTCAATTTAATTTTTAAGGTCTAACTTCTTTCAATTTCCGTCTATGATATATAAAAACTTTAAAAATTACGAATATGGTTGTATGCCATCATAGACAATTGAGATTTTATGTAATCTTCACAGTGTCGTCTATTAAGCCTTCAGATTTACTAACAGAAATCTGAAATATATGGTTGAAGTCCTTCAAATCTTTAGATACTTTATAATTATTTGTTTATAATATACAAAAATTCAATCCAAGAAGTAATAATATATTTTTCAATTATTTTTACAAAAGCATCGTGTTTCAAAACAAAAACGTATACATTATAACAAAACTTAATTAATTTAATAAGATACAAAATGAAACTATAGAAATAATTGCACACTTATACACGAATATATCTTATTATATAAAAAAATTTATGCAAGTTGAGGATAGATATGTTGGTACAAGATAGATAAATATATAATTCATAAAACACATAAGCATAGACAAATTAATTGTATGTTAAAGATTCATTAAGATACACTAAAATTATAGTTGATCAATGTGCAAAAAAATGTAAATCATTGACATAAATTTGTATATCAATTAAAAATTGAAGCGATGAAAGTAAAATTAAGAAGATAATGTTTACCTTTCAATTTAGAAAAAAATCTAAAAATAAAACAAGAAAACAAAACATTATACATATATATTTAACAGAATTAGAAAAACTATTTAATAATACATATAAAGAACTGAAATGTTACTTACTTGTTGGAAAACTTTGTTGTTAACCCAAAGAAGTTGAAAGAAATAGATAAAGTGTTTAGTATATATAATGTAAGTATTGTATTAGTAGTTATTTCTAAATAGTATGTTGGCATATAGCCTCCCTTAATAGGTTGTTTTAATGTGACAAATCCTCTTGTGTTTAGTGTGCTAATTTCTATTGTTATTTACATTCTATCTTGCACTCTAATTCATCAAAAAGCTCTTTCTTTATCATGTTGATCAAAACTTTATTGTTTTATCTTAAGAAAATAATTCTCATACAAATACTATTAACCTTATCTTTGTGTACATTGAGAATTAGCTTTAGTGATCAACTTCAAAGGTTCTTAGAATGATGTTTCCAACAACTTTCGTGAAGAAGATTTATTGATCCAAGTCATTATCTTTCAAAGTTACTTGGCGCGGTACACCGGACGAATGGCGCGGTACACCGGACCAAGATTGCGGACCAGGGCGCGGTGCAGAGGCTAGCCCGTCAGTATGCTAGAAAATCAAACCATTGAAGCGCGGTACACCGCACGAATTTTGCGGTACACCGCAAGAAAGGGTTTTCTGCACAAAAGACAAGTCATAAGAAATATATCCGTTGGGAGATTAATAGATCCGTTGGACCCAAGTCTTATGACCGTTGGAAGCCATTTTCTACTATAAATTGAAGCTCTTTGAAGGCTACAAACACACCAACTAATTACAAACATTAAGGGGCTTAATTGCTATCATTCAAGAAGGTGTCAAGTGCTATACATAGTCAAATTCAATCTTAGTGAGCTTATAAATCCTTTCAAGGAGTTAATCAATTAAGCCACAAGGTTCTATCCACTCAAGAGGAGTAAACAAGCTAATAGTCATATCCACTCTTTTAGGAGTTTTAGTTACAATCTTTTATAAGCAACCCTTTAAACACTTTGTTGCTATCCTCTTAAGTCTAGGTCTTGTAATAGATAGATTAAGAGAGAATTCAAGTATAGGGAGTATACTTGGTGTCCTTGTGTTGTGATTACACAAGTGGTTTGTCCTTCGTGTTATCGAAGAGTTTGTAAAGGTTATTGTGTTCTCGACCCGGTTAAGAGAGACACGGGAGCTTAGTGAAAAAGCTTGAAATCCTAAGGAGGCTTCCTTAGGTAGTGGATGTAGGGAAACCGAACCACTATAAATCGTGTGTATCTTTCTATCCCTACTCTATTTACTTTCCGCACTTTATATGTTTGATAATATGCTTGCATGATTTCTATGATATTGTTTATATAGGATATCTAACATATAGTCTTCTAGAGTAGTCTAAGATATTGGATTAACGATTTACTAGTTATACTTTTTTATCAAACCTCTAACTTACCTTTGCATGATCCTATAAGAGTTTGATTTTAGTAGTTGACTTAGAAGTTTTTCTCTTAAACTTATTATTGTCCAAAAGATTTTTAATTAGGCATTAATCTTTTTAGTAATCCTATTCACCCACCCTCTAGGACTTTCAATTGGTATCAGAGCCTAACTCTACGTGAATAGCTTAATCGTTAGTAGAGTAAACGATATGGAATTTAATCTTTTGGAAAGTTCGTCTTCTACTCGACCTCCACTTTTTGTAGGAACTTACTATTTTGCTTGGAGAACAAAAATGGAGGAATTTATCAAAGCCGAAGATCCCGATCAATGGAGAATCGTGAAGGAAGGTCCATTTGTTCCTTATAAAGAGGAGTTAAATGAAGCGGGAGTTCTTAAGCTAAATCAAGAAGAAAAAGATTTTGATGAACTTACCATTGAGGAAAAGGCTAAGCTCACTCAAAATGCAAAACCAATGTACACTCTCATTCGTGGAATTTCCAAAGAAATTTTCTCACAAATGTTAGATTGTAAATCCGCAAAAGAGCTTTGGAATCGTTTGGAGTTTTTATATGGAATTGTCGAAAATGACGAAGAAGAAGAAGTCTCAATCCATGATGAATCTCATAACGATTTTAAACCAAATCATGAGGTAGCACTCTATCCTAACTCTTTATCTCTTCCTTATAATTATTGTGATATTAGGCAAATTTCATCCCTTCTCAAAATTCTTGATTCTCAAATCCATTTGAATAATCTTATGTTAAAAAAGGGTAAAATTGAGCTAAAGAATTGTTTTAAATGTTGTATCACTTTGGATAATATTCTTGGCAATACTAAAAACCCTTGTTTTGAAAACATTTTTTCTTTAAATAAATGGAAACATCCTATGAAGAAAAATATAGAAGGTTTTAGAAAATTGGATGAAGCTTTTTCCCTCGCTCTTGATACTTTAAAAAATCATCCTTTTTCAAATATCACTCCCTTTGATCCAAATGGCTTTTTTAAAGAAAAATTATATTTAAGTGACAATTTGGATATTGGAAAGAATGTGGAAACTTCTTGTTCAAAACCTTTACATGGTAACTCTATTCGAAAAAGAAGTTCTTGCAACTATTGTGGTAAACCCGGTCATCATGCTTCTACGTGCCATTACCATGAACAACTTAATAGTGGATCTTTGATACCTTCATGGGAAAAACCAATATGGATCGTGACAAATGCTAACAACATTTCCGGATCCATTCCACCTCGGTTACCATAGTAATATGTATTGAAGGTGTTGAGCGTCAAGAAAATGGAATTTTATGTAAAAGGACGTTCAAACCTCATAAAAGGAAAATACGGTGAAATTCTTTCCTCTCTTCTTTTTATGTTTATGTTTTATATTGTGTTTTATGTGATTTATCAACTTGTGCTTCTATCTTGTGGTTCTTGACTCTTTACATGCTTAAATGTTGCTTTGTTATTGCATTGGGTCTTTTTGCACTTTTAGAAAACTTAGGGGCTTTTGTGAAATTAACTGTTGTATGAGTTTTTAGGTTATCCTTGGCTTTTCTTTTTAAAACGAAGATGCTCAAAATTATTTTATACCATTCCGAATCATTTGGGGAAGTTTCGAATGTGTTTCGGGTGTTTTTAAAAGAATCAAAAATTTCATTTTTTGTGTCCAAACCGAACACTTTTGCGGTGCACCGGACGATTCCCGCGGTACACCGCAGGTTAGGTTTTTGACAGCTTTAGTAGGCCGTTTTTTATTCTCTTCTCTTCATTCCTCCATTATAACATCTCCTCTCCTCCTCCTTGGCGATTTCCGACCAGCTTCACTCCGTCTCCACCACCAAAACACCCTTCTTCACCTCTTAAATCACTCCTCCTTCTCTATTCCTCATTACCCATCTTGCTTTTCACCATGGTTAGAACCAAGACAGCTGCTAACAAGAAGAAAGCCTCCACCGGAGCCTCCTCCAGCCGCCGCCGTGCACCATCTCCGGCAAGGTCACCAACACCCCCTCCACTCCGGCCATTCGATGCTCTTCCGGGTAGAACAATTAGTGCTTCGGCCTTTCCCTCCGGTGAAAATTCTCTCTTTGATCTCCTTTCATTTCAAAAATGTCATGAAATCTTTGCTTTTACGGGTAGTCATTTGGCAATCGGCTTAATCGAAGAATTTTACACTAATTTTGAATATAATCATGCTACTACTTCGATTAAATCAACTGTTTCGGGTACCACTTTACGGTTAAAGTTAAATGCTTTGTGTACTAAATTTGATATTCCTTCGGATAGTTTTAGCGGATTTTGGTCTAGTGGTTGGGATAACTCTAATCTTGATATAATTGCTCAAAATGAGGTTAATGATTTTGTTAATGGAAGAATGGTTGTTCCCGATGGAAATTGGAATATTCGTAATTTTGATCCGGAATTCATTGTGGCTCACAAATTTCTTATTTCGGCCGTGATTCCGAAAGATAAGCATGATGCAAAACTTATACCTTATGAAGCTTATCTATTATATTTGATCTTCTCCAAACAACCGATTAACATTATTGCGATAATGTTCAAATGGATGAATCATGCTAGAGCCTCTCGGGATAAAGTCCCTTACGGTATTTTTCTTTCGAAAATCTTTGAAGCAAATGATATTTCTTTCGGAGGGACTAATGTGAAACCAATCAATAAGTCATGGTGTTTCGATTATCTCACGATTCTAAGAATGAAATTTGTTATTTATAACAACACCTATGTTCCGCTCTCCATTATTAATCGTATTTCGGATGCTACTATTCGTAATCGCATCCTTGAAGCAAAAAATGGAACCTTTGGTCCGGAGCTTGACACTCTTCAATTATTAGATAACCCGGCCCAACAAAACCCTATTCCAAATGAGCCCACTCCAAGCCAACCCACCAATGAAAATCCTCCTAATCCATCCGGTTTTGAAAGCGCTATGTCTCGTTTCATGGATTATATAGGTAGCAAATTTGTGGCTTTGGAAGACAAAATAGAAAGGAAATTTGAGGTGTTGGAAGAAAAAATAGGGCATCTTGCGAATGAGTTTTCTTGTATGAAGAATGATGTCTCTTGTATTCGTGATGATATAGGAAATGGAAGAAGGTCTAGGAGCCGCTCTCCTCGTGATAATCGTTGAATCTTTCTTGCTCGGGTGTTTGGTGTTTAAAATCATCTTTTTATCCTTCTTGGTGGTCTATGGGTTTATGTGCTTATGTGGTTGTTTTTTAACTTAGTTTGTGGTGTTTTTATGCTTTTTAATTATTTGTGGGTCCGTGTTTTGGACATCTAGGATATTGCTATTTTGATTTATTTGGATATTATGTTAGGATGCTATGTGTTTTAATTGGATAATTGGTCAAATTTGTTATGTTTTTTGTCATGAATGTTAGATGATTATAATCTTTGGTTTGGATTTTTATGATGCTAACATTCTCTTTGATGATATAGGTACTACTACATCTAATCATTGATATTACTCTCTAGTCCCTATAGTTTGTTCTTTTTATCTTTGTTCTTAAAATGTTTGAAAATTGCATTTCGATCCCCAAAAGATTTTTCAAAATTGCGTTTAGTCCCCAAAATTTTGAAAAATACATCTTGACCCCTTGCTTTTCAAAAAAATTACATTTTACCCCTAAATTTCTTCAAAATGATTTCAAGTATTCTTATTAGGGAAAATTGTCAATCAAACTTTTACAAAATTGAAACAAACTCCATGCATTATGTAAGGGGGAGTCTTTGATAAATCATATTTTAAAACTCAAATGCTTAGACTAATCATTTATTTCATATATTACAACTAATCGTTTGTGTCATTAGAAAGCATATGAAGTGAAAATCTATCAATCAAGGAGTTGGTAAAAAGTCTCTATCCTTAGCTCTTGCCTTACAATTATCTATCTTTGTGCATTTCTTTCTAAAATCGTTTTAATCCTAAACTCTTGCACACTCTCAAAATCATTGTTTAAAATCTATTCACTCGAGTTTTTGCTCTTCTATTCTTAGTTGTTTTTACCCCGTCTTTTTGATGAAGACAAAGGGGGAGAAATAATATGTGCACTAAAACTTTCAAAACTTGCACGTTTTAAACACTCACAAATGCATCTCAAATCTTATGCTTATTGTGAGGGGGAGCTTTATTTCATTAGTGCTTAAACTTTCATATCATTCCTAAGGTGTTTTAGTGAAGGATTTGTCATCATCAAAAAGGGGGAGATTGTTGGCATATAGCCTCCCTTAATAGGTTGTTTTAATGTGACAAATCCTCTTGTGTTTAGTGTGCTAATTTCTATTGTTATTTACATTCTATCTTGCACTCTAATTCATCAAAAAGCTCTTTCTTTATCATGTTGATCAAAACTTTATTGTTTTATCTTAAGAAACTAATTCTCATACAAATACTATTAACCTTATCTTTGTGTACATTGAGAATTAGCTTTAGTGATCAACTTCAAAGGTTCTTAGAATGATGTTTCCAACAACTTTCGTGAAGAAGATTTATTGATCCAAGTCATTATCTTTCAAAGTTACTTGGCGCGGTACACCGGACGAATGGCGCGGTACACCGGACCAAGATTGCGGACCAGGGCGCGGTGCAGAGGCTAGCCCGTCAGTATGCTAGAAAATCAAACCATTGAAGCGCGGTACACCGCACGAATTTTGCGGTACACCGCAAGAAAGGGTTTTCTGCACAAAAGACAAGTCATAAGAAATATATCCGTTGGGAGATTAATAGATCCGTTGGACCCAAGTCTTATGACCGTTGGAAGCCATTTTCTACTATAAATTGAAGCTCTTTGAAGGCTACAAACATACCAACTAATTACAAACATTAAGGGGCTTAATTGCTATCATTCAAGAAGGTGTCAAGTGCTATACATAGTCAAATTCAATCTTAGTGAGCTTATAAATCCTTTCAAGGAGTTAATCAATTAAGCCACAAGGTTCTATCCACTCAAGAGGAGTAAACAAGCTTATAGTCATATCCACTCTTTTAGGAGTTTTAGTTACAAGCTTTTATAAGCAACCCTTTAAACACTTTGTTGCTATCCTCTTAAGTCTAGGTCTTGTAATAGATAGATTAAGAGAGAATTCAAGTATAGGGAGTATACTTGGTGTCCTTGTGTTGTGATTACACAAGTGGTTTGTCCTTCGTGTTATCGAAGAGTTTGTAAAGGTTATTGTGTTCTCGACCCGGTTAAGAGAGACGCGGGAGCTTAGTGAAAAAGCTTGAAATCCTAAGGAGGCTTCCTTAGGTAGTGGATGTAGGGAAACCGAACCACTATAAATCGTGTGTATCTTTCTATCCCTACTCTATTTACTTTCCGCACTTTATATGTTTGATAATATGCTTGCATGATTTCTATGATATTGTTTATCTAGGATATCTAACATATAGTCTTCTAGAGTAGTCTAAGATATTGGATTAACGATTTACTAGTTATACTTTTTTATCAAACCTCTAACTTACCTTTGCATGATCCTATAAGAGTTTGATTTTATTAGTTGACTTAGAAGTTTTTCTCTTAAACTTATTATTGTCCAAAAGATTTTTAATTAGGCATTAATCTTTTTAGTAATCCTATTCACCCCCCCTCTAGGACTTTCATAGTAGTCGTTAGAAATAAATGGTCTAAACGATTGAGTAAAATAACAAAACTAGTAGGATATTTAAGTTTTATAAGACTACTTTAAAACTTATATTAATGAACTTTTTTTAATTGGTTTTTATCCATTTGAAAAACACATTTAGCTCCAACAAAACAATTTGTATCCTACCCTAAAAATGTATAAATATGTTGTTTAGGAGTTGTGTATAGAGAGATGTGAGAGAACTTATATCCATATTCAATCAGAAAAATAATGATAATATATAATTATTGATAAATATATGTTTATATTTAGCAAATCCAGTTACTCGCATAAAGTTCGTCCTATTGTGATATGTTCATCGTCTTTGACAAAATCTTAATAATTTATGCAAATTGGTATCGAATAAAAGAGTCATGTTGGGTCTCACCCAAAAAAAGATCACCCATATATAGCCCATGTGGATTTAAAATGGTCTAATCATCAACTACGAATTTGCTATTGCGATAGGTTTCAAACATATCACTGTGGATTTGCTAAAGAAACAACTTCACTGGAGAAAAAATGTAAAAAATGCTAAGGGGTATAGGTTCCAAACCTATATATTAAGATTATTCGTAATTGATACACTACCTAGAAGATAGAGATACGAAGAACTAGTTGAAAGTAAAAAAAAGTTATGAGTTGCTTAAACCCTAATACCTATTTCTATGATGAGGAAAAAAGTGGTGTGTGCATGAGTTAGATTAAACTACACTTTTGATTTTATTTGTCTATCTTGATCAAGTTCAAGTATGATATTGTTAACGTATCTTGATAATAAACCAGATAATAAAGTTGTCTGAACACTTGGTTTTTTCAAATCAAATTAATATAACAATTATATCCAAAACCATTTTGTTTATACTGATTCACACCCCTTTCCGTTTCCTTTATTATCCAGAATCACACCAAACCCCTTAAATATCTTCTACTAGTAGTGATTCTAGTGCATTCATCAAGATCGATGAATTCTATTCCTCTCCCCAACTCTTTCGGGTTAGTAATAGACACATAATAAGCAAAATTAATCCCTTGGTTGCTTAGGATTTAGTTTTGTTCCTTCAAAAAATCATTGAGTTTTTTTTCTTAATATTTGATGAGTTCATGTTCAGTATACTTTGGGGTTTCATTTTGCCACGACTTTCACATTATTTCCAAGTAAAGGGCTATTATATTTGGACTTTTTGAGATAATTGTTTGTTAAATGTGTAGCTTCTAGGTACAAGGATGATATGAGACCCTGAGACAAAGCTAATAAGTCAAAAATACAAATTCAAACCCAAGTTAAGTCATGAAGAAACCAAAAATTCTTTCTAGTGGTCAAGTGCAATTTCTGGCAAAACAACTATGTCAGCTTTCAAGATGCACCATGATTGATGTATAGAATTTTGCCTAAGATAGTCCTTTGAGTTTATAGCATGTGAGAAGAAACATTTCATGAATTAGTGTTGAGACGACAAAGTTACACGGATTTTGCAACGGTGGCCAAAAGTTATCCAAACTTAATCAAAACATTTGTTGACCCACCTAAGTGGGCCCACATGCCCAAAAACATTTTTCTAGCGTATTACATTATCTTTGGATGATTAAAGGAGTTACACACATCATTTTTATGGTATTTATATTTTTCATATGCTCGTACTGTCTTTTAAATATAATCACTTTGGCCAGGTAGTTAAATTGTGTTAGTAGTTGGATTACATCCGGGAGGGGGGTTCAATTACAAAACTAAACTATGATTGTTCAATTAGTTTATAACTGAGAGGTCAAATTTAATCGGATAATTGCAATAAGGGTTAAATCTTATGAACTTGATAGTAGGGTAGGGTCCCTAGGGAGAGGTCCATAACGTTAGATGGTTGCACCTAATTACGAGAGAGAGAGAGAGAGAGAGAGAGAGAGGTAGATATTAGAATCCTGATTAATATATTCCCCTTCAATTCGTCTTTGAACAAGAAATGATCAAATAATAAATACTGAACCCAAACATCTCGAATTATCCTTTTAATATATTCATAAACTTTTATCTTAATTAATTCCAAGTCCTCGTCATTTAATCTAGTTTTTTTTGGGTACGTGGGTGGTCAGAATTAGGTTACCCATATTCAGGGAGGAGATTCGAACCATGTACCTCTCACTACACACCTTTTAAGTAGCTCTCATTCAATTTTAATCTAGTTGTTACTTAAAACATGACTTTTTGCTGCCCCTGTCTAGTATTTGAATTATATAAATTTAAACCCTAAATCATATTTTATATTTCGTTGTCCTTATCAAACGCCTCAAATACATTAAAGAAGCAAGAAATTAGCTTTATAGTCCATGTGGAGAACGACATAAAATACTTATCACTTTATTATTTGGAACGACTCGTACAATTGCGAGAAGTCTTCTCTGAGTTTGGTTTTTACCTCGAGAAACACCACTTGACTGGTGAGAAAAGCTATTCTCCTTGTTCAAGGTTTGAATCTCATCATTAAGCATCTTCTCTTCTTCAGCAGTGCACAACAAGAAGCTAGGTTTTTACTTGTTTATTCCTTGCAAGTAAGCCAATAGAGATCCAAGAAAGACCCATTCCATCGAATCATGAAATAACGTGAGGTTATCCATTTTTGCAGAAGATTGAAATTTGAATTTGTTCAAGACGTGAGATTCTTAAGGTCCAAAGACTTTTTATGTCAGCTAAAAGGTGTATCTTTTGTGTATCTTGAAGATCAAAATTATCTGGTAAAATGCCTCAAGTGTTGTGTGATTGCGATCTCGTAAACATTGATGAAAAGCTCACAACCGAAATAAAGCAAAAAAGGAATTATATCCTGAAATTCAGCATATAGCTCTCCAATTTCTTTCTACTTTCTCTATACATGTTCACAATACGGATACTTTACTTAAAAAGGCAAAGGAGAACAAAACAGATTCATATAATGTTAATTCACATAATATTAATCAAGTAAGTAAATACGCATGTTTATAATAAACATAATACACACACCATGTAATCCATAAAAAAAAAGATTTTAAGTTACACATAACATCTTAAACAATCTTAAACAATCACAAGTAAACATGCGCCACATTATCTTTCTCATTCCGTCTTTTTTATTTCCTATACCAATCGATCATCCTCACCTACGTGGGACAGATGGGCCCGCAAAAGAATAACGAGATGAAACTGACCCAGGTACTTCTGTCCCAAGCTGACCTCCAACTCCAAGATGGTTAAACCTTTGATTGTTATAATTAAGTGGTGGTGGGCCACGCGAATCATAAGATGGTCTCCTCATCCCTTGGTCAACCATTAATCTCTGCGGTTGACCAACTTCTCTTTGTTCTATTCTTGGCATTGCAAGATAGCGATTTACCAACGAAGTTGTACTTTCATCGTAAGTATTACTTACCGTAGATGCTTCTTGAGGCGGTCTTCTTATCCCATATGTTCTGTATTCTGATTCTGATGGATAATTTAATCCCACTTGGTTTCTCTCAACTCTTTTCTCTCGGTTTCCATGTCGAGCTGGCAATACTGGAAGAGGAGTTGGCCTAATCTGTGGAAGTCCATAGTTTCTGTATTCTTTTTCCGACAAAAAAAGTTGACTTCTAGAAGATGGTGGTTTCATACTAACATGAACCGAAGGAGATCTCAAAGTAACAGGTTGAAACATTTCTTTTAACCGTTTCACCTGTACATATTAACCATCAGTTAATTATATATATATCAGCAACCCATCAGCGGCCTCACGTTCACTCTTACTATTCTTTCTTAATCCTTTACCTGAAATTATTTTGCTTTCCATGCCTGCTGTTATTTAATTACGATTTATTTCATTGATTTGGTTTCGAATTAAAGCATTTGAGAAATAGAATGAAACTGGGGTTTTCTAATAACTTAGGTATCCTAGGTACATCTGATAGAAAAAGTAAATGGTAAGTTTCTACTAGTTATTGGAGCTTAGTTATATATCTCTATATTTAAATAAAATTATAAATACATTTGAGGATAAAGACAATAGACAAACCCACAAACAGCTATCTAGGAACATGATATTATAACTGCTTAGCAGAAACTAGAAAATGTCAACACTGATTTGGGGATTTCTCAAGGTCTGACGTCTTTCAATTTAATTTTTATGGTCTAACTTCTTTCAATTTCCGTCTATGATATATAAAAACTTTAAAAACTATGAATATGGTTGTAGGCCATCATAGACAATTGAGATTTTATTTAATCTTCACAGTGTCATCTATAAAGCCTTCAGATCTACTAACAGAAATCTGAAATATATGGTTGAAGTCCTTCAAATCTTTAGATACTTTATAATTATTTGTTTATAATATACAAAAATTCAATCCAAGAAGTAATATATATTTTTCAATTATTTTTACAAAAGCATCGTGTTTCAAAACAAAAACGTATACATTATAACAATACTTAATTAATTTACTGAGAAACAAAATGAAAATATAAATAATTTCACACTTATATACGAAAAATATCTTATCATATAGAAATTTTTATGCAAGTTGAGGATAGATCTGTTACAAGATAGATATATATATATATAATGCATATAACACATAAGCATAGACAATTTAATTATATGTTAAAGAATTATTAAGATACACTAAAATTATAGTTGATCAATGTGTAGAAAATTGTAAATCATTGACATAAATTTTAATATCAATTAGAAATTGAAGCGATGAAAGTGAAATTAAGAAGATAATGTTTACCTTTCAATTTAGAAAAAAATCTGAAAATAAAACAAGAAAACAAAACATTATACATATATATTTATACAGAATTTGAAAAAATATTTAATAATACATGTAAAGAACTGAAATGTTACTTACTTCTTGGAAAACTTTGTTGTTAACCCAGAGAACTTGAAAGATATAGATAAAGTGTTTAGGATATGTATATATATATATATATATAATAGTAAGTATTGTATTAGTAGTTATTTCAAAATAGTAGCCGTTAGAGATAAATGGTCTAAACGATTGTGTAAAATAACAAAACAAGTAGGATATTTAAGTTTTAAAAGACTACTTTAAAAGTTATATAAATGTTTTTTTTTAAAATATCCTTCAATTTTTTAAATGGTTTTTTTCAATTTGAAAATCACATTTACCTCCAACAAACCAATTTGTATCTTACCCGAAAAATGTATAAATATGTTGTTTAGGCGTTGTGTATAGAGAGATGGTAGAGAACTTATATCCACATTCAATCGGAAAAATTAATATAATATATAATTATTGATAAATATATGTTTATATTTAGCAAATTCAGTTCATCGTCTTTGACAAAATCTTAATAATTTATGCAAATTGGTATCCAATAAAAGAGCCATGTTGGGTCTCACCCAAAAATGATCACCCATATATAGCCCATTTGGATTTAAAATGGTCTAATCATCAACTACGAATTTGCTATCGTGATAGGTTTCAAACATATCAGTATGGATTTGCTAAAGAAACAACTTCGCTGGAGTAAAAATGTAAAAAATGTTAAGGGGAATAGGTTCCAAACCTATATATTAATATTATTCGTAATTGATACACTACCTAGAAGACACAGATACGAAGAACTTGTTAAAAGTAAAAAATGTTATGAATAGATTAAATGAATCATTGTTAGGGTTGACCCTAATACCTATTTCTATGATGAGAAAAAAAGTGTTGTGCGCATGAGTTAGATTAAACTACACTTTCGATTTTTATTTGTCTATCCTAATCGAGTTCAAGTATGATATTGTTAATGTATCTTGATAATAAACCAGATAAGTTAGTAGGGATTTTGACCGTCTCTTGCGAGAATTTCCAAAGTCCTAGTTTTCTAGAACTATTCAAAGTTTCGAGTGTGTTGAAGATCAAAATGTACGCATCTCCAAGAACTTCGACTTAGACAAGAGGGATATTGTGTAATTTGTATTGTCTTTGTTTAAAAAAAAATATTTAAAACTCAAGGCATTGCGTACCCAAGTTAGCAAGTAAACCTATTAGTTCTTACTATGGAAATAGCGAGTCCTATAGCTACATATCATGATTTTGTGTCACTATCAAAATTCTCTCTTGAGTATGTAGTTCTATTCATGTAGGAGACGTTAAATTTTTTTATTTCAATAGAAATAGATTTATTTTCTAAATGCATGCTTTAAATTTTTTATTATTGTTGAATTCATGTAATCTTTTAAAAAAATGATCGACAGTAATAATTGAGAATGCATTTTCATTTGTATCCATTAGTTTTTAAGAATAATTATATCTCGTTATATGGTATAAAGGGAGGGTTTGAATTAGTATATGTTTAATTTTTTTGAGGTCTTGTAAGTAGATTAGTATAATTATTTGTGTTAATGAGCAATAAATATATGATAATATTATGGATGAAATAACATAAAATTGTCTGAGGATGAGACCGTATGTACCAGAATTGGTTAGTGCAATTTGTTGATTTAATTTTGAGAATTACTAATACAAAGAGTATGTACATGTTGTATCTTGGGACAGCAATGTTGAATTAACTTGAGCACCTTAATAGGCCATAATATCTTTCAAGTAAGTGGTTCAAGCTCGGTTTGCATGTTTTGTCAAGTTATTTGTTTATATTATGCAATTTTATTTGTTTTTATATTGTATAATAAGTTTAATGTATTCCCTTTTGTTAGACTAATCCAACAAACTCAACACAGTTTATTTACTTGTGATTGAATGGATATCAATAAAAAAGGATGAAAGGATACTAGAAAAACGATAATGAAATCGATAAGAAGATGTGATGGTGTCTCTTATAATGTCATTAAGACTCAGAAATTTGCTTTTTTCACCATTTTTAATAAGTACTTATTTAATCATTACTAGGTCTATGAACTTCTATTTGTTAGCGCAAGAAATATGAAATATTTTATTTTATTTGTTTATTTAAAAATATTGGAATATTTTACTTGAGTACATAGTATGTGCGGATACTTTAACAAATTTCTTTTGCATTTTATAGGATCTCTCAGTGGACATGAAAACTTTACAATCTCTCAGATTTCAACATGTTTTAAAAAAAATAAAAAATTTATTAAGGTCTAAACAACTAAATAGTCTATCAAGATATATTGTCTTTATGCATATTTTTATTGAAATCTCAATAAACCATAGTTGTTAAGAATAATCTGGATCGTAATATAAAAATACAATAAAAACTTATTGAACGAGTGTCTTATTAAATCACATCGAAATCTCATCAAGTGGAAACAAACAAACAGGAATGCTTGCACTAAAGACCATTCGCTAATGATCGGTACTGTACAACTATTATAGGAATAAATATTTAATTGAAAATTGTAAACCGATCTAGCTATTAAACAAGTATGTAACAAATAAAACACTCCCAATATAATTTTAGTAAGGGCTTATGAGAATTTTTAGAATAAAATAATTTATAAACTAATTTAACTTATTATGTATGAGTTGAAAATAAAAAATTGTTTGTGTATTAGCAATAACTAATGCAATTAAATCCATTTAGCTTTAATCATCAAACGTCTCCGGTCTTCGATTGACCAATAACTTTGGTTTTGAGGTTTTTGAACCACTTGATCTTCTTGTGGAGTCTTCTTTTCTCAGGGACGTCGATTTGGTCTGGTGCTGGTGCTGCCTACCATGAATTGAATTTTATTTTGATTTCTTTGTTTAATTTCCGGAGTATTTTGCTCTCTCTTGCGCTTTAATGACACAGGGGGCTGCTCATCAAACGTCTAGCTTTAATCATCAAACGTCTCCAGTCTTCGATTGACCAATAACCTTGTTTTTTAGGATATTCAACCTTCTTGTGGAGTCTTTCTTTTCTCAGGGATGTCGATTTGGTCTGGTCTTGACTTTCCCACCACGAATTGAATTTTAGTTTGATTTCTTTGTTTAATTTCCTCTTGCGCTTGACACAAGGGGTTGCTCCTCTGAAAAATCCCTGGACCTTGATATTATCAGCAGCCTCACGTTCACTCTTACTATTCTTTCATAATCCTTTACCTGAAACTATTTTGCTTTCCATGCCTCTTGTTATTTAATTAGGATTTATTTCATTAATTTGGTTTCGAATTAAAGCATTTGAGAAATAGAATGAAACTGGGGTTTTCTAATAACTTAGGTATCCTAGGTACATCTGATAGAAAAAATAAATGGTAAGTTTTCACTAGTTATTGGAGCTTAGTCATATATCTCTATATTTAAATAAAATTATAAATACATTTGAGCATAAAGACAATAGACCAACCCACAAACACCTATCTAGGAACATGATATTATATATGCTTAGCGGAAACTAGAAAAATGTTAACATGGGAATTTCTCAAGGTCTGACGTCTTTCAATTTAATTTTTAAGGTCTAACTTCTTTCAATTTCCGTCTATGATATATAAAAACTTTAAAAATTACGAATATGGTTGTATGCCATCATAGACAATTGAGATTTTATGTAATCTTCACAGTGTCGTCTATTAAGCCTTCAGATCTACTAACGGAAATCTGAAATATATGGTTGAAGTCCTTCAAATCTTTAGATACTTTATAATTATTTGTTTATAATATACAAAAATTCAATCCAAGAAGTAATAATATATTTTTCAATTATTTTTACAAAAGCATCGTGTTTCAAAACAAAAACGTATACATTATAACAAAACTTAATTAATTTAATAAGATACAAAATGAAACTATAGAAATAATTGCACACTTATACACGAATATATCTTATTATATAGAAATTTTTATGCAAGTTGAGGATAGATATGTTGGTACAAGATAGATAAATATATAATTCATAAAACACATAAGCATAGACAAATTAATTGTATGTTAAAGATTCATTAAGATACACTAAAATTATAGTTGATCAATGTGAAAAAAAATGTAAATCATTGACATAAATTTGTATATCAATTAAAAATTGAAGCGATGAAAGTGAAATTAAGAAAATAATGTTTACCTTTCAATTTAGAAAAAAATCTAAAAATAAAACAAGAAAACAAAACATTATACATATATATTTAACAGAATTAGAAAAACTATTTAATAATACATATAAAGAACTGAAATGTTACTTACTTGTTGGAAAACTTTGTTGTTAACCCAGAGAAGTTGAAAGAAATAGATAAAGTGTTTAGTATATATAATGTAAGTATTGTATTAGTAGTTATTTCTAAATAGTAGTCGTTAGAAATAAATGGTCTAAACGATTGAGTAAAATAACAAAACTAGTAGGATATTTAAGTTTTATAAGACTACTTTAAAACTTATATTAATGAACTTTTTTTAATTGGTTTTTATCCATTTGAAAAACACATTTAGCTCCAACAAAACAATTTGTATCCTACCCTAAAAATGTATAAATATGTTGTTTAGGAGTTGTGTATAGAGAGATGTGAGTGAACTTATATCCATATTCAATCAGAAAAATAATGATAATATATAATTATTGATAAATATATGTTTATATTTAGCAAATTCAGTTACTCGCATAAAGTTCGTCCTATTGTGATATGTTCATCGTCTTTGACAAAATCTTAATAATTTATGCAAATTGGTATCGAATAAAAGAGTCATGTTGGGTCTCACCCAAAAAAAGATCACCCATATATAGCCCATGTGGATTTAAAATGGTCTAATCATCAACTACGAATTTGCTATTGCGATAGGTTTCAAACATATCACTGTGGATTTGCTAAAGAAACAACTTCACTGGAGAAAAAATGTAAAAAATGCTAAGGGGTATAGGTTCCAAACCTATATATTAAGATTATTCGTAATTGATACACTACCTAGAAGATAGAGATACGAAGAACTAGTTGAAAGTAAAAAAAAGTTATGAGTTGCTTAAACCCTAATACCTATTTCTATGATGAGGAAAAAAGTGTTGTGTGCATGAGTTAGATTAAACTACACTTTTGATTTTATTTGTCTATCCTGATCAAGTTCAAGTATGATATTGTTAACGTATCTTGATAATAAACCAGATAATAAAGTTGTCTGAACACTTGGTTTTTTCAAATCAAATTAATATAACAATTATATCCAAAACCATTTTGTTTATACTGATTCACACCCCTTTTCGTTTCCTTTATTATCCAGAATCACACCAAACCCCTTAAATATCTTCTACTAGTAGTGATTCTAGTGCATTCATCAAGATCGATGAATTCTATTCCTCTCCCCAACTCTTTCGGGTTAGTAATAGATACATAATAAGCAAAATTAATCCCTTGGTTGCTTAGGATTTAGTTTTGTTCCTTCAAAAAATCATTGAGTTTTTTTTCTTAATATTTGATGAGTTCATGTTCAGTATACTTTGGGGTTTCATTTTGCCACGACTTTCACATTATTTCCAAGTAAAGGGCTATTATATTTGGACTTTTTGAGATAATTGTTTGTTAAATGTGTAGCTTCTAGGTACAAGGATGATATGAGACCCTGAGACAAAGCTAATAAGTCAAAAATACAAATTCAAACCCAAGTTAAGTCATGAAGAAACCAAAAATTCTTTCTAGTGGTCAAGTGCAATTTCTGGCAAAACAACTATGTCAGCTTTCAAGATGCACCATGATTGATGTATAGAATTTTGCCTAAGATAGTCCTTTGAGTTTATAGCATGTGAGAAGAAACATTTCATGAATTAGTGTTGAGACGACAAAGTTACACGGATTTTGCAACGGTGGCCAAAAGTTGTCCAAACTTAATCAAAACATTTGTTGACCCACCTAAGTGGGCCCACATGCCCAAAAACATTTTTCTAGCATATTACATTATCTTTGGATGATTAAAGGAGTTACACACATCATTTTTATGGTATTTATATTTTTCATATGCTCGTACTGTCTTTTAAATATAATCACTTTGGCCAGGTAGTTAAATTGTGTTAGTAGTTGGATTACATCCGGGAGGGGGGTTCAATTACAAAACTAAACTATGATTGTTTAATTAGTTTATAACTGAGAGGTCAAATTTAATCGGATAATTGCAATAAGGGTTAAATCTTATGAACTTGATAGTAGGGTAGGGTCCCTAGGGAGAGGTCCATAACGTTAGATGGTTGCACCTAATTACGAGAGAGAGAGAGAGAGAGAGAGAGAGAGAGAGAGAGAGAGAGAGAGAGAGAGGTAGATATTAGAATCCTGATTAATATATTCCCCTTCAATTCGTCTTTGAACAAGAAATGATCAAATAATAAATACTGAACCCAAACATCTCGAATTATCCTTTTAATATATTCATAAACTTTTATCTTAATTAATTCCAAGTCCTCGTCATTTAATCTAGTTTTTTTTGGGTACGTGGGTGGTCAGAATTAGGTTACCCATATTCACGGAGGAGATTCGAACCATGTACCTCTCACTACACACCTTTTAAGTAGCTCTCATTCAATTTTAATCTAGTTGTTACTTAAAACATGACTTTTTGCTGCCCCTGTCTAGTATTTGAATTATATAAATTTAAACCCTAAATCATATTTTATATTTCGTTGTCCTTATCTAACGCCTCAAATACATTAAAGAAGCAAGAAATTAGCTTTATAGTCCATGTGGAGAACGACATAAAATACTTATCACTTTATTATTTGGAACGACTCGTACAATTGCGAGAAGTCTTCTCTGAGTTTGGTTTTTACCTCGAGAAACACCACTTGACTAGTGAGAAAAGCTATTCTCCTTGTTCAAGGTTTGAATCTCATCATTAAGCATCTTCTCTTCTTCAGCAGTGCACAACAAGAAGCTAGGTTTTTACTTGTTTATTCCTTGCAAGTAAGCCAATAGAGATCCAAGAAAGACCCATTCCATCGAATCATGGAATAACGTGAGGTTATCCATTTTTGCAGAAGATTGAAATTTGAATTTGTTCAAGACGTGAGATTCTTAAGGTCCAAAGACTTTTTATGCCAGCTAAAAGGTGTATCTTTTGTGTATCTTGAAGATCAAAATTATCTGGTGAAATGCCTCAAGTGTTGTGTGATTGCGATCTCGTAAACATTGATGAAAAGCTCACGACCGAAATAAAGCAAAAAAGGTATTATATCCTGAAATTCAGCAGATAGCTCTCCAATTTCTTTCTACTTTCTCTATACATGTTCACAATATAGATACGCTACTTAAAAAGGCAAAGGAGAACAAAACGGATTCATATAATATAATGTTAATTCACATAGTATTCAAGTAAGTAAATACGCATGTATATAATAAACATAATACACACACCATGTAATCCATAAAAAAACAATGAATTTAAGTTACACATAACATCTTAAAACAATCACAAGTAAACATGCGCCACATCATCTTTTCCTTTCCGTCTTTTTATTCCCTATCCCAATCGATCATCCTCACCTACGCGGGACAGATGGGCACGCAAAAGAATACCGAGATGATACTGACCCAGGTACTTCTGTCCCAAGCTGACCTCCAACTCCAAGATGGTTAAACCTTTGATTGTTATAATTCAGTGGTGGTGGGCCACGCGAATCATAAGATGGTCTCCTCATCCCTTGGTCAACCATTAATCTCTGCGGTTGACCAACTTCTCTTTGCTCTATTCTTGGCATTGCAAGATAACGATTTACCAACGAAGTTGTACTTTCATCGTAAGTATTACTTACCGTAGATGCTTCTTGAGGCGGTCTTCTTATCCCATATGTTCTGTATTCTGATTCTGATGGATAATTTAATCCCACTTGGTTTCTCTCAACTCTTTTCTCTCGGTTTCCATGTCCAGCTGGGAATACTGGAAGAGGAGTTGGCCTAATCTGTGGAAGTCCATAGTTTCTGTACTCTTTTTCCGACAAAAAAAGTTGACTTCTAGAAGAAGTTTTACTTTCTTCATGTCTGTTATATTGTCCTCCTTTTCCAAATACTTCCTCATTAAAAGATGGTGGTTTCATACTTACATGAACAGAAGAAGAAGAAGATCTCAAATTAACAGGTCGAAACATTTCTTTTAACCGTTTCACCTGTACAAATTAACCATCAGTTACTTATATATATATATATATATATATATATATATATATATATATATATATATGTGTGTGTATATGTGTGTGTGTATGTATTCAATAAATAAAAACATATCTTTCTCAATTCTCACCTGTTCAAAGCTCAACTCCGTATTGAATTTACGTGTTTTCTCGTCATAGTTCTCCTTAATTGCTTTCTTAAACACAGCTTCGGGTAAAGGAAAACAATCTTTTTCAACTATAAACCGAACCTATTTCACAAAGATCTATAAATAAAGTGAAATAAAAAAAAAAAAATAAGTAACAAACAGACCTGAACAGGGACGTCGATTTGGTCTGGTGCTGGTGCTGCCTTTCCCACCATGAATTGAATTTTATTTTGATTTCTTTGTTTAATTTCCGGAGTATTTTGCTCTCTCTTGCGCTTTAATGACACAGGGGGCTGCTCCTCTGAAAAATCACTGGACCTTGATAATATCAGCAACCCATCAGCGGCCTCACGTTCACTCTTACTATTCTTTCTTAATCCTTTACCTGAAATTATTTTGCTTTCCATGCCTGCTGTTATTTAATTACGATTTATTTCATTGATTTGGTTTCGAATTAAAGCATTTGAGAAATAGAATGAAACTGGGGTTTTCTAATAACTTAGGTATCCTAGGTACATCTGATAGAAAAAGTAAATGGTAAGTTTCTACTAGTTATTGGAGCTTAGTTATATATCTCTATATTTAAATAAAATTGTAAATACATTTGAGGATAAAGACAATAGACAAACCCACAAACAGCTATCTAGGAACATGATATTATAACTGCTTAGCATAAACTAGAAAATGTCAACACTGATTTGGGGATTTCTCAAGGTCTGACGTCTTTCAATTTAATTTTTATGGTCTAACTTCTTTCAATTTCCGTCTATGATATATAAAAACTTTAAAAACTATGAATATGGTTGTAGGCCATCATAGACAATTGAGATTTTATTTAATCTTCACAGTGTCATCTATAAAGCCTTCAGATCTACTAACAGAAATCTGAAATATATGGTTGAAGTCCTTCAAATCTTTAGATACTTTATAATTATTTGTATATAATATACAAAAATTCAATCCAAGAAGTAATATATATTTTTCAATTATTTTTACAAAAGCATCGTGTTTCAAAACAAAAACGTATACATTATAACAATACTTAATTAATTTACTGAGAAACAAAATGAAAATATAAATAATTTCACACTTATATACGAAAAATATCTTATCATATAGAAATTTTTATGCAAGTTGAGGATAGATCTGTTACAAGATAGATATATATATATAATGCATATAACACATAAGCATAGACAATTTAATTATATGTTAAAGAATTATTAAGATACACCAAAATTATAGTTGATCAATGTGTAGAAAATTGTAAATCATTGACATAAATTTTAATATCAATTAGAAATTGAAGCGATGAAAGTGAAATTAAGAAGATAATGTTTACCTTTCAATTTAGAAAAAAATCTGAAAATAAAACAAGAAAACAAAACATTATACATATATATTTATACAGAATTTGAAAAAATATTTAATAATACATGTAAAGAACTGAAATGTTACTTACTTCTTGGAAAACTTTGTTGTTAACCCAGAGAACTTGAAAGATATAGATAAAGTGTTTAGGATATGTATATATATATATAATAGTAAGTATTGTATTAGTAGTTATTTCAAAATAGTAGCCGTTAGAGATAAATGGTCTAAACGATTGTGTAAAATAACAAAACAAGTAGGATATTTAAGTTTTAAAAGACTACTTTAAAAGTTATATAAATGTTTTTTTTAAAATATCCTTCAATTTTTTAAATGGTTTTTTTCAATTTGAAAATCACATTTACCTCCAACAAACCAATTTGTATCTTATCCGAAAAATGTATAAATATGTTGTTTAGGCGTTGTGTATAGAGAGATGGTAGAGAACTTATATCCATATTCAATCGGAAAAATTAATATAATATATAATTATTGATAAATATATGTTTATATTTAGCAAATTCAGTTCATCGTCTTTGACAAAATCTTAATAATTTATGCAAATTGGTATCCAATAAAAGAGCCATGTTGGGTCTCACCCAAAAATGATCACCCATATATAGCCCATTTGGATTTAAAATGGTCTAATCATCAACTACGAATTTGCTATCGTGATAGGTTTCAAACATATCAGTATGGATTTGCTAAAGAAACAACTTCGCTGGAGTAAAAATGTAAAAAATGTTAAGGGGAATAGGTTCCAAACCTATATATTAATATTATTCGTAATTGATACACTACCTAGAAGACACAGATACGAAGAACTTGTTAAAAGTAAAAAATGTTATGAATAGATTAAATGAATCATTGTTAGGGTTGACCCTAATACCTATTTCTATGATGAGAAAAAAAGTGTTGTGCGCATGAGTTAGATTAAACTACACTTTCGATTTTTATTTGTCTATCCTAATCGAGTTCAAGTATGATATTGTTAACGTATCTTGATAATAAATCAGATAAGTTAGTAGGGATTTTGACCGTCTCTTGCGAGAATTTCCAAAGTCCTAGTTTTCTAGAACTATTCAAAGATTCGAGTGTGTTGAAGATCAAAATGTACGCATCTCCAAGAACTTCGACTTAGACAAGAGGGATATTGTGTAATTTGTATTGTCTTTGTTTAAAAAAAAATATTTAAAACTCAAGGCATTGCGTACCCAAGTTAGCAAGTAAACCTATTAGTTCTTACTATGGAAATAGCGAGTCCTATAGCTACATATCATGATTTTGTGTCACTATCAAAATTCTCTCTTGAGTATGTAGTTCTATTCATGTAGGAGACGTTAAATTTTTTTATTTCAATAGAAATAGATTTATTTTCTAAATGCATGCTTTAAATTTTTTATTATTGTTGAATTCATGTAATCTTTTAAAAAAATGATCGACAGTAATAATTGAGAATGCATTTTCATTTGTATCCATTAGTTTTTAAGAATAATTATATCTCGTTATATGGTATAAAGGGAGGGTTTGAATTAGTATATGTTTAATTTTTTTGAGGTCTTGTAAGTAGATTAGTATAATTATTTGTGTTAATGAACAATAAATATATGATAATATTATGGATGAAATAACATAAAATTGTATGAGGATGAGACCGTATGTACCAGAATTGGTTAGTGCAATTTGTTGATTTAATTTTGAGAATTACTAATACAAAGAGTATGTACATGTTGTATCTTGGGACAGCAATGTTGAATTAACTTGAGCACCTTAATAGGCCATAATATCTTTCAAGTAAGTGGTTCAAGCTCGGTTTGCATGTTTTGTCAAGTTATTTGTTTATATTATGCAATTTTATTTGTTTTTATATTGTATAATAAGTTTAATGTATTCCCTTTTGTTAGACTAATCCAACAAACTCAACACAGTTTATTTACTTGTGATTGAATGGATATCAATAAAAAAGGATGAAAGGATACTAGAAAAACGATAATGAAATCGATAAGAAGATGTGATGGTGTCTCTTATAATGTCATTAAGACTCAGAAATTTGCTTTTTTCACCATTTTTAATAAGTACTTATTTAATCATTACTAGGTCTATGAACTTCTATTTGTTAGCGCAAGAAATATGAAATATTTTATTTTATTTGTTTATTTAAAAATATTGGAATATTTTACTTGAGTACATAGTATGTGCGGATACTTTAACAAATTTCTTTTGCATTTTATAGGATCTCTCAGTGGACATGAAAACTTTACAATCTCTCAGATTTCAACATGTTTTAAAAAAAATAAAAAATTTATTAAGGTCTAAACAACTAAATAGTCTATCAAGATATATTGTCTTTATGCATATTTTTATTGAAATCTCAATAAACCATAGTTGTTAAGAATAATCTGGATCGTAATATAAAAATACAATAAAAACTTATTGAACGAGTGTCTTATTAAATCACATCGAAATCTCATCAAGTGGAAACAAACAAACAGGAATGCTTGCACTAAAGACCATTCGCTAATGATCGGTACTGTACAACTATTATAGGAATACATATTTAATTGAAAATTGTAAACCGATCTAGCTATTAAACAAGTATGTAACAAATAAAACACTCCCAATATAATTTTAGTAAGGGCTTATGAGAATTTTTAGAATAAAATAATTTATAAACTAATTTAACTTATTATGTATGAGTTGAAAATAAAAAATTGTTTGTGTATTAGCAATAACTAATGCAATTAAATCCATTTAGCTTTACTCATCAAACGTCTCCAGTCTTCGATTGACCAATAACTTTGGTTTTGAGGTTTTTGAACCACTTGATCTTCTTGTGGAGTCTTCTTTTCTCAGGGACGTCGATTTGGTCTGGTGCTGGTGCTGCCTACCATGAATTGAATTTTATTTTGATTTCTTTTTTAATTTCCGGAGTATTTTGCTCTCTCTTGCGCTTTAATGACACAGGGGGCTGCTCATCAAACGTCTAGCTTTAATCATCAAACGTCTCCAGTCTTTGATTGACCAATAACCTTGTTTTTTAGGATATTCAACCTTCTTGTGGAGTCTTTCTTTTCTCAGGGATGTCGATTTGGTCTGGTCTTGACTTTCCCACCACGAATTGAATTTTAGTTTGATTTCTTTGTTTAATTTCCTCTTGCGCTTGACACAAGGGGTTGCTCCTCTGAAAAATCCCTGGACCTTGATATTATCAGCAGCCTCACGTTCACTCTTACTATTCTTTCATAATCCTTTACCTGAAACAATTTTGCTTTCCATGCCTCTTGTTATTTAATTAGGATTTATTTCATTAATTTGGTTTCGAATTAAAGCATTTGAGAAATAGAATGAAACTGGGGTTTTCTAATAACTTAGGTATCCTAGGTACATCTGATAGAAAAAATAAATGGTAAGTTTTCACTAGTTATTGGAGCTTAGTCATATATCTCTATATTTAAATAAAATTATAAATACATTTGAGCATAAAGACAATAGACCAACCCACAAACACCTATCTAGGAACATGATATTATATATGCTTAGCGGAAACTAGAAAAATGTTAACATGGGAATTTCTCAAGGTCTGACGTCTTTCAATTTAATTTTTAAGGTCTAACTTCTTTCAATTTCCGTCTATGATATATAAAAACTTTAAAAATTACGAATATGGTTGTATGCCATCATAGACAATTGAGATTTTATGTAATCTTCACAGTGTCGTCTATTAAGCCTTCAGATCTACTAAAAACAATCTGAAATATATGGTTGAAGTCCTTCAAATCTTTAGATACTTTATAATTATTTGTTTATAATATACAAAAATTCAATCCAAGAAGTAATAATATATTTTTCAATTATTTTTACAAAAGCATCGTGTTTCAAAACAAAAACGTATACATTATAACAAAACTTAATTAATTTAATAAGATACAAAATGAAACTATAGAAATAATTGCACACTTATACACGAATATATCTTATTATATAGAAATTTTTATGCAAGTTGAGGATAGATATGTTGGTACAAGATAGATAAATATATAATTCATAAAACACATAAGCATAGACAAATTAATTGTATGTTAAAGATTCATTAAGATACACTAAAATTATAGTTGATCAATGTGAAAAAAAATGTAAATCATTGACATAAATTTGTATATCAATTAAAAATTGAAGCGATGAAAGTGAAATTAAGAAAATAATGTTTACCTTTCAATTTAGAAAAAAATCTAAAAATAAAACAAGAAAACAAAACATTATACATATATATTTAACAGAATTAGAAAAACTATTTAATAATACATATAAAGAACTGAAATGTTACTTACTTGTTGGAAAACTTTGTTGTTAACCCAGAGAAGTTGAAAGAAATAGATAAAGTGTTTAGTATATATAATGTAAGTATTGTATTAGTAGTTATTTCTAAATAGTAGTCGTTAGAAATAAATGGTCTAAACGATTGAGTAAAATAACAAAACTAGTAGGATATTTAAGTTTTATAAGACTACTTTAAAACTTATATTAATGAACTTTTTTTAATTGGTTTTTATCCATTTGAAAAACACATTTAGCTCCAACAAAACAATTTGTATCCTACCCTAAAAATGTATAAATATGTTGTTTAGGAGTTGTGTATAGAGAGATGTGAGAGAACTTATATCCATATTCAATCAGAAAAATAATGATAATATATAATTATTGATAAATATATGTTTATATTTAGCAAATTCAGTTACTCGCATAAAGTTCGTCCTATTGTGATATGTTCATCGTCTTTGACAAAATCTTAATAATTTATGCAAATTGGTATCGAATAAAAGAGTCATGTTGGGTCTCACCCAAAAAAAGATCACCCATATATAGCCCATGTGGATTTAAAATGGTCTAATCATCAACTACGAATTTGCTATTGCGATAGGTTTCAAACATATCACTGTGGATTTGCTAAAGAAACAACTTCACTGGAGAAAAAATGTAAAAAATGCTAAGGGGTATAGGTTCCAAACCTATATATTAAGATTATTCGTAATTGATACACTACCTAGAAGATAGAGATACGAAGAACTAGTTGAAAGTAAAAAAAAGTTATGAGTTGCTTAAACCCTAATACCTATTTCTATGATGAGGAAAAAAGTGTTGTGTGCATGAGTTAGATTAAACTACACTTTTGATTTTATTTGTCTATCCTGATCAAGTTCAAGTATGATATTGTTAACGTATCTTGATAATAAACCAGATAATAAAGTTGTCTGAACACTTGGTTTTTTCAAATCAAATTAATATAACAATTATATCCAAAACCATTTTGTTTATACTGATTCACACCCCTTTCCGTTTCCTTTATTATCCAGAATCACACCAAACCCCTTAAATATCTTCTACTAGTAATGATTCTAGTGCATTCATCAAGATCGATGAATTCTATTCCTCTCCCCAACTCTTTCGGGTTAGTAATAGATACATAATAAGCAAAATTAATCCCTTGGTTGCTTAGGATTTAGTTTTGTTCCTTCAAAAAATCATTGAGTTTTTTTTCTTAATATTTGATGAGTTCATGTTCAGTATACTTTGGGGTTTCATTTTGCCACGACTTTCACATTATTTCCAAGTAAAGGGCTATTATATTTGGACTTTTTGAGATAATTGTTTGTTAAATGTGTAGCTTCTAGGTACAAGGATGATATGAGACCCTGAGACAAAGCTAATAAGTCAAAAATACAAATTCAAACCCAAGTTAAGTCATGAAGAAACCAAAAATTCTTTCTAGTGGTCAAGTGCAATTTCTGGCAAAACAACTATGTCAGCTTTCAAGATGCACCATGATTGATGTATAGAATTTTGCCTAAGATAGTCCTTTGAGTTTATAGCATGTGAGAAGAAACATTTCATGAATTAGTGTTGAGACGACAAAGTTACACGGATTTTGCAACGGTGGCCAAAAGTTGTCCAAACTTAATCAAAACATTTGTTGACCCACCTAAGTGGGTCCACATGCCCAAAAACATTTTTCTAGCGTATTACATTATCTTTGGATGATTAAAGGAGTTACACACATCATTTTTATGGTATTTATATTTTTCATATGCTCGTACTGTCTTTTAAATATAATCACTTTGGCCAGGTAGTTAAATTGTGTTAGTAGTTGGATTACATCCGGGAGGGGGGTTCAATTACAAAACTAAACTATGACTGTTCAATTAGTTTATAATTGAGAGGTCAAATTTAATCGGATAATTGCAATAAGGGTTAAATCTTATGAACTTGATAGTAGGGTAGGGTCCCTAGGGAGAGGTCCATAACGTTAGATGGTTGCACCTAATTACGAGAGAGAGAGAGAGAGAGAGAGAGAGAGAGAGAGAGGGGGTAGATATTAGAATCCTGATTAATATATTCCCCTTCAATTCGTCTTTGAACAAGAAATGATCAAATAATAAATACTGAACCCAAACATCTCGAATTATCCTTTTAATATATTCATAAACTTTTATCTTAATTAATTCCAAGTCCTCGTCATTTAATCTAGTTTTTTTTGGGTACGTGGGTGGTCAGAATTAGGTTACCCATATTCAGGGAGGAGATTCGAACCATGTACCTCTCACTACACACCTTTTAAGTAGCTCTCATTCAATTTTAATCTAGTTGTTACTTAAAACATGACTTTTTGTTGCCCATGTCTAGTATTTGAATTATATAAATTTAAACCCTAAATCATATTTTATATTTCGTTGTCCTTATCTAACGCCTCAAATACATTTAAGAAGCAAGAAATTAGCTTTATAGTCCATGTGGAGAACGACATAAAATACTTATCACTTTATTATTTGGAACGACTTGTACAATTGCGAGAAGTCTTCTTTGAGTTTGGTTTTTACCTCGAGAAACACCACTTGACTGGTGAGAAAAGCTATTCTCCTTGTTAAAGGTTTGAATCTCATCATTAAGCATCTTCTCTTCTTCAGCAGTGCACAACAAGAAGCTAGGTTTTTACTTGTTTATTCCTTGCAAGTAAGCCAATAGAGATCCAAGAAAGACCCATTCCATCGAATCATGGAATAACGTGAGGTTATCCATTTTTGTAGAAGATTGAAATTTGAATTTGTTCAAGACGTGAGATTCTTAAGGTCCAAAGACTTTTTATGCCAGCTAAAAGGTGTATCTTTTGTGTATCTTGAAGATCAAAATTATCTGGTGAAATGCCTCAAGTGTTGTGTGATTGCGATCTCGTAAACATTGATGAAAAGCTCACGACCGAAATAAAGCAAAAAAGGTATTATATCCTGAAATTCAGCAGATAGCTCTCCAATTCTTTCTACTTTCTCTATACATGTTCACAATATAGATACGCTACTTAAAAAGGCAAAGGAGAACAAAACGGATTCATATAATATAATGTTAATTCACATAGTATTCAAGTAAGTAAATACGCATGTATATAATAAACATAATACACACACCATGTAATCCATAAAAAAACAATGAATTTAAGTTACACATAACATCTTAAAACAATCACAAGTAAACATGCGCCACATCATCTTTTCCTTTTCGTCTTTTTATTCCCTATCCCAATCGATCATCCTCACCTACGCGGGACAGATGGGCCCGCAAAAGAATACCGAGATGATACTGACCCAGGTACTTCTGTCCCAAGTTGACCTCCAACTCCAAGATGGTTAAACCTTTGATTGTTATAATTCAGTGGTGGTGGGCCACGCGAATCATAAGATGGTCTCCTCACCCCTTGGTCAACCATTAATCTCTGCGGTTGACCAACTTCTCTTTGCTCTATTCTTGGCATTGCAAGATAACGATTTACCAACGAAGTTGTACTTTCATCGTAAGTATTACTTACCGTAGATGCTTCTTGAGGCGGTCTTCTTATCCCATATGTTCTGTATTCTGATTCTGATGGATAATTTAATCCCACTTGGTTTCTCTCAACTCTTTTCTCTCGGTTTCCATGTCGAGCTGGCAATACTGGAAGAGGAGTTGGCCTAATCTGTGGAAGTCCATAGTTTCTGTACTCTTTTTCCGACAAAAAAAGTTGACTTCTAGAAGAAGTTTTACTTTCTTCATGTCTGTTATATTGTCCTCCTTTTCCAAATACTTCCTCATTAAAAGATGGTGGTTTCATACTTACATGAACAGAAGAAGAAGAAGATCTCAAATTAACAGGTCGAAACATTTCTTTTAACCGTTTCACCTGTACAAATTAACCATCAGTTACTTATATATATATATATATATATATGTGTGTGTATATGTGTGTGTATGTATTCAATAAATAAAAACATATCTTTCTCAATTCTCACCTGTTCAAAGCTCAACTCCGTATTGAATTTACGTGGTTTCTCGTCATAGTTCTCCTTAATTGCTTTCTTAAACACAGCTTCGGGTAAAGGAAAACAATCTTTTTCAACTATAAACCGAACCTATTTCACAAAGATCTATAAATAAAGTGAAATTAAAAAAAAAAAAAAAGTAACAAACAGACCTGAACAGGGACGTCGATTTGGTCTGGTGCTGGTGCTGCCTTTCCCACCATGAATTGAATTTTATTTTGATTTCTTTGTTTAATTTCCGGAGTATTTTGCTCTCTCTTGCGCTTTAATGACACAGGGGGCTGCTCCTCTGAAAAATCACTGGACCTTGATAATATCAGCAACCCATCAGCGGCCTCACGTTCACTCTTACTATTCTTTCTTAATCCTTTACCTGAAATTATTTTGCTTTCCATGCCTGCTGTTATTTAATTACGATTTATTTCATTGATTTGGTTTCGAATTAAAGCATTTGAGAAATAGAATGAAACTGGGGTTTTCTAATAACTTAGGTATCCTAGGTACATCTGATAGAAAAAGTAAATGGTAAGTTTCTACTAGTTATTGGAGCTTAGTTATATATCTCTATATTTAAATAAAATTATAAATACATTTGAGGATAAAGACAATAGACAAACCTACAAACAGCTATCTAGGAACATGATATTATAACTGCTTAACAGAAACTAGAAAATGTCAACACTGATTTGGGGATTTCTCAAGGTCTGACGTCTTTCAATTTAATTTTAATGGTCTAACTTCTTTCAATTTCCGTCTATGATATATAAAAACTTTAAAAACTATGGTTGTATGCCATCATAGACAATTGAGATTTTATTTAATCTTCACAGTGTCGTCTATAAAGCCTTCAGATCTACTAACAGAAATCTGAAATATATGGTTGAAGTCCTTCAAATCTTTAGATACTTTATAATTATTTGTTTATAATATACAAAAATTCAATCCAAGAAGTAATATA
This sequence comes from Nemophila menziesii, assembly GCA_029959085.1. Taxonomy (NCBI): domain Eukaryota; kingdom Viridiplantae; phylum Streptophyta; class Magnoliopsida; order Boraginales; family Hydrophyllaceae; genus Nemophila; species Nemophila menziesii. Next base: position 22,849,671 of record JARWIR010000021.1, read on the forward strand.
TATTTTTCAATTATTTTTACAAAAACATCGTGTTTCAAAACAAAAACGTATACATTATAACAATACTTAATTAATTTACTGAGAAACAAAATTAAAATATAAATAATTTCACACTTATATACGAAAAATATCTTATCATATAGAAATTTTTATGCAAGTTGAGGATAGATTTGGTACAAGATATATATATATATATATAATGCATATAACACATAAGCATAGACAATTTAATTATATGTTAAAGAATTATAGTTGATCAATGTGTAAAAAATTGTAAATCATTGACATAAATTTTTATATCAATTAGAAATTGAAGCGATGAAAGTGAAATTAAGAAGATAATGTTTACCTTTCAATTTAGAAAAAAATCTGAAAATAAAACAAGAAAACAAAACATTATACAAATATATTTATACAGAATTTGATAAAATATTTAATAATACATGTAAAGAACTGAAATGTTACTTACTTCTTGGAAAACTTTGTTGTTAACCCAGAGAACTTGAAAGATATAGATAAAGTGTTTAGGATATGTATATATATATATAATAGTAAGTATTGTATTAGTAGTTATTTCAAAATAGTAGCCGTTAGAGATAAATGGTCTAAACGATTGTGTAAAATAACAAAATAAGTAGGATATTTAAGTTTTAAAAGACTACTTTAAAAGTTATATTAATGATTTTTTTTAAAATATCCTTCAATTTTTTAAATGATTTTTTTCAATTTAAAAATAACATTTACCTCCAACAAACCAATTTGTATCCTACCCGAAAAATGTATAAATATGTTGTTTAGGCGTTGTGTATAGAGAGATGGTAGAGAACTTATATCCATATTCAATCGGAAAAATTAATATAATATATAATTATTGATAAATATATGTTTATATTTAGCAAATTCAGTTCATCGTCTTTGACAAAATCTTAATAATTTATGAAAATTGGTATCTAATAAAAGAGCCATGTTGGGTCTTACCCAAAAATGATCACCCATATATAGCCCATTTGGATTTAAAATGGTCTAATCATCAACTACGGATTTGCTATCGTGATAGGTTTCAAACATATCAGTATGGATTTGCTAAAAAACAACTTCGCTGGAGTAAAAATGTAAAAAATGTTAAGGGGAATAGGTTCCAAACCTATATATTAATATTATTCGTAATTGATACACTACCTAGAAGACAGAGATACGAAGAACTTGTTAAAAGTAAAAAATGTTATGAATAGCTTAAATGAATCATTGTTAGGGTTGACCTTAATACCTATTTCTATGATGAGAAAAAAAGTGTTGAGCGCATGAGTTAGATTAAACTACACTTTCGATTTTTATTTGTCTATCCTGATCGAGTTCAAGTATGATATTGTTAACGTATCTTGATAATAAACCAGATAAGTTAGTAGGGATTTTGACCGTCTCTTGCGAGAATTTCCAAAGTCCTAGTTTTCTAGAACTATTCAAAGATTCGGGTGTGTTGAAGATCAAAATGTACGCATCTCCAAGAACTTCGACTTAGACAAGAGGGATATTGTGTAATTTATATTGTCTTTGTTTAAAAAAAAATATTAAAAACTCAAGGCATTGCGTACCCAAGTTAGCAAGTAAACCTATTAGTTCTTACTATGGAAATAGCGAGTCCTATAGCTACATATCATGATTTTGTGTCACTATCAAAATTCTCTCTTGAGTATGTAGTTCTACTCATGTAGGAGACGTTAATTTTTTTTATTTCAATAGAAATAGATTTATTTTCTAAATGCATGCTTTAAATTTTTTATTATTGTTGTATTCATGTAATCTTTAAAAAAAATGATCGACAGTAATAATTGAGAATGCATTTTCATTTGTATCAATTAGTTTTTAAGAATAATTATATCTCGTTATATGGTATAAAGGGAGGGTTTGAATTAGTATATGTTTAATTTTTTTGAGGTCTTGTAAGTAGATTAGTATATTTATTTGTGTTAATGAACAATAGATATATGATAATATTATGGATGAAAAAACATAAAATTGTATGAGGATGAGACCGTATGTACCAACATTGATTAGTGCAATTTGTTGATTTAATTTTGAGAATTACTAATACAAAGAGTACGTACATGTTGTATCTTGGGACAGCAATGTTGAATTAACTTGAGCACCTTAATAGGCCATAATATCTTTCAAGTAAGTGGTTCAAGCTCGGTTTGCATGTTTTGTCAAGTTATTTGTTTATATTATGCAATTTTATTTGCTTTTATATTGTATAATAAGTTTAATGTATTCCCTTTTGTTAGACTAATCCAACAAACTCAACACAGTTTATTTACTTGTAATTGAATGGATATAAAAAAAAATGATGAAAGGATACTAGAAAAACGATAATGAAATCGATAAGAAGATGTGATGGTGTCTCTTATAATGTCATTAAGACTCAGAAATTTGCTTTTTTCACCATCTTTAATAAGTAAATATTTAATCATTACTAGGTCTATGAACTTCTATTTGTTAGCGCAAGAAATATGAAATATTATATTTTATTTGTTTATTTAAAAATATTGGAATATTTTACTTGAGTACATAGTATGTGCGGATACTTTAACAAATTTCTTTTGCATTTTATTGGATCTCTCAGTGGACATGAAAACTTTACAATCTCTCAGATTTCAACATGTTTTAAAAATAATAAAAAATTTATTAAGGTCTAAACAACTAAATAGTCTATCAAGATATATTGTCTTTATTCATATTTTTATTGAAATCTCAATAAACCATAGTTGTTAAGAATAATTTGGATCTTAATATATAAATACAATAAAAACTTATTGAACGAGTGTCTTATTAAATCACATTGAAATCTCATCAAGTGGAAACAAACAAACAGGAATGCTTGCACTAAAGACCATTCGCTAATGATCGGTACTGTACAACTATTATAGGAATACATATTTAATTGTAAATTGTAAACCGATCTAGCTATTAAACAAGTATGTAACAAATAAAACACTGCCAATATAATTTTAGTAATGGCTTATGAGAATTTTTAGAATAAAATAATTTATAAACTAATTTAACTTATTATGTATGAGTTGAAAATAAAAAATTGTTTGTGTATTAGCAATAACTAATGCAATTAAATCCATTTAGCTTTAATCATCAAACGTCTCCAGTCTTCGATTGACCAATAACCTTGGTTTTGAGGTTTTTGAACCACTTGATCTTCTTGTGGAGTCTTTCTTTTCTCAGGGACGTCGATTTGGTCTGGTGCTGACTTTCCCACAATGAATTGAATTTTATTTTGATTTCTTTGTTTAATTTCCAGAGTATTTTGCTTTCTCTTGAGCTTTAATGACACAGGGGGCTGCTCCTCTGTAAAATCACTGGACCTTGATAATATCAGCAACCCATCAGCGGTCACTCTTACTATTCTTTCTTAATCCTTTACCTGAAATTATTTTGCTTTCCATGCCTCCTGTTATTTAATTACAATTTATTTCATTGATTTGGTTTCGAATTAAAGCATTTGAGAAATAGAATGAAACTGGGGTTTTCTAATAACTTAGGTATCCTAGGTACATCTGATAGAAAAAGTAAATGGTAAGTTTCTACTAGTTATTGGAGCTTAGTTATATATCTCTATATTTAAATAAAATTATAAATACATTTGAGGATAAAGACAATAGACAAACCCACAAACAGCTATCTAGGAACATGATATTATAACTGCTTAGCAGAAACTAGAAAATGTCAACACTGATTTGGGGATTTCTCAAGGTCTGACGTCTTTCAATTTAATTTTTATGGTCTAACTTCTTTCAATTTTCATCTATGATATATAAAAACTTTATAAACTATGAATATGGTTGTATGCCATCATAGACAATTGAGATTTTATTTAATCTTCACAGTGTCGTCTATAAAGCCTTCAGATCTACTAACAGAAATCTGAAATATATGGTTGAAGTCCTTCAAATCTTTAGATACTTTATAATTATTTGTTTATAATATACAAAATTCAATCCAAGAAGTAATATACATTTTTCAATTATTTTTACAAAAACATCGTGTTTCAAAACAAAAACGTATACATTATAACAATACTTAATTAATTTACTGAGAAACAAAATTAAAATATAAATAATTTCACACTTATATACGTAAAATATCTTATCATATAGAAATTTTTATGCAAGTTGAGGATAGATTTGGTACAAGATATATATATATATATATATAATGCATATAACACATAAGCATAGACAATTTAATTATATGTTAAAGAATTATAGTTGATCAATGTGTAAAAAATTGTAAATCATTGACATAAATTTTTATATCAATTAGAAATTGAAGCGATGAAAGTGAAATTAAGAAGATAATGTTTACCTTTCAATTTAGAAAAAAATCTGAAAATAAAACAAGAAAACAAAACATTATACAAATATATTTATACAGAATTTGATAAAATATTTAATAATACATGTAAAGAACTGAAATGTTACTTACTTCTTGGAAAACTTTGTTGTTAACCCAGAGAACTTGAAAGATATAGATAAAGTGTTTAGGATATGTATATATATATAATAGTAAGTATTGTATTAGTAGTTATTTCAAAATAGTAGCCGTTAGAGATAAATGGTCTAAACGATTGTGTAAAATAACAAAATAAGTAGGATATTTAAGTTTTAAAAGACTACTTTAAAAGTTATATTAATGATTTTTTTTAAAATATCCTTCAATTTTTTAAATGATTTTTTTCAATTTAAAAATAACATTTACCTCCAACAAACCAATTTGTATCCTACCCGAAAAATGTATAAATATGTTGTTTAGGCGTTGTGTATAGAGAGATGGTAGAGAACTTATATCCATATTCAATCGGAAAAATTAATATAATATATAATTATTGATAAATATATGTTTATATTTAGCAAATTCAGTTCATCGTCTTTGACAAAATCTTAATAATTTATGAAAATTGGTATCCAATAAAAGAGCCATGTTGGGTCTTACCCAAAAATGATCACCCATATATAGTCCATTTGGATTTAAAATGGTCTAATCATCAACTACGAATTTGCTATCGTGATAGGTTTCAAACATATCAGTATGGATTTGCTAAAAAACAACTTCGCTGGAGTAAAAATGAAAAAAATGTTAAGGGGAATAGGTTCCAAACCTATATATTAATATTATTCGTAATTGATACACTACCTAGAAGACAGAGATACGAAGAACTTGTTAAAAGTAAAAAATGTTATGAATAGCTTAAATGAATCATTGTTAGGGTTGACCCTAATACCTATTTCTATGATGAGAAAAAAAGTGTTGAGCGCATGAGTTAGATTAAACTACACTTTCGATTTTTATTTGTCTATCCTGATCGAGTTCAAGTATGATATTGTTAACGTATCTTGATAATAAACCAGATAAGTTAGTAGGGATTTTGACCGTCTCTTGCGAGAATTTCCAAAGTCCTAGTTTTCTAGAACTATTCAAAGATTCGGGTGTGTTGAAGATCAAAATGTACGCATCTCCAAGAACTTCGACTTAGACAAGAGGGATATTGTGTAATTTATATTGTCTTTGTTTAAAAAAAAATATTAAAAACTCAAGGCATTGCGTACCCAAGTTAGCAAGTAAACCTATTAGTTCTTACTATGGAAATAGCGAGTCCTATAGCTACATATCATGATTTTGTGTCACTATCAAAATTCTCTCTTGAGTATGTAGTTCTATTCATGTAGGAGACGTTAAATTTTTTTATTTCAATAGAAATAGATTTATTTTCTAAATGCATGCTTTAAATTTTTTATTATTGTTGAATTCATGTAATCTTTAAAAAAAATGATCGACAGTAATAATTGAGAATGCATTTTCATTTGTATCCATTAGTTTTTAAGAATAATTATATCTCGTTATATGGTATAAAGGGAGGGTTTGAATTAGTATATGTTTAATTTTTTTGAGGTCTTGTAAGTAGATTAGTATATTTATTTGTGTTAATGAACAATAGATATATGATAATATTATGGATGAAAAAACATAAAATTGTATGAGGATGAGACCGTATGTACCAACATTTATTAGTGCAATTTGTTGATTTAATTTTGAGAATTACTAATACAAAGAGTAGGTACATGTTGTATCTTGAGACAGCAATGTTGAATTAACTTGAGCACCTTAATAGGCCATAATATCTTTCAAGTAAGTGGTTCAAGCTCGGTTTGCATGTTATGTCAAGTTATTTGTTTATATTATGCAATTTTATTTGCTTTTATATTGTATAATAAGTTTAATGTATTCCCTTTTGTTAGACTAATCCAACAAACTCAACACAGTTTATTTACTTGTAATTGAATGGATATAAAAAAAAATGATGAAAGGATACTAGAAAAACGATAATGAAATCGATAAGAAGATGTGATGGTGTCTCTTGAAATGTCATTAAGACTCAGAAATTTGCTTTTTTCACCATCTTTAATAAGTAATTATTTAATCATTACTAGGTCTATGAACTTCTATTTGTTAGCGCAAGAAATATGAAATATTATATTTTATTTGTTTATTTAAAAATATTGGAATATTTTACTTGAGTACATAGTATGTGCGGATACTTTAACAAATTTCTTTTGCATTTTATTGGATCTCTCAGTGGACATGAAAACTTTACAATCTCTCAGATTTCAACATGTTTTAAAAATAATAAAAAATTTATTAAGGTCTAAACAACTAAATAGTCTATCAAGATATATTGTCTTTATTCATATTTTTATTGAAATCTCAATAAACCATAGTTGTTAAGAATAATCTGGATCGTAATATATAAATACAATAAAAACTTACTGAACGAGTGTCTTATTAAATCACATTGAAATCTCATCAAGTGGAAACAAACAAACAGGAATGCTTGCACTAAAGACCATTCGCTAATGATCGGTACTGTACAACTATTATAGGAATACATATTTAATTGAAAATTGTAAACCAATCTAGCTATTAAACAAGTATGTAACAAATAAAACACTCCCAATATAATTTTAGTAATGGCTTATGAGAATTTTTAGAATAAAATAATTTATAAACTAATTTAACTTATTATGTATGAGTTGAAAATAAAAAATTGTTTGTGTATTAGCAATAACTAATGCAATTAAATCCATTTAGCTTTAATCATCAAACGTCTCCAGTCTTCGATTGACCAATAACCTTGGTTTTGAGGTTTTTGAACCACTTGATCTTCTTGTGGAGTCTTTCTTTTCTCAGGGACGTCGATTTGGTCTGGTGCTGACTTTCCCACCATGAATTGAATTTTATTTTGATTTCTTTGTTTAATTTCCAGAGTATTTTGCTTTCTCTTGAGCTTTAATGACACAGGGGGCTGCTCCTCTGAAAAATCACTGGACCTTGATAATATCAGCAACCCATCAGCGGCCTCACGTTCACTCTTACTATTCTTTCTTAATCCTTTACCTGAAATTATTTTTCTTTCCATGCCTCCTGTTATTTAATTACAATTTATTTCATTGATTTGGTTTCGAATTAAAGCATTTGAGAAATAGAATGAAACTGGGGTTTTCTAATAACTTAGGTATCCTAGGTACATCTGATAGAAAAAGTAAATGGTAAGTTTCTACTAGTTATTGGAGCTTAGTTATATATCTCTATATTTAAATAAAATTATAAATACATTTGAGGATAAAGACAATAGACAAACCCACAAACAGCTATCTAGGAACATGATATTATAACTGCTTAGCAGAAACTAGAAAATGTCAACACTGATTTGGGGATTTCTCAAGGTCTGACGTCTTTCAATTTAATTTTTATGGTCTAACTTCTTTCAATTTTCATCTATGATATATAAAAACTTTATAAACTATGAATATGGTTGTATGCCATCATAGACAATTGAGATTTTATTTAATCTTCACAGTGTCGTCTATAAAGCCTTCAGATCTACTAACAGAAATCTGAAATATATGGTTGAAGTCCTTCAAATCTTTAGATACTTTATAATTATTTGTTTATAATATACAAAAATTCAATCCAAGAAGTAATATACATTTTTCAATTATTTTTACAAAAACATCGTGTTTCAAAACAAAAACGTATACATTATAACAATACTTAATTAATTTACTGAGAAACAAAATTAAAATATAAATAATTTCACACTTATATACGAAAAATATCTTATCATATAGAAATTTTTATGCAAGTTGAGGATAGATCTGGTACAAGATAGATATATATATATATATATAATGCATATAACACATAAGCATAGACAATTTAATTATATGTTAAAGAATTATAGTTGATCAATGTGTAAATGTAAATCATTGACATAAATTTTTATATCAATTAGAAATTGAAGCGATGAAAGTGAAATTAAGAAGATAATGTTTACCTTTCAATTTAGAAAAAAATCTGAAAATAAAACAAGAAAACAAAACATTATACATATATATTTATACAGAATTTGAAAAAATATTTAATAATACATGTAAAGAACTGAAATGTTACTTACTTCTTGGAAAAGTTTGTTGTTAACCCAGAGAACTTGAAAGATATAGATAAAGTGTTTAGGATATGTATATATATATAATAGTAAGTATTGTATTAGTAGTTATTTCAAAATAGTAGCCGTTAGAGATAAATGGTCTAAACGATTGTGTAAAATAACAAAACAAGTAGGATATTTAAGTTTTAAAAGACTACTTTAAAAGTTATATTAATTATTTTTTTTAAAATATCCTTCAATTTTTTAAATGATTGTTTTCAATTTGAAAATTACATTTACCTCCAACAAACCAATTTGTATCCTACCCGAAAAATGTATAAATATGTTGTTTAGGCGTTGTGTATAGAGAGATGGTAGAGAACTTATATCCATATTCAATCGGAAAAATTAATATAATATATAATTATTGATAAATATATGTTTATATTTAGCAAATTCAGTTCATCGTCTTTGACAAAATCTTAATAATTTATGAAAATTGGTATCCAATAAAAGAGCCATGTTGGGTCTTACCCAAAAATGATCACCCATATATAGTCCATTTGGATTTAAAATGGTCTAATCATCAACTACGAATTTGCTATCGTGATAGGTTTCAAACATATCAGTATGGATTTGCTAAAAAACAACTTCGCTGGAGTAAAAATGAAAAAAATGTTAAGGGGAATAGGTTCCAAACCTATATATTAATATTATTCGTAATTGATACACTACCTAGAAGACAGAGATACGAAGAACTTGTTAAAAGTAAAAAATGTTATGAATAGCTTAAATGAATCATTGTTAGGGTTGACCCTAATACCTATTTCTATGATGAGAAAAAAAGTGTTGAGCGCATGAGTTAGATTAAACTACACTTTCGATTTTTATTTGTCTATCCTGATCGAGTTCAAGTATGATATTGTTAACGTATCTTGATAATAAACCAGATAAGTTAGTAGGGATTTTGACCGTCTCTTGCGAGAATTTCCAAAGTCCTAGTTTTCTAGAACTATTCAAAGATTCGGGTGTGTTGAAGATCAAAATGTACGCATCTCCAAGAACTTCGACTTAGACAAGAGGGATATTGTGTAATTTATATTGTCTTTGTTTAAAAAAAAATATTAAAAACTCAAGGCATTGCGTACCCAAGTTAGCAAATAAATCTATTAGTTCTTACTATGGAAATAGCGAGTCCTATAGCTACATATCATGATTTTGTGTCACTATCAAAATTCTCTCTTGAGTATGTAGTTCTATTCATGTAGGAGACGTTAAATTTTTTTATTTCAATAGAAATAGATTTATTTTCTAAATGCATGCTTTAAATTTTTTATTATTGTTGAATTCATGTAATCTTTAAAAAAATGATCGACAGTAATAACTGAGAATGCATTTTCATTTGTATCCATTAGTTTTTAAGAATAATTATATCTCGTTATATGGTATAAAGGGAGGGTTTGAATTAGTATATGTTTAATTTTTTTGAGGTCTTGTAAGTAGATTAGTATATTTATTTGTGTTAATGAACAATAAATATATGATAATATTATGGATGAAAAAACATAAAATTGTATGAGGATGAGACCGTATGTACCAACATTGATTAGTGCAATTTGTTGATTTAATTTTGAGAATTACTAATACAAAGAGTAGGTGCATGTTGTATCTTGGGACAGCAATGTTGAATTAACTTGAGCACCTTAATAGGCCATAATATCTTTCAAGTAAGTGGTTCAAGCTCGGTTTGCATGTTTTGTCAAGTTATTTGTTTATATTATGCAATTTTATTTGCTTTTATATTGTATAATAAGTTTAATGTATTCCCTTTTGTTAGACTAATCCAACAAACTCAACACAGTTTATTTACTTGTGATTGAATGGATATCAAAAAAAATGATGAAAGGATACTAGAAAAACGATAATGAAATCGATAAGAAGATGTGATGGTGTCTCTTATAATGTCATTAAGACTCAGAAATTTTCTTTTTTCACCATATTTAATAAGTAATTATTTAATCATTACTAGGTCTATGAACTTCTATTTGTTAGCGCAAGAAATATGAAATATTATATTTTATTTGTTTATTTAAAAATATTGGAATATTTTACTAGAGTACATAGTATGTGCGGATACTTTAACAAATTTCTTTTGCATTTTATAGGATCTCTCAGTGGACATGAAAACTTTACAATCTCTCAGATTTCAACATGTTTTAAAAAAAATAAAAAATTTATTAAGGTCTAAACAACTAAATAGTCTATCAATATATATTGTCTTTATGCATATTTTTATTGAAATCTCAATAAACCATAGTTGTTAAGAATAATCTGGATCGTAATATATAAATACAATAAAAACTTACTGAACGAGTGTCTTATTAAATCACATTGAAATCTCATCAAGTGGAAACAAACAAACAGGAATGCTTGCACTAAAGACCATTCGCTAATGATCGGTACTGTACAACTATTATAGGAATACATATTTAATTGAAAATTGTAAACCAATCTAGCTATTAAACAAGTATGTAACAAATAAAACACTCCCAATATAATTTTAGTAATGGCTTATGAGAATTTTTAGAATAAAATAATTTATAAACTAATTTAACTTATTATGTATGAGTTGAAAATAAAAAATTGTTTGTGTATTAGCAATAACTAATGCAATTAAATCCATTTAGCTTTAATCATCAAACGTCTCCAGTCTTCGATTGACCAATAACCTTGGTTTTGAGGTTTTTGAACCACTTGATCTTCTTGTGGAGTCTTTCTTTTCTCAGGGACGTCGATTTGGTCTGGTGCTGACTTTCCCACCATGAATTGAATTTTATTTTGATTTCTTTGTTTAATTTCCGGAGTATTTTGCTTTCTCTTGCGCTTTAATGACACAGGGGGCTGCTCCTCTGAAAAATCACTGGACCTTGATAATATCAGCAACCCATCAGCGGCCTCACGTTCACTCTTACTATTCTTTCTTAATCCTTTACCTGAAATTATTTTGCTTTCCATGCCTCCTGTTATTTAATTACGATTTATTTCATTGATTTGGTTTCGAATTAAAGCATTTGAGAAATAGAATGAAACTGGGGTTTTCTAATAACTTAGGTATCCTAGGTACATCTGATAGAAAAAGTAAATGGTAAGTTTCTATTAGTTATTGGAGCTTAGTTATATATCTCTATATTTAAATAAAATTATAAATACATTTGAGGATAAAGACAATAGACAAATCCACAAACAGCTATCTAGGAACAGGATATTATAACTGCTTAGCAGAAACTAGAAAATGTCAACACTGATTTGGGGATTTCTCAAGGTCTGACGTCTTTCAATTTAATTTTTATGGTCTAACTTCTTTCAATTTCCGTCTATGATATATATAAACTTTAAAAACTATGAATATGGTTGTATGCCGTCATAGATAATTGAGATTTTATTTAATCTTCACAGTGTCGTCTATAAAGCCTTCAGATCTACTAACAGAAATCTGAAATATATGGTTAAAGTCCTTCAAATCTTTAGATACTTTATAATTATTTGTTTATAATATACAAAAATTCAATCCAAGAAATAATATATATTTTTCAATTATTTTTACAAAAGCATCGTGTTTCAAAACAAAAACGTATACATTATAACAATACTTAATTAATTTACTGAGAAACAAAATGAAAATATAAATAATTTCACACTTATATACGAAAAATATCTTATCATATAGAAATTTTTATGCAAGTTGAAGATAGATCTGGTACAAGATAGATATATAAATAATGCATATAACACATAAGCATAGACAATTTAATTATAAGTTGAAGAATTATTAAGATACACTAAAATTATAGTTGATTAATATGTAAAAAATTGTAAATCATTGACATAAATTTTTATATCAATTAGAAATTGAAGCGATGAAAGTGAAATTAAGAAGATAATGTTTACCTTTCAATTTAGAAAAAAATCTGAAAACAAATCAAGAAAACAAAACATTATACATATATATTTATACAGAATTTGAAAAAATATTTAATAATACATGTAAAGAACTGAAATGTTACTTACTTCTTGGAAAACTTTGTTGTTAACCCAGAGAACTTGAAAGATATAGATAAAGTGTTTAGGATATGTATATATATAATAGTAAGTATTGTATTAGTAGTTATTTCAAAATAGTAGCCGTTAGAGATAAATGGTCTAAACGATTGTGTAAAATAATAAAACAAGTAGGATATTTAAGTTTTAAAAGACTACTTTAAAAGTTATATTAATGTTTTTTTTAAAATATCCTTCAATTTTTTAAATGGTTTTTTTCAATTTGAAAATCACATTTACCTCCAACAAACCAATTTGTATCCTACCCGAAAAATGTATAAATATGTTGTTTAGGCGTTGTGTATAGAGAGATGGTAGAGAACTTATATCCATATTCAATCGGAAAAATTAATATAATATATAATTATTGATAAATATATGTTTATATTTAGCAAATTCAGTTCATCGTCTTTGACAAAATCTTAATAATTTATGCAAATTGGTATCCAATAAAAGAGCCATGTTGGGTCTCACCCTGAAATGATCAACCATATATAGCCCATTTAGATTTAAAATGGTCTAATCATCAACTACGAATTTGCTATCGTGATAGGTTTCAAACATATCAGTATGGATTTGCTAAAAAAAGACCTTCGCTGGAGTAAAAATGTAAAAAATATTAAGGGGAATAGGTTCCAAACCTATATATTAATATTATTCGTAATTGATACACTACCTAGAAGACACAGATACGAAGAACTTGTTAAAAGTAAAAAATGTTATGAATAGCTTAAATGAATCATTGTTAAGGTTGACCTTAATACCTATTTCTATGATGAGAAAAAAAGTGTTATGCGCATGAGTTAGATTAAACTACACTTTCGATTTTTATTTGTCTATCCTGATCGAGTTCAAGTATGATATTGTTAACGTATCTTGATAATAAACCAGATAAGTTAGTACGGATTTTGACCGTATCCTGCGAGAATTTCCAAAGTCCTAGTTTTCTAGAACTATTCAAAGATTCGGGTGTGTTGAAGATCAAAATGTACGCATCTCCAAGAACTTCGACTTAGACAAGAGGGATATTGTGTAATTTATATTGTCTTTGTTTAAAAAAAAATATTAAAAACTCAAGGCATTGCGTACCCAAGTTAGCAAGTAAACCTATTAGTTCTTACTATGGAAATAGCGAGTCCTATAGCTACATATCATGATTTTGTGTCACTATCAAAATTCTCTCTTGAGTATGTAGTTCTATTCATGTAGGAGACGTTAAATTTTTTTATTTCAATAGAAATAGATTTATTTTCTAAATGCATGCTTTAAATTTTTTATTATTGTTGAATTCATGTAATCTTTAAAAAAGATGATCGACAGTAATAATTGAGAATGCATTTTCATTTGTATCCATTAGTTTTTAAGAATGATTATATCTCGTTATATGGTATAAAGGGAGGGTTTGAATTAGTATATGTTTAATTTTTTTGAGGTCTTGTAAGTAGATTAGTATATTTATTTGTGTTAATGAACAATAGATGTATGATAATATTATGGATGAAATAACATAAAATTGTATGAGGATGAGACCGTATGTACCCGCATTGGTTAGTGCAATTTGTTGATTTAATTTTGAGAATTACTAATACAAAGAGTAGGTGCATGTTGTATCTTGGGACAGCAATGTTGAATTAACTTGAGCACCTTAATAGGCCATAATATCTTTCAAGTAAGTGGTTCAAGCTTGGTTTGCATGTTTTGTCAAGTTATTAGTTTATATTATGCAATTTTATTTGTTTTTATATTGTATAATAACTTTAATGTATTCCTTTTTGTTAGACTAATCCAACAAACTCAACAAAGTTTATTTACTTGTGATTGAATGGATATCAATAAAAAAGGATGAAAGAATACTAGAAAAACGATAATGAAATCGATAAGAAGATGTGATGGTGTCTCTTATAATGTCATTAAGACTCAGAAATTTGCTTTTTTCACCATTTTTAATAAGTACTTATTTAATCATTACTAGGTCTATGAACTTCTATTTGTTAGCGCAAGAAATATGAAATATTTTATTTTATTTGTTTATTTAAAAATATTGGAATATTTTACTTGAGTACATAGTATGTGCGGATACTTTTAACAAATTTCTTTTGCATTTTATAGGATCTCTCAGTGGACATGAAAACTTTACAATCTCTCAGATTTCAACATGTTTTAAAAAAAATAAAAAATTTATTAAGGTCTAAACAACTAAATAGTCTATCAAGATATATTGTCTTTATGAATATTTTTATTGAAATCTCAATAAACCATAGTTGTTAAGAATAATCTGGATTGTAATATATAAATACAATAAAAACTTATTGAACGAGTGTCTTATTAAATCACATTGAAATCTTATCAAGTGGAAACAAACAAACACGAATGCTTGCACTAAAGACCATTCGCTAATGATCGGTACTGTACAACTATTATAGGAATACATATTTAATTGAAAATTGTAAACCGATCTAGCTATTAAACAAGTATGTAACAAATAAAACACTCCCAATATAATTTTAGTAAGGGCTTATGAGAATTTTTAGAATAAAATAATTTATAAACTAATTTAACTTATTATGTATGAGTTGAAAATAAAAAATTGTTTGTGTATTAGCAATAACTAATGCAATTAAATCCATTTAGCTTTAATCATCAAACGTCTCCAGTCTTCGATTGACCAATAACTTTGGTTTTGAGGTTTTCGAACCACTTGATCTTCTTGTGGAGTCTTCTTTTCTCAGGGACGTCGATTTGGTCTGGTGCTGGTGCTTCCTTTCCCACCATGAATTGAATTTTATTTTGATTTCTTTATTTAATTTCTGGAGTATTTTGCTCTCTCTTGCGCTTTAATGACACAGGGGGCTTCTCATCAAACGTCTAGCTTTAATCATCAAACGTCTCCAGTCTTCGATTAACCAATAACCTTGTTTTTTAGGATATTCAACCTTCTTGTGGAGTCTTACTTTTCTCAGGGATGTCGATTTGGTCTGGTCTTGACTTTCCCACCACGAATTGAATTTTAGTTTGATTTCTTTGTTTAATTTCCTCTTGCGCTTGACACAAGGGGTTGCTCCTCCGAAAAATCCCTGGACCTTGATAATATCAGCAGCCTCACGTTCACTCATACTATTCTTTCCTAATCCTTTACCTGAAACTATTTTGCTTTCCATGCCTCTTGTTATTTAATTAGGATTTATTTCATTAATTTGGTTTCGAATTAAAGCATTTGAGAAATAGAATGAAACTGGGGTTTTCTAATAACTTAGGTATCCTAGGTACATCTGATAGAAAAAATAAATGGTAAGTTTTCACTAGTTATTGGAGCTTAGTCATATATCTCTATATTTAAATAAAATTATAAATACATTTGAGCATAAAGACAATAGACAAACCCACAAACACCTATCTAGGAACATGATATTATATATGCTTAGCGGAAACTAGAAAAATGTTAACATGGGAATTTCTCAAGGTCTGACGTCTTTCAATTTAATTTTTAAGGTCTAACTTCTTTCAATTTCCGTCTATGATATATAAAAACTTTAAAAATTACGAATATGGTTGTATGCCATCATAGACAATTGATAATTTATGTAATCTTCACAGTGTCGTCTATTAAGCCTTCAGATCTACTAACAGAAATCTGAAATATATGGTTGAAGTCCTTCAAATCTTTAGATACTTTATAATTATTTGTTTATAATATACAAAAATTCAATCCAAGAAGTAATAATATATTTTTCAATTATTTTTACAAAAGCATCGTGTTTCAAAACAAAAACGTATACATTATAGGGTAAAGCCTTCGGGAGGCCCCTTATCTTTTCCCAAAGTGCGCGATCCGCCCCCGATCTTCATTTTTACCCTTTCTGGCCCTCCATCTCAATACTTTGTGACGCCGTTAGCCCTTTTTTTGATTTTCTGTTAATTGACCGTTAGTCAACGCCAGTTGGCTACAGGTCATCGCCACGTCAGCTCCACATCACCGCCAACTCACCACTACGTCATATCTGCATCTCGGTGGATTCTGATGTGTCAAGGGGCATTTATGACTTTTTGCTTCTTTTTACCCAATTACCAATACCTAAATTAAACCCCCTCCCCCGATTCATTTACCCTCTCCTCTCTATTTTCTACTTCGTCGTTCGTTGTCGTCTACCCTCCTCCCTTCCGATGGCCGGATCCAGAAACACCACCGCTTCATCTCCTCTCAGTGACCCCGGTAAGGAGGACTGGATATGCTACTGTGGTTTACGGGTTAAGATTAGTACATCGTGGACCGACATGAATCCGGGTCGACGATTCATTGGTTGTTCTAAGTATCAATCCACCGCCAAAAAGTGCTCTTTCTTCTGCTGGTTAGATCCTCCGATCTGTGAAAGGAGTCGCGTTGTTATTTCCGGGTTGCTTAGGTCATTGTCGAGGAAAGACGAAGAAATAGAAGAGCTTAAATCGGTTGAAGGTAATAAACTGAAGATTCGATACTTGGTTTTAGTCTTTGTTTTAGGTTTTTTAGTTTCCCGTTTGTTCTAGCGTGTGTTCATTGTGTATTGCGTGTCTGTGATTATGTTGTTTTTCACGGTGTCGATGGTTGTGAGTGTTTGGGTTATGTGTATGTTGTTTTTTTTCGAAATATCAATGGATGTTGTTTTCTGAGTCGAAAGAGAAATTTTGTGTTGTTTGGTTTAAGGTTATCTATGTGTAGGTAAGATGGTGATGTTATGGCCCCTTAAGTTTTGAAGACGTTGATAATGTGGCCCCTTTTTTATTTAGTATTGTATTTTTTAGCCCCTGAAGTTTCTAATACTGACTCTGTAGGGCCCCTCAATTTTATATTATTTTAAGTAAAAGACCCCACGTTAGCGTTTGTGTTACACATGAAACCGCTTTTTTTTTTTTTAAAGGGAGATGAAACGGTTTTGCATGGGGAATTAAAAAGGAACCCAAAGGTTTTCCTCGGGGAATAGAAAAGTTGAATAGGGCCTAGTTTCCAGATTAGATGTACTTATGAGTTCCCATGTATATATATAACTCAACTCCATCCTTTTATTTTTCTTAAACAAAAAAACTGAGACGGAGATTGTAAGTCACTTTGAAAAATCATGAAGACGCAAAAGGAGGTTCAACAAGCCATGAATCCGTAGGGAAAGAAAAGTAAGTTTTTTATTTTTGTTTCAATTAAACGTTAAGGTAATTAGTGAATTAAATATCCAAAATAGTTTTCGTTTTGTTCTATCTTCTTAATCTATTTCTAAATTTTACGTTATATCTTCTTAAGGTAATCTCATGGCTTTAAGTATGATCTAATGGTTCGTATCTTGTTTCAGAAATGGCGTCTAATTCCGCACCACTAAGAATCCGACCCCCTCCGAAGACGTATAGGAGGCACGACCCAGGTTATAGATGGAGTTTTCGCAAGGCGCCAGAAGTAGTTAACGAGAAGGTTAAGACCAAGATAGTCCCGTTACCGTATGGTCAAGAGTTGATCATCGTCGAGTCAAGTTCTGAAGGTGAAGATACCCCGTCGCCTAAGAGGAGGAAGATAGATCGTCTGGCTCCTATTGGTGTTTCGTCTCCAAGGTTTTTCAAGTTTGAAGACGCGGAAGACGAGGAAGTCGAGGAAGACAAGGAAGAAGTGTCCAAGACTTGATGGAAGTTGGTTATGGCGTTGGAAGTTTTTCTGATTTTATTTTTTTGGCTTTTATGAATTTGGTTTTACTTTTATTACGTTTCGGTAATGGTCTATGTAATTGGGTTTTGGTTTAATGGACTCTGAACTTGTGTTTTGTCTAGTGTTCTGGACTCTAATTATGTAATTGGGTTGTGGACCATCTTTTAGACTATATTTTGTACTACAAAGTAACCTGGACTTTATTTAACCAAGTTTGATTAATGAATTTTTTTTGGACTTAAACACTTTGACTATGTTCATAGTAGTTGTAATTTATCACAATTTTAGATAGAAGTAGTATGAAAGAAATGTGATTAAGTTGGAAAATAAAGGAAAAATTATTCTAGAGTGGTCTACAAATGCGTAATAACAAAATGTCCAAGTGAAATAAATACCATTACCCAACTTAAAACATAACAGAGAGAATCATGCAAACTAACAATAAAATTAAAGAACTTAAACATGCAAATAAAACCAATACTAGAGGATAGCATCTGCAATTACTCACTTTTCTGCAACTTCTTCGCGTGACCCTTAGAGCTAGCCTTCTCCTTATTAGATGAAGGTGTTGGAAGGTCATCTGGACCAGGTAACCAGACGAAAAAATGACATTCTTTTTCAGACAAATCCTGGTACCTGTAGTCCTCGAAATGACATCTTAGTGAGCTAAATTTCTTATTACCACCCAAGTCAAAGGTTTGAATTAATGCCGGCATTCCACAATGGCAAACTTCTGTGATTGAGTAGTTTTCAGGTGACATATTCATTAATGGTGATGGTTTGATTGTTAGGTCACTTGGGGTGAAGTCTGGAAACAGTGGTGACCTAGTTGACCATTGGTCACTCCCACTTGAGTTGTAGTCCGACATCAGTGGCTTTTTTTTCTTTGGGAGTGTTTGTGTATCTTTGTATGTTTGTTGTAGATAAATATGAATGGTTGTGTTAGTCTTTATAGAAGAACTTATGTTGAATATGACAAATTAGTAGGTGTAAAGAAAGATTCCTCTTACAAAACCAAACTATGCACGTGAATAAAAGTGTTACTTTTTCAACAACCAAAGCAAAGACTTGACAAAAAGTTCAGACAGAATCTTCCACCAAACTAAGGCTTAAAACATAAAGTTTTGTTACATACCCAACACCACATTCAAATCAAATATTAAACTTTTCTACCCGCAAACACTAACTAAAGAAAAAACATTAAGCTAATAGTAAAGACTTCAAATCTTTTCCTTCTTGACCTTTACTAACTTGACACACTTTGCATTTGTATTGGATTCTACTGTGGTAGAATTTACTTTCTTCACCTTTGTTGTTACCTTTCTTTTCCCCCTTTTTTTTCCTGGTTGTTCATTCACATCCTTCTCTAGTGAATTGACAACTGGAGCAATTGCTTTTGACTCTTGAGTACTTTGTGGACATAGTTTTTCTTCAGCATCCTTTTCTTTGGTTTTTGAACTTGAACCTCGGTTGAAAAGGCCCTTCATGAAGTTGGACATGTTCATATCGAATTCTTGGAAGGCTTTGTTCACGCCATTCATATCAATAGCTACTGTACTTTTACCCGCGGCTCTCAATGCTTCCAAACTAATACTTGGCTTACCCTTGTATGAAAATGAATTTCCAGCAATCTTCTTTTTCCCCATCGTAATAGAACCTGGGGTAGTAATCTGCGTAGGAGCTCTTGTGTATACCCCCATCCCAGCTGGTCTAAAAGGAGGTCTTTTGGTTTTATCCTACGAAAAAAAAATACGTTGAAGACTATTTTTCATAATATTAAAAGAATAAAAAAATACTTACACTTGGCTGCCCTAGTTTCTTGACACCATCTGGTAGAAATCCCCCCTTACCCTCTGGTGCACAAAATTTGGTTACCTCTACACAAGGCTTTTTATTTGGTGTAAACTACAAAACAAACAAAAAGATATTACTACCTAAATCACAATAATAAGTATAAACAATTTACCTTTTCAGTCTCCGAAGGACCTTCTACTCTATCTCTCTTCTTTTGTTGACCCATCCACCCGACAGCTTCATTAGTACTCCCTTGAGTCAAAATCACGACACGTTCACTACTTTCAGAATATGCCTATTTAAAAAAACACAAGACAAATAACAAAAAATTAATGAGTACAAAAAGTAATCTATATTGAATAGTATTACCTTGGACCCTTTGCTAATATCTTTTGACAACTTTGACTCTCCCTTTGACTCTATTCCTTCTCCATTATCACCATTATCAGTTTCTTCATTAGTCTTAGTGGTTGTAAATCCTCTCTTAGCTTTAGATTTAGTTCTCTTACATGAATTGCTTACTACTTGGGTTGTTACAACTATGTTGCTATCATTCACGTCCAGTTGAACGTCACTCGCGTCAATGTTTACATCAACCTTGCTCTTACACCCCTTTAGTTGAAGCTCACTACTTGAAGCATCAACATTAACATCACTATTTACCACATTAATATTGACATCGCTGTTTGTAGCATTGACATAAACATTGTTCTCAGAAATGACTGGTTTTTTCCTTAACCTACTAGATCTTCTCTTGTCATTCTTCACCACACTACTGCTTTGAGTCTGAGAATCCATTGTTCCCGTGTTTGGAGTGTCTGTGCTTTGGTCCTCCAAATCCTTAACCTCCATTGGATCATTAATCACGCTTTCTGCAGCACTTGGACCTTGAGTTTTACTTTTACAGCTTCTTTTATTATGGCCCACTTCTTTGCATGCACTACATTTACCTTTCATCCCCTGTCTGCCAAGCTTTTCTATATTGACTCTAACATCCTCTTTGCCTTTAGCTCTTGCTTTTTTCACCCTCTCTTCAACATCTTCCCCATCTGCTCTATTTCTCTTTTTCTTGGGTCTCCCAGCTAGTTTAACACCTTTTGGAGCTACAACTTTAGGCCCATTAGTTTGAGGCCATAACTCGGGTCCATTTATTGGTTTAATAAATGGCTCATATGCCTTTTTAAACGTACTTGTTTTAAAATACTGAGAAGTATAGTCCTCTGGCTCAAGACCCGTTGCAGATAATGCTGAAATCACGTGAACACAAGGTATTCCCGACAAGTCCCACCCTCTACAAGCACAATTAAATGTATTTAAATCAACCGCAAATTGCACCCCATTAGTACCCTTAACCTGGAAAGTACTACCACCACAGTGTAGTGGAATCCACTTGGATGACCATTTCTTTTTTAAATTGATAATTTTCCTAATTTTGGGACAAATATCCCCTTGCCACCTTTCTATCCACTTTCTCCTCTTCTCTAATCTCTCCACCAAATACAACCTAATACGTTCTAAACAAACTAACACCGATGACTCCCTAGCATCTAAAAGTTGCTTATTCCAAGACTCACACATATTTTTCAATAACACGTCACAATGCGTGTTGGTCCTAAAATGTGATCGAGACCAAAACCTTGGATGTTCTTTAGCTAACCACTCATACGCTTGAAAGTCCATCACTTTTATCATCTCCATAACATTCGAAAACCTCTCAACATATGTCGCCCTGGCCGCTTCCCACATCTTGTCTTTCAAAGCAAATGACCCGTGTTTTTTCTTAAAATTCTGATGCAAATGTCTAACACAATGCCTATGCTCGACATTTGGTAACAACTCGTCTATAGCTATACCTAACCCCTGCAAATTAACATCATTACAATTAAAAGTTACCCTTATACTTACTAATTAATCTAATAAATGATTAATAAACAATTACCTTTTGTTTGTCCGTAACAAAGACCCACATTTCAGGATCATCAATATCTAAATCATCAACCAACAAACTAACAAACCATCTCCAACTGTCCAAATTTTCAGTCTCAACCAACGCGTAACAAACAGGATAGATGCAATTGTTTGCATCCATCCCAACTGCGGTCAATATCACACCTGGATGAGGTCCTTTTAAATGACACCCATCCAACCCTATCACTTTTCTACACCCATTCTTAAACCCTCGTTTCAAAGGTTCTAAACAACAATATAACCTTAAGAACCTTTGTTCCCCTGTGACTTCATCTTCTTCAGTTTTTAAAAAAACAGTAGACCCGGGATTAGTCCTTAACAACTCAGCACAGTAGTTGTTGAGCAAGCTATACTGATCTAAGAAGGACAATTCATCCAACGATTTACCCTTTTTGATGGTCCTATACGCTTGTCTTCGACTTATGTTTACATGAAGATCATGTAACACTTGTTCTTGTAAATCAATTGCTTTCATTGATGAACTTAATTTCAGCTGATGTGCATATCTCTTAGCTAAAACGGTTGAATTAACATGCCTACTATTCAAAGCACACCCACATGTATGAACAAGATTAAATGTTCTTATTTGAAAACTACCATCCGAACGTTTAGTTGCGTACACAAACCATTCACAATTCTTGCCTCTACACTTAGCTCTAACCCTACCTGGTTCATTGCAGGGGAACCAAATGTTCCTCACATCAACAATAGCTTTTGATTTCACAGCTTCTTTGAATTCAACCCCGTTAGCAAATATCATTCCAACCTTCAACTTCGTCTCATCCTTATCGACAACTACATTGAACCTTGGGTTTCTTCTAATACTAACACTTTTGCGTTCACCATCTTCCTCATCCGTTGTCCCTTCCAAGCTTATCAAATTCTCAGACTCTCCACACGATCCCTCGTTAAACTCATCATCATCTATTACAGGTAACTCTTTCGGACAGGGGAGCTCTAAACCATTTACGTTAACATACGGAGATGAACCAACACCTACGAATTCAACGCCAATGTCGACGTTATTCTGGAACAATATGTCATCTTCATCATCGTCTAAGTTATTGTCGCTATCGTGGAAAGAAAAATCTGAACCGCTGTTATCAACAGCGGATTTATTATTCAATCCTTCGCCATTATCCGAATCTGCAACATACAATACAATACCCGTTTAATGCACTACTCACAATCGCTATTGTTTGAATATCACTCATATATTTGGTAAAATCGTTAAACCCTAACTTTCTGGAATGATAAAATGAAATGGGATAAGCAGATTGTTACCTGAATCGCTCTCGATTTCGCTAAGATACGCCATTAAGCAACTTCAATGACAATTTCTGCAATTTTTAACACAAATACGTGAAGACCACGAAATGAAACGCTCGATTGTTTTGGATTCGAATCGTTTTAGTACGAAGGGGAAGGCGTTAACGGGTTAAGATGCTCGTTCAATTTGTTCAAGAATTTGGGGAATTTCTTGATTTTTTTACGCTTTGGTGTGAAGAACACCAAGAACACACAATACTATGTGTGTTTTGATTTTGGGTTGAAGTGTTTTGATCCGTATAGAGATGGGGTGTCGGTGGGTAATTGGGTAAAAAGAAGCAAAAAGTCATAAATGCTCCTTGACACATCAGAATCCACCGAGATGCAGATATGACGTAGTGGTGAGTTGGCGGTGATGTGGAGCTGACGTGGCGATGACCTGTAGCCAACTGGCGTTGACTAACGGTCAATTAACAGAAAATCAAAAAAAGGGCTAACGGCGTCACAAAGTATTGAGATGGAGGGCCAGAAAGGGTAAAAATGAAGATCGGGGGCACATCGCGCACTTTGGGGAAAGATAAGGGGCCTCCCGAAGGCTTTACCCTACATTATAACAAAACTTAATTAATTTAATAAGATACAAAATGAAACTATAGAAATAATTGCACACTTATACACGAATATATCTTATTATATAAAAAAATTTATGCAAGTTGAGGATAGATATGTTGGTACAAGATAGATAAATATATAATTCATAAAACACATAAGCATAGACAAATTAATTGTATGTTAAAGATTCATTAAGATACACTAAAAATTATAGTTGATCAATGTGCAAAAAAATGTAAATCATTTACATAAATTTGTATATCAATTAAAAATTGAAGCGATGAAAGTGAAATTAAGAAGATAATGTTTACCTTTCAATTTAGAAAAAAATCTAAAAATAAAACAAGAAAACAAAACATTATACATATATATTTAACAGAATTAGAAAAACTATTTAATAATACATATAAAGAACTGAAATGTTACTTACTTGTTGGAAAACTTTGTTGTTAACCCAGAGAAGTTGAAAGAAATAGATAAAGTGTTTAGTATATATAATGTAAGTATTGTATTAGTAGTTATTTCTAAATAGTAGTCGTTAGAAATAAATGGTCTAAACGATTGAGTAAAATAACAAAACTAGTAGGATATTTAAGTTTTATAAGACTACTGTAAAACTTATATTAATGAACTTTTTTTAATTGGTTTTTATCCATTTGAAAAACACATTTAGCTCCAACAAAACAATTTGTATCCTACCCTAAAAATGTATAAATATGTTGTTTAGGAGTTGTGTATAGAGAGATGTGAGAGAACTTATATCCATATTCAATCAGAAAAATAATGATAATATATAATTATTGATAAATATATGTTTATATTTAGCAAATTCAGTTACTCGCATAAAGGTCGTCCTATTGTGATATGTTCATCGTCTTTGACAAAATCTTAATAATTTATGCAAATTGGTATCGAATAAAAGAGTCATGTTGGGTCTCACCCAAAAAAGGATCACCCATATATAGCCCATGTGGATTTAAAATGGTCTAATCATCAACTACGAATTTGCTATTGCGATAGGTTTCAAACATATCACTGTGGATTTGCTAAAGAAACAACTTCACTGGAGAAAAAATGTAAAAAATGCTAAGGGGTATAGGTTCCAAACCTGTATATTAAGATTATTCGTAATTGATACACTACCTAGAAGATAGAGATACGAAGAACTAGTTGAAAGTAAAAAAAAGTTATGAGTTGCTTAAACCCTAATACCTATTTCTATGATGAGGAAAAAAGTGTTGTGTGCATGAGTTAGATTAAACTACACTTTTGATTTTATTTGTCTATCCTGATCAAGTTCAAGTATGATATTGTTAACGTATCTTGATAATAAACCAGATAATAAAGTTGTCTGAACACTTGGTTTTTTCAAATCAAATTAATATAACAATTATATCCAAAACCATTTTGTTTATACTGATTCACACCCCTTTCCGTTTCCTTTATTATCCAGAATCACACCAAACCCCTTAAATATCTTCTACTAGTAGTGATTCTAGTGCATTCATCAAGATCGATGAATTCTATTCCTCTCCCCAACTCTTTCGGGTTAGTAATAGATACATAATAAGCAAAATTAATCCCTTGGTTGCTTAGGATTTAGTTTTGTTCCTTCAAAAAACCATTGAGTTTTTTTTCTTAATATTTGATGAGTTCATGTTCAGTATACTTTGGGGTTTCATTTTGCCACGACTTTCACATTATTTCCAAATAAAGGGCTATTATATTTGGACTTTTTGAGATAATTGTTTGTTAAATGTGTAGCTTCTAGGTACAAGGATGATATGAGACCTTGAGACAAAGCTAATAAGTCAAAAATACAAATTCAAACCCAAGTTAAGTCATGAAGAAACCAAAAATTCTTTCTAGTGGTCAAGTGAAATTTTTGGCAAAACAACTATGTCAGCTTTCAAGATGCACCATGATTGATGTATAGAATTTTGCCTAAGATAGTCCTTTGAGTTTATAGCATGTGAGAAGAAACATTTCATGAATTAGTGTTGAGACGACAAAGTTACACGGATTTTGCAACGGTGGCCAAAAGTTGTCCAAACTTAATTAAAACATTTGTTGACCCACCTAAGTGGGCCAACATGCCCAAAAACATTTTTCTAGCGTATTACATTATCTTTGGATGATTAAAGGAGTTACACACATCATTTTTATGGTATTTATATTTTTCATATGCTCGTACTGTATTTTAAATATAATCACTTTGGCCAGGTAGTTAAATTGTGTTAGTAGTTGGATTACATCCGGGAGGGGGGTTCAATTACAAAACTAAACTATGATTGTTCAATTAGTTTATAACTGAGAGGTCAAATTTAATCGGATAATTGCAATAAGGGTTAAATCTTATGAACTTG
The DNA here is from genome assembly GCA_029959085.1 of Nemophila menziesii. Taxonomy (NCBI): domain Eukaryota; kingdom Viridiplantae; phylum Streptophyta; class Magnoliopsida; order Boraginales; family Hydrophyllaceae; genus Nemophila; species Nemophila menziesii. The sequence goes on from JARWIR010000021.1 coordinate 22,875,928, forward strand.
ATAGTAGGGTAGGGTCCCTAGGGAGAGGTCCATAACGTTAGATGGTTGCACCTAATTACGAGAGAGAGAGAGAGAGGTAGATATTAGAATCCTGATTAATATATTCTCCTTCAATTCGTCTTTGAACAAGAAATGATCAAATAATAAATACTGAACCCAAACATCTCGAATTATCCTTTTAATATATTCATAAACTTTTATCTTAATTAATTCCAAGTCCTCGTCATTTAATCTAGTTTTTTTTGGGTACGTGGGTGGTCAGAATTAGGTTACCCAGGGAGGAGATTCGAACCATGTACCTCTCACTACACACCTTTTAAGTAGCTCTCATTCAATTTTAATCTAGTTGTTACTTAAAACATGACTTTTTGCTGCCCCTGTCTAGTATTTGAATTATATAAATTTAAACCCTAAATCATATTTTATATTTCGTTGTCCTTATCTAACGCCTCAAATACATTAAAGAAGCAAGAAATTAGCTTTATAGTCCATGTGGAGAACGACATAAAATACTTATCACTTTATTATTTGGAACGACTCGTACAATTGCGAGAAGTGTTCTCTGAGTTTGGTTTTTACCTCGAGAAACACCACTTGACTGGTGAGAAAAGCTATTCTCCTTGTTCAAGGTTTGAATCTCATCATTAAGCATCTTCTCTTCTTCAGCAGTGCACAACAAGAAGCTAGGTTTTTACTTGTTTATTCCTTGCAAGTAAGCCAATAGAGATCCAAGAAAGACCCATTCCATCGAATCATGGAATAACGTGAGGTTATCCATTTTTGCAGAAGATTGAAATTTGAATTTGTTCAAGACGTGAGATTCTTAAGGTCCAAAGACTTTTTATGCCAGCTAAAAGGTGTATCTTTTGTGTATATTGAAGATCAAAATTATCTGGTGAAATGCCTCAAGTGTTGTGTGATTGCGATCTCGTAAACATTGATGAAAAGCTCACGACCGAAATAAAGCAAAAAAGGTATTATATCCTGAAATTCAGCAGATAGCTCTCCAATTTCTTTCTACTTTCTCTATACATGTTCACAATATAGATACGCTACTTAAAAAGGCAAAGGAGAACAAAACGGATTCATATAATATAATGTTAATTCACATAGTATTCAAGTAAGTAAATACGCATGTATATAATAAACATAATACACACACCATGTAATCCATAAAAAAACAATGAATTTAAGTTACACATAACATCTTAAAACAATCACAAGTAAACATGCGCCACATCATCTTTTCCTTTCCGTCTTTTTATTCCCTATCCCAATCGATCATCCTCACCTACGCGGGACAGATGGGCCCGCAAAAGAATACCGAGATGATACTGACCCAGGTACTTCTGTCCCAAGCTGACCTCCAACTCCAAGATGGTTAAACCTTTGATTGTTATAATTCAGTGGTGGTGGGCCACGCGAATCATAAGATGGTCTCCTCATCCCTTGGTCAACCATTAATCTCTGCGGTTGACCAACTTCTCTTTGCTCTATTCTTGGCATTGCAAGATAACGATTTACCAACGAAGTTGTACTTTCATCGTAAGTATTACTTACCGTAGATGCTTCTTGAGGCGGTCTTCTTATCCCATATGTTCTGTATTCTGATTCTGATGGATAATTTAATCCCACTTGGTTTCTCTCAACTCTTTTCTCTCGGTTTCCATGTCCAGCTGGCAATACTGGAAGAGGAGTTGGCCTAATCTGTGGAAGTCCATAGTTTCTGTACTCTTTTTCCGAAAAAAAAAGTTGACTTCTAGAAGAAGTTTTACTTTCTTCATGTCTGTTATATTGTCCTCCTTTTCCAAATACTTCCTCATTAAAAGATGGTGGTTTCATACTTACATGAACAGAAGAAGAAGAAGATCTCAAATTAACAGGTCGAAACATTTCTTTTAACCGTTTCACCTGTACAAATTAACCATCAGTTACTTATATATATATATATGTGTGTGTATATGTGTGTGTATGTATTCAATAAATAAAAAAATATCTTTCTCAATTCTCACCTGTTCAAAGCTCAACTCGGTATTGAATTTACGTGTTTTCTCGTCATAGTTCTCCTTAATTGCTTTCTTAAACACAGCTTCGGGTAAAGGAAAACAATCTTTTTCAACTATAAACCGAACCTATTTCACAAAGATCTATAAATAAAGTGAAATTAAAAAAAAAAAAAATAAGTAACAAACAGACCTGAACAGGGACGTCGATTTGGTCTGGTGCTGGTGCTGCCTTTCCCACCATGAATTGAATTTTATTTTGATTTCTTTGTTTAATTTCCGGAGTATTTTGCTTTCTCTTGCGCTTTAATGACACAGGGGGCTGCTCCTCTGAAAAATCACTGGACCTTGATAATATCAGCAACCCATCAGCGGCCTCACGTTCACTCTTACTATTCTTTCTTAATCCTTTACCTGAAATTATTTTGCTTTCCATCCCCCCTGTTATTTAATTACGATTTATTTCATTGATTTGGTTTCGAATTAAAGCATTTGAGAAATAGAATGAAACTGGGGTTTTCTAATAACTTAGGTATCCTAGGTACATCTGATAGAAAAAGTAAATGGTAAGTTTCTACTAGTTATTGGAGCTTAGTTATATATCTCTATATTTAAATAAAATTATAAATACATTTGAGGATAAAGACAATAGACAAACCCACAAACAGCTATCTAGGAACATGATATTATAACTGCTTAGCAGAAACTAGAAAATGTCAACGCTGATTTGGGGATTTCTCAAGGTCTGACGTCTTTCAATTTAATTTTTATGGTCTAACTTCTTTCAATTTCCGTCTATGATATATATAAACTTTAAAAACTATGAATATGGTTGTATGCCGTCATAGACAATTGAGATTTTATTTAATCTTCACAGTGTCGTCTATAAAGCCTTCAGATCTACTAACAGAAATCTGAAATATATGGTTAAAGTCCTTCAAATCTTTAGATACTTTATAATTATTTGTTTATAATATACAAAAATTCAATCCAAGAAGTAATATATATTTTTCAATTATTTTTACAAAAGCATCGTGTTTCAAAACAAAAACGTATACATTATAACAATACTTAATTAATTTACTGAGAAACAAAATGAAAATATAAATAATTTTACACTTATATACGAAAAATATCTTATCATATAGAAATTTTTATGCAAGTTGAGGATAGATCTGGTACAAGATAGATATATATATATATATATATATAATGCATATAACACATAAGCATAGTCAATTTAATTATATGTTAAAGAATTATAAAGATACACTAAAATTATAGTTGATCAATGTGTAGAAAATTGTAAATCATTGACATAAATTTTTATATCAATTAGAAATTGAAGCGATGAAAGTGAAATTAAGAAGATAATGTTTACCTTTCAATTTTGAAAAAAATCTAAAAATAAAACAAGAAAACAAAACATTATACATATATATTTATACAGAATTTGAAAAAATATTTAATAATACATGTAAAGAACTGAAATGTTACTTACTTCTTGGAAAACTTTGATGTTAACCCAGAGAACTTGAAAGATATAGAAAAGTGTTTAGGATATGTATATATATAATAGTAAGTATTGTATTAGTAGTTATTTCAAAAAAGTAGCCGTTAGAGATAAATGGTCTAAACGGTTGTGTAAAATAACAAAACAAGTAGGATATTTAAGTTTTAAAAGACTACTTTAAAAGTTATATTAATGTTTTTTTAAAATATCCTTCAATTTTTTAAATGGTTTTTTTCAATTTGAAAATCACATTTACCTCCAACAAACCAATTTGTATCCTACCCGAAAAATGTATAAATATGTTGTTTAGGCGTTGTGTATAGAGAGATGGTTGAGAACTTATATCCATATTCAATCGGAAAAATTAATATAATATATAATTATTGATAAATATATGTTTATATTTAGCAAATTCAGTTCATCGTTGACAAAATCTTAATAATTTATGCAAATTGGTATCCAATAAAAGAGCCATGTTGGGTCTCACCCTGAAATGATCAACCATATATAGCCTGTTTAGATTTAAAATGGTCTAATCATCAACTACGAATTTGCTATCGTGATAGGTTTCAAACATATCAGTATGGATTTGCTAAAAAAACAACTTCGCTGGAGTAAAAATGTAAAAAATATTAAGGGGAATAGGTTCCAAACCTATATATTAATATTATTCGTAATTGATACACTACCTAGAAGACACAGATACGAAGAACTTGTTAAAAGTAAAAAATGTTATGAATAGCTTAAATGAATCATTGTTAAGGTTGACCCTAATACCTATTTCTATGATGAGAAAAAAAGTGTTGTGCGCATGAGTTAGATTAAACTACACTTTCGATTTTTATTTGTCTATCCTGATCGAGTTCAAGTATGATATTGTTAACGTATCTTGATAATAAACCAGATAAGTTAGTACGGATTTTGACCGTATCTTGCGAGAATTTCCAAAGTCCTAGTTTTCTAGAACTATTCAAAGATTCGGGTGTGTTGAAGATCAAAATGTACGCATCTCCAAGAACTTCGACTTAGACAAGAGGGATATTGTGTAATTTATATTGTCTTTGTTTAAAAAAAAAATATTAAAAACTCAAGGCATTGCGTACCCAAGTTAGCAAGTAAACCTATTAGTTCTTACTATGGAAATAGCGAGTCCTATAGCTACATATCATGATTTTGTGTCACTATAAAATTCTCTCTTGAGTATGTAGTTCTATTCATGTAGGAGACGTTAAATTTTTTTATTTCAATAGAAATAGATTTATTTTCTAAATGCATGCTTTAAATTTTTTATTATTGTTGAATTCATGTAATCTTTAAAAAAGATGATCGACAGTAATAATTGAGAATGCATTTTCATTTGTATCCATTAGTTTTTAAGAATGATTATATCTCGTTATATGGTATAAAGGGAGGGTTTGAATTAGTATATGTTTAATTTTTTTGAGGTCTTGTAAGTAGATTAGTATATTTATTTGTGTTAATGAACAATAGATGTATGATAATATTATGGATGAAATAACATAAAATTGTATGAGGATGAGACCGTATGTACCCGCATTGGTTAGTGCAATTTGTTGATTTAATTTTGAGAATTACTAATACAAAGAGTAGGTGCATGTTGTATCTTGGGACATCAATGTTGAATTAACTTGAGCACCTTAATAGGCCATAATATCTTTCAAGTAAGTGGTTCAAGCTTGGTTTGCATGTTTTGTCAAGTTATTAGTTTATATTATGCAATTTTATATGTTTTTATATTGTATAATAAGTTTAATGTATTCCCTTTTGTTAGACTAATCCAACAAACTCAACAAAGTTTATTTACTTGTGATTGAATGGATATCAATAAAAAAGGATGAAAGGATACTAGAAAAACGATAATGAAATCGATAAGAAGATGTGATGGTGTCTCTTATAATGTCATTAAGACTCAGAAATTTGCTTTTTTCACCATTTTTAATAAGTACTTATTTAATCATTACTAGGTCTATGAACTTCTATTTGTTAGCGCAAGAAATATGAAATATTTTATTTTATTTGTTTATTTAAAAATATTGGAATATTTTACTTGAGTACATAGTATGTGCGGATACTTTTAACAAATTTGTTTTGCATTTTATAGGATCTCTCAGTGGACATGAAAACTTTACAATCTCTCAGATTTCAACATGTTTTAAAAATAAATAAAAAATTTATTAAGGTCTAAACAACTAAATAGTCTATCAAGATATATTGTCTTTATGAATATTTTTATTGAAATCTCAATAAACCATAGTTGTTAAGAATAATCTGGATTGTAATATATAAATACAATAAAAACTTATTGAACGAGTGTCTTATTAAATCACATTGAAATCTTATCAAGTGGAAACAAACAAACAGGAATGCTTGCACTAAAGACCATTCGCTAATGATCGGTACTGTACAACTATTATAGGAATACATATTTAATTGAAAAATGTAAACCGATCTAGCTATTAAACAAGTATGTAACAAATAAAACACTCCCAATATAATTTTAGTAAGGGCTTATGAGAATTTTTAGAATAAAATAATTTATAAACTAATTTAACTTATTATGTATGAGTTGAAAATAAAAAATTGTTTGTGTATTAGCAATAACTAATGCAATTAAATCCATTTAGCTTTAATCATCAAACGTCTCCAGTCTTCGATTGACCAATAACTTTGGTTTTGAGGTTTTCGAACCACTTGATCTTCTTGTGGAGTCTTCTTTTCTCAGGGACGTCGATTTGGTCTGGTGCTGGTGCTGCCTTTCCCACCATGAATTGAATTTTATTTTGATTTCTTTATTTAATTTCTGGAGTATTTTGCTCTCTCTTGCGCTTTAATGACAAGGGGGCTTCTCATCAAACGTCTAGCTTTAATCATCAAACGTCTCCAGTCTTCGATTAACCAATAACCTTGTTTTTTAGGATATTCAACCTTCTTGTGGAGTCTTACTTTTCTCAGGGATGTCGATTTGGTCTGGTCTTGACTTTCCCACCACGAATTGAATTTTAGTTTGATTTCTTTGTTTAATTTCCTCTTGCGCTTGACACAAGGGGTTGCTCCTCCGAAAAATCCCTGGACCTTGATAATATCAGCAGCCTCACGTTCACTCATACTATTCTTTCCTAATCCTTTACCTGAAACTATTTTGCTTTCCATGCCTCTTGTTATTTAATTAGGATTTATTTCATTAATTTGGTTTCGAATTAAAGCATTTGAGAAATAGAATGAAACTGGGGTTTTCTAATAACTTAGGTATCCTAGGTACATCTGATAGAAAAAATAAATGGTAAGTTTTCACTAGTTATTGGAGCTTAGTCATATATCTCTATATTTAAATAAAATTATAAATACATTTGAGCATAAAGACAATAGACAAACCCACAAACACCTATCTAGGAACATGATATTATATATGCTTAGCGGAAACTAGAAAAATGTTAACATGGGAATTTCTCAAGGTCTGACGTCTTTCAATTTAATTTTTAAGGTCTAACTTCTTTCAATTTCCGTCTATGATATATAAAAACTTTAAAAATTACGAATATGGTTGTATGCCATCATAGACAATTGAGATTTTATGTAATCTTCACAGTGTCGTCTATTAAGCCTTCAGATCTACTAACAGAAATCTGAAATATATGGTTGAAGTCCTTCAAATCTTTAGATACTTTATAATTATTTGTTTATAATATACAAAAATTCAATCCAAGAAGTACTAATATATTTTTCAATTATTTTTACAAAAGCATCGTGTTTCAAAACAAAAACGTATACATTATAACAAAACTTAATTAATTTAATAAGATACAAAATGAAACTATAGAAATAATTGCACACTTATACACGAATATATCTTATTATATAAAAAAATTTATGCAAGTTGAGGATAGATATGTTGGTACAAGATAGATAAATATATAATTCATAAAACACATAAGCATAGACAAATTAATTGTATGTTAAAGATTCATTAAGATACACTAAAATTATAGTTGATCAATGTGCAAAAAAAATGTAAATCATTGACATAAATTTGTATATCAATTAAAAATTGAAGCGATGAAAGTGAAATTAAGAAGATAATGTTTACCTTTCAATTTAGAAAAAAATCTAAAAATAAAACAAGAAAACAAAACATTATACATATATATTTAACAGAATTAGAAAAACTATTTAATAATACATATAAAGAACTGAAATGTTACTTACTTGTTGGAAAACTTTGTTGTTAACCCAGAGAAGTTGAAAGAAATAGATAAAGTGTTTAGTATATATAATGTAAGTATTGTATTAGTAGTTATTTCTAAATAGTAGTCGTTAGAAATAAATGGTCTAAACGATTGAGTAAAATAACAAAACTAGTAGGATATTTAAGTTTTATAAGACTACTTTAAAACTTATATTAATGAACTTTTTTTAATTGGTTTTTATCCATTTGAAAAACACATTTAGCTCCAACAAAACAATTTGTATCCTACCCTAAAAATGTATAAATATGTTGTTTAGGAGTTGTGTATAGAGAGATGTGAGAGAACTTATATCCATATTCAATTAGAAAAATAATGATAATATATAATTATTGATAAATATATGTTTATATTTAGCAAATTCAGTTACTCGCATAAAGTTCGTCCTATTGTGATATGTTCATCGTCTTTGACAAAATCTTAATAATTTATGCAAATTGGTATCGAATAAAAGAGTCATGTTGGGTCTCACCCAAAAAAAGATCACCCATATATAGCCCATGTGGATTTAAAATGGTCTAATCATCAACTACGAATTTGCTATTGCGATAGGTTTCAAACATATCACTGTGGATTTGCTAAAGAAACAACTTCACTGGAGAAAAAATGTAAAAAATGCTAAGGGGTATAGGTTCTAAACCTATATATCAAGATTATTCGTAATTGATACACTACCTAGAAGATAGAGATACGAAGAACTAGTTGAAAGTAAAAAAAAGTTATGAGTTGCTTAAACCCTAATACCTATTTCTATGATGAGGAAAAAAGTGTTGTGTGCATGAGTTAGATTAAACTACACTTTTGATTTTATTTGTCTATCCTGATCAAGTTCAAGTATGATATTGTTAACGTATCTTGATAATAAACCAGATAATAAAGTTGTCTGAACACTTGGTTTTTTCAAATCAAATTAATATAACAATTATATCCAAAACCATTTTGTTTATACTGATTCACACCCCTTTCCGTTTCCTTTATTATCCAGAATCACACCAAACCCCTTAAATATCTTCTACTAGTAGTGATTCTAGTGCATTCATCAAGATCGATGAATTCTATTCCTCTCCCCAACTCTTTCGGGTTAGTAATAGATACATAATAAGCAAAATTAATCCCTTGGTTGCTTAGGATTTAGTTTTGTTCCTTCAAAAAACCATTGAGTTTTTTTTCTTAATATTTGATGAGTTCATGTTCAGTATACTTTGGGGTTTCATTTTGCCATGACTTTCACATTATTTCCAAGTAAAGGGCTATTATATTTGGACTTTTTGAGATAATTGTTTGTTAAATGTGTAGCTTCTAGGTACAAGGATGATATGAGACCCTGAGACAAAGCTAATAAGTCAAAAATACAAATTCAAACCCAAGTTAAGTCATGAAGAAAACAAAAATTCTTTCTAGTGGTCAAGTGAAATTTTTGGCAAAACAACTATGTCAGCTTTCAAGATGCACCATCATTGATGTATAGAATTTTGCCTAAGATAGTCCTTTGAGTTTATAGCATGTGAGAAGAAACATTTCATGAATTAGTGTTGAGACGACAAAGTTACACGGATTTTGCAACGGTGGCCAAAAGTTGTCCAAACTTAATTAAAACATTTGTTGACCCACCTAAGTGGGCCCACATGCCTAAAAACATTTTTCTAGCGTATTACATTATCTTTGGATGATTAAAGGAGTTACACACATCATTTTTATGGTATTTATATTTTTCATATGCTCGTACTGTCTTTTAAATATAATCACTTTGGCCAGGTTGTTAAATTGTGTTAGTAGTTGGATTACATCCGGGAGGGGGGTTCAATTACAAAACTAAACTATGATTGTTCAATTAGTTTATAACTGAGAGGTCAAATTTAATCGGATAATTGCAATAAGGGTTAAATCTTATGAACTTGATAGTAGGGTAGGGTCCCTAGGGAGAGGTCCATAACGTTAGATGGTTGCACCTAATTACGAGAGAGAGAGAGAGAGAGAGAGGTAGATATTAGAATCCTGATTAATATATTCTCCTTCAATTCGTCTTTGAACAAGAAATGATCAAATAATAAATACTGAACCCAAACATCTCGAATTATCCTTTTAATATATTCATAAACTTTTATCTTAATTAATTCCAAGTCCTCGTCATTTAATCTAGTTTTTTTTGGGTACGTGGGTGGTCAGAATTAGGTTACCCATATTCAGGGAGGAGATTCGAACCATGTACCTCTCACTACACACCTTTTAAGTAGCTCTCATTCAATTTTAATCTAGTTGTTACTTAAAACATGACTTTTTGCTGCCCCTGTCTAGTATTTGAATTATATAAATTTAAACCCTAAATCATATTTTATATTTCGTTGTCCTTATCTAACGCCTCAAATACATTAAAGAAGCAAGAAATTAGCTTTATAGTCCATGTGGAGAACGACATAAAATACTTATCACTTTATTATTTGGAACGACTCGTACAATTGCGAGAAGTGTTCTCTGAGTTTGGTTTTTACCTCGAGAAACACCACTTGACTGGTGAGAAAAGCTATTCTCCTTGTTCAAGGTTTGAATCTCATCATTAAGCATCTTATCTTCTTCAGCAGTGCACAACAAGAAGCTAGGTTTTTACTTGTTTATTCCTTGCAAGTAAGCCAATAGAGATCCAAGAAAGACCCATTCCATCGAATCATGGAATAACGTGAGGTTATCCATTTTTGCAGAAGATTGAAATTTGAATTTGTTCAAGACGTGAGATTCTTAAGGTCCAAAGACTTTTTATGCCAGCTAAAAGGTGTATCTTTTGTGTATCTTGAAGATCAAAATTATCTGGTGAAATGCCTCAAGTGTTGTGTGATTGCGATCTCGTAAACATTGATGAAAAGCTCACGACCGAAATAAAGCAAAAAAGGTATTATATCCTGAAATTCAGCAGATAGCTCTCCAATTTCTTTCTACTTTCTCTATACATGTTCACAATATAGATACGCTACTTAAAAAGGCAAAGGAGAACAAAACGGATTCATATAATATAATGTTAATTCACATAGTATTCAAGTAAATAAATACGCATGTATATAATAAACATAATACACACACCATGTAATCCATAAAAAACAATGAATTTAAGTTACACATAACATCTTAAAACAATCACAAGTAAACATGCGCCACATCATCTTTTCCTTTCCGTCTTTTTATTCCCTATCCCAATCGATCATCCTCACCTACGCGGGACAGATGGGCCCGCAAAAGAATACCGAGATGATACTGACCCAGGTACTTCTGTCCCAAGCTGACCTCCAACTCCAAGATGGTTAAACCTTTGATTGTTATAATTCAGTGGTGGTGGGCCACGCGAATCATAAGATGGTCTCCTCATCCCTTGGTCAACCATTAATCTCTGCGGTTGACCAACTTCTCTTTGCTCTATTCTTGGCATTGCAAGATAACGATTTACCAACGAAGTTGTACTTTCATCGTAAGTATTACTTACCGTAGATGCTTCTTGAGGCGGTCTTCTTATCCCATATGTTCTGTATTCTGATTCTGATGGATAATTTAATCCCACTTGGTTTCTCTCAACTCTTTTCTCTCGGTTTCCATGTCCAACTGGCAATACTGGAAGAGGAGTTGGCCTAATCTGTGGAAGTCCATAGTTTCTGTACTCTTTTTCCGACAAAAAAAGTTGACTTCTAGAAGAAGTTTTACTTTCTTCATGTCTGTTATATTGTCCTCCTTTTCCAAATACTTCCTCATTAAAAGATGGTGGTTTCATACTTACATGAACAGAAGAAGAAGAAGATCTCAAATTAACAGGTCGAAACATTTCTTTTAACCGTTTCACCTGTACAAATTAACCATCAGTTACTCATATATATATATATATATATATATATATATATATATATATATATATATGTGTGTGTGTGTATATGTGTGTGTATGTATTCAATAAATAAAAACATATCTTTCTCAATTCTCACCTGTTCAAAGCTCAACTCCGTATTGAATTTACGTGTTTTCTCGTCATAGTTCTCCTTAATTGCTTTCTTAAACACAGCTTCGGGTAAAGGAAAACAATCTTTTTCAACTATAAACCGAACCTATTTCACAAAGATCTATAAATAAAGTGAAATTAAAAAAAAAAATAAGTAACAAACAGACCTGAACAGGGACGTCGATTTGGTCTGGTGCTGGTGCTGCCTTTCCCACCATGAATTGAATTTTATTTTGATTTCTTTGTTTAATTTCCGGAGTATTTTGCTCTCTCTTGCGCTTTAATGACACAGGGGGCTGCTCCTCTGAAAAATCACTGGACCTTGATAATATCAGCAACCCATCAGCGGCCTCACGTTCACTCTTACTATTCTTTCTTAATCCTTTACCTGAAATTATTTTGCTTTCCATGCCTGCTGTTATTTAATTACGATTTATTTCATTGATTTGGTTTCAAATTAAAGCATTTGAGAAATAGAATGAAACTGGGGTTTTCTAATAACTTAGGTATCCTAGGTACATCTGATAGAAAAAGTAAATGGTAAGTTTCTACTAGTTATTGGAGCTTAGTTATATATCTCTATATTTAAATAAAATTATAAATACATTTGAGGATAAAGACAATAGACAAACCCACAAACAGCTATATGATATTATAACGGCTTAGCAGAAACTAGAAAATGTCAACACTGATTTGGGGATTTCTCAAGGTCTGACGTCTTTCAATTTAATTTTTATGGTCTAACTTCTTTCAATTTCCGTCTATGATATATAAAAACTTTAAAAACTATGAATATGGTTGTAGGCCATCATAGACAATTGAGATTTTATTTAATCTTCACAGTGTCATCTATAAAGCCTTCAGATCTACTAACAGAAATCTGAAATATATGGTTGAAGTCCTTCAAATCTTTAGATACTTTATAATTATTTGTTTATAATATACAAAAATTCAATCCAAGAAGTAATATATATTTTTCAATTATTTTTACAAAAGCATCGTGTTTCAAAACAAAAACGTATACATTATAACAATACTTAATTAATTTACTGAGAAACAAAATGAAAATATAAATAATTTCACACTTATATACGAAAATTATCTTATCATATAGAAATTTTTATGCAAGTTGAGGATAGATCTGTTACAAGATATATATATATATATATATATATATATATATATATATATATATATATATATATATATATATATATATAATGCATATAACACATAAGCATAGACAATTTAATTATATGTTAAAGAATTATTAAGATACACTAAAATTATAGTAGATCAATGTGTAGAAAATTGTAAATCATTGACATAAATTTTAATATCAATTAGAAATTGAAGCGATGAAAGTGAAATTAAGAAGATAATGTTTACCTTTCAATTTAGAAAAAAATCTGAAAATAAAACAAGAAAACAAAACATTATACATATATATTTATACAGAATTTGAAAAAATATTTAATAATACATGTAAAGAACTGAAATGTTACTTACTTCTTGGAAAACTTTGTTGTTAACCCAGAGAACTTGAAAGATATAGATAAAGTGTTTAGGATATGTATATATATATATATATAATAGTAAGTATTGTATTAGTAGTTATTTCAAAATAGTAGCCGTTAGAGATAAATGGTCTAAACGATTGTGTAAAATAACAAAACAAGTAGGATATTTAAGTTTTAAAAGACTACTTTAAAAGTTATATTAATGTCTTTTTTAAAATATCCTTCAATTTTTTAAATGGTTTTTTTCAATTTGAAAATCACATTTACCTCCAACAAACCAATTTGTATCTTACCCGAAAAATGTATAAATATGTTGTTTAGGCGTTGTGTATAGAGAGATGGTAGAGAACTTATATCCATATTCAATCGGAAAAATTAATATAATATATAATTATTGATAAATATATGTTTATATTTAGCAAATTCAGTTCATCGTCTTTGACAAAATCTTAATAATTTATGCAAATTGGTATCCAATAAAAGAGCCATGTTGGGTCTCACCCAAAAATGATCACCCATATATAGCCCATTTGGATTTAAAATGGTCTAATCATCAACTACGAATTTGCTATCGTGATAGGTTTCAAACATATCAGTATGGATTTGCTAAAGAAACAACTTCACTGGAGTAAAAATGTAAAAAAATTTAAGGGGAATAGGTTCCAAACCTATATATTAATATTATTCGTAATTTATACACTACCTAAAAGACACAGATACGAAGAACTTGTTAAAAGTAAAAAATGTTATGAATAGCTTAAATGAATCATTGTTAGGGTTGACCCTAATACCTATTTCTATGATGAGAAAAAAAGTATTGTGCGCATGAGTTAGATTAAACTACACTTTCGATTTTTATTTGTCTATCCTAATCGAGTTCAAGTATGATATTGTTAACGTATCTTGATAATAAACCAGATAAGTTAGTAGGGATTTTGACCGTCTCTTGCGAGAATTTCCAAAGTCCTAGTTTTCTAGAACTATTCAAAGATTCGGGTGTGTTGAAGATCAAAATGTACGCATCTCCAAGAACTTCGACTTAGACAAGAGGGATATTGTGTAATTTATATTGTCTTTGTTTAAAAAAAATATTAAAAACTCAAGGCATTGCGTACCCAAGTTAGCAAGTAAACCTATTAGTTCTTACTATGGAAATAGCGAGTTCTATAGCTACATATCATGATTTTGTGTCACTATCAAAATTCTCTCTTGAGTATGTAGTTCTATTCATGTAGGAGACGTTAAATTTTTTTATTTCAGTAGAAATAGATTTATTTTCTAAATGCATGCTTTAAATTTTTTATTATTGTTGAATTCATGTAATCTGTAAAAAAAATGATCGACAGTAATAATTGAGAATGCATTTTCATTTGTATCCATTAGTTTTTAAGAATACTTATATCTCGTTATATGGTATAAAGGGAGGGTTTGAATTAGTATATGTTTAATTTTTTTGAGGTCTTGTAAGTAGATTAGTATAATTATTTGTGTTAATGAACAATAGATGTATGATAATATTATGGATGAAATAACATAAAATTGTATGAGGATGAGACCGTATGTACCAGCATTGGTTAGTGCAATTTGTTGATTTAATTTTGAGAATTACTAATACAAAGAGTAGTTGCATGTTGTATCTTGGGACAGCAATGTTGAATTAACTTGAGCACCTTAATAGGCCATAATATCTTTCAAGTAAGTGGTTCAAGCTTGGTTTGCATGTTTTTTCAAGTTATTAGTTTATATTATGCAATTTTATTTGTTTTTATATTGTATAATAAGTTTAATGTATTCCCTTCTGTTAAACTAATCCAACAAACTCAACACAGTTTATTTACTTGTGATTGAATGGATATCAAAAAAAATGATGAAAGGATACTAGAAAAACGATAATGAAATCGATAAGAAGATGTGATGGTGTCTCTTATAATGTCATTAAGACTCAGAAATTTGCTTTTTTCACCATCTTTAATAAGTACTTATTTAATCAATACTAGGTCTATGAACTTCTATTTGTTAGCGCAAGAAATATGAAATATTATATTTTATTTGTTTATTTAAAAATATTGGAATATTTTACTTGAGTACATAGTATGTGCGGATACTTTAACAAATTTGTTTTGCATTTTATAGGATCTCTCAGTGGACATGAAAACTTTACAATCTCTCAGATTTCAACATGTTTTAAAAAAAATAAAAAATTTATGAAGGTCTAAACAACTAAATAGTCTATCAAGATATATTGTCTTTATGCATATTTTTATTGAAATCTCAATAAGCCATAGTTGTTAAGAATAATCTGGATCGTAATATATAAATACAATAAAAACTTATTGAACGAGTGTCTTATTAAATCACATTGAAATCTCATCAAGTGGAAACAAACAAACAGGAATGCTTGCACTAAAGACCATTCGCTAATGATCGGTACTGTACAACTATTATAGGAATACATATTTAATTGAAAATTGTAAACCGATCTAGCTATTAAACAAGTATGTAACAAATAAAACACTCCCAATATAATTTTAGTAATGGCTTATGAGAATTTTTAGAATAAAATAATTTATAAACTAATTTAACTTATTATGTATGAGTTGAAAATAAAAAATTGTTTGTGTATTAGCAATAACTAATGCAATTAAATCCATTTAGCTTTAATCATCAAACGTCTCCAGTCTTCGATTGACCAATAACCTTGGTTTTGAGGTTTTTGAACCACTTGATCTTCTTGTGGAGTCTTTCTTTTCTCAGGGACGTCGATTTGGTCTGGTGCTGACTTTCCCACCATGAATTGAATTTTATTTTGATTTCTTTGTTTAATTTCCGGAGTATTTTGCTTTCTCTTGCGCTTTAATGACACAGGGGGCTGCTCCTCTGAAAAATCACTGGACCTTGATAATATCAGCAACCCATCAGCGGCCTCACGTTCACTCTTACTATTCTTTCTTAATCCTTTACCTGAAATTATTTTGCTTTCCATGCCCCCTTTTATTTAATTACGATTTATTTCATTGATTTGGTTTCGAATTAAAGCATTTGAGAAATAGAATGAAACTGGGGTTTTCTAATAACTTAGGTATCCTAGGTACATCTGATAGAAAAAGTAAATGGTAAGTTTCTATTAGTTATTGGAGCTTAGTTATATATCTCTATATTTAAATAAAATTATAAATACATTTGAGGATAAAGACAATAGACAAATCCACAAACAGCTATCTAGGAACATGATATTATAACTGCTTAGCAGAAACTAGAAAATGTCAACACTGATTTGGGGATTTCTCAAGGTCTGACGTCTTTCAATTTAATTTTTATGGTCTAACTTCTTTCAATTTCCGTCTATGATATATATAAACTTTAAAAACTATGAATATGGTTGTATGCCGTCATAGACAATTGAGATTTTATTTAATCTTCACAGTGTCGTCTATAAAGCCTTCAGATCTAGTAACAGAAATCTGAAATATATGGTTAAAGTCCTTCAAATCTTTAGATACTTTATAATTATTTGTTTATAATATACAAAAATTCAATCCAAGAAGTAATATATATTTTTCAATTATTTTTACAAAAGCATCGTGTTTCAAAACAAAAACGTATACATTATAACAATACTTAATTAATTTACTGAGAAACAAAATGAAAATATAAATAATTTTACACTTATATACGAAAAATATCTTATCATATAGAAATTTTTATGCAAGTTGAGGATAGATCTGGTACATGATAGATATATATATATATATAATGCATATAACACATAAGCATAGACAATTTAATTATATGTTAAAGAATTATAAAGATACACTAAAATTATAGTTGATCAATGTGTAGAAAATTGTAAATCATTGACATAAATTTTTATATCAATTAGAAATTGAAGCGATGAAAGTGAAATTAAGAAGATAATGTTTACCTTTCAATTTAGAAAAAAAATCTAAAAATAAAACAAGAAAACAAAACATTATACATATATATTTATACAGAATTTGAAAAAATATTTAATAATACATGTAAAGAACTGAAATGTTACTTACTTCTTGGAAAACTTTGTTGTTAACCCAGAGAACTTGAAAGATATAGAAAAGTGTTTAGGATATGTATATATATAATAGTAAGTATTGTATTAGTAGTTATTTCAAAAAAGTAGCCATTAGAGATAAATGGTCTAAACGATTGTGTAAAATAACAAAACAAGTAGGATATTTAAGTTTTAAAAGACTACTTTAAAAGTTATATTAATGTTTTTTTAAAATATCCTTCAATATTTTAAATGGTTTTTTTCAATTTGAAAATCACATTTACCTCCAACAAACCAATTTGTATCCTACCCGAAAAATGTATAAATATGTTGTTTAGGCGTTGTGTATAGAGAGATGGTTGAGAACTTATATCCATATTCAATCGGAAAAATTAATATAATATATAATTATTGATAAATATATGTTTATATTTAGCAAATTCAGTTCATCGTCTTTGACAAAATCTTAATAATTTATGCAAATTGGTATCCAATAAAAGAGCCATGTTGGGTCTCACCCTGAAATGATCAACCATATATAGCCTATTTAGATTTAAAATGGTCTAATCATCAACTACGAATTTGCTATCGTGATAGGTTTCAAACATATCAGTATGGATTTGCTAAAAAAACAACTTCGCTGGAGTAAAAATGTAAAAATTATTAAGGGGAATAGGTTCCAAACCTATATATTAATATTATTCGTAATTGATACACTACCTAGAAGACACAGATACGAAGAACTTGTTAAAAGTAAAAAATGTTATGAATAGCTTAAATGAATCATTGTTAAGGTTGACCCTAATACGTATTTCTATGATGAGAAAAAAAGTGTTGTGCGCATGAGTTAGATTAAACTACACTTTCGATTTTTATTTGTCTATCCTGATCGAGTTCAAGTATGATATTGTTAACGTATCTTGATAATAAACCAGATAAGTTAGTACGGATTTTGACCGTATCTTGCGAGAATTTCCAAAGTCCTAGTTTTCTAGAACTATTCAAAGATTCGGGTGTGTTGAAGATCAAAATGTACGCATCTCCAAGAACTTCGACTTAGACAAGAGGGATATTGTGTAATTTTTATTGTCTTTGTTTAAAAAAAAATATTAAAAACTCAAGGCATTGCGTACCCAAGTTAGCAAGTAAACCTATTAGTTCTTACTATGGAAATAGCGAGTCCTATAGCTACATATCATGATTTTGTGTCACTATCAAAATTCTCTCTTGAGTATGTAGTTCTATTCATGTAGGAGACGTTAAATTTTTTTATTTCAATAGAAATAGATTTATTTTCTAAATGCATGCTTTAAATTTTTTATTATTGTTGAATTCATGTAATCTTTAAAAAAGATGATCGACAGTAATAATTGAGAATGCATTTTCATTTGTATCCATTAGTTTTTAAGAATGATTATATCTCGTTATATGGTATAAAGGGAGGGTTTGAATTAGTATATGTTTAATTTTTTTGAGGTCTTGTAAGTAGATTAGTATATTTATTTGTGTTAATGAACAATAGATGTATGATAATATTATGGATGAAATAACATAAAATTGTATGAGGATGAGACCGTATGTACCCGCATTGGTTAGTGCAATTTGTTGATTTAATTTTGAGAATTACTAATACAAAGAGTAGGTGCATGTTGTATCTTGGGACAGCAATGTTGAATTAACTTGAGCACCTTAATAGGCCATAATATCTTTCAAGTAAGTGGTTCAAGCTTGGTTTGCATGTTTTGTCAAGTTATTAGTTTATATTATGCAATTTTATTTGTTTTTATATTATATAATAAGTTTAATGTATTCCCTTTTGTTAGACTAATCCAACAAACTCAACAAAGTTTATTTACTTGTGATTGAATGATATCAATAAAAAAGGATGAAAGGATACTAGAAAAACGATAATGAAATCGATAAGAAGATGTGATGGTGTCTCTTATAATGTCATTAAGACTCAGAAATTTGCTTTTTTCACCATTTTTAATAAGTACTTATTTAATCATTACTAGGTCTATGAACTTCTATTTGTTAGCGCAAGAAATATTTTATTTTATTTTATTTGTTTATTTAAAAATATTGGAATATTTTACTTGAGTACATAGTATGTGCGGATACTTTTAACAAATTTCTTTTGCATTTTATAGGATCTCTCAGTGGACATGAAAACTTTACAATCTCTCAGATTTCAACATGTTTTAAAAAAAATAAAAAATTTATTAAGGTCTAAACAACTAAATAGTCTATCAAGATATATTGTCTTTATGCATATTTTTATTGAAATCTCAATAAGCCATAGTTGTTAAGAATAATCTGGATCGTAATATATAAATACAATAAAAACTTATTGAACGAGTGTCTTATTAAATCACATTGAAATCTCATCAAGTGGAAACAAACAAACAGGAATGCTTGCACTAAAGACCATTCGCTAATGATCAGTACTGTACAACTATTATAGGAATACATATTTAATTGAAAATTGTAAACCGATCTAGCTATTAAACAAGTATGTAACAAATAAAACACTCCCAATATAATTTTAGTAAGGGCTTATGAGAATTTTTAGATTAAAATAATTTATAAACTAATTTAACTTATTATGTATGAGTTGAAAATGAAAAATTGTTTGTGTATTAGCAATAACTAATGCAATTAAATCCATTTAGCTTTAATCATCAAACGTCTCCAGTCTTCGATTGACCAATAACTTTGGTTTTGAGGTTTTTGAACCACTTGATCTTCTTGTGGAGTCTTCTTTTCTCAGGGACGTCGATTTGGTCTGGTGCTGGTGCTGGCTTTCCCACCATGAATTGAATTTTATTTTGATTTCTTTGTTTAATTTCCGGAGTATTTTGCTCTCTCTTGCGCTTTAATGACACAGGGGGCTGCTCATCAAACGTCTAGCTTTAATCATCAAACGTCTCCAGTCTTCGATTGACCAATAACCTTGTTTTTTAGGATATTCAACCTTCTTGTGGAGTCTTTCTTTTCTCAGGGATGTCGATTTGGTCTGGTCTTGACTTTCCCACCACGAATTGAATTTTAGTTTGATTTCTTTGTTTAATTTCCTCTTGCGCTTGACACAAGGGGTTGCTCCTCCGAAAAATCCCTGGACCTTGATAATATCAGCAGCCTCACGTTCACTCTTACTATTCTTTCCTAATCCTTTACCTGAAACTATTTTGCTTTCCATGCCTCTTGTTATTTAATTAGGATTTATTTCATTAATTTGGTTTCGAATTAAAGCATTTGAGAAATAGAATGAAACTGGGGTTTTCTAATAACTTAGGTATCCTAGGTACATCTGATAGAAAAAATAAATGGTAAGTTTTCACTAGTTATTGGAGCTTAGTCATATATCTCTATATTTAAATAAAATTATAAATACATTTGAGCATAAAGACAATAGACAAACCCACAAACACCTATCTAGGAACATGATATTATATATGCTTAGCGGAAACTAGAAAAATGTTAACATGGGAATTTCTTAAGGTCTGACGTCTTTCAATTTAATTTTTAAGGTCTAACTTCTTTCAATTTCCGTCTATGATATATAAAAACTTTAAAAATTACGAATATGGTTGTATGCCATCATAGACAATTGAGATTTTATGTAATCTTCATAGTGTCGTCTATTAAGCCTTCAGATCTACTAACAGAAATCTGAAATATATGGTTGAAGTCCTTCAAATCTTTAGATACTTTATAATTATTTGTTTATAATATACAAAAATTCAATCCAAGAAGTAATAATATATTTTTCAATTATTTTTACAAAAGCATCGTGTTTCAAAACAAAAACGTATACATTATAACAAAACTTAATTAATTTAATAAGATACAAAATGAAACTATAGAAATAATTGCACACTTATACACGAATATATCTTATTATATAAAAAAATTTATGCAAGTTAAGGATAGATATGTTGGTACAAGATAGATAAATATATAATTCATAAAACACATAAGCATAGACAAATTAATCGTATGTTAAAGATTCATTAAGATACACTAAAATTATAGTTGATCAATGTGCAAAAAAATGTAAATCATTGACATAAATTTGTATATCAATTAAAAATTGAAGCGATGAAAGTGAAATTAAGAAGATAATGTTTACCTTTAAATTTAGAAAAAAATCTAAAAATAAAACAAGAAATCAAAACATTATACATATATATTTAACAGAATTAGAAAAACTATTTAATAATACATATAAAGAACTGAAATGTTACTTACTTGTTGGAAAACTTTGTTGTTAACCCAGAGAAGTTGAAAGAAATAGATAAAGTGTTTAGTATATATAATGTAAGTATTGTATTAGTAGTTATTTCTAAATAGTAGTCGTTAGAAATAAATGGTCTAAACGATTGAGTAAAATAACAAAACTAGTAGGATATTTAAGTTTTATAAGACTACTTTAAAACTTATATTAATGAACTTTTTTTAATTGGTTTTTATCCATTTGAAAAACACATTTAGCTCCAACAAAACAATTTGTATCCTACCCTAAAAATGTATAAATATGTTGTTTAGGCGTTGTGTATAGAGAGATGTGAGAGAACTTATATCCATATTCAATCAGAAAAATAATGATAATATATAATTATTGATAAATATATGTTTATATTTAGCAAATTCAGTTACTCGCATAAAGTTCGTCCTATTGTGATATGTTCATCGTCTTTGACAAAATCTTAATAATTTATGCAAATTGGTATCGAATAAAAGAGTCATGTTGGGTCTCACCCAAAAAAAGATCACTCATATATAGCCCATGTGGATTTAAAATGGTCTAATCATCAACTACGAATTTGCTATTGCGATAGGTTTCAAACATATCACTGTGGATTTGCTAAAGAAACAACTTCACTGGAGAAAAAATGTAAAAAATGCTAAGGGGTATAGGTTCCAAACCTATATATTAAGATTATTCGTAATTGATACACTACCTAGAAGATAGAGATACGAAGAACTAGTTGAAAGTAAAAAAAAGTTATGAGTTGCTTAAACCCTAATACCTATTTCTATGATGAGGAAAAAAGTGTTGTGTGCATGAGTTAGATTAAACTACACTTTTGATTTTATTTGTCTATCCTGATCAAGTTCAAGTATGATATTGTTAACGTATCTTGATAATAAACCAGATAATAAAGTTGTCTGAACACTTGGTTTTTTCAAATCAAATTAATATAACAATTATATCCAAAACCATTTTGTTTATACTGATTCACACCCCTTTCCGTTTCCTTTATTATCCAGAATCACACCAAACCCCTTAAATATCTTCTACTAGTAGTGATTCTAGTGCATTCATCAAGATCGATGAATTCTATTCCTCTCCCCAACTCTTTCGGGTTAGTAATAGACACATAATAAGCAAAATTAATCCCTTGGTTGCTTAGGATTTAGTTTTGTTCCTTCAAAAAATCATTGAGTTTTTTTTCTTAATATTTGATGAGTTCATGTTCAGTATACTTTGGGGTTTCATTTTGCCACGACTTTCACATTATTTCCAAGTAAAGGGCTATTATATTTGGACTTTTTGAGATAATTGTTTGTTAAATGTGTAACTTCTAGGTACAAGGATGATATGAGACCCTGAGACAAAGCTAATAAGTCAAAAATACAAATTCAAACCCAAGTTAAGTCATGAAGAAACCAAAAATTCTTTCTAGTGGTCAAGTGCAATTTCTGGCAAAACAACTATGTCAGCTTTCAAGATGCACCATGATTGATGTATAGAATTTTGCCTAAGATAGTCCTTTGAGTTTATAGCATGTGAGAAGAAACATTTCATGAATTAGTGTTGAGACGACAAAGTTACACGGATTTTGCAACGGTGGCCAAAAGTTGTCCAAACTTAATCAAAACATTTGTTGACCCACCTAAGTGGGCCCAAATGCCCAAAAACATTTTTCTAGCGTATTACATTATCTTTGGATGATTAAAGGAGTTACACACATCATTTTTATGGTATTTATATTTTTCATATGCTCGTACTGTCTTTTAAATATAATCACTTTGGCCAGGTAGTTAAATTGTGTTAGTAGTTGGATTACATCCGGGAGGGGGGTTCAATTACAAAACTAAACTATGATTGTTCAATTAGTTTATAACTGAGAGGTCAAATTTAATCGGATAATTGCAATAAGGGTTAAATCTTATGAACTTGATAGTAGGGTAGGGTCCCTAGGGAGAGGTCCATAACGTTAGATGGTTGCACCTAATTACGAGAGAGAGAGAAAGAGGGGGTAGATATTAGAATCCTGATTAATATATTCCCCTTCAATTCGTCTTTGAACAAGAAATGATCAAATAATAAATACTGAACCCAAACATCTCGAATTATCCTTTTAATATATTCATAAACTTTTATCTTAATTAATTCCAAGTCCTCGTCATTTAATCTAGTTTTTTTTGGGTACGTGGGTGGTCAGAATTAGGTTACCCATATTCAGGGAGGAGATTCGAACCATGTACCTCTCACTACACACCTTTTAAGTAGCTCTCATTCAATTTTAATCTAGTTGTTACTTAAAACATGACTTTTTGCTGCCCCTGTCTAGTATTTGAATTATATAAATTTAAAACCCTAAATCATATTTTATATTTCGTTGTCCTTATCTAACGCCTCAAATACATTAAAGAAGCAAGAAATTAGCTTTATAGTCCATGTGGAGAACGACATAAAATACTTATCACTTTATTATTTGGAACGACTCGTACAATTGCGAGAAGTCTTCTCTGAGTTTGGTTTTTACCTCGAGAAACACCACTTGACTGGTGAGAAAAGCTATTCTCCTTGTTCAAGGTTTGAATCTCATCATTAAGCATCTTCTCTTCTTCAGCAGTGCACAACAAGAAGCTAGGTTTTTACTTGTTTATTCCTTGCAAGTAAGCCAATAGAGATCCAAGAAAGACCCATTCCATCGAATCATGGAATAACGTGAGGTTATCCATTTTTGCAGAAGATTGAAATTTGAATTTGTTCAAGACGTGAGATTCTTAAGGTCCAAAGACTTTTTATGCCAGCTAAAAGGTGTATCTTTTGTGTATCTTGAAGATAAAAATTATCTGGTGAAATGCCTCAAGTGTTGTGTGATTGCGATCTCGTAAACATTGATGAAAAGCTCACGACCGAAATAAAGCAAAAAAGGTATTATATCCTGAAATTCAGCAGATAGCTCTCCAATTTCTTTCTACTTTCTCTATACATGTTCACAATATAGATACGCTACTTAAAAAGGCAAAGGAGAACAAAACGGATTCATATAATATAATGTTAATTCACATAGTATTCAAGTAAGTAAATACGCATGTATATAATAAACATAATACACACACCATGTAATCCATAAAAAAACAATGAATTTAAGTTACACATAACATCTTAAAACAATCACAAGTAAACATGCGCCACATCATCTTTTCCTTTCCGTCTTTTTATTCCCTATCCCAATCGATCATCCTCACCTACGCGGGACAGATGGGCCCGCAAAAGAATATCGAGATGATACTGAACCCAGGTACTTCTGTCCCAAGCTGACCTCCAACTCCAAGATGGTTAAACCTTTGATTGTTATAATTCAGTGGTGGTGGGCCACGCGAATCATAAGATGGTCTCCTCATCCCTTGGTCAACCATTAATCTCTGCGGTTGACCAACTTCTCTTTGCTCTATTCTTGGCATTGCAAGATAACGATTTACCAACGAAGTTGTACTTTCATCGTAAGTATTACTTACCGTAGATGCTTCTTGAGGCGGTCTTCTTATCCCATATGTTCTGTATTCTGATTCTGATGGATAATTTAATCCCACTTGGTTTCTCTCAACTCTTTTCTCTCGGTTTCCATGTCCAGCTGGCAATACTGGAAGAGGAGTTGGCCTAATCTGTGGAAGTCCATAGTTTCTGTACTCTTTTTCCGACAAAAAAAGTTGACTTCTAGAAGAAGTTTTACTTTCTTCATGTCTGTTATATTGTCCTCCTTTTCCAAATACTTCCTCATTAAAAGATGGTGTTTCATACTTACATGAACAGAAGAAGAAGAAGATCTCAAATTAACAGGTCGAAACATTTCTTTTAACCGTTTCACCTGTACAAATTAACCATCAGTTACTTATATATATATATATATATATATATATATATATATATATGTGTGTGTGTATATGTGTGTGTATATGTATTCAATAAATAAAAACATATCTTTCTCAATTCTCTCCAGTTCAAAGCTCAACTCCGTATTGAATTACGTGTTTTCTCGTCATAGTTCTCCTTAATTGCTTTCTTAAACACAGCTTCGGGTAAAGGAAAACAATCTTTTTCAACTATAAACCGAACCTATTTCACAAAGATCTATAAATAAAGTGAAATTAAAAAAAAAATAAGTAACAAACAGACCTGAACAGGGACGTCGATTTGGTCTGGTGCTGGTGCTGCCTTTCCCACCATGAATTGAATTTTATTTTGATTTCTTTGTTTAATTTCCGGAGTATTTTGCTCTCTCTTGCGCTTTAATGACACAGGGGGCTGCTCCTCTGAAAAATCACTGGACCTTGATAATATCAGCAACTCGTCAGCGGCCTCACGTTCACTCTTACTATTCTTTCTTAATCCTTTACCTGAAATTATTTTGCTTTCCATGCCTGCTGTTATTTAATTACGATTTATTTTATTGATTTGGTTTCGAATTAAAGCATTTGAGAAATAGAATGAAACTGGGGTTTTCTAATAACTTAGGTATCCTAGGTACATCTGATAGAAAAAGTAAATGGTAAGTTTCTACTAGTTATTGGAGCTTAGTTATATATCTCTATATTTAAATAAAATTATAAATACATTTGAGGATAAAGACAATAGACAAACCCACAAACAGCTATCTAGGAACATGATATTATAACTGCTTAGCAGAAACTAGAAAATGTCAACACTGATTTGGGGATTTCTCAAGGTCTGACGTCTTTCAATTTAATTTTTATGGTCTAACTTCTTTCAATTTCCGTCTATGATATATAAAAACTTTAAAAACTATGAATATGGTTGTAGGCCATCATAGACAATTGAGATTTTATTTAATCTTCACAGTGCCATCTATAAAGCCTTCAGATCTACTAACAGAAATCTGAAATATATGGTTGAAGTCCTTCAAATCTTTAGATACTTTATAATTATTTGTTTATAATATACGAAAATTCAATCCAAGAAGTAATATATATTTTTCAATTATTTTTACAAAAGCATCGTGTTTCAAAATAAAAACGTATACATTATAACAATACTTAATTAATTTACTGAGAAACAAAATGAAAATATAAATAATTTCACACTTATATACGAAAAATATCTTATCATATAGAAATTTTTATGCAAGTTGAGGATAGATCTGTTACAAGATAGATATATATATATATATATACATATATATATATATATATATATACATATATATATAATGCATATAACACATAAGCATAGACAATTTAATTATATGTTAAAGAATTATTAAGATACACTAAAATTATAGTTGATCAATGTGTAGAAAATTGTAAATCATTGACATAAATTTTAATATCAATTAGAAATTGAAGCGATGAAAGTGAAATTAAGAAGATAATGTTTACCTTTCAATTTAGAAAAAAATCTGAAAATAAAACAAGAAAACAAAACATTATACATATATATTTATACAGAATTTGAAAAAATATTTAATAATACATGTAAAGAACTGAAATGTTACTTACTTCTTGGAAAACTTTGTTGTTAACCCAGAGAACTTGAAAGATATAGATAAAGTGTTTAGGATATGTATATATATATATATAATAGTAAGTATTGTATTAGTAGTTATTTCAAAATAGTAGCCGTTAGAGATAAATGGTCTAAACGATTGTGTAAAATAACAAAACAAGTAGGATATTTAAGTTTTAAAAGACTACTTTAAAAGTTATATTAATGTTTTTTTTAAAATATCCTTCAATTTTTTAAATGGTTTTTTTCAATTTGAAAATCACATTTACCTCCAACAAACCAATTTGTATCTTACCCGAAAAATGTATAAATATGTTGTTTAGGCGTTGTGTATAGAGAGATGGTAGAGAACTTATATCCATATTCAATCGGAAAAATTAATATAATATATAATTATTGATAAATATATGTTTATATTTAGCAAATTCAGTTCATCGTCTTTGACAAAATCTTAATAATTTATGCAAATTGGTATCCAATAAAAGAGCCATGTTGGGTCTCACCCAAAAATGATCACCCATATATAGCCCATTTGGATTTAAAATGGTCTAATCATCAACTACGAATTTGCTATCTTGATAGGTTTCAAACATATCAGTATGGATTTGCTAAAGAAACAACTTCGCTGGAGTAAAAATGTAAAAAATGTTAAGGGGAATAGGTTCCAAACCTATATATTAATATTATTCGTAATTGATACACTACCTAGAAGACACAGATACAAAGAACTTGTTAAAAGTAAAAAATGTTATGAATAGCTTAAATGAATCATTGTTAGGGTTGACCCTAATACCTATTTCTATGATGAGAAAAAAAGTGTTATGCGCATGAGTTAGATTAAACTACACTTTCAATTTTTATTTGTCTATCCTAATCGAGTTCAAGTATGATATTGTTAACGTATCTTGATAATAAACCAGATAAGTTAGTAGGGATTTTGACCGTCTCTTGCGAGAATTTCCAATGTCCTAGTTTTCTAGAACTATTCAAAGATTCGAGTGTGTTGAAGATCAAAATGTACGCATCTCCAAGAACTTCGACTTAGACAAGAGGGATATTGTGTAATTTGTATTGTCTTTGTTTAAAAAAAAATATTTAAAACTCAAGGCATTGCGTACCCAAGTTAGCAAGTAAACCTATTAGTTCTTACTATGGAAATAGCGAGTCCTATAGCTACATATCATGATTTTGTGTCACTATCAAAATTCTCTCTTGAGTATGTAGTTCTATTCATGTAGGAGACGTTAAATTTTTTTATTTCAATAGAAATAGATTTATTTTCTAAATGCATGCTTTAAATTTTTTATTATTGTTGAATTCATGTAATCTTTAAAAAAAATGATCGACAGTAATAATTGAGAATGCATTTTCATTTGTATCCATTAGTTTTTAAGAATAATTATATCTCGTTATATGGTATAAAGGGAGGGTTTGAATTAGTATATGTTTAATTTTTTTGAGGTCTTGTAAGTAGATTAGTATAATTATTTGTGTTAATGAACAATAAATATATGATAATATTATGGATGAAATAACATAAAATTGTATGAGGATGAGACCGTATGTACCAGAATTGGTTAGTGCAATTTGTTGATTTAATTTTGAGAATTACTAATACAAAGAGTATGTACATGTTGTATCTTGGGACAGCAATGTTGAATTAACTTGAGCACCTTAATAGGCCATAATATCTTTCAAGTAAGTGGTTCAAGCTCGGTTTGCATGTTTTGTCAAGTTATTTGTTTATATTATGCAATTTTATTTGTTTTTATATTGTATAATAAGTTTAATGTATTCCCTTTTGTTAGACTAATCCAACAAACTCAACACAGATTATTTACTTGTGATTGAATGGATATCAATAAAAAAGGATGAAAGGATACTAGAAAAACGATAATGAAATCGATAAGAAGATGTGATGGTGTCTCTTATAATGTCATTAAGACTCAGAAATTTGCTTTCTTCACCATTTTTAATAAGTACTTATTTAATCATTACTAGGTCTATGAACTTCTATTTGTTAGCGCAAGAAATATGAAATATTTTATTTTATTTGTTTATTTAAAAATATTGGAATATTTTACTTGAGTACATAGTATGTGCGGATACTTTAACAAATTTCTTTTGCATTTTATAGGGTCTCTCAGTGGACATGAAAACTTTACAATCTCTCAGATTTCAACATGTTTTAAAAAAAATAAAAAATTTATTAAGGTCTAAACAACTAAATAGTCTATCAAGATATATTGTCTTTATGCATATTTTTATTGAAATCTCAATAAACCATAGTTGTTAAGAATAATCTGGATCGTAATATATAAATACAATAAAAACTTATTGAACGAGTGTCTTATTAAATCACATCGAAATCTCATCAAGTGGAAACAAACAAACAGGAATGCTTGCACTAAAGACCATTCGCTAATGATCGGTACTGTACAACTATTATAGGAATACATATTTAATTGAAAATTGTAAACCGATCTAGCTATTAAACAAGTATGTAACAAATAAAACACTCCCAATATAATTTTAGTAAGGGCTTATGAGAATTTTTAGAATAAAATAATTTATAAACTAATTTAACTTATTATGTATGAGTTGAAAATAAAAAATTGTTTGTGTATTAGCAATAACTAATGCAATTAAATCCATTTAGCTTTAATCATCAAACGTCTCCAGTCTTCGATTGACCAATAACTTTGGTTTTGAGGTTTTTGAACCACTTGATCTTCTTGTGGAGTCTTCTTTTCTCAGGGACGTCGATTTGGTCTGGTGCTGGTGCTGCCTTTCCCACCATGAATTGAATTTTATTTTGATTTCTTTGTTTAATTTCCAGAGTATTTTGCTCTCTCTTGCGCTTTAATGACACAGGGGGCTGCTCATCAAACGTCTAGCTTTAATCATCAAACGTCTCCAGTCTTCGATTGACCAATAACCTTGTTTTTTAGGATATTCAACCTTCTTGTGGAGTCTTTCTTTTCTCAGGGATGTCGATTTGGTCTGGTCTTGACTTTCCCACCACGAATTGAATTTTAGTTTGATTTCTTTGTTTAATTTCCTCTTGCGCTTGACACAAGGGGTTGCTCCTCTGAAAAATCCCTGGACCTTGATAATATCAGCAGCCTCACGTTCACTCTTACTATTCTTTCCTAATCCTTTAGCTGAAACTATTTTGCTTTCCATGCCTCTTGTTATTTAATTAGGATTTATTTCATTAATTTGGTTTCGAATTAAAGCATTTGAGAAATAGAATGAAACTGGGGTTTTCTAATAACTTAGGTATCCTAGGTACATCTGATAGAAAAAATAAATGGTAAGTTTTCACTAGTTATTGGAGCTTAGTCATATATCTCTATATTTAAATAAAATTATAAATACATTTGAGCATAAAGACAATAGACAAACCCACAAACACCTATCTAGGAACATGATATTATATATGCTTAGCGGAAACTAGAAAAATGTTAACATGGGAATTTCTCAAGGTCTGACGTCTTTCAATTTAATTTTTAAGGTCTAACTTCTTTCAATTTCCGTCTATGATATATAAAAACTTTAAAAATTACGAATATGGTTGTATGCCATCATAGACAATTGAGATTTTATGTAATCTTCACAGTGTCGTCTATTAAGCCTTCAGATCTACTAACGGAAATCTGAAATATATGGTTGAAGTCCTTCAAATCTTTAGATACTTTATAATTATTTGTTTATAATATACAAAAATTCAATCCAAGAAATAATAATATATTTTTCAATTATTTTTACAAAAGCATCGTGTTTCAAAACAAAAACGTATACATTATAACAAAACTTAATTAATTTAATAAGATACAAAATGAAACTATAGAAATAATTGCACACTTATACACGAATATATCTTATTATATAGAAATTTTTATGCAAGTTGAGGATAGATATGTTGGTACAAGATAGATAAATATATAATTCATAAAACACATAAGCATAGACAAATTAATTGTATGTTAAAGATTCATTAAGATACACTAAAATTATAGTTGATCAATGTGCAAAAAAATGTAAATCATTGACATAAATTTGTATATCAATTAAAAATTGAAGCGATGAAAGTGAAATTAAGAAGATAATGTTTACCTTTAAATTTAGAAAAAAATCTAAAAATAAAACAAGAAAACAAAACATTATACATATATATTTAACAGAATTAGAAAAACTATTTAATAATACATATAAGGAACTGAAATGTTACTTACTTGTTGGAAAACTTTGTTGTTAACCTAGAGAAGTTGAAAGAAATAGATAAAGTGTTTAGTATATATAATGTAAGTATTGTATTAGTAGTTATTTCTAAATAGTAGTCGTTAGAAATAAATGGTCTAAACGATTGAGTAAAATAACAAAACTAGTAGGATATTTAAGTTTTATAAGACTACTTTAAAACTTATATTAATGAACTTTTTTTAATTGGTTTTTATCCATTTGAAAAACACATTTAGCTCCAACAAAACAATTTGTATCCTACCCTAAAAATGTATAAATATGTTGTTTAGGCGTTGTGTATAGAGAGATGTGAGAGAACTTATATCCATATTCAATCAGAAAAATAATGATAATATATAATTATTGATAAATATATGTTTATATTTAGCAAATTCAGTTACTCGCATAAAGTTCGTCCTATTGTGATATGTTCATCGTCTTTGAAAAAATCTTAATAATTTATGCAAATTGGTATCGAATAAAAGAGTCATGTTGGGTCTCACCCAAAAAAAGATCACCCATATATAGCCCATGTGGATTTAAAATGGTCTAATCATCAACTACGAATTTGCTATTGCGATAGGTTTCAAACATATCACTATGGATTTGCTAAAGAAACAACTTCACTGGAGGAAAAATGTAAAAAATGCTAAGGGGTATAGGTTCCAAACCTATATATTAAGATTATTCGTAATTGATACACTACCTAGAAGATAGAGATACGAAGAACTAGTTGAAAGTAAAAAAAAGTTATGAGTTGCTTAAACCCTAATACCTATTTCTATGATGAGGAAAAAAGTGTTGTGTGCATGAGTTAGATTAAACTACACTTTTGATTTTATTTGTCTATCCTGATCAAGTTCAAGTATGATATTGTTAACGTATCATGATAATAAACCAGATAATAAAGTTGTCTGAACACTTGGTTTTTTCAAATCAAATTAATATAACAATTATATCCAAAACCATTTTGTTTATACTGATTCACACCCCTTTCCGTTTCCTTTATTATCCAGAATCACACCAAACCCCTTAAATATCTTCTACTAGTAGTGATTCTAGTGCATTCATCAAGATCGATGAATTCTATTCCTCTCCCCAACTCTTTCGGGTTAGTAATAGACACATAATAAGCAAAATTAATCCCTTGGTTGCTTAGGATTTAGTTTTGTTCCTTCAAAAAATCATTGAGTTTTTTTTCTTAATATTTGATGAGTTCATGTTCAGTATACTTTGGGGTTTCATTTTGCCACGACTTTCACATTATTTCCAAGTAAAGGGCTATTATATTTGGACTTTTTGAGATAATTGTTTGTTAAATGTGTAACTTCTAGGTACAAGGATGATATGAGACCCTGAGACAAAGCTAATAAGTCAAAAATACAAATTCAAACCCAAGTTAAGTCATGAAGAAACCAAAAATTCTTTCTAGTGGTCAAGTGCAATTTCTGGCAAAACAACTATGTCAGCTTTCAAGATGCACCATGATTGATGTATAGAATTTTGCCTAAGATAGTCCTTTGAGTTTATAGCATGTGAGAAGAAACATTTCATGAATTAGTGTTGAGACGACAAAGTTACACGGATTTTGCAACGGTGGCCAAAAGTTGTCCAAACTTAATCAAAACATTTGTTGACCCACCTAAGTGGGCCCAAATGCCCAAAAACATTTTTCTAGCGTATTACATTATCTTTGGATGATTAAAGGAGTTACACACATCATTTTTATGGTATTTATATTTTTCATATGCTCGTACTGTCTTTTAAATATAATCACTTTGGCCAGGTAGTTAAATTGTGTTAGTAGTTGGATTACATCCGGGAGGGGGGTTCAATTACAAAACTAAACTATGATTGTTCAATTAGTTTATAACTGAGAGGTCAAATTTAATCGGATAATTGCAATAAGGGTTAAATCTTATGAACTTGATAGTAGGGTAGGGTCCCTAGGGAGAGGTCCATAACGTTAGATGGTTGCACCTAATTACGAGAGAGAGAGAGAGAGAGAGGTAGATATTAGAATCCTGATTAATATATTCCCCTTCAATTCGTCTTTGAACAAGAAATGATCAAATAATAAATACTGAACCCAAACATCTCGAATTATCCTTTTAATATATTCATAAACTTTTATCTTAATTAATTCCAAGTCCTCGTCATTTAATCTAGTTTTTTTTGGGTACGTGGGTGGTCAGAATTAGGTTACCCATATTCAGGGAGGAGATTCGAACCATGTACCTCTCACTACACACCTTTTAAGTAGCTCTCATTCAATTTTAATCTAGTTGTTACTTAAAACATGACTTTTTGCTGCCCCTGTCTAGTATTTGAATTATATAAATTTAAACCCTAAATCATATTTTATATTTCGTTGTCCTTATCTAACGGCTCAAATACATTAAAGAAGCAAGAAATTAGCTTTATAGTCCATGTGGAGAACGACATAAAATACTTATCACTTTATTATTTGGAACGACTCGTACAATTGCGAGAAGTCTTCTTTGAGTTTGGTTTTTACCTCGAGAAACACCACTTGACTGGTGAGAAAAGCTATTCTCCTTGTTCAAGGTTTGAATCTCATCATTAAGCATCTTCTCTTCTTCAGCAGTGCACAACAAGAAGCTAGGTTTTTACTTGTTTATTCCTTGCAAGTAAGCCAATAGAGATCCAAGAAAGACCCATTCCATCGAATCATGGAATAACGTGAGGTTATCCATTTTTGCAGAAGATTGAAATTTGAATTTGTTCAAGACGTGAGATTCTTAAGGTCCAAAGACTTTTTATGCCAGCTAAAAGGTGTATCTTTTGTGTATCTTGAAGATCAAAATTATCTGGTGAAATGCCTCAAGTGTTGTGTGATTGCGATCTCGTAAACATTGATGAAAAGCTCACGACCGAAATAAAGCAAAAAAGGTATTATATCCTGAAATTCAGCAGATAGCTCTCCAATTTCTTTCTACTTTCTCTATACATGTTCACAATATAGATACGCTACTTAAAAAGGCAAAGGAGAACAAAACGGATTCATATAATATAATGTTAATTCACATAGTATTCAAGTAAGTAAATACGCATGTATATAATAAACATAATACACACACCATGTAATCCATAAAAAAACAATGAATTTAAGTTGCACATAACATCTTAAAACAATCACAAGTAAACATGCGCCACATCATCTTTTCCTTTCCGTCTTTTTATTCCCTATCCCAATCGATCATCCTCACCTACGCGGGACAGATGGGCCCGCAAAAGAATACCGAGATGATACTGACCCAGGTACTTCTGTCCCAAGCTGACCTCCAACTCCAAGATGGTTAAACCTTTGATTGTTATAATTCAGTGGTGGTGGGCCACGCGAATCATAAGATGGTCTCCTCATCCCTTGGTCAACCATTAATCTCTGCGGTTGACCAACTTCTCTTTGCTCTATTCTTGGCATTGCAAGATAACGATTTACCAACGAAGTTGTACTTTCA
Organism: Nemophila menziesii; assembly: GCA_029959085.1. Classification (NCBI taxonomy): domain Eukaryota; kingdom Viridiplantae; phylum Streptophyta; class Magnoliopsida; order Boraginales; family Hydrophyllaceae; genus Nemophila; species Nemophila menziesii. Next base: position 22,910,716 of record JARWIR010000021.1, read on the forward strand.
TCGTAAGTATTACTTACCGTAGATGCTTCTTGAGGCGGTCTTCTTATCCCATATGTTCTGTATTCTGATTCTGATGGATAATTTAATCCCACTTGGTTTCTCTCAACTCTTTTCTCTCGGTTACCATGTCCAGCTGGCAATACTGGAAGAGGAGTTGGCCTAATCTGTGGAAGTCCATAGTTTCTGTACTCTTTTTCCGACAAAAAAAGTTGACTTCTAGAAGAAGTTTTACTTTCTTCATGTTTGTTATATTGTCCTCCTTTTCCAAATACTTCCTCATTAAAAGATGGTGGTTTCATACTTACATGAACAGAAGAAGAAGATCTCAAATTAACAGGTCGAAACATTTCTTTTAACCGTTTCACCTGTACAAATTAACCATCAGTTACTTATATATATATATATATATATATATATATATATATATATATGTGTGTGTGTATATGTGTGTATGTATTCAATAAATAAAAACATATCTTTCTCAATTCTCACATGTTCAAAGCTCAACTCCGTATTGAATTTACGTGTTTTCTCGTCATAGTTCTCCTTAATTGCTTTCTTAAACACAGCTTCGGGTAAAGGAAAACAATCTTTTTCAACTATAAACCAAACCTATTTCACAAAGATCTATAAATAAAGTGAAATTAAAAAAAAATAAGTAGCAAACAGACCTGAACAGGTTGGTCTGGTGCTGGTGCTGCCTTTCCCACCATGAATTGAATTTTATTTTGATTTCTTTGTTTAATTTCCGGAGTATTTTGCTCTCTCTTGCGCTTTAATGACACAGGGGGCTGCTCCTCTGAAAAATCACTGGACCTTGATAATATCAGCAACCCATCAGCGGCCTCACGTTCACTCCTACTATTCTTTCTTAATCCTTTACCTGAAATTATTTTGCTTTCCATGCCTGCTGTTATTTAATTACGATTTATTTCATTGATTTGGTTTCGAATTAAAGCATTTGAGAAATAGAATGAAACTGGGGTTTTCTAATAACTTAGGTATCCTAGGTACATCTGATAGAAAAAGTAAATGGTAAGTTTCTACTAGTTATTGGAGCTTAGTTATATATCTCTATATTTAAATAAAATTATAAATACATTTGAGGATAAAGACAATAGACAAACCCACAAACAGCTATCTAGGAACATGATATTATAACTGCTTAGCAGAAACTAGAAAATGTCAACACTGATTTGGGGATTTCTCAAGGTCTGACGTCTTTCAATTTAATTTTTATGGTCTAACTTCTTTCAATTTCCGTCTATGATATATAAAAACTTTAAAAACTATGAATATGGTTGTAGGCCATTATAGACAATTGAGATTTTATTTAATCTTCACAGTGTCATCTATAAAGCCTTCAGATCTACTAACAGAAATCTGAAATATATGGTTGAAGTCCTTCAAATCTTTAGATACTTTATAATTATTTGTTTATAATATACAAAAATTCAATCCAAGAAGTAATATATATTTTTCAATTATTTTTACAAAAGCATGTTTCAAAACAAAAACGTATACATTATAACAATACTTAATTAATTTACTGAGAAACAAAATGAAAATATAAATAATTTCACACTTATATACGAAAAATATCTTATCATATAGAAATTTTTATGCAAGTTGAGGATATATCCTTTACAAGATAGATATATATATATATATATATATATATATATATATATATATATATATATATATATATATATATATATATATATATATATAATGCATATAACACATAAGCATAGACAATTTAATTATATGTTAAAGAATTATTAAGATACACTAAAATTATAGTTGATCAATGTGTAGAAAATTGTAAATCATTGACATAAATTTTAATATCAATTAGAAATTGAAGCGATGAAAGTGAAATTAAGAAGATAATGTTTACCTTTCAATTTAGAAAAAAATCTGAAAATAAAACAAGAAAACAAAACATTATACATATATATTTATACAGAATTTGAAAAAATATTTAATAATACATGTAAAGAACTGAAATGTTACTTACTTCTTGGAAAACTTTGTTGTTAACCCAGAGAACTTGAAAGATATAGATAAAGTGTTTAGGATATGTATATATATATAATAGTAAGTATTGTATTAGTAGTTATTTCAAAATAGTAGCCGTTAGAGATAAATGGTCTAAACGATTGTGTAAAATAACAAAACAAGTAGGATATTTAAATTTTAAAAGACTACTTTAAAAGTTATATTAATGTTTTTTTAAAAATATCCTTCAATTTTTTAAATGGTTTTTTTCAATTTGAAAATCACATTTACCTCCAACAAACCAATTTGTATCTTACCCGAAAAATGTATAAATATGTTGTTTAGGCGTTGTGTATAGAGAGATGGTAGAGAACTTATATCCATATTCAATCGGAAAAATTAATATAATATATAATTATTGATAAATATATGTTTATATTTAGCAAATTCAGTTCATCGTCTTTGACAAAATCTTAATAATTTATGCAAATTGGTATCCAATAAAAGAGCCATGTTGGGTCTCACCCAAAAATGATCACCCATATATAGCCCATTTGGATTTAAAATGGTCTAATCATCAACTACGAATTGTGATAGGTTTCAAACATATCAGTATGGATTTGCTAAAGAAACAACTTCGCTGGAGTAAAAATGTAAAAAATGTTAAAGGGGAATAGGTTCCAAACCTATATATTAATATTATTCGTAATTTATACACTACCTAAAAGACATAGATACGAAGAACTTGTTAAAAGTAAAAAATGTTATGAATAGCTTAAATGAATCATTGTTAGGGTTGACCCTAATACCTATTTCTATGATGAGAAAAAAAGTGTTGTGCGCAGGAGTTAGATTAAACTACACTTTCGATTTTTATTTGTCTATCCTAATCGAGTTCAAGTATGATATTGTTAACGTATCTTGATAATAAACCAGATAAGTTAGTAGGGATTTTGACCGTCTCTTGCGAGAATTTCCAAAGTCCTAGTTTTCTAGAACTATTCAAAGATTCGGGTGTGTTGAAGATCAAAATGTACGCATCTCCAAGAACTTCGACTTAGACAAGAGGGATATTGTGTAATTTATATTGTCTTTGTTTAAAAAAATATTAAAAACTCAAGGCATTACGTACCCAAGTTAGCAAGTAAACCTATTAGTTCTTACTATGGAAATAGCGAGTCCTATAGCTACATATCATGATTTTGTGTCACTATCAAAATTCTCTCTTGAGTATGTAGTTCTATTCATGTAGGAGACGTTAAATTTTTTTATTTCAGTAGAAATAGATTTATTTTCTAAATGCATGCTTTAAATTTTTTATTATTGTTGAATTCATGTAATCTGTAAAAAAAAATGATCGACAGTAATAATTGAGAATGCATTTTCATTTGTATCCATTAGTTTTTAAGAATACTTATATCTCGTTATATGGTATAAAGGGAGGGTTTGAATTAGTATATGTTTAATTTTTTTGAGGTCTTGTAAGTAGATTAGTATAATTATTTGTGTTAATGAACAATAAATATATGATAATATTATGGATGAAATAACATAAAATTGTATGAGGATGAGACCGTATGTACCAGCATTGTTTAGTGCAATTTGTTGATTTAATTTTGAGAATTACTAATACAAAGAGTAGGTGCATGTTGTATCTTGGGACAGCAATGTTGAATTAACTTGAGCACCTTAATAGGCCATAATATCTTTCAAGTAAGTGGTTCAAGCTTGGTTTGCATGTTTTGTCAAGTTATTAGTTTATATTATTCAATTTTATTTGTTTTTATATTGTATAATAAGTTTAATGTATTCCCTTCTGTTAAACTAATCCAACAAACTCAACACAGTTTATTTACTTGTGATTGAATGGATATAAAAAAAAATAATGAAAGGATACTAGAAAAACGATAATGAAATCGATAAGAAGATGTGATGGTGTCTCTTATAATGTCATTAAGACTCAGAAATTTGCTTTTTTCACCATCTTTAATAAGTACTTATTTAATCATTACTAGGTCTATGAACTTCTATTTTTTAGCGCAAGAAATATGAAATATTATATTTTATTTGTTTATTTAAAAATATTGGAATATTTTACTTGAGTACATAGTATGTGCGGATACTTTAACAAATTTCTTTTGCATTTTATAGGATCTCTCAGTGGACATGAAAACTTTACAATCTCTCAGATTTCAACATGTTTTAAAAAAAATAAAAAATTTATGAAGATCTAAACAACTAAATAGTCTATCAAGATATATTGTCTTTATGCATATTTTTATTGAAATCTCAATAAGCCATAGTTGTTAAGAATAATCTGGATCGTAATATATAAATACAATAAAAACTTATTGAACGAGTGTCTTATTAAATCACATTGAAATCTCATCAAGTGGAAACAAACAAACAGGAATGCTTGCACTAAAGACCATTCGCTAATGATCGGTACTGTACAACTATTATAGGAATACATATTTAATTGAAAATTGTAAATCGATCTAGCTATTAAACAAGTATGTAACAAATAAAACACTCCCAATATAATTTTAGTAATGGCTTATGAGAATTTTTAGAATAAAATAATTTATAAACTAATTTAACTTATTATGTATGAGTTGAAAATAAAAAATTGTTTGTGTATTAGCAATAACTAATGCAATTAAATCCATTTAGCTTTAATCATCAAACGTCTCCAGTCTTCGATTGACCAATAACCTTGGTTTTGAGGTTTTTGAACCACTTGATCTTCTTGTGGAGTCTTTCTTTTCTCAGGGACGTCGATTTGGTCTGGTGCTGACTTTCCCACCATGAATTGAATTTTATTTTGATTTCTTTGTTTAATTTCCGGAGTATTTTGCTTTCTCTTGCGCTTTAATGACACAGGGGGCTGCTCCTCTGAAAAATCACTGGACCTTGATAATATCAGCAACCCATCAGCGGCCTCACGTTCACTCTTACTATTCTTTCTTAATCCTTTACCGGAAATTATTTTGCTTTCCATGCCCCCTGTTATTTAATTACGATTTATTTCATTGATTTGGTTTCGAATTAAAGCATTTGAGAAATAGAATGAAACTGAGGTTTTCTAATAACTTAGGTATCCTAGGTACATCTGATAGAAAAAGTAAATGGTAAGTTTCTATTAGTTATTGGAGCTTAGTTATATATCTCTATATTTAAATAAAATTATAAATACATTTGAGGATAAAGACAATAGACAAATCCACAAACAGCTATCTAGGAACATGATATTATAACTGCTTAGCAGAAACTAGAAAATGTCAACACTGATTTGGGGATTTCTCAAGGTCTGACGTCTTTCAATTTAATTTTTTATGGTCTAACTTCTTTCAATTTCCGTCTATGATATATATAAACTTTAAAAACTATGAATATGGTTGTATGCCGTCATAGACAATTGAGATTTTATTTAATCTTCACAGTGTCGTCTATAAAGCCTTCAGATCTACTAACAGAAATCTGAAATATATGGTTAAAGTCCTTCAAATCTTTAGATACTTTATAATTATTTGTTTATAATATACAAAAATTCAATCCAAGAAGTAATATATATTTTTCAATTATTTTTACAAAAGCATCGTGTTTCAAAACAAAAACGTATACATTATAACAATACTTAATTAATTTACTGAGAAACAAAATGAAAATATAAATAATTTTACACTTATATACGAAAAATATCTTATCATATAGAAATTTTTATGCAAATTGAGGATAGATCTGGTACAAGATAGATATATATATAATGCATATAACACATAAGCATAGACAATTTAATTATATGTTAAAGAATTATAAAGATACACTAAAATTATAGTTGATCAATGTGTAGAAAATTGTAAATCATTGACATAAATTTTTATATCAATTAGAAATTGAAGCGATGAAAGTGAAATTAAGAAGATAATGTTTACCTTTCAATTTAGAAAAAAATCTAAAAATAAAACAAGAAAACAAAACATTATACATATATATTTATACAGAATTTGAAAAAATATTTAATAATACATGTAAAGAACTGAAATGTTACTTACTTCTTGGAAAACTTTGTTGTTAACCCAGAGAACTTGAAAGATATAGAAAAGTGTTTAGGATATGTATATATATAATAGTAAGTATTGTATTAGTAGTTATTTCAAAATAGTAGCCGTTAGAGATAAATGGTCTAAACGATTGTGTAAAATAACAAAACAAGTAGGATATTTAAGTTTTAAAAGACTACTTTAAAAGTTATATTAATGTTTTTTTTAAAATATCCTTCAATTTTTTAAATGGTTTTTTTCAATTTGAAAATCACATTTACCTCCAACAAACCAATTTGTATCCTACCCGAAAAATGTATAAATATGTTGTTTAGGCGTTGTGTATAGAGAGATGGTAGAGAACTTATATCCATATTCAATCGGAAAAATTAATATAATATATAATTATTGATAAATATATGTTTATATTTAGCAAATTCAGTTCATCGTCTTTGACAAAATCTTAATAATTTATGCAAATTGGTATCCAATAAAAGAGCCATGTTGGGTCTCACCCTGAAATGATCAACCATATATAGCCCATTTAGATTTAAAATGGTCTAATCATCAACTACGAATTTGCTATCGTGATAGGTTTCAAACATATCAGTATGGATTTGCTAAAAAAACAACTTCGCTGGAGTAAAAATGTAAAAAATATTAAGGGGAATAGGTTCCAAACCTATATATTAATATTATTCGTAATTGATACACTACCTAGAAGACACAGATACGAAGAACTTGTTAAAAGTAAAAAATGTTATGAATAGCTTAAATGAATCATTGTTAAGGTTGACCCTAATACCTATTTCTATGATGAGAAAAAAAGTGTTGTGCGCATGAGTTAGATTAAACTACACTTTCGATTTTTATTTGTCTATCCTGATCGAGTTCAAGTATGATATTGTTAACGTATCTTGATAATAAACCAGATAAGTTAGTACGGATTTTGACCGTATCTTGCGAGAATTTCCAAAGTCCTAGTTTTCTAGAACTATTCAAAGATTCGGGTGTGTTGAAGATCAAAATGTACGCATCTCCAAGAACTTCGACTTAGACAAGAGGGATATTGTGTAATTTATATTGTATTTGTTTAAAAAAAATATTAAAAACTCAAGGCATTGCGTACCCAAGTTAGCAAGTAAACCTATTAGTTCTTACTATGGAAATAGCGAGTCCTATAGCTACATATCATGATTTTGTGTCACTATCAAAATTCTCTCTTGAGTATGTAGTTCTATTCATGTAGGAGACGTTAAATTTTTTTTATTTCAATAGAAATAGATTTATTTTCTAAATGCATGCTTTAAATTTTTTATTATTGTTTAATTCATGTAATCTTTAAAAAAGATGATCGACAGTAATAATTGAGAATGCATTTTCATTTGTATCCATTAGTTTTTAAGAATGATTATATCTCGTTATATGGTATAAAGGGAGGGTTTGAATTAGTATATGTTTAATTTTTTTGAGGTCTTGTAAGTAGATTAGTATATTTATTTGTGTTAATGAACAATAGATGTATGATAATATTATGGATGAAATAACATAAAATTGTATGAGGATGAGACCGTATGTACCCGCATTGGTTAGTGCAATTTGTTGATTTAATTTTGAGAATTACTAATACAAAGAGTAGGTGCATGTTGTATCTTGGGACAGCAATGTTGAATTAACTTGAGCACCTTAATAGGCCATAATATCTTTCAAGTAAGTGGTTCAAGCTTGGTTTGCATGTTTTGTCAAGTTATTAGTTTATATTATGCAATTTTATTTGTTTTTATATTGTATAATAAGTTTAATGTATTCCCTTTTGTTAGACTAATCCAACAAACTCAACAAAGTTTATTTACTTGTGATTGAATGGATATCAATAAAAAAGGATGAAAGGATACTAGAAAAACGATAATGAAATCGATAAGAAGATGTGATGGTGTCTCTTATAATGTCATTAAGACTCAGAAATTTGCTTTTTTCACCATATTTAATAAGTACTTATTTAATCATTACTAGGTCTATGAACTTCTATTTGTTAGCGCAAGAAATATGAAATATTTTATTTTATTTGTTTATTTAAAAATATTGGAATATTTTACTTGAGTACATAGTATGTGCGGATACTTTTAACAAATTTCTTTTGCATTTTATAGGATCTCTCAGTGGACATGAAAACTTTACAATCTCTCAGATTTCAACATGTTTTAAAAAAAATAAAAAATTTATTAAGGTCTAAACAACTAAATAGTCTATCAAGATATATTGTCTTTATGCATATTTTTATTGAAATCTCAATAAACCATAGTTGTTAAGAATAATCTGGATCGTAATATATAAATACAATAAAAACTTATTGAACGAGTGTCTTATTAAATCACATTGAAATCTCATCAAGTGGAAACAAACAAACAGGAATGCTTGCACTAAAGACCATTCGCTAATGATCGGTATTGTACAACTATTATAGGAATACATATTTAATTGAAAATTGTAAACCGATCTAGCTATTAAACATGTATGTAACAAATAAAACACTCCCAATATAATTTTAGTAAGGGCTTATGAGAATTTTTAGAATAAAATAATTTATAAACTAATTTAACTTATTATGTATGAGTTGAAAATAAAAAATTGTTTGTGTATTAGCAATAACTAATGCAATGAAATCCATTTAGCTTTAATCATCAAACGTCTCCAGTCTTCGATTGACCAATAACTTTGGTTTTGAGGTTTTTGAACCACTTGATCTTCTTGTGGAGTCTTCTTTTCTCAGGGACGTCGATTTGGTCTGGTGCTGGTGCTGCCTTTCCCACCATGAATTGAATTTTATTTTGATTTCTTTGTTTAATTTCCGGAGTATTTTGCTCTCTCTTGCCCTTTAATGACACAGGGGGTTGTTCATCAAACGTCTAGCTTTAATCATCAAACGTCTCCAGTCTTCGATTGACCAATAACCTTGTTTTTTAGGATATTCAACCTTCTTGTGGAGTCTTTCTTTTCTCAGGGATGTCGATTTGGTCTGGTCTTGACTTTCCCACCACGAATTGAATTTTAATTTGATTTCTTTGTTTAATTTCCTCTTGCGCTTGACACAAGGGGTTGCTCCTCTTAAAAATCCATGGACCTTGATAATATCAGCAGCCTCACGTTCACTCTTACTATTCTTTCCTAATCCTTTACCTGAAACTATTTTGCTTTCCATGACTCTTGTTATTTAATTAGGATTTATTTCATTAATTTGGTTTTGAATTAAAGCATTTGAGAAATAGAATGAAACTGGGGTTTTCTAATAACTTAGGTATCCTAGGTACATCTGATAGAAAAAATAAATGGTAAGTTTTCACTAGTTATTGGAGCTTAGTCATATATCTCTATATTTAAATAAAATTATAAATACATTTGAGCATAAAGACAATAGACAAACCCACAAACACCTATCTAGGAACATGATATTATATATGCTTAGCGGAAACTAGAAAAATGTTAACATGGGAATTTCTCAAGGTCTGACGTCTTTCAATTTAATTTTTAAGGTCTAACTTCTTTCAATTTCCGTCTATGATATATAAAAACTTTAAAAATTACGAATATGGTTGTATGCCATCATAGACAATTAAGATTTTATGTAATCTTCACAGTGTCGTCTATTAAGCCTTCAGATCTACTAACAGAAATCTGAAATATATGGTTGAAGTCCTTCAAATCTTTAGATACTTTATAATTATTTGTTTATAATATACAAAAATTCAATCCAAGAAGTAATAATATATTTTTCAATTATTTTTACAAAAGCATCGTGTTTCAAAACAAAAACGTATACATTATAACAAAACTTAATTAATTTAATAAGATACAAAATGAAACTATAGAAATAATTGCACACTTATACACGAATATATCTTATTATATAAAAAAATTTATGCAAGTTGAGGATAGATATGTTGGTACAAGATAGATAAATATATAATTCATAAAACACATAAGCATAGACAAATTAATTGTATGTTAAAGATTCATTAAGATACACTAAAATTATAGTTGATCAATGTGCAAAAAAATGTAAATCATTGACATAAATTTGTATATCACTTAAAAATTGAAGCGATGAAAGTGAAATTGAGAAGATAATGTTTACCTTTCAATTTAGAAAAAAATCTAAAAATAAAACAAGAAAACAAAACATTATACATATATATTTAACAGAATTAGAAAAACTATTTAATAATACATATAAAGAACTGAAATGTTACTTACTTGTTGGAAAACTTTGTTGTTAACCCAGAGAAGTTGAAAGAAATAGATAAAGTGTTTAGTATATATAATGTAAGTATTGTATTAGTAGTTATTTCTAAATAGTAGTCGTTAGAAATAAATGGTCTAAACGATTGAGTAAAATAACAAAACTAGTAGGATATTTAAGTTTTATAAGACTACATTAAAACTTATATTAATGAACTTTTTTTAATTGGTTTTTATCCATTTGAAAAACACATTTAGCTCCAACAAAACAATTTGTATCCTACCCTAAAAATGTATAAATATGTTGTATAGGAGTTGTGTATAGAGAGATGTGAGAGAACTTATATCCATATTCAATCAGAAAAATAATTATAATATATAATTATTGATAAATATATGTTTATATTTAGCAAATTCAGTTACTCGCATAAAGTTCGTCCTATTGTGATATGTTCATCGTCTTTGACAAAATCTTAATAATTTATGCAAATTGGTATCGAATAAAAGAGTCATGTTGGGTCTCACCCAAAAAAAGATCACCCATATATAGCCCATGTGGATTTAAAATGGTCTAATCATCAACTACGAATTTGCTATTGCGATAGGTTTCAAACATATCACTGTGGATTTGCTAAAGAAACAACTTCACTGGAGGAAAAATGTAAAAAATGCTAAGGGGTATAGGTTCCAAACCTATATATTAAGATTATTCGTAATTGATACACTACCTAGAAGATAGAGATACGAAGAACTAGTTGAAAGTAAAAAAAAGTTATGAGTTGCTTAAACCCTAATACCTATTTCTATGATGAGGAAAAAAGTGTTGTGTGCATGAGTTAGATTAAACTACACTTTTGATTTTATTTGTCTATCCTGATCAAGTTCAAGTATGATATTGTTAACGTATCTTGATAATAAACCAGATAATAAAGTTGTCTGAACACTTGGTTTTTTCAAATCAAATTAATATAACAATTATATCCAAAACCATTTTGTTTATACTGATTCACACCCCTTTCTGTTTCCTTTATTATCCAGAATCACACCAAACCCCTTAAATATCTTCTACTAGTAGTGATTCTAGCGCATTCATCAAGATCGATGAATTCTATTCCTCTCCCCAACTCTTTCGGGTTAGTAATAGACACATAATAAGCAAAATTAATCCCTTGGTTGCTTAGGATTTAGTTTTGTTCCTTCAAAAAATCATTGAGTTTTTTTTCTTAATATTTGATGAGTTCATGTTCAGTATACTTTGGGGTTTCATTTTGCCACGACTTTCACATTATTTCCAAGTAAAGGGCTATTATATTTGGACTTTTTGAGATAATTGTTTGTTAAATGTGTAGCTTCTAGGTACAAGGATGATATGAGACCCTGAGACAAAGCTAATAAGTCAAAAATACAAATTCAAACCCAAGTTAAGTCATGAAGAAACCAAAAATTCTTTCTAGTGGTCAAGTGCAATTTCTGGCAAAACAACTATGTCAGCTTTCAAGATGCACCATGATTGATGTATAGAATTTTGCCTAAGATAGTCCTTTGAGTTTATAGCATGTGAGAAGAAACATTTCATGAATTAGTGTTGAGACGACAAAGTTACACGGATTTTGCAACGGTGGCCAAAAGTTGTCCAAACTTAATCAAAACATTTGTTGACCAACCTAAGTGGGCCCACATGCCCAAAAACATTTTTCTAGCGTATTACATTATCTTTGGATGATTAAAGGAGTTACACACATCATTTTTATGGTATTTATATTTTTCATATGCTCGTACTGTCTTTTAAATATAATCACTTTGGCCAGGTAGTTAAATTGTGTTAGTATTTGGATTACATCCGGGAGGGGGGTTCAATTACAAAACTAAACTATGATTGTTCAATTAGTTTATAACTGATAGGTCAAATTTAATCGGATAATTGCAATAAGGGTTAAATCTTATGAACTTGATAGTAGGGTAGGGTCCCTAGGGAGAGGTCCATAACGTTAGATGGTTGCACCTAATTACGAGAGAGAGAGAGAGAGAGGTAGATATTAGAATCCTGATTAATATATTCCCCTTCAATTCGTCTTTGAACAAGAAATGATCAAATAATAAATACTGAACCCAAACATCTCGAATTATCCTTTTAATATATTCATAAACTTTTATCTTAATTAATTCCAAGTCCTCGTCATTTAATCTAGTTTTTTTTGGGTACGTGGGTGGTCAGAATTAGGTTACCCATATTCAGGGAGGAGATTCGAACCATGTACCTCTCACTACACACCTTTTAAGTAGCTCTCATTCAATTTTAATCTAGTTGTTACTTAAAACATGACTTTTTGCTGCCCCTGTCTAGTATTTGAATTATATAAATTTAAACCCTAAATCATATTTTATATTTCGTTGTCCTTATCTAACACCTCAAAGACATTAAAGAAGCAAGAAATTAGCTTTATAGTCCATGTGGAGAACGACATAAAATACTTATCACTTTATTATTTGGAACGACTCGTACAATTGCGAGAAGTCTTCTCTGAGTTTGGTTTTTACCTCGAGAAACACCACTTGACTGGTGAGAAAAGCTATTCTCCTTGTTCAAGGTTTGAATCTCATCATTAAGCATCTTCTCTTCTTCAGCAGTGCACAACAAGAAGCTAGGTTTTTACTTGTTTATTCCTTGCAAGTAAGCCAATAGAGATCCAAGAAAGACCCATTCCATCGAATCATGGAATAACATGAGGTTATCCATTTTTGCAGAAGATTGAAATTTGAATTTGTTCAAGACGTGAGATTCTTAAGGTCCAAAGACTTTTTATGCCAGCTAAAAGGTGTATCTTTTGTGTATCTTGAAGATCAAAATTATCTGGTGAAATGCCTCAAGGGTTGTGTGATTGCGATCTCGTAAACATTGATGAAAAGCTCACGACCGAAATAAAGCAAAAAAGGTATTATATCCTGAAATTCAGCAGATAGCTCTCCAATTTCTTTCTACTTTCTCTATACATGTTCACAATATAGATACGCTACTTAAAAAGGCAAAGGAGAACAAAACGGATTCATATAATATAATGTTAATTCACATAGTATTCAAGTAAGTAAATACGCATGTATATAATAAACATAATACACACACCATGTAATCCATAAAAAAACAATGAATTTAAGTTACACATAACATCTTAAAACAATCACAAGTAAACATGCGCCACATCATCTTTTCCTTTCCGTCTTTTTATTCCCTATCCCAATCGATCATCCTCACCTACGCGGGACAGATGGGCCCGCAAAAGAATACCGAGATGATACTGACCCAGGTACTTCTGTCCCAAGCTGACCTCCAACTCCAAGATGGTTAAACCTTTGATTGTTATAATTCAGTGGTGGTGGGCCACGCGAATCATAAGATGGTCTCCTCATCCCTTGGTCAACCATTAATCTCTGCGGTTGACCAACTTCTCTTTGCTCTATTCTTGGCATTGCAAGATAACGATTTACCAACGAAGTTGTACTTTCATCGTAAGTATTACTTACCGTAGATGCTTCTTGAGGCGGTCTTCTTATCCCATATGTTCTGTATTCTGATTCTGATGGATAATTTAATCCCACTTGGTTTCTCTCAACTCTTTTCTCTCGGTTTCCATGTCCAGCTGGCAATACTGGAAGAGGAGTTGGCCTAATCTGTGGAAGTCCATAGTTTCTGTACTCTTTTTCCGACAAAAAAAGTTGACTTCTAGAAGAAGTTTTACTTTCTTCATGTCTGTTATATTGTCCTCCTTTTCCAAATACTTCCTCATTAAAAGATGGTGGTTTCATACTTACATGAACAGAAGAAGAAGAAGATCTCAAATTAACAGGTCGAAACATTTCTTTTAACCGTTTCACCTGTACAAATTAACCATCAGTTACTTATATAAATAAAAACATATCTTTCTCAATTCTCACCTGTTCAAAGCTCAACTCCGTATTGAATTTACGTGTTTTCTCGTCATAGTTCTCCTTAATTGCTTTCTTAAACACAGCTTCGGGTAAAGGAAAACAATCTTTTTCAACTATAAACCGAACCTATTTCACAAAGATCTATAAATAAAGTGAAATTAAAAACAAAATAAGTAACAAACAGACCTGAACAGGGACGTCGATTTGGTCTGGTGCTGGTGCTGCCTTTCCCACCATGAATTGAATTTTATTTTGATTTCTTTGTTTAATTTCCGGAGTATTTTGCTCTCTCTTGCGCTTTAATGACACAGGGGGCTGCTCCTCTGAAAAATCACTGGACCTTGATAATATCAGCAACCCATCAGCGGCCTCACGTTCACTCTTACTATTCTTTCTTAATCCTTTACCTGAAATTATTTTGCTTTCCATGCCTGCTGTTATTTAATTACGATTTATTTCATTGATTTGGTTTCGAATTAAAGCATTTGAGAAATAGAATGAAACTGGGGTTTTCTAATAACTTAGGTATCCTAGGTACATCTGATAGAAAAAGTAAATGGTAAGTTTCTACTAGTTATTGGAGCTTAGTTATATATCTCTATATTTAAATAAAATTATAAATACATTTGAGGATAAAGACAATAGACAAACCCACAAACAGCTATCTAGGAACATGATATTATAACTGCTTAGAAGAAACTAGAAAATGTCAACACTGATTTGGGGATTTCTCAAGGTCTGACGTCTTTCAATTTAATTTTTATGGTCTAACTTCTTTCAATTTCCGTCTATGATATATAAAAACTTTAAAAACTATGAATATGGTTGTAGGCCATCATAGACAATTGAGATTTTATTTAATCTTCACAGTGTCATCTATAAAGCCTTCAGATCTACTAACAGAAATCTGAAATATATGGTTGAAGTCCTTCAAATCTTTAGATACTTTATAATTATTTGTTTATAATATACAAAAATTCAATCCAAGAAGTAATATATATTTTTCAATTATTTTTACAAAAGCATCGTGTTTCAAAACAAAAACGTATACATTATAACAATACTTAATTAATTTACTGAGAAACAAAATGAAAATATAAATAATTTCACACTTATATACGAAAAATATCTTATCATATAGAAATTTTTATGCAAGTTGAGGATAGATCTGTTACAAGATATATATATATATATATATATATATATATATATATATATATATATATATATATATAATGCATATAATACATAAGCATAGACAATTTAATTATATGTTAAAGAATTATTAAGATACACTAAAATTATAGTTGATCAATGTGTAGAAAATTGTAAATCATTGACATAAATTTTAATATCAATTAGAAATTGAAGCGATGAAAGTGAAATTAAGAAGATAATGTTTACCTTTCAATTTAGAAAAAAATCTGAAAATAAAACAAGAAAACAAAACATTATACATATATATTTATACAGAATTTGAAAAAATATTTAATAATACATGTAAAGAACTGAAATGTTACTTACTTCTTGGAAAACTTTTTTGTTAAACCAGAGAACTTGAAAGATATAGATAAAGTGTTTAGGATATGTATATATATATATAATAGTAAGTATTGTATTAGTAGTTATTTCAAAATAGTAGCCGTTAGAGATAAATGGTCTAAACGATTGTGTAAAATAACAAAACAAGTAGGATATTTAAGTTTTAAAAGACTACTTTAAAAGTTATATTAATGTTTTTTTTAAAATATCCTTCAATTTTTTAAATGGTTTTTTTCAATTTGAAAATCACATTTACCCCCAACAACCAATTTGTATCTTACCCGAAAAATGTATAAATATGTTGTTTAGGCGTTGTGTATAGAGAGATGGTAGAGAACTTATATCCATATTCAATCGGAAAAATTAATATAATATATAATTATTGATAAATATATGTTTATATTTAGCAAATTCAGTTCATCGTCTTTGACAAAATCTTAATAATTTATGCAAATTGGTATCCAATAAAAGAGCCATGTTGGGTCTCACCCAAAAATGATCACCCATATATAGCCCATTTGGATTTAAAATGGTCTAATCATCAACTACGAATTTGCTATCGTGATAGGTTTCAAACATATCAGTATGGATTTGCTAAAGAAACAACTTCGCTGGAGTAAAAATGTAAAAAATGTTAAGGGGAATAGGTTCCAAACCTATATATTAATATTATTCGTAATTGATACACTACCTAGAAGACACAGATACGAAGAACTTGTTAAAAGTAAAAAATGTTATGAATAGCTTAAATGAATCATTGTTAGGGTTGACCCTAATACCTATTTCTATGATGAGAAAAAAAGTGTTGTGCGCATGAGTTAGATTAAACTACACTTTCGATTTTTATTTGTCTATCCTAATCGAGTTCAAGTATGATATTGTTAACGTATCTTGATAATAAACCAGATAAGTTAGTAGGGATTTTGACCGTCTCTTAAGAGAATTTCCAAAGTCCTAGTTTTCTAGAACTATTCAAAGATTCGAGTGTGTTGAAGATCAAAATGTACGCATCTCCAAGAACTTCGACTTAGACAAGAGGGATATTGTGTAATTTGTATTGTCTTTGTTTAAAAAAAAATATTTAAAACTCAAGGCATTGCGTACCCAAGTTAGCAAGTAAACCTATTAGTTCTTACTATGGAAATAGCGAGTCCTATAGCTACATATCATGAATTTGTGTCACTATCAAAATTCTCTCTTGAGTATGTAGTTCTATTCATGTAGGAGACGTTAAATTTTTTTATTTCAATAGAAATAGATTTATTTTCTAAATGCATGCTTTAAATTTTTTATTATTGTTGAATTCATGTAATCTTTAAAAAAATGATCGACAGTAATAATTGAGAATGCATTTTTATTTGTATCCATTAGTTTTTAAGAATAATTATATCTCGTTATATGGTATAAAAGGAGGGTTTGAATTAGTATATGTTTAATTTTTTTGAGGTCTTGTAAGTAGATTAGTATAATTATTTGTGTTAATGAACAATAAATATATTATAATATTATGGATGAAATAACATAAAATTGTATGAGGATGAGACCGTATGTGCCAGAATTGGTTAGTGTAATTTGTTGATTTAATTTTGAGAATTACTAATACAAAGAGTATGTACATGTTGTATCTTGGGACAGCAATGTTGAATTAACTTGAGCACCTTAATAGGCCATAATATCTTTCAAGTAAGTGGTTCAAGCTCGGTTTGCATGTTTTGTCAAGTTATTTGTTTATATTATGCAATTTTATTTGTTTTTATATTGTATAATAAGTTTAATGTATTCCCTTTTGTTAGACTAATCCAACAAACTCAACACAGTTTATTTACTTGTGATTGAATGGATATCAATAAAAAAGGATGAAAGGATACTAGAAAAACGATAATGAAATCGATAAGAAGATGTGATGGTGTCTCTTATAATGTCATTAAGACTCAGAAATTTGCTTTTTTCACCATTTTTAATAAGTACTTATTTAATCAATACTAGGTCTATGAACTTCTATTTGTTAGCGCAAGAAATATGAAATATTATATTTTATTTGTTTATTTAAAAATATTGGAATATTTTACTTGAGTACATAGTATGTGCGGATACTTTAACAAATTTCTTTTGCATTTTATAGGATCTCTCAGTGGCAATGAAAACTTTACAATCTCTCAGATTTCAACATGTTTTTAAAAAAATAAAAAATTTATTAAGGTCTAAACAACTAAATAGTCTATCAAGATATATTGTCTTTATGCATATTTTTATTGAAATCTCAATAAGCCATAGTTGTTAAGAATAATCTGGATCGTAATATATAAATACAATAAAAACTTATTGAACGAGTGTCTTATTAAATCACATTGAAATCTCATCAAGTGGAAACAAACAAACAGGAATGCTTGCACTAAAGACCATTCGCTAATGATCGGTACTGTACAACTATTATAGGAATACATATTTAATTGAAAATTGTAAACCGATCTAGCTATTAAACAAGTATGTAACAAATAAAACACTCCCAATATAATTTTAGTAATGGCTTATGAGAATTTTTAGAATAAAATAATTTATAAACTAATTTAACTTATTATGTATGAGTTGAAAATAAAACATTGTTTGTGTATTAGCAATAACTAATGCAATTAAATCCATTTAGCTTTAATCATCAAACGTCTCCAGTCTTCGATTGACCAATAACCTTGGTTTTGAGGTTTTTGAACCACTTGATCTTCTTGTGGAGTCTTTCTTTTCTCAGGGACGTCGATTTGGTCTGGTGCTGACTTTCCCACCATGAATTGAATTTTATTTTGATTTCTTTGTTTAATTTCCGGAGTATTTTGCTTTCTCTTGCGCTTTAATGACACAGGGGGCTGCTCCTCTGAAAAATCACTGGACCTTGATAATATTAGTAACCCATCAGCGGCCTCACGTTCACTCTTACTATTCTTTCTTAATCCTTTACCTGAAATTATTTTGCTTTCCATGCCTCCTGTTATTTAATTACGATTTATTTCATTGATTTCGTTTCGAATTAAAGCATTTGAGAAATAGAATGAAACTGGGGTTTTCTAATAACTTAGGTATCCTAGGTACATCTGATAGAAAAAGTAAATGGTAAGTTTCTATTAGTTATTGGAGCTTAGTTATATATCTCTATATTTAAATAAAATTATAAATACATTTGAGGATAAAGACAATAGACAAATCCACAAACAGCTATCTAGGAACATGATATTATAACTGCTTAGCAGAAACTAGAAAATGTCAACACTGATTTGGGGATTTCTCAAGGTCTGACGTCTTTCAATTTAATTTTTATGGTCTAAGTTCTTTCAATTTCCGTCTATGATATATATAAACTTTAAAAACTATGAATATGGTTGTATGCCGTCATAGACAATTGAGATTTTATTTAATCTTCACAGTGTCGTCTATAAAGCCTTCAGATCTACTAACAGAAATCTGAAATATATGGTTAAAGTCCTTCAAATCTTTAGATACTTTATAATTATTTGTTTATAATATACAAAAATTCAATCCAAGAAGTAATATATATTTTTCAATTATTTTTACAAAAGCATCGTGTTTCAAAACAAAAACGTATACATTATAACAATACTTAATTAATTTACTGAGAAACAAAATGAAAATATAAATAATTTTACACTTATATACGAAAAATATCTTATCATATAGAAATTTTTATGCAAGTTGAGGATAGATCTGGTACAAGATAGATATATATATAATGCATATAACACATAAGCATAGACAATTTAATTATATGTTAAAGAATTATTAAGATACATTAAAATTATAGTTGATCAATGTGTAGAAAATTGTAAATCATTGACATAAATTTTTATATCAATTAGAAATTGAAGCGATGAAAGTGAAATTAAGAAGATAATGTTTACCTTTCAATTTAGAAAAAAATCTAAAAATAAAACAAGAAAACAAAACATTATACATATATATTTATACAGAATTTGAAAAAATAATTAATAATACATGTAAAGAACTGAAATGTTACTTACTTCTTGGAAAACTTTGTTGTTAACCCAGAGAACTTGAAAGATATAGAAAAGTGTTTAGGATATGTATATATATAATAGTAAGTATTGTATTAGTAGTTATTTCAAAATAGTAGCCGTTAGAGATAAATGGTCTAAACGATTGTGTAAAATAACAAAACAAGTAGGATATTTAAGTTTTAAAAGACTACTTTAAAAGTTATATTAATGTTTTTTTTAAAATATCCTTCAATTTTTTAAATGGTTTTTTTCAATTTGAAAATCACATTTACCTCCAACAAACCAATTTGTATCCTACCCGAAAAATGTATAAATATGTTGTTTAGGCGTTGTGTATAGAGAGATGGTAGAGAACTTATATCCATATTCAATCGGAAAAATTAATATAATATATAATTATTGATAAATATATGTTTATATTTAGCAAATTCAGTTCATCGTCTTTGACAAAATCTTAATAATTTATGCAAATTGGTATCCAATAAAAGAGCCATGTTGGGTCTCACCCTGAAATGATCAACCATATATAGCCCATTTAGGTTTAAAATGGTCTAATCATCAAATACGAATTTGCTATCGTGATAGGTTTCAAACATATCAGTATCACTACTGGAAATGCGGTGTTTACCCACGAGAAATTCGCGACGACCCGTAATTCGTCGTTAAACGAACTAAATTAGCGACGACAGGAAGTTAGCGACAAAATTATACTGTGTCGCTAATTAACGACAACAAATTCGTCGTTAAATGTTAGTTTTTCGTCGCTAAGTTTTTTTTATTTCTTATTGAATTTTTTTTTCTTCACGAACTGTCGTCGCTATTTTAGCGACATTGTCTGTCGTCGTTATTTTGAAGATTAGCGACGAGTAAAGTACGTTACCCACGACCCGTATGTCGTCGCGAAACACCGATTCTATTTAATTCTGCAGCAGGTTTTTTAACCCACTTAACACACACAACACCCATAATAATCCTCCGATTTTCTCCCAAAAAATCAACAAAATTCCATTTTTTTTTTTGCAATTCCTTCTCCACTTCATCTTGCATCATTCTTGGTTCAATAATCAAAGTGGGGCTCCATTAATATCATCTTTCATCAAAGAATTTAAGGTATAATTGCATGAAATTCAATTTTTTTTTTTTTTGAATGCTAATTGTGTTTCATTCTTCCTATATGCTTTGATTAGGTGAATTAATACAACTCTCTTGGTAGGGAATTAACATCACTCTTCAATTTATCCATCCAATTCAAGGTATTTCCATTAACTTTCATGTTTTTTAAGCTTTGTATTTAATTGATTATATTAGCAAGTTGATATACCATATGATTAGGTTAATGAATTAAATATTTGTTGGTTGATTATGCATGTGTTGTGTGAATTTATATTTTGTGCTCATATATTTTTACTTGTTTATTTAATTATTTGTTTTTTTTTATATATTCATTCATTAATTTAATGGTTTGTAATATTTATTCATTTAATGGTTTGTAATTTTTATTCATTCAATGGTTTGTAATATTTATTCATTCAATGAGTTTGTAATTTTTTTATTTTGTTTATTGTGTTGTAATTTTTATTCATTTTATTCATTAGGTTGTAATAATTATGTATTTTTATTTTTTTTATTAATGTAGTCGCATAGTTTACTCAAATTGTTGTTAAGTGATGGCATCGAGTTCGGGCACGAGTATCGATAAGAGTTGGATCGAATCGACGAATGTGTTAGATGGTGAATATATTTTTGGGGTTTATAAATTTATCGATTTTGCTAAGAAAAGTAGAGGTTATACCGGTTACTTGTCTTGTCCGTGTAAGAAGTGTAATAATTTTTGCCGATTAAAAACCAATGATGTTATGGCCCACCTTCTAAGAGAGGGGTTTAACCATGATTATAAGGTTTGGACAAAACACGGTGAGGAAGAGATACAAACACATACACCCCCTGCAAGTAAAGATCCAGTTATAGTGAATGAAATCCAGCATGTTTATGACGATGTGAGACAGAGTTACGATGTTGGTGGACATCCGGGAGACACCGAGATGAGAGATGTACATATTCCAAGTCGAAGCAGTTTTGACACGTTGTTCGAAGAACTGGAGACAGAATTATTTCCTGGTTGTGAATCGATGGGTTCGCTGAATTTTATTGCCAAGCTAATGCACGTAAAAGTAAAGAACAAATGGACTAACACCTCATTCACCGAGCTACTGGAGCTGTTGGGTCGTATTTTGCCTAAACCTCACAATTTGCCCGAATCTTATGAAGCATGCAACAAGAAGTTGAAAAGTTTGGGTATGGGGTATGTTACCATCGACGTTTGTTTGAACGATTGTGTTATTTATTACAAAGAAAACAAAGACCTTGAGAAGTGTCCAGTTTGTAACGAATCTAGATGGGACCCAAAGAAGGGTATTAAAGTACCGCATAAGAAGCTTCGATATTTTCCGATTGCTCCTAGATTACAGCGACTATTCGCTTCAAAGCACACCGCTGAAGACATGATTTGGCACCATACCGGTAACAGTGCAGATCCGGATGTGTTGCGTCATCCGGTTGATGGTGATAGTTGGAAGAGATTTGCAGCGCTACACCCTGAGTTTGCTAGTGAACCTCGTAACGTATATCTGGGTCTTGGAATCGATGGGTTTTGTCCTTTCTCTATGCAAAACAACTCGTATAGCATGTGGCCAGTCATATTAACCGTATATAACTTGCCCCCGTGGGTATGCATGAAGGAAACCACATTCCAGCTTTGTTTGTTGATTCCGGGACCCCGTTCACCCGGTAAGGACATGGATGTCTTTCTTCGTCCTGTTATAGATGAGTTGGAAGAGTTGTGGGATAAAGGGATCGTTACGTATGATGCCCACAAGAAAGAAGAGTTTACGATGAAGGTTTGTTTGTTGTCTACCACTAATGATTTCCCCGCTAGGTCATACACTTCGGGATGGTCGGGTCAAGGTTACAAAGCTTGTCCCGAATGCATGGATCATACTCCGTCATTGAGTGTGAACAAAGGGATTGTTTACTTTGACCATAGACGTTGGTTACCAGCCGGACATCCATTTAGAAGCGAATGTGTTTTGTACAAGAAACCCGATGATAGGCGCCCACCGAAGAAATATAATCCTGCAAGTATTCAGACACAGTTAGATGGGCTTCCAATTGTGTTTCCCGGTAAACACAAGGATTTTGGGGGAAAGATCGTGAAGCAAGATGTTAATCGACAATTCAATTGGAAGAAAAAGAGTATATTTTATCGTTTACCTTATTGGTCTGAAAACTTGTTGAAACATAACATTGACGTTATGCATTGCGAGAAAAACGTGTGTGATGCTCTTCTCGGTACAGTTATAGGTCTTGATGGGAAAGTTAACAAAGATAACGTGAAAGCGAGACTGGATCTTGAGAAATTGGAGATTAGAAAAGAATTGTGGTTGACTGAGAAAAATGGTAAAAAAATATTGAAACGGGGAAAGTACACTCTAACACCGGAAAAGCGGACTATTTTTCTTGACTGGCTGAAGGCACAGAAGTTTCCCGACGGTTTTGCATCTAGTATGAGAAACAACGTTCAAAGTGATACGGGTAAGATTATCGGCATGAAATCTCACGACTGTCACGTGATGATGCAATATCTTTTCGTGGCTAGTCTCCCCGGGCTTATTGAAGACAAAGCGATTAGTGATGTGTTTATTGGGTTAGCGAACGTGTTTAGAGTCGTTTGCAATAAAAATTTAAGCAGGAAACAGTTAGTATCGGGAAAGAAGAAGGTGGTTGAACTTATGTGTAGGCTAGAAATGATTTTACCTCCTGCGTTTTTTGATATAATGATCCACTTGGTGATACACTTATACGATGAAGCATTGCTTGGTGGCCCGGTCCAAATGCGGTGGATGTACCCATTCGAAAGGTATTTGAAAAAGTTGAAAGAGTATATCCGAAATCCGGCTAGACCAGAGGGTTCAATAGCCGAGGGGTACATTGCGGAAGAGACGTTGAATTTCATATCAAGGTATCTAAGTGAAGAAAAAACAAGGTTCAACGATCCAGGCAGATACAACGAAGCACCGCTGGTCCCAAAAGAGCTATCCGTTTTCAATTCCCAATGCACTCCAGTTGGCAAGATAGAGTATGTTTCTTTACCGTATAAGGAGAAGGAGCACATAAGTTGGTATATTCTGCATAACTGCGACGAACTCGAAACATACATGACGTAAGTAAATATTATTATCGTATATAAATATATATTATATATTTTTATATATAAATATATTTATATATATTATATATTATATATAAAAATATATATTTATATTTATATATTTATATATATTATATATTTATATTTATATTATATATTTATATATATTATATATTTATATATATTATATATTTATATATATTATATATTTATATATATTATATATTATATATTTATATATATTATATATTATATATTTATATATATTATATATTATATATTTATATATATTATATATTTATATATATTATATATTTATATATATTATATATTTATATATATTATATATTATATATTTATATATATTATATATTTATATATATTATATATTTATATATATTATATATTTATATATATTATATATTTATATATTTATATATTTATATTAGTTTATTTATACTCATTTACAATTATAGTGAACACAAATCAACACTTACGGGAACGAGTTGTGAAATAGATATTACGCATCGTCGAACATTTAAGGAATGGTTTTTGGAAAAGGTATGTAATTTTAGGCATTGGTTTATATCTTATATATTTATTATCAAAGTACTAACTATTATTGTTGTATATTAGATTCATGGAATGCATTCACGTGGAGATCCATTAGCTACCCCCGAGATGGTGTCCTTGGCAAACATGTCTTATGGTTCGGTGCATAAATATGATTCATGTGTAGTGAACGGTGTCAAGTGGGTAACTAAGTCCAAAGGAGAGAAAAGAGTGACGCAGGATTACGGAGTGTGTACCATTTACAATGAAGAACCCTATTATGGGGAATTAATCAAAATCTTGGAGGTTATGTACACTGGAGGGTGCTCGGTTGTGTTATTTGTCTGTAAGTGGTATAAAAAGTCTGGATCAAGGCAAGAACATGGGGTAACATTTATCAACACAACAAAATTTGAGTGGGCTGACGAACCATACATTTTAGCATCGCAGGCCAAGAAAGTGTTTTACATCGACGAGATTAGTTCAAAGAAATCAATGAAAGGGTGGAAAGCCGTTTGGGAAATAAACGATCGTCACGGATGGAGTCCTGAGTTATGGGGTTCGGAATCACTCCCTACTGGAAATGAGAGCATCAGCATACCATTGGATAGCACGGGGAACGAGAACATCAGCATGCCACTGGCATCTACCGAGGAGATCGAGATTGATCCTGCTCATTTTTTTATTGATTTGTCTTTTGATACGGTTATTGATGAGAATGAGGAAATTCATGATGACACCTTGGATGAATACGGTGATGAAGAAGAACCTATAGAGGTTGATAGCGATGATGAACCCATAGTTATTAGTGGATATGATAGTGATTAGGTTTTATTTTGGTTTATTTGTATTAACACATTTTGATGGTTTTTTAACACTTAACTTTGACCATAAACACTTAACTTTGACTCTAAACACTTAACTTTGACCACAAACACTTAACTTTGACCATAAACACTCAACTTTGACTCTAAACACTTAACTTTGACCATAAACACTCAACTTTGACTCTAAACACTTAACTTTGACTCTAAACACTTAACTTTGACCATAAACACTCAACTTTGACTCTAAACACTTAACTTTGACTCTAAACACTCAACTTTGACTCTAAACACTTAACTTTGACTCTAAACACTTAACTTTGACTCTAAACACTTAACTTTGACTCTAAACACTTAACTTTGACCATAAACACTCAACTTTGACTCTAAACACTTAACTTTGACCATAAACACTCAACTTTGACTCTAAACACTTAACTTTGACCATAAACACTTAACTTTGACTCTAAACACTTAACTTTGACTCTAAACACTTAACTTTGACCATAAACACTTAACTTTGACTCTAAACACTCAACTTTGACTCTAAACACTCAACTTTGACTCTAAACACTTAACTTTGACTCTAAACACTTAACTTTGACCACAAACACTTAACTTTGACTCTAAACACTTAACTTTGACTCTAAACACTTAACTTTGACCATAAACACTCAACTTTGACTCTAAACACTCAACTTTGACTCTAAACACTTAACTTTGACCATAAACACTCAACTTTGACTCTAAACACTTAACTTTGACTCTAAACACTTAACTTTGACCATAAACACTTAACTTTGACTCTAAACACTCAACTTTGACTCTAAACACTTAACTTTGACTCTAAACACTTAACTTTGACTCTAAACACTCAACTTTGACTCTAAACACTTAACTTTGACTCTAAACACTTAACTTTGACCACAAACACTTAACTTTGACTCTAAACACTTAACTTTGACTCTAAACACTTAACTTTGACCATAAACACTCAACTTTGACTCTAAACACTTAACTTTGACTCTAAACACTTAACTTTGACTCTAAACACTTAACTTTGACCACAAACACTTAACTTTGACTCTAAACACTTAACTTTGACCACAAACACTTAACTTTGACTCTAAACACTTAACTTTGACCATAAACACTCAACTTTGACTCTAAACACTTAACTTTGACTCTAAACACTTGACTAAACACCCCGAACGACCAACTTTGACCAATAACACTTGACTAAACACCCCGAACGACCAAGTTTGACCAATAACACTTGACTAAACACCCCGAACATCCAAGTTTGACCAATAACACTTGACTAAACACCCCGAACAACCAAGTAAGAATGTGAAAAGGAACCAAAAACAACACAAAAAAAAATACAAGAACGGGTAAGCATATTAAACCCCCAAATTTTAAAAAAAAAATGAAAAAGAAAAAAAAAAAAATAGCGACGACATTCAAAGGGATTAGCGACGACATTTAACCTTTGAATGTCGTTGCTAATTATTCGCGACGACATTCAAAGGGTTTGTCGTCGCTAATAAATAATTAAAAATTCTATTGGTCGTCAAGGGCGGTCAACTTTCCCGCCCACTAAAATTAGCGACGACTATCCAAAATTTCGCGACGACGTGTCGTCGCTAAGCTAAGACACGCAAGGGGCGTGTGTACGTGGGGCGCCACGTGTATCATATTAGCGACGACTATCCACGATTAGCGACGACCCGTGTCGTCGCTAATCAATTTTTCTATAAAACCCTACACCGAGCTCATTTCTGCCAAACACAAACACACAAAACACTCCCAAAAGCTCCATATCCGCCATAGCCAAGCTATTCCGAGGTGAAACAACACCTAATCCAACGTCCAGGTAATGATTCTAGTCCAATAACACCTTCTAATCTCACCTTTTTTTGATTTTTTTTTTAATTTCTAATATTTTCTCTTGTGTTTTTTTTGTATGATTCCTTCTTCTTGGCATGGATTCATGGACGAAATCTACACCATTTCTACGTAACAGGTTCCAATTTCCGGATCAAACTTGCAATTTTTTTATTTTTAATTTTTTTTTTCTTGTAAAAATTCATGAATGTTTTTAGTTGTTTGATGAAATCCGAGAATTATGTGTATGTTTCTGGGTTGTTTGGTAATTTTTTGGTGTTAAAAAACAACATGTAATTGTAATTTGATAAAAATTAGGGTTTTGGTATGATATTTGTAACTTTAATTTAGTAGTTGGTGTGTTTTTGATCTTTGATTGTGTTTTAAGATATAGGGACCTATTTGCAATATGTATGATTTGTATGTTTAAGGTCTAAAATGCAGTTTTGTATGATTAAGGACTAAAATGCAATGTTATAAAAAAAGAGGACTAAAATGCAATTTTATAAAAAATGGACTTATTTTAAAAAAATTGGACTAAAATGCAAATTTTAAAAAAATTTGGACTTATATGCAATTTTTAAAAAAATTGGACTAAAATGCAAATTTTAAAAAAATTTGGACTTATATGCAATTTTTAAAAAAATTTGGACTTATTTGCAAATTTTAAAAAAATTGGACTTATATGCAATTTTTAAAAAAATTTGGACTTATTTGCAAATTTTAAAAAGTTTGGAATTATTCGCAAATTTTAAAAACTTTGGACTTAAATGCAAATTTTATGAAATTTGGACTTAAATGTAAATTTTAAAAAAAATTGGACTTATTTGCAAATTTTAAAAAAATTAAGGACTTAAATGCAATTTTATGAAATTTTATAGATGGCTGCTGTCATGGGTAGGAGTCACGGCGGAGATGGGATGGGTAACGATCCCCCGAGGGGTCCACCACGTTCGAATGCTGATTGTGCCCAACCATCGGGTAATAAAAAATTCAATTAATGTTTATTTATTAATTGAGTAAATATATAATTACTAAGTATTTTTCACTAAAACAGGTGAACGTAAAAAAAGGAGACCGAAAGCTGCCACCTCTATCCGGACAGCTCAGGAGACACTGAGGAGAGTCGGCTGGCCCATTCCAGTTGACTTTTCTGTCATTGACGGCACCTGGAACTTCGTCGGCCCATATAGCAAACATGTGGGTCAGGTGGCTGGTAACGCGGTTCGAGAAGCTATTCCCCCTTGCTACAAAGAATGGAAAGAGGTTCCCGACCATAACAAAGGGGTAGTTTTGCAGCGACTTCATCAGTTTTTTGATTTAGAGGAGTGGAGGAGGCGAGGCGATTGGGAAGAGATCACTAGGAGATTGACTGCGATGACATCTGGAGCCTACAGGCGATACAAGTCGGATTTGAAGAACGACTACTACTACACGGGTGAAAATCCACCAGATGTTGACCCGGTGATTTGGGAGGAGACGAAGAAGATGTTTGATGACTTGGCGAAACAGGTAGAAAAAAATAATTTATTAATTAATTTATACATTTTTTTTAATTAATTTTATAACTACTTTTTTATTTGTAACAGAGTCAGGCTGATATAAACAAGAAGAATCGAGAGCAGCAGTCAGTTCCGAGCAAGGCGGGGTCAAGGAACTGGTCACAGACCCGGGAGGTGATTATTGAGGTATAAGTTTTAAAAATTAAAATATAATTTAGTATTTAATTTGATTTAATTGTTAACTAATTAAAATTTGTTATTGTATACTGTCCAGGGGAAGCTGAAGACGGTGACGAAAGAGCCGTTGACTTTTACGGATGACGAGACCCAAGAGGAGATGGAGCTTCCTCCCTTAAGCGGCTATTTCGACCACCTCTCCTATGATGCTACTACAGATAGCTGGCGTGACCAGCGTTTGGAGAAAGCTAGTGTAAGTGTTTTTTTTTAAATTGATTTAATTTAATTTATTATTTTAAATTTATTTTTTTATTAATCTAATTTATTTTTAAATTGAAATCTAATTACAGGGTGTTCTCCGAGAGAAGATGAAGAAGAAGGTTGTGCAGGCCGGAGCGGAGGGTACTGAAGTTAGCATCCAGGAGCAGATGGATGCCATGCTCGAGACAATAATGGAGGTCCTACACCCACCCAAGACTAAACACTGGGTGCCTACCATTGGTCCGGTCCGGAAACGAGCTAGGACTCCTACACAGCCGGACAGGGAGAACGATGAGCTGCTTAAGGCGGTTTTGGATGGGATGAACGAGCTTCGCGCGGCTCAAAATCTTCCACCGATACCGGATCCATCCTCCGCATCACCCAGGCCCACATCTTCTTCTAGTCGGCCGAGTCAACCCCCGAGCATGGCAGATACTCTTTTCGAGGCATTAAACGGGATGAGAATCGCTAATGGAATGCAGCCGATCAGCAAACCCGGGCCCACTAGACGAGATGAAGAGAGAGAAGATGAGGAGAGAAGAGGAGATGGAGAAGATCCCAATTTGAATGATGATTAAGTTATTTTTTTTTAATTTGGTTGGTTTGTATGTTTAAGACTTTATTTATTTCCGTATGTTTGACTTTGACTTTGACTTTGACTCGTTTGATGTTGACTTTATTTATTTCACGTTTACTATTTGAATGGAATTATCGTATTTTATATGTTTTATTGGATTTTTATTTATTTATAATTTTGTATTATATTTCAAATCAAAATAATAATAAAAACTAAAATTTAAATAATAAAGAAAAATTAAAAAGTAAAAAAAAATAAAAAAAATAAAAAAAACAAAAATAAAAATAAAAAAATAAAAAATGAATAGCGACGACCCTTGGCGTCGCTAAAGGTTGTCGCTATTTAATTAAAAAAAAAAGAAAATTAACTACGATAAAAAATTAAATGAAAACTAATTACAATATTAGCGACGACATGTCGTCGCTAACATGTCGTAGCGAATTCAATAAATCCGCGACGCCAATCCTCGTGGGTAAATTCCAAAGGAACTAGTCACGAAAACACTATTTGGCGTCGCTAATCACGAATTAGCGACGCCTGGATAGAGACGACGAGTTAGCGACGACATGTCGTCGCTAATCTTGTTTAGCGACGAATTCTGATGGTTTCGCGACGACGCGTGTCGTCGCGAAACGCCGCATTTCCAGTAGTGTATGGATTTTCTAAAAAAACAACTTCGCTGGAGTAAAAATGTAAAAAATATTAAGGGGAATAGGTTCCAAACCTATATATTAATATTATTCGTAATTGATACACTACCTATAAGACACAGATACGAAGAACTTGTTAAAAGTAAAAAATGTTATGAATAGCTTAAATGAATCATTGTTAAGGTTGACCCTAATACCTATTTCTATGATGAGAAAAAAAGTGTTGTGCGCATGAGTTAGATTAAACTACACTTTCGATTTTTATTTGTCTATCCTGATCGAGTTCAAGTATGATATTGTTAACGTATCTTGATAATAAACCAGATAAGTTAGTACGGATTTTGACCGTATCTTGCGAGAATTTCCAAAGTCCTAGTTTTCTAGAACTATTCAAAGATTCGGGTGTGTTGAAGATCAAAATGTACGCATCTCCAAGAACTTCGACTTAGACAAGAGGGATATTGTGTAATTTATATTGTCTTTGTTTAAAAAAAAATATTAAAAACTCAAGGCATTGCGTACCCAAGTTAGCAAGTAAACCTATTAGTTCTTACTATGGAAATAGCGAGTCCTATAGCTACATATCATGATTTTGTGTCACTATCAAAATTCTCTCTTGAGTATGTAGTTCTATTCATGTAGGAGACGTTAAATTTTTTTATTTCAATAGAAATAGATTTATTTTCTAAATGCATGCTTTAAATTTTTTATTATTGTTGAATTCATGTAATCTTTAAAAAAGATGATCGACAGTAATAATTGAGAATGCATTTTCATTTGTATCCATTAGTTTTTAAGAATGATTATATCTCGTTATATGGTATAAAGGGAGGGTTTGAATTAGTATATGTTTAATTTTTTTGAGGTCTTGTAAGTAGATTAGTATATTTATTTGTGTTAATGAACAATAGATGTATGATAATATTATGGATGAAATAACATAAAATTGTATGAGGATGAGACCGTATGTACCCGCATTGGTTAGTGCAATTTGTTGATTTAATTTTGAGAATTACTAATACAAAGAGTAGGTGCATGTTGTATCTTGGGACAGCAATGTTGAATTAACTTGAGCACCTTAATAGGCCATAATATCTTTCAAGTAAGTGGTTCAAGCTCGGTTTGCATGTTTTGTCAAGTTATTAGTTTATATTATGCAATTTTATTTGTTTTTATATTGTATAATAAGTTTAATGTATTCCCTTTTGTTAGACTAATCCAACAAACTCAACAAAGTTTATTTACTTGTGATTGAATGGATATCAATAAAAAAGGATGAAAGGATACTAGAAAAACGATAATGAAATCGATAAGAAGATGTGATGGTGTCTCTTATAATGTCATTAAGACTCAGAAATTTGCTTTTTTCACCATTTTTAATAAGTACTTATTTAATCATTACTAGGTCTATGAACTTCTATTTGTTAGCGCAAGAAATATGAAATATTTTATTTTATTTGTTTATTTAAAAATATTAGAATATTTTACTTGAGTACATAGTATGTGCGGATACTTTTAACAAATTTCTTTTGCATTTTATAGGATCTCTCAGTGGACATGAAAACTTTACAATCTCTCAGATTTCAACATGTTTTAAAAAAAATAAAAAATTTATTAAGGTCTAAACAACTAAATAGTCTATCAAGATATATTGTCTTTATGCATATTTTTATTGAAATCTCAATAAACCATAGTTGTTAAGAATAATCTGGATCATAATATATAAATATAATAAAAACTTATTGAACGAGTGTCTTATTAAATCACATTGAAATCTCATCAAGTGGAAACAAACAAACAGGAATGCTTGCACTAAAGACCATTCGCTAATGATCGGTACTGTACAACTATTATAGGAATACATATTTAATTGAAAATTGTAAACCGATCTAGCTATTAAACAAGTATGTAACAAATAAAACACTCCCAATATAATTTTAGTAAGGGCTTATGAGAATTTTTAGATTGAAATAATTTATAAACTAATTTAACTTATTATGTATGAGTTGAAAATAAAAAATTGTTTGTGTATTAGCAATAACTAATGCAATTAAATCCATTTAGCTTTAATCATCAAACGTCTCCAGTCTTCGATTGACCAATAACTTTGGTTTTGAGGTTTTTGAACCACTTGATCTTCTTGTGGAGTCTTCTTTTCTCAGGGACGTCGATTTGGTCTGGTGCTGGTGCTGCCTTTCCCACCATGAATTGAATTTTATTTTGATTTCTTTGTTTAATTTCCGGAGTATTTTGCTCTCTGTTGCGCTTTAATGACACAGGGGGCTGCTCATCAAACGTCTAGCTTTAATCATCAAACGTCCCCAGTCTTCGATTGACCAATAACCTTGTTTTTTAGGATATTCAACCTTCTTGTGGAGTCTCTCTTTTCACAGCGATGTCGATTTGGTCTGGTCTTGACTTTCCCACCACGAATTGAATTTTAGTTTGATTTCTTTGTTTAATTTCCTCTTGCGCTTGACACAAGGGGTTGCTCCTCCGAAAAATCCCTGGACCTTGATAATATCAGCAGCCTCACGTTCACTCTTACTATTCTTTCCTAATCCTTTACCTGAAACTATTTTGCTTTCCATGCCTCTTGTTATTTAATTAGGATTTATTTCATTAATTTGGTTTCGAATTAAAGCATTTGAGAAATAGAATGAAACTGGGGTTTTCTAATAACTTAGGTATCCTAGGTACATCTGATAGAAAAAATAAATGGTAAGTTTTCACTAGTTATTGGAGCTTAGTCATATATCTCTATATTTAAATAAAATTATAAATACATTTGAGCATAAAGACAATAGACAAACCCACAAACACCTATCTAGGAACATGATATTATATATGCTTAGCGGAAACTAGAAAAATGTTAACATGGGAATTTCTCAAGGTCTGACGTCTTTCAATTTAATTTTTAAGGTCTAACTTCTTTCAATTTCCGTCTATGATATATAAAAACTTTAAAAATTACGAATATGGTTGTATGCCATCATAGACAATTGAGATTTTATGTAATCTTCACAGTGTCGTCTATTAAGCCTTCAGATCTACTAATAGAAATCTGAAATATATGGTTGAAGTCCTTCAAATCTTTAGATACTTTATAATTATTTGTTTATAATATACAAAAATTCAATCCAAGAAGTAATAATATATTTTTCAATTATTTTTACAAAAGCATCGTGTTTCAAAACAAAAACGTATACATTATAACAAAACTTAATTAATTTAATAAGATACAAAATGAAACTATAGAAATAATTGCACACTTATACACGAATATATCTTATTATATAAAAAAATTTATGCAAGTTGAGGATAGATATGTTGGTACAAGATAGATAAATATATAATTCATAAAACACATAAGCATAGACAAATTAATTGTATGTTAAAGATTCATTAAGATACACTAAAATTATAGTTGATCAATGTGCAAAAAAATGTAAATCATTGACATAAATTTGTATATCAATTAAAAATTGAAGCGATGAAAGTTAAATTAAGAAGATAATGTTTACCTTTCAATTTAGAAAAAAATCTAAAAATAAAACAAGAAAACAAAACATTATACATATATATTTAACAGAATTAGAAAAACTATTTAATAATACATATAAAGAACTGAAATGTTACTTACTTGTTGGAAAACTTTGTTGTTAACCCAGAGAAGTTGAAAGAAATAGATAAAGTGTTTAGTATATATAATGTAAGTATTGTATTAGTAGTTATTTCTAAATAGTAGTCGTTGGAAATAAATGGTCTAAACGGTTGAGTAAAATAACAAAACTAGTAGGATATTTAAGTTTTATAAGACTACTTTAAAACTTATATTAATGAACTTTTTTTAATTGGTTTTTATCCATTTGAAAAACACATTTAGCTCCAACAAAACAATTTGTATCCTACCCTAAAAATGTATAAATATGTTGTTTAGGAGTTGTGTATAGAGAAATGTGAGAGAACTTATATCCATATTCAATCAGAAAAATAATGATAATATATAATTATTGATAAATATATGTTTATATTTAGCAAATTCAGTTACTCGCATAAAGTTCGTCCTATTGTGATATGTTCATCGTCTTTGACAAAATCTTAATAATTTATGCAAATTGGTATCGAATAAAAGAGTCATGTTGGGTCTCACCCAAAAAAAGATCACCCATATATAGCCCATGTGGATTTAAAATGGTCTAATCATCAACTACGAATTTGCTATTGCGATAGGTTTCAAACATATCACTGTGGATTTGCTAAAGAAACAACTTCACTGGAGAAAAAATGTAAAAAATGCTAAGGGGTATAGGTTCCAAACCTATATATTAAGATTATTCGTAATTGATACACTACCTAGAAGATAGAGATACGAAGAACTAGTTGAAAGTAAAAAAAAGTTATGAGTTGCTTAAACCCTAATACCTATTTCTATGATGAGGAAAAAAGTGTTGTGTGCATGAGTTAGATTAAACTACACTTTTGATTTTATTTGTCTATCCTGATCAAGTTCAAGTATCTTGATAATAAATCAGATAATAAAGTTGTCTGAACACTTGGTTTTTTCAAATCAAATTAATATAACAATTATATCCAAAACCATTTTGTTTATACTGATTCACACCCCTTTCCGTTTCCTTTATTATCCAGAATCACACCAAACCCCTTAAATATCTTCTACTAGTAGTGATTCTAGTGCATTCATCAAGATCGATGAATTCTATTCCTCTCCCCAACTCTTTCGGGTTAGTAATAGACACATAATAAGCAAAATTAATCCCTTGGTTGCTTAGGATTTAGTTTTGTTTCTTCAAAAAATAATTGAGTTTTTTTTCTTAATATTTGATGAGTTCATGTTCAGTATACTTTGGGGTTTCATTCTGCCACGACTTTAACATTATTTCCAAGTAAAGGGCTATTATATTTGGACTTTTTGAGATAATTGTTTGTTAAATGTGTAGCTTCTAGGTACAAGGATGATATGAGACCCTGAGACAAAGCTAATAAGTCAAAAATACAAATTCAAACCCAAGTTAAGTCATGAAGAAACCAAAAATTCTTTCTAGTGGTCAAGTGCAATTTCTGGCAAAACAACTATGTCAGCTTTCAAGATGCACCATGATTGATGTATAGAATTTTGCCTAAGATAGTCCTTTGAGTTTATAGCATGTGAGAAGAAACATTTCATGAATTAGTGTTGAGACGACAAAGTTACACGGATTTTGCAACGGTGGCCAAAAGTTGTCCAAACTTAATCAAAACATTTGTTGACCCACCTAAGTGGGCCCACATGCCCAAAAACATTTTTCTAGCGTATTACATTATCTTTGGATGATTAAAGGAGTTACAAACATCATTTTTATGGTATTTATATTTTTCATATGCTCGTACTGTCTTTTAAATATAATCACTTTGGCCAGGTAGTTAAATTGTGTTAGTAGTTGGATTACATCCGGGAGGGGGGTTCAATTACAAAACTAAACTATGATTGTTCAATTAGTTTATAACTGAGAGGTCAAATTTAATCGGATAATTGCAATAAGGGTTAAATCTTATGAACTTGATAGTAGGGTAGGGTCCCTAGGGAGAGGTCCATAACGTTAGATGGTTGCACCTAATTACGAGAGAGAGAGAGAGAGAGAGAGAGGGGGTAGATATTAGAATCCTGATTAATATATTCCCCTTCAATTCGTCTTTGAACAAGAAATGATCAAATAATAAATACTGAACCCAAACATCTCGAATTATCCTTTTAATATATTCATAAACTTTTATCTTAATTAATTCCAAGTCCTCGTCATTTAATCTAGTTTTTTTTGGGTACGTGGGTGGTCAGAATTAGGTTACCCATATTCAGGGAGGAGATTCGAACCATGTACCTCTCACTACACACCTTTTAAGTAGCTCTCATTCAATTTTAATCTAGTTGTTACTTAAAACATGACTTTTTGCTGCCCCTGTCTAGTATTTGAATTATATAAATTTAAACCCTAAATCATATTTTATATTTCGTTGTCCTTATCTAACGCCTCAAATACATTAAAGAAGCAAGAAATTAGCTTTATAGTCCATGTGGAGAACGACATAAAATACTTATCACTTTATTATTTGGAACGACTCGTACAATTGCGAGAAGTCTTCTCTGAGTTTGGTTTTTACCTCGAGAAACACCACTTGGTGAGAAAAGCTATTCTCCTTGTTCAAGGTTTGAATCTCATCATTAAGCATCTTCTCTTCTTCAGCAGTGCACAACAAGAAGCTAGGTTTTTACTTGTTTATTCCTTGCAAGTAAGCCAATAGAGATCCAAGAAAGACCCATTCCATCGAATCATGGAATAACGTGAGGCTATCCATTTTTGCAGAAGATTGAAATTTGAATTTGTTCAAGACGTGAGATTCTTAAGGTCCAAAGACTTTTTATGCCAGCTAAAAGGTGTATCTTTTGTGTATCTTGAAGATCAAAATTATCTGGTGAAATGCCTCAACTGTTGTGTGATTGCGATCTCGTAAACATTGATGAAAAGCTCACGACCGAAATAAAGCAAAAAAGGTATTATATCCTGAAATTCAGCAGATAGCTCTCCAATTTCTTTCTACTTTCTCTATACATGTTCACAATATAGATACGCTACTTAAAAAGGCAAAGGAGAACAAAACGGATTCATATAATATAATGTTAATTCACATAGTATTCAAGTAAGTAAATACGCATGTATACAATAAACATAATACACACACCATGTAATCCATAAAAAACAATGAATTTAAGTTACACATAACATCTTAAAACAATCACAAGTAAACATGCGCCACATCATCTTTTCCTTTCTGTCTTTTTATTCCCTATCCCAATCGATCATCCTCACCTACGCGGGACAGATGGGCCCGCAAAAGAATAACGAGATGATACTGACCCAGGTACTTCTGTCCCAAGCTGACCTCCAACTCCAAGATGGTTAAACCTTTGATTGTTATAATTCAGTGGTGGTGGGCCACGCGAATCATAAGATGGTCTCCTCATCCCTTGGTCAACCATTAATCTCTGCGGTTGACCAACTTCTCTTTGCTCTATTCTTGGCATTGCAAGATAACGATTTACCAACGAAGTTGTACTTTCATCGTAAGTATTACTTACCGTAGATGCTTCTTGAGGCGGTCTTCTTATCCCATATGTTCTGTATTCTGATACTGATGGATAATTTAATCCCACTTGGTTTCTCTCAACTCTTTTCTCTCGGTTTCCATGTCCAGCTGGCAATACTGGAAGAGGAGTTGGCCTAATCTGTGGAAGTCCATAGTTTCTGTACTCTTTTTCCGACAAAAAAAGTTGACTTCTAGAAGAAGTTTTACTTTCTTCATGTCTGTTATATTGTCCTCCTTTTCCAAATACTTCCTCATTAAAAGATGGTGGTTTCAAACTTACATGAACAGAAGAAGAAGAAGATCTCAAATTAACAGGTCGAAACATTTCTTTTAACCGTTTCACCTGTACAAATTAACCATCAGTTACTTATATATATATATATATATTTATATATATATATATATATATATATATATGTGTGTGTGTGTATATGTGTGTGTATGTATTCAATAAATAAAAACATATCTTTCTCAATTCTCACCTGTTCAAAGCTCAACTCCGTATTGAATTTACGTGTTTTCTCGTCATAGTTCTCCTTAATTGCTTTCTTAAACACAGCTTCGTGTAAAGGAAAACAATCTTTTTCAACTATAAACCGAACCTATTTCACAAAGATCTATAAATAAAGTGAAATTAAAAAAAAAATAAGTAACAAACAGACCTGAACAGGGACGTCGATTTGGTCTGGTGCTGGTGCTGCCTTTCCCACCATGAATTGAATTTTATTTTGATTTCTTTGTTTAATTTCCGGAGTATTTTGCTCTCTCTTGCGCTTTAATGACACAGGGGGCTGCTCCTCTGAAAAATCACTGGACCTTGATAATATCAGCAACCCATCAGCGGCCTCACGTTCACTCTTACTATTCTTTCTTAATCCTTTACCTGAAATTATTTTGCTTTCCATGCCTGCTGTTATTTAATTACGATTTATTTCATTGATTTGGTTTCGAATTAAAGCATTTGAGAAATAGAATGAAACTGGGGTTTTCTAATAACTTAGGTATCCTAGGTACATCTGATAGAAAAAGTAAATGGTAAGTTTCTACTAGTTATTGGAGCTTAGTTATATATCTCTATATTTAAATAAAATTATAAATACATTTGAGGATAAAGACAATAGACAAATCCACAAACAGCTATCTAGGAACATGATATTATAACTGCTTAGCAGAAACTAGAAAATGTCAACACAAACTAGAAAATGTCAACACTGATTTGGGGATTTCTCAAGGTCTGACGTCTTTCAATTTAATTTTTATGGTCTAACTTCTTTCAATTTCCGTCTATGATATATAAAAACTTTAAAAACTATGAATATGGTTGTAGTCCCTCATAGACAATTGAGATTTTATTTAATCTTCACAGTGTCATCTATAAAGCCTTCAGATCTACTAACAGAAATCTGAAATATATGGTTGAAGTCCTTCAAATCTTTAGATACTTTATAATTATTTGTTTATAATATACAAAAATTCAATCCAAGAAGTAATATATAATTTTCAATTATTTTTACAAAAGCATCGTGTTTCAAAACAAAAACATATACATTATAACAATACTTAATTAATTTACTGAGAAACAAAATGAAATATAAATAATTTCACACTTATATACGAAAAATATCTTATCATATAGAAATTTTTATGCAAGTTGAGGATAGATCTGTTACAAGATAGATATATATATATATATAATGCATATAACACATAAGCATAGACAATTTAATTATATGTTAAAGAATTATTAAGATACACTAAAATTATAGTTGATGAATGTGTAGAAAATTGTAAATCATTGACATAAATTTTAATATCAATTAGAAATTGAAGCGATGAAAGTGAAATTAAGAAGATAATGTTTACCTTTCAATTTAGAAAAAAATCTGAAAATAAAACAAGAAAACAAAACATTATACATATATATTTATACAGAATTTGAAAAAATATTTAATAATACATGTAAAGAACTGAAATGTTACTTACTTCTTGGAAAACTTTGTTGTTAACCCAGAGAACTTGAAAGATATAGATAAAGTGTTTAGGATATGTATATATATATATATATATATATATAATAGTAAGTATTGTATTAGTAGTTATTTCAAAATAGTAGCCGTTAGAGATAAATGGTCTAAACGATTGTGTAAAATAACAAAACAAGTAGGATATTTAAGTTTTAAAAGACTACTTTAAAAGTTATATTAATGTTTTTTTTAAAATATCCTTCAATTTTTTAAATAGTTTTTTTCAATTTGAAAATCACATTTACCTCCAACAAACCAATTTGTATCTTACCCGAAAAATGTATAAATATGTTGTTTAGGCGTTGTGTATAGAGAGATGGTAGAGAACTTATATCCACATTCAATCGGAAAAATTAATATAATATATAATTATTGATAAATATATGTTTATATTTAGCAAATTCAGTTCATCGTCTTTGACAAAATCTTAATAATTTATGCAAATTGGTATCCAATAAAAGAGCCATGTTGGGTCTCACCCAAAAATGATCACCCATATATAGCCCATTTGGATTTAAAATGGTCTAATCATCAACTACGAATTTGCTATCGTAATAGGTTTCAAACATATCAGTGTGGATTTGCTAAAGAAACAACTTTGCTGGAGTAAAAATGTAAAAAATATTAAGGGGAATAGGTTCCAAACCTATATATTAATATTATTCGTAATTGATACACTACCTAGAAGACACAGATACGAAGAACTTGTTAAAAGTAAAAAATGTTATGAATAGCTTAAATGAATCATTGTTAGGGTTGACCCTAATACCTATTTCTATGATGAGAAAAAAGTGTTGTGCGCATGAGTTAGATTAAACTACACTTTCGATTTTTATTTGTCCATCCTAATCGAGTTCAAGTATGATATTGTTAACGTATCTTGATAATAAACCAGATAAGTTAGTACGGATTTTGACCGTCTCTTGCGAGAATTTCCAAAGTCCTAGTTTTCTAGAACTATTCAAAGATTCGAGTGTGTTGAAGATCAAAATGTACGCATCTCCAAGAACTTCGACTTAGACAAGAGGGATATTGTGTAATTTGTATTGTCTTTGTTTAAAAAAAATATTTAAAACTCAAGGCATTGCGTACCCAAGTTAGCAAGTAAACCTATTAGTTCTTACTATGGAAATAGCGAGTCCTATAGCTACATATCATGATTTTGTGTCACTATCAAAATTCTCTCTTGAGTATGTAGTGCTATTCATGTAGGAGACGTTAAATTTTTTTATTTCAATAGAAATAGATTTATTTTCTAAATGCATGCTTTAAATTTTTTATTATTGTTGATTTCATGTAATCTTTAAAAAAATGATCGACAGTAATAATTGAGAATGCATTTTCATTTGTATCCATTAGTTTTTAAGAATAATTATATCTCGTTATATGGTATAAAGGGAGGGTTTGAATTAGTATATGTTTAATTTTTTTGAGGTCTTGTAAGTAGATTAGTATAATTATTTGTGTTAATGAACAATAAATATATAATAATATTATGGATGAAATAACATAAAATTGTATGAGGATGAGACCGTATGTACCAGAATTGGTTAGTGCAATTTGTTGATTTAATTTTGAGAATTACTAATACAAAGAGTATGTACATGTTGTATCTTGGGACAGCAATGTTGAATTAACTTGAGCACCTTAATAGGCCATAATATCTTTCAAGTAAGTGGTTCAAGCTCAGTTTGCATGTTTTGTCAAGTTATTTGTTTATATTATGCAATTTTATTTGTTTTTATATTGTATAATAAGTTTAATGTATTCCCTTTTGTTAGACTAATCCAACAAACTCAACACAGTTTATTTACTTGTGATTGAATGGATATCAATAAAAAAGGATGAAAGGATACTAGAAAAACGATAATGAAATCGATAAGAAGATGTGATGGTGTCTCTTATAATGTCATTAAGACTCAGAAATTTGCTTTTTTCACCATTTTTAATAAGTACTTATTTAATCATTACTAGGTCTATGAACTTCTATTTGTTAGCGCAAGAAATATGAAATATTATATTTTATTTGTTTATTTAAAAATATTGGAATATTTTACTTGAGTACATAGTATGTGCGGATACTTTAACAAATTTCTTTTGCATTTTATAGGATCTCTCAGTGGACATGAAAACTTTACAATCTCTCAGATTTCAACATGTTTTAAAAAAAATAAAAAATTTATTAAGGTCTAAACAACTAAATAGTCTATCAAGATATATTGTCTTTATGCATATTTTTATTGAAATCTCAATAAGCCATAGTTGTTAAGAATAATCTGGATCGTAATATATAAATACAATAAAAACTTATTGAACGAGTGTCTTATTAAATCACATTGAAATCTCATCAAGTGGAAACAAACAAACAGGAATGCTTGCACTAAAGACCATTCGCTAATGATCGGTACTGTACAACTATTATAGGAATACATATTTAATTGAAAATTGTAAACCGATCTAGCTATTAAACAAGTATGTAACAAATAAAACACTCCCAATATAATTTTAGTAATGGCTTATGAGAATTTTAGAATAAAATAATTTATAAACTAATTTAACTTATTATGTATGAGTTGAAAATAAAAAATTGTTTGTGTATTAGCAATAACTAATGCAATTAAATCCATTTAGCTTTAATCATCAAACGTCTCCAGTCTTCGATTGACCAATAACCTTGGTTTTGAGGTTTTTGAACCACTTGATCTTCTTGTGGAGTCTTTCTTTTCTCAGGGACGTCGATTTGGTCTGGTGCTGACTTTCCCACCATGAATTGAATTTTATTTTGATTTCTTTGTTTAATTTCCGGAGTATTTTGCTTTCTCTTGCGCTTTAATGACACAGGGGGCTGCTCCTCTGAAAAATCACTGGACCTTGATAATATTAGCAACCCATCAGCGGCCTCACGTTCACTCTTACTATTCTTTCTTAATCCTTTACCTGAAATTATTTTGCTTTCCATGCCTCCTGTTATTTAATTACGATTTATTTCATTGATTTGGTTTCGAATTAAAGCATTTGAAAAATAGAATGAAACTGGGGTTTTCTAATAACTTAGGTATCCTAGGTACATCTGATAGAAAAAGTAAATGGTAAGTTTCTATTAGTTATTGGAGCTTAGTTATATATCTCTATATTTAAATAAAATTATAAATACATTTGAGGATAAAGACAATAGACAAATCCACAAACAGCTATCTAGGAACATGATATTATAACTGCTTAGCAGAAACTAGAAAATGTCAACACTGATTTGGGGATTTCTCAAGGTCTGACGTCTTTCAATTTAATTTTTATGGTCTAACTTCTTTCAATTTCCGTCTATGATATATATAAACTTTAAAAACTATGAATATGGTTGTATGCCGTCATAGACAATTGAGATTTTATTTAATCTTCACAGTGTCGTCTATAAAGCCTTCAGATTACTAACAGAAATCTGAAATATATGGTTAAAGTCCTTCAAATCTTTAGATACTTTATAATTATTTGTTTATAATATACAAAAATTCAATCCAAGAAGTAATATATATTTTTCAATTATTTTTACAAAAGCATCGTGTTTCAAAACGAAAACGTATACATTATAACAATACTTAATTAATTTACTGAGAAACAAAATGAAAATATAAATAATTTTACACTTATATACGAAAAATATCTTATCATATAAAAAAATTTATGCAAGTTGAGGATAGATCTTGTACAAGATATATATATATAATGCATATAACACATAAGCATAGACAATTTAATTATATGTTAAAGAATTATTAAGATACATTAAAATTATAGTTGATCAATGTGTAGAAAATTGTAAATCATTGACATAAATTTTTATATCAATTAGAAATTGAAGATGAAAGTGAAATTAAGAAGATAATGTTTACCTTTCAATTTAGAAAAAAATCTAAAAATAAAACAAGAAAACAAAACATTATACATATATATTTATACAGAATTTGAAAAAATATTTAATAATACATGTAAAGAACTGAAATGTTACTTACTTCTTGGAAAACTTTGTTGTTAACCCAGAGAACTTGAAAGATATAGAAAAGTGTTTAGGATATGTATATATA
Source organism: Nemophila menziesii (assembly GCA_029959085.1). NCBI lineage: Eukaryota > Viridiplantae > Streptophyta > Magnoliopsida > Boraginales > Hydrophyllaceae > Nemophila > Nemophila menziesii. The sequence continues at coordinate 22,954,370 of JARWIR010000021.1, forward strand.
TATATATAATAGTAAGTATTGTATTAGTAGTTATTTCAAAATAGTAGCCGTTAGAGATAAATGGTCTAAACGATTGTGTAAAATAACAAAACAAGTAGGATATTTAAGTTTTAAAAGACTACTTTAAAAGTTATATTAATGTTTTTTTAAAATATCCTTCAATTTTTTAAATGGTTTTTTTCAATTTGAAAATCACATTTACCTCCAACAAAACAATTTGTATCCTACCCGAAAAATGTATAAATATCTTGTTTAGGCGTTGTGTATAGAGAGATGGTAGAGAAATTATATCCATATTCAATCGGAAAAATTAATATAATATATAATTATTGATAAATATATGTTTATATTTAGCAAATTCAGTTCATCGTCTTTGACAAAATCTTAATAATTTATGCAAATTGGTATCCAATAAAAGAGCCATGTTGGGTCTCACCCTGAAATGATCAACCATATATAGCCCATTTAGGTTTAAAATGGTCTAATCATCAACTACAAATTTGCTATCGTGATAGGTTTCAAACATATCAGTATGGATTTTCTAAAAAAACAACTTCGCTGGAGTAAAAATGTAAAAAGTATTAAGGGGAATAGGTTCCAAACCTATATATTAATATTATTCGTAATTGATACACTACCTATAAGACACAGATACGAAGAACTTGTTAAAAGTAAAAAATGTTATGAATAGCTTAAATGAATCATTGTTAAGGTTGACCCTAATACCTATTTCTATGATGAGAAAAAAAGTGTTGTGCGCATGAGTTAGATTAAACTACACTTTCGATTTTTATTTGTCTATCCTGATCGAGTTCAAGTATGATATTGTTAACGTATCTTGATAATAAACCAGATAAGTTAGTACGGATTTTGACCGTATCTTGCGAGAATTTCCAAAGTCCTAGTTTTCTAGAACTATTCAAAGATTCGGGTGTGTTGAAGATCAAAATGTACCCGCATTGGTTAGTGCAATTTGTTGATTTAATTTTGAGAATTACTAATACAAAGAGTAGGTGCATGTTGTATCTTGGGACAGCAATGTTGAATTAACTTGAGCACCTTAATAGGCCATAATATCTTTCAAGTAAGTGGTTCAAGCTTGGTTTGCATGTTTTGTCAAGTTATTAGTTTATATTATGCAATTTTATTTGTTTTTATATTGTATAATAAGTTTAATGTATTCCCTTTTGTTAGACTAATCCAACAAACTCAACAAAGTTTATTTACTTGTGATTGAATGGATATCAATAAAAAAGGATGAAAGGATACTAGAAAAACGATAATGAAATCGATAAGAAGATGTGATGGTGTCTCTTATAATGTCATTAAGACTCAGAAATTTGCTTTTTTCACCATTTTTAATAAGTACTTATTTAATCATTACTAGGTCTATGAACTTCTATTTGTTAGCGCAAGAAATATGAAATATTTTATTTTATTTGTTTATTTAAAAATATTGGAATATTTTACTTGAGTACATAGTATGTGCGGATACTTTTAACAAATTTCTTTTGCATTTTATAGGATCTCTCAGTGGACATGAAAACTTTACAATCTCTCAGATTTCAACATGTTTTAAAAAAAAATAAAAATATTAAGGTCTAAACAACTAAATAGTCTATCAAGATATATTGTCTTTATGCATATTTTTATTGAAATCTCAATAAACCATAGTTGTTAAGAATAATCTGGATCGTAATATATAAATACAATAAAAACTTATTGAACGAGTGTCTTATTAAATCACATTGAAATCTCATCAAGTGGAAACAAACAAACAGGAATGCTTGCACTAAAGACCATTCGCTAATGATCGGTACTGTACAACTATTATAGGAATACATATTTAATTGAAAATTGTAAACCGATCTAGCTATTAAACAAGTATGTAACAAATAAAACACTCCCAATATAATTTTAGTAAGGGCTTATGAGAAATTTTAGAATAAAATAATTTATAAACTAATTTAACTTATTATGTATGAGTTGAAAATAAAAAATTGTTTGTGTATTAGCAATAACTAATGCAATTAAATCCATTTAGCTTTAATCATCAAACGTCTCCAGTCTTCGATTGACCAATAACTTTGGTTTTGAGGTTTTTGAACCACTTGATCTTCTTGTGGAGTCTTCTTTTCTCAGGGACGTCGATTTGGTCTGGTGTTGGTGCTGCCTTTCCCACCATGAATTGAATTTTATTTTGATTTCTTTGTTTAATTTCCGGAGTATTTTGCTCTCTCCTGCGCTTTAATGACACAGGGGGCTGCTCATCAACCGTCTAGCTTTGATCATCAAACGTCTCCAGTCTTCGATTGACCAATAACCTTGTTTTTTAGGATATTCAACCTTCTTGTGGAGTCTTTCTTTTCTCAGGGATGTCGATTTGGTCTGCTCTTGACTTTCCCACCACGAATTGAATTTTAGTTTGATTTCTTTGTTTAATTTCCTCTTGCGCTTGACACAAGGGGTTGCTCCTCTGAAAAATCCCTGGACCTTGATAATATCAGCAGCCTCACGTTCACTCTTACTATTCTTTCCTAATCCTTTACCTGAAACTATTTTGCTTTCCATGCCTCTTGTTATTTAATTAGGATTTATTTCATTAATTTGGTTTCGAATTAAAGCATTTGAGAAATAGAATGAAACTGGGGTTTTCTAATAACTTAGGTATCCTAGGTACATCTGATAGAAAAAATAAATGGTAAGTTTTCACTAGTTATTGGAGCTTAGTCATATATCTCTATATTTAAATAAAATTATAAATACATTTGAGCATAAAGACAATAGACAAACCCACAAACACCTATCTAGGAACATGATATTATATATGCTTAGCGGAAACTAGAAAAATGTTAACATGGGAATTTCTCAAGGTCTGACGTCTTTCAATTTAATTTTTAAGGTCTAACTTCTTTCAATTTCCGTCTATGATATATAAAAACTTTAAAAATTACGAATATGGTTGTATGCCATCATAGACAATTGAGATTTTATGTAATCTTCACAGTGTCGTCTATTAAGCCTTCAGATCTACTAACAGAAATCTGAAATATATGGTTGAAGTCCTTCAAATCTTTAGATACTTTATAATTATTTGTTTATAATATACAAAAATTCAATCCAAGAAGTAATAATATATTTTTCAATTATTTTTACAAAAGCATCGTGTTTCAAAACAAAAACGTATACATTATAACAAAACTTAATTAATTTAATAAGATACAAAATGAAACTATAGAAATAATTGCACACTTATACACGAATATATCTTATTATATAAAAAAATTTATGCAAGTTGAGGATAGATATGTTGGTACAAGATAGATAAATATATAATTCATAAAACACATAAGCATAGACAAATTAATTGTATGTTAAAGATTCATTAAGATACACTAAAATTATAGTTGATCAATGTGCAAAAAAATGTAAATCATTGACATAAATTTGTATATCAATTAAAAATTGAAGCGATGAAAGTGAAATTAAGAAGATAATGTTTACCTTTCAATTTAGAAAAAAATCTAAAAATAAAACAAGAAAACAAAACATTATACATATATATTTAACAGAATTAGAAAAACTATTTAATAATACATATAAAGAACTGAAATGTTACTTACTTGTTGGAAAACTTTGTTGTTAACCCAAAGAAGTTGAAAGAAATAGATAAAGTGTTTAGTATATATAATGTAAGTATTGTATTAGTAGTTATTTCTAAATAGTATGTTGGCATATAGCCTCCCTTAATAGGTTGTTTTAATGTGACAAATCCTCTTGTGTTTAGTGTGCTAATTTCTATTGTTATTTACATTCTATCTTGCACTCTAATTCATCAAAAAGCTCTTTCTTTATCATGTTGATCAAAACTTTATTGTTTTATCTTAAGAAACTAATTCTCATACAAATACTATTAACCTTATCTTTGTGTACATTGAGAATTAGCTTTAGTGATCAACTTCAAAGGTTCTTAGAATGATGTTTCCAACAACTTTCGTGAAGAAGATTTATTGATCCAAGTCATTATCTTTCAAAGTTACTTGGCGCGGTACACCGGACGAATGGCGCGGTACACCGGACCAAGATTGCGGACCAGGGCGCGGTGCAGAGGCTAGCCCGTCAGTATGCTAGAAAATCAAACCATTGAAGCGCGGTACACCGCACGAATTTTGCGGTACACCGCAAGAAAGGGTTTTCTGCACAAAAGACAAGTCATAAGAAATATATCCGTTGGGAGATTAATAGATCCGTTGGACCCAAGTCTTATGACCGTTGGAAGCCATTTTCTACTATAAATTGAAGCTCTTTGAAGGCTACAAACACACCAACTAATTACAAACATTAAGGGGCTTAATTGCTATCATTCAAGAAGGTGTCAAGTGCTATACATAGTCAAATTCAATCTTAGTGAGCTTATAAATCCTTTCAAGGAGTTAATCAATTAAGCCACAAGGTTCTATCCACTCAAGAGGAGTAAACAAGCTTATAGTCATATCCACTCTTTTAGGAGTTTTAGTTACAATCTTTTATAAGCAACCCTTTAAACACTTTGTTGCTATCCTCTTAAGTCTAGGTCTTGTAATAGATAGATTAAGAGGGAATTCAAGTATAGGGAGTATACTTGGTGTCCTTGTGTTGTGATTACACAAGTGGTTTGTCCTTCGTGTTATCGAAGAGTTTGTAAAGGTTATTGTGTTCTCGACCCGGTTAAGAGAGACGCGGGAGCTTAGTGAAAAAGCTTGAAATCCTAAGGAGGCTTCCTTAGGTAGTGGATGTAGGGAAACCGAACCACTATAAATCGTGTGTATCTTTCTATCCCTACTCTATTTACTTTCCGCACTTTATATGTTTGATAATATGCTTGCATGATTTCTATGATATTGTTTATCTAGGATATCTAACATATAGTCTTCTAGAGTAGTCTAAGATATTGGATTAACGATTTACTAGTTATACTTTTTTATCAAACCTCTAACTTACCTTTGCATGATCCTATAAGAGTTTGATTTTAGTAGTTGACTTAGAAGTTTTTCTCTTAAACTTATTATTGTCCAAAAGATTTTTAATTAGGCATTAATCTTTTTAGTAATCCTATTCACCCCCCCTCTAGGACTTTCAATTGGTATCAGAGCCTAACTCTACGTGAATAGCTTAATCGTTAGTAGAGTAAACGATATGGAATTTAATCTTTTGGAAAGTTCGTCTTCTACTCGACCTCCACTTTTTGTAGGAACTTACTATTTTGCTTGGAGAACAAAAATGGAGGAATTTATCAAAGCCGAAGATCCCGATCAATGGAGAATCGTGAAGGACGGTCCATTTGTTCCTTATAAAGAGGAGTTAAATGAAGCGGGAGTTCTTAAGCTAAATCAAGAAGAAAAAGATTCTGATGAACTTACCATTGAGGAAAAGGCTAAGCTCACTCAAAATGCAAAACCAATGTACACTCTCATTCGTGGAATTTCCGAAGAAAATTTCTCACAAATGTTAGATTGTAAATCCGCAAAAGAGCTTTGGAATCGTTTGGAGTTTTTATATGGAATTGTCGAAAATGACGAAGAAGAAGAAGTCTCAATCCATGATGAATCTCATAACGATTTTAAACCAAATCATGAGGTAGCACTCTATCCTAACTCTTTATCTCTTCCTTATAATTATTGTGATATTAGGCAAATTTCATCCCTTCTCAAAATTCTTGATTCTCAAATCCATTTGAATAATCTTATGTTAAAAAAGGGTAAAATTGAGCTAAAGAATTGTTTTAAATGTTGTATCACTTTGGATGATATTCTTGGCAATACTAAAAACCCTTGTTTTGAAAATATTTTTTCTTTAAATAAATGGAAACATCCTATGAAGAAAAATATAGAAGGTTTTAGAAAATTGGATGAAGCTTTTTCCCTCGCTCTTGATACTTTAAAAAATCATCATTTTTCAAATATCACTCCCTTTGATCCAAATGGCTTTTTTAAAGAAAAATTATATTTAAGTGACAATTTGGATATTGGAAAGAATGTGGAAACTTCTTGTTCAAAACCTTTACATGGTAACTCTATTCGAAAAAGAAGTTCTTGCAACTATTGTGGTAAACCCGGTCATCATGCTTCTACGTGCCATTACCATGAACAACTTAATAGTGGATCTTTGATACCTTCATGGGAAAAACCAATATGGATCGTGACAAATGCTAACAACATTTCCGGATCCATTCCACCTCGGTTACCATAGTAATATGTATTGAAGGTGTTGAGCGTCAAGAAAATGGAATTTTATGTAAAAGGACGTTCAAACCTCATAAAAGGAAAATACGGTGAAATTCTTTCCTCTCTTCTTTTTATGTTTATGTTTTATATTGTGTTTTATGTGATTTATCAACTTGTGCTTCTATCTTGTGGTTCTTGACTCTTTACATGCTTAAATGTTGCTTTGTTATTGCATTGGGTCTTTTTGCACTTTTAGAAAACTTAGGGGCTTTTGTGAAATTAACTGTTGTATGAGTTTTTAGGTTATCCTTGGCTTTTCTTTTTAAAACGAAGATGCTCAAAATTATTTTATACCATTCCGAATCATTTGGGGAAGTTTCGAATGTGTTTCGGGTGTTTTTAAAAGAATCAAAAATTTCATTTTTTGTGTCCAAACCGAACACTTTTGCGGTGCACCGGACGATTCCCGCGGTACACCGCAGGTTAGGTTTTTGACAGCTTTAGTAGGCCGTTTTTTATTCTCTTCTCTTCATTCCTCCATTATAACATCTCCTCTCCTCCTCCTTGGCGATTTCCGACCAGCTTCACTCCGTCTCCACCACCAAAACACCCTTCTTCACCTCTTAAATCACTCCTCCTTCTCTATTCCTCATTACCCATCTTGCTTTTCACCATGGTTAGAACCAAGACAGCTGCTAACAAGAAGAAAGCCTCCACCGGAGCCTCCTCCAGCCGCCGCCGTGCACCATCTCCGGCAAGGTCACCAACACCCCCTCCACTCCGGCCATTCGATGCTCTTCCGGGTAGAACAATTAGTGCTTCGGCCTTTCCCTCCGGGCCTTTCCCTCCGGTGAAAATTCTCTCTTTGATCTCCTTTCATTTCAAAAATGTCATGAAATCTTTGCTTTTACGGGTAGTCATTTGGCAATCGGCTTAATCGAAGAATTTTACACTAATTTTGAATATAATCATGCTACTACTTCGATTAAATCAACTGTTTCGGGTACCACTTTACGGTTAAAGTTAAATGCTTTGTGTACTAAATTTGATATTCCTTCGGATAGTTTTAGCGGATTTTGGTCTAGTGGTTGGGATAACTCTAATCTTGATATAATTGCTCAAAATGAGGTTAATGATTTTGTTAATGGAAGAATGGTTGTTCCCGATGGAAATTGGAATATTCGTAATTTTGATCCGGAATTCATTGTGGCTCACAAATTTCTTATTTCGGCCGTGATTCCGAAAGATAAGCATGATGCAAAACTTATACCTTATGAAGCTTATCTATTATATTTGATCTTCTCCAAACAACCGATTAACATTATTGCGATAATGTTCAAATGGATGAATCATGCTAGAGCCTCTCGGGATAAAGTCCCTTACGGTATTTTTCTTTCGAAAATCTTTGAAGCAAATGATATTTCTTTCGGAGGGACTAATGTGAAACCAATCAATAAGTCATGGTGTTTCGATTATCTCACGATTCTAAGAATGAAATTTGTTATTTATAACAACACCTATGTTCCGCTCTCCATTATTAATCGTATTTCGGATGCTACTATTCGTAATCGCATCCTTGAAGCAAAAAATGGAACCTTTGGTCCGGAGCTTGACACTCTTCAATTATTAGATAACCCGGCCCAACAAAACCCTATTCCAAATGAGCCCACTCCAAGCCAACCCACCAATGAAAATCCTCCTAATCCATCCGGTTTTGAAAGCGCTATGTCTCGTTTCATGGATTATATAGGTAGCAAATTTGTGGCTTTGGAAGACAAAATAGAAAGGAAATTTGAGGTGTTGGAAGAAAAAATAGGGCATCTTGCGAATGAGTTTTCTTGTATGAAGAATGATGTCTCTTGTATTCGTGATGATATAGGAAATGGAAGAAGGTCTAGGAGCCGCTCTCCTCGTGATAATCGTTGAATCTTTCTTGCTCGGGTGTTTGGTGTTTAAAATCATCTTTTTATCCTTCTTGGTGGTCTATGGGTTTATGTGCTTATGTGGTTGTTTTTTAACTTAGTTTGTGGTGTTTTTATGCTTTTTAATTATTTGTGGGTCCGTGTTTTGGACATCTAGGATATTGCTATTTTGATTTATTTGGATATTATGTTAGGATGCTATGTGTTTTAATTGGATAATTGGTCAAATTTGTTATGTTTTTTGTCATGAATGTTAGATGATTATAATCTTTGGTTTGGATTTTTATGATGCTAACATTCTCTTTGATGATATAGGTACTACTACATCTAATCATTGATATTACTCTCTAGTCCCTATAGTTTGTTCTTTTTATCTTTGTTCTTAAAATGTTTGAAAATTGCATTTCGATCCCCAAAAGATTTTTCAAAATTGCGTTTAGTCCCCAAAATTTTGAAAAATACATCTTGACCCCTTGCTTTTCAAAAAAATTACATTTTACCCCTAAATTTCTTCAAAATGATTTCAAGTATTCTTATTAGGGAAAAATTGTCAATCAAACTTTTACAAAATTGAAACAAACTCCATGCATTATGTAAGGGGGAGTCTTTGATAAATCATATTTTAAAACTCAAATGCTTAGACTAATCATTTATTTCATATATTACAACTAATCGTTTGTGTCATTAGAAAGCATATGAAGTGAAAATCTATCAATCAAGGAGTTGGTAAAAAGTTCTATCCTTAGCTCTTGCCTTACAATTATCTATCTTTGTGCATTTCTTTCTAAAATCGTTTTAATCCTAAACTCTTGCACACTCTCAAAATCATTGTTTAAAATCTATTCACTCGAGTTTTTGCTCTTCTATTCTTAGTTGTTTTTACCCCGTCTTTTTGATGAAGACAAAGGGGGAGAAATAATATGTGCACTAAAACTTTCAAAACTTGCACGTTTTAAACACTCACAAATGCATCTCAAATCTTATGCTTATTGTGAGGGGGAGCTTTATTTCATTAGTGCTTAAACTTTCATATCATTCCTAAGGTGTTTTAGTGAAGGATTTGTCATCATCAAAAAGGGGGAGATTGTTGGCATATAGCCTCCCTTAATAGGTTGTTTTAATGTGACAAATCCTCTTGTGTTTAGTGTGCTAATTTCTATTGTTATTTACATTCTATCTTGCACTCTAATTCATCAAAAAGCTCTTTCTTTATCATGTTGATCAAAACTTTATTGTTTTATCTTAAGAAACTAATTCTCATACAAATACTATTAACCTTATCTTTGTGTACATTGAGAATTAGCTTTAGTGATCAACTTCAAAGGTTCTTAGAATGATGTTTCCAACAACTTTCGTGAAGAAGATTTATTGATCCAAGTCATTATCTTTCAAAGTTACTTGGCGCGGTACACCGGACGAATGGCGCGGTACACCGGACCAAGATTGCGGACCAGGGCGCGGTGCAGAGGCTAGCCCGTCAGTATGCTAGAAAATCAAACCATTGAAGCGCGGTACACCGCACGAATTTTGCGGTACACCGCAAGAAAGGGTTTTCTGCACAAAAGACAAGTCATAAGAAATATATCCGTTGGGAGATTAATAGATCCGTTGGACCCAAGTCTTATGACCGTTGGAAGCCATTTTCTACTATAAATTGAAGCTCTTTGAAGGCTACAAACACACCAACTAATTACAAACATTAAGGGGCTTAATTGCTATCATTCAAGAAGGTGTCAAGTGCTATACATAGTCAAATTCAATCTTAGTGAGCTTATAAATCCTTTCAAGGAGTTAATCAATTAAGCCACAAGGTTCTATCCACTCAAGAGGAGTAAACAAGCTTATAGTCATATCCACTCTTTTAGGAGTTTTAGTTACAAGCTTTTATAAGCAACCCTTTAAACACTTTGTTGCTATCCTCTTAAGTCTAGGTCTTGTAATAGATAGATTAAGAGAGAATTCAAGTATAGGGAGTATACTTGGTGTCCTTGTGTTGTGATTACACAAGTGGTTTGTCCTTCGTGTTATCGAAGAGTTTGTAAAGGTTATTGTGTTCTCGACCCGGTTAAGAGAGACGCGGGAGCTTAGTGAAAAAGCTTGAAATCCTAAGGAGGCTTCCTTAGGTAGTGGATGTAGGGAAACCGAACCACTATAAATCGTGTGTATCTTTCTATCCCTACTCTATTTACTTTCCGCACTTTATATGTTTGATAATATGCTTGCATGATTTCTATGATATTGTTCATCTAGGATATCTAACATATAGTCTTCTAGAGTAGTCTAAGATATTGGATTAACGATTTACTAGTTATACTTTTTTATCAAACCTCTAACTTACCTTTGCATGATCCTATAAGAGTTTGATTTTATTAGTTGACTTAGAAGTTTTTCTCTTAAACTTATTATTGTCCAAAAGATTTTTAATTAGGCATTAATCTTTTTAGTAATCCTATTCACCCCCCCTCTAGGACTTTCATAGTAGTCGTTAGAAATAAATGGTCTAAACGATTGAGTAAAATAACAAAACTAGTAGGATATTTAAGTTTTATAAGACTACTTTAAAACTTATATTAATGAACTTTTTTTAATTGGTTTTTATCCATTTGAAAAACACATTTAGCTCCAACAAAACAATTTGTATCCTACCCTAAAAATGTATAAATATGTTGTTTAGGAGTTGTGTATAGAGAGATGTGAGAGAACTTATATCCATATTCAATCAGAAAAATAATGATAATATATAATTATTGATAAATATATGTTTATATTTAGCAAATTCAGTTACTCGCATAAAGTTCGTCCTATTGTGATATGTTCATCGTCTTTGACAAAATCTTAATAATTTATGCAAATTGGTATCGAATAAAAGAGTCATGTTGGGTCTCACCCAAAAAAAGATCACCCATATATAGCCCATGTGGATTTAAAATGGTCTAATCATCAACTACGAATTTGCTATTGCGATAGGTTTCAAACATATCACTGTGGATTTGCTAAAGAAACAACTTCACTGGAGAAAAAATGTAAAAAATGCTAAGGGGTATAGGTTCCAAACCTATATATATAGATTATTCGTAATTGATACACTACCTAGAAGATAGAGATACGAAGAACTAGTTGAAAGTAAAAAAAAGTTATGAGTTGCTTAAACCCTAATACCTATTTCTATGATGAGGAAAAAAGTGTTGTATGCATGAGTTAGATTAAACTACACTTTTGATTTTATTTGTCTATCCTGATCAAGTTCAAGTATGATATTGTTAACGTATCTTGATAATAAACCAGATAATAAAGTTGTCTGAACACTTGGTTTTTTCAAATCAAATTAATATAACAATTATATCCAAAACCATTTTGTTTATACTGATTCACACCCCTTTCCGTTTCCTTTATTATCCAGAATCACACCAAACCCCTTAAATATCTTCTACTAGTAGTGATTCTAGTGCATTCATCAAGATCGATGAATTCTATTCCTCTCCCCAACTCTTTCGGGTTAGTAATAGACACATAATAAGCAAAATTAATCCCTTGGTTGCTTAGGATTTAGTTTTGTTCCTTCAAAAAATCATTGAGTTTTTTTTCTTAATATTTGATGAGTTCATGTTCAGTATACTTTGGGGTTTCATTTTGCCACGACTTTCACATTATTTCCAAGTAAAGGGCTATTATATTTGGACTTTTTGAGATAATTGTTTGTTAAATGTGTAGCTTCTAGGTACACGGATGATATGAGACCCTGAGACAAAGCTAATAAGTCAAAAATACAAATTCAAACCCAAGTTAAGTCATGAAGAAACCAAGAATTCTTTCTAGTGGTCAAGTGCAATTTCTGGCAAAACAACTATGTCAGCTTTCAAGATGCACCATGATTGATGTATAGAATTTTGCCTAAGATAGTCCTTTGAGTTTATAGCATGTGAGAAGAAACATTTCATGAATTAGTGTTGAGACGACAAAGTTACACGGATTTTGCAACGGTGGCCAAAAGTTGTCCAAACTTAATCAAAACATTTGTTGACCCACCTAAGTGGGCCCACATGCCCAAAAACATTTTTCTAGCGTATTACATTATCTTTGGATGATTAAAGGAGTTACACACATCATTTTTATGGTATTTATATTTTTCATATGCTCGTACTGTCTTTTAAATATAATCACTTTGGCCAGGTAGTTAAATTGTGTTAGTAGTTGGATTACATCCGGGAGGGGGGTTCAATTACAAAACTAAACTATGATTGTTCAATTAGTTTATAACTGAGAGGTCAAATTTAATCGGATAATTGCAATAAGGGTTAAATCTTATGAACTTGATAGTAGGGTAGGGTCCCTAGGGAGAGGTCCATAACGTTAGATGGTTGCACCTAATTACGAGAGAGAGAGAGAGAGAGAGAGAGAGAGAGAGAGAGAGAGAGAGAGAGGTAGATATTAGAATCCTGATTAATATATTCCCCTTCAATTCGTCTTTGAACAAGAAATGATCAAATAATAAATACTGAACCCAAACATCTCGAATTATCCTTTTAATATATTCATAAACTTTTATCTTAATTAATTCCAAGTCCTCGTCATTTAATCTAGTTTTTTTTGGGTACGTGAGTGGTCAGAATTAGGTTACCCATATTCAGGGAGGAGATTCGAACCATGTACCTCTCACTACACACCTTTTAAGTAGCTCTCATTCAATTTTAATCTAGTTGTTACTTAAAACATGACTTTTTGCTGCCCCTGTCTAGTATTTGAATTATATAAATTTAAACCCTAAATCATATTTTATATTTCGTTGTCCTTATCTAACGCCTCAAATACATTAAAGAAGCAAGAAATTAGCTTTATAGTCCATGTGGAGAACGACATAAAATACTTATCACTTTATTATTTGGAACGACTCGTACAATTGCGAGAAGTCTTCTCTGAGTTTGGTTTTTACCTCGAGAAACACCACTTGACTGGTGAGAAAAGCTATTCTCCTTGTTCAAGGTTTGAATCTCATCATTAAGCATCTTCTCTTCTTCAGCAGTGCACAACAAGAAGCTAGGTTTTTACTTGTTTATTCCTTGCAAGTAAGCCAATAGAGATCCAAGAAAGACCCATTCCATCGAATCATGGAATAACATGAGGTTATCCATTTTTGCAGAAGATTGAAATTTGAATTTGTTCAAGACGTGAGATTCTTAAGGTCCAAAGACTTTTTATGCCAGCTAAAAGGTGTATCTTTTGTGTATCTTGAAGATCAAAATTATCTGGTGAAATGCCTCAAGTGTTGTGTGATTGCGATCTCGTAAACATTGATGAAAAGCTCACGACCGAAATAAAGCAAAAAAGGTATTATATCCTGAAATTCAGCAGATAGCTCTCCAATTTCTTTCTACTTTCTCTATACATGTTCACAGTATAGATACGCTATTTAAAAAGGCAAAGGAGAACAAAACGGATTCATATAATATAATGTTAATTCACATAGTATTCAAGTAAGTAAATACGCATGTATATAATAAACATAAAACACACACCATGTAATCCATAAAAAAACAATGAATTTAAGTTACACATAACATCTTAAAACAATCACAAGTAAACATGCGCCACATCATCTTTTCCTTTCCGTCTTTTTATTCCCTATCCCAATCGATCATCCTCACCTACGCGGGACAGATGGGCCCGCAAAAGAATACCGAGATGATACTGACCCAGGTACTTCTGTCCCAAGCTGACCTCCAACTCCAAGATGGTTAAACCTTTGATTGTTATAATTCAGTGGTGGTGGGCCACGCGAATCATAAGATGGTCTCCTCATCCCTTGGTCAACCATTAATCTCTGCGGTTGACCAACTTCTCTTTGCTCTATTCTTGGCATTGCAAGATAACGATTTACCAACGAAGTTGTACTTTCATCGTAAGTATTACTTACCGTAGATGCTTCTTGAGGCGGTCTTCTTATCCCATATGTTCTGTATTCTGATTCTGATGGATAATTTAATCCCACTTGGTTTCTCTCAACTCTTTTCTCTCGGTTTCCATGTCCAGCTGAGTTGGCCTAATCTGTGGAAGTCCATAGTTTCTGTACTCTTTTTCCGACAAAAAAAGTTGACTTCTAGAAGAAGTTTTACTTTCTTCATGTCTGTTATATTGTCCTCCTTTTCCAAATACTTCCTCATTAAAAGATGGTGGTTTCATACTTACATGAACAGAAAAAGAAGAAGATCTCAAATTAACAGGTCGAAACATTTCTTTTAACCGTTTCACCTGTACAAATTAACCATCAGTTACTTATATATATATATATATATATATATGTGTGTGTATATGTGTGTGTGTATGTATTCAATAAATAAAAACATATCTTTCTCAATTCTCACCTGTTCAAAGCTCAACTCCGTATTGAATTTACGTGTTTTCTCGTCATAGTTCTCCTTAATTGCTTTCTTAAACACAGCTTCGGGTAAAGGAAAACAATCTTTTTCAACTATAAACCGAACCTATTTCACAAAGATCTATAAATAAAGTGAAATTAAAAAAAAAAAAATAAGTAACAAACAGACCTGAACAGGGACGTCGATTTGGTCTGGTGCTGGTGCTGCCTTTCCCACCATGAATTGAATTTTATTTTGATTTCCTTGTTTAATTTCCGGAGTATTTTGCTCTCTCTTGCTCTTTAATGACACAGGGGGCTGCTCCTCTGAAAAATCACTGGACCTTGATAATATCAGCAACCCATCAGCGGCCTCACGTTCACTCTTACTATTCTTTCTTAATCCTTTACCTGAAATTATTTTGCTTTCCATGCCTGCTGTTATTTAATTACGATTTATTTCATTGATTTGGTTTCGAATTAAGGCATTTGAGAAATAGAATGAAACTGGGGTTTTCTAATAACTTAGGTATCCTAGGTACATCTGATAGAAAAAGTAAATGGTAAGTTTGGACTAGTTATTGGAGCTTAGTTATATATCTCTATATTTAAATAAAATTATAAATACATTTGAGGATAAAGACAATAGACAAACCCACAAACAGCTATCTAGGAACATGATATTATAACTGCTTAGCAGAAACTAGAAAATGTCAACACTGATTTGGGGATTTCTCAAGGTCTGACGTCTTTCAATTTAATTTTTATGGTCTAACTTCTTTCAATTTCCGTCTATGATATATAAAAACTTTAAAAACTATGAATATGGTTGTAGGCCATCATAGACAATTGAGATTTTATTTAATCTTCACAATGTCATCTATAAAGCCTTCAGATCTACTAACAGAAATCTGAAATATATGGTTGAAGTCCTTCAAATCTTTAGATACTTTATAATTATTTGTTTATAATATACAAAAATTCAATCCAAGAAGTAATATATATTTTTCAATTATTTTTACAAAAGCATCGTGTTTCAAAACAAAAACATATACATTATAACAATACTTAATTAATTTACTGAGAAACAAAATGAAAATATAAATAATTTCACACTTATATAGGAAAAATATCTTATCATATAGAAATTTTTATGCAAGTTGAGGATAGATCTGTTACAAGATAGATATATATATATATATATATATATAATGCATATAACACATAAGCATAGACAATTTAATTATATGTTAAAGAATTATTAAGATACACTAAAATTATAGTTGATCAATGTGTAGAAAATTGTAAATCATTGACATAAATTTTAATATCAATTAGAAATTGAAGCGATGAAAGTGAAATTAAGAAGATAATGTTTACCTTTCAATTTAGAAAAAAATCTGAAAATAAAACAAGAAAACAAAACATTATACATATATATTTATACAGAATTTGAAAAAATATTTAATAATACATGTAAAGAACTGAAATGTTACTTACTTCTTGGAAAACTTTGTTGTTAACCCAGAGAACTTGAAAGATATAGATAAAGTGTTTAGGATATGTATATATATATAATAGTAAGTATTGTATTAGTAGTTATTTCAAAATAGTAGCCGTTAGAGATAAATGGTCTAAACGATTGTGTAAAATAACAAAACAAGTAGGATATTTAAGTTTTAAAAGACTACTTTAAAAGTTATATTAATGTTTTTTTTAAAATATCCTTCAATTTTTTAAATAGTTTTTTTCAATTTGAAAATCACATTTACCTCCAACAAACCAATTTGTATCTTACCCGAAAAATGTATAAATATGTTGTTTAGGCGTTGTGTATAGAGAGATGGTAGAGAACTTATATCCATATTCAATCGGAAAAATTAATATAATATATAATTATTGATAAATATATGTTTATATTTAGCAAATTCAGTTCATCGTCTTTGACAAAATCTTAATAATTTATGCAAATTGGTATCTAATAAAAGAGCCATGTTGGGTCTCACCCAAAAATGATCACCCATATATAGCCCATTTGGATTTAAAATGGTCTAATCATCAACTACGAATTTGCTATCGTGATAGGTTTCAAACATATCAGTGTGGATTTGCTAAAGAAACAACTTTGCTGGAGTAAAAATGTAAAAAATGTTAAGGGGAATAGGTTCCAAACCTATATATTAATATTATTCGTAATTGATACACTACCTAGAAGACACAGATACGAAGAACTTGTTAAAAGTAAAAAATGTTATGAATAGCTTAAATGAATCATTGTTAGGGTTGACCCTAATACCTATTTCTATGATGAGAAAAAAGTGTTGTGCGCATGAGTTAGATTAAACTACACTTTCGATTTTTATTTGTCTATCCTAATCGAGTTCAAGTATGATATTGTTAACGTATCTTGATAATAAACCAGATAAGTTAGTACGGATTTTGACCGTCTCTTGCGAGAATTTACAAAGTCCTAGTTTTCTAGAACTATTCAAAGATTCGAGTGTGTTGAAGATCAAAATGTACGCATCTCCAAGAACTTCGACTTAGACAAGAGGGATATTGTGTAATTTGTATTGTCTTTGTTTAAAAAAAAATATTTAAAACTCAAGGCATTGCGTACCCAAGTTAGCAAGTAAACCTATTAGTTCTTACTATGGAAATAGCGAGTCCTATAGCTACATATCATGATTTTGTGTCACTATCAAAATTCTCTCTTGAGTATGTAGTTCTATTCATGTAGGAGACGTTAAATTTTTTTATTTCAATAGAAATAGATTTATTTTCTAAATGCATGCTTTAAATTTTTTATTATTGTTGATTTCATGTAATCTTTAAAAAAAATGATCGACAGTAATAATTGAGAATGCATTTTCATTTGTATCCATTAGTTTTTAAGAATAATTATATCTCGTTATATGGTATAAAGGGAGGGTTTGAATTAGTATATGTTTAATTTTTTTGAGGTCTTGTAAGTAGATTAGTATAATTATTTGTGTTAATGAACAATAAATATATGATAATATTATGGATGAAATAACATAAAATTGTATGAGGATGAGACCGTATGTACCAGAATTGGTTAGTGCAATTTGTTGATTTAATTTTGAGAATTACTAATACAAAGAGTATGTACATGTTGTATCTTGGGACAGCAATGTTGAATTAACTTGAGCACCTTAATAGGCCATAATATCTTTCAAGTAAGTGGTTCAAGCTCGGTTTGCATGTTTTGTCAAGTTATTTGTTTATATTATGCAATTTTATTTGTTTTTATATTGTATAATAAGTTTAATGTATTCCCTTTTGTTAGACTAATCCAACAAACTCAACACAGTTTATTTACTTGTGATTGAATGGATATCAATAAAAAAGGATGAAAGGATACTAGAAAAACGATAATGAAATCGATAAGAAGATGTGATGGTGTCTCTTATAATGTCATTAAGACTCAGAAATTTGCTTTTTTCACCATTTTTAATAAGTACTTATTTAATCATTACTAGGTTTATGAACTTCTATTTGTTAGCGCAGGAAATATGAAATATTATATTTTATTTGTTTATTTAAAAATATTGGAATATTTTACTTGAGTACATAGTATGTGCGGATACTTTAACAAATTTCTTTTGCATTTTATAGGATCTCTCAGTGGACATGAAAACTTTACAATCTCTCAGATTTCAACATGTTTTAAAAAAATAAAAAATTTATTAAGGTCTAAACAACTAAATAGTCTATCAATATATATTGTCTTTATGCATATTTTTATTGAAATCTCAATAAGCCATAGTTGTTAAGAATAATCTGGATCGTAATATATAAATACAATAAAAACTTATTGAACGAGTGTCTTATTAAATCACATTGAAATCTCATCAAGTGGAAACAAACAAACAGGAATGCTTGCACTAAAGACCATTCGCTAATGATCGGTACTGTACAACTATTATAGGAATACATATTTAATTGAAAATTGTAAACCGATCTAGCTATTAAACAAGTATGTAACAAATAAAACACTCCCAATATAATTTTAGTAATGGCTTATGAGAATTTTTAGAATAAAATAATTTATAAACTAATTTAACTTATTATGTATGAGTTGAAAATAAAAAATTGTTTGTGTATTAGCAATAACTAATGCAATTAAATCCATTTAGCTTTAATCATCAAACGTCTCCAGTCTTCGATTGACCAATAACCTTGGTTTTGAGGTTTTTGAACCACTTGATCTTCTTGTGGAGTCTTTCTTTTCTCAGGGACGTCGATTTGGTCTGGTGCTGACTTTCCCACCATGAATTGAATTTTATTTTGATTTCTTTGTTTAATTTCCGGAGTATTTTGCTTTCTCTTGCGCTTTAATGACACAGGGGGCTGCTCCTCTGAAAAATCACTGGACCTTGATAATATTAGCAACCCATCAGCGGCCTCACGTTCACTCTTACTATTCTTTCTTAATCCTTTACCTGAAATTATTTTGCTTTCCATGCCTCCTGTTATTTAATTACGATTTATTTCATTGATTTGGTTTCGAATTAAAGCATTTGAGAAATAGAATGAAACTGGGGTTTTCTAATAACTTAGGTATCCTAGGTACATCTGATAGAAAAAGTAAATGGTAAGTTTCTATTAGTTATTGGAGCTTAGTTATATATCTCTATATTTAAATAAAATTATAAATACATTTGAGGATAAAGACAATAGACAAATCCACAAACAGCTATCTAGGAACATGATATTATAACTGCTTAGCAGAAACTAGAAAATGTCAACACTGATTTGGGGATTTCTCAAGGTCTGACGTCTTTCAATTTAATTTTTATGGTCTAACTTCTTTCAATTTCCGTCTATGATATATATAAACTTTAAAAACTATGAATATGGTTGTATGCCGTCATAGACAATTGAGATTTTATTTAATCTTCACAGTGTCGTCTATAAAGCCTTCAGATTACTAACCGAAATCTGAAATATATGGTTAAAGTCCTTCAAATCTTTAGATACTTTATAATTATTTGTTTATAATATACAAAAATTCAATCCAAGAAGTAATATATATTTTTCAATTATTTTAACAAAAGCATCGTGTTTCAAAACAAAAACGTATACATTATAACAATACTTAATTAATTTACTGAGAAACAAAATGAAAATATAAATAATTTTACACTTATATACGAAAAATATCTTATCATATAAAAAATTTTATGCAAGTTGAGGATAGATCTGGTACAAGATAGATATATATATATAATGCATATAACACATAAGCATAGACAATTTAATTATATGTTAAAGAATTATTAAGATACATTAAAATTATAGTTGATCAATGTGTAGAAAATTGTAAATCATTGACATAAATTTTTATATCAATTAGAAATTGAAGCGATGAAAGTGAAATTAAGAAGATAATGTTTACCTTTCAATTTAGAAAAAAATCTAAAAATAAAACAAGAAAACAAAACATTATACATATATATTTATACAGAATTTGAAAAAATATTTAATAATACATGTAAAGAACTGAAATGTTACTTACTTCTTGGAAAACTTTGTTGTTAACCCAGAGAACTTGAAAGATATAGAAAAGTGTTTAGGATATGTATATATATATATAATAGTAAAGTATTGTATTAGTAGTTATTTCAAAATAGTAGCCGTTAGAGATAAATGGTCTAAACGATTGTGTAAAATAACAAAACAAGTAGGATATTTAAGTTTTAAAAGACTACTTTAAAAGTTATATTAATGTTTTTTTAAAATATCCTTCAATTTTTTAAATGGTTTTTTTCAATTTGAAAATCACATTTACCTCCAACAAAACAATTTGTATCCTACCCGAAAAATGTATAAATATGTTGTTTAGGCGTTGTGTATAGAGAGATGGTAGAGAAATTATATCCATATTCAATCGGAAAAATTAATATAATATATGTTTATATTTAGCAAATTCAGTTCATCGTCTTTGACAAAATCTTAATAATTTATGCAAATTGGTATCCAATAAAAGAGCCATGTTGGGTCTCACCCTGAAATGATCAACCATATATAGCCCATTTAGGTTTAAAATGGTCTAATCATCAACTACGAATTTGCTATCGTGATAGGTTTCAAACATATCAGTATGGATTTTCTAAAAAAACAACTTCGCTGGAGTAAAAATGTAAAAAATATTAAGGGGAATAGGTTCCAAACCTATATATTAATATTATTCGTAATTGATACACTACCTATAAGACACAGATACGAAGAACTTGTTAAAAGTAAAAAATGTTATGAATAGCTTAAATGAATCATTGTTAAGGTTGACCCTAATACCTATTTCTATGATGAGAAAAAAAGTGTTGTGCGCATGAGTTAGATTAAACTACACTTTCGATTTTTATTTGTCTATCCTGATCGAGTTCAAGTATGATATTGTTAACGTATCTTGATAATAAACCAGATAAGTTAGTACGGATTTTGACCGTATCTTGCGAGAATTTCCAAAGTCCTAGTTTTCTAGAACTATTCAAAGATTCGGGTGTGTTGAAGATCAAAATGTACGCATCTCCAAGAACTTCGACTTAGACAAGAGGGATATTGTGTAATTTATATTGTCTTTGTTTAAAAAAAAATATTAAAAACTCAAGGCATTGCGTACCCAAGTTAGCAAGTAAACCTATTAGTTCTTACTATGGAAATAGCGAGTCCTATAGCTACATATCATGATTTTGTGTCACTATCAAAATTCTATCTTGAGTATGTAGTTCTATTCATGTAGGAGACGTTAAATTTTTTTATTTCAATAGAAATAGATTTATTTTCTAAATGTATGCTTTAAATTTTTTATTATTGTTGAATTCAAGTAATCTTTAAAAAAGATGATCGACAGTAATAATTGAGAATGCATTTTCATTTGTATCCATTAGTTTTTAAGAATGATTATATCTCGTTATATGGTATAAAGGGAGGGTTTGAATTAGTATATGTTTAATTTTTTTGAGGTCTTGTAAGTAGATTAGTATATTTATTTGTGTTAATGAACAATAGATGTATGATAATATTATGGATGAAATAACATAAAATTGTATGAGGATGAGACCGTATGTACCCGCATTGGTTAGTGCAATTTGTTGATTTAATTTTGAGAATTACTAATACAAAGAGTAGGTGCATGTTGTATCTTGGGACAGCAATGTTGAATTAACTTGAGCACCTTAATAGGCCATAATATCTTTCAAGTAAGTGGTTCAAGCTTGGTTTGCATGTTTTGTCAAGTTATTAGTTTATATTATGCAATTTTATTTGTTTTTATATTGTATAATAAGTTTAATGTATTCCCTTTTGTTAGACTAATCCAACAAACTCAACAAAGTTTATTTACTTGTGATTGAATGGATATCAATAAAAAAGGATGAAAGGATACTAGAAAAACGATAATGAAATCGATAAGAAGATGTGATGGTGTCTCTTATAATGTCATTAAGACTCAGAATTTTGCTTTTTTCACCATTTTTAATAAGTACTTATTTAATCATTACTAGGTCTATGAACTTCTATTTGTTAGCGCAAGAAATATGAAATATTTTATTTTATTTGTTTATTTAAAAATATTGGAATATTTTACTTGAGTACATAGTATGTGCGGATACTTTTAACAAATTTCTTTTGCATTTTATAGGATCTCTCAGTGGACATGAAAACTTTACAATCTCTCAGATTTCAACATGTTTTAAAAAAAATAAAAAATTTATTAAGGTCTAAACAACTAAATAGTCTATCAAGATATATTGTCTTTATGCATATTTTTATTGAAATCTCAATAAACCATAGTTGTTAAGAATAATCTGGATCGTAATATATAAATACAATAAAAACTTATTGAACGAGTGTCTTATTAAATCACATTGAAATCTCATCAAGTGGAAACAAACAAACAGGAATGCTTGCACTAAAGACCATTCGCTAATGATCGGTACTGTACAACTATTATAGGAATACATATTTAATTGAAAATTGTAAACCGATCTAGCTATTAAACAAGTATGTAACAAATAAAACACTCCCAATATAATTTTAGTAAGGGCTTATGAGAATTTTTAGAATAAAATAATTTATAAACTAATTTAACTTATTATGTATGAGTTGAAAATAAAAAATTGTTTGTGTATTAGCAATAACTAATGCAATTAAATCCATTTAGCTTTAATCATCAAACGTCTCCAGTCTTCGATTGACCAATAACTTTGGTTTTGAGGTTTTTGAACCACTTGATCTTCTTGTGGAGTCTTCTTTTCTCAGGGACGTCGATTTGGTCTGGTGTTGGTGCTGCCTTTCCCACCATGAATTGAATTTTATTTTGATTTCTTTGTTTAATTTCCGGAGTATTTTGCTCTCTCTTGCGCTTTAATGACACAGGGGGCTGCTCATCAACCGTCTAGCTTTGATCATCAAACGTCTCCAGTCTTCGATTGACCAATAACCTTGTTTTTTAGGATATTCAACCTTCTTGTGGAGTCTTTCTTTTCTCAGGGATGTCGATTTGGTCTGGTCTTGACTTTCCCACCACGAATTGAATTTTAGTTTGATTTCTTTGTTTAATTTCCTCTTGCGCTTGACACAAGGGGTTGCTCCTCTGAAAAATCCCTGGACCTTGATAATATCAGCAGCCTCACGTTCACTCTTACTATTCTTTCCTAATCCTTTACCTGAAACTATTTTGCTTTCCATGCCTCTTGTTATTTAATTAGGATTTATTTCATTAATTTGGTTTCGAATTAAAGCATTTGAGAAATAGAATGAAACTGGGGTTTTCTAATAACTTAGGTATCCTAGGTACATCTGATAGAAAAAATAAATGGTAAGTTTTCACTAGTTATTGGAGCTTAGTCATATATCTCTATATTTAAATAAAATTATAAATACATTTGAGCATAAAGACAATAGACAAACCCACAAACACCTATCTAGGAACATTATATTATATATGCTTAGCGGAAACTAGAAAAATGTTAACATGGGAATTTCTCAAGGTCTGACGTCTTTCAATTTAATTTTTAAGGTCTAACTTCTTTCAATTTCCGTCTATGATATATAAAAACTTTAAAAATTACGAATATGGTTGTATGCCATCATAGACAATTGAGATTTTATGTAATCTTCACAGTGTCGTCTATTAAGCCTTCAGATCTACTAACAGAAATCTGAAATATATGGTTGAAGTCCTTCAAATCTTTAGATACTTTATAATTATTTGTTTATAATATACAAAAATTCAATCCAAGAAGTAATAATATATTTTTCAATTATTTTTACAAAAGCATCGTGCTTCAAAACAAAAACGTATACATTATAACAAAACTTAATTAATTTAATAAGATACAAAATGAAACTATAGAAATAATTGCACACTTATACACGAATATATCTTATTATATAAAAAAATTTATGCAAGTTGAGGATAGATATGTTGGTACAAGATAGATAAATATATAATTCATAAAACACATAAGCATAGACAAATTAATTGTATGTTAAAGATTCATTAAGATACACTAAAATTATAGTTGATCAATGTGCAAAAAAATGTAAATCATTGACATAAATTTGTATATCAATTAAAAATTGAAGCGATGAAAGTAAAATTAAGAAGATAATGTTTACCTTTCAATTTAGAAAAAAATCTAAAAATAAAACAAGAAAACAAAACATTATACATATATATTTAACAGAATTAGAAAAACTATTTAATAATACATATAAAGAACTGAAATGTTACTTACTTGTTGGAAAACTTTGTTGTTAACCCAAAGAAGTTGAAAGAAATAGATAAAGTGTTTAGTATATATAATGTAAGTATTGTATTAGTAGTTATTTCTAAATAGTATGTTGGCATATAGCCTCCCTTAATAGGTTGTTTTAATGTGACAAATCCTCTTGTGTTTAGTGTGCTAATTTCTATTGTTATTTACATTCTATCTTGCACTCTAATTCATCAAAAAGCTCTTTCTTTATCATGTTGATCAAAACTTTATTGTTTTATCTTAAGAAAATAATTCTCATACAAATACTATTAACCTTATCTTTGTGTACATTGAGAATTAGCTTTAGTGATCAACTTCAAAGGTTCTTAGAATGATGTTTCCAACAACTTTCGTGAAGAAGATTTATTGATCCAAGTCATTATCTTTCAAAGTTACTTGGCGCGGTACACCGGACCAAGATTGCGGACCAGGGCGCGGTGCAGAGGCTAGCCCGTCAGTATGCTAGAAAATCAAACCATTGAAGCGCGGTACACCGCACGAATTTTGCGGTACACCGCAAGAAAGGGTTTTCTGCACAAAAGACAAGTCATAAGAAATATATCCGTTGGGAGATTAATAGATCCGTTGGACCCAAGTCTTATGACCGTTGGAAGCCATTTTCTACTATAAATTGAAGCTCTTTGAAGGCTACAAACACACCAACTAATTACAAACATTAAGGGGCTTAATTGCTATCATTCAAGAAGGTGTCAAGTGCTATACATAGTCAAATTCAATCTTAGTGAGCTTATAAATCCTTTCAAGGAGTTAATCAATTAAGCCACAAGGTTCTATCCACTCAAGAGGAGTAAACAAGCTAATAGTCATATCCACTCTTTTAGGAGTTTTAGTTACAATCTTTTATAAGCAACCCTTTAAACACTTTGTTGCTATCCTCTTAAGTCTAGGTCTTGTAATAGATAGATTAAGAGAGAATTCAAGTATAGGGAGTATACTTGGTGTCCTTGTGTTGTGATTACACAAGTGGTTTGTCCTTCGTGTTATCGAAGAGTTTGTAAAGGTTATTGTGTTCTCGACCCGGTTAAGAGAGACACGGGAGCTTAGTGAAAAAGCTTGAAATCCTAAGGAGGCTTCCTTAGGTAGTGGATGTAGGGAAACCGAACCACTATAAATCGTGTGTATCTTTCTATCCCTACTCTATTTACTTTCCGCACTTTATATGTTTGATAATATGCTTGCATGATTTCTATGATATTGTTTATATAGGATATCTAACATATAGTCTTCTAGAGTAGTCTAAGATATTGGATTAACGATTTACTAGTTATACTTTTTTATCAAACCTCTAACTTACCTTTGCATGATCCTATAAGAGTTTGATTTTAGTAGTTGACTTAGAAGTTTTTCTCTTAAACTTATTATTGTCCAAAAGATTTTTAATTAGGCATTAATCTTTTTAGTAATCCTATTCACCCACCCTCTAGGACTTTCAATTGGTATCAGAGCCTAACTCTACGTGAATAGCTTAATCGTTAGTAGAGTAAACGATATGGAATTTAATCTTTTGGAAAGTTCGTCTTCTACTCGACCTCCACTTTTTGTAGGAACTTACTATTTTGCTTGGAGAACAAAAATGGAGGAATTTATCAAAGCCGAAGATCCCGATCAATGGAGAATCGTGAAGGAAGGTCCATTTGTTCCTTATAAAGAGGAGTTAAATGAAGCGGGAGTTCTTAAGCTAAATCAAGAAGAAAAAGATTTTGATGAACTTACCATTGAGGAAAAGGCTAAGCTCACTCAAAATGCAAAACCAATGTACACTCTCATTCGTGGAATTTCCGAAGAAATTTTCTCACAAATGTTAGATTGTAAATCCGCAAAAGAGCTTTGGAATCGTTTGGAGTTTTTATATGGAATTGTCGAAAATGACGAAGAAGAAGAAGTCTCAATCCATGATGAATCTCATAACGATTTTAAACCAAATCATGAGGTAGCACTCTATCCTAACTCTTTATCTCTTCCTTATAATTATTGTGATATTAGGCAAATTTCATCCCTTCTCAAAATTCTTGATTCTCAAATCCATTTGAATAATCTTATGTTAAAAAAGGGTAAAATTGAGCTAAAGAATTGTTTTAAATGTTGTATCACTTTGGATAATATTCTTGGCAATACTAAAAACCCTTGTTTTGAAAACATTTTTTCTTTAAATAAATGGAAACATCCTATGAAGAAAAATATAGAAGGTTTTAGAAAATTGGATGAAGCTTTTTCCCTCGCTCTTGATACTTTAAAAAATCATCCTTTTTCAAATATCACTCCCTTTGATCCAAATGGCTTTTTTAAAGAAAAATTATATTTAAGTGACAATTTGGATATTGGAAAGAATGTGGAAACTTCTTGTTCAAAACCTTTACATGGTAACTCTATTCGAAAAAGAAGTTCTTGCAACTATTGTGGTAAACCCGGTCATCATGCTTCTACGTGCCATTACCATGAACAACTTAATAGTGGATCTTTGATACCTTCATGGGAAAAACCAATATGGATCGTGACAAATGCTAACAACATTTCCGGATCCATTCCACCTCGGTTACCATAGTAATATGTATTGAAGGTGTTGAGCGTCAAGAAAATGGAATTTTATGTAAAAGGACGTTCAAACCTCATAAAAGGAAAATACGGTGAAATTCTTTCCTCTCTTCTTTTTATGTTTATGTTTTATATTGTGTTTTATGTGATTTATCAACTTGTGCTTCTATCTTGTGGTTCTTGACTCTTTACATGCTTAAATGTTGCTTTGTTATTGCATTGGGTCTTTTTGCACTTTTAGAAAACTTAGGGGCTTTTGTGAAATTAACTGTTGTATGAGTTTTTAGGTTATCCTTGGCTTTTCTTTTTAAAACGAAGATGCTCAAAATTATTTTATACCATTCCGAATCATTTGGGGAAGTTTCGAATGTGTTTCGGGTGTTTTTAAAAGAATCAAAAATTTCATTTTTTGTGTCCAAACCGAACACTTTTGCGGTGCACCGGACGATTCCCGCGGTACACCGCAGGTTAGGTTTTTGACAGCTTTAGTAGGCCGTTTTTTATTCTCTTCTCTTCATTCCTCCATTATAACATCTCCTCTCCTCCTCCTTGGCGATTTCCGACCAGCTTCACTCCGTCTCCACCACCAAAACACCCTTCTTCACCTCTTAAATCACTCCTCCTTCTCTATTCCTCATTACCCATCTTGCTTTTCACCATGGTTAGAACCAAGACAGCTGCTAACAAGAAGAAAGCCTCCACCGGAGCCTCCTCCAGCCGCCGCCGTGCACCATCTCCGGCAAGGTCACCAACACCCCCTCCACTCCGGCCATTCGATGCTCTTCCGGGTAGAACAATTAGTGCTTCGGCCTTTCCCTCCGGGCCTTTCCCTCCGGTGAAAATTCTCTCTTTGATCTCCTTTCATTTCAAAAATGTCATGAAATCTTTGCTTTTACGGGTAGTCATTTGGCAATCGGCTTAATCGAAGAATTTTACACTAATTTTGAATATAATCATGCTACTACTTCGATTAAATCAACTGTTTCGGGTACCACTTTACGGTTAAAGTTAAATGCTTTGTGTACTAAATTTGATATTCCTTCGGATAGTTTTAGCGGATTTTGGTCTAGTGGTTGGGATAACTCTAATCTTGATATAATTGCTCAAAATGAGGTTAATGATTTTGTTAATGGAAGAATGGTTGTTCCCGATGGAAATTGGAATATTCGTAATTTTGATCCGGAATTCATTGTGGCTCACAAATTTCTTATTTCGGCCGTGATTCCGAAAGATAAGCATGATGCAAAACTTATACCTTATGAAGCTTATCTATTATATTTGATCTTCTCCAAACAACCGATTAACATTATTGCGATAATGTTCAAATGGATGAATCATGCTAGAGCCTCTCGGGATAAAGTCCCTTACGGTATTTTTCTTTCGAAAATCTTTGAAGCAAATGATATTTCTTTCGGAGGGACTAATGTGAAACCAATCAATAAGTCATGGTGTTTCGATTATCTCACGATTCTAAGAATGAAATTTGTTATTTATAACAACACCTATGTTCCGCTCTCCATTATTAATCGTATTTCGGATGCTACTATTCGTAATCGCATCCTTGAAGCAAAAAATGGAACCTTTGGTCCGGAGCTTGACACTCTTCAATTATTAGATAACCCGGCCCAACAAAACCCTATTCCAAATGAGCCCACTCCAAGCCAACCCACCAATGAAAATCCTCCTAATCCATCCGGTTTTGAAAGCGCTATGTCTCGTTTCATGGATTATATAGGTAGCAAATTTGTGGCTTTGGAAGACAAAATAGAAAGGAAATTTGAGGTGTTGGAAGAAAAAATAGGGCATCTTGCGAATGAGTTTTCTTGTATGAAGAATGATGTCTCTTGTATTCGTGATGATATAGGAAATGGAAGAAGGTCTAGGAGCCGCTCTCCTCGTGATAATCGTTGAATCTTTCTTGCTCGGGTGTTTGGTGTTTAAAATCATCTTTTTATCCTTCTTGGTGGTCTATGGGTTTATGTGCTTATGTGGTTGTTTTTTAACTTAGTTTGTGGTGTTTTTATGCTTTTTAATTATTTGTGGGTCCGTGTTTTGGACATCTAGGATATTGCTATTTTGATTTATTTGGATATTATGTTAGGATGCTATGTGTTTTAATTGGATAATTGGTCAAATTTGTTATGTTTTTTGTCATGAATGTTAGATGATTATAATCTTTGGTTTGGATTTTTATGATGCTAACATTCTCTTTGATGATATAGGTACTACTACATCTAATCATTGATATTACTCTCTAGTCCCTATAGTTTGTTCTTTTTATCTTTGTTCTTAAAATGTTTGAAAATTGCATTTCGATCCCCAAAAGATTTTTCAAAATTGCGTTTAGTCCCCAAAATTTTGAAAAATACATCTTGACCCCTTGCTTTTCAAAAAAATTACATTTTACCCCTAAATTTCTTCAAAATGATTTCAAGTATTCTTATTATGGAAAAATTGTCAATCAAACTTTTACAAAATTGAAACAAACTCCATGCATTATGTAAGGGGGAGTCTTTGATAAATCATATTTTAAAACTCAAATGCTTAGACTAATCATTTATTTCATATATTACAACTAATCGTTTGTGTCATTAGAAAGCATATGAAGTGAAAATCTATCAATCAAGGAGTTGGTAAAAAGTCTCTATCCTTAGCTCTTGCCTTACAATTATCTATCTTTGTGCATTTCTTTCTAAAATCGTTTTAATCCTAAACTCTTGCACACTCTCAAAATCATTGTTTAAAATCTATTCACTCGAGTTTTTGCTCTTCTATTCTTAGTTGTTTTTACCCCGTCTTTTTGATGAAGACAAAGGGGGAGAAATAATATGTGCACTAAAACTTTCAAAACTTGCACGTTTTAAACACTCACAAATGCATCTCAAATCTTATGCTTATTGTGAGGGGGAGCTTTATTTCATTAGTGCTTAAACTTTCATATCATTCCTAAGGTGTTTTAGTGAAGGATTTGTCATCATCAAAAAGGGGGAGATTGTTGGCATATAGCCTCCCTTAATAGGTTGTTTTAATGTGACAAATCCTCTTGTGTTTAGTGTGCTAATTTCTATTGTTATTTACATTCTATCTTGCACTCTAATTCATCAAAAAGCTCTTTCTTTATCATGTTGATCAAAACTTTATTGTTTTATCTTAAGAAACTAATTCTCATACAAATACTATTAACCTTATCTTTGTGTACATTGAGAATTAGCTTTAGTGATCAACTTCAAAGGTTCTTAGAATGATGTTTCCAACAACTTTCGTGAAGAAGATTTATTGATCCAAGTCATTATCTTTCAAAGTTACTTGGCGCGGTACACCGGACGAATGGCGCGGTACACCGGACCAAGATTGCGGACCAGGGCGCGGTGCAGAGGCTAGCCCGTCAGTATGCTAGAAAATCAAACCATTGAAGCGCGGTACACCGCACGAATTTTGCGGTACACCGCAAGAAAGGGTTTTCTGCACAAAAGACAAGTCATAAGAAATATATCCGTTGGGAGATTAATAGATCCGTTGGACCCAAGTCTTATGACCGTTGGAAGCCATTTTCTACTATAAATTGAAGCTCTTTGAAGGCTACAAACACACCAACTAATTACAAACATTAAGGGGCTTAATTGCTATCATTCAAGAAGGTGTCAAGTGCTATACATAGTCAAATTCAATCTTAGTGAGCTTATAAATCCTTTCAAGGAGTTAATCAATTAAGCCACAAGGTTCTATCCACTCAAGAGGAGTAAACAAGCTTATAGTCATATCCACTCTTTTAGGAGTTTTAGTTACAAGCTTTTATAAGCAACCCTTTAAACACTTTGTTGCTATCCTCTTAAGTCTAGGTCTTGTAATAGATAGATTAAGAGAGAATTCAAGTATAGGGAGTATACTTGGTGTCCTTGTGTTGTGATTACACAAGTGGTTTGTCCTTCGTGTTATCGAAGAGTTTGTAAAGGTTATTGTGTTCTCGACCCGGTTAAGAGAGACGCGGGAGCTTAGTGAAAAAGCTTGAAATCCTAAGGAGGCTTCCTTAGGTAGTGGATGTAGGGAAACCGAACCACTATAAATCGTGTGTATCTTTCTATCCCTACTCTATTTACTTTCCGCACTTTATATGTTTGATAATATGCTTGCATGATTTCTATGATATTGTTTATCTAGGATATCTAACATATAGTCTTCTAGAGTAGTCTAAGATATTGGATTAACGATTTACTAGTTATACTTTTTTATCAAACCTCTAACTTACCTTTGCATGATCCTATAAGAGTTTGATTTTATTAGTTGACTTAGAAGTTTTTCTCTTAAACTTATTATTGTCCAAAAGATTTTTAATTAGGCATTAATCTTTTTAGTAATCCTATTCACCCCCCCTCTAGGACTTTCATAGTAGTCGTTAGAAATAAATGGTCTAAACGATTGAGTAAAATAACAAAACTAGTAGGATATTTAAGTTTTATAAGACTACTTTAAAACTTATATTAATGAACTTTTTTTAATTGGTTTTTATCCATTTGAAAAACACATTTAGCTCCAACAAAACAATTTGTATCCTACCCTAAAAATGTATAAATATGTTGTTTAGGAGTTGTGTATAGAGAGATGTGAGAGAACTTATATCCATATTCAATCAGAAAAATAATGATAATATATAATTATTGATAAATATATGTTTATATTTAGCAAATCCAGTTACTCGCATAAAGTTCGTCCTATTGTGATATGTTCATCGTCTTTGACAAAATCTTAATAATTTATGCAAATTGGTATCGAATAAAAGAGTCATGTTGGGTCTCACCCAAAAAAAGATCACCCATATATAGCCCATGTGGATTTAAAATGGTCTAATCATCAACTACGAATTTGCTATTGCGATAGGTTTCAAACATATCACTGTGGATTTGCTAAAGAAACAACTTCACTGGAGAAAAAATGTAAAAAATGCTAAGGGGTATAGGTTCCAAACCTATATATTAAGATTATTCGTAATTGATACACTACCTAGAAGATAGAGATACGAAGAACTAGTTGAAAGTAAAAAAAAGTTATGAGTTGCTTAAACCCTAATACCTATTTCTATGATGAGGAAAAAAGTGGTGTGTGCATGAGTTAGATTAAACTACACTTTTGATTTTATTTGTCTATCTTGATCAAGTTCAAGTATGATATTGTTAACGTATCTTGATAATAAACCAGATAATAAAGTTGTCTGAACACTTGGTTTTTTCAAATCAAATTAATATAACAATTATATCCAAAACCATTTTGTTTATACTGATTCACACCCCTTTCCGTTTCCTTTATTATCCAGAATCACACCAAACCCCTTAAATATCTTCTACTAGTAGTGATTCTAGTGCATTCATCAAGATCGATGAATTCTATTCCTCTCCCCAACTCTTTCGGGTTAGTAATAGACACATAATAAGCAAAATTAATCCCTTGGTTGCTTAGGATTTAGTTTTGTTCCTTCAAAAAATCATTGAGTTTTTTTTCTTAATATTTGATGAGTTCATGTTCAGTATACTTTGGGGTTTCATTTTGCCACGACTTTCACATTATTTCCAAGTAAAGGGCTATTATATTTGGACTTTTTGAGATAATTGTTTGTTAAATGTGTAGCTTCTAGGTACAAGGATGATATGAGACCCTGAGACAAAGCTAATAAGTCAAAAATACAAATTCAAACCCAAGTTAAGTCATGAAGAAACCAAAAATTCTTTCTAGTGGTCAAGTGCAATTTCTGGCAAAACAACTATGTCAGCTTTCAAGATGCACCATGATTGATGTATAGAATTTTGCCTAAGATAGTCCTTTGAGTTTATAGCATGTGAGAAGAAACATTTCATGAATTAGTGTTGAGACGACAAAGTTACACGGATTTTGCAACGGTGGCCAAAAGTTATCCAAACTTAATCAAAACATTTGTTGACCCACCTAAGTGGGCCCACATGCCCAAAAACATTTTTCTAGCGTATTACATTATCTTTGGATGATTAAAGGAGTTACACACATCATTTTTATGGTATTTATATTTTTCATATGCTCGTACTGTCTTTTAAATATAATCACTTTGGCCAGGTAGTTAAATTGTGTTAGTAGTTGGATTACATCCGGGAGGGGGGTTCAATTACAAAACTAAACTATGATTGTTCAATTAGTTTATAACTGAGAGGTCAAATTTAATCGGATAATTGCAATAAGGGTTAAATCTTATGAACTTGATAGTAGGGTAGGGTCCCTAGGGAGAGGTCCATAACGTTAGATGGTTGCACCTAATTACGAGAGAGAGAGAGAGAGAGAGAGAGAGAGAGAGAGGTAGATATTAAAAATCCTGATTAATATATTCCCCTTCAATTCGTCTTTGAACAAGAAATGATCAAATAATAAATACTGAACCCAAACATCTCGAATTATCCTTTTAATATATTCATAAACTTTTATCTTAATTAATTCCAAGTCCTCGTCATTTAATCTAGTTTTTTTTGGGTACGTGGGTGGTCAGAATTAGGTTACCCATATTCAGGGAGGAGATTCGAACCATGTACCTCTCACTACACACCTTTTAAGTAGCTCTCATTCAATTTTAATCTAGTTGTTACTTAAAACATGACTTTTTGCTGCCCCTGTCTAGTATTTGAATTATATAAATTTAAACCCTAAATCATATTTTATATTTCGTTGTCCTTATCAAACGCCTCAAATACATTAAAGAAGCAAGAAATTAGCTTTATAGTCCATGTGGAGAACGACATAAAATACTTATCACTTTATTATTTGGAACGACTCGTACAATTGCGAGAAGTCTTCTCTGAGTTTGGTTTTTACCTCGAGAAACACCACTTGACTGGTGAGAAAAGCTATTCTCCTTGTTCAAGGTTTGAATCTCATCATTAAGCATCTTCTCTTCTTCAGCAGTGCACAACAAGAAGCTAGGTTTTTACTTGTTTATTCCTTGCAAGTAAGCCAATAGAGATCCAAGAAAGACCCATTCCATCGAATCATGAAATAACGTGAGGTTATCCATTTTTGCAGAAGATTGAAATTTGAATTTGTTCAAGACGTGAGATTCTTAAGGTCCAAAGACTTTTTATGTCAGCTAAAAGGTGTATCTTTTGTGTATCTTGAAGATCAAAATTATCTGGTAAAATGCCTCAAGTGTTGTGTGATTGCGATCTCGTAAACATTGATGAAAAGCTCACAACCGAAATAAAGCAAAAAAGGAATTATATCCTGAAATTCAGCATATAGCTCTCCAATTTCTTTCTACTTTCTCTATACATGTTCACAATACGGATACTTTACTTAAAAAGGCAAAGGAGAACAAAACAGATTCATATAATGTTAATTCACATAATATTAATCAAGTAAGTAAATACGCATGTTTATAATAAACATAATACACACACCATGTAATCCATAAAAAAAAAAGATTTTAAGTTACACATAACATCTTAAACAATCTTAAACAATCACAAGTAAACATGCGCCACATTATCTTTCTCTTTCCGTCTTTTTTATTTCCTATACCAATCGATCATCCTCACCTACGCGGGACAGATGGGCCCGCAAACGAATAACGAGATGAAACTGACCCAGGTACTTCTGTCCCAAGCTGACCTCCAACTCCAAGATGGTTAAACCTTTGATTGTTATAATTAAGTGGTGGTGGGCCACGCGAATCATAAGATGGTCTCCTCATCCCTTGGTCAACCATTAATCTCTGTGGTTGACCAACTTCTCTTTGCTCTATTCTTGGCATTGCAAGATAGCGATTTACCAACGAAGTTGTACTTTCATCAAAAGTATTACTTACCGTGGATGCTTCTTGAGGCGGTCTTCTTATCCCGTATGTTCTGTATTCTGATTCTGATGGATAATTTAATCCCACTTGGTTTCTCTCAACTCTTTTATCTCGGTTTCCATGTCCAGCTGGCAATACTGGAAGAGGAGTTGGCCTAATCTGTGGAAGCCCATAGTTTCTGTACTCTTTTTCTGACAAAAAAAGTTGACTTCTAGAAGATGGTGGTTTCATACTAACATGAACCGAAGGAGATCTCAAAGTAACAGGTTGAAACATTTCTTTTAACCGTTTCACCTGTACATATTAACCATCAGTTAATTATATATATATATATATATATATATATATATATATATATATATATATATATATATATATATATATATGTATTCAATAAATAAAAACATATCTATCTCAATTCTCACCTGTTCAAAGCTCAACTCTGTATTAAATTTACGTGTTTTCTCGTCATAGTTCTCCTTAATTGCCTTCTTAAACACAGCCTCAGGTAAAGGAAAACAATCTTTTTCAACTATAAACCGAACCTATTTCACAAAGATCTATAAATAAAGTGAAATTAAAAAAAAAAAAAAATAAGTAACAAACAGACCTGAACAGGGAATCCACCACCAAAAGCTGCGGGTTCAAGTCTCATGCCACCTGGCGAAGAAGCCTCGAATATACCATATAAGAGCTTAAGATCGAAATCATATAGAAACAGCTTTAGTCCAGGTCTGATCTTCATTACTAGCTCTTTTTTATTATTTGTTACACCCATAATCTGATATCCAAAACAATCCTGCTTTGTTTTCGCATTGCACATAAATATAACTCCTCCAAGTTCTTTTCTAACATTATTATTATCTCTCTTTACTTCCTTTTTACCATTCTGATTATTCTTTATTTCTTCATGTTTTTCAGTAACTATGTTCTTGTCTTTGTTCAATTCATTTCCCCATTTTCTTCTTCTTTTCCTCTTATTATTATTCTGATTTTCAACTTCTTTTCCTTGTGTTATTATTTTCCTTTTATTCTTATTTATACCCTCAACTTGCTGACTTGTCCCAGCTTCTTCATTACCTTGTGTCAAGATTTTTGATTTATTTTCATTATTTACCTCAATTTGCTGACTTGTTTCAGCTTCATTACCTTGTGTCAAGATTTTCGTTTTATTCTCATTTTTTACCTCAACTTGCTGACCTGTT
Organism: Nemophila menziesii; assembly: GCA_029959085.1. Classification (NCBI taxonomy): domain Eukaryota; kingdom Viridiplantae; phylum Streptophyta; class Magnoliopsida; order Boraginales; family Hydrophyllaceae; genus Nemophila; species Nemophila menziesii. The sequence goes on from JARWIR010000021.1 coordinate 22,990,194, forward strand.
ACAGCATCATTACCTTGTGTATCTACGGCTTTTTCCATGGTTTTAATTTCACGATTTGAAGAGTTGATAACATTCTTTTCGGTTTTATTATTTTCCTGAACTTGTTGACTTTTTGTTCCATCATTCTTATCTTGCGTATAAGTTTGAGCTATGGCTTTTTCTGTTTCAAGATTTGAAGAGTTAACAGGTTTCTTTTCAATTTCATATTCCATTCCAGCATTCTTATCTTGTGTAGAAATTTGAGCTATGGATTTTTCTGTTTCAGCCTTTGAAGAGTCAACAATTTTCTTTTCAGTTTCACTTTTCGTTCCAGCATTATCTTGTGTAGAAATTTGAGCTACGGATTTTTCTGTTTCAAGCTTTGAAGAGTCAACAGTTTTCTTTTCGGTTTCATTTTCCGTTCCATCATTCTTATCTTGTGTAGAAATTTGAGCTACGGATTTTTCTGTTTCAGCCTTTGAAGAGTCAACAATATTCTTTTCAGTTCCATCTTTCTTATTATCTTGTGTAGAAATTTGAGCTATGGCTTGTTCTGTTTCAGGCTTTGAAGAGTTGACAATTTTCTTTTCGGTTTCATTTTTTGTTTCAGCATTGTTACCTTGGGTTGAAGTTTGAACTACTGCTATTTCAATGGCTTTAGTTTCAGACATTGAAGAGTTGAGAGTTTCCTTTTCAGTTTCATTTATAACCTGAACTTGCTGATTTGTTTCAGTATCATTACCTTGTGTAGAATTTTGAACTTCATCTATTTCCATGGTTGCAATTTCGGGTTTCGAAGAGTTATCAGTTTCCTTTTCAGAAGATACAGGTTTTGAAGCAGCATTGTTACCCCTTTTCCTAAGTTTTTTGAGTCCCATAATCTTGACCAACACACTAAAAACAAAAAACATAACACCAAATTCAATAAATAAGCGGTTTCATAAGGAGAAAAATACAAAATAATCTAGCTTTTAATCCTAGTAATTCCAAATGCAAAAATTGATATTAGGTCCCTATCAATGGAGATTGCCCAATAGCTCCCAAAGTGGTCTATTGATAATCAAACAAAACCCTAGATTACATTATCACAAAAATGCTAACTTGCTCATTTATCTATCTGGGACGATGCTAGCTTAATACTAATAGTAGTATTTTGCCACAAGGATATCATAATTCTGATAGAATTGAACAAAAATACTAAATTGAATTTGTTTGTGAAATTCAATTAAATTGACTGCAATTAATCTTTTAACACTTCGATTTTACAAATTTAAAACCCTATATATAAATATTCACCTCAAACTAACCGAATCGAAAATCAATTTGATCACGTATACGCATATAGAGAACTAACCTTGAGTTGCAGCCACTACTGGTGCTGTTGTTGAAGAAACGGAAATCACAGGAATGTGAGAAAATAGAAATAGGCGATTGATTGAATGTTTATTTGGTAAAGGTTTGTGGTGCCGTAGTAAGGATGTCAATTGGGCTGGCCCAAACCATTCTTTAACCAGGTCCGGAAATAGCAATAATCTATGGAAAATTTGCATATCTTTTGTGTAATGTATATTTGATGTGTGATAGTCCCAAATAAATTCATATTGGGTAGAAATGATTTGCAATAGTTTATGATATGTGATTCCTGATAAAAAGATTTGTAATAGTACTGAAGGAGAAGCATGGGCCATTCTTCAGGCCACGAGGTCCTCTGTGGATCTCAAGTACCGGAGTTGAGGTTATTCAAGGAATCAACAACGGAGGAGCTGTTAATTGGAAAATTAGACCAATGGTTAGTGAAGCCCTTAATTGGTTAAAGCGTTTTCTTTCTTGGAAAATTATACATTGTAGAAGGGACTTTGTCTGTCTTGCGGATAAAGCCGCTGCTAAGCTTGGAAGGAGGGGAGTTGACATTTCTTCAAGCCAGCATATGAGTATGATTGATTTGTTTAATTAGATGGATAGATTTGTAACCCGTTAGTTTTTTTTTTTTCATGTAATGACAAAAAAAAAAAGATTCCTGATAAAAATACATTTAATTTTTTTTATACACAGGAGAGTCACTTTGGACTAGGAGTCATGACTTCAAACCTACTATTAAATAATTAAGGCTCTAAACTTTATCTAATCCAAATTTCACAGAAGAATAATAATACGAGATTATATTTTAAATTATTCTCATTAAATTTATAATACGTCTCTACTTATAACATAAAATTGTTTTGGTTCAATTAAGTTTTATGGCATCATTATCTTTCTCTCGTATACTTGTACTTTAAACTCTGACGAATAGTTTTTGATATATCGAAAATTATGATAGTAATTTGTGCAAACAAATAATTTGCAGCCCGCTTATGATGTATGATACTTCTTAATAAAAATATTGTTGTCTACTGTGCACAGCTTGAACCTCGCAGCCGTGCAGTTCAATATTCATATCATCTTGTAACTAATATAAATTTCACAGAATAATAATATAAGATTATATTTTGAATTATTGTAATTAATTTTATAACAAGTCTCTACCAGCATAAAATTTTTAATAATGCCATCAAATTATTTTTTACAACAAAATATGTGTTATCTTGTATAAAAAAAGACATTTATCACTTTATTAATCACAAAAATTAATATCCGGACTTATATTGCAATCTTTACACAATATAGGGACCTATAGTGCATTTTTTAATCATATAAGAACCTATTTTGCAATTTTTACATAATATATAGACTCATAGTGCAAATACGGTGAAATGATTAAAGATCGTTGGCGGAGACGTTGATGGAAAGTTGGTGTTTGAGTCTTATTGGCGCAAGATCCATGAAAAAATTGTACCCGAGGAAAAACTATGATGGACATTTACTTTGGAAAAGTAGTTACGGCAGCACCGAAAACAATGCGACTACCTATGCATGTGAGATTGAAGAGGAAAGCATCCCTTGATTACATGAAAGGGAAATCTAAGTTGGGAAAATGCAGTAAGAGGAGATTAACATTATGGGAAGAAAAAACAATGAGATGCAAATGTTCATGTAGAACCTTTACACGAGTTTCTATGAAGTTAAATATCAAGTGTTCAAGAAGGAAAGTGTGATTGGTAATAAAGTGTATGCGACTGGGGAGGATGAACTAGATTAAAGTATATTATATTATTGTATTAGTATAGATTGTGATGTACACATACATAGTGACAAAAGCAAGGACAGCAATACTGAAGACGACGCGAATACTCGAGAGATTCCAGTGAAGGAAAGTGTTGTCTCTATTCATATGAAGGACGGCGGTCAGTCCTCTATAGTGACTTCTTTATGTAAAGATTACTTGTTTGGAATAGTCAAGGAGTAGAGGGCACCGATGACTAGGAAAATATTTAGAACCCTCGCGTCTAAATATAATATTTCTATAGCTTGTTTGCTTGAATTTAGACTTAGGAAAAAAGATCTTACATCGCGTTGCCAGTTTAAATCTTTCAATAATTTTCATGTAGTCGACCCCAGGGGAAGAGCTTATAGGTATGGGGGATTCCTAATGGCCGCCGTTTAAATATTGCGTCAAGTTTAGAGTAGTTGACCCGGATGCTTCTTTTACAATCGGAAAAATTGAAGAATCAAGATCTGTTTGATGGTATATTGTCTTTGTTCATACTCCAACAAACGAAAATGAGAGACAAAAGACTTGGGATAAACTTACTTCATGGAAATCAACCATCAAATAGCTGACTCTTTTCATTGGTGACTTTAACGATATAACAAAAATATCAGAATAACAAGGTAAGTTAGGAGATCCCCGCGAAAGGTTGGTTTTTTACGTGGACTAATAAGAGAAAGGAGAAGAAAATGTTAAGGAAAGATTAGATAGAGCTTTGGCCTCGGATAAATGCTTAAGTCTCTTCTCGAACTCGGTTTTGAAGGCGGACCCACCTATTGACTTGGATCACTCACCACTCATTCTTCAGAAAGACATCATTGTAAGCACAAGAATTATTTCATATTTGAATCTAGATGGTTAAAAAATGAATATTTTAGGGAAATGGTTGAAAAAGCTTGGAGATAAGATGCACAATATCGAGAACTGCCTAGTTAGTAACATTTACTTGTTTCAACAACTGTCCATCTTTAAACACATATCTGATATCATTACATATGTCATGTCCAATAATGTTTCAAGCACTCTTATATAATGCACTAGTGAAACCATTAGATATGAACTCCTCATTGTCATCCTTAGTACCAATAAGTTTCTCATAGTGCTCTAATAACTCTTCTTGAATCTCACTCTCTTCAGCAATAAAAGTCCCATCATCCTTAATAATAGAACACTCTATTATGGATTCATTAGGGTTGGAGGTTGTTGTTATATCTCCTTGATCTTCTTTACGTGGTTGCATCTTGTCACTAACTTTAGTCTTGGCTATTTTCGTGGTATCTCAATGGATGAAAGCTTAGTTGCTTCTCATTGACGATGTCAAACTGATAGAACAGATTGTACCAAATTAGGATTTTGTCGATGTGACAGTGTTTTATCATAAGGAATTGAAGTGTTTGGGGAGAATGATTAAGTTTAAATAGTAATGTAGCTGAAGAAACAAGCAAAGCAATTTAGAGAAAAGATAAACTCTACCGATAAAATGGCTTGAGTTTTGTCGAGTGATTATATGATTGTCTCAGTTAATAGCAGTTCTATTTATATTACTCGTCCCTAAACTAACATGTTCGCTTTCCTCTCATTATTCCAACTATATGAAACTAATCGGCCTATATTTTCTGGGTCATTACTTAACATAATCGGAAGCGTGTTTTCTTAGCGGGCCATGCCTGATAATAACAAGGATGGTGGGTAGTCATTACTTAATATCATCGAGGTGGTATGGTGGAAGTTGTCGAACATCCTATTGTGTGTAGTCCTAGTCTTCTTACCTCATTGCCTTCTAAAGTCTTTGGCAGTCTTCTTACCTCGTTGTCTTTCGAGATCTTTGGCAGTCTTCTCGGCCTTCGAGAAGAATAGGTTGCGTGTTGAGGTATATTTTATATATATCACCTGTATTGGACAAAATAACACTATGAGACCGTTGTATTATGAAAAAGGTGCCCTATAGTTTGGTTTATGAGATGGAATGTGTTAGAGGTCATATGGACTGCTTGGATGAAATGCTTGCAATCACACGATTCTAAATCGGTATATGTGATGTCTCCCCATTTGTGATGATTTAATCTTAGTTGGAGACATCATTTTTAGTGTTTTAGAAGTCTAAATACTCGATTATTCCATTATATAGTGCACTTTCCTATTTCGTATCTTAGTTTAATGATTTATTATTTTTTAGAGCATATTTGGTTTAATTGTTTATTATGTGAAACTTTAAAGATATATATGGTGATTAAATTAGATGTCAAATCAATTCTAAGAGATAAAGGAAATAAGATATGCATGGAAATTGGAATTAAGGAAGAAAAAGATAAGATATGGAAAGATAAGGTTGCCAAATAAATCTGAATTCCAGTACCTACGACCGTAGAAGTGATCATAACTCAAGATTAACTAGGAATTTGGAAGAATTGTCTAAAGCAAAGTTATAGAGCTTTCCGAGACGATCAGTTTCGACATATGGAATGAGTCAATCGGATGTTGACTTGTCGGTGAAAGGGTGGGAGGTCTAGGGGAGGCATTTTTATATATTCCAGGAGATGTATCCGTTTGTAAATATAGCACAAGAGAGCACAAAAGATATTTCAGCAATATTTGACCATTAGCTTCATCCTAGTATTTTGAATTCAGTAACAGATTTTCAGAAAAAACTTAATTATAACCCTTTCTTTTTGTTCTTCCCGAACTATAATACATGGACCACTAAGTACCTTCTCTTGCAAAATATAATTTCTTCTTTCCCATAATTTGAGTTTTGCATAGCACTTAGACCCCTAGCAGAATTGATATTACTGTTTACAAGCCATAAGTTTCGAAACAAGCTTAGCTTTGGGGTGAAGGAATTCATGGGAGAAGATTTCATAAATTTTTATAACATATTTCCCCCTTTGAAAAGATTAAAGGATATTGGCCCAAACATATTATCAGCAGAATCAAGAAGAGCTACTAAAATTGCAAAACTTGAAACAGACATTCATTATATTCGTATAAGTTGAACACCATGTGAATATGATGTACTAGCTTAGCGCGCACACACATATATATATATATAACCAAGGTAGACTATTGTTGCTCAATCCGTTGGATTATAAGACTCACAGCAGCATTTGCAGACGAGAATGCTCCATGGAAGCTTTCTTGGTAAGAAATAGATTCTAAATCTTTAACCATGTTTATCAAAATATCTCCCATGTCAGTTTCTTTCTCCACCAATGACTTGAAATAAGAACGTGCAGCAATCTTGCTTATTTCTACATTAGTTGGCTCGGGACAATACTCATCGTCCAACCATTTGTGTAGAGTTACTCTCAGCCACTCAGATTCCTGCACTAACCCATTATATATTGAGTTTCTACAAATTGCACAATTGGACCCTATCAAAATTAACTAACTATTCTTGTATAATTCTTGCTATTGATCTTGTAATGGGAATAGTAACACTTAATTAACGATATGTAATTGCCAAATGATGAATATATAATGAATGAATGATGTTAGTACCTCTAATGCTTTAGATTGCTCTAACCATTGACTTGGGACCCTTAGATCTTGAACTAGACCATCTAAATCTTCATCTTCTTCATATGTCTGCAAATTTGATCGAGAAAACAACCTCTGAATTGTGGAAAATCTTAGATGATTACGAGGTTGCCTAGTGTGGTCTAAACTGCTGCGGCTGCTCAATTTAACTGTAGGCACACTTGAAAAGGTGATCGATTGGTGAAAATCATGGTTTCTTACGAATGTAGTCTGAAATGGGATTGATAGAGACACCATTTTTCTTAATAGCTTTGATGTTTTCACGTAGATTGATGATGCCGTGTAATCTTCAGTAAGTACGTCAACGGCCACGTCCTATCATTTATAGATAAGGATTAAATTAAATATAAAATAAACTAAGAAAATTGTACTCTTTTTTTTTTTTTCAAAGGAAATTGTACTCCATAATCGAGTTTAGTGCACACATTTAAACTATAAAAGATTAAGTAATGATATATATTATCTAATGATATGGCATGAATAAGTTAGTTATAAATAGTTAATTAAATTTAAAAAATAAATAGATTAACCATTAATTTATAATCAATCAATTGACGTTACGTCTCATCGAATAGTATTTAGGTGGTATAATTTCAGATGGTATATATCATTACTCTAAAATATTTAGTTAGAGATGGCAACAGATCGAATTATTGCAAAAAAAATCCAAAACCATATCCATATTCATCTAATTTATCAAAAATCAAATCCTAACTGATTTTACCGTCAGATTTATTTTTCAAAACCATAACTGAATAATTTGGATTCTGTTTTTTAAGCGGTTTTTCGGATTTTAACTATAACTCTGTAAATATATTGTACATTCGTTAAACAAGATCACAATTACAAGAAAAAACTTAAAAATATATAAAATATTATGTTGATCCTTAATTAAATAACATATTTGTTACTTTTTTTATTAATTTGATATTTAGATTTTAGTTTTGAGATATGAAAATAATTTTTTATCTATATTATTATAAAATTTACAAAAATAAATGACAATAAACGGATTTTTTGTTATTTGGTTTTATTTCTATCTAAAACCATCACCTAACGGTTTTAACTATCGGCTACACTTCTCAAAACCATAACCTAACGTTTATACATGGTTGCATAATCGATTTTTAATCGGTTCGGATTTTCATCGGTTTCGGTTTTAAACCATAACCATTGCCATCCCTAGATTTAGTGCACACAGTTCTTAAATTATATTATTATTATTTTGGATAAAAAAACCTAATTATCTACCTATCCAATTAATTCTATCATTATATTCCTAATTTGTGAAAACATTCTTAAATGCTAGACTGTGCCTTGAGTATTTCGCCAACTTGTATGTATGTGTGTTGAGGTGTCTACTATCTAGGCATGTCTTTAAAAACGACTTATCCCACCTCTTCAACCATTCATTTGATTTTCATCAATATCGTCTTGATTTTTCAACTAGTCGCCAACACCTGCTTAATATCCTGAATGAGTTTAAGGTTATCTGAAAAGATTATCTTCTTTTTGTATTTAAATTCCTTTCATATATTTAGTGTCTCAATGATTGCTTGTGCCTCACCTTCAATAGTTGTATCGCACAAATCCGTCTTTGAATATTCAATTCTTACTCTATTACTCTTATGAATTTCAACAATACAGATGCATGTGTGAAAAGAAGAATTATATATTCATTCATAAAATACCAAGTACCATGTAATTAAGAAAATGTATCTATAATTTATTAAAAGATCCTTATGCACAAGAAACAGATAATGGTGGGAAAAAGATCTCTCCGTTGAGGAGAAATTATAACTCAAACGTACAAAATAGGAGGTTACTCATCGAGGTAACATTGTTGATCATTCCTAAGCTCAATTCCGGCGGATGAGGAGAAAAAGAGAAGTTACTCAGCAAGAAACATGGCTTTCAAATCATATCTAAGATCGTGAGAAAACACAAGGTACCCTAAATGAACTGAGTGATTGTCTTCGAAATTAGGATCTTTGGGGTCAAACAAAACTTTCTCATTAATCAAGCCCACCAGATGGGGGTGGCAGAATCAAATATGCCAAATGCATATATGATACCCGACTCTATTTCCACATTATGACCAGGATCAATGAATAATCTCACTTCATCTTAGAACTCCTCTTATTCCCAATATTGAGTTATGATACTAACTTGGGACGAATTATACGCAAAAAATTCCCTTGCCTGACTCTGAAACAAGGCATAATGTTTATCAGTGTGCTCGTCCGCCTTCCAAGATTGTAATGCTTTTGAGGTGGCCAAGTCAATATCATCCCAAATCTTGCCATTATCCTCCCAAAGCTTTCCATTATCCTCCCAAAGTTGCTTTAACATGCCTTTAACCTCGTCCATCTCGGTCTAAAGTCGCCTAGGGATGAATCGACTCCATAGGTTTACCTTGTTGGGATGAAAGTAAGTCCCAAAAACGAGCAACCTAGCAAAAATAATGGCAAAGAATCATAAAAGGTACATTCAAATTTAAAATAAAAAGACTGAAAATTACATATAAAGGAAAGGGAGTAGCACATTACAAAGACGGTCAGGCATCATCCACAGTTGAGTAACATCATAGGGAGAGGATGAGGAAGCGAGTTACTACGAATAGGTCTTGAAGGGGATCACATATCTGGGGGATCACACCAACTTGAGTAGAGATTGGTGAATAGGTCAAATGAAATCTCATTCTTTTGACTCTAGGGACAGAGGACCCGCCTTCTCCATATTTCCCTTGAGAACATCGGCCTTGGTAGAATGTTGAAGTATTCAAAGAACATCCAATCAATTTTTATATATAAATATGATATAAATAAATTGAAAGAAGCATGATGAAAGTAAAAGGAAACTTTCACAATATTTATAGATGGAAGAAATTATTCAACTTCCTAAGGTAATAATTTCCTAAGCTCTTCGTATTCAACACTAGCGACGTATGAGCTCCTAAAAAATGGTAAAGTAGTCATAGTGGGAGAAAGACCAATAAAACATGGCCACGTGGAAATAAAGAATAGTGGGAATATCATAAACTTCTCAGTTGTTAGCAACATCACTCCCGCTTAGATACAAAAGAAATATATAGTGCTCTCAACAAAAGGTGTCCACTAAAATCCATTTATATTACATAAAGGAATGGTCACCTAAGCAGGCCAGATTGTAGTAGACCAACTCTTGAGTCAGTATGTCAAAACTATCCAAAAGACCAACTTTCACGTTGGTATATCAAGAAATTACTCAAAAACCCGACGTATACGTCCACATATCTAGGAACGTTCTAGAGGACCAATTTTCTCATTGGCATATCAAGAAGTTACTCAAAAGACCAAATCATGATTAGGCATATCAAGAAACTTAACTTTTACGTTGGCATATCAAGAAGTTACTCAAAAGACCGACTCATGAGTCGGCATATCAAGAAACTTCCCAAAAGACCAACTATTGCGTTGACATATCAAGAAGTTACTTGAAAAGCCCATCTTCAGTGTCGATGCATTACTAGAAATCATGAAGACTAATTATTTCGTCATTATATCACCAAATACACAAGACTGATTTTCATATCATCACTTCTCGAAAGAGTAAAATGAATTCCTTTCGATAAGTCCTACAAAGGTAACACCGTTCTCACAAATTCAAGGGGTATCAATAAGGCATAATGAAGCGTTGATAATAATTAGGTATGTTAAGGCTATGACCGAAGATAAGGATGAAAACTGAGGATTATTATCCTAGCAGCGGGTATTTAAGCATTACTTAAGAGTTGGCATGGTCTGATCGATGAAATGACTATATGCATACTTAGAGTCTAAAGGAATTGTCCTTATGTATTTTTATTAGGTGAGAACATGATATATGACCACAAAAGCCTTGTTTTCCCACCTAAGAACGACCATAACCACACATGGACATCTCCCAAAATGGGTACATTCTACTCACTACCTCACTACTATTCAAAAATATAATATGATACTCCAATAAACTCTCTCGGGGCATAAAAATACCCCCTGTCATAAAGCTGAACTGAGCGTCGTAGTGCCATCGAGAGCAAAACTCCCTGTGGTCCTGACTTAGTGTCTGATTTCATGCATCGTTAAACATAAAAAGAGATAAACATCAACTGCACACCATGAGTATGCGTATAGTCATTTCACCGGGTGGGTCATGACATCTCTTCTTTAATGTTTAATTATCCTCGGTTGGATAATAATCCTCGACTTTTCGCCTTTCCTTCGGCAATGGCTGCAACTTGCCCAATTATTGTCGATGCTTGGCTTATCACTAGCCGAGGAGTTGTGGTGGTGGAGGTTGGGCATGACTGATTTGCACGATGAGAAAGAGAGAAGAGAGATTTTTTTTCTTCTTATTGGTCAATATCGAAGAGAGAGATGAGTAGACGTGAATTTTGATATTTAGAAAATTAAGATATTATACTTATTTGTTGTTTCTTATGATTATAACATATGTTTTTTTCTAGGGTACGTGGGTGGTTCGAGCCAAGCGTGCACCACGACTAATTTATGGGAATATGCAAGTATGTATATTCCAGATAAATCAGGACTAGGTTACCCATGTTTAAGGAGAAATTTGAATCTTGTACTTCTCATTTTACTTCGGTATAGGTTATTAGGTGATTGTGTTATTCTTAAACTCTGATAAAAATTAGAAAAATGGAAGAATTTTCAATAATAAAGTTAGAGAGAGGAGGCGCCAAATGTGTTTTTATCTAAATTCACAATATAAGAAACATTATCAGTGACGAATAGATAAGGAAGCAACAAACCTAAAAGGTGTTCAGGCCACACTCCCCCAGTAAACTAACCAAACCAAACGTAGCTGAGACTGCCTGCCTGTAATGGCAATCGCCGCCGTGACTAGCAGCTGCAGTTGGTTCTCCGTCCTCACCTCTACCGCCGCCCCTTCCCGCTACTCTCTTACCTCTCAACGTCTCTTTGCCACGTCACGTCGACCTTCTTCTCCTTTATTTAAATCCACCAATCAATTTAAACACAGAAATGAAAATGAAAAGAAAAAAACTTCATCTTTTCCTTGTAAATCCACTTCTGAGGTAATTTATAGCCCACTTTTCTTCCCATTAAGATTCAGTCTTTGTTATCATCTGTATTTAGTAACTTGCACGTTTTTGGATTTATGCTTTTCATAACTTATCCATTTGATTAAAATTAATTAATTGCTTATTGGTCCTTACTGAAGAGCAACATTGCACCTACAATGTATGCTTGATATCTTCTGAAACACAATTGTAAAATTTTGTCTATTTCTTAAAATACAGGAACCAATAATGCAATTAAGTTGAATTGCTTTAAATTTATCTATTTCATAAAGTAATACTAGATTCTCAATGCTCTTTTCTATGCTTGTGTAATAGAAAGAAGTTACTACTTTGAAATTTTCAAAGAAAACAGAAGAAGATAAGCCTTTTTACTGGCATAGTACTGGCCGTAAAACAGGAAGATCTAGATCAACTATAGTTAAATCATCTGGTTTACAGAAAAAAGGAAATAAAGGAGCTTTATTTGACTCAAATGAGCAACAGGTATGTATTTCACTCTATAAATTGCTAATGTGACTATAAATTTATACCCTTTAGTTATTTACTTTTCTTCCCAGGTTGAATCAAGCAATCTTCAAGATACTGCTTTTCTTAACGCTGTTGTAAAGGTAAAAAAACTATACATACGTAACTATTTTCGCATCTATTATATATATGTCCCAATTATTCTCATAAACTGTTAAAAGCTTCAAGTATCACCTTTATTTATAGGTCTATTGTACACACACTGCTCCAAATTATTCTCTTCCTTGGCAAAAGCAAAAACAATTTACAAGCACTGGAAGGCAAGTTCCAATCATTTTTTTTTCGTTGAATAATTATTATTAATTAAACACTAATTTACCATTTTTTAATTTATTTGTTTCTAACAGTGCTTTCATGATTGGTGATGGAAAACTTCTAACTAATGCACATTGTGTCGAACATAACACACAGGTAAATTTCATAATTAAAAATGAAAGTAATGAATGTACTAATTATTAAATTTGGATTGTTTATAGGTGAAAGTAAAGAAAAGAGGAGACGATACAAAATATGTAGCTAAGGTATTTTATAACGGTAATATTTATCCCTTGATCTTATTACTTGATGATACAAAAGAGTCACTAATATTGTCACTTAATAGGTACTTGCACGAGGTGTAGAGTGTGACATTGCATTACTTTCAGTAGAAAGTAAAGAATTTTGGGAAGGTTCTGAGCCCTTACGTTTTGGACGTTTACCTCATTTACAGGTCAAATCTTATCTATTATTTTTTAATTTTATAAATTTACTAAAATAGTTGTGGGCTTTTAAATGGGCCAGGATTCAGTAACTGTTGTAGGGTACCCATTAGGTGGAGATACTATATCAGTAACTAAAGGAGTTGTTTCACGAATAGAGGTAACTTCATATGCACATGGATCATCTGATTTATTAGGAATTCAAATTGATGCAGCTATTAATCCTGGTAAATATTTACTATATCTAGATTCTACTGTGTGTACTATGTGTACACCATTTTTTTTGACATTAGTTTGTTTCAGGTAATAGTGGTGGTCCTGCTTTTAATGATCAAGGTGAATGCATAGGTGTCGCTTTTCAGGTAATTTTTTCAAACTTAAATGTTTTTCTATTTTTTTTTTCATGAGAATTTTTCTTAGGTTTACAGGTCTGACGATACTGAAAATATTGGTTATGTAATTCCTACAACAGTTGTTTCTCATTTTCTTGATGACTATAAAAAGAACGCAAAATACACTGGTTAAATTCTCTCTCTCTTACTTTTTTCTCTTTATGTCTTGTAAAACAATTAAAATTATATTTTAATATAATATTATATATATTTTCAGGATTCCCTTGTCTTGGTGTTTTGTTACAAAAGTTGGAAAATCCTGCTCTTCGTGCTTGTTTGAAAGTACCAACTAACGAGGTTTTTTTTTTTCTTTCTATAGAAAACTTTCACTTAATTGTTCTTCCTTCTTATTATACACACATGTTTGTGTAGGGTGTACTTGTAAGAAGAGTTGAACCTACTTCTGATGGTAGTAATGTTCTTAAGGAGGTATGTTACTTTTTTAAGAGCTTCAAGTAAAATCTTTTTTTTTACAATATTTTAATTATTTAATTTTTTTCAGGGGGATGTGATTGTGAGCTTTGATGGTGTTCGTGTAGGCTGTGAAGGAACTGTTCCATTTCGATCAAATGAACGCATTGCCTTTCGCTATCTCATTAGTCAAAAGTAAACTCTCTTTTTTATTTTATCATGTGAGAAAAATAAATTAATGTGTTTGTGTTTCAGATTTGCTGGTGATATAGCAGAGCTTGGTATTATTCGAGCTAGGGTACCCATGAAAGTTCAAGTGGCATTGAATCCACGTGTAAATTTGGTATGTCACAACAAACTTTTTTTTCCTTCTTTCCCCATTCTTAAGAAAAAAAAAAGAAAAAAAAAAGAAAAAAAAAAGAAAAAAAAAAGAAGAAAGAAAGAAAAATGCTAATGTATTATTATAAACTGTTACCAGGTACCTTATCATATTGAAGATCAACCATCATATATGATAGTTGCTGGTTTAGTATTCACCCCTTTGTCAGAGCCTCTTTTAGAGTATGATTTAATCAAGTTTTTTATATTAATTATTTCTATATACAGTAGTTAGTATTATTTTTCAAATTATAGTGATACTAATTCATAGGGATGCCTATATTTATTTTTTGATGTACAGTGAAGAATGTGACGATAACATTGGGGTAAGTTTGATTTTACTATCTATTTTAATAAATCATTATTTCTTAGTAACATCTATATCATTTTTTTTAACAGTTGAAACTATTGACAAAGGCACGTTACTCAATGGCAAGGTTTAAAGGAGAACAACTTGTGGTTCTCTCACAGGCATGAACTGATATTTATACTTTAAACATATTTATATTATTTTTATATTTATTAATTTTTAATTTTTACAGGTTTTAGCAAATGAAGTGAATATTGGATATGAAGATATGAGTAATGAGCAGGTGTTAAAGTTAAATGGGACTCGAATAAAGAACATTCACCATCTGGCTCATCTTATTGATTGTAAGATTTAGTATTTCATAGTTTTTTTATAGCAAATTTCATGATTTTAACATATTTGTAATGATTAGCTTGCAAGGACACGTATTTATTCTTCGAATTTGAAGACAATTTTTTGGTAGTTTTGGAAAGAGAAGCTGCAATTTCAGCTTCAGCTTGTATACTTAAAGATTATGGAATTCCATCTGAGAGATCTTCTGATTTATTGGTTCCATATACAGATGATAATGGGAAAGAATTATTAAACGTTGAAAATGAGTTTAATGAAAGTCCTGTTACAAACTCAGAATTTGGATTTGAAGGACTATTATGGGTGTGAATCTATTGAAGAGATTAACCAGAAAGGGTGATTAAACATCTCAGGTGGGCCCACATAGCTGTTGTGTTAATAATAATTATTATTGATCAGTGTTTTCTGAAAGTTTTGTAGTTAGCTTTAGTGAACATTTTCGAGAATATTAGTCATGGAGGAGAATAATGCAATATTGTTTTCAATTCATTGATAGGGAATGATGTATACATGATATTCAAATTTTGCTTGCAATAGATAAAATGATATTCTTTTTGTAATAGAGGTTTTCTGGTCGAGATTTTGTTGATTATAAGTAGAAAGTATTTAAACGAGAACGTACAATAAAATGAATTATGTTGCTTCTCCATTTGAGCGGTTGTGTTTTATATAGCTACGAGATTATCTAAATTTAGCCATATTTTCTCAAACATCTTTTTATCAGAAATAGCATTTTATTTAAAGATAAATATATTATAGTGAGAGATAAAATATAAACATAATCAGAGAGATGAAAGAGAAATTACAATATTTAATACAAAGTATCAACTAAATAGAGGATTAATTTTTTTTCAACCTGTAATTCTCCAAGTGATTTAACCATGTCTTTGAATTTAACATTGTTGACTTTTTAACTGGATTATATTTGGAGGATCCTAATCACGATTAACGCAACAACCATGACATGTATCCGTGAAATCTTAGTGGATTAAGATCATGAAGGATACAAGGAGTGGAAGATTACTCAAATAACATCAACTTCTAGAAATAGCATTTTTTATTATTTTCAACCACCTAAAAATATAACAGACAAAAATCAATACCGAAAGTTGACATGAGTTGATTTACAACCAACTTACCTGAATTTGAAAAAAAGAGCAATACCTTTTACAAAAAATTGTTGTAGATGATGATGTAAGTTTGAAGAAAAACTTAAAGAAGACGATGTTTTGCTAAATGTTTATAAAGAGAGAATAGAGAAATAAAGAAAGCCTTCTAGATAAACATTACGTTTTATATTCAAAAGAAAAATTTAGACATTTGAGTTGATGATAAAAGAACAGGCCCCCAAGTTTTATATATAGGCTTGCTTACTAACATCTTCTCTGAAATATTTTCGAAAAATGTTCTACTTCACTAATCTTAAGCAAAAGTAATTGACTTCCCTCGAATTTCCTAAACTCTGCTCAATCAACCCATATTCCCCGTTAATAGCCTGTTAAAATTTTAGTAAAGCCCGGTCAAATTACAAAAATATTCCTATTTGTTTCTACGGCCTAAAGTAGACCCTGCATGCGGTGAAAAACCAAAAATCACGTATCACTCAACCATTTTTACTTTCAATAAACTATTTGTTTCTTATTCGAAGGTGAATGTAAGCGCAGTGTAATGAATTATAACATTTTTTGTTGATTTCTAATTTCAAAGTTGTTTTTATGGTTATTTTATTATCATTTGTGGATTAAGTACTATAATACTCCACCTGTTTCCACAAGATTGTCACTATTACTAAAAAATAGTTGTATACAAAACATTGTCATTTTAAAAAATCAAGACACTTTTCCATTCTTTATACCATTTTTAACCCTTATTAAATAATATAATTTATAATTCCAATAAACGTTTAAGATATCAAGACATTTTAGTAATCACATGGATAATAAATGATATTTCTTAGTTTGTATGTAATATAGAATATGACTACCTTTTGGAGGCGGAGGGGGGGGGGGGGGGGGAGGAACTTGTATCCGCTGTTTTTTAATTGTTTGAAGTGGGTATTGCTGTTATGCTTAATATTTAACGTATTTATGGGTATAGGTATAGATATTAGGGATCATGCATTGTTTATTCTATTTTTGACTTATTTGTATAATGAATAAAGTGCTTAGTTATTTCATGAAGAAAGTTTTCATATTTAATTAGGATTAGCATATGATTATATTGATTATGGGCTTCAACCGTGGCTAGTTTATTTGTTATAGAAAGTAATTAGTCGATTCATCGTGTATTATGGCTAAGGTTTCACTAATTGTAATTAATATGGAGATTTATTAAAGTAATCCATAAGTGCATTGTCGACTTCACTGTTTCATACTGAGTATTGTAGAAAGATGTAATCTTTAAAGGACAAGTTTACTTATGCTTAGCCCTTAAACTTATTATGTTTATTCCCTTTAACTCATGATTACTCCAAATCTGAATTGAAATTTTAACTTATTCTTAGTTCTTTAACTTATTATTCTTAGTCCTTTAGTTTATGGTTACTCCTAAACTGAAATGATAATTTTAAACACGATTAGTCCTTTTAACTTAAATTACTCCAAGACTGATATTTTTGTCTTAACTGAATATTCAGTATATGATTGATGTCTCATATGTCTTGGTTATTTAAACTTATGCTTATTTATTAAGTGTTGAAGTAATTAGATTCAGTGTTTAAACAATTACATTAAGTGTTCTACTTATTTTGGTTATTCCATTGTGTATAATTATGGTTCTTATAGAGGACATGAAAGATCACTCATCAGGATGTGGAGATATAGTCGATTACAAAGGGAATGCTAAAGCTAAAGAAAAAGATATTGATGAGAATATAGACAATAGAGGATTGACACATAAGAAAGCTAAAAAACCAAGAAATCTATAAAAAGGATTCGTCAAGTGAATCCTAAGAAGGACATGCTAAGGAATGACACCAAAATAGGGAGGAGGTCAAAGGAAGCACAAAAAGAGGTGTTTATGGATATAAAGTATGATAGTTCTTTGAAGATTGCGGGTGCTAAGTCAAAGTCGCTTGAGACAAGTGAAAATTTAGGTTTAGGGTGGTACACCTAGTTAATGAAATAATCCACATATAATGAAGACTTTGACTCTAAGTATAACAAGAAATTTTCTTAGGGTAATAATGAGAGGGAAGTTCAAAGTAAGAAGAAAGTGGTTGAAGATTATGATAGAGTGCTTGATAGTGATAAAGTATATGTAGCTAAAGGAGAAGAACTTGAGTTTCCTGAGTATGTAAATACTGATGTAGTTCTCCACTATTAATCGTATGATGAAGATATTGGGGTTGGTGGTTCTGTGATAGAGTATACTTCTAAAAGAGGGAGTGCAGATTCAAATGAGTTACATGATTGGATAGTGGAAGACATGGATTTAATTGGAGCAGAGTTTGATCATTGGATATTAGGTTCGAAAAAGTTGGAAAAAAAGTTTGAAAATGGCAAATAAGAAGAAGGGTTGAAGAAGGGGGTGACACAAGTAGATAATACTAAAAAAAACAGAAGAGCGTAAAAAATAGTGAAGAAGAAGTCTATTATAAATATGTAAAGGAGAAGAAACCTGAAGAAAACAAGTAGGATTGAGATGTCTAGAGAAAGAATCTGTTCCACTTGGAGTTAAATTGGATGAGGTGGTTGTCAATTGCTAGGTTAGAAAATCCAAAGTTACTAATGATCCAGAACTTGACCAAGTTGTGATTTAGACGATTTTGGATGAGACAAATGATGCGGAGTTTGGGCGTGAGGAAGGAGTTATATTCACCAATGTGGACTTGTTTAGAAAAGCATTGCAAATATGGCATGTGAGTGAAGGCAAAGAGTAAAAATGTTGATGATGGTTAACCGAATGTGTTTAATGAATACTTTTTTTTATCTCAAAAAGTCCAATTCATTAATTTAGGATGCCGATGGTGTATTCTTGTTGATAAGAAGCAAGTAAGAAGTGACAATAATGGTTAAGAGATTGAGTTTGAGGTTTTATGTTTCCATATTTTTAGTAAAATATATTCTTTATCCTATTTTTTTTTTCCAATTCATTAATTTAGGATGTCGATGGTTTACTCTTGTTGATGGGAAGCAAGCAAGTAATTATGATGATGGTTATGAGATTAAGTTTGTGGTTTTATGTTTTCACATTTTTGGTTATATTCTTTTTTTATCCCAAAAATTGTTTTTTTAAATCCATGTTTCCCATAAGATCATTTTAAGGCATCTCATTAAGATTTTCAATACTGTTCATAATTCTATTTAAAATATACTAACTAAACCTACGACATATGAAATGTATGGTCTAGCAAATATCGTTGACATATGGATAATTAAACCGAAGGCATAACAAAATGCCTCATGACATACATAATACTACCATTGGTACTATAATTCCTAATATGGTATGTTGACCTTATGTGTTTCATTAATGGGGTAATATGACACATAATAAGAGTTAAGCTTATGCTCTCATATATTTAAAGTGTTAATGACTTTAAAATCTGTCATGTAAAAACATTTATATATCTTCTTGATGAATAATTCTTGAAAAAGGGACAACAAACATTTCAGCCTTTCTTTATGGATCTGAACATCTAGAACATAACTCACTTTTTTCATACATTCTCTATCAAAATAATATAAAATTGAAAGATAACAACTCCTACTTAATTTTGACAAATCACATGTCATTCTTAACTTGTAGGATATCATCTACATAAAGTGATAAATTCACGAACTTTTGATATGTAGACAAAGTGATATTCACATATAAATTAAGAAACTACTTAGTGAAATGACTCATGAATCTCAAAAATCACTTGGGATTGTTTTAAGACTATTGTTTGGCTTCTTACTCTACACACTGTATTTTCTTGGTCTTTTATAATTATCCTAAACATTGTTCCAATAAAGTTATCTTTTTCTATTCTCCATTGAGAAATATAGTTTCAGCATCTATCTAGTGCAAATCCTAATGAAGATGCACCATAACAACCATTATATAACCTAGTGAGGTGCATCTCTTAACAAGAGCAAAAATATTTCTCCCCAAAAACAAATTTTTTCTTGTGATATAGCTTTTTTGCCATTAAATGAGATTTATACCTTTATAATGAAGTGTCTAGTTTTCTTACCATTAAAAGAATCCATTTATTCTCAATCACGTTGTGACCTTTGAGAAGATCTACCAACATTCATAATTGATTTCTCTTCACTGTCTATATCTTTCCTAGTAGGACATGCAGAGTTCATGTACTCTATAAGGTTCTTCTCCATGTTATACATATATTTTAAATATTTCTCCATGGATCAAAATCGACAACAAAAAATATCACTCGATGACTCCTTTTAGGCGAAATCTTTGTGAAACAAATTCAGTAGATGATACAATATTTTATTCGAGTCTAGAATTAAGGCAATCTTTCATTCCTCGTGCATGTGGTACCTTATCTAGTAAGACATTTAGTTGCATACATCTTCTTCAACCTCATTTAGTTCATGTAAAATGATAATTTCAACCACTACACCTTTAATTAGGAAAAACATTACTGTTAGAATGTAACATCATGTAACCCAGTCTTAAATACTTCCATCATTGTGGGTCCGGTTTTGAACCCCCATTGATCGCTGAATGGTATTTTTTCTTTTCGTTTAAAAGAAAAAGAATCAGAAACAAATGTAGGGTTGAACAAGCTATTCCATTCACACAATCTTACTAGTGAAAGAAACTAGTATATTGGTGGGCAGTTTTATATTCTTCCGTTGACCAATAAGTCTGTCGTTACGTTCCATATTTAATGTAGAATATTAATATATATGTAATTATGTATATGCATATATACATATGTTATACAAAAACCCATTTCAAATAAAGAGTACAAGATTTTGATACCATTTGTTAGTCTTTAAAGAGAGTTCAGACAATTCTTTTAAACGTAATCAACAATCAAAATATTTTTTCGGTATTGAATCTACTAACGTGATGAAATAGATTGTTATTCCACAACATAAACGCCACTATATATTCTATCATATGTTAAGAAATTATTTAGTGGAGATATAAAGTGTTTCAAGCATATGAGAAAAATATCACCTAACTCTACCATCCAAAACCATTTCTTTCACTTATTCTAAAAAATAACTAAGAATTTTGGATTCCTCTAAAAAAAAATTTCCCAAGTAAAAATTTAATATTATGTCCAAAATAAAATACAATACACAGTTAATTTCAAAAAGTTCTTTTTTGAAGCCTTCGCTCAAATTACAGCCTAGAGAGTTGGAATCCATGATAAACCAAATAATAATAATAATAGAATTGGATAATGGCTTGTGTTTCATCTCCTTTCTATTCGGTGGCTATAAATGGAGAAATTCATGGATTTTTTAAAGGCGAAAAAGGATTAAGACAAGGTGACCCTATTTCCCCTTATCTTTTTATCCTTTGTCTTGAATACTTCTCTAGGATTTTAAAGAAAAATACGAGTATTGAATTTAAGTATCATCCTAAATGTGAGAAACAAAAGATCACACATCTAGACTTTGCAGATGATTTAATGCTACTTTCAAAAGGAGACAAGAAGTCTATAAAAATTCTTATGGATAGCTTGAATACTTTTGGGAATTGTTCGGGACTTCGATTAAATGTTGAGAAGTGTAATATTTATTATATTGGGGTATCGAATGATGATATTGAAAATGGTGTGACACCTACACTCTTAGAAAGAGGTGACATGCCTTTTCGTTATCTTGAGGTCCTACTTGGCTCATCCGTGTTGCTTTCAAGAGATTATAAACCTCTTTTTGGATAAGTTGGAAGGCTGTGTGAGGTCTTGGAGAGATTCGTCTCTTTCTTTTGCGGGGAGATTGGAATTAATTAGATCGGTTCTCCAAGAAGTTATTTGTTTTTGGTTTAGTATTTTTCCTATTCCGATTGGTGTTCGAGATCGTGTGATTAGCATATGAAGGAATTTTGATTGGGAAAATAAACCTCCTCAACTTAGTTGGAGTAAGATTTGTATACCAAAAGATGAAGGTAGACTTGGGTTAAAAAATTTAGAAGCATGGAACAAAGCATTACTATTGAAAATGCTTTGGAAAATTGTGGAAAATAAGGATTCACTTTGGATTAAATGGATACATGGAGAATATTTTCAAGCTCATGGATTTTAGGATTGGAAACCGAGACAGGGTGATTCTCCTTTATTGAAAAATGTTAAGGAGTTAAAGGATGTTATTTGTTGGTCCTTTGGAGTGGAAGACCGGAAGAGTATTTTGGCTTTGTGGTTTTCCTTGAGAATTGCGAGTCACATTACACTTGGGATATCGAGTAAGAAATTTTATTCTTTACATAAAAAATCTTATGATTTATTCCGTCGAAAATATTATATTAAACCTTTGGGCATATATTATTTGGGGCTCGTGTGTATTTCCTAAACATGCAATTATTGTATGGATGACTTTGCTAGAGAGGTTTAAAACTAAGAACCGTATTACTTATTTGGAGTTGGATCCTCTTTGTAATTTATGTGTAGAAGATTTTGAGTCAAACAAGTATCTCTATTGTGCTTATTTGAGGGCTATTTGATTGGAGATAAAATCTTGGCTAAAATTGGAAAAGGAGATGAGCACTTTACTAAGTGCTTTGAAATGACTCAAAAAACTTAAAGCTAGAGAAAATTGGAGGAGAAAAGTATGGAGGATTAGCTTTGGAGCTACCGTGTATTATATTCGGAAAACGAGAAATCACCTAGCTATAAGATGTGATTCTTCATCTAGAGAAACTGTTATCAAGAAAATTAAGTGGTGCATATTTTTCATTTTAATTTTCTTGTTTCCTCATCATTCGTTTTTAGATGATGGTGGACGATTAATTTATATTAATATTAGTATAAGGTAGTCGTTTTTAGTTTCTTAGTTACTATCTTTAGCCTTTTAGCTTACATAGGTAACTCTCTTGTATAGTGTAGAACTTTTTATTATGAGATAATTACACCTATGGTCTTGACCACACCCCCCTCTTCAAGATGGGGACCCGGCTTAGAGCCTCTTCTTACTAAAGACCTCAGCAACTTTTTAACACATGAACTCCAAAACCCCATTTACTAGACTACCCCTCTTTTGTTTTTTTATACCTATATATACTAATTAATCTATTACAATTTCATTTACATTTCTATATTACTCTCCTTTTTATCTATCTCTCTCAAAACCACCGCCACCACCACCACCTTAACACCACCATCGCGCAGCCCTCAAAACCACCGCCACCACCACCTTAACACCACCATCGCGCAGCCCTCAAAACCACCGCCGCCACCACCTTAACACCACCATCGCGCAGCCCTGGACCACCATCGCGAAGAATCACTGAAGCACCATAGCGAAGAAGAACTAAAACACCACCATCGAGCAGATCTGGACCACCATAGCGAAGAAGCACCACCATCGAGCAGATCTGGACCACCATCGCGAAACCCTAGCAGCTTCGGTGGTCACGAATAGCGCAGCAACATAGAGGGAAGACGAAGCCTCTTCAATGGCTGCTTGATGGCCTCTTCAATGGCTCCGTTCGAGCTTCGCTGGTGTTGGTGTGGTGGCGATTTCGCCGGTGCTTGGGGTGGCCACGCGTGAGAAGAAGGAGAGTGGTGTTGGTTGTTCTTCCATGGCTGTTCGAGGCACGGAGGTTCTGTTGCAAATCGGAAAAATGCTGCAAACGGGTGTTGTTTTGTGGTGTTCTCGGTGGTGTGAAGGTGTGGTGAAGAAGGTGTATGGTGGTGGCTTCGCCGGAGCAGCAAGTTTCACGCCGTTGAAGAAGGTGTGGTGAAGAAGTTGTTATGGTGGTGGCTTCGCCGGAGCAGCAGCGGTCAACCCTTTTTTTTTTACTCGCGTACTGTGATACGCGTTTAGTTTTTTTTTTTTCCAGATCTGGTCAAACTTTGTAATTAGTTTAGTTTTTTTTAATTTATTTATTGTAAATGGTTTAATTTTTTAATAGAAATGTTATTAAAAAGAGATACACATGATTTTATATAGAGTATTTATTTAATTTTAAAGAGTACTCTTAATATTTTATAGAATACTCTCTCTATTTCATAGAGTACTCCGACTATTTTTATAGAGTATTCTTTTAATTCTCGGAGTACTCAACAAATTGTCGGAGTACTCAGCAAATTTAGAGAGTACTCTCAGTTTTTTCCGATACTCTATGTTTTTCACGGTGACTGGTGGCCTGAGTACTCAGCAAAATTGTCGGAGTACTCATCAAATTTCTCGGAGTACTCTATATTTTTTTCCGGTGACCGGTGACTGGTGGTCGGTGGTGGTCGGTGGTCGGAGGTCGGAGGTCGGTGGTAGATGGTCGGAGGTTGGAGGTAGGTGGGTAGTGGTAGGTAGAGGAGAGAGAAACAGTGACATCACACTTTTTTGTCTTTTAATGATAGTAAGGGTAGGAAAGACTATTGTCAAAATTGAGGTCCCTAAAAGAATACCATACTGTTTAGAGAAGACAATTTGTCTTCAAGACCCTATATATAATTCACCCTTTTATTATTAATACAACCGTTTACCTAACCCAAAAAAATAAAATAATAGAATTGAATGAGCATCTTTAGACGGACAGAGAATATGAAATTTATAGATCTAAGACACGAATTTGAGAACCAGCCATTTAGGAAAGAGACAGAACCTATCATGTGTTTCCAGAACAAAATCATTCACAAATCTTTGTCTCTTACCTATTTCTTCACATGCCAAGTTGTTTAATTAACCATCACATTCCAATGACATCATGCCACCTATTATTCTTCCCCACCAACTGAATTCTTGTTATGTATTAATTGCACCATCACTTCTTATATTATGCAAAATCGCTAATTATAACCCCTAAGTAGTAAATCTCTGCTAATTTTGTAACAAAACAGAGTCTGTTTATATTTCAAAAGGCTATATATGTGGCATTTGCTATAGTTGTTTTATTTTAGTCTTGAAAGTCTCATTCAATTCATCTAAGTTCTTCCTCATTGAACCAAAACAAGAGGGTCACTAATTATGGCTTCAATAAAGTCAATAATGGCCCTGATTTTGATTTCCATAGCATGTCAAAATTCAAACATCTTAGCAATTACACCATCTTTTTCTACTATATCAGCTCCTCCTTTATCAACACCACCAGCTTTATCCCCAGATATGATTCCTCTCTTTCCTTCACCAGGTGGGCCCGAGCTCTCTCCTAGTGATTCAGTTATGCCTACAATTCCTTCAACCCCAAGCCCTCCTAACCCTGACGAAGCCATGGTAGCTCCAGGGCCTGGAATTGCATTTCCACCATCTCCAGATTCTCCTTCAACGCGTCTAAATGTTTCAGCCTCACTATTAATTATGGCTTTCCTCACATTTTGGTTTTTGGAGCTTTGCAGTCTGTAAAAATCAACTTTATTGGATGTTAAAAGCTGCAATTATTGTTAGTTTTCAACCTTTTTCTTCAAATTATTGTTTATTTCGTTATATCTTTTAGTATATAGTATATAGATGTCAAGCCAGTTCTTTAGGAGCTGTAGTTCTTATTATATAGCATTATTTTTTAAGGATATTAGATTGTAATATTCATTATTTTGCGTGAGTTTATAATTTATCTAGCATAATAAGAGCTCATTTACTAAGCTAAAAGTAAATTAGTCAGTACTTTTCTAATTACAAGAACTGTGTGGTATTACAATTGAAAGGTATACCTTTTCATTGATTAAGTCCAAACCCCCTCTAGTAAAAACACAGACACTAGAAGACATGTTCTCTAAAAAAAAGTCACGAGAGACCCTTCTTTTACTTTTTCTGTCCGAAAGGACTACCTCGTACGTGGTGCGAACATGAATGATTTCTCATTTTCTTCAACACACTAAAAAGACTAAAATATCTTTGTACTAATTCCTATAATTTTTTTTTTTTGTAAAATTTCTTCTCTTTTCCCTCCCAGGTTCTCTTCTCCATTTCACTATGTCTTCTCCATTTCTCTAAAATAAAGCTAAGGATCTTTACAAACAAAGCTAAATATTTTTACTGCAAAGCTAAAGATCTTTTCTAACAAAGTGAAATTATTGACACTTTGGTTCCACTGAATATTCCTGGTATTAATGTCTGGAATCAAACCCTAAGATTCATAGTAGATACGAGTTTATCGCTAGCTAAGTTTAAGTTAATTTCCCTCCTTAAATTCGATCTGTTAAATATTTCTTTCATCGATAAATCAGCATTTAAAATGCTTTGCACATTCAAATGACTCTTAATTGAATTTGCTCTACAAAATCTTAGGCAATCATTAAAATTGCTACTGACCCATAGTAATCATTAACCCATGTCATCATTGACCCGATTCATTTGAATAAGTTGCTAGTATGAAAAGAGAATAAACATATATACCTTAATTTTCTTTATTTCTACAAATATATAACTACTTTTTGACAGCCATGGAAACTGTAATTTATGTACTACGAGTTCTCTTCATAGAAAAGGAGCAACATGCTTTTCGTAACCCAAGGTAATTTGGGATCTTTAACTATCTAATTGTGTCACCCAAAAAGTTTGCATGGCTATATTATTGCTAAGCACACGGGTTTCTGGTGCGTGGTGCCTCTTTTCTTTTTTACCAGAGAGGCCTCTGAACTTAATTAATAATACCACAAGGAACATCAAGTAAAATTAACCCTCTTCATCACAAAAATAATTTCAATCTAGTTAATAGCCAAACTTAATAATGAATATTTACAATATATAATGTTATTACATATTAGAAGATGCTTTGAGTGAAGGCATCTCTAACAGAGGAAAAAGCTAGTAAATATAATATTTATATCAAACTCCCTTCCTTGGGTGTAGTAGCACCAGGAGAGCTAGGAACATAAGGTACAAATCCTCTCCCACCAAAAACAGGACGCATAAACAAATTATCAAACTTTCTCCAATAATGATGAATCGTATGTGCCGGTGTTTCTAAAAACCTCCGAAAACTAGATGGACGAGGTATATTATTTCTACCCCCAATCTCACCCTCACTTAGAAACGGCAAAGTAAGCGATGATTCAGATGAATTCGAACGTTGAAGTTGTAGATAATACGGTGAAGGTTGTAATAGCTTTACAAGTGGCTTTGTTAATAATCCAAATACCTTAAAACAAGTAAAATAAATAAATAATATATCTATCGAAAAAGAAAAATCGAGACTACGAAATTCTTACGACTGTACTGAAAAGAACAACGGAGATAGTGCTTGTAATCATCATCGCGTTCGCTATTAATTGAGTATGCCCAGATTTAGAGAACTACACAAAGTACACAATTAGCCTTACTTTAACTCCAATTTTACCTAAAGAGTTATATATCTTACCTGATTATACGCTAGAGCCATAGAAACAGCCCCTCGCATTAAACCAGCCCACCAGATAAGAACCTGTAGTTTATTTTTTGTTATACAAATCAAGAAACCCAAAAAAAAAAACCCAAATAAATGATTTTATATAATAATAATAATACCTGTTGCTTAAGACTAATTTTGTCAGTTTCGAGTTTCTTGGTACAATTAGATAAAAAGGATAAAGGAAAAACAAAAGCTGCCCTTCCAAGCATAACAAGCCCAAGCAAAATCGAACTAACACCAATAGATGTTCCAGGACTATACATACACATACACAGAACAACAAAATTAGTTACAATTACATAAAAAGCTTTAAAGAATACATGAATACATACCTATCACTCACAAATCTCCATTTATCAATGTCTAAAGCATCCATTCCAACATATAAGAATATAAAAAGCTCCGCAATGAATGATAAAGTTGCAAAAGAATGCCTGCGTTTTTACGCAAATATTAATCTAAAAATTTATTTTTTTACAACGTGAAATAATTTTGCTTACTTTGTAGTTACTCTTGACTTTTCAGTTACATTATGCCATGTATAATGTGACA
Source organism: Nemophila menziesii (assembly GCA_029959085.1). NCBI lineage: Eukaryota > Viridiplantae > Streptophyta > Magnoliopsida > Boraginales > Hydrophyllaceae > Nemophila > Nemophila menziesii. The sequence goes on from JARWIR010000021.1 coordinate 23,018,005, forward strand.
TAACAATCCCACAGAAAAAAACGGTAAGAATTCCACTTAAGTCAAATAGCTGAAAAAAAAACAAATTAGCATATATCATCACAAAAAAAAAAAAAAAAGATTTCGAGGATAAAAACTTACTTCTGCCATTACATACGAAAGATAAGCCATGAGTATCATAAGAGCAACTTCACGATCAGTTGAGTGTCTGAAATTATTAAACCTCGTTAAATAATCTCCTCAGTACTTATAATTTTACATGTGTGTGAAAATTGTTTACCTTCCAAAGTATAACTTTTTGATTATGTAAGCACTTAACAATCCTACCTGTAAATGTCAATTTTTAGAAAAGAAGGTGTGAAAAGCAAGAAAAGAGAATTAAAAATACTTACTAATACACCTAGTAAAGTGCTAGTGACAAATAATGTGAGGAAATTGCCAACAAATTGAAGTGCAACTTTTGTGTTAATATTTGAGAGGTCAAACTTTTGAATTGCATTGAAAAGAACTACAGATGTTGCATCATTAACCACACCTTCTCCAAATACTACACTGTATAAAAATGGCGTATCTTCTTGGTTAAGCACCTGTTAATCACAAAAAAACATTTTTTTATCTTCTTTCTGTAAAATTAATAATATAAAATTCGTTTAATGAGTTAAATTTAGCACCTGTAAAGTGCAAACTGAATCTGTTGCTGAAAAAATTGCTCCGAGTGCTTTAAAAATGAAAATATAACTTGTTAAGAAGCCAATATACCAAAATATTGCAATATAATTATTTAAATGTTACATGTAACTTTTTACCTAGATAATCCTGAATCTCTAGAAATCCTATGTCTAGCTTTTGGAAAAATGTCTTTGCACCTGAAATTAACATAACAAGTCTGAATAGTCAAGGAAAAGTCAAGGAAAAGTCAAGGAAAAATGTGTAGCTATAGATAATGAAATTAATAAGGGCATACCAAATGATATGATGGAGAAAGATATTAATGTACCAACAGCACCAAATAACACAATCGTCATAAAGTTGCGGAAAAATTGCTTCTTTTTCACTTGGAATCTGGTGAAGCATAAACACCATAGCATAAGGGTTATGTGATCGATAATTTAAACAATTGTAAAGTGTAATATACCCGGCATTGAATATAATAGGAGGTAGAAGATAAATGAAGAAAAGCTGTTCATCAAATTCCAAGATTCGTGAGCTTTTTCCTTTAGAAATGAGCAGAATAATACCTCCAGTACATAGCCCCTGATATTAAAGACACGATCAACAGAGAAACTTGAAAGAAAAGGGAAAAAAGATGAGCGATTTGAATAGTTACAATAACAAGGGCTGTGATGGACTCGTTTAACCATCGATGTCCTTCGAGAAGATGACCAATTACAATGCAAGCGCAAAGGAGTAACACGAATATATTTATGGATATTACATTAGTCTCTTCCGATTCTGAAAATGATGCTTTGAGTGCTAATTTAACTACGGCTTTGCCAATACTAGGACCCCAACTCATCTTGTTGCTTCAACCAAAAAAAAAAGAAGAACGTGTTACTTGAAATAGAGAAATATACTCTTTTAACAATGGTGTAGAAAGAGAAACTAGAAATAAGTTGAATCATAGAATTTAACAATTTCGATGGGAAAAAGGTAAAATTATAGGGAATCACACACAACAAAATTGGAATTACCGGCAATAAACATGAAAAAAGATCAAAATTGGTAGCTTTGATGAATATAAAATATTATTATTTTGAAAAATAAAGTACCTGTAAGAAAGAGCTTCGAAATTTTGCTTAGGCAGTAAGACAGAGAAACGTGTATGTAGAAGTTGAATTGAACAGCACTAGTTAAAAGTGTGTACGTAAAAAGGTAACGTCGTTAAAAGATTCCGTTTGAAGGATCTCATCGATGGTTGTAAATGGTTTATAAGGTTTTGATGGCGTTAAATGTAACGGTATTTTGTCAATTAGAAAGCATGTGGGACCAGCTGAGAGTTTGATTTTTGTAAAGTCTTTTTAAAATTATTTTTCTTGTGGTTAGGTGTTAGATATTTTTTAGAGATTAATATAAGTCGACTCTATTTGTATTATTATTCTTTTAACTTCTAATTACTTATATGACGTGCAATTAATTAATTCTTAATTTATTTATCTCAATAAATTATTTTATTCTTTATATAATTATCTATATTTCTCTTTTCTATTCTTATTTTTTTTGGGCACACGAGCTTAGACCTCTATTTATTTTTTAGACGATAAGTGCCGAAAATTGAATAAAAATTGAATTGAATTTATCATGTTAAGTGACAATGTCTTAATGAACCAGATTTCATATAAAATATTAATGAAACAGTTTGATTAACATTTACTCTGGATGGGTAGGAGAAACAAACAATCTTATTAGCCAAGTGTCCTAATAAATCAAATTAAAATCACATTAAGTGTAAACAGAAAAGGTTATAGTCTTATTCTTCATTTAATAAGATGCTTATATTTCTCTCTATTACTTTTCTTTCTTTGGTCTTTTTTTGTTCTCTTATTCAATTGGATGCTAAAATAATCCGTTCTATCCATTTATTACGCTTAAATCCAACCATAGGGTGTACAAAACAAATTTACGGCAACAAATTGCATCCTTGATGATGAACAACAAATTTATGTCTCAGTTTCAGGGATGCTTGAGAGTAATTGCTCGAATGGGCGTTCAAAATCCTAATCAATGGTTGATCGGATGTCTCTCGAACCAAACTAATTGCCAACACCTATATTTTTCCGTTAGTAGAGTACTTATCTATCGCTCAAGTTGCATATTACTCTTTGGTATCTCTATCTTTTATCGGAAGAAATGTGAATATGAATCCGAGTTTACTGGTTATTATAAATTATAAAAATAATTGCGAAAACAACATGTATAACCATCTAATCATATGTAGAAATTATGTAATAGAATGTAGTATTTATCGGTTGATAATTCTTTTGTCGTCTGGTAGTAAGATGAAACTGATGAAATAATTCTCCTGAACCTCAAGGTTCCTTACTATAGTAAGCCTCATCTGACTTCCACGAGCTACTGCAAACAATTAGTAAGATAAACCCTTTGGATCTAGCAAGCACCCACCACCGGGAGTGCCGCTTACATCACATAGAACTTTGATAACACGATAACCCACTTTGCCTTCACCCATGCCCTGAGTCACAAGAAATTCCATATAAGTTGACCTCAGAAACTCATCTAACTTTGGCAGCGATCCTCGACGAAACCAAGAAGATCATTAAAGTTGATGATGTCTAACAATATCAAAGGATCGAATTTGTCCGAGAGAGGATCACGAGACTCATCACAAGAAAGACAATAATCACACCGTTACTAAGAGAAGCAATACCGACAAACATGAAGATGCCAAGGTGACGCCCCATACCCTCAAGGACGAAACCTCGAAGAGGTCTTAAGCCTCATAAAGAGCTATATTGGCTACAAAGTATGGTAAGAGATCCAGTAAAAAGATATTAAAGTTGCTATTGTTATTTCCACAAAGATGAGGGTTACACCACCAATAATGCCGGCCCATGCAGGCTAAACCACGATGAATTGGAAGGGTTAGGGAAGTTGACTCCCCATCCTGCTTGTGTTCAACCCAATGACAATCACGGGAAACCCAAATACTCATACCGAAACAAATCAGCTGGCAGTCAATATCGAGGAAATTGAGTTGTACCCACATATACAACCAAAGAGGAGCATGAGTTCTACGGGCAGTAAGATCGAGCCAATTCCCCACATGGAGGGTTCAAAATGGAGTTGAAAATCATAGCATGAGGTTTTGCCGCGGGCACCACGAGGTCCAAAAGATACCGATACGCCAAGTAGAATCTCTAGTCTCTACCCAAAGGGGGACCCAAACATAATGATGATATCATCTTCGATGACAAGGAAAACATTTGTCTTACGTTCCCCAATAAAGATGCCTTGTTGGTCTAAGCCATTTTTTGGAGCACCCTCGTAAAAAGGACGTTGATAAATTTGGGGACTTTGGCAGATTTTCTCTTTGCAACCACAAAAGATAAGATGAATATCCAGAGGACCGACCTACACGCCTACTCCGAGACAATTAAATGTTTTAATGGTCAAAGCATCACCCTAATAGGCCATATCGAGCTCCCTATATAGTTGTGCTCCGAAGATTAGAGTAACGTCATCATAACAATCCTGGTAGTATATCGTGAGTCTTCATATCACACGATCATAGAATGAACAACACTAAACAATCTACATTCCATCGTGTTAAACTTCCACCTGACCATGGCGTTTTCAACCAATAAATGAGTGTCTATCATCAGAATAAACTAGGCTCAAGTGCACGAATTCCTCAAGGGCTGGCTTGTATTGGCAAATAAGTGAGTGCAAAATGATTCTTACAACGGGTGATCCATAATCTTGGCTGATGAGAAGAGTAACCCATAACATAATAAAGGTGCAAAATGAAAAGGAAGGGCTAGTCTGAAAGAAGTATGGTCCAAGTGAAACTGTCTATGCCAAAGCCTCAAAGGCTAATAAATTTTTTTAAATTAAGTTTTCAAGGCTTACCTTGAAATACTATACTATATTTAAGCTACAGTTATTGGCTGAATAAAACACAAATTATAAAGAGAAGTGATAAGTCAAATGAGTGAATAGGAAATACACACATATATTTGTTCACAAAAAATGGAGTACAATTATATTTTTATGTGAAAAAAAACTACGGTCCATTACAAAAGGTGATCTACACGAGGAAGAGAAAGGTTGAAGAGGCTAAAAAATCCATGGGTCGAGGAGAAAGTAGAGATTCATCAAGCTGTTGAAGAAACATATAGTGGTAAACCACTACTATATCGAGTCGCTAACCGTGGAGTAAAAAAAGGAGAAGCAACTCAGTAATAAATATTGCCTCTAGATATTATCTGAACTCGATAGATTCATTGAACCGAGTAGTTGTTCGCAAAATCTAGATCTTCGGGGACAAGTAGAACTTGCTCGTTGATTAATTTCACAAAGTGGGGATATCAAGAATGTATGTTCCAAATGCACATGCGCTACACAACTCTTTCCCCCTCTTCATGAGCAGGTTCCGAGAGTTGATGCACTTCCTTAATGAACTCATCTGACACCCGATATTGGTCATTGATGCTATCCTAAGGTAAATTGCATTTGGACAACTCCTTGGCTCAACTTTGGACCATAGTAGATCATTTGTCAACATGTTCAACCACTTTCCAAGAACACATGTGGTGTCGCCTAGGGTGTGATAAAAATAAGATCAATTTAAGTATGGAAAACTATGCACTCTCACCCTAGACAGGCACAGTACTGCAAGTATTACAGGACGTATGCAAGTTTTAATGATAAGTAGAGTTCGTTCTCAGGGACTTAAGTGTGTTAATCGCGTAGGTAAGAATAACGAGTAAAAGTAAATAACTAGAAGACAGTAAATTAAAGCAAGTAGAATTCGAAATTAAGAATTAAAACTAGGAAAATAAAGACAATAAAGTAAAAGATTAAGAATATGAGATGAGAGATATAGCTTAGGTTTTGCTAGTATGCACTAATCCTTCTAATTCTATCTATAAATCTAGTTCATAAGGGATAATATTAGCTCTGGTAATACTTAGTCAGGATTCTAAATTCCACTACCTTAGACCTTGAGAGCGACTAAGGGGGCTACGGCACAACCAAGAAGTGATTTCAAATAGGGTTATCAAACGCCACTAAGGCCCTAAGCAAATACTGCAATCTTGGTGATATGGTGATTAAAACAAACCTTAATGACTATCTAGTTAGAAGTATGTTTTGTCAGAACTGCTATCGACACTAGACATTATGTGGTGGTTCAATAGTTAAACACCCTGTCAAGGAGACCATCTAACTACTCTTAAAACAATCCTAAAGTGATCAGTTCCAGGAAAGACATTAAATCAAAACACATAAGCAAATATAAAGTAAGTAGCTAATATCAGATTAAAACATATAATTCCCAAAGAAACTTAGATAGAAGAATTATAATTCATAGATTATACATTATGCAAAACCCAAGCTATGGGAGGTTTAGTTCATACCTGAAGGAAATAAACTAAAAGAAATTACAAAAGACATCATCTTGCTCTCTACAATAAACTGGAAGAATAAAACCTTAAGAACTAATTACTATGAGGCAAGGATGATTTACAAGTGATATAAGGGTGTATTTATAGGTGTTTAGAAGACCTAATTCGTTTTCTTGAGGAATAGTTAAGGTAATGGACTTCTAGCCCAACTCAAATTCGTATGGAAATAAAGATAAACACTGCTGCACCGTTTTGAGCATATCTTCTTCGTTATTGGTCCGATTTTACTCCACAAGATACCAAAAGAATAGCAACAGAATTATCTAGGCCCTTTAGAAGGAAATCTCCAAATTCGGCCTATTTCTTAGGTAAAAACACCAATCTTTAGACGTGCGTGCAGAATCCCAGATTTAGGCAGCTTTTCCTTTTCCATCTTTTTAGCTTTTATTTCCTTTTCTCCAGTTACCATGCTAATATCTTTCATAAGTTGTTGTCTTTGACTTGGACTCTAATTAATCTCCATAATTATCTTTAAAGCTACACACTAAATAAACAATTAAACCCAATATGCTCTAAAAACATTATTTCTACAAATCAAGACACAAAATAGGAAAGTGCACTAAAACTCAAGAAAATCGACATTATTGACTTCTAAAACACTAGAAATGATGTCTCATCCTAACATAAATCTATCACGAATGAGGAGACATCAAGACCCCCAACTCAAAGTTGTATCGTCCCGATACAATAAAAGATAAAAACATAGGGAAGTCTTAGAAATACACACTTATAAAATTCTCAACACAAGGGAAAAAGCATAGCAGAATATATAGAATAAACCTAAAGCACATAACTCAGAAAATTTCATGCAATAATATTCATAAACTACATACCTGTACACTTCTCATATCTACAGTCAACACGGCTTGAATTTAAGATAAGATTAGTTTCGCAATGTAAGAAGGATTGGGACTTTACTCAGTTCCCCTTGAGAGCTATAGATTGTTCATCAAACCTTACTAGTATCCAAGGATCCACTTAACTAATCTCTAATGGCTCAATCACTTCTCAATTACATGACAAAGAATCACAAGGTCTTTAAGGTTGTAATGTAGGCTTAGGGACGGTATGATCATATATTTGGATAATTTGGAGTGAGCTTTTGGCTCTCTCCTCACTAGCCATCAACAAATCGCCCTAGAGCTTGAGTTACTCTCATAAAACGTTTCTCACTCAACCCAATGAATTCCTTGATGCAAATTTAGCATCCCCAATAACCCAATTAAAGCTTAAGATGTTCACATAAAAATCCACTTTGCCGGTCCGAATATATATATTTTCTTTTCTTTTTAAATCAATTTTCTTTTATAGCTATGACTCTCTTTAATGTTGAGATCTTTTAATGCCCTTGTTGGCAAAATTAGCTCGAAGCTTCTTTTTCATTCACTATTACCCCGGCAAGGGTTACAATAAAAACTGTGAAACATCATCAATATAAAGCACAAAGCACAATTTATAAGCTCAAAAATCCCAACATAACAATTCCCATAATGGTGGACCCACCACCCCAAATTCAAGCTCTAAAACAACTGTCTAAGCATCGCGATTCGAGTGCGGGTCATATGGAAAAGTCCTAAAATCTAAAGGATATGGCTTATAATGTGGTTCAATAAAAAGGCTTTAGAAAGGCTAGAAGGGGTTGAGAAGGATATAGTATATAAATTCAAAATCACAAGGTGAGAAGGTATAAAAAGGCTTCAAAGGCTTAAAAATATGAAAGAACCGCCTTAATCACTTTCTACACTATGTAATTTAGAAAATTTCTTACCTTTAGCACTTTCGTCAAATGGTTTTTCAACTAGCTTGGATCTCACGGCCTACACACTTCTCAAGGTTCCCTGAGATCGAACATACTTTCTATCGCATTGCTCACTAATCTTTTCTTTACTATCAACGTGTGTTTTCCTGCAAATACTCAAAGCATACAAATACATAGCTCATAAACATATCACTTACTATCATTAATCTACTGAGCTTATGCTTCCAAGCTATTAAACACACTCTACATCTAATTCCCATGTATCAAAAATTTTAATTTCACCCAAAAAACAGAAAAATGGAGATGAGAGACAACGAATCCCCACACCCCTAACTCAAAAATAAGCCGTGTCCCCACGACTCGAAAACAGAAATTAAAATTAGCAGATAGACATATTTACAGAAATGGTAAGGAAGAAAGAGAACATACTCTCGAGGCTATTGCCTCGCACCATTGATATCCAAGGTTGGAATTGCTGGACCTTTCGTTAATTGCTCAAGGAGTTTCATGATGTGCACTTGATTAGCGTTGATTTGTGCCACATCATTGACTAAGGAAGTTTGAGCTGCTTCAAATTTCGTTAAACGCTCATCTATCTTCTCTTGCCAATTTAGCTCCTTTTCTTCCTTCGAGGCTTGAGTAGAACCCGCTCTTCGAAGACTTTCTTTGATCCATGCATTATCAATATAACTCATCTTAAATTCGAGTTTCTCTTCTTCACCCAATACTACATTCGCTTTTCGCACAAGACACGTGATCATAGTTGGAAATTTAACATTATAAACTGATTTAGGAGAGATCGAAAATCGTATCACCTCCTCATAGATCAACTGTGCCACATCAACTTCTTCTCCTCTCAAAATACAGTCCAACAGTAGCGCATTCTTCATAGTCACATCCAAAGTTTGTGTGTTTCCAAAGACATTAGGGATAAGGAAATTGTGCCAAATTCTTGCATCTGCTTGAAGATATTTGTAAGGCCAAGGTGCCTTCAATTCTCCCTTATGTGATTGCACTTTCTCCTTGTCTAAAACATGCTCAAAAAGTAATTCCTCATCAAAGATTTTTCGTTTAGCAACTGCTTCTTCAAATTTGCAGGAACCTTCCAATTCCTTAAACTTGAAGTGGTTCCTAATCTCCTCAACTGTGAAAGGAACTAACTTTCCTCTAATCGGAACACAATTACTATCTTGGCTAAAGAGGCCTAAATAGAACTCCAAAACTAATTCAGGACATAATTCAGAACGGCTTACCATGAACGTAGACCAACCCAATTTCTCACCAAGCTCAAAGAATCTCTTGTATTCTCCATCTCTAATTTCTTCCTTGAATACTTTCTCATAAGCAAAAGGTATCTCTTTTAATTGTTTCTCCGTAGAAATCTTCAGAGCTCTTGAAGTATCCACTCTCTCTATAGGTATAAGATCTTGTTGAGGTTGAGTTCTCTCCTTTGCATAATAATAAAGCTTTTTACCATTACGATCATACAAAGGTTTCCCACTCTTCTTCACATTCTCTTTACCCTTTGATTTAGAACTGACACCTTTGTCAATTGATTTCTTCTTGTTTAAATCCAATCCCTTGTTACTCTTCACCTCCCTCTTGTTAGTTAAAATTGTTGTTCTATTAGTCATCTTCAATTAACCCCCAACTCAAAGCTTTAGCAACCCTTGAAGTTTAAAATCTTGAATTAGTGGATGAACAAGCTTGATTTGGCATAGGATGGGTGAATTGGTGATGAATCTCTATGTGGGTGAGAATGATTTGTAATGGGTAGGCTTGGATTTTAGAAATTGTGTGATGAATTTGTGAAATTTGGCTCTTTGATTCTTCAATTTGAATGAATTTGGTGATGTTTGGTAGCTTGAATCTCTCTTGTAATGATATGAAGAGAAGGTTTGATGTGTTTTTCTTGATGATTGGGTAGTGTTTTGGTGATTGGTGAAGGTTTTGATGAGCTTCAATGGAGTTAGGAGAGTTGTGGAGAAGAAAAAGAGGGTTTGGGTTTAATAAATTCGGAATAATGAGCTTAATACCTCCTTTATAATCAAATCCCGTAACTTTCTCTCTCCTCTGGCGGCGCTGCGGACTACCCCTGCGGACCATGGGGTGCACCGCAGGGTAGTCCGCGACATCTGATGCTCAAAAATTTTTGCTCTCTGGTCTAGACCCGTGGTAGGACCCCGTGGCACGGGTTTTTAGCTCGCGGACTAGGGTGCGGTGTACCGGAGGGTACCCCGCGGCATCTGTTGTGGACTCCGTCAAAATACCCGTGGTACCTACCCCGTGGCACGCGTTTTTGAGGCGCGGACCATGGTGCGGTGCACCGGAGGGTAGTCCGTGGAAATTTTTCTGGTTTCTGGATCAGACCCGCGGTAGCAACCCGTGGTACGGGTTTTTGACCACGCAGACCATCCATGCGGACCATGGGGTAGTCCGTGGGGTAGTCCGCGGGGTGCATTCTTTTGCTCCAAAAATTTTCCTCGCGTTCCCTAACTCGATTTCTCCGATTCCTACACACCAAAAACACTAATACCTTCCTCAAATATGCATTATCAACTAAAAACCACTAAAATAAACTTAAACTAAAAACGTAAAAGACATGAAAACATAAAAAAAACTTCGGGTTGTCTCCCGAACAGCACTTTTGTTTAACGTCTTTCAAAGTTAGACGTGTTACCTCTGTCAAGATTTGCGAATATAGCCTCCCCAACAACGAGTAAGGATATGAACGTCAACTAATCTGCGCTTGACCCCAGTTTTGGGGCGAATTTCTATCACCTTGGCTGAAACAACCTTAGTGACGATGAATGGTCCCATCCACGAGTCTTTGAAACTTCGTGGCCTATTCTCGCGTTTGTGAGCTTTCCATAGGACTTCATGGCCAACCCCAAACTCAATGTTTGGCTCAGTATCCACAGGCTTTAAGTGGATCTCCTCAGGAGGGACTTTGTGATGTGAAAGGCTGTGGATGATAGGCACGGTGGGATCCAACTTCCTCGGTTTCTTACCCAAGATATAGAAGGTCTCAGATACATTCTTTGCATGAAGGGTGATGGTCCCATCTTGGAAGTTGATCACACTTTGACTCGTGGCCATGAAGGGCCGTCCAAGTATGATCAGAACCTACTTATCTGCATCAAACTCAAGAATAACAAAGTCAGTAGGGATGGCGATATTACCTGCACGGACTAAGACGTCCTCCACTGTTCCCCATGTCATCTTCACTGAGTTGTCAGCAAACTGCAACTTCACTGGAGTCTTCTCTGAATTCTGAAGTCCAAGTCTTTCGAACACGGACTTAGGCATAAGATTCACACCAGAACCCACATCGTACATCGCTTTCACCTTGAGCCTACCATGTAATTGAATAGGAAGGTTAAAACTTCCCGGATCTTTAAGCTTCGTAGGTAGCTCTTTCTCACTTCTTCTCGAAACCCTCAGGTTCTCTCTTGGGATCTCTACACTCGCTTCTTTCTCAGGAATAACTTGCGTGAAAACTTGTTGCGGTGTAAGTCCTCTCTTCGCAATCTCAAGCATTTGGGCGTTGATATTTTCAGGTTGGTACGCCTCTACAAATGTCTTGAGAACAGTGTCATCTTTCGGATTTGTATCAGGAATAGTTGATGACACTGGTTGAACAATGGGTGGCGATTCCACCTTCTCTTCTTCTTTCTCTTCTAGCACAGCAGGTGCCACTTCATCTTTCGATTCCTCCTTTGAGGCTTCTTCCTCTTTCTCTTTAGCCAACTCAGCTGCATATTCTACTACCGATCGAATCTCCTCTTGCACCTTCCTCAGTAATTCTATGAACTCGTCTTTCTCTTGATCGTCCTCCAGACAAACTTCTAGATAGTCAGATTCCTCGGGGTTAGACTCGGTTGGTTCTTCTTCATGGCTGGGAACTTCCACGGCACTAATGGCAGCATGTGGTGCTTCCTCTTTCTTTTCCGTAATCTCAAGACATATAGCCTTGCAAGCTTCGAACTCATCCTTATCTTTACCTCCTTCGATTGCCTTTACTTCCTTTTGTTCTACAACACTCGTTAACACTTTGTTTAACTGTGTCACTTGAGTAGTTAGCATTTGAAGTATGGCATCATGTCCTCTGACCTTTTCTTCTTGCGCGTTTATAGTCGTGTTCAAACGGTCTAGAGCTTGTACTATCTGTGTATTGTCCATAGACCCTTCTTGCGGATACTGAGGTAAAGCTTTCTGTTCTAACAAATCGGTATATGCATCTTGAGCAGGTTGTTGTGGAGGAGCAGGTCTATTCTGATATTGGTTTTGGTACTGACCTCTCTGTTGGTAAGAGTTGTTCTGGGGTCGCGATTGATATTGACCAGGATTAGCGGCCCCTTGTGGATTTGAATACTGCATACCCGGATGGTTGTGGTTGCCCCATCGGTTGGATATAAAGTAAACAGATTGCGGATTTGATTCTCACTCTTCCCATGAATGATCGTTAACTCCACATTGTTGACAACCTTGTGCTTCTTGTACTACCTTTGTAGCGGCTAAATTCTTCTCCATCGCAATTCTCAGCTCCTTGATTTGATTTTCTAAAGAGGATATTTGAGCTGAATTCGCAGTTTCTGCATCTAAACGAAGCGTTCCTCGGGTCTTTGTAACAGAAGCTCGCCTTGAAGGCCAACTTCTTTCCTGTTCCATGATATTTTCCAACACCTCGGAGGCTTCATTGTGATTCATGGACACAAAATTACCCTTTCCAATGTTATCCACCTTCTCTCTACCTTTATCAGTAAGACCTTCATAGAACATAGCAAGTTGTAGAGCAGGTGTATATCCATGGAGCGGACATCTAATTAATTTTTGTTGAAACCTTGTCCATGCTTCTCCCACTGTTTCTCCATCTTCTTGGCAAAATCTTGCAAGCTCGGCTTGATCTTTAAGTCTCATGCTCTTCGGATAAAATCGGTTAAAGAATGCGGCTTGAAGTTCTCTCCAAGAGTGAATGGTTCCATGTGGTTGTCTTTCTAGCCAATCGCTAGCTCTTCCGGTAAAGAAAAACGAAAACATATGACAATACAGTTGCTCGCGTGTAATGCCAGGAGTAATGTAGGCATCACAAATCTGCATAAACTTCTGAATCGCTTTTACCGGATCTTGAATAGCTGTACCAGTATAGAGTCCGAAACTTTGAAATTGACTAAGCATACCCGGATCGGGTCTAAATTTGATATTCGGAATCTCAGGAGGGCGGTAACCAATGGGTTGAACATGGAATGGTACGTTAAGGCCAGGTAGATCTTGTTCAACTCGGTTCTGTTGATTATTAAGGTTATTCTGCCCATTACCTCCTCCTGCTGGTAATTGTACACCAGGTGGAATGTATGCTGGAGGTCCTCCTGGTGCAAAGTAAACTAACTCCGGATCGTTATCATGTATGTCTGCCATAGCTCTTCTTAAGGCCCTTTCCTCACGAACTCGTTTGTTGTAAGGTCTGAAGCGCCTCTCGGGCTCCGATAGAGGAGGCCAAGAATTAAACACTGTGAAACCTGAAAAAGACTACAGCAAACCACAAGCGTAAATCTGGAAAAATAAAGACTAAAACTAAACTAAGAACTGAAAAGTAAAACTAATTAAAAACTAAAACTCGAAATAGATAACCCACACGCTAACGAGACACAAGTCCCCGGCAGCGGCGCCAAAAACTTGGTGTCGCCTAGGGTGTGATAAAAATAAGATCAATTTAAGTATGGAAAACTATGCACTCTCACCCTAGACAGGCACAGTACTGCAAGTATTACAGGACGTATGCAAGTTTTAATGATAAGTAGAGTTCGTTCTCAGGGACTTAAGTGTGTTAATCGCGTAGGTAAGAATAACGAGTAAAAGTAAATAACTAGAAGACAGTAAATTAAAGCAAGTAGAATTTAAAAGATTAAGAATATGAGATGAGAGATATAACTTAGGTTTTGCTAGTATGCACTAATCCTTCTAATTCTATCTATAAATCTAGTTCATAAGGGATAATATTAGCTCTTGGTAATACTTAGTCAGGATTCTAAATTCCACTACCTTAGACCTTGAGAGCGACTAAGGGGGCTACGGCACAACCAAGAAGTGATTTCAAATAGGGTTATCAAACGCCACTAAGGACCTAAGCAAATACTGCAATCTTGGTGATATGGTGATTAAAACAAACCTTAATGACTATCTAGTTAGAAGTATGTTTTGTCAGAACTGCTATCGACACTAGACATTATGTGGTGGTTTAATAGTTAAACACCCTGTCAAGGAGACCATCTAACTACTCTTAAAACAATCCTAAAGTGATCAGTTCCAGGAAAGACATTAAATCCAAACACATAAGCAAATATAAAGTAAGTAGCTAATATCAGATTAAAACATATAATTCCCAAAGAAACTTAGATAGAAGAATTAGAATTCATAGATTATACATTATGCAAAACCCAAGCTATGGGAGGTTTAGTTCATACCTGAAGGAAATAAACTAAAAGAAATTACAAAAGACATCATCTTGCTCTCTACAATAAACTGGAAGAATAAAACCTTAAGAACTAATTACTATGAGGCAAGGATGATTTACAAGTGATATAAGGGTGTATTTATAGGTGTTTAGAAGACCTAATTCGTTTTCTTGAGGAATAGTTAAGGTAATGGACTTCTAGCCCAACTCAAATTCGTATGGAAATAAAGATAAACACTGCTGCACTGTTTTGAGCATATCTTCTTCGTTATTGGTCCGATTTTGCTCCACAAGATACCAAAAGAATCGCAACAGAATTATCTAGGCCCTTTAAAAGGAAATCTCCAAATTCGGCCTATTTCTTAGGTAAAAACACCAATCTTTAGACGTGTGTGCAGAATCCCAGATTTAGGCAGCTTTTCCTTTTCCATCTTTTTAACTTTTATTTCCTTTTCTCCAATTACCATGCTAATCTCTTTCATAAGTTGTTGTCTTTGACTTGGACTCTAATTAATCTCCATAATTATCTTTAAAGCTACACACTAAATAAACAATTAAACCCAATATGCTCTAAAAACATTATTTCTACAAATCAAGACACAAAATAGGAAAGTGCACTAAAACTCAAGAAAATCGACATTATTGACTTCTAAAACACTAAAAATGATGTCTCATTCTAACATAAATCTATCACAAATGAGGAGACATCAACATGCCCTCCTAAGTGAAAAATTTGTTCTCAAACCAAAGGTTGTCGTTATCCTCTTGAAGGTGCTTCACCAGGATTCTAGATCCGTTCCTTTTGACCTGAATTTTACTTATTGTGGTTGAATATTTTAACCTCCTCGAGGAGGAGTGACTTGGTTCTATATCTCACCTAAGTAGATAAAAGGAATTATCAAACCTGATCAACCTAATGAAAATAAAGAAAAAAGACCAGGATGTATATCGTTGAACGAAAAATCAAATAGTGAAAAGTGTTTACTGATGAAATTGAGTGGTTCAACAGGTAAACTGCATGGGCACTGATGTCTCCATATTTGTGATGTATTTCTAGGTTTGAGACATCATTTTAGGTGTATTTGATTAATTATTAAGAGATTTTCCCCCATTATTATATAATTGTTATTTCATGTCTTGATTTGATGATTTATTACTTTTAGAGCATATTTGGTATAATTTGTGTGTTAATGTGAAGCTGTTAAGGTTTATGGAATATAATTAGATGCCAAATCAATTCTAAGGAGTTAAGGAAAGAAGATCCATGAGAAATCATGAGATAAAAGGAAACAAAGTTGAAATTGGAAAGGATAAGCTGTCAACTAAATCTGCCAATTCTGTAGCTATGTCCACTAAAGAGAAGATAAATCCAAATCGGCTGCGATCTTGGATGAAATTTTAAAGGGTTAGATAAATCTTTTCATTGCGGTCGTTTTGATATTAAGTACGCAAAATTTGGCCAAGTAAATAAGGAGATATAATCAAACAGTGAGCAGTGTTTATCATGTCCTATATTTTAGGAAACAAATTTGAATTGGACTTGGACTCCAATTACTTGCCTTCCACTCCAAGATTTCTACCTAGGGTTAGAGAACACCTATAAATTCACCCTCTTATCATAGTAAACATGTCGCTTAATTATTAGTCCTTAGATCAAGTAACAACATCAAAAGAAGCAAGTTGACTATATGTATCTTTATTTTAGTTTAACTCTTTCAAGCATGAACTAATTTTCCCAAACTTGGGATTTGCATATGTATAATCTTTGAGTTATGTTTTCTTCTATCTAAGTTTGTTTAGGAAAAACCTTTTTTTAAATCGATTGAGCTTCTTAACCTGTATATTTGTTTATGTGCTTTGATGTATTGACCGTAGTTCTTGCTAGTGCACGAGTATAGACGACCCCGTTAATAGCAGTTGGATGGTCACTCGGAAGGGGTGTCTAATTGTTGAAACACCACATAAGCGTCTAGTGTGCGGTAGT
This sequence comes from Nemophila menziesii, assembly GCA_029959085.1. Lineage (NCBI taxonomy): Eukaryota > Viridiplantae > Streptophyta > Magnoliopsida > Boraginales > Hydrophyllaceae > Nemophila > Nemophila menziesii. Next base: position 23,034,324 of record JARWIR010000021.1, read on the forward strand.
GATCCTGACGGGCTTGCTAACTAGATAGTTACTAGGGTTTGAGATTAACCACCGATAATTGCGCAGGGTCCCCTTACCCAAGTCCCGTGGTAATTGTTAGGTCGCCGTTTAGGAGGAATAAAGAATCTTGGCTACTTATTTTGAGAGCTTTAATCACCTTTATAACTAGTAGAAGAAATAGTAGGATAAGTGCATACACGCAAACTTGAGCTATATCTCTCATCTTATTCTTACATATTTATTTATTTGCATTAGTTTAGTATAATAATTTTCTCCACAATTAACAATATTTATTTTACTGTCTTTTTCTTCCGCGAACTATTCTTTACTACGATTTCTTCTAATTCACAAGTCTAACACACTAAGTCCCTGAGAACGCATCTTACTTGCTATTAAAACTTGCACACGATCTGTGATACTTGTGGTGAGTAACCTGATTGGTTAGGGTGATAGTTATTATCTTTTATTATCATTATTTTATCACACCCTACCAGCCATCAAAATTTTTGGCACCGCTGCCGGGGGACTTGTGTCTCGTTAGCGTGTGAGTTCAGTTTTAGTTATTTTTTCAGCTTTACGTTTTATTTTTGTGTTTGTCTCTTTCAGGTTCTGGTGTATGCTCGAGAATCCAGAAAGTTTATTCAGGGCTTGCAACAAACGTAGAAGAGAAGAAAAGAAGCAAAGAGAAGCTATGTCTGAAGTAGAGGATAATTTAGTTCCACTTGACGGAGATCAACACAACAATAATAACAATCAACCAATCCCTCAGGTAATAGAACCACAAGGAGGAGAGCCCAGGAATAATCAACGTCACGAACAAGATCTCTCAGGCTTGGGAGCACCTTTTCGAGTTCAACCATTAGGGTATCGCCCTCCAGCGATCCAAGCTACAAAGTTTAGGCCCGATTAGGGTATACTCAATCAGTTTACAAGCTAAGGACTCTATAGTGGTGTAGCAATTAAAGATCCGGTAAGAGCATTTAATAATTTTATGCAGATTTGTGATGCCTACATTATTTCATGCATTACACGCGAGCAACTGTCTTGCTATATGTTTTCATTTTTCTTGACCGGAGTTGCTAGTGATTGGCTAGATATACAACCACCAAACATAATTAACACTTGGGATGAACTACAAGCCGCATGCTTTAACCACTTTTATCTGAAGAGTACGAGATTAAAAGATCATATGGAGCTTGCTAGTTTTCGCCAAGAGAATGATGAAGAAATAGGAACGCATGGACAAGGTTTCAACAGAAGTTAGCCAGATGTCCACTCTGCGTTTGCACCCCATATTTATAGTTAGATATGTTCTATCAAGGTATTAATGCATAAAGTAGATTGAGGGTTGATAATATTGGAAGAGGATGATTTGTGTCCATGGATCCTACAGAAGTTGCAGAAGGTATGGAACGTATTATTGAAACAGAAAGGAGTTGGCCAATTACACGAGCTCCAATCCCAAATACCAAAGGCACACTTTGATTAGGAACAAAAACTACTCAATATGCTAAATTAGCCGCACTAGAAAATCAAGTCAAGCAGATGAAACTCGAAATAGACCAAAAGCGTCAAAATTTAGCTGCAACAAATGTAGTACAAGAAGCACAAGGTTGTCCACGTTGTGAAGTACCAAATCATACATAGGAAGAGTGTGAAGGATATCCAAAATCTGTATATTTCATATCAAATCGTGGGAATTACTAATTTGGTAATAGAAATCATCCAGGTATGCAGTATTCAAATCCTGAAGGGGCCGCAGGTGTCTCCTGGTGTGTGATAAAATCACCACCCCTTTTTAGAGGGACACTACCCGCAAGTGCACATGTCGTTCCAAGTAATGTGTAAATAATACGAATTTTTTTCTCAGGGACGGCTAATTATTACACTAGTATTACTCGGGATAGTAGGATTAATTGTTAAAAACAAAATAGTAAATGATCAAGATTTTTGGTTGGTTTTTATTAAGGACTAAAGACGCAAATAAATAAAGTACTAAAATGATTGACAAAAAGTAAATGCTGAAAGTAAATATGAGTAGACGCAAAGATGAGAAATGTACCTGAGTCTCGCAAGGAATCCACCTAATCAATGTGACCAATGTTTCTGTTTAAGGGTAGAATTGGAATTATTATATTAGTCAGGATTCTAATATCTCCTAGCCCCCTGTCGGGTGGACCTAGGAGCTATCCTAAAGTACTATAAACCCCTAACCGGGCGAATATGCCTCTTCGGATTTGAAGTATTTACCTCTTTCGCTATGTAATTAGTTAAGCCTGTCGGTCAATAACGGTCATTACACAGGTATTACCTAAGTCTGTATTCGAACCCCCCGTCTGATGATCACTTTTGCCACTAAAGTGAATAGCCCAAATACTAATACCTATTTCTAGTTGTACCGAAAAGAAATAGTAATTGAAGAATAAAGTAATATCCAATATATAATACTCAATTAAATTTAAGTTATAAAAATCCCAAATTAAGTTACTTAGAATAAAGTAATTAGGGTTCATCCCTTTATTGCGATTCTCAAGCACTAAGGAAATTAGTTCATAATCAAACTAGAAAATACTGAAATAAAATAAAAGGTATTCATATTCAATCACAGAAAAAGAATAAAAACCTAATTGAAGGGTTGGAATTGGTTGTTGATGGAAGAAATAACTTTCTCCAGCTCTAGCTTTCTTCTCTCATTTCAGCTCTTGACTTTCTCTTGTAATATGAAGCGTATCTTGAAGTGTATGAAGTGTGTTAGAAAATGAAGTCTAAAGGCCTATATATATTGGAGAATTTGGACTTGGGCTTTTTACTTAAAGAAATAGATTAAGTGCCCGTATGGGATTGATTATGTTTGAGTTAAAAGCGTTTTTTGATTAAAATGAAAACATTTGTAAAAATAATTAAAAAATATTTTGACATCTAAAATCACTTCAAGTGATTATTTTAATAATCACTTATCTAGTGCTATTCCTAAAAGTGATTTTAAGGGTCTAAAGTTTCTTATGGATCTAAAATCACTTCAAGTGATTATTTTAAAAAGTAATCCCAAACGGACCCAAAATGAATAAAAGCCCAATTCCTAATTAGAAATCCCGTAACTAATATACAACGGTTAGTAAAACGGACGTAACTTTTGCGTCTCAACTCCAAATCACCTGATTCTAGTCCCAAAATCTTCCTAACTAAAAAATGCAGCTTCCTTACTTCAGGGCTCTAAGGTTAAATCAGTGGCTATGTGGCTCAAAAACAGCAATTTGTAACATCGTTCTAGATTTCCCTCTCCTCTAGTTAATTCTTCAGATCATCTTTTCTTACCTTTGAATTCTACGCTCGATCTAAGACTTTAATTCCCACTTCTCCTCCTTGTATTGGTGCTCCATATCATCCATGGACCTAACAAGTTTACACTAAAACAAACAAATTAACGCACAAAAGCTCTGAAATGCAATTAACACAATTTCAAGGGGGGAAAAACGCAATATAACTAAATAAGCATAAAAGTCTGTAAAATAAGTCTATTAATCACCTAAAATGATGTCTCCTAGGAGGCTAATATTTAGAGCAAAACGAGAGACATCAGCCGCAAATCAAAGTAATTATCAACCACGTCCCTAGAAAAACACTAACCAACAGAGAGATCAAGGTCCGTATCAAGGAAATCAGAATCATAATAGACCAGGTCCTCCACAACAACCAACCCATGATGCATATGCCGATAATATAGCTTATAAAGCTTTACCAAAACATCCTCAAGAAGGAGTAGTGTCAGAGAAGAATTACAGGACTTCATGGATCTAGTTACAAGCAATATTCAAATGCATCAAGAGAAGTTCAGAGAACATGAGGCCTCAATACAAATCTTACACACACAGTTGACCCAAATAGAGAAAACTGTGAATACTTTTGTAGAAGTAAAGGAATTGAAGGCCCTTGAAGGAGGTGATGTCAATGTTGGGATTGAAGCATGTAAGGCAATCTGCCTTGATACAGAAAAGAAAGAGGAATTACCACCTGTTACAGAATTTGCCATGGGAGTTCCATAAATTGAAGAAAACCCGACCAAGCCTAGCCCAGAAGAATCTGACTTTGTAAATATTTTCAAGGACATGCAAGAAGAGATTAGACCGGTCATTGAAATACAAACTAGTAGAGTGTTAGAGAAAGAGGACGAAGCCTCAAAAGAGCATAAAGAAGAAGTTGCACCTGCTGTGCAAGAAAAGAAATAAGAAGAGAAGGTGAGCTCGCCACCAGTTGTTCTAGTAATGTCACCACCCATTCTTAAGAAAAATACAAAGGTTGACATTGAACTTAAGGCATTTGTAGAGGCGTACAGTTCAGAGAAAATCAATGCCCAAATGATTGAGATTGCGAAAAAGAGCTTACACCGCAACATGTATTCACACAAGTTATTTCGGGGAAAGATGTGAGTGTAGAAGCCAGTAAAGAGACTGTGGATCATAATGAGAGAGTCTCAAGAAGAATTGAAAAGGAGTTACTACTCAATCTCAAAGATCCAAGAAGCTTTAATCTTCCTATTCAAATTAGTGGCGTGCTCAAGTTGAAGGCCATGTATGATGTGGGTTTGAGTGTGAATTTTATGCCCAATTCCGTGTTCGATAGGCTTGGCATCAAGAAGGTGGAAAAAGCTCATGTGAACTTACAATTTGCAGATAACTCAGTGAAAACGACATGAGGAACAGTGGAGGACGTTCATGTCTAAATAGGTAATATCACCATCCCTACTGACTTTGTTGTTCTTGATTATGATACAAATAAGCAGGTTACAATCATACCTGGGAGGCCGATCCTGCCCACAATTCAAAGCATCATAAACTTCCAGGAGGGTACAGTTACCCTCCGTGCTAAAAATGTATCCAAGACATTCTACGTCTTAGGTAATAAACCAAGGAAGTTAGATCCCATAGTTCCTGACATGCACTCGAATCGCGATACATAGACAATCGTTTTAGATCTTGAGGTTGGGGTGGTGGGTCCACCATTATGAGAAATATTATTGGTTGGGATTTTTGAGCTTATGTATTGTGCTCTATATTTGATGATGATTCTATATTTTATATTATAACCCTTTGCCTTGGTAAAAGTAAATGAGAAAAGTTATGAAAAGAAATATATGAAAAAAGTAGCATGACATCTCACATAAAAAAGAGACGCATAGTTAGATTACAAAAGAAAAATTGATATAAAAAGAATATATAATTTGTACCAGTAAAGTGGAATTTCTTATGTGATCATCTTTATGCTTTATATTGAGTTATTAGGGATGATAATTAGTGCATCAATTCACTGGGTCGACTGAGAAAATCTTATAAGAGTAACTCAAGATCTAGGACGATTTGTTGATAGCTAGTGAGGAGAGAGCAAAAAACTCACTCTAAATTATCCAAATGTACGATCATACTGTCCCTAAGCCTACATTACAACCTTAAAGACCTTATGATTCTTTGCTATGTGATCTAGAAATAATTGAACCATTAGATAGTAGTTAGATGGATCATTGGATACTAGAGTGAAGAACCTCTCCTGCGTGCACTGCAAAGCTAATCCGATTTTGAAATTGAACCATGTTGATCGTTTGTATGATAAGTGTACATGTAATTTAGTTTTTAAATATTATGACATGAATTTTTTTGAGTAGTTGCTTTTAGTTTATTATCCATATTCTGCTATCTTCTTCCCATTGTGCTTAATTGACTTAGGTGTGTATTTAGAGATTTCCATATGTTCTTATCTTTATTGTATCGGGACGATACAACTTTGAGTTGGTGGTCTTGATGTATCCATATTTGTGATATATTAATCTAGGTTTGAGACATAATTTTAGGTGTATTTGATTAATTGTTAAGAGATTTTTCCCATTATTAGATAATTTCTTAATTCATGTCTTGATTTGATGATTTATTACTTTTAGAGCATATTTGGTATAATTTGTGTGCTAATGTGAATCTCTTAAACTTTATGGAATATAGTTAGATTCCAAATAAATTCCAAGGAGTTAAGAAAAGAAGATCCAGGAGAAATCGAGATAAAAGGAAGCAAAGTTGAAATAGGAAAGGAAAAACTGCCAAATAAATCTGCCAATTTTGTAGCCACATCCACTAAAGTGAAGATAATTCCAAATCGGATGTGATTTTAGACGAGCCTTTTAATGGGTAGATATATCTTTTCTCTTCGGTCGTTTTGATATAAAGTATGCGAAATTTGGCCTACTAATGAAGGATATATGATCAAAACAGTGAGCAGTGTTTATCCTGTCCTAAATTTTAGGAAACGAATTTGAATTGGACTAGGACTCCAATTACTTGCCTTCCACTCCAAGATTTGGAATTAGGGTTAGAAAACACCTATAAATACACCCTCTTATTATTGTAAACATGTCCTTGCTTAATTATTAGTCCTTAGTATCAAGTAACAACATCAAGAGAAGCAAGTTGATAGTATGTATCTTTATTTTAGTTTAATTTTTTTAAGCATGAAAAAATCTTCCCATAGCTTGGGTTTTGAATATGTATACTATTTGAATTCTATTTACTTCTATCTTAGTTTGTTTGAGAAAAACCTTTTTAAATCAATTAACCTTCTTAACTTGTATATTTGTTTTATGTGCTTTGATGTATTGACCGTAGTTATTGCTAGTGCACGAGTATAGACTACCCCATTAATAACATTTGGATTGTCACCCAGAAGGGGTGTCAAATAGTTGAAACACCACATAAATGTTTAGTGTGTGGTAATAATCCTGACGGGCTTGCCTAACTAGGTAGTCACTAGTGTTTGAGATTAACCGCCGATCATTGCGCAGGGTCCCCTTACCCAAGTCCCCGAGTAATTGTTAGGTCGCCACCTAAGTCCACCTGGAAGGGGATCAAGAGGAATATAGAATCCTTGTTACTTACTTTAAGATCTTTAATCACCCTTGTAACTAGTAGAATAAATAGAAGGATGAGGGCATACACGCAAAATTAAGCTATATCTCTCATCTTATTCTTACATATTTATTTATTTGTATTATTTTTAGTTTAACCATTCTCTCCAAAATTATCCATATTTATTTTACTGTCTTTTTAATCCGCGACTATTCTTTACTATGCTTTCTTCTAATTCAAAAGTCTAACACACTAAGTCCGTGAAAACGAATCTTACTTAATATTAAAGCATGCATACGATTTGTGATACTTGCAGTAAGTAACGTGATCGGTTAGGGCGACGAAGGTAATTAGAAGGCGTAACGAAGAAAATCAAGAATACTGAAAAAATTAGAAGCTTTACAGTCTTTATCAACATCATTTTTACCGAGCTAAAGAAGGATCATCCAATCATCTCGTTAAAGAATACATATACACTTATATTCATAATAAATTAAGAAGTTACTCAAAACACTTATCTTATTCTACAAGACCGACTCTCGTGTATGCAAATCAAGAAATCATCTTAAAGAGACAAAATTTCACGTTGGCACATAAAGAAGTAGCACACAAGACCAGTTTCTATGCTGATATTTCAAAAAGACTAACATTCGTGCTGGCATATAAAAATATTCCTAATAACCGAATCTCAAGCGCCAAATCAAGAATTCATTCAAAAATAGATGAAGTTTCATGTTGGCATGTCACGACATAGCTCCCAAGACCGACTTCTACATCGAATTTCAACAAGACCATCTCTCATGATGGAATATCTAGAAACTATTTGGAAAAGCTCGACCTATACGTTGGCACAATATTAGCATAGTAACATACATCAAGACCGAATCCCATATCGACACATCACAAATAAGGGAAATCATTTCTTTCGATCATATCTGAGGACGAGGTAATATCGATTGCAGAACAATTTAAAGAGGTATTGTTAAGCTGTAATGAATAGCTGACACTAATCGAGGTAAGTTAAGCATGAGGGTTAGGGTAAAACCAAAAGGACAATGGTTATTTATGAAGCCGAGGACTATCATCAAAATCGAGGTTAAATTTCCATGACACACAAGTCGGTATGTTTCAACCGAGGGATAGATTATGTGTATGGTTAGAGACCGAAGGAATCATCTTTCCGCATTATCAACAGGCAAGAACATGATAAGGGCCCACCAAGAGTCATCAAGGGCGTCTATAAATATCCCACACACATCTCCCAAAATGGATACATTGTACTCCTTACTCAATATAACTATCAATAACTATAGTATAAACCTCAATAGCTCTCTCAGGTCGTAAGAAAACCCTCACTCGTAATACTGACTTGCGTTTCGAAGTGCCAGTGGGAGCAAAACTCACTTTGATCCTGGCATAGTGTCTGGGTTTAGTTATCTTCAGCTACACGATGAAGCTTTGTATTGGATGGTTATAGTAACACTTTTGGGATTCGACATCTCTTGCCTTGGCAGTTTCAACATTTATTTTCTTCCATATTTGTAGTTACTCATTACCGATTCATCGATTAGTGAGCTTGGTAGGTGTATTATTTCTTCTCTATCAACGAGGGTATTTTGGTTTTTTCAATGTGTTAAAAACCATTAATATTTGCAAATATAGTGAATGGTATTCACACTTAACACAAAACATAACATGAGGATGGCAGTGTTATTATTATATAGTAGAAGGGGTTCTTGTGTTGGTATTTAATTAGAAAGGTGTATGGAGTCAATTAATGGGCTACTTGTGCCGTCGGTGAAATGACTGAATATAAAAATAATTAAATTTATTATATATTAACACATTTATGTTTTCATAGATATAATTTATTTTATAGATAAAAACCCTAATCATCGCCGCCTCATCTTTACCCCCACCCTCCCCCTCTTCTATCTCTCTCTCTCCTTCATACATACACATTCTCATGATTTTCATTATTATCTTTCAATCTAGTATCTTTCTCATACCTTAGTTTTGACCATCACGATAATTCCATAGATGTAACTATTAAATTAGTTATAAAATAGCCTTGCTGCATGTATTCTTCACCAATTAATATAAGTTTTTCTTGATGTACTTGTGATGGGTGTAAATTTCAATAATGACTAAATGGTGAGTATCTTTGAAATTAATTAATTATTCATATGAAAGAATTTTGAAGATTTTAATGGGCAATTCTGATTTTTTGTACCATCTCCCGGCCTAGGCGCGCATAGGCGCCGCCTAGGCGTTAACTCCCCCCTCAGGCGCTTATGCCTAATTAAAACTCTAGGCGTTTTTGCCTAACGCCTTAGTCGATGTGGAACAGGCGCCTAACCCATTTAGGCACTGATTAATGGCAAAAAATGGCTGACTAGGCGCTGATTAATGGCAAAACATGTCCTCATAGACCTTCTTGTTATTTTTCTTATTTTCGAGAATTTTTAACTGATATTATAACTCGATTTTTAGTATTTTTATACATACTATAGTGTTGTTAGGTGAAGTTTTATGGCTTAAATAGTTAAAATTTCTATAATTACTACATATATATTAGTAGATATACAAAATTACACAGCGGGATTCAAAACTGTATAATTCCGCCTAGGCGCTAGGCCCGGGTCGACCGCCTAGGCCTCAAAACCGAGATCTATAGCATAGTATGAAGTATCCCTATATATTGTAATTTTTGTAATTTATCCATCATTAGTGGTTATATGATTATTATAATATTCCATATACATATAGACATATGTTTATGTGTGTATAATTTATAATTAATTTTTAATATAGTTTAATATGTACTTTATTCATAGATAATTTCTCTTTCTATATTTGAAAAGAAATAAGAATACAAATCCATGCGCAACTATAGAAAATTTATTTAATTTTTTTTATCTTATTTCAGGTTACATTTGGTGAATAAAATCGATCGTTGATCATGACATTTCTAATAAGTATAATTCTACTCCTAATATATCTTTTATGTCAACATAATTGTTTTAATATTTTAACATATTTGATTGTAATAATAATAATTAAATACACTAATATAATATTGATAGCGATGATACCTATATGTTAAATAATTGAATAATTTATCATACGTCTTCCATGTCCTAAGGTATTGATTGTTATACATAACCTTATAGTGTATATTGTATCATTTTAAAAATAATAATCACACACACACACACACACACACACACACACACACACACACACACACACACACACATATATATATATATATATATATATATATATATATATATATATATATATATATATATATATATATATATATACATGTATATATGTATATCAGCCCCAAAAATTCTATGTCTTTCTTGGTTGGATCATGCCAACCGGTAATTTCTAACAAGTCTTTCTTCCGGGAAGCAGAGCTGTCAAAGCAAAACCAAAGCCAGAAAATCACTAAACCTATATCCCTATTTGTAAAGCTTCTCTGTGTCAGCTAACTTCATCTCCTTTAGCTGTTGGCTTTAGGCTATATATATATATATATATATATAAATAAAAGTTTCATAGAGTCTAGAGATAACTTGCATCAATTTTTATTCTAATTTTTAATTTCTTTTTGACTTTTACTTACACAGTCTTGTACAAATATTTCTCTCGACTTTGAGTTTCCTAAAAATATTCATGAGTGTATCCGTTTGACTGAAGAATTCTAGTTTCTTTTCTAAAATTATTGGGCAAAGGAGGACCACTTGCAGGTATTATATTTGTATTCTTTGTTCAATATTATTATTCAAGCCTCGTTTTACAGTAATTGTTGTATCACTTTTTCTTTAGTCATGGGTAACAACTTGTGTGCTCTAAGTGAATGAATTCATTATAATTTTTTTTACTTGATGATTCAGTTTTTATCCTTTCCGTAAAATTAAAAAATAAATTATTTGTTCTTAGATAGTTGTCCAGACAGTTTATATTTCTTTGAAAATCTTTAACTCTTCAAATTGAGTATCATCTTTGTCTAATTTGAGAATGCATGCCATAGTTAATCAATTGTGTTCTTTAGTTTTGCAACTTTCTTACATCATGAATTGTGTTAATTGAGTATTTTTCTTTAAGTAGTTAGTGCTCTATATTTGTTTAGTAAATGCTACTAATTTTGCATAGAATTTTAACATGTATAATAGAAATTGTGAATCTTCATATTGTATTTTGGTTTTATAGTATATTCCTACTGCTTAGTGAATTTGGATATGGCCGTTTAAATCTACTCTACCTTGGTAGGTTAAGAAAATGACTTTAAATGCAATTACTGTAGCGCTGAAAGATTTGGAAAATGTTGGAAACTTCTCTTGATATATATTGTATATGGCTCCAACTTATTCATTCAAAAATGACCTCATGGTTTTATTTAACTTGACAATTTATTTGTTTCTATGCCTAATTTTTTAAATAAAAATATTTCTATGTGGCAATAAGGTACCACCGATAGGATTGTTATATATTTTATTAAATATTGTTATGTGGCATTAAGATTGTAATCTGGTGTTCAGGCAGTTGAGCGCTTCAAGGATTCAGATCAGAAAGAACAATCAAAGAAAAAGAACCAACAATCTCTGGCTGGTTCAGGAGAGGGGTTTTTACCCTCGAGCTTCAAATAGAAATGAAAGAAAACAAGAATAATAGCCTTGCTAATTTGGTTGCCCAGCTTTGAGAAGTAGAACCAGAAGATGAAGGATTCTTAAAAGAGAGTCAAAGAGGCGGAAAGGAAAGCTAGGAAGCTAGAGGACCAATTAGAGTCCAAGGAGAAGTATGCAAGAACAAGCTGAAGAAGGAAGTGTTGAAGCAATCAAGCGCTTCAATGGTTCTACACAGTTTAATACGTTGCTTTTGAAAAAAGAAGTTCCCTTTCCCATTGAGGGTTATGATGATGCTATCTCCTTCCTATCTTGAATGATGTAATTTTTTTTGTTTCATAATTTATGTTTGCTTTTTTGTTGTAAGTTTAGATTTTAATTTGTTTTACAAATGATGTCTTCTTTTTCATTTGTTGGTATGATTAGTATTTTCTAGTTGTTGTCTAGGATATTTTTTTATATTGGTAAATTATATCTATCAAATCACGCTTGGTTAAAATAGCAAACATATGATAGTTAGTTTCTTAAAAGATAATTCTATTATTTGATGATTAAGTGTATAACAAAATAAACATAGAATTATGGTGGTCCTTTGTGTGTTCTAAAATAAATGCAAAAGTAAAGAGAACCACAACCGCAAGTGTACGGTTGTCCCAAGTAGTATAACTGATAATACAGATTCGTTCCAAGGACGGGATGGTTGACTACAATGCTTATCTATTAATGATTGATGCACTTATGAAAACAAATAGAGATAATATGTTTGTTTGGTTTTTGTTATTAAAGTTACTGAATGAAAGACAATTATTAAAATGCAAGTAAAAGCTAAGACGCAAGTAAAATGATGTAAACCGCAATATGAGAAAGCAGTACTTGAGATACGCAAGGATTTCATCTAACTCTTATTTATTCCATGTTTCGTTTAAGGGACAAATTGGTAAAAAGTAATGGTCGGGATTCTAAGGTCATCCTTACCCCCGTCAGGGTGGACTAAGGAGCTATTCTTAAATGCTACAAACCCCGTCAGGGTGATTATAGTCCATTCTTAAGTGATTAAGTTTATTTTACCCAATTGGCCATAGGATTAATTACGCTCGTCAGAGTCAAATAATTTCTATCCTACATTCATTAATTATTTCTATACCTAAACCCCCCGTCAAGGTGATCCAATCGCCACTAATTGGAATAGCCTAGATACTAAGACCTATGATTGGTTAATTACGTCAATTATAGTTATTAAGAACAAATTAATGAAAAATACCTAATACCCAATTTGATTTCAATTGTAAAAATCCCAAATACAAAAGCATAGAATAAAATAGAATCAAAATCAATCCATAATGCGATCTCAAGCACTAATTAAAATTAGCTCATAATTGGAAAAACTAAAAAAATAAATAAAAAGGAATTCATAATTGTTTTACACAAAGGAAAATAGAAACCTAATTAGGAAGATGAATTGGCTGCAACGTGGAGATATAGACAGTCTCCATCTCCAAGCTTCTTTTCTTCTTGACGCTCTCTTCTAATGATGTGTTAATTTGAAGAATATAATGAGAGGTGCTGAATAATGAGGTCTAAAAGCCTATTTATAATGATAAAATCGGATTAGGGCTTTTACTTAAGGTTTAAGTGAAAATTAGAAAAGCCCAAGTCCACTAATTAAGCCCAAATCCCGTAACTGCTGCACCACCTCCACTAAAACAGCTCTAGCTGATTCGTTATAACTCCGATTGACCTCAAATCACTTACTAAATTTCCGTAACTCGATAAGGAACATAATCTCTTCAAAGGTCAGCGGCTAAATCAACTCGTAAGTGCCTCGAAATCAGCAATCTTTGGCCTGTTTTCCAGATTTGCAGCTTCAAAATATAATTCTTTTCAGGATTTATCTTCAAGCTTTGACTCCATATCACGATCTTTGACTTTATTCTCGTGTTCCTCTCCTAGCTAATATTCAAAACCTACAAACTTTTCACTAAAATACACAAGATTACGCGCAAAAGTTTAATAAATCAAAAATACTAGAAATAAAAGAGGAAATTCGGATTATTGCATATTTAGCCCAAAAGTCTATCAAATTAATCAAATAAACACCAAAAATGATGTCTCCAAAGGGCATAAAATTAGAACATTTAGGGAGACATCAAGACCCCCAACTCAAACCTTTGTCGTCCCGACAAAGCAAAACTAAAAACAAGGGGAATAAAGTAGATGCAAGAGAAAATAGAAGCTAGCAAATAGACCCTAAAGCAATGCTAAAGATAAATCTCATATAGCAAAAATTAAGAACTAACATACACATACACTAATCATGCAACATCAAACACAAATAACTTCAATCATAAAATTAACTTTGCAATGCTAGAAGGTTACACTTGTACTTATGTTATTATGATGGCTATAGTTTGTTCCTCGATCCTTACTCGCTTTGAACGCTCCACTTAGTATACAACCTATTAACTTACCATGCACCTAGGAATCACGAGGACTTCACGGTTTTAGCGTAGGCTTAGGGACGGTGTGGTATGTATATTTGGTAAATTTGAAGTGAGCTTTTGGCCCTCTCCTCACTTACCATCAACAATTGTCCACGAGCTTGAGTTTACACTCATATAATGTTCTCACTCAACCCATTTGACGTGCTAATGTTGCGTCCCCATGTCAACCCAATATAAACTAAGATGATTTTTCAGAATATTCCACTTTGCCAGTTTGTTTTATTCTTTCTTTCTTTTTATTTTCTTTTTCATTTCATTTCTTCTTTTTTTTTGTACAAGATACCCATGACCATCATTTTGATGTGAAAGGTCATGTCTCTTATAATTTTTTTTTCTTTTCTCTTTTTTTTTTTCTTTTTCAAATCCCGCCAAAGGGTTACAAATAATAATATCATCTTTTATTTTTGTGCCTTAATATAAACACATAAATCCCACCCAATGAAATTTCCCAAATGTGGACCCTCCACCCCAAACTCAAGCTCGAGACAGGTCTCAGGAATGTGATTCAAGTGCGGGTCATTTGGTCATGCTTAATAATCTAAGGGATAATGGGCTTATATCGTGGCTACAAAAGAAAGGCTTAAGGCTCAAAATTGGGCTAAGACGGATAAAATTATAATAAGGGATAGCAAGCTAAAAGGCTTCAAATGGCTAACAAAGAACTGCCCCTATCATTTTCCTAACTACATGGTTCGTCTCTAGTTCATATCTAAGTGGGTTCTCTACTAATTTAGATCTCACGTTCTACAAACCAAACATTTTCCTTAAGTACAAGCTTACTTCTTTTGCATTGTTCATTAATTTTTCCTATTCATTATCTATGTCCGCATGCAATTGTAAGTGCGTTTTATGTTATTCCCTAAGGTCCACTATTTACTATCATAGATTCATCAAAAGTATGCTTAAAAGGGACATTTAAAATCTTCTACAGTCAAACGCAACTCCTACTTAATTTATTGAAAGCAATTAAAAACAAATAAACACATAGAAACTGGGATGAGGCAACGAACCCCACCCCAAACTCAAAAATGAGTCGTGTCCCCACGACTCGAAAAGACTCAATAAAGCAATTAAAATAATCTACACTAAATGAGAAAGGATAGGAAAACATATCTGGATCGGCACTAGGCCGATTACGTGTAGTCTCATGTTGAAGTTTTGAATACTTCTTCATCAAGTTTAAAAGATCATGTATTTGTTGCGTTCATCTTGAATAAAGTGTTCTTCATTACCTCGAACTCTTATGTCATATTTTCCAAGTCTTCATCTTTTCCTAACCCTCTAAATCATCTCTACTACGAAAATCTTTCCTCAACACCCAACTTTCCATCTTCATCATGTTCTTCGTACCTTTTCCAACCTTCATGGTCATCCTTGATGACCCCAAACTCAATTTTTCACCTACTTAAAGATTACTTGCAAAATATATAATATTAATAGGCTCAAACAATTCACAATTCCTCCGCTAAATAACTAAAATAAATCTTAATTCCCAACTGGTAATAGAAATAAAAGAATAGTTCTAGCTATTTTACCGGATTGGCCATGGAATTTATGATGATTTGATACCTTGCACTTGCAATCTCCAACCTTCAAATTACCAAAGCTTTTGATGAAATTTGTGTCTCTTGATATTGTTGAAAGTGGCACAGTAGTGGAATTGGTGATTTATTTGAGATGGGTATTTAATATCTATGGTGTTGGAAAGGTTTAAAGGATATAATTTAAGCTTTGGTGAAGAAATTTTTGGATTTAAACTTGAATTTCTTGGTGTTTTTGGAAAGATTTGTGATTGATTATGTGTTGGGATAATGTTTAGAGGTAAGGATTGGTGATATATTGGTGTTTTGATGATGGAATTTGAGTGTTTTTGGAGCTTTGGTTCGTCATCAATGGTGTTTCATGTGTTGGAGGCCAAAGGAGAGGGAAAAATAAGGTTTTTTAAGCTTTAGGTTTGTTTTCGCCGAGACCCCGACCGGCATGCCGGTCAGATGACCGGCTAGCCGGTCGCGAACGACGACCTCCCCAACAGCTAGGTCTCGAAAAGTTATGCAGTTTAGGCTCAAAGATCACCTGATTTGGACACCCGAGCGCAAAGATATCACTTTCCGAACTTTTCTCTGATTTTTTTTACCTCTGACGCAAGCCTCTTGCGTCGTTGCTGATGCAGTAACCAGAAACATCATCGTCATCGGCCGGCTAGCCGGTCATCTGACTGGTATGCCGGCGGCACGTCGCTGGTGCGAATGAAGACGCAGTCATGCTGTGACGCAGTGGTCAGAAACTTTTAGCTGTTTATCTGAACTTTTCGACTTCACCATTGGATAGAGATCGAAAAGTTATGCGGTTTAGGCTCAAGAAAAAGTTAATTCCGACCTCCGAGCATCAAGTTATGATCTTCCGAAATTGCTGAATGAGGACGCAGTCGTGCTGCGTCGTCGCTGACGCAGTGGTCAGACAATTTTAGCTACTTATCTGAACTTTTAGACTTCACCATTGGATAGAGATCGAAAAGTTGTGCGGTTTAGGCTCAAGAAAAAGTTAATTCCGACCTCCGAGCGTCACGTTATGATCTTTCGAAGTTGCTGATAACCTAACTGCCCCCAACTCATGAACTTTACTCCTGTAATCATCAGAAACACCAACCTTTCTCATTTCTTAAAAATAAACACTAAATAAATAATCATTACTCTAATTTACACTAAGAATTTAAAAGATATGAAAGAAATTTAAAACATGGGTTGTCTCCCAAGAAGCACTTTTGTTTATTACGTCTTTAAGTTCGACGCGTTACCTTCCATGAAGATGGTATTGAAGCCCTTGCGGTGTTCCTCCGCTTAAACTTGCCTCTTCCTTGATGTAAAAGCTTAAGAACCTTCCCCCTTAGAATATTATTCAATCGATCTCTAAAAGGGGGTGGGTAAGTACTTCGTTTCGCCTTTTTATTTTCACGACGAAACTCATTTTCCACCACATTAGAGTATATAACTGTTCTCCACGGTATAAGATTATTTTTACTCCTTGGTTCAATCTCGGATTCATCTTTAAAATATGGTGGGTAGGTGCTCCTCCTTGCCGTTTTGCTCTCGCGGTGTGGCACCTTGCTTGTATAACACATATTGATCATTTGTGGTAGTGGAGATGATTCTGATTTTTCATCTCTAATAATGATTCGTGGTAGAGATGGTGATTGGTGAACTTTTTGTGGCGGATATTCAATTTCTATTTTTTCTTTAACCTTTAATTCTTCGATTGATTCTCCAACCATTTCACATTCGTCTTCACTTTCAACCCAATCTTCCACTATTACCTCATAATATTCTTTCTTTGGATTTTCTATAACCTCGATCCCCACCTCTTCTTGTTTGCGTTCTATATCTTGATCATGTGTATACACCTTAGGAATAGCAGTCTCTGTGTTAACTTCTAGGATTTGCGTTGCTACTCCTTCTTCCACCATGCTAACAAGATCCTCAACCCCATGGTGGTCTTCATTTATAATTGGCACGGTGTTCATATCACTAGAAATAATATCTTCCTTCAACACCTCCTCCTCAACTATTTCTTCCGGTTGATTTCTTCCATCTTCATAAGACTTGATACTATTGGCAGAATGCTGAGAATTAATTATGGATTCTTTTCGTCTAGCTCCTTTTGCAGTCTTTGCAAACGGGAATCTCTTTCATCTGCTAACTTCTGCGATTGTTCATATAAGCTCATGAGTTCTGTAACTGATCTATATAATTGGGACATTTGCGGTAAAGGTGGAGGTTGTTGAATGTTGGTTGTTCCATTCATGTTCGTGTTGATAGTGATATGGTGTTTGTTGTTGATTATTCCCGGTCCATTGATTGTTCCATCCTTGCTCTTGCGGGTATTGATAAGGTTGTTGGTAAGAATTTATACCCCATTGTTGTTGTCCCGAAGAGTCTTCCCAATAGTCAAATGGACCAGGATTTGGGTAATGTTCTCTATACATCTTTAATTAAATTTCTTGATCATTACCTGAATAAAGCACCTGTAAAAACAAAACAAAGCAAACACAAGCGTAAAACTGAAAATAAAAAATAAAAAAATAAAAAAATAAATGCAACTATCACTAAAGGATAAACACCGTGGTCACACGCTACCGTCTCCGGCAGCGGCGCCAAAAACTTGGTGGTCCTTTGTGTGTTCTAAAATAAATGCAAAAGTAAAGAGAACCACAACCGCAAGTGTACGGTTGTCCCAAGTAGTATAACTGATAATACAGATTCGTTCCAAGGACGGGATGGTTGACTACAATGCTTATCTATTAATGATTGATGCACTTATGAAAACAAATAGAGATAATATGTTTGTTTGGTTTTTGTTATTAAAGTTACTGAATGAAAGACAATTATTAAAATGCAAGTAAAAGCTAAGACGCAAGTAAAATGATGTAAAACGCAATATGAGAAAGCAGTACTTGAGATACACAAGGATTTCATCTAACTCTTATTTATTCCATGTTTCGTTTAAGGGACAAATTAGTAAAAAGTAATGGTCGGGATTCTAAGGTCATCCTTACCCCCGTCAGGGTGGACTAAGGAGCTACTCTTAAATGCTACAAACCCCGTCAGGGTGATTATAGTCCATTCTTAAGTGATTAAGTTTATTTTACCCAATTGACCATAGGATTAATTACGCTCGTCAGAGTCAAATAATTTCTATCCTACATTCGTTAATTATTTCTGTACCTAAACCCCCCGTCAAGGTGATCCAATCGTCACTAATTGGAATAGCCTAGATACTAAGACCTATGATTGGTTAATTACGTCAATTATAGTTATTAAGAACAAATTAATGAAAAATACCTAATACCCAATTTGATTTCAATTGTAAAAATCCCAAATACAAAAGCATAGAATAACATAGAATCAAAATCAATCCATAATGCGATCTCAAGCACTAATTAAAATTAGCTCATAATTGGAAAAACTAAAAAAATAAATAAAAAGGAATTCATAATTGTTTTACAGAAAGGAAAATAGAAACCTAATTAGGAAGATGAATTGGCTGCAACGTGGAGATATAGACAGTCTCCAGCTCCAAGCTTCTTTTCTTCTTGACGCTCTCTTCTAATGATGTTTTAATTTGAAGAATATAATGAGAGGTGCTGAATAATGAGGTCTAAAAGCCTATTTATAATGATAAAATTGGATTAGGGCTTTTACTTAAGGTTTTTTTAAGTGAAAATTGGAAAAGCCCAAGTCCACTAATTAAGCACAAATCCCGTAACTGCTGCACCACCTCCACTAAAACAGCTCTAGCCGATTCGTTATAACTCCGATTGACCTCAAATCACTTGCTAAATTTCCGTAACTCGATAAGGAACATAATCTCTTCAAAGGTCAGCGGCTAAATCAACTCGTAAGTGTCTCGAAATCAGAAATCTTTGGCCTGTTTTCCAGATTTGCAGCTTCAAAATATAATTCTTTTCGGGATTTATCTTCAAGCTTTGACTCCATATCACGATCTTTGACTTTATTCTCGTGTTCCTCTCCTAGCTAATATTCAAAACCTACAAACTTTTCACTAAAATACACAAGATTACGCGCAAAAGTTTAATAAATCAAAAATACTAGAAATAAAAGAGGAAATTCGGATTATTGCATATTTAGCCCAAAAGTCTATCAAATTAATCAAATAAACACCAAAAATGATGTCTCCCAAGGGCATAAAATTAGAACATTTAGGGAGACATCAAATTATAATTGTATAAATTATTGAAAGGTAATCATTAAAGATATATCATAAAGACAATAATTCTACAACATTGCTCATTGTGCAATTTATAAAATATATATCCAATCATAGATTTTGACTAAAGTATCAGATAGTTTATAATTAGAAAATCACACATTTGATTATAGTTTAGTACTATATTTAATTTTTATTCAGTACGCCTTGCAAGATGGTTCTTCCATCAGAGACACTAATCTCAAACGTTAGGAGAAGCAAATTTGTTCGATAAAGTGGTTCTGTGAGTGTGTCAGAAAACTAGTGATGTATCCCGTTTGGTTCTAAATATATTCTCTTAGGAGACATCATTTTAGGTGAATATTAGACTTATTTGATAGAATTTTATGCTTATTTTGATATATTACACTTCACCCCCCCTTGGAATAATGTTATTTGCATTTTTAGAGCTTTTGTGCGTTAATTTGTTTATTTTTAGTATAAAGTTCTTAGGTACATGGATATTATGGAGCACCAAGATAAGGAGGATAAGTTAAAATAAAAGTCTTAGATCAAGTGGAGAGGTCAAAAGCGAGAAAGAATCACCCGAAGAGTTGACTAAAAGAGATGAAAATCTGGATAACTGTTACTAATTGCTGATTTCGAGCCACATCGACACTGATTCAGGCATGGAGATCTAAAAGAGAAAGTTTCGCTTTTGAGTTAGAAAGAATTGAGGACTGGAATCAGGTGATTTGGACGTGAGACACAAAAGTTAGGTTCGTTTTACTATAGCTTGTATATCAGTTACTGGATTCTTAAAGATGGACTTGGCTTTTCATCATTTAACTTATTATTCTTAAGTAAAAGCCCAATCCTAATTAGAGAATTATAAATAGGCTTTTAGACCTCCTTTTTAGAGGGAGTTTTGGTGTCGGCTAAGGTGTGATAAAATAAGATAATAAAAGAGAATAAACGATGCACTAACAACCTAGACTAAGCACAGTACTCCCTGCAAGTATCACAGGTCGTACGTAAGTTTTATGATAAGTAAAGATTCGTTCTCAGGGACTTAATGTGTTATATGAATGGATTTAACTGAATAGCGTAGAAATTAATAGTTACAGACAGGAAAAGTAAATAATAAAATGATTGATGAGGAGATATGATTGACTAAATTAAACCAAATACAATAAAATAAAGATGTAAGAATGAGATGAGAAAGTATAGCTCAAGTTTTTGCTAGTATTCACTAATCCTTCTATTTCTTCTACTAGTTAATAAGGGTGATTAAAGCTCTTAGATAAGTAGCCAGGATTCTATATTCCTCCTAACCCTCTTACCCGTGGACTTAAGAAGCGACCTAACAATTACCAGGGACTTGGGTAAGGGGACCCTGCAAATAATGATCGGCGATGAAATCTCAAACCCTAATGACTATCCAGTTAGGCAAGCCCTTCCGGATCACTACCGCACACTAGACGCTTATGTGATGTTTCAATAATTAGAGACCCCTTTCGGTGACCATTTAACTACTACTAAGAATATCCTAACGCGATCAAGATTAAGATAGGCAATAAACAAAGCACATAAAAAATATATGGTTAAGAAGTTATAATCAATTTAAAATAATTTTCCAAACAACCTTAGATAAAAGAAAATAGAATTCAAAGATTATACATATGCAAAATCCAAGGTATGGCAGAATTAGTTCATACTAGAAAGAAATAAACTAAAATAAAGATACATACTGTCAACTTGTTTCTCTTGAATGACTTCTATGATGAATAAACTTAAGGAGAGGCAAGGACATGTTTACAATGATTAAAGGGTGTATTTATAGGTGATTAGAAGGCCCTAGGTCGAAATATTGGATTAGAATGCAAGTAATTGGACTCCTTTTCCAAATCAAATTCGTTTCCTAAAATATAGGAGATAGGATAAACACTGCTGTCTTGTTATGGTCCTAACGTCTTCATTATTGCTCCGATTTTTGCCTACTTTATATCAAAACGACCGCGTCGAAAATATATACATTTTTCCGTTCGATTAATCCTCAAAATTACCAGTCGACGTTTAGTTACATTCACTTTAATAGACGTGGCTGCAGAATTTCAGATTTATTTGGCAGCTTCTCCTTTCCTATTTTATCTCTACTTCCTTTTATCTCCAACTTACATCCATATCTTCTTTCATTTATCTCTTAGAACTGATTTGACATCTAATTAATATCCATATATATTTAAAGTTTCACACTAAACAAACAAATTAAACCCAATAATGCTCTAAAAATAATAATTCATCAAATCAAGACAAGAAATAAGAATTTATCAAAATATGAATGAAAATCTAATATTAAATACTCGAATACACCTAAAATGATGTCTCTAACCTAAATTATCAAAATGATGTCTTTATTTTCTTGCACAGCGGGTGCAACTTCTTCTTTCTGCTCTTTTGAGGCTTCTTCCTCTCTTTCTTTAGCTCTAGTAGTTTGTATCTCAATATCCAATCTAATTTCTTCTTGCATATCTATCAGAAGCTCGATAAACTCAGATTTTACGGATGAATCCGAATCTTCAGCAAATCCAGAGTCTTCGGGGCTAGACTTGGTTGGTTCTTCTTCAATTTCGGGAACTTCCACGACAATTTCTGCAGCATGCGGTATTTCCTCTTACTCTTCTATTTCAAGGCAAATTTCCTTACAAGTTTCGAACCCAACATTGGCATCACCTCCTTCAATGGTTTTCAATTCTCTCGCTTCCACAATATTCGTTAAAACTTTGCTCAATTGCTCTACTTGTGTAACTAAGATTTGAATTGAAGCCTCTTGTTCTCTTAACTTCTCGTTTTGTGTATGAATATTTCTCGTCATTAGATCCATGAAATTATTTAATTGCTTATCTCCCACTACTCCCTCTTGAGGATGTTGTGGCAAAGCATTCTGAGCTAAAGTATCGGTATAAGAGTCATTGGCAGGTTGTTGTGGAGGCGCAGGTCTATTAAAATTCTGATTTCCCTGATACGAAACTTGACCTATTGGTTGGTAAGAGTTATTCTGGGTACGAGGTTGATAGTTACCTTGATGCGGCCCTTGTGGATTTGAGTACTGCATACCCGGATGATTTCTGTTACCAAATTGGTTATTTCTTCGGTTGGATATGAAATAAACAGATGCTGGATTTTCTTCACACTCTTCCCATGTATGATTAGTTACCTCACACTTTGGACAACCTTGTGATTTTTGCACTACATTTGTTGCCACTAAATTCGGTCGTCTTTTGCATCTCAGGATTAATCTCTTTGACTTGATTTTCTAAAGAGGTTAATTGAGATGAATTAGCTGTCTCTGCGTCTAATCGAAGCATACCTTTGGTAATTGTAATAGGAGCTCGCAAAAGTGGCCAACTCCTTTCTTTTTCTATAATACGTTCCATACCTTCGGCGGCTTCTGCAGGATCCATGGACACAAATACTCTTCTTCCTAGATTATCTACCCTCAATGTACTATATGCATTAATACCTTGATAAAACATAACTAACTGTAAAGATGGGGTATAACCATGAAGCAGGCATCTAGTTAATTTCTATTGAAACCTCGTCCATGCGTCTCCTACTTCTTCTTCATTCTCTTGGCGAAACTTGGCAAGCTCCATCTGATCTTTTAATCTCATACTCTTCGGATAAAAATGGTTAAAGAACGCGGCTTGAAAATCTGCCCAAGTATTAAGTGCACATGGTGGTTGTCTATCTAGCCAATCACCAGCTTTTCCGGTCAGATTGAACGAAAACATGTGACAATACAGTTGCTCGCGTGTAATGCCAGGAGTAATGTAAACATCACAAATCTGCATGAACTTCTGAATCGCTCTTACCAGATCTTGAACTGCTGCACCACTATAGAGTCCTGATGTCTCCCTAAATGTTCTAATTTTATGCCCTTGGGAGACATCATTTTTTGTGTTTATTCGACTATTTAGATAGACTTTTGGTGTTAATATGCAATAAATCGATTTTCCTCTTTTAATTCTAGTATTTTTCATTTATTAAACTTTTGCGCGTAATATGGTTTGTTTTGAGTGAAAAATTGTAGGTTTTGAATACTAGCTAGGAAAGGAACTAAAGAATAAAGTCAAAGATCGTGTAATGAAGTCAAAGCAAAAAAAATATCCTGAAAGAATTGATAAATTGAAGCTGCAAATCTGAAAAGTTGATAAAGATTGTTGATTCCGAGCCTATCTAAGAGTGGATTTAGCCTCTGACTTGTGAAGATAAATTGTTTCCCATTGAGTTACGGAACTTTAGCAACTATAATGAAGTCAATCCGAATTGAAACGAGCCCTTTAGAGCTGATTTAGTGAAGGTGGTGCAGCAGTTACGGGATTTGGCCTTAATTAGTGGACTTGGGCTTTTCTAATTTTCATTTAATCCCCTATGAAAAGCCCTAGTCCGAATTTTAGCTTATAAAAGGGCTTTGGACTTCTATTTTCACACACCTTTTTTCATAATATTACATACGCTTAAGAGTCAGACACAAGAGATGAAGTTAGAGGAAGGAAGAGAAGAAGCAAGAGCTGGAGACTGTCTATATCTCCACTTCTCAGCCAATTCAACTCCGTAATTAGATTCTTCTATTTTATTCTGTAAAACATTATGAAAACAATTATTTCTTTAGTTTTTGTCTTTTTAATTATTATGAGCTAAACTTAAATAGTGTTTGAGAACGCATAATGGGTTAATCCCAAATTGATTTTGTTTCATGTGTTTGGATTTGGGATTTTTATAATTGAAATCAAATTGGGTAAATTGTATTTTTCATTAATTTGCTTTTATTTACTATGAATGACGTAATTAACCAATCATAGGACTTAGTATCTAGGCTATTCCATTTAGTGGCGAATGGATCACCTTGACGGGGGGTCTGGGTACAGAACTAATTAATGAATGTAGGATAGAAAATAGAGAGTCTGACGAGCTTAATTAATCCTATGGCCAATTGGGTTGAATAGACTTAATCACTTGAAGGTGGACTATAATCACCCTGACGGGGTTTGTAGCACCCAAGAGTAGCTCCTTAGTCCACCCTGACGGGGGTAAGGAGAATTCCGAATCCCGACCATTACATATTTATTGATTTGTCCCTTAAACTATACATGAAATGAATGATAATTAGGTGAAATCCTTGCGTCTCTCAAGTACTGTCTTTCATACCTTGAGTAAACTACTTTATTTTCTTGCATTTAGTTTAATCTTTGCATTAAATTAGTATTTTAATTTACTGTCTTAGTCTTAGAAAACCAAAACAAACAATTCTCAAAATCATTTACTTGTTTTCACGTGCAATTGATCACTATTCGATAAGAATTAGAGTCAACCATTCCGTCCCTGAGAACGAATTTGTATTATCACATATATTACTTGGGACAACTGTACACTTGATGTTGTGGTTATCTTATCCTTATTTGCATCATTTTTTAGAACACACAAAGGACAACCAAGTCCAAAGCTTGTAAATTGACTGAGCATGCCCGGATCGGGCCTGAACTTCATGTTTTGGATCTCTGGAGGACGATAACCTAGAGGTTGAACTGGAAAAGGTGCTCCCAAGCCTGAGAGATCTTGTTCTTGTATGATATTATTCCTATTATCTCCTACATGTGGTACTCGAGGAACAAGTGGTGGTTCACGAGGGGCTGGTGGTTGACGTTGATCATCATTCTGATTAAGATTAATATTATCCCCTTGTGGTAGTAATTCTTCCTCTCGTAGAGTCATTTCTTTTCTTTGCTCGCGTTCTTCTCTTAAGCGTTTTTTGTAAGATGTGAAACAACTTTCGGGGTTCTCAAGCATACACCAAAAAACCTGGAAGAGAAAAAAACAAACAAAAAGCGTAAATCTGAAAAAAAACTAAAAACTACTACTACTAAAATTTAAAAACCCACACGCTAACGAGACACAAGTCCCCGGCAGCGGCACCAAAAATTGGTGTCGGCTAAGGTGTGATAAAAATAAGATAATAAAAGTGACTAAACAATGCACTAACACCCTAGACTAAACACGATACTCACTACAAGTATCAAAGGTCGTACGTAAGTTTTATGATAAATAAATATTCGTTCTCAGGGACTTAGTGTGTTATACGAAGGGATTTAACAGAATAGAGTAGAAATTAATAGTTAAAGACAAAAAAAGTATATAATAATGATTGATGTGGAGATATGATTGACTAAATTAAACTAAAGACAATAAAATAAGGCCAATAAAATAAAGATGTAAGAATGAGATGAGAAAATATAGCTCAGGTTTTTGCTAGTATGCACTAATCCTTCTATTTCGTCTACTAATTAATAAGGGTGATTAAAGCTCTTAGATAAGTTGTCAGGATTCTATATTTCTCCTAACCCCCTTCTGGGTGGACTTAAGAGGCAACCTAACAATTACTAGAGGACTTGGGTAAGGGGACCCTGCAAATAATGACCAGTGTTTAAATCTCAAACCCTAATGACTATCTAGTTAGGCAAGCCCTTCCAGATCACTACCGCACACTAGACGCTTATGTGATGTTTCTATAATTGGACACCACTTCCGGGTGACCATCTAACTACTATTAAGACTATCCTAACGTAATCAAGATTAAGACCGACAATAAATCAAAGCACATATAACACATATATGTTAAAGAAGCTATAATCAATTTAAAATAGTTTTCCTAAACAAAATTAGATAGAAGAAAATAGAATTCAAAGATTATACATATGCAAAAACCAAGTAATGGAAAAATTAGATCATATTAGAAAGAAATAAACTAAAATAAAGATACATACTGTCAACTTGCTTCTCTTGAATGACTTCTATGATGAATAAACTTAAGGATTAATTAGGGAGAGGCAAGAACATGTTTACAGTGATTAAAGGGTGTATTTATAGGTGTTTAAAAGGCTCTATGTCGAAATCTTGGAGTAGAAGGCAAGTAGTTGGAGTCCTTTTCCAAATCAAATTCGTTTCCTAAAATATAGGAGATAGGATAAACACTGTTGTCCTGTACTGGTTGTAACTTCTTCGTTATTGCTCCGATTTTTGAATAGTTTATATCGAAACGACCACGTCGAAAATATTTACACTTTTCTCTCAGACTGATCATCATAATTATCAGCCGAGTTTTATTTATCTTCACTTTAGTAGACGTGGCTGAATAATTTCAAATTTACTTGACAGCTTTTCCTTTCCTATTTCATCTCTACTTTCTTTTATCTCGAATTTCCATCCATATCTTCTTTCCTTTATATCTTAGAATTGATTTGGCATCTAATTAATTTTCATATATCTTTAAAGCTTCACACTAAATAAATAAATTAAACCCAATATGCTCTAAAAATGACAATTCATCAAATCAAGACAAGAAATAGGAATTTATCGAAATTGGAATAAAAAACTAATATTAAATACTCGAATACACCTAAAATGATGTCTTCAACCTAGATTATTATATCAAAAATAGGGAGACATCAACTTCATATGCTTCATTATTTTCTAAAAGTCAAAGAAGAGCAAAAAGGTAGAAGGCAGAGGTAGAGCTGGAGAAGTCATTCTTCAACAACAACTCAACTCATTCCTTTAATTAGGTTTTATCCTAATTCTGTTTTAGGAATTATGAATGCTTGTAATTTATTTTGTTTTTTTAATTTCAGTATGAGCTAAACTAAATTATACTTGAGAATCGCATAATGGGTTAAGCCCCAGTTTATTTAATTTAGTATTTTCGGATCTGGGATTATCTTAATTTAATTCAAGTCAGGTTTTTCATATTGTTTATTACTTCATGATTATTTACTAATTTTAGTTAAGCTAGGAATTAAAATTAGGTTTGAGTAATTAGGCTATTCACTTAGTGGCGAGTGATCATCAGACATGGGGGTTTAATTACAGACCTAGGTAATAACGGTGTGGTGTCAGTCATTGACCGACTGGCCTGACTAACCACATATCCAATTGGGTAAGGAACTTCACATCCGTAAGTAAATTTAGTACCTTAGAGGGGTTTATCTTACCGTAGGATAGCTCCCAAGTCCACCTGACAGGGGGTTATGAGATTGTAAAGTCCGGACTAATATAGAATTACCAACTTGTCCCTTAAACGAAAGCACTAAATGTATGAACTTAGGTGGATCCCCAGTGAGACTTAAGTATAACTCTCATATATGCATCTCCTTTTTATTTATTTTTATTCTGTTTATCTTAGTATTTTATTTAACTAGCATCCATTAGTTTAGTCTTTAAAAACCCAAACAAATATATTTTTTATCTTTTATTTTCTGTACTTGCAATTACTACTATTTATTCATTAAACACTTGAGTTATACCAGTTCAATCCCTAAGAACGAAATCTCGATTATCAGAATATTTTTTGAATGACTCGTACACTTGCGGTATGAGAATCCTTTATTTATATTTTAATTGTATCACACCCCAGGAACCACCAACTACTCAGCTAAAACAACATGTTATACATATATATATATATATATATATATATATCTTTAAGAGCATGACCAATGGGGTCTTTAGTTTAGGTCTTCAACTCCAGATTTGAAGACCCAATTTAAAGACCTATTGTTAAAATTTGATTTTCAAATCATTGTCAACACCAATGGTTTAGTTTTAAATTTGAGTTTTTATACGAAAAATACTAATAATTAAATACATTTTGATTTCATAATTTGTATTAATGAATTAATTTAATATTGACTAATTTTTATTTAGATAATAATTTTTTTATTACTATTTTAATGTAAAAAAATTAATTTTGGATATATATTTGAATTATATTTAAAAATTGGTTGAAAAATTTATGTTTAATTTAAAATTATATTAAAGTTAAAAATATATTTAATTATTTTATATATGATGTCATATTTATTTAATATCATTTTACCATTATACGGAGTATAATTTAAAATTAAAACTTAAAAATATCTCATTAGATAAATCAAATTAAACTACCCTAATTTAATTTTTTTTTAATCAGTCAAATGACTACTTACTTTTTTTAATTCGAAATTAATAATTCTCTCTAATCTACCATATACTATTTTACATTAATAATCCAATCTTACTTAGCCCATAATAATTTTTCTAATCTCATAACCCATTATAATCAAGTTTACTAAAATAGTACATTAAATTATTAACCTAAATAAATAAATAAATAAACTCTCTTTCGATGGCCCTACAAATAATTCAATTTTAATTTTTTTCATATTAAACCTACATCTTTTGTAATTTGACTAAATGCCGAATATGTATACATCTAGCTATATTTGACAAAATTTATACATATGGAGTTTTTTTTTATGTATGGGTGTCCGGGCCAGCTTACGCGCACCACGACTATTTCCATAGAAAATATACACACCTCCTCATGCATACTCCCATGTTCAGGGAGGGACTATTCCCATAGGAAATATACACGCCTCCGCATGCATACTCCCACTTAATCAGAACTAGGTTACCCATGTTCAGGGACGGGACTAGAATCTTGCACCTCTTGCTTACCCCCTTTAAGGGCTTAAGAAATACAAGGCTGAGGATATTCGAACCTTGTACCTCCTAGATGAGAGGCAAGGTCCTGGCTATTGAGCTAGTCCCAATGGTTTTATACATATGGAGTCTTTATCTCTATATATGGAGAGTCTTCAAAACACTATTGGTATTGCTCTTTTATCTATTTTTACTTATGGGCATCTCCAATGGTGCTAGTTTAAGTCTCCATATCTGTATAAAATGCAGAAAACCTATCTGAAAAAAAAATTAAATTCTAATAAGAACAGTAACATTTTGTACGAATTTCTACCGTTCAATAAACTAAAAATTACAACGACTATTTTTTCAACTCTTATATATACATACACCTTGTATTTATTAAAATTATACAAATACACACAATTTGTTCAGTAAAATCAAAGTATTTCAATCAATTCTTTTTCCGAATCAAGCAAAAACAAAAATAGAAGGTAATTCCTACTTCTCTAATATTGTTGTTGGTGCTGATGAATTAGGATATAACTCTCTTGAATGGTGATAGTTGTTATTATGGTGGGAGCGCTTGTGATGGCCGTGAAAGGCACCGTGGCTATGGTGGTGCAATGGGTTAGATCTAATAATTTTTTGTTTGATTGATTAAGAAAGAAATGTGCCGTGGTTTTTTTTTATATATTATGGGTTTAGTTTATTGGGTTTGGGCTTGAGTTAAATAAATGAGTGGATTGGATTAAGTTATTAGGTTTGTTTTGTTGGTTAGATTAATTTATTAGATTTATTTAATAGATTTAAAAAATTAAACATTCAGCTTTGGGGTACATTTAGTAGTAAGCATGTTAAGTTTTTAATTATATATTTTTCTTTATTAATTAACTAGAAATGTATAATTTTTTATGATCTAAATTTTAAAATTCTAATATATATATATTGTGTACAGATATGGAATACGAATAGTGGATGACTACTAACAATCAATAACAAGTATGCCCTAAAAAAAGTTACCGTCGCTAATAGAATTGGCAAAAGTATGCCGTTACCGGAAAGTCCTAGTCAATTACCAGAATGTCCTAGACCTCCACCCACGCACATATATAAAAAGAAGGCTCAACGTACTTCTAACTATTCAACCGCAGAAGACAAATTATTGTGCAAAGCGTGGATCAAACACTCGAACGGTCCAATCAATGGAAATGATCAAACAGGGCAACAATATTTGTCATGAATCGAGGATGAGTTTAAGCTACATCCAGTTTTAGAGAAGGTGAGATCGGTTAAATAGCTTACTACGCAGATGGGAGTGATAAAGCCGACGTTGGCAAAATGGAACGAGAGTTATATGAGTGTTGTGAGATTAAATCAAAGTGGGAAAACAGAACAAAATTGGGTAATTATCTCTTAAAACAAATTTATAATTATGTATATTTTACCTTGACTATATTTGTGCACTTTTTATGTAGATTGACGACGCTAAAAAACTGTTTAAAGCCCTAAATGGAGATGAATTTAAGTGGTTTTACAGTTAGGAAATTTTGAAAGACGAGCCAAAGTTTTTGACGTATATTGCAACACAACACAAGACAAAGCAAGCTAAATCCCGCAAAACACTAGGACCATGTATAGATTTAGGAAAAGATGGAGAAGATTGAGACGACGATGATATCGAAACTGTGCCTGACCAGGTTAGACCACGTGTAGAAAAGCAGAATTTTTTTTACGTGGTAAGTGAAAAGCAATTAACGTTGAAGACGAGGGCTGGAAACAACAGTTTATTGATCTCAAGAATATGCACCATTAGGAGAGGTTAGCCCAGCAAGACCGAGATCGAGAGGATAGAGAAAGGTACCGACAGAGGATCTTATACGAGCAAATATGGTACACGAGAGAGTGATACGAGAGCGAGAGGACCTTGAAAGGCAC
The DNA here is from genome assembly GCA_029959085.1 of Nemophila menziesii. Taxonomy (NCBI): domain Eukaryota; kingdom Viridiplantae; phylum Streptophyta; class Magnoliopsida; order Boraginales; family Hydrophyllaceae; genus Nemophila; species Nemophila menziesii. The sequence continues at coordinate 23,065,500 of JARWIR010000021.1, forward strand.
CAACAAGAGGATCACCATCGAGCAACAATTGCACAAGAAGATATGATTATGAGTAAGGATTTATCAGGGATGAAGCCGGAGGTAGCAAATTTCTGGATGACTACACAACAAAACATTTTGAATAAATATAACATTAAAAATGTAATTAAGATTTAAATTGTTGTAATTTTCATGCTATTTTATTAAACGTAGTCTAATTTAAATTTTATTTTTATCCTTCTTTCATTTTGCAAAATCTTAAGTCAAAATATATAATTTTTCAAAATAAAACACTTGCATAAAATGAAAATGGGTTAACCAACACCCTTGAGGATACAAATCACATGACATGAATTACAACAATTAAAACTACAAGCAATATCAATGTTAACCAACTCCATGTAAAATCCAGATGTGTGCAACAAGATCTTGTTGTAGATCATGGTGGGCACCCTTATTCCGCATATTAAGTATTCTATCGATGAATGTTGTAAGTACCTCTGTGTCACTTCTTTCAACGGTTACAGGCGTACTCCCTTCAAGGTGCTCATAGTTATAGTCTATGTTGTGTTTATCTCGCTCATCTTCAATGATCATATTGTGCATTATAATGCACGTCTTCATGATCAAATGTAATGTTTCAACGTCCCACATACGAGCTGGACCACATACTATCACAAAACGAGCTTGTACTACACCAAATGCACGCTCGATATCTTTTCGAACAACCTCTTGTTGTGTGGCAAAGAGTTTGTTAGCACGACCGAGACAATATCTCGCTGGTATAGTTTTGACAAATACTGGACAATTTGGGTAAATTCCATCAGCTAGGTAATGGCCCATAGTGTTAAACTCACCGGAGGAGCCCGATCTTAGGCAAGTGGTGGAATATATATGATACCTGCAAAACATTTAGATCATTGTGTGAAACTGGCATTCCAAAAAGTTCATGCCATATCCAAAGGTCTTGTGAAGCCACTGCTTCTAAAATAATAGATGGATCTGGGTGATGACCGGTATATGCTCCATGCCATGCAGTTGGGAAACTTTTCCATTTCCAGTGCATACAATCTATACTTCCCAACATGCCAGGGTAGCTCTTTGTTCATTAATCTCTAAAAGGCGCGCAATATCCTCCTTGTTTGGAGATCTCAAATATTTTTAAGAGAATATTTCATCCATTGCCTTAACAAAACTTCTCAAACACAATTTGGTAGTGGATTCTCCAATAAGCACATACTCGTCCACTGCATCAGCAACAACTCCATAGCACAACATTTTGAAAACAACAGTCACCTTTTGTAACGTAGTTAAACCCCAAACTCTAGCAACATCTTGAGTGTGAACAAAGTATTCATCATATGATGAGACTTCATTCATAATATAGGTGAATAACTTGGTTCTCATGCGAAACCATCTTCAGAAAATGTGCTCTGGATACACGGGAGGTTCTGCAAAGTAATCACAGTAAATTTTTAGATGACCTTCCGACCTATCACAGTGAATATTAATACGCCCCGGGATAGAACCTCGACGTGCCTTTTGTTGTTGCTTCCTGCGATGTTCCTCTTCTAAAAGACATACAAAGGCTATATCGTCATCATCTTCACTTGAATCATTATAAACTGAACTAAATGGTGGATAATGACTCATAGTGAAACAAAAGTTTATGTGAAGTGCAATGTATTGAAAGTGTGAAGGTTGTGTTGGATATATAAGAATAAATACCTTCATTTATAGATTAGAGATAATGATCGGACGTCAAAGATCGAAGATAAAAGATCTCATCCAACGGTTGATGTTAAGGTAAAAGATTTTTGATATAGATAAGAACCGAATGGATGTTATTGAAGGTAAGATCTTGTATCCAACGGTTGGTACACAATAAAAAGATATTGTATAAAAAGAATAATTGAATGAGATTTTACGAATCTATCTTGATCGAATAAATTTTATTTTAGTATTAAAATTATGCATGAAAAATAAATTTTAGAGATTAAATTAATTGAATATTATTAACTTAATTTATTGTTAAATAATATATAATTTTTATACTAATTACGAAAAAAGATTAACACTAATTAATTTTTATTAGAAAATTTGATCAAGATAATTTCATAATTAAATGATTTTATAATATAAAATACAAATAAAATATAAAAAAATTAAAATTAAAAATAAAGCATAAAGCTTTTCTCTATTTGGCAAGACACCACTAAAGTTACTATCTCCCAAAAATAAAATGTTTTTACAAATTTAAATTTTGAATCTCCATTTTGCCAAAATGCTATCTCTATTTTGTCAAATCACTAAAAATGCTCTTAGTCATGCTCTAAGGGGGTATAAAGAGGGGTTGTGATTGATTTTAAGTTAAAAATATGTCATGAAAACGGTTGAGATCGTTCCGTTACTTAAAACATTAAAATCTTCCAAAATGCCCCTACTATATATTTATATATATAAAATGTCTAAAAAAATCACCTCTCGCTCTCTCTCTCTCTCTCTCTCTCTCTCTCTCTCTCTCTCTCTCTCTCTCTCTCTCTCTCTCTCTCTCTCTCTCTCTCTCTCTCTCTCTCTTTTGTTTGTTCACAAGACATTCGGTTTCACGATGAAAAGTCACCTTCATAGAAAAATCACCTTCGCCCTAACCTTACTTCCCCTCTGACTCACTGGCCACCACCACACCACCCCAATACCTATCCTCTTCGTACCTAATAGGCTCACCATCTCTCCTTAGCTCACAACCTCACCATCTTCCGTAACTCTCCTTGCTCATAGACGTAGCTGTGAAATTTCCGCTCCTACAACGGAAATGAAGCCTTCATTAATGGAGGGGAAATGCAAAGGTGAATTTTCGATTTATGAACAAGTTTCATCCCTAATACTTTACGGGCTCAGAAACTGAGCAATACCTACAAAAACAAGTGGCAAAAACAGTTGCATATAAGTTGTTTGAAAAAATGCCTCTGAGAAGTACGATAATCCAGTAATTATTGAACTTACTGATGCCAAGACCAAAAAACTAAAGAACATTTTGGAGGTAATGGGATTAATTATCTTCTCAAGAAACTTATGAGAAGTAATTTACTAAACTTTTTATTAGGTAGATGCAACACTAATTGCCACAAGAAGCCTCCTTCATATAAGAATATTTATATTCTTATGTGACATATGCGTCTAACTATTTAATTATAAAGTTTAAGTTTATATATATGTTGAAGATTATAATATAAAAGATGATACCATGATGGATTGGTTTCAATTAAAGTATTATAATTTGGGTGTATTAATAACCCTCTTCCCTTACCTCAATAAACAAAAATGATATTCCTTCTATAACCGTTATTAAAAGATATTTGTTTTGAGTAACTCTCACAAGTTCCTATAAAATCAACATCATTATCATTACATGAACAACATACTTTTACTCTTCATAAAAACAAAATTTAAAAAATCGACTGTTATAGTGATTGAATTCTTTATCCATCAAAAAGATTATTCAAAGAAAGAGGAAAAAGGGAAGAGAAAATTAATTAATGAATTAATTTATACTAATAGTCATCATCAATGGATCAAGGTTAGTATTCTTCTATTACAGTTTATAAAGTAATTATGGTTAAATTACACAATGATCTAGATATAAAAGTTAAATAACAATTGGTATCAGAGCCAATCTAGATCTATTTAATTTACCGATTATTATGAATTTTTTTTATCAGCGATATAAAGTGTGTTATATTTATTTAAATATGATGAATTATGTATATAATTATCTTAAAGATTCCGCTTTTATTAAGTTTTGGTTAACTGTGTTTATGAAATAACAACACAATATAAAATCATTTTACCCATGAAAAGTTTTAACTTTTTTTGTAAAAACATGCTAGTCACCAAAGTGACCTTGTTAAATTACAATTTAATTATGATGGATAATGATTAATTGATGCATAAATGACATACTTTGTTTTATTGATCAATTGTTTTATTAATTATATTCTTGGAGATCACCCAAAGGTGTACCATTGAATATAATTAGTAAAATGAATAGTATTAATCTTTTATTACTAGTTAATGACATATATTGCCCAAAGGTTGCATGGTTATTCTGATTTATGGTAGATTTGATTGATTGTCAAAGTATTGTTTTTTGTTTGCATCAGTGAAGGTGTATATGTTTAAGTATTGCTCAAAGGTTCCTTAAATATATGCTATAAAGTTCCAATTGAAAATATATATTATGAATCTGTATTAGTTTTGTTTTAACACTAATAGATAAGCATGTATAAATGTTGTAGCATTGTCAAATATTTTTGCATCCGCTAACTCTGTCATGAAAGTCAATGGGCTAAATTATGGTGAATGGACTGATCAAATCAAGTTTACTCTTGGTGAATGTCATTGGACTTTGCAATCCTCTCTGATGAAGAACCACCCGCTATTACAGATGATAATTCTGATGCTGACAAATCTCGCTGTGAGATTTGGGAGCGATCAAACAGGTTGAGCTTGAATCTCATGAGGATGTCGATGGGAAAAAGTATTAAACTATCAATGTCCAAGACAGAAAATGCAAGGGAAATCATTAAAGCGATTAAGGAGTGTTCACAATCAAATTTGGCTGATAAGTCTATTGTAGGAAGCCTTATGAGTGAGCTTACTACAAAGAAATATGACTAGTCTCAGTCAATCCGCGATCATGTGACACACATGTCAAACTTGGCATCAAAGTTAACGACCTTGGGAATGGAAGTTCACGAGCAATTCTTGGTCCAATTCATTATGAACTCTCTACCTCATCATTTAGCCAGTTCCAGGTGAACTACAACACAATTAAAGATAAATGGAACTTTATAGAATTGAAGGCTATGCTGATTCAAGAAGAGGGAAGATTAAAGAAGTTCAATGACCAAGTTGTTAATCTCATAGGTCTTGAAAGAGCCAGCAGCAGTAAAGCAACACCATGTAAAAATTGCAAAAAGAAAGATAAGATTTTTCTGAAAAGGCCTGAAAGTCAAACCAGTAAAGAAATTAACAGTTTCTTTTGCAAGAAAATGGGACACTTCAAGAAAGATTGTCTGAAAAAGGAAGGCATGGTTCGATAAAAAAGGTAAACATTACAGTTTTGTTTGCTCTGAATTGAATCTTATATAAGTGCCTAATAATACCTGGTGGTTAGATTTTGGTGCTACTACTCATGTGTCTCATATTAAACAGGGATTCCGTTTGATCCATCCCATAAGAGGAGTTGAACAATACTTGTTCATGGGAAACAGGATGAAGGCACGAATTGAAGGCATTGGGACTTATAGATTGATCTTGCAGACAGGTTGTCATGTAGATCTTGAAGGGTGTCTTTATGTACCTGAATGTGTTAGAAATCTTGTTTTTATTAGTATATTAGATAATTTAGGTTTTAATTTTAAGATTTGACATGGTGGATTTTCATTGTACCTAAATAATAACTTTTATGGTAGAGGTATTTTGTTTGATTCACTTTACAGGTTTAATCTTGATGCAAAGTTTTCTGAATCCTTATTTAATATTGAAATTCAGGCACTAAACGTAGTACATCTAATGAGAATTCTGCCTTCTTATGGCATCAAAGACTAGTTCACATATCCAAGGAAAGAATTATGAGGTTGGTAAAGAATGAAATTCTACCTCAACTTTAGTGATCTAGATATGTGTATAGACTGCATTAAAGGAAAGCAGACCAGCCACAAGAAGCACTCAGCTCCTTGAATTAATTCACACTGATATTTGTGGCCCTTTCGATGCTACTTCATGGAACAGAGAGAGATATTTTATCACCTTTATTGATGATTATTCACGTTATGGTTACACGTATCTTTTGCATGAAAAGTCTGAATCAGTGAATGTCTTTGAGGTGTTCGTTGATGAAGTGGAAAGGCAACTAGATAGAAAAGAAAAAGGGGTGAGATCTAATAGAGGTGGTAAATTTTATGGAAAGTTCAATGAAAGTGGACAATGCCCAGGTCCATTTGCAAAGTTACTTCAAAGTAAAGGTATTTGTTCACATTACACAATGCATGGAACTCCTCAGCAGAATGGTGTAGCTGAAAGGCGAAATCATACTCTAATGGAAATGGTTAGGAGCATGTTAAGTAAAAGTTCTTTACCCATTTCTTTGTGGACATATGCATTAAAGACTGCAACATATGTGCTTAACAAGGTTCCTAGTAAAGCAATTTCTAAGACCCTTTTTGAACTATGGGTGGGAAGGAAACCTAGTTTGAGGCATCTATGTGTCTGGGGTTGTCCAGCAGAGGCAAGGTTATATAACCCACACGAAAAGAAACTTGATTCTAGGACCGTTAATGTTTTTTTAATGGCTATCCTGAAATATCAAAGCAGTATGTATTTTATTGTCTAAAACACAGTACGAGAATAGTTGAAACGGGTAATGCTAGGTTTATTGAGAATGATGAAACTAGTGGGAGTGGTGAACTACGAAATGTGGATTTTACAGAAATCCAAGATAAAGTTGATTCACCTATTGTTGTACCTAAGGTTGTTGTTCCCATCGTTGTATCACATTCAAATGATACAATAGAACAACATGATGTTGTGCAAACACCACTAGCAGAAATTACAGCTGATGAACCTGTCACAAATCAAGAAGATAATAGTGCACCACAAGAAATATTAAGGAGATCTGTAAGAGAAAGAAGATGTGCCATTTCAAATGATTATATGGTATATGCTATCGAAATGAATGTGACTTAAGCAGTGATGAAGACGCGAACACTTTCCTAAAGGCCATGGAAAGTAACAATTCAGATAAGTGGTTGATTGCTGCAAAAGAAGAAATAAAATCCATGGATGACAATAGAGTTTGGGACTTAGTAGAGTTGCCTAATGGTTTCAAACTTGTTGGATCAAAATGGGTCTTTAAGACCAAATACGACTCGAAAGGTAATATTGAAAGGTATAAGCCTCGCCTTGTTGCTAAAGGATTCACCCAAAAAGATGAAATTGACTATAAGAGACTTTCTCTCCAGTTTCAAAGAAAGACTCTCTACGAATTGTTTTGGCTTTGGTAGCTCATTATGATCTCGAACTTCACCAAATGGATATGAAATCCGCCTTTCTTAATGGAGAGCTTGAGAGGCTGCAAAACAAAAGAAGATAAAGTTAGAATCATGCCCTTATTATATAACCAAGGGTGTATAGCAGAGATAAGACTTACCAGCAGTGGTGACTATAAATAATCCCTATAACCATGTTCGTAAATAAAGTGAATATTGTTAGGTAAGAATACTGAGACACTCTCTATTTTATATTTTAAGAGTAAAAAGAAGAGAATACAGCAAACGTATAAACAAAAATATTTCTTTTTTTTGGAGACAAATATTGTATATCTCAAAGTGTTCTTGCTCAGGTACCGGACCCATCTTTTGATAAAGATAAGCAATATAGTCTAGTTATGCTCTTAGAGGATATTTCTGAATACCTGAAATACAACATTATGATTAAAATCTAAACTAAGTAAAGTTATGTTTAACTTAATCAGCCACGTGTTAAAAAACACAGTATAGTCCCTTTCTTGCTACTGATATACAAACTTACCGTTGACTTGATCATTGCTTTTATTACCTTGTATGTTTGAATTTGTGACCGGGAGATTACGCATCGATTCCCAGAAATCACAATCTAAATAAGATATATCAAGAAAAAATGTGACGTATAATGCTTTGAATGGAAATGGCGGTAATAGTGGAGGTGGAGGGAAAAATATTGTGGGACCCATTTTAAAGACGAAAGGTATTGGGAAGAAATCAGAGAGGAAACGTGGGAAAGCAGAGAAAACTATTAGTTTAGAGGTTTTGCAGCAGTATTTTGCTGGGGGTCTTAAGGATGCTGCTAAAAGTCTTGGTGGTATGTTTTATCTCTTCTTAATTAATATTATACGTGTATATAGGGACCTGTAGTGCAATTTTTGCATAATGTAGTGCAATTCTTGCATGATTTAGGGATTGATAGTGAGAGTTTGCATAATATAGGGACTAATAGTGCAATTTTTGCATAATATAAGGACCAATAATTCACTTTTTGCATGATATAGGAACCAATAATGCAATTTTTGAGTAATATACGGACCAAGCAGTGTACTTTTTGCACAAAGTACGAAGCTGTAATGCAATTTTTGCACAATATAATGCAATTTTTTGCATATTATAAGAACCTGTAATGCACTTTTTTCATAACATAAGATCCTACAGTTTTTGCAACCAATAGGGCAATTTTTCATAATACAGGGACCAATATGGTGATTTTTGAATAATATAAAGATCTATAGGTAATTTTTTGCATAACAGACATAATAAATGATAATACATGGAAAATTTTGTTACATAATAAAAGATAATATTAGTGCAAAGAGTTGCAATATTGCATTTAGAAGGAAAGCGTGGAAGGGAAATCGAATGGGGATTGAAAATCGAGCCTTCTATAAAACATTTGGTAAGTTGAATTTGAATGCCTCTCTTTTCTTTTTTTGCTGAAACATTTATATATCTCTGTGAATTTGTTGTTTATGTATGCAAGTAGTATCTGAAGGGAAAAATAATAATATACCCCAACTCTGGGGTAATTGCGAATTCAAATACTCATTTGCGAGGTAACAAAATAACTAGTAAATGGGTCCCACCCCCAAAAAACTCTATAAAAATTAATTGCGATGCCTCATTTACTAAAAATGGTTCTACTATTGCATGTATTGCCAGGGACTATAAAGGAAAAGTGCTAAGGTGTCAAGGATGGAAGATTAATGCTGACAATAGCTTGGAGGCTGAAGGATTGGGAGTTTTGAAGGCCTGTCTATGGGCTAAGGAGCTTAACAATTTCCATTGCATAGTGGAAAATGACAATCTTACCCTTATGGAGCCTTTAGTTAGCAATTTTCCCTTTAATTCTCCATGTATAGCGAATGTAATTAGGAGTATTTATTTTGTTGCTGAAATTTGTAATCCTTCTTTTTCTTTCACGAAAAGAGATGGAAATTTGATAGCGGATTGGACTTGCAAAAATTTGCCGCTTGGTGAGTCTTATGACTTTTGAGCAAGTCCTTTCCCCTCTAAACTAGCTTTATTGTTAAGCCTTGATATGCCCCCCGTGGGGGTAGGCTAACAAAATTCTGTAATTGTGGTTTTTTAATACAAGCGTTTAGAACAAAAAAGAAAAATATCTGAAGGTGTTGTATCAAATCAGGGTGTGAGGGCTTGGCTTAAACAAGTTGTGGAAACTAATGGCTTGAGACTTATTTGCCCTCCACTGAGCCTTTGTGTAGATAATTTATGAAACTAATAAAAGTCGGCATATCCCATTTTATAATATAGGTGTAATGATCTATAAGAATAGGCTATTGTAGGAAAAAGTTTCGGGAATAAGATCTTATCTTACACTAATTCTACTAGGTATGTAAAGAATAATTTTTTAAAATTTTGGTTTTGTATATTAATGAATGGAATTGAACAGGAGACATGTTCAGGGTTTTATCTGCTAAGACTGTGTTAGGGAACTCCTAATTTCATCGACTGTGTTAGGGAACTCCTAATTTCATCCAAGGGTCCTAAAAATAAGTGTCCGATCCAAAATGGAGGATCCATGAGATATCTTTTGGGAGAATATGACATAATCTTGCAGAGGGTTGGTGTAACTTTGTTAAACATTCTTTCCTAGAAGTGCCCTTGAAAAATTTGATTTTAGTGTAATTGCAGTATAGGTCCCTATATTATTAAAAATTACACTATAGGTCCCTTTATTAACCTCAGGATTTTTTTGGGGCCAAGGGCGTTATGTCTCGGATATTTGTTTTTGGGTTAATTGCACCAAAGGTTCCAATGTTACGCATAAATTGCACTGTAGGTCCTAGCCATGAATATTCGTTTTAAGGGGACCAAGTGGGTTCGGGGTAATGCTGTTTTTTTGAGTTAATTGCGCTATAAGTCCATATTTTATGTAAAAATTGCATAAAAGGTCCTTAAACTCAGGTCGGAACCAGGAACTTTTTCTTTGGTATAACCAAGCTAGAGGTGGAAATAGAAAAGAATGGATCGGAAAAATGATCTTTCGGAAAATAACTTATTTTTTTGGGAATAGATTTTTTCCATTCCAATTCCTATCCAAAATTTGCTGAAAATTCAGAAATTTTGCCACGAAAATTTTGGAATTTTGGTTTGGAATTTTGGTTTGGAATTTCTGAACTTTAGTTTCAGAAATTAAGGAAAAAAATTAATTATGTTAGACAATCTCTAGCATTTGGGCCAAATGGATATTTACTAGCAAAACAATTCAAAAATGGGTTAATTCCACTTTTGGGCCTAAAAAGATATATTGTTTCTACATTTAGGCCTCTTAAAAAATTCTTTCAGAATTAGGCCACATCTCTTTATTACCCTTTACCCCTAATTAAAAAAGAAAAACTAATAACCGTCCCACCCCACTACCCTACCACCCCACCACCCCACTAATTGCAACAACAACAAAAATTAACAATCATTTAAACAAAACACACACTCTCTCTCTCTCTCTCTCTCTCTCTCTCTCTCTCTCTCTCTCTCTCTCTCTCTCTCTCATTTTAACGTTCGACATTCTTCTCCAAAAAATTTGCACAAAACCGACAAAATCAGCAACAAATTCGCCGAAAACGTATACTAATCAGTGTTTTATACAACAACACTCCATTTATCCTTCGATTTAATCAATCTTTCGATAATTTAAAAGGTATTTCGAAACTTTTCAAGGTTTTTCCAAACTTTTTCAGTAGTACTATGTGTTTTAACTTTCATTTCTATGCCTAATCTATGATTTTAGGGCTATTTACAGTCTAGTTTTATGTTTTAGGGTTGAAAAACTTTCCAATTAAAATGTTAGTGTATAAACAATTTTCGGATGTTTTGCTGTGATTTAGTTTTGATTTCTTAGTGTATTATGTGTTCTTATGTTCATTTACAATGTATTTCTGTATTTTTGGCTTTGATTAGTTGTTGAACAGGTTATTTTTGTGTTTGACCTTTGAGCAGTTGTTGAACACTTAATTTATAAGCCTAAATCTATGTTTTTATGTACATTTACAGTTGTATTTTCTTATTTTTGGCTTTGAAAAGTTGTTGAACTGGTTAGTTTTGTGTCTTAAACTTTGAACAGTATTTGAACTCTTAATTTCTAGCAGTGTATTCTGTGTTTTTATGTTAATTTTCATAGTTTTTTCGTGTTTTTGTCTTTGAATAGTTGTTGAAAAGAAATGTTAGTGCATAAAACAACTTTGAACAAAATTGTGCAGATTCTCCATGCAATTACAAAAATGCAGTTCTAGAACTACAAATTTGTCTACAAATTTGTAGCTTACACTTCTGTTTTCCCCTATTTTTCAGTTTTATTAATTACTAACTTTGTGTTTCCTGAATGTGTGTCTATTCAGATATGGCCGAATCATCGAGCAAGACAACAACCAGAGCAAAATCATCGTTCCAAGCTATCAATAAAATATTGATAGATGATGATGTAATTGAAAAACATATAGATGCATGTGAAAAACCACCATTCCATCTCCTATTGAAAGGGTTCTTTGACTTAAACAAAGCAGTAAAACTAGATAGTAAGAAGCAGAAAGACAAAAAAAAAGATAAAAAAGACGCATGGAGAGTCAGTGATGTCCTTACTTCTTCGATTATCAAATGTTATGATAGCGAAAAAAACAACTTCAAACTTGGGAGCAAATTTGTTAAACTAACGGAGAGAGACATCAAATTCCTCTTCGCCATTCAAGAAGGTTCCGAGGACCTTCCAAACATCACAACAGCCGCACAGGCTGAGAAATCGGAATGGGTGGCCAGAGTGTTTGTCGACATCAAAGTTTCTAAAAAAACAATAGAGAAGGCGCTGAAAGATGTCCTGATAAAAGATGATGACATTAGTATCAAAACGGATTTTCCTATACTGATGACAATGCTGGCTTTGAATACTCTTTTCTTTGCCACAACTGTGGTTAACCTGCATCATTTATACATTAAGTATGCCGATGACTTGGAAAGCCTAAAGACCTACAACTAGTCAAAAGGCATTCATAGTGTTTTGATGAAATCGATAAGGAAAAAACACCACACGCCCGTCAAGTCACAGGCTATACTGCTGTTATAGTGGTAAGAATTTATATACCAAAAGATATACTTCTTAACTCTGTCTATTTTGCGGTTTAATCGACTAATTGACTGAATATTACTTTGTATTTGGCTTGGTTTTTCGAGCACACCACAGTTGGGAAGAAGAGGAAGCACAGTACAAAAGACAGTAGATACAAGGAGAATGTGATAGACCATTTGACTGAGGAACAGGTACCAAAAAAAACTTGTTCAAAAAAACAATTGTATTCTTGAAACTACAAATTTGTAGTTCTAGGACTACAATTTTGTAGTTGAAGGGGCACTCATGTTTGAACCTTTTTTTCTTTATATAGGAACCAACTGTCCTATCTGATTAGTTACTTTCTATACTACTTTTAGGTCATACATAAGCTGGTAATAACAGATGAAGAAGTTGAAAGTTATGGTGTTCAGAAATTAAGGACTCCGAAGAGAAAGATGGATAAAAGAAAGTTGTTGAGAAACAGAAAGAAGAGGAGGATGAGATAAAGAAGAAGACGAAAAATGTTGGTAAGCGTAAAAAAATGAAGATAAGGAGGTTGAAGAGGAGTCCTAAAAAGAAGTACCACTAAAGAAGAAGAAAGTTCCTGTAACTAGACTTCTCGACGAGGCGAAGACTGAAGAGGAGGAGACTGAGGAACAATATACTCAGAAAAAACCACAAACACCACAAACACAAAAGAAATCAACCGAGAAGGAGACTAAAAAAGTTCAGAAAGAAGAGACTAAAAAGAGAAAAAGAAAAGAAAAGGAAGAAGACGAAGACAAGGAGGAAGAAGACTCTCTCTCAGAAGCTGAGGAAGAGTACATATCAGATCCCGAAGAATCTGAAGACCAAGGTAATTTTACTACAAATTTTAATTATTTTACTTATAGTGTTACCTTTTGATTTTTATTTTGTAGTCCTGAAACTACAAATTTGTAGTTCTGAAACTACAAATTTGTAGCTCTGAGACTTTTTGTTGCAGAAACCTTTACTAACTGTTTTTTTTTTGTTTGTTTGTTTACTAGAATCTTTAGCCAATGAATCTGATGAAAATGAACAAGATGTAGAGTCTGTTGCATATCTTAAAAAACATATAGAGATGCTCAACTATCAAAAAGGTATATTAAAACTGACAGCCGACAAACTTAAGGGGGGGCTAAACATGGAGCAGGTACAACTTGCCGGTAAAAAATTTATCGAATATAGTTTGAACGTGACCGAAGCAAAACTAGCACACAAGGTAGACAAGGTCAAGGACCTTGAAGAAGAAAAGACAGACTTAGAAAATCAAGTGAATAGCTTGAAAGACGAAAACAAAACAAAAATGTGGCCGAGATGCAGAAGCTTCACGTCCTGTACCAACTATTGCTTGATGATAATAAATAAATGAAGAAAAGACTGAGGGAGTTGAATGCGGAAGGCTACGTCTCTGATGAACCGGAAGGTTTAGAAAAGACTGTTGGAGAGGAACAAACAGCTGAGGTGCAACAACATAAATCTTCCTCAATCCCTCCAGCAACAAAAACTTACGAGAGAGGGAAGAAAGTTCAAAAAGGAAGTTCTAGTAAACAAGTTGTATAAGAAGACACTCAAGTGAATGAAAATGATACTGAAGAAAAAAAAGCTGCAGATAAGAGGAAGAAGGATTTAGAGAAGAAGAAGGCTGAAGAGGAAAAGAAGTCTGAACAGGAGAAGAAGGTGGATCAGGAGAAGAAGGTTGAACACGAGAAGAAGGTTGGAGAGAAGAAGAAGGCTGAATAGAAGAAAAAGGTTGAAGAGAAGAAGAAGGTTGGAAATAAGAAAACTGCTGAAGAGAAGAAGAAGGTTATAGAGAAGAAGAAGGATGGAGATAATAAGGTATGAAGAGGGAAAAAGAAAATATAATTTGTATTAATAACATATTAATTTAGAGAAACATAATATATATTGTATTTTTTTTATTGTGTAATGTAATATAGCTGTATTTCTAACCAATTTATCTCGTTTGGTCTACAACAACAATTTTGTATTCTTCAGAACTACAATTTTGTAGTCTCAGAACTACAATTTTTTAGTCTCAGAACTACAAATTTGTAGTCTCAGAACTACAATTTTGTATATATAATATTTTAACTAATTCTTTTTCTGTTAGTAACTACTTTTTGCTCACACTAATCGCTCTTATATTTTCAGGATGCTGGAGAGAAGAAGAAGAAGGGAAATGAGAAAACAGTAAAAAAGAAGACAGTGGGGGAAAAGGAGGATAAGGATGGGAAGAAGGATGTTGAGGAGACACCAACACCTAACTCTATGGTTAGAAATATAAAAAAAGCAACAAGTTGAAGCAAAATTAAATAAAGGAGAGCCTGTAAAAGTGGTTATCGAGTCTTCGGACAGCGATTTCGAAGATAATAAGGAAGATAAAAAGGATGAAAAGGCAAAAGGTAAGGAGGTGAAGGAAGACAATGAAATCGAGAAGACAAAAAAATCTGTAAAGATTGCGAGACCGTTGAGAAATTATTTCAAACCTGGAGATGTTAGGTGGGTGGATGAGATTGACAAATCAGATCACAATACTGGGTAAGTTGTCACTTATTACAAGTCTGTTTACTATGTTTTGAATAATGTGATGATTAAATAAATTTTTTATTTCTTCTTAGGCTATGGCAGAAAGGTTTTACCTTAGTCGCCTGCAGATATATGGACAATTTACGAGGGCAAAATGCTTGAAACACATGTTATTTTTTTGTAGATTTTTCAACCAAGTTTTGTAGTCGTAGAACTACAATTTTGTAGTTCTAGAACTACGAATTTGTAGTTAGTTCTATGACTATAAATTTGTAGTTGCAGAACTACTGCAACTACAAATTTGTACTCTTAAAACTACAAATTTGTACTCTCAGAACTACAAATTTGTTGTCTCAGAACTACAAATTTGTAGTTGAAAAGGTTGTGTTTTTACATATGAAATATTGTGCAGCTCTTAGACGCTGCTTTTCATATATTCCAAGAAAGGCATGAGTGCATAAACTCTGCCACACCCGAAAGTCAAACAAACAAAACATGCAACTTCATTTTAAATGCCATTGTAGGTGTTTTTTCTCCTATTTTTTTGAAAACATTAATATTTGATTGAGAATTATATTGTACTTATTCAATATTATGTTTGTGCAGCACTTTCTTGATCGTATGAACGAGAACTCGAACGATGAAACTATAAAAGAAGAAGCTCGCAAGTTCGTTTCCGATAAATTTGGTGAAAATATAAGATGCCACTACATCATGTTTCCTGTTTACACGCCAACAAACAAAGAGAATGTCGGACACTGGTCCTTGCTGGTGTGCAACACCGAAGACGATCGTTCCGAGGTGTGGGCACATTACAATTTAATGATATCGGACGGGACCAAAGAAGATCATATAGGGGAGGGTGCGAATTTAAATGCCGAACATATATTTAGTTACATAAGATCCACTAATCCGAGACCTTACATCGAATCCCAGACACAAATAGAACTCAAACACTCGACGACCTGCCCACATCAGACCAACAGTTCTGACTGCAGTATATTTGTGTTGATGTATGCAGACGACATAGACCGGAAAGTAAGAGAAGCGTATACAAAGGATGAAGTTAAGAAATTCAAGGGTACTTTGTTTTCGCAAATTGTAAACGACTACTATAACCGTATCAGATATGACAATTCAGCTACAACCGAAGACTTTTTGAATATACCCGATGTTGATCGGCCTCCAGAAAATGTACCACCCCAGGTTCCCGTTTTAAGAAACGAAGATGATGTTTTACCAACGGAGGATGAAGAACGACCAATAGCCTATGATGCGGGAAAAAAGGGAAGTTGAAGAAAAACCAACGGATGATGAAGAAAAAAAAGCAGCCGATGATATAGGAAAAACAAAAGAAGTTGAAGAAAAAACAGTAGCCGATGATGCAGGAAAAAAATGAAGTTGAAGATAAACACGTGGTTCTTTAACTTAATGATATTTCAAATAAAAAGAAATATGAGCAAAAGTGGTATGATATATTACGTCAAAAAAGAGTCATAGCCAACTTAGAAAAGAAAGAAAAATATGAAAAAGATTGAATCTGAAAAAGACCGGTAAAGTGGAAATTGTTATGTAATCATCATGAATAGCTTTAATGGGTTATTTGGGGATGCAAATCAAGAAGCATAAAAATTAGGTTGAGTGAGAACATATTTGAGTAAACTCAAGCTCTAGGGTGATTCCTTGATGGAAGGTGAGGAGAGAGCCAAAAATTCGCTTTTCATTATCCAAATATACAAATCATACTGTCCCTAAGCCGTATTACAACCGTAAAGATCTTAGGATTTCTAACTACTTGGTTGAGTAACAATGGCACGACTAGGGCGTAGTTAGGTGGACCACTGGATACTATATTAGAACATGTGATCACCCTATTGCTGCCATATCAAACTAAATGAAACCCCTCCTTCTGGAATTGCGAAGTTACTGAACTTGGATTTATATACAACCCAATTTTCCCTTCTTTTAAATAACGATTAATTTGTAGATTATGAGGATTATCCGCAAGACTTAAGCATACTTCTCATCCCCTTTATTTTCATATAACACCTTGCATTTTAGTTAATTAGTTATTTTATTACATTTAGTCCTTTAAACAAAACAAAACAAATATCATATTTATTTAATTGTCATTTTACTAGTAACTTTACATTATCATACTCTCGCAAAACACATTAATCGTAACTTTGATAGTCCTTGTGGAGACGATAACCTTTATGTTAATCAATTTTATTACTTGTCAACGACCTGTACAATTGCGGGAAATCACCCTCCTTGAGTGTTAATTATTTATAACACGCTAAGGGGCGACACTTATGCTGAGCTACCGCTGCAAATAAGAACCAGATAACCCTATACTTATTTAGGAAAAATTTGTAGTCGTATATTCCATGATCGCATACCAATCCACAATGGGAAGAATCACTCTCAACAAGATTAGCGCTAAAGTATCCACATATTACCTCACAAAGAAACTCCCCACCGTAAAAAGAGTTGGTAGCGTACAAGGCAACCAAGACCAAGCCAAGGAATGCTACTTCGATTCCCTTGCAAGACTTGACATTTTCACAATATATCTAGGCACGATGACAACTATCAAATACACCAGAGAAAAAAGCAAGAAGTCCATATGGCATATAATCTAAGTTATCCATGCAAATTTTATGATCGAGGCCTATCCAGTCAGCCAAAGCAAGGTTGCGAGTATCACTTATGAGATAAGGATTTTACACCCTTCATGGCATGAACTGAACCTACCAAAACTTATTATTGGGGGAGGCATATGGGGTCGCGTTACATGATTGGAAAATTCATCTGGGTTGACTATATCACACTCATTTTCCTCATTAGGAGAATTTTGTAACGAGATAATAGATGACCCACCACATTGAATCTAGATTAGTTAAGTAATAGGAAACCATCCAGTGAGTGTGTATGTGTCCATTTAGGCCGATTAAGAGTATCTATAACGGATAAATAGAAAAACTTTCTTCCATATTGATCTGCTCTTATTATTTTCGTATATTGCTTGCATGTTTTTTCGTATTCAGATGAGGCCTCGATTTAATCCCTAAGATGGATTACCAAGCCTAGAGGGGTATGCCTAACCACTATCAAACCTTGCTTCAAACATATTGTAGGGAGTTGAGTGCATGATACTAAGACCTAAGTGGTTGCCTGGGCAAAACCTGATTTACCCCTCCCACAGGGAATTGAGTCTAGGGGATAGGACCTAATAGGACACTATGGTAAAACATTGATTTAATCCTATAAACATGTTAATTAATTATTTCAAATAATGGCCTGAGGGGTCACTCTAGTAAAGTCTTTATTAAGTCCTTCATATGGTTTATCAAGTCCAGCTAATAGCCTAAGGACCCATTCTTGTACAACCTTGATAAAATTCTCCACACAGATTATTGAGTACATAAAATGGCCTAAGGGGCCACTCTAGTTAAATATCGATTAAATCCTCCAAACCGAATATCGAGTCCAACAAATGGCGTAAGGGGTCAATATGCTTAAACCTTAATTAAATCCTCTAGATGGGTTATTAAGTCTAGAAAATTGACTAAGGGGTCACTCTGGTAAACCTCGATTCAATCTCATAGAAAGGTTACCAAGTATGATATAATTCCATCAACATGAAACTTAGACCTAAAACCTACTAAGGTTAACATGGTCGAACTAAAAACCTCAATTCAATCTCTTAGAAGGGTTACCGATTATGACATATTTCCATCAACATGGAACTTTGTGTGTTAATTTTGAAACATGTACTTGGATGACAATGTCCCAAAACAAGGATAAGAAGTTGAGACTGAAAAGTGGTGGCGTTTCGGGTGTGATATAAATATAATGTAGGACTAACACCAATGAAAGTAAGACTCTCCGCAAGTGTACGGGTTGTTGCCAAGTAAAATTGTGATAAGCGTAGAGCTTTTGTTTCGCAGGGACTACTTGGAATGTAGTAAATATGCTCATATTGTACAAAAGTATAAAGTTGCAATACTAATATGAATTAAGATATGCTTGGTTGGTTTTCTTATTACAAGGACTAAAAGATGATTAATATAAATAGCTAATTGAAAAGATGAATAACGGTAAATGCAATAAGAGATAACAATGTATGAGAACGAAATGTTTGATTCTTATGGGTAATCCTCCTAAATAACTATTATCTTGTTCTGACATAAGGGTGAATTGATTTGTTCACATTAATCGGGATTCAAAGACGTTATTTACCCCCATTCAGGCATCTTGAACATCTACCTTACACACCCTCCGGTTATACGATGTATTAAAGCACACAACCCAAAGACTACCTAGCGTGCAAGGAACGTACTCGTCTAAGGCACTAGGCGCTTATGTCCTATGTCTGAAAGCCCAACCACCGCACAGATGTTAATTAGTCAGTCTCTCACTACCTATGTTTGATCATGACATACATAGGCAACAAGCATACAAATATATACAATGGAAACAATAACTCTTTTGTCCCAAATCATCAAAACTCAATAATAATCTTAAAGTGTTCATACCCAATTCAAGAATAAAACATATAGTAGCTTAGATCATACTAAAGAAAATAAAAATAAAGTAAAATACTAATTGAATCATGCTTAAATACTGATTTAAAATGAAATTAATTTAAAAAATTAAAGGATATTGTGATAGATGATGAAGAATGGTGTGGAACCCTCCTTCTTATCTTCTCTAGGCGCTTAATCTTGTTTTTCTCTCTAGATAATGTTGTGGAATTGAAGTGTACTGATATATGGATTGAAAATGAGCTTTTGTACCTTCTAATTTCGTTATTCCCCTTTAGAAAATAGGAAATTAGATTTAGAAGGGGCCCAACCCGTTTTTATGCAGTAGATCACATGTTCGAGCCTTGGGAATGGTTTTTGGCGTAACTTCTTCATCTCAACTCCACATTGACTTTTGTCACTTGCCACACGACCATGAATTCAAGATCTTTCCAACAAACTAGGGATCAGGTCCAGAAGTCTTCATCAAAATATCATGGTGACTCCATTTTTACGGTGCAAGACTACTCTAATAATCGCTCTAACTTCCCATAGTAGCTCTTAGATCAATTCTCGCTTTGTCTTGGAGATTCTCTTGATTTATTGACCTCTTATCTTATCTTGGACTCTTGTATTAATCATTTACCTAAACTACACACTAAACACATGATTAAAGTACAAAAATTTCTATAAATAGAAATTAGTCCAAAAGTATAAGTAAATGTACAATATTACAAATAACAAGGAAGAATCCCTCATTGAGGCCCAATAAACTCCTAAAAGAATGTTTCGAATGTAGATTTATTTGTCACAAAAAGAGAGACTTCAAGACCCCCAACTCAAGGTTTTATCGTCCCAACAAAATAGTAAAGAAAGAAAAGGAATTTGGATGGGTCTAAGTCAAATAAGACTACAAAGAGAGAAAGCGTATAAAATAGAAGGAATCACACTAAAGCTAAAATCTTAATAAATCTCATATAGTATAATTTACGAACTAAAACCAACATATACCTAACAAATACCCCATCCATACAAATAGTTTCAAGATCAAATTAGTTTTGCAATGCGCTAAATGAGGTTCTTTCTTAGTTCACAATGGTGGCTATAGATAGTTCATCGATCCTCACATAGTTTCTAAGGTCCACTTGACTACTCTCTATTATTTGAAAGGTCCTAAAGTGCATAGTCAAGAATCCTAAGGTCTTTGAGGTTATAACGTAGGCTTATGGTAGGTGTGGTACGTATATTTGGATACTTTAGAGTGGGACCCTCTCCTCACTAGACACCAACGAGTCTCTATAGAGCTTGAGTTACATTAAAAAATATTCTCACTCATCCCAATTGATGCACTAATTAGCATCAACCAATAATCCAAAGATAAACCTTTCATGATCACCTAATAAATTTCTACTTTGCCATTCTAAGAATATGTGTATATTTTTTCTTATGTAAGTGGTCATGATTCTCTTTTTGATGTGAGAACTCATGACCCTTTATTTCTTTTCTTTTCCAATATATTTAAACCTTTTCTTTTTAATTAAATTCTTCTTCCTTTTACCCTGAAAAAGGGTTACAATGTATATATCATAATATGATCATGAAGCTAAAGTAAAAATATACCTATCCCAGCAAATGATAATTCCCATAAAACCTCCACCCCAAACTAGAGCTGTAAATGAACCAAGCCACTCCCGAGCAGCCGAGCTCGGCTCAGATAAAAGCTTGTTCGAGATCGGCTCGAATATAAACAAGCTCAAGCTCCATTTTAAGCTCGATAAGTAAACGAGCCTGCTCGAGCTCGGCTCGTGAGCTCGTTTAAAATTATAATAAATATAAATTAATATATTATCTACTTATAAATATATTATTAAACCTCCAATATCAAATTGGATATTTGTAATTTATCTAGTCATTTATAATTTCATTAATATTATGTTCCATATTTTCATACCACACACTCCATCAAATACCAACCGTTCATGAAAGTCCCATTTCAACCATAAAAAAAAAAATTGTTCATGAGACACTCGTTCTCAACTCTAAAAAAGATTGTTCTATAAGTTAAACAAACAAGTTCTAACATTTCTGATTTGGATCATTGGAAGCTCGAGTGCTCGGCTCATTAAAATTTGAGCTCGGCCCGGCTCGTTTGAATTTGAGCTCGGCTCGGCTCGGCTCAAGAAATTAAGAAAACAAGCCTGTACATCTAGTATTCGGCTCGGCTCGGCTCGTTTAGAGCCCTACCCCAAACTAAAGCTCTAGACGAGTGTCAAACCACAGCGTAACAAGCGCGGGTCATATGGTAAATTCCTAAATACTAAGGGGTAAAGCTTGTAACATGGCTTAAAAAGGTTTAGAAAGGCATAGAGGGGAGGTGAGACGTATAATATAATTAATCAATAATAGATAGCAAGCTAAAATCTTTTAAGCATAAAAAAGACTCGTTCATAAATCTACTATCTACTATCATTAATTCACAAAGATTTAGATTAAAAGATACATTCAGTCAATTCTACATTAACTTACACATTTATTGAAAATAGATTAAAAGCACATAAAGTGGGGAGGGGACAACATATCCCCGACCTACAACTCAAAGGTAAGCCATGAAAGCTGTGACTCCAAAAGACTTAAAAGAGGTAAATATTACTAATATACACTAACACAAATAAAAGCAATTCTAGAGTAGGGTTAGAGGGTGGTACGTGGCCGTGGCACACCTTATCGAACTCTTGATCATAAGAGGTTTCAATGATTTCTATTCCGACAAAGTTTTGGATTCGTCTGACATCATGAATGATGCTTAATTGCCCTCTACTCCAAGAATCTGAATTAGGGCTTTCTAAACTCCTATAAATACACCCTTTAACTATTGTAAACATGTCTTTTCTCAGTTCTAAACCTTAGTCCAATCCTTAGTCATTCAAGAGAAGCAAGTTGACAATATGTATCTTTCTTTTAGTTTATTTCTTTCTAGTATGAACTAATTTTCCCATAGCTTGGGTTTTGCATATGTATAATCTATGGATTATATTTTCTTATATCTATGTTTCTTTGGGAGAACTAATTTAAATTGTTTCTAGCTGCTTAACCATATATTTGTTTTATCTGCTTTGATTTATTGTCTGTCTTAAAGCTGATCAGTTTAGGGTTGTGCTAATAGTAGTTAGATGGTCACCGGAAAGGGTGTCTAATTATTGAAACATCACATAAACGTCTAGTGTGCGGTAGTGATTCGGAAGGGCTTGCTTAACTAGATAGTCATTGGTGTTTGATTTAATCACCGATCATCATTAGAAGGCCAGTCTCATCTAAGAACCTAGTGGCCTAGGATCACCTTAGTTAAGTCCCCTCGTGATTGTGAGGTCGCCACCTAGTCTACCCAGAAGGGGGTAGGGAGGAATTTAGAATCCTGACTACTTATTTAAGAGTTATTATCACCATTATTAACTAGTAGAAGAAATAGAAGGATCAGTGCATACGAGCAAAACCTGAGCTATATTTTCTCATCTTATTCTTACATCTTTTATTTACTTGTCTTCAATTTATTTAGTTTATTTACTTGTCTCTATAAATAGCAATTAGTCAAAAACTAGAAGTAAATGTACAATATTACAAATAATAGGGAAAAATCCCTCACTTAGGACCAATAAACTTATAAAAAAATGTATTTAATATAGATTTATGTGTCACAAAAAGAGAGACATAAAAAATTCAAACCCAAGTCAAGGCGTTAAATGACCAAAAGAAACTTTTGGAAAGAAGAGCGTTTACCGGCAAACTTTGGAAATCAACAAAATTATGAGAGAGCCATTTGGTATCATGGTAGTAGTTGAAGCCATGATCATGTGGGAGTTTAACGCTTTGTGATTTTAAGTTAAGATGAAGAAGTTATTAAAGTTGCAACTACCATGATTCGAACTAGTCCACTCCTTCCCTAAAACAATTTTGGGCTGATTTGGGCTGATTTGGGCTATTTAAAGGATCCCACAACACCAAAAACATTTTGAAATATATATATAAATAAGTTTTTATCATTAGGATAGAGTCTTTAGGCAATATTACATCATTAGAAGATCCAGAGAGAAGAGGAGAACGTTTGGGAGAAGAAGATAGAAGTTGGAGCCCTATCGCACCACTTATACACCATTCCACCTTTATCATTAGAGTAATTTATATTCTTTTCTTGTCTTAGACATGATTATGAATCCTTTACTCTTTAATTTTATTGCTATAATTACGAACTAATTTCCCATTAGCTTAAGTTGCTCAATTGTATGAGCTTTGAATAACGATTGATTGTTTATAATGCTATTTGGAATATTTATTTTTAAAAATGAAATAATTACTGGGTAATTAAATTCCCTTGCATATGAGTTTATCTTATGAGTTGTTTATATCCTTATCAAATATGTAAAACCTTTTAGTACCCTAGACTACCACCCTAGAAGGGGGGGGGGGGGTAGAGAATGTAAATAATTCATATTAGTCCAGTGTGAGTTAGTGGTCCTGATGGGCTTGACTAGCCATATAATCATATAGTGTAATTAATTTAGCACTGATCATTACGTAGAATTACCTCGATAGAGTACTCTAGTAATTGTTAGGAAGCCTTTTAAGCTACCCTAACAGGATTTAGAAAGAAGTTAGAATCCAAATTAATGAGAATTACCCAAATTTTTCCCTCGTAACTAGAATCAATCATTGTCACGATAAGGGATTACTTGTAACTCGAGCTAAAATCTTATACCCATCTCTCTTTGTTATTCTAATTGCTTTAGTAGTTTAATTATTAATTATTTTACTTTTATTTCACTTTAGTCCTTAATCATAAAACCAAAAATTATATCTTTTGATATCCATCTTTTAGTAGTAGCATTTAAATCCATCTACATTGCCTAAATACGAGTTTAAGATTAACAAACATAGTCACTGTGGAGACTATAACTCTTAATACTTACTTTTATACTTGTCAAAGATCTATACACTTGGGTTTATTTTGCTCTCTAGGGGTGTCGATTTGTTAGGTTATATTATCACACCTCCAAAGACGACACATTCCAAAAGTATTCACTAGCAAAACTATCAAACAGTGAAGTGGGATGAGCCCTTATATAAGTAGCAGAAAGTGATTTGGCTCCCCAAGATAGTCGGCGATCATCTATACGCCAAACAGCATGCTCCACGTGGGATCAAAATGCGGAAAAACTATAATGCAACACGTGTTAAGTTTGAATGGAAAGGAGAATTAAAAATTGCATGTTCCTAAAAGGCTGGCTTGTATTTTGCAAATAACTGAGTCCAAAATGATTCTTACAATGGGCCATTCATAATATTGGCCGATGAGAATAGTAAACCATAACATTATAAAGGGGCAAAATGAAAAGGAAGGGCTAGTCTGAAAGAAGTATGGTCCAAGTGAAACTGTATATGCCAAAGCCTCAAAGGCTAATAATTTTTTTTAATTTTTTTTTTCAAGGCTTACCTTGAAAACAATATATCAGATTAAACCTACAGTTATTGGCCGAATAATACATAAATTATAAAGAGAAGTCACAAGTCAAATGAGAGAATAAGAAATACACACATATATATTAATTCACAATAAATGGAGTACAATTGTATCTTTAAGTGAATAAAAACTACTATCCGTTACAAAAGGTGATCTACACGAGAGGTAGAGAAAGGTTGAAGAGGCTAAAAAATTCATGGGTCGAGGAGAAATTAGAGCTTCACCAAGCTATAGAAGAAACTTATCATGGTAACAACACTACTATATCGAGTCGCTAACCATGGAGTAAAAAAAAGGAGAAGCTACTCAGTAATAAATATTGCCTCTAGATATTATCTGAACTTGATATATTCATTGAAACAAGTAGTTGTTCTCAAAATCTAGATCATCGGGGACAAGTAAAACTTGCTCGCTGATCAAATTCACAAAGTAGGGATATCAGGATTGTATGTTCCAAATGTGCATGCGCTACAAAACTCTTCCTCCCTTCATGAGCAGGTTCCGAGAGTTGATGCACTTCCTTAATAGACTTATCTTACACCCGATATTGGCAATGGTGCTATCCTGGGGTGAATATCATTTGGACACCTCCTTGCTCGACTTTGGACCATAGTAGATCATTTGTCAACATGATCTACCACTGTCCAAGAACGCATGACCTCTAGCTTCGTGCCTTTCGTCCCGAATTTTCCTTATCATGGTTGAATATTTTATCCTACTCGAGGAGAAGTGACTTGGTTCTATATCTCCCTTAAGTAGATAGAAGGAATTATCAAACATGAGCAACCTAATGAAAATAAAGAAAAAAGACCAGTTTGGATATCATTGAACGAAAAATCAAAGAGTTAAAAGTGTTTACCAATGAAATGGAGTGGCTCAACAGGTAAACTGCATGGGCACCATCTTACGATCAAGTAATTTCGACAGAAGGAGAAGGAAATAAGTTTTTTTAAGTGGGACCTGAAGGGGAACATGTTTCAAAGGAATTGCAACACCACGAGTCCTAGATGGCAAAGAAGGCGAAGGGGATCTCCTTCTCTTAGCCTGAAAGATGGAGGGTTCACATTACTCATTTTTCCCTCAAGAAAAACTTTCCTTGGCCTAAAGAATAAGTGTTCATTGAACATTCTAACATTTTTAGTATAAAGACGGTCCAAAGGAATTTGGAGAAAGCACACAGTGAAAACAGGTTGGAATTTTCACAATATTTATAGATAAAAAGTGAACTTTCCAAAGTAAATAATAACAAAAATTTCATAATTAGTCACAACTTACGAGTTACTATAGAGTGAATAAGAAATAATAATGATAGAGGGGACAATAGAGTAAGGCCAATTGTCACGAAGAGAATCAAGGATAATAGAAAAATTAGGATCATCAACATTAGTCTTTATCAACATCATTCTTACCGAGCTATAGATGGATCATCCAATAATCTCGACAAAGAATACATATACACTTATATTCATAACAAATTAAGAAGTTACTCAAAACACTTATCTTATTCTTGAAGACCGACTCTCGTGTATGCAAATCAAGAAATCATCTTAAAAAGACCAAAGTTCACGCTGGTACATAGAGAAGTAGCACCCAAGACCGGTTTCTATGCTGACATTTCCAAAACACTAACTCTCGTGCTGGCATATACAAAAAAATATTCCTAAAAACTAACTCTTAGGCGCCAAAACAAGAATTCATCTAAAAAAGACGAAGTTTAATGTTGGCATGTCACGACGTAGCTCCCAAGACCGAGTTCTACATCGAATTTCAAAAAGACCAACTCTCATGTTGGCATATCTAGAAACAATTTGGAAAAGGTCGACCTATACGTTAGCACAATATCAACATAGTAGCATACATCAAGATCGAATCCCATATCAACACATCACAAATAAGACAAATGATTTCTTTTGATCATATCTGAGGATGATGTAATATCAACCGAAAAACAATTTAAAGGGGTGTTGATAAGCTGTAATGAATATATGACACTAATCAAGGTAAGTTAAGCATGAGGGTTAGGGTAAAACAAAAAGGACAATGGTTATTGCTGGAGCCGAGAACTATCATCACAGCCGAGGGTAACTTTCCATGAAACACGAGTCGGTATGTTCCAACCGAGGGATAGATTATGTGTATGGTTAGAGACCAAAGGATTTGTCTTTCCACATTCTCATCAAGAAAGAACATGATAAAGGCCCACCTAGAGTATCATTTCTGTGCCAAGGGCGTCTATAAATATCCCACACACATCTCCCAAAATGGGTACATTCTACTCCTTACTCAATATCACTATTAATAAATATAGTATAAACCTCCATAGCACTCTTAGGTCGTAAGAAAACCCCCAGTCATAATACTGACTTGAATTATAGAGTGCCAGCGGGAGCAAAACTCTCTTTGGTCCTAACATAATGTCTGGGTCTAGTTATCGTCAGCTATATGATGAAGCTTCATATTTGATGATTATAGTCACACTTTGGTTATTCTACTTCTCTTGCCTTGGTAGTTTCAACATTTATTATCTTCCCTATTCGTAGTTACTCATTACGAATCCATCGATTAGTGAGCTTGGTAGGTGTATCATTTCTTCTCTATCAACGAGGATATTTCAGTTTTTTCAATGTGTTAAAAATCCTTAATATTTGCATTTCTAGTGCATGGTATCCACACTTAACATATACCATAACATGGGGTTGTTGTTATTATTATTATATATTAGAAAGGGGTTCTTGTGTAGGTATTTAATCAGAATGGTGTATGGAGTCAATTAATGAGTCCACTTATGCCGTCAGTGAGATTACTAAATATAAAATAATTAAATTTTATTATATATGAACACAATTATGTTTTCATAGATATAAAATCATTCATAGATAAAACCCTAATCATCGCCGCCTCATATTTATCCCCACCCTCCCCTTCTTCTATCTCTCTCTCCCTCATACATACACATTCTCATGATTTTCATTACTATCTTTCAATCTAGTATCTTTCTCATACCGTAGATTGACCATTACGATAATCTCCCACCTGTAATTATTAAATTATTTAATAAATATCCTTGCTACATGTATTCTTCACCAATTAATATAAGATTTCTTTGATGTACTTGTGATGGGTATAAATTTTCAATAATGAGTAAATGGTGAGTATCTTTGAAATTAGATAATTATTCATATGAAAAAAAATTTATAGTGGGCAATTCTGATTTTTTGTACCATCTTTATATTTGATGATTAATTACAAGATAAAATTGCTTTTTAATTGGTATCAAGAATTTGATATGAAGTATTGCTACATATTTTTTTTTTTGTAATTTATCAATTATTAGTGGTTATATAATTATTATAATATTACGTATACATAGATACATATATACATATGTTTATGTGTGCATAATTTATAATTAGTTTTTAATATGTACTTTACTCATAGATAATTTCTCTTTCTCTATCAAAAAAGAAGTAAAATACAAATCCATGCGCAATTATAGAAAATTTATTATATTTTTTTGATCGTGTTCCAGGTTATACATTTGGTGAATAACTTCAAAAATCGATCGTTGATCATGACATTTCTAATAAGTATGATTCAACTCCTAATATAACTTTTATGTCAATTCTAATATAATTTTTTTAACTTTTTTTAACATATTTGATTATAATAATATTTAAATATACTAATATAATATTGATCACGATGATACTTATGTATTAAATTATTGAGTAATTTATCATATGTCTTCCATGTCCTAAGGTATTGATTGTTATATGTAACCTTATAGTGTATTTCATATATATATATATATATATATATATATATATATATATATATATATATATATCATGATTTTCAATTTTTTTCCATTACAGCGTCATTTTGTGACTTCTCCACAAGAACCATATCAATCTATGTGCCAACGGCAACGTCTCGGTGCTCTAGGTATCGAGTGGCGTCCTTCAACAAATTTGCTGTTGGTGTAGATATTGGTATGGGACAAGAAATATTACCGTTAGCAGACCTGGATATAGTAACAAATCCACTTTCAGAGATCATGGATATTACTTTTTGGGAACCAGATATTGATCACATATTGGACGAAGCTGATTCAGAGTACAACGTGACTGAAGAATCTAGTGATGGTGGTCAGGGGCATGTGCGGGACACCTCTTCCGGTGATCAAACTTTAACGATAACCGTCGCAGATCCAAAAGGAAAAAACATACTTCAAAAGCTGAGGTTATCAACTCATTTGGTAGATTTGTGAAGAAGAGGGTATTGGATGAGCAAGGGGGAACTTCATCTAGAAGTAAATGAAGCAACAAGTCGAAGAATATTTCGCGTAGAATTTCTAAACGAAATTATGCTAAAGCTAAGCCGTCAAGGCCGAATCGTGATTCTAAGCGCCTTGCGAATAATGAGGTTGTTTTGATTTCGGATGGTTCCTCCGATAAAGAAGCGGATGCTCTGTGTGACTCGTCTGTGAGTGAGTCGTCTTTTATTGGTTCAGACGTTGAAATTGATGAACCTCGAAAGAGTATGGTGATGAATGAGAAAGTAGGATCAAAGGAGAATAAAGGGAGATTTATAGTTAAAT
The DNA here is from genome assembly GCA_029959085.1 of Nemophila menziesii. Taxonomy (NCBI): domain Eukaryota; kingdom Viridiplantae; phylum Streptophyta; class Magnoliopsida; order Boraginales; family Hydrophyllaceae; genus Nemophila; species Nemophila menziesii. The sequence goes on from JARWIR010000021.1 coordinate 23,094,817, forward strand.
TGTCTCTACACAAAGGGAGCAGCGCCAAGACTGGAGGTATTTGAAGTGGTGAAGGATCTTCTTCAGAAGAGAAGTGTGTTGGTTCAAATTCAGGTAATCCACGTTTTCTGCTAAAGATATGTCTGAACCTGACAACACGAGGGTGTGGTAGGGGGAAGTTAAAACATGTACATCCAGACATATGCCATCAGAAGAAGCCATGCCCGCGTATCCATGTATTGGAAATGACATTGTGACTAGTGAGTCCTAAAACATGGACCTTGTACCTCCCATTGACCAGTCTTTGCAACCAAAGAAAACCATAAAAAGGATAAAAACTCTGAAAAACTTGGGTGGTAGTGACATCAATTTCTCCAAAGTGGGATCTTTAAGGATTGTAAATGGTCCTTTTGAAAATGGGTCCCACGGAGAGCAAACTCCAGCGTTGAGAATATTATGCAACAAAAAAATCCAGAAGGTGCTATTGGTAGTGGTAGTAAATACCAAAGTGAGTATTTTGATTTAGCAACTAATTCAACAAGAAAATCAATGTCTTTGACATTCAAGTCAACTTCAAGACAAGCCAAGAAATCCAACAAAAATCCTCCTTTGATAAATCATCATCTATATATAAATCATCCAGAAATAAAGGACAAGTTTATCAACCTGAAATTGGAAGAAGCTCATGTACCTCATTAAGAAAAATGAATTGGTTACTCTTATCCGAACATGAAGAGGGTTATCAATACTTACCTCAACTAAACGGTGAAGTTGTCTACATTACACAGGTATATTAGAGTTTACACAATCTTGAAACCTTATTCTAATACGGTTTATTAATAGAACTCACTCACTCATTATCTGTATATGTACTTGAAAAATTTCCAGGGGCATAATGAATATTTAGAGTCTCAGCACTCTTCATCGAGAGGTCCTTGGGTGAAATTCGGGAAAAGCCTCGGAGTAGTGGAGTTTTGCTTTCTTGAAAACTTAAATTACGCCACACTTCTGTGACCAGGGGATAGCTATTGTGAAATTACTCTCAAGTTTCTAGATCCTTGTTCGAAATTGCTAGGGAAAAGATTCATTCTGACCCAACCCGATTTATTCAACTTCCTGGATTTTCTTGTGGAGAAGTCACGATATGACGCTGCAACGGACAGAAATTGGAAGTCACGAGATATATATATATATATATATATATATATATATATATATATATATATATATATATATATATATATATATATATATATATATATGAATGTATATTTGTATGATTGTATGGTGTATATTATATTATTTTAAAAGAAACTTTTTTTAATATATATATGTATTTGTCCATATTGAACATTGTCGCGAACGAAGTGAAATAAACATAGATACACTTCATCTTCAAGTTAAATATTATATTGGAATAAACATAAGTCACATAACTATTGTCAGTTGTCACAATATGTTTTTGGTGTGTCATATATGGTGATACCTAAGTTCTATGAGTAACAATTGTATATAACATAATTCTGTTGTGGTATGAGCATCATCACTGTTTTCAGCTTCCATTGATGATCGAGTCATAGATCATTGCCTTTTGGAGCTACAAAAAAAAGAATTATAACTTATAAATATAACATACGCACTAGTCGAGTTTTGATCTTATTTTTAATTAGACCAATCAACATCAGTTTGGGTATCAACCGATAAGGGTGAGTCATTCAGAAGAAGGAGACCAGTAGGCATGGATCCTTTAAGATAACGTAAAATCTCTTGTTGGAAGAACAAATATTTTAGGGTTGTTAGTGCAGAAATAAGGATAGACTACTGAAAGCAAATGCAACACCGCGATGAGTGACTAAAAAAATACTAAAGATAGTGAATTACTTGGAGATACTTTATAGGATTAGAGAGACGAGAGTTATCATTGGGCATGAGATAACAAGTCGATGAAAGTGGAGTAGCATACATTATGTAGGGTTTTAGCAGAAGTTAAGTGATGTATCTTTTTTGAAGAAGGAAACATGAAAATCTCTGATTGGCTGAATTATTCTTTAGTTTTTTATTGTCAAAGAAGCTTGTATTATATAACCATTATATTATGGTGAGAACCATTTAGTATAATCTCTTTTTATAGGTACTTGACCTTAATTTATATAAAAAGTTAGATTAAAATTGAGTGCAGATGAAATTCATTTTTTTCCTAAGCTTTTAGATTTTTGAAAACATTTTTTTTTATTTTTTGTAAGTTTGGAGAGATTCTGAGTCTCTATTGTAGATATATTTTATATTGAAAACAATTCCTAATGTTTTTTTTAAAATTTATTATGGTTCGGTTTTTTAGTTTTTCTTAAGGTAAAACTCTCACCTCAATGATTCCTTAATTTCATGTGTTAGATAATGTAAGAGAGGCATATCATATTATGTGTCTCAATTAATCAAGGTTCAATAGTTGCTACCAATATTTTCAAGGGATCCATTTTCATTAGATTTTGATCCCCATCCGCCAAAATGACAGTCAATACAATTATACTTTTTTCCTTTGCCAATAAAGTTATACAATTTATATTTTTGGTTCTTAATATAGATTATGGATTTAAATTTTAAGAAAATAATTTTTTTATTAAGCTTGAAAAATAAATTATTTTTTGGTCTTATGGATAAATAAGAAAATTTGAAAATGATAAAATATAATTTTTATTTTAGAATGATAATTTAGATATACATGAAAGAAATGACGAGTATTGTGTCGAAGAATAAACGTAAAAATAAAATGGATGTTAAGAAAGTAGTAAGGAAACTTTTAAAATTTAGGGAATATCCGAGAACTTAGCTTAAAGTTGAGGGTTTTCTGCAAAATGACAGTCACAAGGCTCTTAGGTTGTTGAAATAGAGGTCTCTCTTCCAGTAAGAAGATCCACAGACGCATGATCATCCAATTTCCAATCGATTCACTTCCGCTGCTATTCAAGAGGTATTTCTATGTTAAAACCTCTTGTTCTTTAATTATTATCTAATTAGATATTGCATATGGTATCAAAGAATGTAATATTTATTAGATTTAATAATTTGATTGTGAATTTTTTTTCATAATAGGAGAATAGAAATTTATGAAGCGCTTAATTTTGGTCAAAATATTAGATGCGCTTTATTAGAGTCCAAGAGTCCAGTAGAATTCTGATATAAGTGTGTATACGTGCTAATATTTAATTAATATTTTTTATGGATTATTCTTTTGGGTTCTTTTTTTTTAAGTTTCATCATATTACACATGTTAAATACAGTTTATGGGGTTTGAACCCCGGCTACTTTATTAGTGACTAGCTGTCTAACCATTTGTGTCATCTAAACTTGTTGTTTAATTGAGTGCCTGGAAATATTACTGTTATTGCAAAATATTTTTTTCAATTCTTGTGATTTTCTTTGACTATTCTTATTTTTTTAGAGAGAAAAATGGTGTGGACATGATCCCGAGGATCACGAGCATCAAGGCTCAAACTACTGCGGAGTACAGAGGGCTCCACAAGAAAGTAAGAAATTATAATGGACCATTATGGGTTCACATACCAAAAGTTAAAATGACACTGGAACAAAATCAAGTATTTGAGGACTGCCTCAATGCACACCGCTATAAGATGAGACCTAATCACACTTTAATACAACATGTACTAGTTGTGAATAAGACAATTCAGGATGTCATTGATTGAGGTGTTCTCTTACATGAATATGAAAAGGTTTATATTCTTTTCTATACTTTTCGAAGACGTATGAGAAGGAGTCTCGATATCTTATGGGAAAGAAAGTTTCACGCGGATCCTGTTCATGGGAGAGAAGCAACATATGAGTGGCTAGTCAATGCTTTGACTGAATCCTACTTGTGGAAGCATTATATTAGCTCCACTAGGTCGGACCAGTGCAACTGTGGGATGCATTCTCAAACTACTGATATGGATAAATTTAATCCAGTTCATCTCTATGAAGAAGCAAACTTTAAGGAGTCCATTCCTAACTATGTGTTTTGAAAGTTTTCTTAGTAGTTTGATTTTGATTTTTTTAATCATTGTTCGTTAGGTATTGCATTAGTTGTTTTTCCTTCAATTCAGTTATTTGCTTATCGAACTTCTTTTTCCATTATGTATGAATTCAACTTGTTTCTTTGAATATATGTTGTAGTTGTTTTTCATACTATTTTGCTCTATTCATGTTAGAGTAAGTGGGAGTTCTAGTTGAACTTATTTTACAGTTAATGAAATTAAATGAATGGTTAAGACAACCAAAATATGGTGATTCATGATTGGGAACATAGTGAACTTTCGTTATCACTTATTTTGTTATCTTTTTTGTTCATTATATTTGCATTAATAGTATTGGGTAGTTAAATAATTGTATGTATGCTAATGGAAATCTCCTACTTTATAAGAAAATGACATCAAAACACTCATTGATGATCTCAAAGGAGACAAAATAAATGGTTAGAACAATACCTTTGGTAAACTCAAAATACATTATGTTCTAGGAGAACAAGATAATCTTGAGATTATTGATAATGTCATGGCTCATCCTGAGGAAGGTAACATAGCTCAAAACAATAGGGACATGGAGGCTTATGAGAAGTGAAAGAATAGAGATTCCACTACAAGATGCATCTTGATAAGCTCCATGGATGACAATCTTGTCTATAAGTGTCAATAATACCCCCACTGCTCACGACATGTGGAACACTATTAATGAAAAGTACGAGGGTACGACTATGACTAAGTTGGGTAAATTGATCATTAAGTTTTGACACTTACAAGAGGAAGCCTAATCAAACCATGAAATAACATCTCTGAGAGATGTCTAACATGATTAGGGAACTTAAGACTGCATGTCAAACCTTACTAATGAACATCAGGTTCAAGCTGTGATCCGATCTCTTCTAAATAAGTGGGAGCATTTGAGATAAACTTGACTCAAAATGAAAATATCAAATTTTTGATGATGTCGCTCTGATGTGACGTAGGAAGATGAACATCTCGATGCAATTAAGTCATAAGGTCAAACTTATATATTTTGCCAAGTCAAGTTCCCACAAAGTTTTTGGCATTAAGTGCAAGAACAATGGGAAGAAAAACGAAAATAATCATGCTTTCAAGAAGAACAAGAATGGTGAACCACAACCGCAAGTGTACGGTTGTCCCAAGTAATAATAGTGATAAAACAGATTTGTTCTCAGGGACGGATTGGTTGACTCTAATGCTTATCAGATAGTGATTAATTGCACGTAAAACAAGTAAATGATTTTAAGATTGATTGTTTGTTTTTCTAATAACTAAGACAAATAATGAAAAGACTAAATTAATGCAAATATAAAGCTAGACGCAAGTAAAAATATCTAAACGCAAGATATGAGAGGTAGTACTCGAGCAACGCTAGGATTTCACCTAAATCTAATCATTCCATGTGACGAATTCGGTAAATAATATTGGTCGGGATTCAATTATCTCCTTACCCCCTTCAGGGTGGACTAAGGAGCTCTTCTCAGGTGCTACAAACCCTATCAGGGTGAATAGTCCACCTTCGAATGATTAAAGCCTAACTACCCAATTGGCCGTAGGATTAATTAAGCCTATCAAGGTCAAATAATTTCTATCCTACATTCGTTAATTAGTTCCGTACCTAGGCCCCCCGTCAAGGTGATCCAATTGCCACTAATTGGAATAGCCTAAGTACTAAGTCCTTATATGGATTAGCTATTTCAATAATAGTCAATAAGTGTAAATTAAAGAAAAATATTAAATACCCAATTCGATTTCAATTAAATTAATCCCAAATTCAAAGACATAGAATGAAATAGATTAGGGTTCAACCCATTACGCGTTCTCAAGTACCAAATGAAATTAGCTCATAATCGTAAAAACTAAGAAAATAAATTGAAAGGAATTCATAACTGTTTTACAGAAATAGAAATAAGAAACCTAATTAGTAAGTTGATTCGACTGGGAAGTGGAGATATGGATAGTCTCCAGCTCTTGGCTTTTTCTTTTCCTTGCTTCTGCTTCTTCTCTTCTTGTCTGACTTTATGAATAATGAATTGTCTGAAAAATAGGTTTATACTCTAAAAATCGGACTTGGACCTTAGGCTAATGTTTAAATGAAATAATAAAGGCCCAAGTCCATTATCTTAGCCCAAAATCCCGTAACTGCTGCACCACCTCCACTAAATCAGCTCTAGCCGGCTCGTTTCAACTCGGATTGACCTCATTCCAGTTGCTAAAGTTCCGTAACTCAATGGGGGCACGTTTTCTCTTCACAAATCAGAGGCTAAATATACTCTTAGGTGGCACGAAATCAGCAATCTTTATCAGTTTTCCAGATTTGCAGCTTTAAAATATCAATTCTTTCGGGATTTGTCTTCATGCTTTGACTCCATATCACGATATTTGACTTTATTATCGAATTCTTATCCTAGCTAGTATTCAAAAACTACAAACTTTTCACTAAAATACACAATATTACGGACAAAAGTTTAATAAATTAAAAATACTAGAAATTAAAGAGGAAAATCGGATTATTGCATATTTAGTCCAAAAGTCTATCGAAATAGCCAGATAATCACCTAATTTGATGTCTCCTAAGCATATATATATAGAACAAAAGAGGAGACATCAATGGGTCACTTCGCTCACGAGTAAATAAATATAGCAGTGCCATTTACTTCTTGGAACTTTACTTATGTTACCAGTATTGTTTTGCTAGCTGATTCCAATCCTTTGTGGACTGTGGATTCAGAAGCGACAAACCATGTAGCCAAAGACTGAGAGGCATACGTAAAGTACCATCTAATCCCAGAGGAAACTATATGCATATATGTATGAGACAACAACAAGGCTGAAGTCAAAGAAGTTGGCATTTGCAACTTGAACTTGCTAGGTGGTCAATCTTTATAACTGCATAGTGTACTTTACGCACCTGACATTCGACGAAACATGGCCGTGGTCATTGTTCTTCTAGGATTAGGTTTTATATTCACTTTCATAACAAACAAATAGATATCTATTATGACACTACGTATTATGGTTCTGGTTTTATTTCTCATTGTTTAATTGTACTAGATGATGACAACTCGTATAATAATTATTATGTAAGTAGTTGGTTTTCTACTAATACTTCTTCTAATGATTATAAAGTAGAAGAAAGTATATGGCATGCTAGAGTAGGTAATATTGGTCAAGGCTGCATGAACTTGTTGCTAAGGGGAACCTTCAAGATTCATTGGGTGAAGTCAACTTTCCAACTTGTGAATATTGTTTAGCAGGTAAAGCAACGAAAACCATTTGGAAAGGCTAAACGAGTCGAGTACCCATTGCAAGTAATTCATTCAGACATCTGTGACCCAATAAATGTTCAAAATAGACGTGGGAAACTTTATTTCATCACTTTTATAGATGATTTCACTAGGTTTGGTTACGTCTACCAAATTTTTCATAAGTCTGAAGCATTGAAATGTTCTTATGATATATTCCAATGAAGTAGAAAATCAGTTAGAGAGGAAGGTGAAAACCTTAACAACCGATTGTGGACGTGAATATCTATTGGATCAGTTTAAAGAAGTGTGTGATGAAAGAGGGATAACTCTCATAGAAAAGGTTAAGTCTATGATGGCACAATCTAATCTTTCAATATCTTATTGGGGAGATGCCTTGCTTACCGCCAATTATATACTTAATCGAGTACCCACAAATATTGTTCCATCAAATCCTTATAAACTACTTTCGACCTTCGGGTAGGCAGGCTATGTTCATGATCTATCTCATAAATATGGAAAATTAGGTCCAAGAGGCACCCAGAGCACTCTATAGTATATGTGTTTATTGGAGAACACGATGATGGAGGTCTTACTAAAATTGAATCACGAGATTTCACATTCTCAGAGAATGTTTTTCTTAGCAGGGATGAGGTTGATAGAAATTCTATTTTATATGAATAGAATGAGATTCAGGAAGATGATATGCAAACAAATGTGACCCCTAATGAGGTATCACATATTCAAGAAGTAGAGACTGACATTCTTCTACATCTTGAGACGAAAGAAACAATTGCATCATCTCGTAATCCTATTACTCAGAATAATAAATGAAGCACTTTCATGTCCGGCTAAGAATGAATGAAGAAAAGCAATGGAAGACCAGATGGATGTACTGTATTTCTAAATGGAGATTTAGAAGAGGTTATTTTCATGGAACAATCCTCGAGTTTTATTGCAAAAGATAAATAAAATAAAGTATGTATATATTGTTGATATCAATCTATGGTCTTAAGCAAGCCTCGAGACAGTGGAATATGAGATTTCATGAAGTTATCTCGTCAAATGGATTTGAGATTATCAGTGAAGACCACTATGTTTATGTTAGAAATTACAAGAAATTTTTCATAATATTATCTCTATATGTGGAAGACATCCTATTAGCTGGGAATGATAAAGAGTTTATTTAAGCTAATAAGGAGTGACTAGCGTCTTAATTTGATATGAAAGATATGGGAAAAGCAAATTATATTCTTGGTTTTAAGATTCACAAAGATAGGTCTAGAAGGCTATTATATTTATATCAAGAACCTTACATCATGAATATACTCGAGCACTTTAGTATGACTAAATGCAATGCAATGCAATGAAATGCCATTGACACTCCTGTAGAAAAGAGAATAAACTTAACTCTCGACATGTGTCCTAGTACTCTAGCAGAGAAACAAAAAATGTATACAGTGCCATATTCTAGTGCCATAGATAGTCTTATAAGTTATGATATGAACTAGGCCAGACATATGTTATGTGGTAGGTTTAGTTAGTCATTTTCAATCAAATCGGGGACAAGAGAATTTGAAAGCTGTGAAAAGAATATTGAGATATCTAAAAGGCACTATGGATCATGCCTTATGCTTTCCAGGAAATAGATTACACCTATAAGGATATATTACGATGTTTGGGCTAGTGATATATATAGGTGTATATCTACCTCAGGTCATGTATTCTTGTTGAATAATTGCACAATTTCTTGAAGTAGCTAGAAAAAACCTATTTAATTTTGTCCACAATGGAAGCTGAGTTTGTAGCATGCTCAGTTGTGTTCAAGAAGCTGTTTGGTTGAAATTTTTCTTTAAACATTTAGGATTCTCAAGCGATAGTGGGTGTCCAGTTACTATACATTGTGATAGTTAAGCTGAAAAGGCTTGTGTGAAAGCTCCTAAGTATCACAGTAAGACCAAACACATTGATATAAAGTATAACTTTGTTAGAGATATATTGCCCAAAAGGATGTTCGTTTGCAATATACACACACATGCAATATGATTGTTGATCCATTCACAAAGGATATCCCAAGGGATATATTTATGGATATGTTGGATCTATATGATTAAGCAAGATATAACGTATATATATATATTACAAGTTTATGTGCATTCATGTATATATTTTCATTAGTATGTTTATTTAACTAGTTTTTTTAATAATATCATGTATGATATATATTACAATGCGTGTGTTTTTTTAAGGATGTATGTCCTATAGACTGAGATCGGCCCTATTACATGATGGGAAATCGCCTTTGGCACAAGAAGTGCTCAAAGATGAGACTAACTCGTAGTAGTGAAAAACCCTTAAGAGAAATTGAGTTAAGATAGTCGCTTTAACTAAGTGTTAAGATGAGATCATAAACATGGATAATAAATGTTAAGCTTATATTATGATCGAAGTAGAATCACACTGTCTACTTAGTCTATAATAGCCAGATATGAGTTGCTTGACTGATTTCATAGAAGAGTTGATCGATCGAAGAACTCATCTTAGGCAGCGAGACTTGTCTAATTTTATATATATATATATATATATGTTATTTATAAAATTGTGACATACAATCGGAGTAATATGAATAATACCATAGCACGTGTGTCGTACCACGTGTGCTTTAGACCAGAAGGAAGTGAAGAGTCGATCGTTGTCTCTTCACTTTGTGATGCCTTTAACTGTGCCCTTATTACTTTTGACTATATATTGATATTTTTATTAGGTGTAGGCTACGTTAAACATATTACCAGTGATCATGAATGATTCGATCTAATGGGATATGTTTGGGAAAGCAACCTAATCAATGTAAAAGGATCTAAGTGTAAACGGAAGACTAAAATTATGTATCAAAGTGTGTGCTTGCAGGTATACCGATCATGTAAGTCAATTTGGACTATAACATGATAGTGAGACACATGAAATTATGTTAGTGAAATATTTTGATCACATAAAAGATGTGATATATATCTAAAGGGTCAGAGTTACTGAAATATGATATAACAAATTATTAGTCTGGGGTACTGCAGGATACGTAACGAATGAGAATTATTTAATCAACTATATACCCTAACAGGTTATTAGTAATGTATGCTCGTATGCTTGCCGGTCGCACAACCTATTTGCCGAGTATGATGATATTTTGATGCAAGTGTGTGTATAAGAAGATAGTGGGATGTTGGTACCAGAAAATTGATGTAACTTAACTATGGGCGAGTGTGAGATGTAAGTAAAAATATGAATAAATAATTATGTATAATTATTTTATTATATTTTAGTCCGCCAAAAGTAAGTTACTACATATAAGGTTATTAATTTTGAATTTTAAATTAATAACCGTGGAAGTTATAAAATCAAATACGTGTATATCTGATAACACTTCCTAACTACCCACTATTTAAGAGATAGAGTTTTATCATAAGATGAATGAATTAATCTAATTCACAAGAACGTTTCTCTTCTAATATTTATTCTTCTTTCTACAATTCACAGTATAATACACATTGATCAGAAGTCACAAGGCTCTTAGGTTGTGGAAATAGAGGTCTCTCTTCTAGTAAGAAGATCTACAACTGCAAGATCATCCAATTCCCAATTGATTCAGTTCCGCTACTATTCAAGAGGTATTCCTATGTTAAAACCTCTTTGTTTGTTTAATTATTATCTAATTAGATATTACAGTTGTCTTAGGTAGCTGTAATACAATTGATGTCTCCCTATTTTTGATATAATAATCTAGGGTAGAGACATCATTTTAGGTGTTTATGATTAATTAATTATATATTTTTATTCTTATTTTGATAATTTCCTATTTCTTGTCTTGATTTGATGAACTATTATTTTAGAGCATATTTGGTTTAATTTGTGTGTTAATGTGAAGCTTTATAGATATATGGAATACAATTAGATGCCAAATAAATTTAAGGAGATAAGGAAAGAAGATATGGAAGGAATCAAGTGATAAAAGGAAGTAGAGAAAATAGGAAAGGAAAAACTGTCAAGTAAATCTGAAATTTTGCAATTACGTCCACTAAAATGAAGACAACTTCAAATCGGCTGGGAATTTGGATGAGCAATCAAAAGATAAAGTGTAGATCATTTCTCTCCAGTCGTTTGTATATAATGTAGGCGAAAATTGGACCAATAACGAAGGTGATACGACTAAAACAATACAGTCGTGTTGATCCTCTCTCCTATATCTTAGGAAACGAATTTGAGTTGGACTTTGACTCAAATTACTTGCCTACTAATCCAATAATTCAACCTAGGGTTTTTCTAACACCTATAAATACATCCCCTTATCATTGTAAACATGTCATTGCCTCTCCTTAACTAACCCTTAGTATTATTCATCATAGAAGTCATTCAAGAGAAACAAGTGGACAATATGTATTTTTATTTTAATTTATTTCTTTTTAGCATGAATTAATTTTCCCATAGCTTGGGTTTTGCATATGTATAATCTTTGATTCTATTATCTTCTATCTAAGTTTGTTTAGGAAAACCTTTTTAAACTGATTCTAGCTTCTTAACCATATATTTGTTTTATGTGCTTTGATTTATTTCTAGTCTTAATCTTGATCAAGTTATGATTGTCTTAAGAGTAGTTAGATGGTCACCCGGATGGGGTGTCTAATTATTGAAACATCACATAAACGTCTAGTGTGCGGTAGTGATCCGGAAGGGCTTGCCTAACTAGATAGTCATTAGGGTTTGAGAGTTAACTACCTATCATTGCGCAGGATCCCCTTACCCTAAAGACCCCTGGTAATTGTTAGGTCGCCACCTATGTCCACCCAGAAGGGGGTTAGGAGGAATATAGAATCCTGGCTACTTATCTAAGAGTTTTAATCACCCTTATTAACTAGTTAAAGAAATAGAAGGATTGACGCATACTAGCAAAACCTATGTGATACCCTCTCATCTTATTCTCTCATCTTTTATTTACTATTTTGTCTTTACTTTAATTAATTACTATTTCCTCAATCAATCATTCATATATACTTTTCTTGTCATTAAATTCATTTGAACTAGTTATTCCAGGTTGTGCGACGCATCGTTTGATCAAGCATATAATCCAACAGGGATAGGGATCATCCAGATATGCAGGAGTCCACACTATCAAAAGAAACTTCTACTGCAGGAACATGTAACTCATGTGAGGAAGGAGAGGCACATACAATCATTAAAGCTTTAAATAAGGGGAAAGAAAATAGAGAGGATAGATTTACGATTCTCTCAGATAACCTTGAGTTGATTGAAGGTATCACGCTAGTGTCGGCCGTTAGGTGGAGACTCAAACCGTGGGTCAAACAAATTTGTAAGCTGGCAGCGGAAGTCGGGCTAGTTTACTTTAAACACATCCCACGAAAATGGAATACCAGAGCCGACTCACTAGCAAAAAAGGCCAGACACAGGGCGACGACTCGACAGATACAAACAGACACCATCAAAGGACAGTTCGCTAGATTAGGTATAGGTTAAGGTAGATAGCGGTTGTACTTTAAGCTATCTAATTTTAATTTCCGACCAAAAAAACTAGTTATTACTATGCTTTTCTGTTAATCCATTCGTATAACGCACTAAGTCCCTAAGAACGAATCTGTACTTATCATTAAAACTTGCGTACGACCTGTGATACTTCCAGTGCGTACCGTGTTTAGGTTAGGGTGTTAGTTGCATATTTCATTATCATATTTTCATCACACCTTAACCAACACCAACAATAAAATTAGTAATATACCTAATACTATGAAAATGTGCTCCGACATAAACATCACACTATTATTCTTACTAGACAGATTATAGTTTCGAAGCTAATCTCAGCTTACAAGATTGCGTTATACACAAGATGACTAGAAAAGCAATGGCCAATAGAAAAGTCAAACATATATTAAACAGAACTATCTCCAATTCAATTATTGCTTATCGCAACTAGTCTGATCCTTGAAAATTTAATATTATCCTTAATCAAGTCTTATTGCTTTGTTTTTATAATCATATGCCATTCCAAACTTGTAAATCAAAACGGAATTTTTTTTTTGCTCCCGCAATAGAAATGTTTTGATCAATAGCCAAGAAAAAAAATTTGCAGACAATTATGAAAAGTTCTAAACATTACCTGATTTAATTATTTTTCAGTTCTTCACTAGTTAGTAGTTATAATGTGTATTTTTATAATAAGATAAACAATCTTAAAAAGCTAAAATAATGTTTTTTATATCATTTCCACTCAACTATTAGTTGTTACCCAACAATTTTTACTATATGAAAAAAATTACATGCTCTGTCATTTCTTGCTTGGTCGTCGCTTTGTTTTTCTTTAGACTTTATCAAATCTCTTTTTTTACAGAATGATTTGTAAACGACTTGTTTAGTTATATTTAAATCCTAAACTCCTACGAAATCTAATGACTCTGAAAGTTCAACAACTTTTGAATACTCTAAACTTTTAAAGAATTTGAAAAAATAAATTATTGAATACACTAAGATTTTAATAGAGTTTTTAAAATTTCAATTGAATACCCCTAGATTTTTTTTTAAAAAAAAAACTTTTTAAAATTTCAATTAAATACTCTTGAATTTTAAAAGTCTAAAAGAATACATCACATCAATTGATTACACCTTCCTTAATTTCTTTAAATTTAGTTATGTTTTTTATAAGTGTACTTTGTTTTCGAATAAAATGTTTTCTACCCAATTCCTTTTTTATTCAAACTAAACTAAGTTAAACGTAAGCATCCCGATCATATTTTTAGTAGGAGTAATATTAATCATGTCTTAATTATGCTAATTAACAATGAGATATTTCAAAAAGGGATGATGCATGGTAGTCCATTTTTGTGCAGTTCAATCATAAACTAACTGTAGTTAAATTAAGACCCCACTATGGAGTTAACATAATAAGAACCTTATCTTCTTACAAGTACTAAACTCCAACTAGTCCATACAACTTTTCATCATAGTCACAAGTCACCACCCTCCCTCTCTCTCTCTCTCCGCCTTTCTCCTCTCATCTCTCTCACCAGATCTGGAAGTGTTTGAAACAAGTAAAAATCATAAATGGCCTTCCCAGAAGAGGTTTTAGAGCACGTTTTCTCCTTCCTAACTTCAGACAAAGATAGAAACTCAGTGTCTTTAGTATGCAAATCATGGTACGAGATTGAAAGATGGTGTAGGAAGAGAATCTTTGTCGGCAACTGTTATTCAATAACTCCTGAGTCGATGATCTGTAGATTTCCTGAGGTGAGATCGATTGAACTAAAAGGGAAGCCTCATTTTGCAGACTTTAATCTTGTACCTGAAGGTTGGGGAGGGTATGTTCACCCATGGATCGTTGCAATGGCTCGAGCTTATCCAGGACTCGAAGAGATTAGGTTGAAGAGAATGGTGGTTAGTGATGAAGCCTTGGAGTTGATTTCCAAATCTTTTAAGAATTTCAAAGTCTTGGTATTGTCTTCTTGTGAGGGATTCTCTACTGATGGACTTGCCTCCATTGCTGCTAATTGCAGGTTCGTTTTATGTTTTGTTAAGATGTGAATAAAAAATGAATCTATAAAGCATGTATGAGGAATTTAAATGTTTTAATATGTTTTTTTCTTACTGATTTATGCTTACTTTATTATTGGGTTTCACGAAACTAGTGGAAAGTGTAAATCTTTGAGGTTTTGTATGATGAATTTGAGCTTTACTCTAGTTGACTAGTAGAGTTAGTGAGTTGATTTTATTTTTTTAAATGTTTGTGGTTTTTATGGTGCATTTGTGTTGTACGGTTAGTGTAGTAGGTTTGTTTGTAGATTTGGAGGCTAGTGAAAATATTGAATCTTTGTATGTCTATATATTGGATATATCAGTTTGTTGATTAGTTCTCTTTTCGGTAAAAACAAAATATTGTTCATGACGCTTATATGATGCATTTGAGCTGTATTGAGTTTACTAGCTGGGAAAAAGTTTGAAATCTCTGAGGTTTATATGGGGGATTTGAGCTGCTCGGTTAAAGTATGGGTAAATTTTTTTTTTTTTTTTAGTAGGTTTAGTAAATAATGGTAAGTGTTTTATGCCAATGTTGTACCATTTTTCTTGCAATTATGGGTTGGATAGGTATCTCAATTTCAGATTTTTTCTTCTTAATAGATTTAAAGTATCTAATATTTGGCACAGGAATCTAAAAGAGCTAGACTTACGAGAGTGTGAAGTGGAAGATTTAAGTGGTCATTGGCTAAGTCAATTCCCTGATAACTTTACTTCATTAGTATCCCTTAATATCTCTTGCTTAGGATCCGAAGTAAGCTTCACTGCTCTCGAACGTCTCGTAGCTCGATGCCCAAATTTAAAGATTCTACGTCTCAATCGTGCGGTCCCACTTGAAAAACTTCCTAATCTACTTCGTCGGGCCCCACACTTAATCGAGTTAGGTACCGGTTCCTTCTCTTCTGAAATCCGTCCAGATGTTTACTCAAATCTCGCAGAAGCTTTTTCAGCTTGCAAAAACCTCAAAGCTTTGTCTGGGTTTTGGGATGTGGTCCCCGCTTATCTTCCAGCTATTTATCCAATCTGCTCTACACTTACTTCATTGAACTTCAGTTACGCAACTATCCAAAGCCCTGAACTTATCAAACTTGTTACTCAGTGCCCTAATTTGCAACGTTTATGGGTAATGTAGATTTAAGTTTAATTTTTATATGTTTCCTATTTTTTTTAATTCAATTTCATGAGTTCAGGTACTGGATTACATTGAAGATACTGGTCTTGAAGCGCTTGCAGAATCTTGTAAAGACTTACAAGAACTAAGGGTATTTCCGTCAGATCCATTTGTGGTTGAACCGAACGTGGCCTTGACCGAACAAGGGCTTGTCGCTGTTTCCGAGGGCTGCCCGAAGCTACAATCGGTTCTTTATTTTTGCCGTCAAATGACAAACGCGGCTTTAGTCACTATAGCAAGGAACCGTCCTAATATGATACGGTTCCGTCTTTGCATAATCGAGCCTCAAGCTGCTGATTATGTAACACATGAACCACTCGATACTGGTTTTGGAGCAATAGTTGAGCAATGTAAACAACTAAGGCGATTATCTCTTTCCGGTCTACTCACAGACCGTGTGTTTGAATACATCGGGACCCACGCGAAGAAATTAGAGATGTTATCGATTGCATTTGCGGGAGATAGTGATTTGGGTTTGAGTCATGTTTTGTCGGGTTGTGAAAGCCTTAGAAAACTGGAGATTAGGGACAGTCCGTTTGGGGATAAGGCTCTTTTAGACAATGCTGCAAAGCTGCAAACAATGCGATCCCTTTGGATGTCCTCTTGCTCAGTCAGTTTTGGAGCGTGTAAGTTGCTTAGTCAGAAGATGTGTCGCCTTAATGTTGAAGTTATGGATGAAAGAGGACCACCGGATTCCCGGCCGGAGAATATTCCGGTGGAGAAATTATATATATACCGGACAGTCGCTGGGCCAAGGTCCGATATGCCTGGCTTTGTGTGGAGAATGGAATAGTGGGGGCTTTCTTGACCACGTGATGGTTTATTTATATATCTATATATCGAAAGAGAGAGAGGGAGAGAGCTCAAATGCCATCTCTTTTACGTTTGGCTGAGCTATTTATATTTTAATAGCAGTCGGTGATATTATAATAACGAGTCGAAACTTGTTTGTGGTGTTGTATGTGTACTATCATGTAGAGTTGAATTGTTTCGGAGGACTCAACATGTATACTATTTCAGATTATGTTGTAGCAAAGGATAATCTTATTCAATGCCTAAATTGGCTGTTGGATTTCTTGTTTGATAAAATTATTATCATGAATGAAGTTTCTTCCGTTTGAATGTGTTAAGCTGCAGAATGGGGGATAATTTCATATTTATTGATTTTTTCTTTTACCGTGTTATTGGTATCATTCTCTTAATCTGCGGGCTTTTGGTATTACATTATTGTGTCTGAACACGTGTTAAGATCTGCAGTTGATGTGTTTGATTGATTGCAATTAACACTTTTCATTGGTTCATAATAATGTCCTCACGTTTCATCTACTTATTACCCGTCATCATATCATATGGAATCTTGTTCTTACAACCACTGCACTCAAATTTTTTATTACTAACTCATGCACTATATAATTTACTTGGATACCTGAGTTAAGCCATTGAGAAGTTGAATTCGATCTGACTTGAGTTAAGCCATTGCATGTGTGAGAGAGAGAGAGAGAGAGAGTACTGGTCATTCTACTTCTATTAATTTTATCATTTTTCACAAGAAATTAGAAATTAATTTAATCAAGTACTAAAATTCGTTATGTAAATAACAAATTTGTGTTTTGATTCTATCAACTACTAATAGTAACGTCTACAATAAAATGTTAATGAAATAGAACGGTTGTTAGTAAAAATGGAGAATATAGTCGGATTATTTCACCAAATTAAAATATGTTTATGATTAATCTGATTAGAGGTGAAGTAGAATTACTACATTAACATGGATACTAAATCACACTGGCCGTCTCCCGAGTACTAATTGTGGTATCTCGGACATCTCGAGTCAGTTACATCTTTCATGAGAATGGCTCGGGCGACTTGCACGCAAAACGAGGAGTGACTTAGTTTAGAAAAGTATAGAACCTTTTAGAACCTTGTAGGTCTTTCTTATTTATAACATAATATAATATAATACGTAAAATACGGTAAAACCTTTTAAAATAGAGTGTTATGTACGAGTTTTTTCTTGATCCTTCCATTGTAGTATAATTAGAAGAGGAGATCCTCATTTGTAACCTACTCAAGTATTCAAACAATACAAGCTCTATTAATTTTCCAACTCTTTCTTACTCTCTTAGCTCATTTATACATAGGTTCTTTTTTATAAGTTATCGCTCAGCATCTTTGGGCATTGTAGTATCTGAACAACTTAGTAAGGGTCTACTTGGTGATAGGCTTGGCTTAGCAAGACGTCAGAGGCTTGACTAAGTGTCACGCGGTGGTTTAGAAGCTTTTCAAGGAGACAAAACTCTAGTCTTGTGACAAGTGGTATCAGAGTTTATGTTCATGCCTAAGTGTAGTTGCAAAATTATGTGTTAACAATGGGTTAAGAGTCTGAATTGGTGCATGTTGATAATATGACTAAAGTGAAGGAAAATAAAAGCACGTATCGTGTTTCTTCGAGGGATGAGCTCGCATCTTTGACGCAAGGCTTTCCAAGCTAGAACATAACTTGAGAGAGAATATTTGTATTGATTGAGGATGTGTGCGACAAGGTGATGGAATTTAACAACGTAGAGTTGTTTGAATGAGTCGTTCCACTAGAGAAAAATAGTAAGTTTATCAGGGATGAGACATACATCGGTGAACGTTTCTACCAATATGATAGATCAAAAGTTGGGTACCTTTCAAGAGATCGTCATGGGGATGATGAATGAGGTAAAGGATAATTTTACAACGTTGAAGGTTGATGTAGCCTTATGCAAGGTAGTATATAATGGAGTTGTGAGTGTTACCCTGGTGGTGCCTTGGACCGATATTCCCAAGATACAAATGTTTAGTGGAACGAGGAACACCAAGGACTTGGAGAAGTTCATGTGGTTAATGAAGCAGTAATTTGTCTC
Source organism: Nemophila menziesii (assembly GCA_029959085.1). Lineage (NCBI taxonomy): Eukaryota > Viridiplantae > Streptophyta > Magnoliopsida > Boraginales > Hydrophyllaceae > Nemophila > Nemophila menziesii. The sequence goes on from JARWIR010000021.1 coordinate 23,113,706, forward strand.
TTTTAACATCAATGATGATGTGTTTAAGCTTCACAAGGCGCCACTTTACTTGAACGATGTAGCAACATTTTAGTGGAGACGACATTTAGGTGACATTGAGCATGGGACTTATAGCATCGAGACGTGGGTTGATTTCAAGGGGAAAACTGAGAAACAATTCTACCTAGAGAATGTAGAATATGAAGGCTCGGGGGAGATTGAGAAAGTTGAACCACGTGGATAGCATTTGGGCCTACGTGACGGAGTTTCAAGAACTTATGTCTGAGGCGGTGGAGCTATTTGACGGAGATGTTTTGTTCATGTTTCTTGATGGTTTACAATCAATGGCAAGGCAAGAATTGCAACAAAGTAGGGTGCAAGACCTAGCTATGACCATTTACGTAGCCAAAAGCTTTGTGGAGTACACAAAGAAAGCGAAAGCTTCCTACAAGACAAAAAGCAAAGGCCAAAAGGTAATAAAGGAACCATCGCAGGAAATCCTTACCAAAAAAGTACATCGTTTTCTAATTCAAGTAGTTCTAAATCTTTCTTTTCAAAATATAAGTACGATGGCAAGGTAGGATAATAATTCTAACTACAAACAGGGGAGTATTTGTTATGTGGAAGAACAGAGCATTAGATTAAAAAATATCCTCGAAGGGGCAAGACACAAGACAACTGCCATGTGTAAACAAGAGACACCATAATTTTAAGAAGACGATGTCCATATGAGTTTGTTGCAACTTCTAAATATGGTCAAGGCACATGTGGATACCTTACCAGAGTGAATCTAACGTGTATCTCTTTATGTATGTGCAAACATTGGAGGACAACACTTAAGGCATTTGTTGATACAGAAGCTACCAACAATTTCATGAAGGAGCTTGGCAAATAAGTTAAAGCTTCTGAATAACAAAAATCATGGTTTAATCAAGGCGAAAAACTCCAAGGTTTTTCCTATTATCAGTGGTGCGATGGGTGTCAAGAACAAGATAAGGACTGGGATGGACCAGTGAATTACACTACCGATCCCTTAGACAATTATAATCTAGTCCTTGGCTTTGAATAACTTATAGAGGTAGATGCCTTTCTTTCTCCTAAACACAATTATTTGTTGGTTATGATGAATAAAGAAACGTGTTGTGTACCAATGAACCGAGAGTCATGATCCAAAACTCTTTCGGCTATGAAACTTGTCAAAGGAGACAATAATAGAGAGGAAACTTATCTTGTTATTTTAAGCAAGCAAGACGGCTCAGTCGAGAACATCAAAGAGGTGGCACCGGTACCGATCCAAGGCGTTCTGGACAAGTACACATATGTCATGTCAAGTGAGATTTCATAGAATTTACAACCAAAGAGGAGATCGACAACAATATAGGGTTGATAGACGTAGCAAGACTGTCATCTATGGTACCAAACAAACATTCAGATCTAAATAGACAACTTTAAGAATTAATGAACGCAAGTATTCTACGACCATCTAATTCTTCTTTTTCTACACTCATTTTATTTTAAAAGAAAGCTGGCGGTTTGTAGAAAATGTATGTGAACTACCAAGAACTTGGAAATTTCATTATCATCAATAAGTTACCGATTTCGTTGATTATGGAGTTGTTTGGTCAACTTGGAGGGGATAAGTTCTTTTCAAAGATAAACTTTCATTTTGGATATTGGCATGTTCATACGACAGATGATGATGTTAACAAGACAATATTGTGATAAAGTATGAGACCTACAAATTTCTTGTTATGTCATTTGGAAATGAATGCACCGACTACTTTTTATACACTTATTAACAAGGTATTCCAACTGTTCATGGACAACTTTATGGTGGTATCCCTAGATGGCATTTTTGTTTATAGTTCCATTTGCAAGATCACGTGGGGTATTTGAGTTGAGACTTCCAAAATCTTCAAGAGTTTGAGATATACATAAAGTCACATGAATGAAGATTTGCATAAGAGAAGATGAGCTTTCTTGGGCATATTTAATTAGATGAGGCACGATTGATATGGATACTTCCAAGGTTCATGTTATTCGAGATTGAGAGCCACCAATTGGAGTTCCACAACTAAGGATGTTTCTTGGCTTCGTGAACTATTATCGTCGTTTAATCAAATGTAACTCAAACATTGCAAGACCGTTGATGGGGTTACTCAAGAAGAACAAGAAGTGGACATGGGATGCCAAATGTCAAGGGGAGTTGGATATCCTTAATGAGGTAATGACCAATAAAATATTTCTTGTTCTCCCCGACCATACTAAGTCATTTGAGGTACATACTGACTCTTCCAAAATATCTATAGGATAAGTTTTAATCTAAAGGTATATATGTTTTCTCTCGGGGTGTGACATACAACCAACTCTTGAAAGATCGAAACTCGCAAGTGTATAAGTATTCAAAAGTAATAAAGTGTGTAAGTGAGTTTGTATCCACAGATATTAGAAGAGTTAATTCATAAATTAGTTCTCGATTTAGTTATTCGTAGTTTGGTTGTTAGATTTAAGACTAAATAAGACTAAGAATAGTAAAGACTAATAGTTAAATATAACTAATTAACTAAAAAAGTGTAAGAAGTGGGAGAGAAACGTAACTCGAGTATTAGTAATCCCCCTCTAACTATAGCTTTTATTTGCGTGCAATTCTAATGGAAAACGAAACGTTTTTAATGATTCAGATGTAAAGTCTCCCTAAGTTCCCTCCAGATAAGTAGGGGCATCTATTTAACCCTAGGAACTTCTTCTGAGTGAATCCTATGCATGTTATCTAGACGCCTAAAGTTCAAACCCTATGTGATTACCTAGTTAGTTTAGCTCTTCTGAGTCTTCAACTCCAAGATGCGCAATTATCCTAGATCCACACTAAATCCCCTTCCATGCAAAATTTAATAGTTATAAAACCCTATGCATATAACCATACTACAAGAATTTATCATGAAGCACAAAGATAATTACAACAGCAACAATCATTGATTTATTTAAGTATGAAATCGCAAATTCATACAAATAAGCCCTAATTAATAGCTAGGGTTCATACACAAGTATCTGAAGCTACTAAGAGATTTAATTCATAATGGAAGAAAATAAAAAAAATGTTTGAATAAGACGTAATTAAAATCATACTTGAATGAGGGAAGCATTACAATAATTTATGAAAAGAAAAATGTTGTTTTTCCTCCAACTCTTGCTCCCTTCTCCCAAATATTTTTTGCTTTCAAAATATGATAAGTGACAATTATTATTGATTAAAACATGTATATAGGCTCCAAAAAACGTTTAGCCTCAGTTGGGCCAGCTTAAGTGAGTCAAAAGTGGCTCAATTGACTATTCTAAGATGTACAACTTTAGACCTTGTCAGTAAACGCCCATAACTTCTCCAAATCAATTCCAACTAGAAAAATGTTCCTTCTCACACAATATACACTTGAAGGGTTAATATGAGGTCAAGTTTAATTATCAAAACCTTACTAATTTTGAGTTATGAACTTCAAAATTTGATGGAAGTATTGTGCTAAAAATTTCTGTTGAGCTTTAAATAGACTTCTTGGCTCCTTTTGTAACTTGATTTGGGTTTATTCTTAACTTCTCAACTTATTGGCTTCATATTGGGCTCTAATATCATCTATGTACCTAGGAGTTTAACACTTTTTGAGGCCTCGGTTGATAAACATTTCCTTGAGGTCGAGGTTGATATGAATTGACTTGATTAGCGGCTAACTTGGATTTGATCGTTGGAAACCCAGATGGTTTTAATTTCCTTGGACATAGCTTGAACCAACCGAATGGTAGTTCCTATGATTCAACACAAAGATAACTGATTCCGTATTATTAGCACATTTTTTCCAACAATGGTCATACACCCTACAATTCAAACAACCATACGTCTCTTTAACAACCTTTAACTCAGAATTTCTTCGATTAATGCCTTCCTCAATCGTTAAAGCAAGCTGCTTCATTTGATTTCTAAATTTAAAAACTTAGCATCCACATTGGAATTACCATGTACTCATGGCATACCTTTGGTTGTGGCTCCACTATAATTCGTGTAGCTCAAGAATTGATTAAGCTTACCTTGATCGGGATTTAATAGAATAGATAAAATCGTTATAGGGCGAATTCATTTGGGTTGCACTCCAGATGGGCCAAGAAGTCCTTGCTCTTGTCATTTATTATTTGGATTATCCATCTATGAAGAAAAAACAAAGAGTAAAATCACTAAACTTCACGATATAGTCCTCGACTGTGGCTCCAAAAACTTGTTGTCTCCCAGGGTGTGATAAAATAACCTAACAAATTCACACCTTAATAGACATAGCTAACCGCAAGTGTACGGATCGTTGACAAGTAATAAAAGTAAGTATGAAACAATATCGTCTTCATAGGGACTATGAAGGTCAATTTTTATGCAGTGTTCTTATAAAGTGTACTAGAATGAGTTGCTAAACTAAAATGTAAAGAGATAAAAATTAGTTTTGTTTTTGTTATTATGGACTAAGATGAAATTAAGATAAATTAAACTAAAGATAATGGTTAATATAAATACTAGAAATATAAATAACTACAGAATGAGATGAGAATATAGCTCGAGAACTCGCAAGTAATCCTAACTAGTATTGATTATACGGTTTATTGCTCGAGGGTGAATTTGTAATTATGCAATAGTTGGCAATCTAACTTCTACCTAACTCCCATCAAGGTAGCATAGGAATCTACTTCAACACTACTAGGGAACTTGGGGGACGTGACCCTACGTAATGATCGGTGTTAAAAATTCTCTAACCCTATTAACTATCTAGCTAGTCAAGCCCTCCAGGTTCACCAACACACACCAGACGATTATGTATTGTTTTCAGTAACTGAACCTCCAGTCAAGGTGACAGTCCTAATTACTATTGGAATACCTATACTTGGACAGAGTAAGGGAATACTTATGTGAAAAATACATAAGTAAAGAAATTTAAACGACAAATCAATTAAAGGCGTGATCTCCCAAATTCAATAAAAGCAGTAAATTCAAATCAGGGTTCATACATTACTGGTGTTCTCAAGATATTATTAAACTAGTTCATACTAAAATAATAAAAAATAGCAACTAAAAGCATAATATTCACTTTGAAAATGAAAAACATAATAAAATTACACTATTAGTTGTTGATGAAGGATGAATGATAGAGTCAGAATGACATTGACTGCTTTCAAGCTTTTTTTCCTCTCTTCTACTCTGCTTTAGGTGATTTCTAGGAACCCTTTTATAATGTTAAAAACTGATATATATATATATATATATATATAAAGGGTCCATTACGTTTTTGGTTGTGGTGGGGCCCTTTTAGATGGCCCAAGTCAACCCAAAAACGTTTTAGTAAATGGGTGGACTGGTTTGAACCACGAAAGCGGAAAATCAATAACTCTTAAATTTCACCTTTAAATAACAAAACGTTAGTTCCTACGTTCTACTAACTTCAAGGGCTACCATTATATCCAAGGGGTTGGCCCAAAACCTTATAAATTGCATGTGGTGGCCCTAACAAATCGATTTCCAACTGTCGTTGGCACATACTCTAACTTTCCAGTGGTCAAATCATCTTTTAATGCCATGAACTTGGAGTAATATCGTTTTATTGACTTCTTATCATCTTATCGAGGTATCATAGCATCCAAGTACCTAAAATATGTACACTTAACACACAAATTATGCACAAAATATCTAAAAGTAACATAAAGCCAAAACTAGACAAGAAAGTGTAAAACATCATACAATGGGGAAAAACACCTCAACGAAGTCCTAAATACCCTTTAAAGATGTCTCTTGACTAGATTAATCTATCATATAAGAGGAGACATCAATAGAGAAACCACTGAAGCCTAGGGAACCTGACCTTGACGCTTAAGAGGAAAACTCTTCCTCTAAGATCCATTCAAACATATCTCATCACAAAGTTGGAAAAATACACAAGAGAGCGCGCCATATTCTGTAATACCAAGGTAGGAGAGGCCATTCACACTGCTCTTCTTTCAAATAAAGAATCTCATCCCCTTTGTCTTTAATTTTCTCATGAAGAGATTCAATTTGAGCGATCTTGTCTTGGAGAGCGTTATGTATTATTTAATTTGACTAAAAGTGGGAGGCCATCTGCTCACAAATTGTTCACATTTCCCCAATGACCGCGACATAATATATGGAATAATTTTTCACATTACTGACAACCTCTTGAATTTCACACTAGAAAGTCCCATATTCTAGAAAGGTCTTGTAAAAAGAAAAGGGTTTCTAATTACTCATCTCCAATTTATCCTCTTCCATATGGCACTTAAGACCTAAAGGGAAGGAAAGTGGTATCCCCTAAGATGTGATGTGTAAAACCACATAACTTGGGGAAGCAGCTACTCCTTGCAAGTGTATGAGTCGTCCCAAGTAATAAAGTGATAAGTATACATGTCATTCTCCACAAGGACTATGAAGTTAAGCTCATGTGTTTCTAGTTACGTTTAGGATATTTGTTGAGGTAAATAAAAATGTAAATGATGATATTTGGTATTATTTAATAAATTAAATATTTACTGAAATATGTTTATTTAATTATTTTATATTTTTTAAATAATTATGTTTATTATAAAAAATAATAAATATTTAGATTTTTTATGTAATTTGTAATTTTTTAAAGTCCACCATAGGCCCCTAAAATGCGGCCCTGAACCAATGCATGCAGCGTGGTAAGAATATAATGAATCTAACCTACGAATGAAGCGTGGTAGGGTTTAGGGCTTAGGGTTTAGGGTTTAGGCCCTGAACCAATGCATGAAGTGTGGTAAGAATATAATGAATCTAACCTACGAATGAAGCGTGGTAGACCTGTAATGCATATAACCAACGCATGAAGCGTGGATGACCTGTCAAATTAAAATATACCATCCCAGAATAAAGAAATTTCATGAGTAAATGATTAAATGGTACATGTCATGGAATCGGCACATCCATGTATACGACATGAATAGCTGAGTCAACTAATGTTAGCACATGCATTACTTCTGAAGTTTGTAATGGTCCTTGAAGTGACCAAGGATCCTGACTAAATGAAAGCCATGTGGATCATTTCGAAAATATATAAAACCGTGAGACGGTTAATGTGATTGATATATTTTCTTTAAATTATGGCTTGAAATAAATAATGAGGATCCTAAATAACAAAGTGGTGAAATTGTCGACAAATAATGATATGGCCATACAATTTTATTTAATCTATAATCCGACTTGTATCACATAAATTCTTGCAGAAACCAAGAATTGATTATCGGGAGACGTCTCTATTCTCATGTTATGGATACAATGACGTTCGGATTTTACTTTTTGAAAACTCTTGCAGAGTTTACTATGATAAGGAAATCACCAAGATAAATGTCATGATTCTTGGACTGATATCAATTTTCTTGATGAACGCGTGCGCTCGAAGTACACATGCCTGAAGCACAATAAGTGCCTGAAGCATGATAAGTGTGTGAAGCATGATAAGTGCCAGAAGCACTTAGAGCGTATGAATATATTAAATTCTCGAGGAACGAGAAGTGCCTGGAGCATAAAAGATTTCCGAAGAATAAAAAATTCATAAACACAAGAGAGTATTTTATATAATAGGTAGCAGTTAGGATGGATTACTTTCTCACAAGGACGACATTATTTTATGAGATTGACTCATCCTAGAAATTCAAGAAGAAGATTCAATAAATAGAAGATCAGTTCGTGAGATGTCAAAGTATATTTCAACAAATTTGCCCAGACGAGAATCCAGCTGATTCATCAACTAAAGCTATATTATACTTATGATGGGCTCGAAAATGTATTATGTAATTCAATGTAATTATTGTAATAATGTGTGTTATAATGAGGGGGAGACGATACTTGTGCATTGTACTCTTTTTCTTTTACTAAGATTTTCTCCCACAGGGTTTTTTCTAGTAAGGTTGTAACGAGACATGCCAAATATCTAATATCATAAAGAGAACAATATAATCCTCCATATGTCAATCTACTGTTTATTGACATTGAACGAATATAATCAAGTGAGAATCCAGCAAAAGTTTTCACTAAAGCTATACCAACAACAATATTCAAGCTACAAGCCCACCAGTAAAGAAAACATTATCAAAAATATTTGACTTCACAATGAGGGAGAGAATATCGACTTTTTGTACTCTTTTTCTTTCACCGTGGTTTTTCCCAAGAGGTTTTCCTGGAAAGGTTTTAACAAAGCAGGCTGAATGTGTGTTACACCCTCCAAAAAATTATGTACTCTTTTTTCATCATCAAGTTTTGTCCCAATGGGTTTTCTTGACAAGGTTCAACGAGGCTATCATATATCATATATCTCTCACTTTAAACTTTCGTTGGTGATATCCAAGGAGAAGTGTTACAAAATATTATATTAAGTTGATATACTACAACGATATATTTGATAAAGTAATAACGTGTATAAGTAACTTGCAGTACAGCTATACAACAACTTGAGCCTCGTAGCAGCTTAAGTTAGTAGCTGCACAGCTACTTACGGCTTTCTATATATAGTACGATATTCATATCAGTAACTATTCAGAATTCCACAGAATAATAATACGAGATTATATTTCTCTGTATTTTGAGCTATTGCCCTTAATTTTACAACAAAATTTTATTTATGTTCCTATTTTTACTATCTATTTGTTTGTTCGTTGTACCTTATTAGTAAGCATTCTTTTTTTTTAATACATGAGAGAGCCACTTTAGACTCGGAGTCATTTTGACTCCAATGAGATTCGATCCCAGGACCTCTCGGTCTCTGCGGAGTAACCTAACCACTAGGCCAACTATCGATCTCTAGTAAGCATTCTTTAACTTATATAGTGTTTCATTTTTTGATTAGTCATATTACTAATTACGTGGTGTTAAAATATACTTACTAGTGTTTAATTTATGTTTACGTGTAGCAATAATATTCTCTTTTATCATCTCAATATGTTCATTAGCATTACCGGTCCAGGGAGGACGCCAAGGAGGCCACACCGTCTTGGCCCCCTCCCAGTCCTTATAATTTTTGGGCCTCTTGATATTTTTATATATATGTATAATTTTTTTTTTATTTAAAATAACTCAGTTTTTACCCAACCTAACAAAAACATGTTAGACCATTTTTTCTTTTTAAAAGAATATCTCCTATTTTTTATACATCTATCTGAAATGTCACGGTTTTCATAAGGTATGTTTTTTCTTTTCTTTTTTAAATTATTTTTTAATTAATGATGGTACTATTTTATTAAATTTTATATCTATTCGATTATTTATTATATTTTTTAAATAAATTAGATTTATGATTGAAAAAATTGGTAAATATTTAGATTTTTTTATGTAAATTGTAAATTTTATCAGGAACCCAGTTTTCAAAGTTCGTCTTAGGCCCCGAAAATGTCAAGACCGGTCATGTTCATTAGTCACCTTAATTGTAAAAGTGGTGAAACCTTCTAGACTAAAAGGTGTGAAAATTATCTATAGTAAAAGAGAAAAATACAATCTGAGTCCCAAAAATCTTAAACTTTCTCTTTTAAATCCTAGTTAGGAAAAAATCTTTTTTAAGTCCCAATTTTAACTTCCTGGTTTGATTTTTTTTACTCTTTTACCCTCCTTCATACTGGGTACGGACCCATACTCGTTTTTTGTTTTCAATTTCCTGATTCAAGTGGTTTCGGGGTTTTCGATTTTTTCGGTTTTTTATCTATATGGGTACGGACCCATCAAGAATAAAAATCAAATGGGTTTGTACCCATACAGAACAAAACTATGCTTTGAACACAAAATAATTTTTACCCCATGTGGGTTGTACCCATGTAGAACAAAAACAACAGAAATAGCTAAACCCATACTAGGGTTGTATCTAGTAAGAACAACACAATATAATCAAACACAGCTTCAATAACACAAACTTTTTGGAATCAAATATACATTTGAAGTGATTACAGTACAAATAAAAAATCACAAACAACTGGGGTTAGCCCCTTCACTGCAGCAAAAAAAATTAAAAACCTAACATCTAACAACATCTACAGTATAGGGCTGGCCCCATAATGAACAAATACCAAATGGGGTTGGCCCCATAACGCTAATATACGTTCGACAGTAAAAAAAACCAGAACCCTTGAATCAACGAACAACTACCGTATGGGGCTGGCCCCGTATTGCAGCAGCAGCGAACCCATGTACAGCAGCAGGTGGAGAATGGTTCTCGATGGCAGCTGCAGCAGGCGAAGATCCAGACAGCAGATCTGAAGGTCCACAAATTTCGATGGCAGCAACAGCAGAGCTGGATCTCACGAACTGGATCTCACGACGGCTGATCTGGGCGCGAATCTGACGGCGGTGTTTCTCCGGGGGTGGCAGTGAAGCAGCGACGCGACGAAGAGCCATGGCTGGCGGCAGTGTTGACGAGGATAGTAGATCGGGGTGGTGTTCTTCTGCAAATCAGTAGATGGGTATCAAGGTGAGGGGTGATGCTCGGTGTTTTCTGCAATGGTGGTGGTGGTGAGTTTGGTAGTGAATGGTTTGTGGTAGGGCAGAGAGAGAGGAGCAGAGAGAGGTAGGTTGGGTTCTGCAGAGAGAGTGAAGAGAGATTTGTGGGTGATGGTTTGTATGCTTAATGGGGTTTGGGAATGGGTTTTGAGTATTTCACTGTGCTGATAAAGGGAGGGGAGGGCAATTTTGGTCTTTTACTTTATTTAGTTAGCTTTCAACTAGTCCAATTATGGTGAGATTTAAAAGAAAAACTGACCCCCATTGGGCCTTAAAAGATTAAATGTCCCATAGTAAAATAGTTTTTTTTTTGTACGTTAGTAAAATAGTTTATTTGAACGGGTTTTGTTTGTGAAAGTAGGACAAATTTTGGTTGATTGCTTTAAGTAAGTCCATGGCGTATATTATTGTGTAAGTTGTATAAATAGGAGTACGTTTATTAATTGATCAACATCTTCTAAATGTGATAATAAAATAGTGGGATCATGATATACGTGGTCAAGTTTAGAAACAAAGGTTAACATCACTTTATAACAATATTTATTAATTGACCAACTTCGTCTAAACTTTATAACAGTATTTATTAATTGACCAACTTCTAAACGTAGTGGTCAAGTTTAGAAACAAAAGGTTAAGATGGACCCATTAAGATATGCAATACTAATTTGTTTATTAAAAAAAAATTATTGGTAATCATTAATTACAAATTATGTTATTCTAAATATATTATTATAAAAGTTTATTAAAAATTTTGGGGTTTCACATTATCCGTGTGAATGTTACACCAGTGTGTTGATAAAGGCACAATAAGAGGATTTTTGGGAGGTTAACCTTCAAAACATTCGTACATTGGATCTCGAAAAGATAAGATCTTTAATCTTTTACATAATAGGTTGGGCTTTCCAGCATATTTCAGATGTATTTTGGAGGTCTTAGGTGACACCAAGACAGTCAGTATGAATCGTAATACTCACTCCTATCTCTGTTGGAATTTACTTGACTATAATTTAAGAGTACCACATTAACTTTCCCTTCAATAACTGAGTTTTACCATATCTTAATACCATTGCAATTAAGTGAGACATTATGTTTATCAAAACCAATTTTAGCAACTATAATTTTTTCTTCACTTCGTCTGAACCGAGAAGTAGCAGAGAAAGGACTGCTTTCAATTTCGTCTGAATTGAAGATGTATACATAATTGGTTAATAATGTATTTTACGTGATGTATGTATATAGTTATGATATTAGTAAATCAATAGTGAGTATACTATTTCGAGAGCCAATAAATTCTATATAATCTGTTAATTCTGCAAGTCATAAACACTCTCTCCATATCTCAATATCATAATATCTTAAACTCTTACTCGCTTTTACTCTCATTTCTAAGCATGGACGCGACACTCGTAACAATATTTGCCGTATTAGGTAAGTAATTAGTATGTGTTTCTCTTTTTCATTTTTTTTACTTCGATTTGTTGAGTGTTTATCTTTTTCTTTGCCGGTGGGCGTTGGCCTGAAGTTGCAGGATCCATTTATCTCCGACTGCTCTCTCGGTAGTTTTTATTTATATATTGGTCAAACTCTCTCTTTTTTTTGTCACTTTCTTTGGACCCAAAATTCCTTAATAATTAGATTAGAACAATCATATGAATGCAAATCTTCACCAACCTACCCAACCAACCAGTTTTTTAGGTAAAAATTGCTCTCTCTCTCTCTCTCTCTCTCTCTCTCTCTCTCTCTCTCTTAATAACCCTCTCTCTCTCTCTCTTAATAACCTTAACCCTCACTTAGTGATCCAAAATCTTGAATGATTCTTTACAATCTAGTGTTATTTCCTACAAAATCCTCTTAAAAACTAGATTTCCTACTCTTATACACTTTCATTCCTCTGTTTTCTTCCTTCTCTTCACCTTTTAGTATAAAAATTACCATGAATTTCTATGCTTCATCTCATCCTCTCGCTAAAAACAATCATCTTGTTATCACTCCGGATGAAACCTCTAAATACAGGGTAGCTAATGAACACAAGCTCCTTGTTAAACTTTTACCCAAAGAGAAGTTTAATCATATCTTTATAAAAACCCATGTTAACAAATATTGGAAACTCAGGAAACAAGCTGAAGTTGAAAGTGTGGTGATAATACCTACATTATCAAATTTGGGACATTGGAAGATAAAGAGAAAGTCTGGAACCAAAGGCCTTGGACTGTCCCAGGAAAGCACCTTCCAATCAACAAATACGAAAATAGAGATAGAAAGGAAGTTAAAAACACAACTTTATGGATGCAATTATTAGGTATTCCTGCAAACCTGTTAACAATCAACTGTGTAGAAAAAATGTTTAGCTATTTTGGTCAAGTTCATGCTATTTAGTTACCAGCTTCATTAGAAATCGATGATACTACAATCACTAGAATTAGAGTTGATTTGGACATTCGCAACCCATTAATAGCTGGAATCAATTATTGGGAAAACAAATTTAAATCGAGTTGGATAAAGTTCAAATACGGAAACATTGGTCAAGTATGCTATGGGTGAGGGATTTTTGGTCACGAAGAATCTAAATGCAAAAACCCTAAAGTCTTTCCTAAAATCGGAGCCTGGATTAAGATTTCAAATCGAGGCCCAACCCAGAAGTTTGTGCTCAACCAGTAAAAGAAAACATAATTTTTAACAAGAACTCAGAAGAAATTCAGAATCAAGAGATGAAACTTCAAGAACCTTTACCTCAAATCGTTCAAGGAGACAACTCGGTAGGAAAGGCAGTGAGTGAACCCAATAATGGAGCTGTTAACGGCGTCAAAAGTAACGACCCTATTTTTGAATTTGGTACGAAAGAAGGTACGCAGATGAGACAAGTTAGCAGTAGTGGTGCAATGAAGAATAAGGACGGTGAAGGTGGAATGAGCGGTGGTAGTGGGAGAGGTATGAAAGAGAAAGAAAAGATTTTGTCGGTTTATTATGAAAAAAGAAGAAAGACTTGCCAAGCTGGCAAGTCAAATGTTATCCAAGTTGAACTCTCCTCCAGCCCAAGCCCAAGACGATGAGAACAATTTGGAACTTTTAAAATCCCAACTACAAAAATTAAAAGCCCAAACGTTATATTCTCACCGAATATATCTAGTAAAAGCCCAAATACCACAAGTCCAAATAACAAAACAAGATCAAAATACTTCATCTAAAATTCCCCAAATTGAAAAGAACCCCTAACTCACCCTTCACCCCCGCTTTCAGTGGCTACCATACTACCAACACCACTCAATCTTACACAGATACTTTCTCAACCCCTCAACCTAATAACACATACTATATCCCATCTATTACATAAAACCTTTTCAAGAATTGCAGCACCGAGAAACAATTTAATAAGAATGAAGCAACGAAAAGAGAGTATGAAGAATCAACTAGAAGACAATCTGTTAAGTTAAGAAATATTAGAATGAGGAATTATATAGTCACTCAAGTGAATATGAAGAGACGAAAAACCTTATGGAATTACAGAATGGAGAATAAAAAGGAGAGGAGTAAGAAAGATGAAGAAGCTAAAAATACTACGAATAGTGAAGCTGAAGAGGTTATGGCGGATAACACGGGTATAAGTGAGCTAGATAATCATTCTGATGGAGAAGAGGAAGGAGAGCTACACTATCAGGAGGAGACTAATGACGTTTGTGGGGTTGACCCAAATCATCCCCATGACCCACGAGGATCAATGATACAAACAGCCTGGAACTGTCAAGGAATTGGCTCATCCTTGACAGTCCAGACCCTATCTGGTATTGTTAGAAAATATCAGACTCGGGTATTATTCCTCTCTGAAACTAAAAATAATTATAACCATGTTAAGAAATTGGAAAAGATCTTGAATATGAAATTCATCGAGACAGTTGAACCTATAGGCCTTAACGGCGGTTTGGCGATTTTACAAAAATTGATATGAAAATTGATATAATTAGTAAAACAAGTAATCATATACATTGTAAACTTAATGATGGTAAAAATGATTTCTATACAACATTTGTGTATGGGGCACCTACTGATCAATCTAAAGAAGCTTGCTTGGATCTTTATAGTAGCTGTAAACCTAGTAATAATGAACCTTGGAACTTAATAGGTGATTTTAACAACATTAGAAATATTTCTGATAAGAAAGGGGGTGATGATAAATATAAAAAAAAATATGAAACAATTTAATGGTTTCATAAAACATCAAAAACTTGAGGAAATTATTTTAAAAAGGGTGTAAGTATTCTTGGACTAATAAAAGAAGTAATAGACAGATGATTAAAACCCTTATAGACAGGGGTTTCTGTAATGAAAATTGGGGTTTATTATTCCCTACTGCTTGGATTTCCTTATTACCTGCAGTAGGGTCTGATCATTCCCCTCAAGTGCTAATTATGAAAGATAGTCATATTAATAAAGATAGAAGATTTTACTTTAAAAATCATTGGACTGAGGAAAATGAATGCCTTGATATTATTAAAAAAGTTTGGAAAACTAAGAATTATAGTTATGGTACTTATAGAAATTCTTTAAATAATAAATTAAAAAAACCTAGTAAGTTATTAACTTACTGGAGTAAGAACAAGTTTAATAATAACAGGAGAAATATTGATTACAAAATGAACAAGTTGGAAGAAATATATAATGATCCTAGTACTAATAATTGGGATGAGTACCACTCGATTATCAAAGATATTGAAATTGTGTGGAAGAAAGAGGAAGATTTTTGGGCTAGCAGATCTAGGGTCTTCTGGCTTCAGAAGGGTGACAAAAACACCTATTTCTTTCACGCAGCTACGAAAGAGAGAAGAAAAATTAATAAAATTGAACGTATTGCTAAAGAAGATGGTATTTAAATAGAAAAATTTTCTGATATTCAAGATGAAATTAGTTTGTACTTTAATAATATTTTTAAAACCATTGGTAAAAGAGACTTTAGCTCTATAACTGAGCTTATAACTCTGAATGTTAATAACAATATAAATATCAGCTTGAATGCACCTCTTCGTATAGAGGAAATTATAAAAGCTATAGATGGACTGGGACTTAATAAATCTTCTGGTCCTGATGGTTATCCAGGAATGTTTTATAAGAAAAATTGGGAATTTATTAAAGGAGATGTAACAAAACTAATTAATAATTTTTGGTATAATGGAGGGAGTTTAGAAAAAATAAATCATACTTTCCCTAATACCTAAAATACATATCCCTATAAACATAAAACATTTTTGACCTACTAGTTGTTCTAACTTTATTTACAAAATTATAGCAAAAGTGTTTGTTAATAGATTGCAACCGGTAATGAACGTTATAATTGATGAAAAACAATCGGCGTTTATACCTGGAAGGCATATCCAAGATAATACTATGGTAGCGCATGAAATTATAACTTATATTAAGGAACAAAGAAAAACTAAAACTCATTATTTAACTATCAAAGCAGATATACAAAAAGCTTATGAAAATGTAGAATGGGGTTTTTTAGAAGAAATGATGAGAAAAATGGGTTTTAGCGAAGGTTGGATTAGTAAAATCATGAGATGTGTAACCTTAGTCACATACTCTTACTTATTAAATGGTTCTCCGATTAAAATCGATAATCCTCAAAGAGGATTACGACAAGGCGACCCTTTGTCGCCAAACCTCTTCTGTATGGTGACTCAGATGTTATCTATCTTGATAGCCAATAAAAAAGAGGAAAAAATTATGAATGGTATAAAAATAGCGAAAATGGCCCCTACAGTATCTCACTTACTTTTCGCTGATGATAGTTTCTTTTTAATGAAAGCTAATGCGGAAGAAATTGAAGGTTTCAGTGATGTTAATGTTATCAATAAATATAGTTATGCTACATGTATGAAACTCAATTTGAATAAATGTGGAGTTAAATTTAGCCTAAATACTCCTGATTTTATTCAAAATGTCTTAGCTAGAAAATTAAATATGCCTATTACTAATAACCTTGGTAATTTCTTGTGATTACCTACTCAATGGGGAAGATCTAAAGTTAAAGAGCTTAACATTTTAGTAGAAAGAACATTAAAAAGAATTGAGAATTGGAAAAACTTATACCTTACTTTAGCAGGTAAAGAAATACTAATAAAATCAGTTTTGCAAAGCTTGCCAAATTATTTCATGTCCTCGTATATTATCCCTAAAAGAATATGTGATCTAATATCTTCTCAAATCGCAAATTTTAATTGGGGTAGCAATGGTTATAATAAAATTCACTGGGGTAATTGGGACTCCATTACTAAAAGCAAAAGTAGTGGAGGATTGGGTTTTCGAAACCTTTGTCTTATGAATTTGGCTCTACTTAGTAAACAAGCTTGGAATTTATGTAATAATAACAACACGCTACTATATAAGGTTCTAAAAGGAAAGTATTTTCCTCTTGGATCTTTTATGGAAGCTAAAATAGGTAGTAAACCTTCTTGGGGTTGAAGAAGCTAAATAAGTGGGAGAAATAATATAAAGGAGGATATAAAATGGAAAATTGGTAATGGTTATACTATTAATATTCACACTGATAAATGGATAAATGGATATGATGAGATTATTAAACATAGTAGGAAGGATATTCAAAAGGTCAATGACCTTCTTATTAACAATGAGAGAAAATGGAATATTGAACTTATTAGAAGCGCTTATCCTGAAGAGGTGGCAACTTCTATATTTAATACTCTTTTACCTCTATCAGGAGGTAAGGATATGACTTGTTGGATTCATGGTAAAGATGGGAACTTCTCGGTTAAAAAGTGTTATCAAATTTTGAAAAATAAAAAAGAGGAAAATGAGAATAAAAGTAGCAAAAACCAAGCTACTTCCTCTCATACAGTTGATGCTTCTGTGTGGAAACTAATTTGGAGTTTAAAAGTGACTCCAAAAATTAAAAAAATTATGTGGAAAGTAGTAAAAAATCTTCTCCCTACCAACGAGAATGTGTATAAACGTAAAGTTATATCAAATCATATATGTGATATATGTCATAAAGATACGGAAAATATAGAACATATGTTACTAAATTGTGATTGGGTTA
The DNA here is from genome assembly GCA_029959085.1 of Nemophila menziesii. Classification (NCBI taxonomy): domain Eukaryota; kingdom Viridiplantae; phylum Streptophyta; class Magnoliopsida; order Boraginales; family Hydrophyllaceae; genus Nemophila; species Nemophila menziesii. The sequence goes on from JARWIR010000021.1 coordinate 23,131,267, forward strand.
GAGCTATTTGGTTTTCTTATCCCTTTAATCTGTTAACTTGCAACCAATCTACTTCAAAAATAGATTTGTGGATGGCAAATTTAACTAATAAAGGGAAGGAGACAAAACTTAGTAACAAAATTATGATGGAACAAGTTTGTACTAATCTTTGGCATATATGGAAGGAAAGGTGCGCTTATAAATTCAAAAATAGAAAAATTGACCCTATGAGAATATTACTAAACGCGAAAAAAAATGGGAAGAGTACCAAAACATAAATTATCCTAATGATGTTATACGTATACTGAAGGATAATATGAACAATAAAAACAAGAAGGATAATACAAGCCCAAACGCGAATACTAATGATAGTAGCAAGGTTACAAATAGTGAGTATAACAGTAAGAAATATATGAAGTAGATTTCTCCACCAAATAACTGTATCAAAATAAATTATGATGCATCAATTGATATTAATAAGTGTGTTATTTCTCATGTTGCTAGGGATTCAACAGGATGGGCAATTGATTGCAAAGCATGGGAGATAGTAGCTGAATGTTTGAAGGAAGCAGAAGCGCTTGGGATTTTAAAAGCTTGTCTTTTAGCTTGCGATTATGCTCCTCAAAGTGTGATTATTGAGAATGATTGTCTCCAAGTTATGCTTCCCCTAGAAAATAGGCTTCCTATCATTTCTCCCATTATTTGTAATGTTATTAAAGGTATTTATTTAGTTTCTGAGAATTGTAACCCTATATTTCGATGGATTAATCGTAGTAGGAATAAGCTAGCTAACGGGGTAGCCAAGCATAAGCTTAGCGGCAACATGCAAGGCTCGTGTCTAGACACGTACCCGAGTAGGCTAGTTGAGATAATTAAGGATGAAACTGTTCCTTCGCGAATTGGATGACTTTTGTAATAACTTTTATTCTATTTAGTAAGGTTTGGGACAAAAAAAAGATTAGAACAATCATTCTTCAAAATGAAATGTTGATTTGGTTGAGCAGCAGCTTCTTGAATCGCATTTCTAATACCAATTGCTCCTGCTTCTGCAGGAGAGTTTGTTGAAAAACTCCATTCTTTTACTTTACAGCCTTTTATGGATGATATTATTTCACCTACACAAAAACGGCTTTCATTAAAGATAGAAGTATTCAAGACAATATCCTCATTGCTCAAGAAGTATCATATTTCCTTATAGCGAAAAGGAAATCAAAAGTTTATCATGCAGATGTCAAAATTGATATGGAAAAGGCGTATGATAAGGTTAATTGGAATTTTCTGCTAAAATGTTTAGGGAGTTCTTGTTTTTGTGATAAATGGGTGAATTGGATTGAAAATTGTATTTCAACAGTTACTATGTAAGTTAAAATTAATGGACGGAGACTCAAAAAATTTCACCCGCAGCAAGGTCTTAGACAGGGTGATCCTTTATCGCCACTTCTTTTCTCTCTACTTACCGAAAGTCTTATTGGGGTTATTAATTATCATTGTATAGAACAATATCCAAGAAATTTCAATAACAAGACAATGCCCTAAACTCACCCATCTACTCTTTGCGGATGATGCTCTATTCTTTATTAAGATATCCGATAAAGAAATTGAATCATTTAGAGAGATTTTAGAAAATTATTGTCAAGCGTCGGGTCAAAAAATAAATTTGAAGAGAGAGAGAGGGGGGGGGGGGAGGGGGGGGGGGGGGGTGAGAGAGAGAGAACAATTCATTCTACCGTATATTAATAAATTTGTATGTTATTCAAGTAATTTTACTTGAATGAACCTCTAAATTGACTACACTAATGATTTTAATATCTTATCTGTACAAGTTTGTGAACAAGTGGTCCAACTTCCTATAATTCTTGACCCAACCTTTTCCTCAGCATCTTTATTTTTTACTACAAAAACACTTTAATTTATTATTTTAAGACTAATAAATTGTATAGTCATGTTCATTTATGCCTGACCACAATTTTTTCTTATGGGGGTTTGACTTTCGATATTATGTAACCGAATTAATAACTTGAGAACTTAATAGAAAATCAAAAGTATTCCTAACAATTTTCTACCCAAGTAGTTAATGAGCACCAATAGTCCCTTATTATGAACCTCCAGTCTATCCTCTCAAGACTATTATCGTTTTCCTCCAACTAGTTAAATATGTGTCGTAAGGGAAATTAGGTGCATTTATGGGGACTTACATGGCCAAAGAGGGTTCTTGATTCACAACTCCAACATGATATGTGTATTGGCTATACAATGTAGAACTTCTGTGAGGGTCTAGTCGTAATCCAAATTCGATGAAGGTTCGTACATAACCCCCACGAGATATTATATACCTTAAGAAAATAGTTTAGAGATGAGTATATATTAACATATGTTTTCTATATCACAACTAGTAGCTCAGCATGGTGGATTATATATGTCTCTATGATTCACAATGTATATCATATAGGTGATGTAAAGCAATACGTAATCGTTCTATATTCTCATCAACAATGTTCTTGTAGACCAGTCTCTACGATGATTCATAATATACATTTTTCACATCTATGACTAATCATATAATGTCTTAGTGATATATAACCACAGTCGTGGTACCTTTAGAGTCATGACATTCTGCATGCTAATAATTTTACTCTCAATTACATATGTCTTGATGCATAGTATTTTGTGTATTACACTTCATAATAAGTGTAAATAACTTGGGCCTCTCTATATTTGCTCTTTAGCAATGCTAGAGAGCTTCCAATCCTTTTCTCGGTTTATATGTATATGTCGTATGGACCCCTGCAAATTCTTTTTTTTGTATCAAAGCATATATTTTAAATATGTGTCTCCCATCGAGATAGACTAAGATTGATAATCATACTCAGGAATTCCAAACATTACGACCCTTGCTAACGTGACAAGTTCATTAATCAAATCCATTCTTCAGAATGATGTCACCATAGATTTGTATCTTATGGTGCAATTCCCACCATCTCCTGACATCTTTGATGAAGAACTACTTAAACTTTTTGTTCAGAGTACGCCCATGCTCCCTCAATCAACTCCGTCATTGACTACTATATCCTTTGTGAATGGTTGGTCATCTATGTGAGGGGTGTAAGGTATTCTTTTAAGACTTCCACGAAACTCTGGAAACTTATGGCAGGTCATAATTACTCTTAAATTGTAAGGTTATTGATGTGTCCAAATAATATGGTAAATATTCATATAATCTAGGACAATTTAGCTTAGTTTTACAAGCTATTTGATATTCCTACAATAACTCCAGGTTTAATCTAAATCCTATCCCTTTTGGAAAAAACAAAGATAAAAAGGTGATATTGCTATTGTTTTAGGAAATTACCGTTTTTAGAAGTTTACAAAAGAAGAATTAGAATATTAGACCTCGAGCGAGAATTAGAATACTCAAGATAGACCAGAAAAATCAGACCAACATGGATCAGATCCGAACCCTGGTGACTCTCTAGTTGAAAATCCTGATTTTAGAAGTTGAATGAGTCTATCTTGGAAGTTATCTAGAATAGAAGAGTCCAAGTAAAAAAATGAGTCCAATAAGAATATAAGGCTGAAGAGATAGTATTAGCACTTAATTAATAATATAAATATCTTATACTTATCCATTAGTCAAACCTATTTCTTCTCTTCTTTATTCAATAAAAATGATCTTTTAATAGTTTTTTCTTTCGATTACTAGGATGAAAAACTATAATTCATTTGAAACCTTGTAATTATTAATTAAACAATTAGATTTTTCATTTACTATAAAAAAAATTATTTCTCGGTTCACTGGTAAATCTTAAAACCCAAAGTAACTAAATAGGTAGGTAAAACACTGAGAGGATGAGATATGAATTCAAAGAGGCTCATTAAAGAATAAGTAGTGGTTATGCATTTAACGATCAACTATGATACCTAAATCATGAACTGAATGATCACATTCTACTGACACGAGCATGAACAAGTAGCGATTAAGAATGAACTCAAGCATAAATATCTTGAGAATGAGAATGACTGACAACCATTGTAAGAGCGGCTAATGGCCACTCCCTCAAACTATCTAGCTAGAGTTCCCTCGAATCACACTACTAATTATTTAAGATTTTAACATAGATTAATTAAAAGTGATGGTTACATGGATCAGGATTTACCCCTTTTGCATTCACCCATTTAATAATCTTTACTATAAAACAATATAACCTAAACTTTTAATTGAAACCCACCCTTTTTAAATATAGTAAATTTATATAGAGAATATAGTTAAGATACTCCCAGTCTTCAGTGGATTGAACCTTGGTGCCACGTTAGTAGTAAACAGAAAATACAAATTTGTAATAGTATCGCATAATATATCTTCATTGGCTCCTAGTCATAAAAACCTACGAAATAAGATACTTATTTCATAAGAAACCAACACCCTTGTAAAGCACATATCAATTTGGAACATTGTTGGGGGGCTGATAACCATTTAAGTAAGTTCTCTAAATTTTATTAGTATTAGTTTTTCACATTTTCATGATTTTAGTATTTTTTGCATTTAAATTAGTTTATTTTTTTGGGTAAATGGGTGATCCGGGCCAGCTTGCGCGCACCACGACTAATCCCACAGGAATATGCAAGCCCGCTCAAGGATATTTCCAGGTAAATCAGAACTAGGTTACCTATGTTTTGCGCGCACCACGACTAATCCCACAGGAATATGCAAGCCCCCTCAAGGATATTTCCAGGTAAATCAGAACTAGGTTACCTATGTTTAGAGAGGGGTTCGAAACTTGTACCTCTCACTTTACACCTGTTAGGGAGAGGATTCGAACTTTGTACCTCATCTTTAAGTGTTGAAGAAATAGCAAGACCCTGACCAGTTTATATTAGTTGTTTTACATGCATAAGAAAAAATTTAAAATCCAAAAGAAACATTATAGTTAGGTTATTTTAGTTTTTGAACAATAGTACATATTAAGAATTAGAAATATTACCTTACGACCCTGTTATGAAACGTCCCATAGAATATGACCTAGGAAAATGGTTGACCAAAAGATATTTTTATACGAATTCTTACTCGATACCATCCTTGTTCCTACTTCAACTTTAAATTTACATGCTTTACCAGAAGAGACTAACTATGAAATCAAGCCTAATATACTTAGTATATTTCCGATCTTCTTAGGGAATAGTAAAGAAGACCCTAATCATCACTTAAGGAAATTTAAATAATATGTCAAGCAGTAAACTTTAAAGATATGCTTGAAGAAGAAAAGATGATTAGATTATTTCAGTTTTCCCTTAGTTATAAAGTCGCCTATTGGTTTGAAAATTTTACCCTCTATACATATACTTTCTTGGGAGATTTGCACAATATATTCTTAATCAGGTATTATGTTGTTAATCGTACTAAAGATGTAATATTTGAACTTAAAATAAAGTTGAAGAGTTATATGTGTCGCAAGATAGATTTTTAAATTTTAGAGGGGTTATCATCATCATATCTTAACTCATAGACAACTCTCTCATACATTTTACCAAGGAGTAACTAATATGAGTAGAAATCCTGTAGATCTAAATGTGCAAGTATTTTTATGAGACAACATGTAGATGAGGCATGGAAGATTCTAAATACCTTTGCGAATAATTCAAGACTCAATGCATTATCAACCAACCAAAAGGACACAATTCAAAAGGTTGAACCTAAGATATGAATCTAAGAAATAAGTCTAAAATATATATTAGAACCAAAGTTTGAGATGATCTCAACAAAATTGAAAGACTAACAACTCGTTCATCAGAAGTCCAACTAAGCACATAAAATTGCCTTTGAACGTTGTGCAACTTGTGTCGCAATTGCACATCTAGGTTATCAATGTTCATTCAATAGTGATAATAACAATATTTTGCAGCCACAAGAAGATGTGACCCAAGATGAAGTCTTTTGGGAATTGGAATGGTCGCTCCTAGAGTGTTATAAAAATCAACACTAAATTGAAAACGTGGGTAAAATCAAAACCGCCAATCAATGAAGGAGAAAATCAAGGGCACTAAAACGCGTGTCCAGGTTCATTGCTGAAATTGAAAACGTTGGTCAAATCAAAACCGCCAATCAATTAAGGAGGAAATCAAGAGGACGTTTCAGACAAAGACTCACTCCACCTACTCCCTTCCCCTATAAATACTGCAGCTCCTCACTTGCCTCAAAGCTACGAAACACATCCGAAAAGAAAAACTATTCTATCTCTCTTATCTCTGAAAATAGTATAATAGTCGTATACTCTCTGTTAGAGATAACCGATACGTCGGAATATCTTTTTTTCAATATTATTTCCAAGTAATTGTTTTCTTTTCAGTTTCCGTGTAAGTGTTTCGTTTGCATTTGTATTTCAATTCTTGTAATAGTTAGAGTTTACATTTATTGAAATTATTTTTCTTTTTCTGGAAATTCATTTCTCTTGTTTTAAATGGTGATTTACTTTTTCTTTCAACAAGAAAAACCGAAGTTTTTTTAGCAAAAGAAAAACCAAAGTTTTTCGAGCAAAAGAAAAAACCCGAAGTTTTTCGAACAAAAAAAACCGAAGTTTTTCGAATAAAAGAAAAACCCGATGTTTTTAGTAAAAGAAAAATCTGATGTTTTTCGAGAATTTTATTTTATGTATTAAATAATATTTTAATTATTATTTATATGGGATAAGTATTCCAAATGAATACGAGAATTTTTTCATGTCACGATAATATTCCTGAAGTGATAATATCGTATGTTTAATATTTTATGAATTAAGTGTTCCAGATGAATACGAGAATTTCACCATGTCACAATAATATTCCTGAAGTAATAATATCGTAAGGAATAGTTTTTCCCTAATATTTTGAGTCACGATTATATTCCTGAAATAATAATATCGTGAACAAAAAATTTCCCTAATAAGTTAAAATTATATTTTTCCGTAAATGAGAAAAATAATGACTCGCTGATTTAAAATCACGATTTGTGTTCTACTGGCTAACTTTTATTCCCCGGAGTGAATGGGTTATATCAATTGAAGTAAATGTAACGATTTTAAATACCTATGCAAATAGATGTGGTGGAGGTTGAAAACGAGTGAGTTACACGTAGTATTCACATGCTGAAAAATCATTCCCCGAAGTAAATGAAAATGCATTTCTGGAAGAAAATGCAAAGTCTTCCAATATATAAGAGAAGGAAACAAAATTTAATTTAATTAATTTATGATTTATATTATGTTTTGTAATCAGTTTATGATTTATATTATGTTTTGTATTGTAATAAGTTTAAAGTTTATATTCTTTTGAGTAAATTTCATTCCCTGAAGTGAATGGAACTTTATTCCCTGAAGTGATTAAAAGCGTGTTGCTGATAGAAACTGCAACGTCTTTCAATATATTTGGAATTGACGTCTTGATAATTCGAACGCCAGTCGAGGTTACAGTCATTAAAGAGTTAATTCTTGATTATTAGTAGTCTGAATACTACAAATAAATAAATTTCTTACCACCAGGCGTGGAGTAAAAAGAAATGTCACGCAAGTGAAAAGTTACGGAAAGTAAGTTATCACGAAATGATAAGCATGAATGTTATGGATGTAGTAAAATTATATTTTGGTCGCATACTTGTCGTATGCTAAACCATTTGGTCAATCTAACTAACAATTTTGGATGCCCAAAAGTTATGTTACCTTGTGGTACAAAATTGAAATTATCATCGAATTATGGTTTAAGTAAATCCTGAAGAAATTTACTAAATTTAAAGATATTCGTCGAAATGAATATTTTGCATGAACCACAAGTGTCGGTAACAATGTATATCTTTAAATTATTTTGAAAGTCACATCAGAAGTGTGTACTAGAAAATATCCTACTCTTTCTTCGGGGTTGTATTATATACATATTCGAGTAGTTGAAACGCAAACTGTGCAAAAGAAAAGATATCACGATCCAAAGAACTTTATATTATGACATGATCGACGTGGTCATCTAGGCAGAATGAGTCGAATAATAGAGAATTCGTTTTTACTCGACTTAAAGGAGCAGAAGTTTTTTTTACCAAGTGACTACCCATATGTTTAATTTTTTTTTAGTAAAATTGACTATGAGACAATCTCAAGCGGTAGTTGAGATTTTTATGTTTAATTCTAGTTCTATTATTCGATATTTTGAACACTTGGAAGGCGATACTTTTAAAACACGTCTTGCAAAGTGTTATTTTGATGAGATGATATACCCCTTGTTAGGGGCAGAGACATCGCAACCTGAAGTATTGCGTACATATCGTGGAGTATAATTTATTATCTCATCTCTATCCACGAACTAAATCAGAACTTGTAAATAATATAACAAATGCATTCATGGACACAATTCTATAAATCTACTGTTAACGCTCCAGTATAGATAATTGTCCTAGAAGGACACATAACAAATATGTCAGTGAATGCATTTAACCAACGTGTGAAGCGTGATGAATCTATAATACATCTAACCAACACAGGGCCTGTCCTGGGAGGAGGCCAAGGCCTTTGGCCCTCTCCTAATTCTTATAATACTGGGGGGCCATTTTTTTATATAAGTATAATTTTTTTTTATTTAGAAAAACTCAGTTTTGGTCCAATCCAAATTAAATAAATGCTAGACTATTTTTTTTAAATCTCTTATTATTTTTATATATTTGTCAAAAATATCATAGTTCATGTATATTTTTTTCTTTTCTAAATTATTTTTTAATTCATTATGGTATTATTTAATAAATTTAATATTTACTGAAATATGTTTATTTAATTACTTTATATTTTTTTAAATAATTAAGTTTATTATAAAAAATAATAAATATTTAGAATTTTTATGTAATTTGTAATTTTTTTAAAGTCCGCCATAAGCCCCTAAAATGCGGCCCTGAACCAACGTATGAAGTGTGGTAAGAATATAATAAATCTAACCTACGAATGAAGCGTGGTAGACCTGTAATGCATATAACCAACGCATGAAGCGTGGGTGGCTTGTCAAATTAAAATATACCATCCTAGAATTAAAAAAAAAATCATGAGTAAATGATTAAATGGTACATGTCATGAAATCGGCACATCCATGTATACGACAGGAATAGCTGAGTCAACTAATTTTGGCACATGCATTACTTCTGAAGTTTGTAATGGTCCTTGAAGTGACCAAGAATCCTGACTAAATGAAATCCATGTAGATCATTATCTATCGAAAATATATAAAATCGTGAGACGGTTAATGTGATGGATATATTTTCTTTAAATTATGGCTTGAAATAAATAATGAGGATCCTAAATCACACAGTGATGAAATTGACCAACTTCAAAGCTATACTACAGGCTATACCGATATACGCAATGTCAATTTTCTCGTTTCCGATTACTTTTTGCAATAAGCTAATATCTGCAATCTCGAACTTTTGGTGGAATTCTGGAGAAAAATCTCGAATACACTGGTTGGCATGGGAGAAATTGGTGGTAAGTAAATTGATAGGAGGCATGAGATTCAGGGACTTCAAGAGAATGAATACAGCACTGCTAGCAGCTCAGGCATGGCGAATTCTAAATAACCCGGACACGTTAGCAGCTAGACTATTAAAAGGTATCTACTATCCTAAGAGCAATTTTCTCGATATTAAATTAAGACAATCTCGAACATGGTCATGGGAAAGTTTGATAGAAGGAAGGGATATGTTAAAACGATACGGTAAATATCAAATAGGAAATGGTGAAACTATTAACATATGGACTGATAAATGGTTGGATACGAATTGGACTCTAAAAAACCCGACACAATGTGAAATCTTGAAAGTCAAGGATCTATGGAAGGAAGGGACCTCGGAATGGGATACTGAAATACTAGATAATCTATGTCCGACCCCAATTATACCGGTTATTCTACGGGAAAAGGTATTCGCAAGTGACACATCAGATAGGTTTATATGGCCATATACGACCAATGGAGATTATACAACGAAAATAGGTTACAAAATCATTACAGAAGCAGAAATGGGTGGAGCCCCGAGACAATCTAGTACTACACCACGAGACGGTAAGCTATGGAAAACTATATGGCATTCAAATTTACCTACGAGAGTCAGAATTTTCAATTGGAAAGCGTGTAATAATGCTATACCAACCGAAGAACTTTGGTAAAGAGGCACTGCGATGTGGAAATAGAGTGTCAATGGTGTAAGTTTGGGCAGGAAACAGTGGAGCACTTATTACTAACATGTGGTGTAGCAAAGATGGTTTGGGCAGGGTTGGCACTGCAGATTAACATTGGACAGGAGGTCGAGGACTTGGGAGAGTGGGTGTTGTCAATAATAGAGACATTTGTACAAGAAGGGTGGCAGAAGGAGGTTGTCATATCATATGTGCTACTTACCACTTGGAATATTTGGAAGTCGAAAATGAAGAGTAGACATGGTAATCACGAAGTAAATACAGATGACATCATCAGATCTACGAATAAAGGTATGGGGGAAAGATTCGGCAGGGACTGGGCGAAAAGTCATCCATTACCATATTCTACAAGGGAGGCTGATATTCCGACATCAGTTGACCTTACATTCCAGACAAAGATAGCATATGCTTGCGATACATCGTTTTAGCATCCACACACACCTACTGGGCTTGGAGTTGTGCAGATTGTTAAAGATACCGGTCAGAGGACAGAACACTCGGTTGTTACCATGTGTAACTCAAGCACGGAAGGGGAGGCACAAGCGATAGTATTGGCGTTACAACAAGCAAAACAAGTTAACAGTGAGGGGGTTACTATCTTCTCAGACAACCTTGAATTAGTTCAAGGTATTCAACAAGTGTCGACTGCAGGTTGGAGGCTACGACCATGGGTTAGGCATATCAACAGGCTGGCCACAGAAGTTAGTCCAGTGGTTTTTAAGCACATCCTGAGACATCTCAACGGTCGAGCTGACGCCCTAGCGAAAAAAGCCAGACACAGGGCAAGGAAGGACGCCATGACATCGGAATCTTTAACGATGCAATTCTCTCGATTAGGAATCGGTTAATTGTACAGTAGCATAGAGTTTTCTTCGTCGTCCAAAAAAAAAATTGACCAACTTCTTCTAAACGTAGTAATAAAATAGTGGGATCATGATATGGGTGGTCAAGTTTAGAAACAAAAGGTTAAGATGGACAATACTAGTTAATTTATTCAATAAAAATTTATTGGTAATCATTCATTATAAATTATTTTAATCTAAATATATTATTATAAAAGTTTATTAAAAATTCTGGGGTTTCACATTATCCGTGTGAATGTTACTCCAGTGTGTTGATAAAAGCACAATAAAAGATAAGATCCTTAATCTTTTGCATAATAGGTTGGGCTTTCCAGCATATTTCAGATGTGTTTTGGAGGTCTTAGGTGACACCAAGGCAGACAGTTTGAATCGTAATACTCACTCCTATCTCTGTTGGAATTTACTTGATTATAATTTAAGAGTACCACATTAACTTTTCCTTCAATAATTGAGTTTTACCATATCTTATTACCATTGCAATTAAGTGAGACATTATGTTTATCAAAACCAATTTTATCAACTATAATTTTTTTCTTCACTTTTGAAAGAGACGTCACAGAAAATATTAATGTATACATGATTGGTTTTGATTTCGTCTGAATCGAGAAGTAGCAGAGAAAAGACTGCTTTCAATTTCGTCTGAATTGAAGATGTATACATAATTGGTTAATAATGTATTTTACGTGATGTATGTATATAGTTATGATATTAGTAATGTTAATAGTGAGTATACTATTTAGAAAGCCAATAAATTCTATATAATCTATTAATTCTGCAACACTCTCTATATCTCAATATCTCAAACTCTTACTAGCTTTACCTCTCATTTCTAAGCATGGAAGCGACCCTCGCAACAATATTCGCCGTATTAGGTAAGTATATAGCATCTGTTTCTCTTTTTCATTTTTTTTACTTCGATTTGTTGAAGAACACGAAAAAAATGAAAAAGAGATGCTATATACTTACCGAATACGGCGAATACTGTTGCGAGGGTCGCGTCCATGCTTAGAAATGAGAGGTAAAGTGAGTAAGAATTTGAGATATTGAGATATAGAGAGTGTTGCAGAATTAACAGATTATATAAAATTTATTGGCTCTCGAAATAGTATACTCACTATTAACATTACTAATATCATAACTATATACATACATCACATAAAATACATTATTAACCAATTATGTATACATCTTCAATTCAGACGAAATTGAAAGCAGTCTTTTCTCGGCTACTTCTCGATTCAGACGAAATTAAAACCAATCATGTATACATTTATTTTTTCGGTGACGTCTCTTTAAAAAGTGAAGAAAAAATTATAGTTGGTAAAATTGGTTTTGATAAACATAATGTCTCACTTAATTGCAATGGTAATAAGATTTGGTAAAACTCAGTTATTGAAGGGAAGAAGGGAAAGTTAATGTGGTACTCTTAAATTATAATCAAGTAAATTCTAACAAATATAGTAGTGAGTATTACGATTCAAACTGATTTGCTTGGTGTCAATACATCTGAAATATGCTGGAAAGCCCAACCTATTATGCGAAAGATTAAGAATCTTATCTTTTCGAGATCCAACTGGAAAGCCCAACCTATTATGCGAAAGATCAAGGATCTTATCTTTTCGAGATCCAATATCTGTAATTGGCATGTTTCTAGACATAAAGATGTCGACTTACAAGCTACAATTTTAAAGCGTAGCCTCCTTCTAGTCATCGGTTCATATCCCTGAACTAATCAAGATACTAGGAGGAACTAGTAACAGGACAGATCGGCTGATCTCGCTATAACCCGACTTTCACTTTTATTTATATAGTAAACTTTTGACCAAAAAAAACCTCATTCCTTTTACGGCACTAACAAAATTAGTTGGACTTACGAGTGTTTTGAAGGTTAGAAGAAAAACCTCCCAAAAATCCTCTTATCGTGCCTTTATCAACACACTGGAGTAACATTCACAAGGATAATGTGAAACCCCAGAATTTCTTATAAACATTTATAATAATATATTTAGATTTAAATAATTAAAATAATTTGTAATTAATGATTACATCGATAAATTTTTATTGAATAAATAAATTAGTATTGCATATCTTAATGGGTCCATTTTAACCTTTTGTTTCTAAACTTGACCACCCATATCATGATCCGACTATTTTATTACTTAGTTTAGAAGAAGTTGGTCAATTAATAAATACTGTTATAAAGTTTAGAAGAAGTTGGTCAATTAATAGATATTGTTATAAAGTGATGTTAACCTTTGTTGACTAAACTTGACCACCTATATCATGATTCCACTATTTTATTACCACATTTAGAAGAAGTTGGTCAATTAATAAATATTGTTATAAAGTGATGTACTCCTATGGATACAACTTACACAATAATATACGCCATGGACTTACTTAAAATTCCTTCGTAAGGATCCAATTTAAGGGAAAGGATCTCCTAACGTGTATTTCTTTCTAATAAATTTAACTTTTAACACAACCATATATTTTATTACCAAAAATCTTAGCCATAGAATAAATAGTTAACTATCGATAAATTATTTCAAATTTTTTAACATTCTGCCTCAGGCTATAGTCTCTCTTATTATTGTGTACGTAACTTTCTTTTAATCCTAATCCTTCTCCTTCTCTTTCATTGTCGTATAAATTCACTGACTTTCCATTATCTCTTTTTACATTGCATAGGCTTATATTTGAATTGTCCACTATAATAAGAATTACAAAAAAGAAAAGAAAAAAATCATTAAAATTTTTATTCTGTGGAAAAATAATTTTAACTTTTATTCTGTGAAAAAAATTATTCAACCATATTTTCTCTATACAATTTTACAGAAAAGTATAAACATCTTATTTAATCCGGATGGAGATGTTTTTCTTAGGAAGCATATAGGTAATTAGTTAAAATGATTCATATTCAAAAAGTATTTTGTTCAATTTTTTTTGTCTAAAGATTGTTCAGTAGTACTTTCTGCAAAATTCTTGTAAAAATTAGAGAAACTATTTTTTTCTATGCTAAAAAATACATTTTAAATTGCATAGTAAATAATGTTTTCCCCTTAAATGAAAACCTAGATTTTTTTAGAATTTTTAATTTTTGCAATTTTGTAAAAATAAAAAATTCCTTCGCAAGGATCCAATTTATATATTTGCATAACATTTAAGACTATTCAGTTAGAGCATCTATCTAGCAGCCATGACGGAATATTGGGTAAGTCAAGGTAATAAATGGTGTGAGTTCTGCAAAAAAATTATATCAAGCAATCCAGCGAGTATCCGAAACCATGAGCTTGGTCAACACCACAAAGACTTTGTTGCCAAAAGGCTCAATAACATGAGACAAGAGAAAGTTGCTAAAGAGAAAAAAGACAATAATGCAATTCGTGTTCTTCAACAAATCAAAGAAAAAAAATGAAAAAGAGAAACAGATACTAATTACTAACCTAGAATGGCGAAGATTGTTGCAAGGGTAGCTCATGATTAGAAATGAGAGGTAAAGCAAGAAATAGATTATTTATTTAAGATATTATCAGGCAAATGAGATAGGAGACACGTCATGGCTGCAAAATCTCAATTGCATAGTAAATAATTCGAGTTGGATTTTAAGATGAAACATCATTGACCCTAATTAAAGCACTCATATACCACAATCATATACCTGTGTCAATAAGAAATAGATTTACTATAGATAAATATCATCTCAAATCAAGAATCACGTTTTCATATAATTGAATAAATAGATTATTAAAAAGATTCGGAAAACATATTTATCTATTAAACAAGTATTATATTAAAAAAAATTGAAATTGTACAGAACGTTAGTCTCTTTCCTATGATTACAATATGCATTCTGCAAGAAGCAAAAGGAGAACCCATATAAAATCAAATTACAACTACCTGAATTTTTTTTAGTAAACATTTGATGAAATAAATTAAGAAGAATCCATCTAATTTAAATTAGAAACTAATAGTATAAATGGATATGATTAAATCATCTATATTCAAGTTTACCTAAACACATGAAAGAATATCAGCCAATTCAAACTCCAATCCATCGTTTTCAGGTTTTACAATCAAGGTACAAAGTGTAAATATAGGTTTTTAACTTACTAGTTATGATATACCCTTTGTCTGTCGTGACTTCATGGTGGCTACTTGTTGACCAGATGAAAGATCTGTTACTGAAACACTACCAAGAGAGGAACCACTCTGAATCGAGAAGTAGCAAAGAAATGCTTTCAATTTCGTCTGAACTGAAGATGTATACATAATTTGGTTAATAATGTATTTTACGTATATAGTTATGATATTAGTAATGTTAATAGTGAGTATACTATTTCGAGAGCCAATAAATTTTATATAATCTGTTAATTCTGCAAATCATAAACACTCTCTCTATATCTCAATATCTCAAACTCTTACTCGCTCTACCTCTCATTTCCAAGCATGGAGGCGACCCTAGCAACCGTATTCGCCGTACTAGGTAAGTAAATAGTAATTGTTTATCTTTTTCATCTTTTTTACTTCTATTTGTTGAAAAACGTTCTTCAACAAATCAAAGTAATAAAAATGAAAAAGATAAACAATTACTATTTACTTACCTAATACGGCGAATACCGTTGCTAGGGTCGCCTCCAAGCTTGGAAATGAGAGGTAAAGCGAGTAAAGAGTTTGAGATATTGAGATATAGAGAGAGTGTTTATGATTTGCAGAATTAACAGATTATAAAAAATTTATTGCCTCTAGAAATAGTAACTCATAACATTACTAATATCATAACTATATACATAACGTAAAATACATTATTAACCAAATTATGTATACATCTTCAGACGAAATTGAAAGCAGCTACTTCTCGATTCAGACAAAATTAAAACCAACTAATTGGTTTTGATAAACATAATGTCTCACTTAATTGCAATGGTAATAAGATTTGGTAAAACTCAGTTATTGAAGGGAAAGTTAATGTGGTACTCTTAAATTATAATCAACTAAATTCCAACAAATATGGGAGTGAGTATTACGATTCAAACTTCCTTGGTGTCACCTAAGACCTCCAAAATACATCTGAAATATGCGAAAAGCCCAACCTATTATGCGAAAGATTAAGGATCTTATCTTATCGAGATCCAATATCTATAATTGGCATGTGTCTAGACATAAAAAAGATGTCGACTTACAAGCTACAATTTTAAAGCGTAGCCTCCTTCTAGTCATTGGTTCATATCCCTGAACTAAGCAAGATACTAGGAGGAAGGGGTAACAGGACAGATAAGATGATCTCGTTGTAACCCAACTTTCATTTTTATTTATATAATAAACTTTTGACCAAAAAAACCTCATTCCTTTTACGACACTAACAAAATTAGTTGGACTTACCAGTGTTTTGAAGGTTAGAAGAAAAACCTCCCAAAAATCCTCTTATCGTGCTTTTTTTATCAACACACTGAAAGTAACATTCTCACGGATAATGTGAAACCCCGGAATTTTTAATAAACTTTTATAATAATATATTTAGATTTAAATAATTAAAACATTGTAATTAATGATTACCAATAAATTTTTATTGAATAAATAAATTAGTATTGCATATCCATCTTATCCTTTTGTTTCTAAACTTGACCACCCATATCATGATCCCACTATTTTATTACTACGTTTAGAAGAAGTTGATCAATTAATAAATACTGTTATAAAGTTTAGAAGAAGTTGGTCAATTAATAAATATTGTTATAAAGTGATGTTAACCTTAGTTGGTCAATTAATAGATATTGTTATAAAGTGATGTACTCCTATTTATACAACTTACACAATAATATACGCCATGGACTTACTTAAAACGTTCAACCAAAATCTGTCCTACTTTCACAAATAAATTCCGTTCAAATAAACTATTTTACCAACGTCCAAAAAATAACTATTTTACAATAGATAATTTTCACACCTTTTAGTCTAGAAGGTTTCGCTACTTATACAATCAAACTTGATACTAATTACTAACCGGAGAAAAAGTTGCTAAAGAGAAAAAAGACAATAATGCAATTCGTGTTCTTCAATAAATCAAAGAAAAAAAATGAAAAAGAGAAACAGATACTAATTACTAACCTAGAATGGCAAAGATTGTTGCAAGGGTAGCTTCCATGATTAGAAATGAGAGGTAAAGCAAGAAATAGATTATTTATTTAAGATATGATTAGGCAAATGAGATAGGAGACACGTCATGGCTGCAAAATCTCAATTGCATAGTTAATAATGCCAGTTGGATTTTAAGATGAAACATCATTGACCCTAATTAAAGCACTCATATACCTGTGTCAATAAGAAATAGATTTACTATAGATAAATGTCATCTCAAATCAAGAATCACGTTTTCATATAATTGAATAAATAGATTATTAAAAAGATTCGGAAAACATATTTAACTTTTTTTTTAATATGCTAATTCGGTTTGGGCTAAACAACCCAAGATACATGGTAAACCATTGGTAAATGTTATGGGCCAGTTAATAAAGAAGGCACGTTTCTGCTTTGGATTTCTCATGTTTTTATTTCAGAGCAGCTGCGGCTAAGAAAACTTTGCTAAACCCTATATCTTTTCTTTTCTTTTTCTTTTGGAATAGAATAATATGGATAGGGTTTTTCATTAAATATAAAACTTATGCATTTATCTATGTTTTTTCAGGTAACATTGTATCGATTATGGTGTTTCTTTCACCAATGTAAGATCCCTAGTCCCCTTTCTATTCTTATCTTATGTTTCTTTAATTTCTTTAACATTACTCTTATTTGTAATTTGGACAAAAAAAAGAATCAGGTAATTTACATTTTACACAACCTGCACGATTATGTGATTTCATGGTGGCTACTTGTTGACCAGATGAAAGATCTGTTACTGAAACACTACCAAGAGAGGAACCACTTACAATTAATTGTTCATTGCTAAAAGATAAGCATGTCACTGGTCCAATATGCATCCTGTAATTACAACAGAAGGTATCACAAAATTAATAAAGTATAAGTAAAACATACAAGTCAAATGCACGGGCTTTGATAACATACTTAATTATTTGAGAACACTTTCTACTATACATGTCAAAAACACGTGCTCTTTCATCTTTCACACCCAACTACAGCATGTGGATCTATATAACTGCAGATAAAATAAAAATATTTACCCAAATATATCATTAGTTATCATAAGTTGTGATAAATACTTACCTTTTGTAAACAAGCCATCACGTGAAGAGAATATATCTCTTGTACCGGTGCGTTTCCATATGCTAATACGGGTCCCAACTAAACCAACGATCTAAAGAAAGACGAGATATTTAAAGAATCATTTACATAGTTTTGACTAGATTAAATTTTATAGTGTAACATATTGAATTCATGTTACCTTGCCTTCATCAAAGTCATAATCAATCACTGGGGTTTTATCAAGAAGGGAATATTCATCTAAACACTTGTAACCTTCTGCAGACCATAGGCACATAACCTAACATTATCAGGATAATACATGAATATGATTTTAGTAGAAAATTGCAGATAAAACTTGAAATATTAAAAGTAAAAATGAGAAAATAATACCTTATCACCCACCCCTGGAAGAATTAGTCCCATTTTCATTCGGCACTAATGATCCCTAGAGAAACTAAAGTTAGAAGAGTATAATAACAGTTAATTAACGGTACAGAATGAGATGCCATTAAAAAGATTACCCAACTGAGTGACCCTTCCACTGAAAGACATTAACTGAACCCTCTTTCAAGGACAATCTGTGCTGATCCAAAGCTATTTGCTCTAACTGAATATTCAATGATTCTGCTAAATAAGATGCGGCGGATAGTTTCTTAGGATCTCCTCAATTCTACCCTTAAAACATAAAATTAGTTACGTGGTAACCACGCTTGTCTCGAGTTCAGAGTAAGAGATTGTTGGATCTAAATTAAAGGGTAAGAAGGTAAAATTACCATGAGGTGCAGACGGATGAGCAGCGGACAAGCTCGGTGAGATTGAGAAAGGCGAATATCATGCAAAGAGCGTCGTTGCCAAGAGCGTTTATTGTTGCTTTCTTTTTCTTTGCCGGTGGGCGTTGGCCTGAAGTTGCAGGATCCATTTATCTCCGACTGCTCTCTCGGTAGTTTTTATTTATTTATTGGTCTAAGCTCATTTTCTTTTTTGTTTGGACCCAAAATTCCTTAATAATTAGATTAGAACACTCATCTTTATTTATGTTAAAGAATGCAAATCTTCACCTACCTACCAACCAACCAGTTATTAGGTAGACTATGCTCTCTCTCGTTAGGTAGACTATGCTCTCTCATAAAGAGCAATTAGGAATTACAACCCCACAACTTGTTAATAACATTTTAAAGCCAAATTTCAACTATGTCTTTAACTATCCACCAGACTAGGGCTACAAACGAGCCGAGCCGAGCCGAATACTAGATGTACAGGCTTGTTTGTTTATTTTTTTCGAGCCGAGCCGAGCTCAAAATTAAACGAGCCGAACTCAAATTTAAACGAGTCGAGCCCGAGCTTCCAATGATCTAAATAATGAATGTTATAACTTGTTTATTTAACTTATAGAACCATCTTTTTAAGTTGTTTTTTATGGTTGAAATGAGATTTTCATGAATATTTGTTATTTGATGGAGTGTATAACATGTATGAAACATAACATTAATAAAAAAAAAATGTCTAAATAAATTAAAATATCCAATCTAATATTGAAGATTTAATAGTATATTTATAAGCAAATAATATATTAATTTATAATTCAGAATTTTAAACGAGCTCACGAGCCGAGCTCGAGCAGGCTCGTTTATTTATCGAGCTTAAAATGAAGCTTGAGTTTGAGCTTGTTTATATTCGAGCCGATCTCGAACGAGCTTTTCTCCGAGCCGAGCTCGAGCGGCTCTCGAGCGGCTTGGTTCGTTTGCAGCCCTACACCAGACCAACTAAAAAGGAGTAAAAAGAACAAAAATCTCTACCTCCTTTCTCTTAAACAAGTGAAAAACCAAAAATCAAAAAACAAATCTCTATTAAAGTTTTTTTTTCAAAACACAATTTCTCTCTCTACCCTCTTTCTCTCTCACCTTCCCTCTTCCCCTCCATGTACCACTATTCCAGCACCACGCCGCCCTCGATGCCCTCCTTCTCATCCTCTCTCTGACTCTCCATATCCGCCACCCACTGCCACCATTTTCACACAACAAAACTCGCCGATGTGAAGATCTCAACACCACCAACCTTCGAGATCTGCAACACTGCTCCAGCGTTGTGACGAACCACAACGACGCCGCAATAGCTACACCAACGCTGCTGATGCTAGAAGGCTTGCGCGTGGCTCTTCTCTCTGCGCCCTACACTCTTCCAGATCCGCTCCGTCCCTGCACCAGATCCGCCACCATAAGAAGAAGCAGAAGAAAACCTCCGCTGCAGCGCTCCTCCACACCTAGACACCAGCACAACCCCGTTCGGACTTCACTGGAGACCAGCTCACGACACTATGACGAGGACCACCACCTTCCCACCAGTGTCGCGCCACCACCACTATGTTCTGCACCACCACGACAGTCGCGCTCTTCCTTCTGATTTTGCCGCCCATTTCCTTCTGATTTCGCCGCCCCAACGCTGCTACAGATCTGCCGCCGTTCATTCTTGTCCATTCTCGTGTCCACGAACCAAATCTGATGAATTTGGTACGAAAGAAGGTACGCAAATGAGACAAGATAGCATAGTGGTGCAATGAAGAATAAGGACGGTGAAGGTGGAACGAGCGGTGGTAGTGGGAGAGGTATGAAAGAGAAAGAAAAGATTTTGTCGCTTTATTATGAAGGAGAAGAAAGACTTGCCAAGCTGGCAAGTCAAATGTTATCCAAGTTGAACTCTCCTCCAGCCCAAGACGATGGGATCCAATTTGGAACTTTTAAAAGCCCAACTACAAAAATTAAAAGCCCAAACGTTATATTCTCACCGAATATCTCTAGCAAAATCCCAAATACCTCAACTCCAAATAACAAACAAAAACAACAAAACAAGACCAAAATACTTAATCTGAAATTCCCCAAATTGAAAAGAACCCTAACTCACCCTTCACCCCCGCTTTCAATGGCTACCATACTACCAACCCCACTCAATCTTACACAGATACTTTCTCAACCCCTCAACCTAATAACACATACTATATCCCATCTATTACACAAAACCTTTTCAAGAATTGCAGCACCGAGAAACAATTTAATAAGAATAAAGCAACGAAAAGAGAGTATGAAGAATCAACTAGAAGACAATCTGTTAAGTTAAGAAATCTTAGAATGAGGAATTATATAGTCACTTAAGTGAATATGAAGAGACAAAAAACCTTACTGAATTACAGAATGGAGAATAATGAGGAGTGGAGTAAGAAAGATGAAGAAGCTAAAAATACTACGGATAGTGAAGCTGAAGAGGTTATGGCGGATAACACGGGTATAAGTGAGCTAGATAATCATTCTGATGGAGAAGAGGTAGGAGAGATACACTATCAGGAGGAGACTAATGAGGTTTGCGGGGTTGACCCAAATCAACCCCACGAGGATCAATGATACAAACAGTCTGGAACTGTCAAGGAATTGGCTCATCCTTGACAGTCCAGACCCTATCTGGTATTGTTAGAAAATATCAGACTCAGGTATTATTCCTCTCTAAAACTAAAAATAATTATAACTCTGTTAAGAAATTGGAAAAGATCTTGAATATGAAACTCATCGAGACAGTTGAACCTATAGGCCTTAGTGGGGGTTTGGCAATTTTTATGAAAATTGATATGAAAATTGATATAATTAGTAAAACAAGTAATTATATACATTGTAAACTTAATGATAGTAAAAATGATTTCTATACAACATTTGTGTATGGGGCACCTACTGATCAATCTAAAGAAGCTTGCTTGGATCTTTTTAGTAGCTGTAGACCTAGTAATAATGAACCTTGGAACTTTTTTTTTTTTTTTTTTTTTTTGTCAAAAGTAACAAATCAAGAACGTTTATACAAATACTTAAGGAAAGTATAAAAATCGCTTAAAGATCCACTCTTCCATGCAGAGATATCGATATTACGTCTAGCACTCTTTGCTGCAAGGTCCGTAACGTTGTTAAGTTTTCTGTTGACGAAGTTAACCTTCCAGGAAGGGAACTTCAAAAGCCAGCTCCTCATTTCGGCAATGAATGGGTAGATTTGCCATCGAAGACCTGTGCATTTAGAAATACCTTGAACAAGTTCAAGGTTATCAGAGTAAAAGGAAACACTCCGTAGATTACAAGTAGCGGCCTTTCTCATAGCCAGAAGGACCGCCCAACATTCACCTTCAATAGGGCTTCTAACAAAAGATCTAGTAACGATTTTGTGAGTGAGTTTTCCTTCCTTATCAACTGCAATTGCCGCTAGACCAGAGGGTTCATACTCTCTTTTAAAAGAAGCATCACTCATAAATATATAATCTGAATCATCCGTCAATATCGGGTTATTCTCTAGCTTAACTTCCTTATCTTCTTTACCTCTTGTATTACTTTCATCTTGGTTCCCTTCTTCAGTATTCTTTTTAGCAAAAAGGTCGTTCATAGCCGAATGAATTTTAAATAAAATGTCTTTGATAATCCATGGTGTATTTTCATGAAAGCCCTTCATTTTCGCTTTCCATATATTCCATATCGTGAGTAGAAAATAGGCAATAAATTCATTCTGATCCCATCCGTTTTTAGTATATTTCTTACGCATTTCCATTAACCAATCTCCTAAATGATATTTTTTCTCCTTTTCAATATGCATTTGTAACCTTGAGTTAGCCCATATCGCCATACTTAAAGGGCATTTTATGAAAAGATGTTCTATATCTTCCTTATCCAGTTCACACCATTCGCAGATATCATCTTTTACACATTTTCTGACCTTAAGATTACGTTTGGTAGGTAAAGCTCCATTGCATACTTTCCATCCGAAGGATCTTACTTTATTCATAACGTTTGATTTCCAGATGATATTCCAAAGGCTACTATTCTCATGTTTACCTTGAGATGATGATTGCGCTTCACTTTGTACTTCCTTCTCCACCAATTTATGGTAGCCTGATTTTGTACTATAAACTCCATCCTTTGAGAAAGGCCATATTAACTTATCTTCTTCCTTGAGAAGCAAAATAGGGATTCTACATATATCACTAACAATGTTTGGTGGGAAAAGTCGTCTAAGAAGCTCCATGTTCCAAGCCGTCATATCCTTATTAAATAGTTGTGCTACTATCTCCACATCACATCCTATTGGCTTCTCCAAAATAATATTATTACCAATCCAGTTTTGATTCCATATATTGATATTTAAACCGTTTCCAATCCTCCATATTGAATGTTGCTTGATAAATTGTATACCTTTATAGATACTTGTCCAGCTCCATGATCTTTTATTAGCAAGTTTGGTGTTGAGAAGATTATCAAACGGGGAGTAAATGCCTTTTAAGACTTTAGCCACCAGTGAGTCAGGGTTATTCATAATTCTCCAGGCTTGTTTAGCTAATAAAGCCATATTCATTTTCTGGAAATCTCTAAATCCAATACCCCCGATAGATTTAGCTCTAGCAATTTTTTTCCATTTGATCCAATGAATTCTTTTCTTAGTATTAGAGTCCCACCAGAAATTGGCAACGATTCCAGACAGTTTTTTACAGAGTGCTTTAGGGAATTCGAATATAGACATAGCATAATTCGGTATCGCTTGAAGAACCGCTTTTATAAGAACCTCCTTGCCTCCGTCGGAAAGTATATTAGCAAAATAACTAGAGGATTTACTAAGTAGCTTGTCTTTAATATAATTTAGATTCTCTGATTTAGCTCTTTTAAGAGAGAAAGGTATACCCAAATACTTTCCAAAAGCTGACGTCCTTGTTACATTTAGAATTTTTGCTACATCCTCGCAAACTTGTTCCGGGGTTCCTTTACTAAACAGAATTGATGATTTTTGAAAGTTAATCCGTTGACCAGAGGCTTGACAAAAAAGTGAGATAGTATCTTTGAAAGCTTTAATTTCATTATTATCAATATTAATGAAAAATAAAGCGTCATCAGCAAAAAGTAAATGCGTAAGACTTGGGCAGTTTCTGGTGATTCTGATGCCTTTGATATTACCTTCCCGACATTGATAATTAATAAGGCCGATAAGACTTTCAGTTAGTAACGAGAATAGAAGTGGAGATAAGGGGTCACCTTGTCGGATTCCTCTAGTCGGTGAGAATTTATTAAGCCTTTGACCGTTGACTTTTATTTGAAAAGAGACTGAAGATATACAATTATAAATCCATTTGACCCATTTTTCACAAAAGCCAATAGATTTAAGTGTTTGAACCAGAAAGTCCCAGTTGACTTGGTCATAAGCCTTAGCCATATCGATTTTAACCGCAGCAACGTGTTTATTTGATTTTCTTTTATTTTTAAGAAAGAAAGAGACTTCCTGCGCAATTAGTATATTGTCTTGGATACTCCTTCCCTTTATGAATGCTGACTGAGTAGGCGATATAAGATTATCCATAAACGGCTGTAATCTATTAGCAAGAATCTTCGAAATGATTTTATAACTAAAGTTGAGACAAGCAATAGGTCTATAATCCGCAACTGATTCTTGATAATCCCCTTTTGGAATAAGCGTAATAAGAGTATCATTTATACCATTGAGGGGTGTATTATTCTTAAAGAAATTGATAACAATCGTATAGATATCGTCTTTGAGAACATCCCAGTTTTCTTGATAAAAATTACCTGGCAGACCATCTGGTCCCGGAGCTTTGGACCCGGACATATCAAAAACCGCTTTTTTGACTTCTTCAATATCAGGAAGCTTAGTAATTTCCTCATTAATATTATCAGAGACCTTGTTAGGTATATATTGAGATATATCCGCTCCTTGCGCATCTGATTTATCCATGAAGAGTTTCATATAATAATCACGAATAATATCTTTTATTTCCGCTTCATCTTCAGTCCAAGAACCATTATTATTTTTGATAGCGCTAATCTTGTTTATTCTCCTTCTAAAAAGGGTTTTGGCATGAAAATATTTTGTGTTTTTGTCCCCTTTCTTAATCCATTGATCTCTTGCCTTATCTGCCCAGTATAACTCCTCTTGTCTCCACGCTTCTTCTAATTTTTCATATATCTCTTTCTCCTTAAACCAATTAGCCTCTGTAGCTTGATCATTTTGAAGTTCAGTTAGTTCTCTTTGATATTTGTCAATGAGTTTACGATTATTACAAAAATTCTGTTTACTCCATCCCGTAAGAGCTAAACAAAGCGCATCCCTCTTAGCACAAAAATCTTTAATGGAGAGAGCATTACCTTGTCCAATCCATGTTTTACTAATAAAGTCCTTGCATTTATCATTTTCCAACCATCTAGATTCAAACATAAAGTATTTCTCAAATCTTGATTTGGGTGTATCCATGGAAAGAATAAGTGGAGAGTGGTCGGATCCAATCGCGGGTGGTACTTGAATTGAAGCATTTGGATGGCTTTCGCACCATGATAAGGAAGCAAGGCCACGATCAAGTCTTTCTTTAACATTTTCTTCACCTTTTCGTTTATTTGACCAAGTGTAAAAGCATCCTTTGCTTGGAAGGTCAATCAAACTGTTTTGATTAATGAAGTTGTTAAATTTTATGATTCTATCAAAATTTGATCCTCTTTTCCCCATTTTTTCCGAAGTGCGTGAAATGTCATTGAAATCTCCAATGAACAAAGTTGGAGTATCCACTTTTGAATACCAATTTGTAAGAGATTTCCATAAATTATTTCTTTCATTCTCACATGTTGGGGCATAAACACAAACCAAATACCAAATGTCTTTATTTGATTCCATAACTTCGGCAATTACAAAAGAAGATGAGGAGTTTATGACCCTTAACTTAACGGAATCGTTCCACAATAATAGAATCCCTCCAGACATATATGATCTTCCCTTGGGTTCAACTACGTGTGAATTACCAAAAGCTTTAAAATGCGTACAAGAAGATAACTTAGTAGACCTTAATTTAGATTCTAACAAACAAGCGATAGAGATATGAAATTTCGAAACTAGGGACTTAAACATACTCTTTGTCGAAGGTGCCCTCGCTCCTCGACAATTCCATACAAGCACACTATCCATTGAACCCGGCCGTATTATGGGACAGGCCGACATCCACTTGAGCAATAGTAGGCCCACTTTCCATCACGGGAAGCCCCTGTGTACTCGCAGCCTCTTCAGAAGATGATTCTTCACTAGAAAAACCATCGAGGTGACCTTGACAATCATCACCCTTACAAAACACAAACTTTTCATTCATTTGTGCATCACCAACATAGTAATTCTCCTCCTCCTCTTGATTATAGAGGGATTGATCTCGAACTTTAAAAAAACTGGAGTATAACTCATCCACGAGCATCTTCATATCACTTATTTTCTTCTCCATCAAATTGAACTCATTCACACACACTTTCTGCCTCTTTTCCAAAGGTTCAGCTTGTACAGGAGCAGGTGCTGACTTACGCTTCAAGTTCATTGGCCAGGTAAACTTCTCTTTTGGTCTACACACTCGCATTCTTGGTTTGGTACGCCAAGTAACTTCTTCATCATTTTCGCTTCTAGGAAAGTTACTAAAGTGAACAAATTTTGAATTTGGGGTGGCTACTTGTGGTTCAAAGTTGTATTCCTTCTCCATATCACTGATTAGCATAGCTTTTCCTTTATAATTTTCTTGGTAGTTTGACGGAGGATCATTGATGTTAATATTCGAAGGGCTGAGCTCCTTGAGCTGATCATTGTACATGGTGCTATTGAAGCCATGTCCCTCTTGATTAACACTTAACACAGCAGTATCACTAAGTAGTTTAAGAGTAGAAGCATTAGTACCATCATCATAGTTTGTGTCTTGTGTAAACTTCCTGTATAATCCATCAATGTCAACCTCACGAGCATTAAGCACTTCTTTAATAGCTTGATTGAAAATAATGATACTCATTCCCACTTTTCCAAGTTCCTCTCTGAAAATTTTGAAGATGGCTAGATAGATCTTCTCAGATAATTCAACTGGACCTTCGAAGTTAGCAGATCGATGGCCCAGTTTTAGCAAGTATAGATGGTTTAGTTCAAAAGGAGATCGATGGCCCAGTTTTAACAAGTATCGATGGTTTAGTTCAAAAAGAGATCGATGGCCAAGTTCATATAGAGTACAACCCAACAACCAATTAAGATGAAAAACAATCTCAATGCAAATTCCTTGTATGTGCTTACGAGTCAAGAGTCTGAGAAAGATCATGAAAATCTTCCCAATAACATTAAACCATTTAGTTCTCCACTTACCCATTCCATCAGTAACAACTAGATGACAAAAACTATCATTGAAATCTTTAAAAAAGATACATCCGAACTTCTTGAGACCATTCACGAGTTTACCCATCCGTAACTTTAGAACCCAAAACATATGCAGCTTACTGAAGCCACTTACATAATATATCTGCACATGTCCAAAGATGTAATAATTCAAATGAAAAGTAGCATTATTGGGGCCACTAGCTGTAGGATACTCAAATCCATTATGAGAGTAAATCTGAATATAAATGAAATTTGGGAGATCAAGATCACCCAATTGGATCTGAACAAGTGATGTTAAGAAGATATCTGCATAACTAGAAAACCACAGCAAAGAGACTGTTGCATGTGTATATATTTTTAAAGAACTGAGGTACAAGGTATTTACACCTTCTATCGAGTTATCATGGCAAGAGCTGAACAGGACAAGATTAGAAAACATACTTGTAACCTTTAGGATTTCAATACAAGATCCATAAATTATTAAAATGCATATATGATTCGCTGTGTAAATACAAAAAGTAGAGAGAAATGACAATAGATAATTCCCCATTCCATGCATTAGATTGGCGGATTCAATATAATAATAATTGAAATTGGAGTTCCTCTGCAAAGAGATACTAATAACCCATTGATTAATTGCAAAGTTAATCATTACATGAATGATAATATAATCCGATTGTAGAATAATAACATTCCTCTTACTGTTAGAATAGAGATAGAGCCTCTGCATGTTAAAGAAAGTAATCCATAGAGCATATCCCAATTCGAAAAATACAGTACATAACATCAAAAATACCCATTGATCTTTAAAATACAGCTGCATGTGTGAGAATAGTGGATGGCTATCCCAGCTCTCAAGACCCATCCAAGTGGCTCTATTAATTACAGTTGGGCCTCGATCTATCTCAAAGAAGTTTCGAATTTTTGGAAAAATGAGAAATTGTAGCAAGAGAAAGAGAATTTTCATATTATTCCCTGACTCTGATAAATACATAAGAGAAACAACACTAATGAAAGAGAGGAAGATAGACTTATCTTTAGAAATTATGATGTTGTGCAAAATATAAGTTCCAAAAAAACTCCTCCATTTATTTTCCCATCTGTTCCTTATAGAATAATAATCATTAAGATCAATTGAGATTAAACTATAAAACATAATCCCCACGAGAAAAGACATAACAATGCAAATCCTTAAATTAGAATAAGGTGACTCTTTCAAGAGAGAAAGAGATAAAGTAGCAACGAGAACTCCACCAAAATTATCAATCATCATAACCAGAACAGGTCGAACAATGTCTTTAATTTGCCAAAAACAGGTAGTATAAAACTGGAGATCACATATGACCCCAAACCACCAAGTAACCCAGTAGACGAACATGCCCATAACCGAGATATGAAACTTCATTGCAGAGAAGCTGGGATCACTCATCAGAAGACACATGCAGCAAGAACAAACCAAAATCATAGACATGCAGCCGAAAAGAAGTATGATCGCTTCCATCCAAACTGAAATAGAACAAACCCCACTCGGAGAGAGATAACAAAAACAAACGGGAAAGGGAATTAAGAAATCACAGCAATTGGAGAGGGAAAACAAGTTATGACGAAAAGGATGAAAGTTGAAAATAGTGAATTGGAAACTAAAAAATAAGAAAATTAGCTGTATGTAATTGAGGACCCATATGGACATAAGTGGAAGGCTTCAACAAATTCAAAGAAACAGATCTGAATTAAGCCACAAAGATGAAAAAGATGAGCAGAAAAATTAATTTTGACTTTCTAATGAAGAGAGAGGTCAGAGCATATTTTTAAGAGAGAGGAATTGGGTAAAAATATAACCTTGGAACTTAATAGGTGATTTAACAACATTAGAAATATTTCTGATAAGAAAGGGGGTGATGATAAATATAATAAAAATATGAAACAATTTAATGGTTTCATAAAATATCAAAAACTTGAGGAAATTATTCAAAAAGGGTGTAAGTATTCTTGGACTAATAAAAGAAGTAATAGAGAGATGATTAGGGTTTATTATTCCCTACTGCTTGGATTTCCTTATTACCTACAGTAGGGTCGGATCATTCCCCTCAAGTGCTAATTATGAAAGATAGTCATATTAATAAAGATAGAAGATTTTACTTTGAAAATTATTGGACTGAGGAAAATAAATGCCTTGATATTATTAAGAAAGTTTGGAAAACTAAGAATTATAGTTGTGGTACTTATAATAATGCTTTAAATAATGAATTAAAAAAATGTGGTAAGTTATTAACTTACTAGAGTAAGAACAAGTTTAATAATAACAGGAGAAATATTGATTACAAAATGAACAAGTTGGAAGAAATATATAATGATCCTAATACTAATAATTGGGATGAGTACCACTCGATTATAAAAGATATTTAATTTTGAGGAAGAAAGAGGAAGGTTTTTGGGCTAGCAGATCTAGGGTCTTTTGGCTTCAGAAGGGTGACAAAAACACCTATTTCTTTCGCGCGGCTACGAAAGAGAGAAGAAAAATTAATAAAATTGAATGTATTACTAAAGAAGATGGTTTTTGGATAGAAATTTTTTCTGATATTCAAGATGAAATTAGTTTGTACTTTAATAATATTTTAAAACCATTGGTAAAAGAGACTCTAGCTCTATAGCTGAGCTTATAACTCCGAACGTTAATAACAATATGAATATCAGTTTGAATGCACCTCTTCGTATAGAGGAAATTATAAAAGCTATAGATGGACTGGGACTTAATAAATCTCCTGGTCCTGATGGTTATCCAGGAATGTTTTATAAGAAATATTGGGAATTTATAAAAGGAGATGTAACAAAACTAATTAATAATTTTTGGTATAATGGAGGGATTTTAGAAGAAATAAACCATACTTTTATCTCCCTAATACCTAAAATACCTTTCCCTATAAACATAAAACATTTCCGACCTAATAGTTGGTCTAACTTTATTTACAAAACTATAGCAAAAGTGCTTATTAATAGATTGCAACCGGTAATGAATGTTATAATTGATGAAAATCAATCGGCGTTTATACCTGGAAGGCATATCCAAGATAATATGATGGTAGCGCATGAAATTATAACTTATATTAAGGAATAAAGAAAAACTAAAACCCATTATTTAACTATCAAAGCAGATACATTGGGTTGCTTGGGAAAAGATTGCAGTAAGCAAACTCATAGGAGGATTGGGATTCAAAGATTTCAAAAAAATGAATACGGTCCTACTTGCAGCTCAAGCATGGAGACTAATGAACAACCCAGATAATTTAGCTGCAAGATTACTCAAAGGTATTTATTTCAATAAGTCTAACTTTATGAATTGTAAACTCAGACAAAGTAGGACATGGAGCTGGGCAAGTATTATAGAAGGTAGAGACTTTATTAAGAAACACGGAATAAAGATGATAGGGAATGGAAAGGATACGAACATATGGAATGAAAGGTGGATAGATACAAAATGGGAACTAGAGAAACCGACAGGATCATGTATTATGAAAGTCAATGAACTAATGAAGAAAGATAAAGATGAATGGGATATGGAAACACTGGATAACCTTTTCCCAGCACCTATAATTCACCTCATCAAGAAAACAAAAATTAAAGAACATGGTATATATGACAAGTTTATTTGGCCTTTCTCCAAAGATGGAAATTACGATACGAAAACAGGTTACAAAGTAATGATAGAGGAGCAAAACAACAATAAAGCCACAACAATAGAAACTAGAGCAATGCAAGAATCAGAAATATGGAAAACTATATGGAAATCAAACATTCCAAAGAAAATAAAATTATTTATGTGGCGACTAATTAACAACGCAATCCCGACCAGAGTTAATTTGTATAAAAGGAAATGCGCGGATGCCACAAACTGCCTATGGTGCAATCACGAGAAAGAAGATGTTGAACATATACTTCTTCATTGTACGATGTGCAAAGACATTTGGGCAGGATCTATTCTACAGATTAAAATACTGGATGAACAGGACGATAAGATTGAAGATTGGTTTCTGAAGGTTATTAAATCTTACACAAAAGGGGGATGGGATGAGAATGTGGTACGAGATTTTTTAATGATAAATTTGTGGAACATATGGAAGGCAAAGATGAAAGCTATACACGAGGGAACTGCAGCTGACGGAATGGGGATTAATATTGCATCAAAGAAACTTATGCAAGAAATTCACGGGATTAACTGGCTCAGAGAAGGTTATAAAGGACTCAATAACAGAGAAGAACCAAATAGGAACACAATTAATGAAGAACAGGAGCAGGATATTACTTTATTTTGTGATGCATCTTTTTCAAACAAATGGGAACCTACGGGAATAGCAGTTGTTGGATTTCAAAAGGAACAAAGCATGCCCATCAAACAAAGTACTAGCATTGATTGCAATTCGGCCCTGGAAGGAGAAGCAGAGGCAGTTCTTAAAGCAACACAGATTGGAGCTTACTTCCCGGGGAAGAGAATAACAATCCACTCAGATAACCTTGAGATTATTCAAGGTATAAAGCAGGTGTCAGCAGCTCGTTGGAATATCCAACCCATCCTACAAAAAATTATCCACAACGCTGAAGAGCTTGGGCAAGTTTCTTTCAAACACATCAGTAGAAAGCTCAACAGAAATGCGGATAAGTTGGCGAAGGAGGCTAGGCACGCGGCAACTTTTGTCAATCGAAATACATTTAGTATTTTCGATTTGTCTTCGGCTTTTAGTAAGATAGGGATAGGATGATTGGTTTGTTTATTTTGGGTGCTTAGGCACCCTCCCAATGTCCAAAAAAAAAAAAAAAAAAAAAAAAAAAAGCTTATGAAAATGTAGAATGGGTTTTTTTAAAATAAATGATGAGAAAAATGGGTTTCAACGAAGGTTGGATTAGTAAAATCATGAGGTGTGTAACTTCAGTCACATACTCTTACTTATTAAATGGTTCTCCCATTAAAATTGATAATCCTTAAAGAGGATTACGACAAGGCGACCCTTTGTCGACATTCCTCTTCTGCATGGTGACTCAGATATTATCTATCTTGATAGCCAATAAAAAAGAGGAAAAAATTATGAATGGTATAAAAATAGCGAAAATGGCCCCTACAGTAACTCACTTACTTATCGCTGATGATAGTATCTTTTTTATGAAAGCTAATGCGGAAGAAATTGAAGGTTTCAATGATGTTATCAATAAATATAGTTATGCTACAGGTTTAAAACTCAATTTGAATAAAATGTGGAGTTAAATTTAGCCCAAATACTCGTGATTTTATTCAAAAGGTCTTAGCTAGAAAATTAAATATGCCTATTACTAATAACCTTGGTAATTACTTGGGATTACCTACTGAATGGGAAAGATCTAAAGTTAAATACCTTAATATTTTAGTAGAAAGAAAATTAAAAATAATTGATAATTGGAAAAACGTATACCTTACTTTAGCAGGTAAAGAATAACTAATAAAATCAGTTTTGCAAAGCTTGCCAAATTATTTCATGTCCTCATATATTATCCCTAAAAGAATATGTGATCTAATATCTTCTCAAATTGCAAATTTTTGGTGGGGTAGCAATGGTAATAATAAAATTCACTGGGGTAATTGAGACTCCATTACTAAAAGCAAAAGTAGTGGAGGACTGGGTTTTCGAGACCTCTACCTTATGAATTTGGCTCTACTTAGTAAACAAGCTTGGAATTTATGTAATATTAACAATACGCTACTATATAAGGTTCTAAAAGGAAAGTATTTTCCTCTTGAATCTTTGATGGAAGCTAAGATAGGTAGTAAACCTTCTTGGGGTTGGAAAAGCTTAATAAGTGGGAGAAATAATATAAAGGAGGATATACAATGGAAAATTATGCTCCTCAAAGTGTTATTATCGAGAATGATTGTCTCCAAGTTATGCTTCCCCTAGAAAATAGACTTCCTATCATTTCTCCCATTATTTGTAATGTTATTAAAACTATTTATTTAGTTTCTGAGAATTGTAACCCTATATTCTGATGGATTAATCGTAGTAGGAATA
The DNA here is from genome assembly GCA_029959085.1 of Nemophila menziesii. Classification (NCBI taxonomy): domain Eukaryota; kingdom Viridiplantae; phylum Streptophyta; class Magnoliopsida; order Boraginales; family Hydrophyllaceae; genus Nemophila; species Nemophila menziesii. Next base: position 23,164,708 of record JARWIR010000021.1, read on the forward strand.
AGCTAGCTGACGGGGTAGCCAATCATAAGCTTAGCGGCAACATGCAAGGCTCGTGTCTAGACACGTACCCGAGTAGGCTAGTTGAGATAATTAAGGATGAAACTATTCCTTTGGTAATTGGATGACTTTGTAATAACTTTTATTCTATTTAAGTATGGTTTGGAACAAAAAAAAGATTAGAACAATCATTCTTCAAAATGAAATGCTGATTTGGTTGAGCAGCAGCTTCTTGAATCGCATTTCTAATACCAATTGCTTCTGCTTCTGCATGAGAGTTTGCTGAAAAACTCCATGCTTTTTCTTTACAGCCTTTTATGGATGATATTATTTCACCTACACAAAAACAGATTTCATTAAAGGTAGAAGTATTCTCATATTTCCTTAAAACGAAAAGGAAATCTAAATCTTATCACACAAATGTCAAAATTGATATGGAAAAGGCGTATGATAAGGTTAATTAGAATTTTCTGCTAAGATGTTTAGGGTTTCTTGGTTTTTGTGATAAATGGGTCAATTGGATTGAAAATTGTATTTCAACAGTTACTATGCAAGTTAAGATTAATGGACAGAGACTCAAAAAATGTCAACCGTAGCAAGGTCTTAGACAGGGTGATCCTTTATCGCCACTTCTTTTCTCTCTACTTACCGAAAGTCTTATTGGGGTTATTAATTATCATTGTATAGAACAATATCCAAGGAATTTCGATAACAAGACAATGCCCTAAACTCACCCATCTACTCTTTGCGGATGATGCCCTATTCTTTGTTAAGATCTCCGATAAAGAAATTGAATCGTTTAGAAAATTATTGTCAGGCGTCGGGTCAAAAAATAAATCTGAACAAATCGGCTATTCTAGAGAGAGAGAGAGAAAGAGAGAGAGAGAGAGAGAGAGAGAGAGAGAGAGAGAGAGAGAGAGAGAGAGAGAGAGAGAGAGAGAGAGAGAGCAATTCATTCTGCCGTATATTAATAAATTTGTATGTTATTCAAGTAATTTTACTTGAATAAACCTCTAAATTGGCTACACTAGTGATTTTAATATCTTATTTGTACAAATTTGTGAACAAGTGGTCCAACTTCCTATAATTCTTGACCCAACCTTTGCCTCATCATCTTTATTTTTTACTACAAAAACACTTTAATTTAAGACTAATAAATTGTATAATCATGTTCATTTATGCCTGACCAAAATTTTTTCTTATGGGGATTTGACTATCTATATTACATAACCGAATTAATAACTTGAGAACTTAATAGAAAATTAGAAGTATTCCTAACAATTTTCTACCAAGTAGTTAATGAGCACAAATAGTCCCTTATTATGCACCTCCAGTCTATGCTCTCAAGACTATTATCGTTTTCCTCCAACTAGTCAAATATGTGTCGTAAGGGAAATTAGGTGCATTTAAGGGGACTTACATGGCCATCTAGGGTTCTTGATTCACAACTCCAACATGATATGTGGTGTCGCCTAAGGTGTGATAAAAATATATATAGAATAAGTGCAAATAAACACCCTAAGCTGAGCACGGTTATGCAAGTATACAGATCGTATGCAAGTTTTAATGAATAAGTAGAATTCGTTCCTCAGGGACTACGAAGGTTAAGAAGAACTTATGCAAATATTCAAGTGCAAATATGAGAGATAGAAAAGATAATACGCAAAGAAAGAAAAGGAAAATAGATTTTTATTTTGTTTCTAATAAAGGAAAATTAAACTAATAAACTAAAGACAGAAAATTAAATAAGCAAAGAACAAATAGTATAGTAGTTTAGCTTGAGTAATTAGCATGTAATCCCCACTAGTTTTGCCGTTCTAAACATGTAAGGGTGAATTATGTAGTATTTCAATAATCGGTTCCAATTGCGCTAGGTAGTTTTAAATAGGGTTTACCTGTGTCAATAAGAATTCCTAAGAAAACTGTTCATGCAACTGGTAAAATAACAATACACTAAACCATGATGATTATCTAGTTTGGTTGATTTGTCAGATCTAAACCGTACACTAGACGTTATGTGCTAAACTTGTAATTAAACACCGTTGTCAATGGTGACCTAACTACTATGATGGTAATTATATATGGCTGCAGTCCACAAGAACACAGAATATAAATCCAAACACATAAACAGAGAATAAAAACAATAATTCAATTTAAAACATAGAATTCCCAAATTAGATAGATGCAATCAAACCTAGGATTCATACATATATGCTAAAACTCAAGCTAAATAGATTTTAGTTCATACTAAGAAAAGAAAAGAAAAGAATTACAGAATTAAAGGTTGAAGGAGACATAATTGATGCACAGCTCCTTCCAGACTTCTCTTCTTGTTGTAAGCTTCTTCCTGACCTTAAGGTTTGGCCAAGGATGATTTTCTAATGATTATAGGCTGTATTTATAGTGTATAGGTTGACCTAATTCGTTTTCTTGAAGGAGAAGGTAAGTAGTGGACTCCTAGCCCAACTCAAATTCGTAGCCCAAAAACATGGAATCAGCCCCGTTTTTGTTTTGGTCCTAGCAGCTTCAATACTCATCCGATTGACGCGTATGAGTAGTCGAAATTCATCGTCTCGGAAAGATATTTAACTTTGCTCTTGAACGTTTCTCCAGACTCCTCACCGATTTTGAGATATAAGCTTATTTGTGGTCGTGGGTGGTGAAATTTAGATTTATGACAGCTTTTCCTTTTCTATATTTTTAGCTTTTACTTCCTTATCTTCAATTTCCGTGTTTATCTCCTTCCATGTCTCTTAGTCGTTGACTTGAAATCTAATTAATCTCCATAATTATCTTTAAAGCTTCACACTAAATAAATATTAAACCCAAATATGCTCTAAAAACAATAATTTACTAAATCAAGACTCAAAATAGGAAAGTGTAGTAAATCATGTGAAAATCGACCTATAAACTAATAAATACAACTAAAATGATGTCTCGGTAATAGACTTTATTATCACAAATGAGGAGACATCAATATGTGTATTGGCTATACAATGTAGAACTTCGTTGAAGGGTCTAGTCGTAATCAAGATTCGATGAAGGTTTGTACATAACCCCCACGAGATATTATATACCTTAATAAAATAGTTTAGAGATGAGTATATATTAACATATGTTTTCTATATCACAACTAGTAGCTCAGCATGGTGGATTCTATTTGTCTCTATGATTCACAACATATATCATATCGGTGATGTAGAGTAATGGGTAATCATTCTATATTCTCATCAACAATGTTCTTGTAGACCAGTCTCTACGATGATTCATAATATACATTTTCCATATCTATGACTAATCATATAATGTCTCCGTGATATATAACCACAGTCGTGGTACCTTTAGAGTCATGACATTCTGCATTCTAATAATTTCACTCTCAATTAAATATGTCTTGATGCATAGTATTTTGTGTGTTAAACTTCATAATAAGTGTAAATAACTTGGGCCTCTCTATATTTGCTCTTTAGCAATGCTAGAGAGCTTCTGATCCCTTTCTTGGTTTATATTTATATGTCGTATGGACCCCTGCAAATTCTTTTGTTTTGTATCGAAGCATACATTTTAAATATGAGTCTCCCATCGAGATAGACTAAGATTGATAATCATACTCAGGAATTCCAAACATTACGACCCTTGCTAAGATGACAAGTTCATTAATCAAATCCATTCTTTAGAATGATGTCACCATAGATTTGTATCTTATGGTGCAATTCCCACCATTGCCTGACATCTTTGATGAAAAACTACTTAAAATTTTTGTTCAGAGTACGCCTATGCTCCCTCAATCAACTCCATCATCGACTATTATATCCTTTATGAATGGGTGTCCATCTATGTGAGGGGTGTAAGGTATTCTTTAAAGACTTCCACCAAACTCTAGAAACTTATGGTAGGTCATAATTACTCTTAAATTGTAAGGTTATTGATGTGTCCAGATAATATGGTAAATATTCATATAATCTAGGACAATTTAGCTTAGTTTTATAAGCTAATTAATATTCTTACAATAACTCCAGGTTTAATCTAAATCCTATCCCTTTTGGAAAAAACAAAGATAAAAAGGTGATATTGCTATTGTTTTAGAAAATTAGAGAATAAGTAGTGGTTACACAGTTAACGATCAACTATGATACCTAAATCTTGAACTGAATAATCACATTCTACTGATACGAGCATGAAAAAGTAGCGATTAAGAATGAACTCAAGCATAAATATCTTGAGAATGAGAATGACTGACAACCATTGTAAGAGCGCGGCTAATGGTCACTCCCTCCAACTATCTAGCTAGAGTTCCCTCGAATCACACTAGTAATTATTTAATATCTTAACATAGATTAAATAAGAGTGATGGTTACATGGATCAGGATTTACCCCGTTTCCACTCACCCATTAAATAATCTTTACTATAAAACAATATAACCTAAACTTTTAATCGAAACCCACCCTTTTTAAATATAGTAAATTTATATAGAGAATATAGTTAAGATACTCCCAGTCTTCAGTGGATTGAACCTTGGTGCCACATTTGTAGTAAACAGAAAATACAAATTTGTAATAGTATCGCATAATATATCTTCATTGGCTCCTAGTCATAAAAAACCTACAAAATAAGATACTGATTTCGTAAGAAACCAACACCATTGTGAAGCACACATCAATTTGGAACATTGAAGGGGGTTGATAACCATTTAAGTAAGATCTCTAAATTTATTAGTATTAGTTTTTCACATTTTCATGATTTTAGTATTTTTTGCATTTAAATTAGTTTATTTTTTTTAGGTACGTGCGTGATCCGGGCCAGCTTGCGCACACAACGACTAATCCCACAGGAATATGCAAGCCCCTCAAGGATATTTCCAAGTAAATCAGAACTAGGTTACCTATGTTTAGATAGGGGTTCAAAACTTATACCTCTCACTTTACTCCCGTAAAGGAGAGGATTCGAACTTTGACCAATTTAAATTAGTTGTTTTACATGCATAAGAAAAAAATTAAAATCCAAAAGAAACAATATATTTGGGTTATTTTAGTTTTTGAACAGTAGTAGATATTAAGAATTAGAAATATTACCTTACGACCCTGTTATGAAAGTCCCATATAATATGACCTAGGAAAATGGTTGACTAAAAGATATTGTTATACGAATTCTTACTCGATACCACCCTTGTCCCTACTTCAACTTTAAATTTACATGCTTTAACAGAAGAGACTGACTATGAAATCAAGACTAGTATACTTAGTATATTTCCGATCTTCTTAGGGAATAGTAAAGAAGACCCTTATCATCACTTAAGGACATTTAAAAATCATGTCAAGCAGTAAACTTTAAAGATATGCTTGAAGAAGAAAAGATGATTAGATTATTTCCGTTTTCCCTTAGTTATAAAGTCGCCTATTGGTTTGAAAAATTTACCCTCTATACATATACTTTCTTGGGAGATTTGCAAAATAAATTCTTAATCAGGTATTATGTTGTTAATCGTACTAAATATGTAATATTTGAACTTAAAATAAAGTTGAAGAGTTATATGTGACGCAAGATAGGTTTTTAAAATTTTGAGGGGTTATCCTCATCATATCTTAACTCATAGACAACTCTCTCACGCATTTTTCCAAGGGGTAACTAATATGAGTAGAAATCCTGTAGATCTAAATGTGCAAGTATTTTTATGGGACAACATGTTGATGAGGCATGGTAGATTCTAAATACCTTTACGAATAATTCAAGACTCAATGCATTATCAACCACCCGAAAGGACACAATTCAAAAGGTTGAACCTAAGAGATGAATCTAAGAAATAAGTCTAAAATATATATTAGAACCAAAGTTTGAGATGATCTCAACAAAATTGAAAGACTACCCACTCGTTCATCAGAAGTCCAACTAAGCACATAAAATTGCCTTTGAACATTGTGCAACTTGTGTCGCAATTGCACATCTAGGTTATCAATGTTCATTCAATAGTGATAATAACAATATTTTGCAGCCACAAGAAGATGTGACCCAAGATGAAGTCTTTTGGGAAATGGAATGGTCGCTCCTATAGTGTTATAAAAATCAACACTAAATAGGAGGAGCAACTAACCACAAGTGTACGGGTCGTTCCAAGTAATAGGTAAGTAAAATGGGATTATCGTCTCCACAGGGACTGCGATGTATGAATAATGTGTTAAAATAAGAAGAATTAATTGCAGTACAAAATTAATAAAAGATATGTAAATATTTGTTTTGGTTTTGTTTATAAAACTACTAAATGAAAGAAAATAGATAACTAAGATTAACAAAATGAAAATAAATACTAAAAGACTAGACGCAGATATAAAAGGTGTACTTGAGTATCGTAAGGGATCTACCTAAGTTCATACGATTAATGCTTCCGTTTAAGGGTCAAGTCGGTATTTGTGTACTAGTCGGGACTCTAATCTCTCCTAACTCCCTTCACGGTAGACTTATGAGCTATCCTACAATATTACAAACCCCGTTAGAGCGATTATAAGCTACTTTTGAATGTTTAAGTGTTTTACTTAATTGGCTGCGTGGTTAGTCGAACCCGTCAAGATCATGACCAAATACCACACGTCTATTACCTAGGTCCGTAATTAAACCCCCATCAAGTTGATCACTGCCACTAGTGAATAGCCTAGTTACTTATTACATATTTCTAGTTTATCAGATTAAAACAGTAAATAAACATACGATAATAGTGAATACAAAATACCCAACTTAAATTAAATTAGAATAATCCCAAATTCCGAAAAACCTTAAATTGCATAAATTAGGGTTTAACCCATGTTGCGATTCTCAAGCACTAAATATTTAGCTCAGATAAGAATTAAAAACAGAAATGAAATTAGAACTATACATTTTCCTAATAACAGAAATAAAATAAAGAAGAACCTAATTGGAGAAATGAAAAGAACTATTGTTGGAGAAAAATGGATTCTCCAACCACTGTTCTTACTTCTGCCTCTTGACACTCTCTCTCTCAAGATGGTGTAAATTGAAGTTTAATTGAGAGGTCTTGAATAATGAGGTCTAAAGGAGCTTATATAGAGAGTAAAAGCGGATCATGTGTAATATTGTGCTTAATTAAGTAAGGGGCAATTACCAATACCACTATATTTTTTGAAAAATATAAGTCAATTGATCATAAACATCATTAAAATTTTAATTTTAATTTCAATATCTGACATTCTAATTTCATTATGGTTCTTTGGGTTTAAATTTTATATACAATTTTTCTTAGATTAAATTGAATTGCAATTAAAATGATATTTTTTTTAATATAAATGACATAATAGACAATAATACACTTCGAATTATGTCTATCTCACTAAATTTTTCCACCGACAATATTTTCCCGTCAACAAATTTCCAGCCAATTTTTCGGGCCAAATTTTTTTCACCAAAATAAAAAAAATTCACGTCAATTTTTTTGCAACCAAACAAAATTCCTACCAAATTTTTTTGTTATTATTTGGTAGGGGAAAATACCACCAAATTATATTTGGGGGTTTATGTTGTTTAGTACACAATTACCGAACTATATTGAAGTTTATTTAGTTACTTTCTATTAAATTAATTTTAGATTTATACATTAGGATTTATCATGGTCTTTGGTGAATCAAATCACACCAAATTATATTTGGAAGTTTATGTTTTTTTGTTTGGTGGGAATATCCCACCAAATTATATTTGGGGTTTATGTTTGGTGTGAAAAATCTCACCAAATTGACTGAGTTTGATAATTGTCCAAAAAGATAGTATTACTACTTAAATCAATGACTGAATCAAAGCACCAAACAAATAAGCAATCATTGAACTCCCCAATTCCCTAATTTTGAAACCTATATATATCTTGTCTTTACATATATGTCACTCCACTCTTATTTTAGAGTGCACTTTCAAAGATTTTTTTGTCACAACTTTGAAGATGAAGGTACCATCCCAAAGGTTCATTAGATATATGTTGCGTAACTTACTTCCCATTAAAATAGTTATCGAGTCCCCTATAACAATTGTTAGGTCCCTATATTATACAAAATAAAACATATTACATATTCACATTACCATTCCCTAAGTTCACGACCAAATCCACTTCGTTTTTTACTTCCCCAAGGAGCTTGACAAAAGTATGGTTGTGACCAATTAACCCGCACTATACTTGCTTACGAAGCCTACAAAGTATATATTAAAAAATACGATTTTCCTGTACTTAGTAAATAAATTTATAAATAGTTACCCTTGACATACGATCAAATGGTTGCTCATTCATTCTTAGCTGTCGCGATAAACTTATTTATCTTCTTATACTGTAATTTCTCATTTTCACAACCAAATTAACATTTTCTTTTTCACTAACAACAAACCAAGCATGCAACCTTCTTCTAATAGGTTCAAAATCTGTATAATTTTTACACCAATTCACAAGCTTGTTTAAAAACTCTTTAGCGGAACATTATAACGTTTAAAACTTGATTGACAAATTGATAAAAGAAAATTAGTAATAGATACGTACATGTACAAGGCGAGAAGTTGAACTACAAATCTGACCATTTGTCCAACAGCCAAAAGAGCCCACTCAGCAAGTGTAACAAAACTTATTGCATTTTAGGATTTTTATTGACAATTTAATATGTTGGGATGGGAAAAGAGTATTAATTATACTTTGGGATGCTTTTGGTATTTGAACAAAAAAAAAAAGGATGCTTTTGGTAATAATATCTAACTAATATATATAACAAAAAATATGTATTATATATGTAAAAATCAAAAAGTCAAAATCTTCCTCTCACCTACTCCTTCCCCTTCCTGTTCTCATCCACCATGTTGCCGCTTTGCCCAATCACCGCCACCGCCACCGCCACCATACTTCCGACCTAATTGCCGATGATCTACAATAATCGGAGGCTGAAAATTATAACAGAAGTATCACGCCTTAGCGGCCTAACCAAATCATTACTGTTGATCAGAGCCCTAGCTACCATCACAATCACCACCATCACTTCCGCCGTCCACGTCAGTACGAAGCAATCGTTTTCCTTGATCAATAATGAACAACCACAACACCAAATGAAGATCGAAGGCTTAGAATTGGAACGGAAGTATCCAGCTCTAGCAAAGCATTACTGTTAATCTCAGGTACGAAAGCGATCACTTCCCTGCCTCAAAGACTAACCTGAATTGTATGTTAAACCTTCATTATGATTAGAGATCATTGATTAGGTTTGTTAGATCTCAACGAAAGCTATCAATCAGATGCACGATACAGTAGATTTGGGATGGTCTAGGTTGTCAGATCTCAACATTCATGAAGGAATCCTCCTTGGTTGTTCGTATAATCCAAAGTTGTGTAGGAGGATGGGTTGTTAATATCTCGGTATGTATTAAGTTAAATTAAATTATATTAATATCTTTAACTTTCTCTAATGTATTTCTTCCCTTTAAATTATGCAGTGAGTGATAATTCTCGATTAAACGGTTATTCAGACCTCAAAACCAGTGCATCTATGTTAAGAACATTTCAAGGCCTAATTTTGGTAGGCTTTCAATTTCACAAAATCTTTGGGAAGACTTTCAATGCCACTAAACTCAGACTCCAAATATCAGACATCTATGAAATATCAATGATTGATTATTTACTACTTTTCTCTTGACTAAGTCTAAAAATGTACTAAGTAGTCCTCACAGGACAAATAGTTTTGAAGTTTTTGATGGAAAAGAATACTACAAATTCTCTTCACGGCCAAGTTACTATTGGTACTCTCAGAGTATTTACATTTTGGCTATGTGTGTGTTTGTGTGTGTTTTTGGCTTGATCACTAAATTTCTTTTTCTCATATTTAGGATTGTGCGGTTGGTCTCCTATTCACTCTGCTTCCAGTTTTGGGAGGAACTTCAGGTGTTCTTCATTTTCTTCAAGGAGTAGTATCAATGACTAAATCGTAAGTTTTTTCCACTATATTCTTCATTTTTTTTTCTTAATACTTTTTAGTTGAGATTTAAGAGTTAATGTGTTTATTATATATCGAAACTATGTGTGTATTATTATCATCATACTGATTCATATATCAGCCAGGCTGGTGGTGTTGATTGGATTTTTGGCTGTATTATCAATCATGTCAAGGACTTGTGTACCTTGGTTCCTAAAACTCATGATACGTTTATCATCTCAGGTAACATTTTCCATTAAAATAATAAGTTTCGTTAGGAAAAAAAAGTCCTTCTCAGAATTACAAAGCATGTTTTTGTTATTTTGTTGTACAGACTAATGAACTTTATTAGTTGGCTTCTATTGCCTTTTGCCTACTCGTAGCTTGGGTTAGTCTTGTGTATTACATGACTTGCTATACACGCTATACACACATATATATGTAAACATATTGAGCCCGATTTTTGTTTTTAATAATTGATATGAAATGATTTCAGTGTAGTGACAAGTTAGGGTTAAGTTTAGAATTGGGGTCATTTGTTGCTGGAGTGATGATATCCGAGGATTCACTCATGGTTGATTGTGAGATTATGCGCTTTTATTATAAGAATTAATTAATTAACAGAATTGTGCGAAATAACTAACATAAAATTAACAATTGTGCTAGTGTATGAACCAAAATGGTTCATTGATAGTCAAAAGTGCATCGGAGATCATTGACTTATACTTCGAAGCAGTTTTACCATCTAATAAGCATTTGAAAGTATCATCGGCTATTATTTCCACAGGTGGATCTTGTGGAAGAGAGTTAGTTGACCAAGTCAAAGCTAGTTGTTTTGATGATGGAGTAGCTGTTGTATATCAGCGTTACCCTTTAATTTTAGTGTCTTTGATTTGTCCCTTGAGCCTATACCAATTCGTAATACTCAAATTTCTCCATTGATCCTTAAGATCAATGTTTGAGAGGTAGTGGAGAAGATGGTTTAATTCTGGGTGGTCAATTTGAATATTCTTCCACTTTTCGGTGCTGTGTTTAGCGATTCTGCCACTAAGAATCTTTGCTAAACCCTGCTTGCCCTTCTCTCTCTATATAGATCTTTTCTTTTTCTTTTGGAATAGACGCGTATATAGAAATTGGCAATTAACCATAATTAAAATTAAATATATTTTAAGTGTAAAAGAAAAATAAAAAGTTAAATTAACCTTATTTGTGTGGTAGAGTATAGGAGAAATGTTATCAAATAGAAGCATTGAATTAATGCTCCTATACTATTTATGATTATGATATAAATTGCATGTTTGTTTCAGACAAGCATAGTACAAATATAATGTTGCACTAAATAGTGCAACTATGTAGGGTGTGGGATGATATCCCGCAGTTGATTTTGTATGAATATATTGTAAAACGTTGGTCTATAAATGCAAATAAGAGTAATGACAGAAATTAAATAAAATAAGGATAGAAAGGGGACTAGGGATCTTACATTGGTGATAGAAACACTATTAATGATACGATGTTACCTAAAATACATAGATAAATGCTTAAATTTCATATTCTTTATCTATGTTTTTTCAGGTAACATTGTATCCTTTATTGTGTTTCTACACCAATTAAGATTTCTAGTCCCCTTTCTAAATCCTTATTTTATGGTTCTTTGATGTTTTTGACATTACTCTTGTTTGCTTTTATAGGCCAACTTTTTACTATATATTCGTTAGAAAATCAAGTGCAGGATATCATCCCACACCTTATATCATTGAACTATTTAGTGCAACATTGTATTTATATTATGCATATATGCAATTTATCTCATCACCATAATTAGTGTTGGAGCATTAATCTAATGTTTCTATTTAATAATGTTTTTCATATATGCCTCCACACAAATAAGGGTAATTCAACTTTTTATTTTCCTTTAAATTTAAAATATATTTAATTATGGTTGGTTGGCTCTTGGTTCTCTATATACACAACATCACCATTGATTGTCCTCCATATTTAGACCTTACCCAGTATATTATTGTCCCTGTAGTAATAATATTATTTTCCCTGTAGTAATAATATTATTGTGCATATCTCTTTTGTTTTTATTAGTTGTATCCCTATTTTCTATATTAACCTTATTGATCCGAAAATTATCACAGAAACTACTATTCACACAGTATGCTTATGAAGCATATAAATAGTAGAAGAAATCGTACCTTCAGCCCTAATGGTGCTACTTTGCTGTTGGAAACACCCTTGGAGAGGTCCTCAACTTCTCCACAGAAAGATCCAGTATTTGCTTCCAATAGTAAGAATTTTTATCAAGATAAATTTTTCCCTGCTCCATACTTTGTTCTTCTATTATAGCAATCTGCAGTGAAAAAAGTTTTACAGAAGAGAAGTCCCATATTGGCTAAGTGCTCCTTTTCATTCTTTGATTATTAATTTGTTCCCCCTCTTCAAGCATAAAGTTGATGGCTTGGTTCGTAACCCTTTTTGTAATATAGTTGCTCCTTGTCTTCTCCATATATTTATTAATCTTCTCGCCTTATCAAAAATTTCTTGTGCGTCTTCTCCATATATTTATTAATCTTCTCGCCTTATCAAAAATTTCTTGTGCGTCTTCTCCATATATTTATTAATCTTCTCGCCTTATCAAAAATTTCTTGTGCTAAGAGTAGCATTGAACCAGTTTCTTCAAATATTCTTAAAACTCTCGGACTCTTTAACAATTTCAGCGGCTACAAATGACTTATTTTCTGCATCAGCAGTTTTAGGAGCAGCTAAACAGTATTATAGTCAATATATGCAATTGCTTAAGGAGATTCTCTAATTTGCTTTTCCTTTTCTTTTTCTTTTTCTTTTTCTTTCTCTTTGTGCTGAGTTGGTGAAGCTCTCGCTATTGGTACGGCTAGGGTTTCTATCTTTATCTTGTAACATTCTTAACCTAGAGCTTAGTAGCTACCTAAAGTTTTGTGGTACTTCATGCCTTTTCTCGATAAAATTAACAATTGTTCTAGTGTGTTCATCAAGAGTCAAAAGTGCATCGGAGATCATTGACTTGTACTTCGAAGCAGTTTTACCATCTAATAAGCATTTGAAAGTATCTTCAGCTATTATTTCCATAGGTGCATCTTGTGGAAGAAACTTAGTTGACCAAGTCAAAGCTCGTTGTTTTGATGATGGAGTAGCTGGAGTATATCAGGGTTACCCTTTAATCTTAGTGTCTTTGATTTGTCCCTTACCAATTCGTAATACTCAATATTTCTCCATTTATCCTTAAGATCAATGTTTGAGTGCTAGTGAAGAAGATGGTTTAATTCTGGGTGGTCACATTGAATATTCCACTTTCTGGTGACGTGTTTAGAGATTCCGGCACATAGGGCTTCCTTTTCCTCAGCTGTCCATTTCTGCTTTGGATTTCCCATGTTTTTATTTCAGAGCAGCCTGCCGCTAAGAATCTTTGCTAAACCCTGCTTGCCCTTCTCTCTCTATATAGAGATCTTTTTTTTTTTTTCTTTTTCTTTTGGAATAGACGCGTATCTAGAAATTAGCAACCAACCATAATTAAAATTAAATACATTTTAAGTGTAAAAGAAAAATAAAAAGTTAAATTACCCTTATTTGTGTGGTAGAGTATAGGAGAAATGTTATCAAATAGAAGCACTGAATTAATGCTCCTATACTATTTATGGTTATGAGATAAATTGCATGTTTGTTTCAGACATGCATAATACAAATACAATGTTGCACTAAATAGTGCAACTATGTACGGTGTGGGATGATATCCCGCAGTTGATTTTTTTTTTAATATACGGTAAAATGTCGGCCTATAAAAGCAAATAAGAGTAATGACAGAGAATTTAAATAAAACAAGGATAGAAAGGGGACTAGGGATCTTACATTGGTGATAGAAACACAATAAATGATACGATGTTACCTAAAAAACATAGATAAATGCATAAGTTTCATATTCTTTATCTATGTTTTTTCAGGTAACATTGTATACCAATTAAGATTTCTAGTCCCCTTTCTAAATCCTTATTTTATGGTTCTTTGATTTTTCTGACATCACTCTTGTTTTCTTTTATAGACCAACTTCTTACCATATATTCATTAGAAAATCAAGTGCAGGATATCATCCCACGCCTTATATCATTGCACTTTTTAGTGCAACATTGTATTTATATTATGCATGTTTGGAAAAACATGCAATTTATCTCATCATCATATAGTGTGGGAGCATTAATCCATTGCTTCTATTTAATAATGTTTCTCATATATGCCTCCACACAAATAAGGGTAATTCAACTTCTTAATTTCCTGTTAAATTTAAAATATATTTAATTTTAATTATGGTTGGTTGCCAATTTCCAGATACGCCAATTTCCAGATACGCACGGGTCTTTTTCTTATTTTGTCAACTTTGCAAGTCTTGGGAGTATTATTTTTTCAACACTCATACTCATCCTTCTCGGTCGCAGTGTTTGCCGCTCCACTTACTATTATGGTAATATTTTACTTTTTATGATTCATCGTAAATTATTTTTCCATTTAAACTCCATTACAGGGGATAATTCCAAAATTTGGCCTAAATATTGCTTTCTAATTATAGGCCTATGAAATCTTTATTCCTATTATAAGCCTTTTTGACTAAAATATCCCACAATAATAATTAATATAACAAAGTAAAACAAAAACGGTATATGCTTTGGAATAAATGAATTCCTCCGGTCAGCCTCTCTTTCTTTTCTCTGACCAGAAGAACAAAAATTTCACTCACGCCGCCACTCTCGTGGGCCATTGTCCACCATCATCAACACCAAGTCGCTCTCCTGCTCAAGAAACTGCCGCCACATCAACCGGTTTGGCCAAGAACCTAAAATGAGGTAAAAAAATTGAATTATTTTTAACCTAATTATCGTTTTTACAATTTTTGTAGAATTACGCAATTTAAGTACATTAATTTGCTCTTATTATGACCGCTGGACACCTTTTATCGTATGGGAAGTGATGCCTTGTTGGAGTGAGCAGTTTGTCTTATACTGTATTTTTTTAATTTATTTTTCAAATCTATCCATTTGGCTCAAATTAGATTACACTTCCTTTTACCATATGAGAAGGATGCACGGTGAGCAATTTGTTTTTTTTTTGACAATGAACAATTAATGTCATGCAATTTTTTAATTGATTTGCTAAAATATCCATTTGGCCCAGGGAGTTGTTACCGTGTGGAGTTGTATTCCACATGGCCATCAATAATTACCAACTCCACCATTCTTCCAGTTTATGTCCTAGGTATGATCATTTTTTCTACAATAAATTTAATACTCGTATGGTTTAAAGTTGTTAATGTTAATTCTTTCTTTTTCAATTATAAGTAACAAGAACCAAGAAGGTTATTGGTCTATACAAGCGCCCATAGTGTTGTATGTGATGGAGTAAATGGAAATTTTAACGACCGGGTGCAATTAATTTAAAAATTATTCAATGTATGCTTATGGAAGATTGAAGAAGTTATATATCGTGTTCTGCTTAGAACAGATTGTGTAGCCGTCTGAAATAGATATTGAATTGTATTTTAAGTCAATTGTATCGCATTTTATGACTTGTAGTATAGTTTGCTTTAATATATGCTAGAGGGTTTGTAGGTCTAGAATCACCTAGAAGCCTTAAACATGTAAAGGAGGTTTGAGTTTTATTAATGAGTAATGCTGGGTATCACCCAAAAAAGCATCACCTAAACATCACCCATGATGTGGCGGTTAGGTGTACCAATCATGAATTTTCTCTTTCCAGATTTACTTTTTTCTCTCTCCTCCATGATTGGTACACCTAACCGCCACATCATGGGTGATGTTTAGGTGATGCCTTTTTGGGTGATACCCAGCATTACTCTTTATTAATACTTCTATGAAAGTTGCACTTTCTAATTTTTTCTTATTGGTATATCATGTTATGAAGGTAAGCATTGTGTAGATAATGGGTACTAATTATTCAGGATCTTTTTTGTGTTTTTCTTTTGTAAATAGTGTAATTGTATAACTATAGTTTTGTATTTGCACAACTACACTTTTGTAGTTGTGTAACTATAATATTGCGTAACTACATTTTTGTAGTTGTGCAAATACATTTCCGTACTTATACCTGCAACTAAGCAATTACAATATTGTAGTTGTAATTTCGGTACAACTCTTCGACAAAATCCGTCGGACTGGAAAAATTAAAAAAATCCAAATAATTCGAAAAAAAATCATAATGATATATTTTAATTCAATAATTGTAAAAGAAAAACTCGCTGAATTGACGGACATAGACCGCCGGTCGCCGCCGGAGTTGACTGGTCGCGGTCTTGAAAATTTAAAAAAAAAAAAGTCGTCGGTGTTGACCGCCGTTGACTGCCAGAGTTGACTGTCCAGCAGTTATGGTGATGATAAAATAAATAATTAATATATATTTATAATATATTAATTATAATAAAATTAAATAAAAAAGGTATTTTAGTAAGGTAAATAAACAATGCCCTAAATTTAAAAGAAAGATTAAAAGTGAGGCCTATAGTAAAAATGAAGATCATGTTTGGTCTAATTTTAGAAGAAAGATATGTTTTCTGGTCTAATAACGGAATTATTCATATTAAGGAGACAATTCTTGTTCTATCACTAGTAGAGCCGAGTTATAAAAACAAAAAATGTGAAGTTTATGTCGGTTTATCTTTCTTTTTCTCTTAGTCTATATACAAAACAATATGGTCATATATGACTTCCTAATAAAGAACTACTTTATTGTAAGTATTAATTTATTTTTATGTTATTGATTGAACATTGCTCAGTCTAATAAATACCTTTCAACTAATATATTTCATTTATACTTTTCTGAACAGATGCCTAATATAGGTTTCATCTTTGGGATTATACAAATAATCCTTTACTTAATTTATAGGGATCCAAAGATTCTTGGATCCAAAGATTCAAGAACTCTGTACAAGAAGTAGATTCAGAGATTGAATAGATAAATAGATTTAATACAATATTGTATTTATGATTGGTGTGAAATCAATATAAATAAAATGGTTACAATATTGTATTTATAATTGGTATAAAATTAATTTAAGTTTTTTTTGTGACAATGTAACACGAAAGCCTATTTAAAGCTAACAAATTTTTAATCTGGAGAATTGAGGGGTTAAATAGTGGTGCACCTCATCCAAGCATATATTCATATTTTTTCATTACTAGTTTAATTCGCTTAATGGATGGTTATTTGATATAAATAATAGTTATACCTCTTTTTGTTCAATGCAAAATATACTTGCATATTTTGATTAAAGAAGACTTGAAGGTAAACAAAAACACCTATATAATTGTCAAAGTCACTTTATAATCATCTTATTTACGGTGAAAAATAATCAAAATAATCGCTAAATAAATTTTAAGACACCCGAGTAATCTCTAAACTAAGGTTAAAAACTTAAGGACCCCCGACTAATCTTTTAACTAGCTAGTTTCCATCTAATTTGACTATTAATTGAAAAAAATAGTCTTTTTAAATATTTAGTATTCACTTATGATTTTCTTCTTCTTTTTCCCTTCTTCTCTATCTCCCCTTGTTCATTTCTACAAATTAGTACTAAAGATACCCGACGCCTAAGAGCTGGTTTATTGCACTCCTACGTAGGCTTTCTTTAGCGAGAAGAGTTTGAACGACGACATAAATGTAGTCGCGAAGGATACGACTTTAGCGAGAAAATAGTTTAGCGAGGATAAATGTCATCGCCTATATGTTGTCGGTCAATTGTATACAAGAAAATAATTGAAAATAAAAAAGTTGTCGCGGAGTAAAAACTTTCGCAAGCATACAAATGTCGTCGCGGATAAAGGTCTTTCGCAAGGACAAAATGTTCTTGCTGTTAAACGACGAATATAAATGCTCCAACTGGTAGAACATCATTACTTGGTTGATATGCTTAAATAGACTTACAACTAGTGATAGATTGATTAAGCGGGGTATGAATATTTATGATTTGTGTGGGATATGTGGAAAAGAGAAAGATTATAGGATCATCTTTTTGTAAGTTGTGTAGATGCAAAAGATATTAAGAAGGATTGGTGTAGGTTGAATGAGTGTGATGTGAAGTGTAAGGATCTTCTTTTGCTATATTTTTGTTCTGTAATTCTATTACTTCTACTACTAATGAAAGTCCATTCTACTACTTAAATTATAAATCTGTTATTTATGAAAATATGAGAAACAGAGTTTTACACTTATACAACTACTAAATTCTACTTAAAAGTTGTTGACATGCTGTTTAATCATTATATTAACGGTAGGATGTAGTCAATATAGTTTGTTGACTAATATCAATTGTATAAGGTTTGGTAGTAAAAGGAAAAAGATTAGTCCTAAATGTTTAAGACAGTTGTGCCTTCAAAGTAAACTTTAACATTTTGTGTTATCATTAGTTATTTACATGATCTAGAATAGTTCTTGTATTATGGTATCTATTTTTTTCTTGATAATTTATCAATCTTTAATATTGATGTTTGCAGTTACATCGGTATCAAATAATTTAGAAGTAAGAAAATTGTTGGAGATATAGAGAATATCGTCGGCGGTTGTGGTAAAAAAGGGTAATAAAGACCCTACCTTTTACAACATCGTCGGCGGTTGTGGTAAAAAAGGGTAATAAAGACCATACATTTTACGAGACATTACAGTAGCTGTAGGAGTTTATTGAGTATCAACCCAAAAATTAATTCTACTTAAATTATTATTAAAGTAAAAGGATATTTTCTCCTAATAAAATATTTTTTTCAACATAAAAAAATAATATTAAAGATTTTTATTCTAATAAAATACATTCTCCGTTTTAACTCAAATCATGTATTTTTAATGTATACATGAATCTAGACAACCTAATTATTTTTTGTTTCAAGGGGCGTGCAGCTTGTGCACCTTATATGTGCTTGGGCACCCTGTAGTAGGTAGTGAGGTTTCGGTGATAGCCAATCTGGTATGGCACTAGAGGTGTATGAATGATTGTCCCATCCATTTAGGAAAGACACATGTGAATGTGGATAAGGGCAACAAGGTGTGCCTTTATGAAAGTCCTAGAGGGGGGGTGAATAGGATTACTAATAAGATTAATGCCTAATTAAAAATCTTTTGGACAATTATAAGTTTAAGAAAGAAACTTCTAAGTCAACTAATATATCAAACTCCTAAGGGATCATACAATGGATAAGCTAACATGTTCGATATATAAGTGATACAAGTAAAACGAGTTTCTAATCTCTTACTACTCTAGATGACAATATGTCAATATGTTAGATAAACTAGATAATCAATATCACAATATTCATACTAGCATATTATCAAACATATAAAGTGCGGAAAGTAAATAGAGTAGGGATAGAAAGATACACACGATTTATAGTGGTTCGGTTTCCCTACATCCACTACCTAAGGAAGCCTCCTTAGGATTTCAAGCTTTTCACTAAGCTCCCGTGTCTCTCTTAACCGGGTCGAGAACACAATAACCCTTACAACCTCTTCGATAACACGAAGGACAACCTCTTCGAAACCACGAAGGAAACTCTTGTGTAATCACAACACAAGGACACCGAGTATACTCCCGATACTCAAATTCTCTCTTAATCTATCTATTACAAGAACTAGACTTAAGAGGATAAATACAAAGTGTTTAAAGGGTGAAACAACTTTGCTAATGAACTCCTAAAGAGATGATATAACTATAAGCTTAAAACTTCTCTTGAGTTGATAATAACTTTGAAGCTCCTTTGATTTACTCCTTGAATGAGTAGATATGACAATTATAGCTCTTGACACCTTCTTGGATGATAACAATTAAGCCCCTTAATGTATATGGGTTGAAGGTGTAGTTGTAGTCTTGAAAGACCTTCAATTTATAGCTGCAAAATGGCTCCCAACGGTCATAAGACTTGTCTCCAACGGATATATTAATATCCCCAACGGATATATTCCTTTTGTCTTCATTTTGCTACAGGAAACCCTAATCTGCGGTGCACCGCGGGGTTGGTCCGGTGTACCGCACCAAGCTTGCTAAATTCACTTGCTCTCTGACGGGCTAGCCCCCTGGTCCGTGGTGTAGTCCGTGGGCTGCCGTGTACCGCACAGAAACTCCGGTGTACCGCACCAAAGGTTTAAAACACCTTCTAGTGAGTATATCTTTTACTATGATGCTCGGATTAGAAAACCTTCTTCACGAGAGTTGTAGAGAACATCATTCTTATAAACTTTGTAGTTGATCACTAAAGCTAATTCTCAATGTACACAAAGATAAGGTTAAAACTATTTGTATGAGAATTAGTTTCTTAAGATAAAACAATAAAGCTTGATCTAAATGATAAAGAATGTGTTTTTTGATGAATTAGAGTGCAAGATAGAATGTATATAACAATAGTAATTAGCACACTAAACACAAGAGGATTTGTCACATTAAAACAACCTATTAAGGGAGGCTATATGCCAACACTTTAGCACGCCTAAAATAAAAGAGAGGGGCATAATTTTCACGTACTTGGATTCTTGCATGCGTGAGATATTTATGTGACTGCTGGGCATATGTGGGGATATGAAGGCATATACCTTCCACACATAAGTGTGAACCTCTCCATCTCAAGTTGCGGGAAGTATGCCCAAAGGGTATATGTGTTTGTGTTATTGACTAATCTAAGTTGGGAAATTCTTACCCAGACTATGACTATATCCTTACATACGGTCGTAGTCTATTAATCTTATAACATATCATTATGATTTATTTTATTAAAAATATAGACGGTTAGATTAATTATGATTATTTATAAAGTAAAAAGACATCCAAAAAGCATCCAATAATATCATGACAAATGAAACAAAGAGAGAGAAAGAGAACCTCTTCTCATTCCGATACTTTTTCTCATCTTCATCGTCAAAATAGATCAGAATCTGCACCATTTTTATAAGTTTTCTTTGTATGATGATGGGGAAGAGAGTGAGTGTAATAATAGGTGAGGAAAATGGAACCTCGTAACCCTAATAGGGTTTCTGGATGGGATTTGGTATTCACAGCTGGAGGATTTTTTTAAAGGTTTTTTGACTTTTTCTTATATAGGAGAGCCACTTCGGACTCAGAGTCATTGATTCGGTTGACCAAGGCCTTGGCCAGTGACCTAGTTTCAACTGGTAAGGTTTTTAGACTTTTGTAACGCATACTAAGTGGGAAGATTTTGTGAATATTTTTAATAGGCTTTGGACTTTTATAAATAATTGCCTCTCAATAATTTTGACAAAACCGTTTGGGTTAGCTCAAGCAGTATAGATTCTACCCATTCTTTTTAGGGTGATTGGCTTATAGGGTCTTGGAGACTAGTTTTTTGGCCTAAAGGAACTAGTGAGAATCTTGCTTCTTTAAAGGGACCTCAAAGATGACCAAATACTAAATACCTTTACAAACACTAAAAGACAAAAAAAGTGATGTCACTGTTCATCTCTCTCCACTGCCCACCTATATCCGTCCACCGACCACCTACCTCCGACCTCCGACCACTGACTACCGACCTCCGACCTCAACCCACCGACCACCGACCACTGACTTCCGACCTCCAACCACCGGGAAAAAAATGATGAGTATTTATAAAAAATGTTGAGTATTACAAAAACAAAATGATGAGTATCATAAAAAAATGATGAGTATTCAGTAAAAAAGATGGTTATTCATTAAAAATGGTGAGTATTGTATTACATTTCAAGATAATTGCAAAAAAAATATCAAAAAATAAACAAAAACACAACTACGAGAATAGAAAAATAAAAACTAACTAAGTTGACCAGATCTGGTCAACAAACACATAGCTACACGCGTACACAGTACGCATTCCAGAAAAAAAAATAAGACTCCGGCCAGCTGTAGAAATCAACGGTGATGAAGCTCGATCTGGAGCAATGAATGGTGATGAAGCTCGAAATTCCCATTACAACTAGCTGACTGGAGCCGGAGCTCGGAGATCTCACGCCGGAGTCTTCATCTTCTCCAGAAAACAACAACTCGAACTGGAAACACCATGGCTATAATCTTCACCATCGCCACCACTCCGGAAAAGCGCGAACCGGATCTGAACTCTCATTCGAACTGGATGAGAGAGGCGAAGAAGGTGAGGCTGCTTGATTCGACGGTGGTGATGCTCGAACAGAGGGGGTTGCAGGAGTGTTCGAACGGAGGAGCTTCGTCTCTGGCTTGGATCTGCTCGTCAAAGCTCGTCAAAGCTAGGGATCTGCTCAACAGCGGCTGCAGCGCTTGAACCAGTGCTCGCCGGCCTGGATCTCGAACAGAGGGGGCTGCGCTCGAACGGAGGAGCTTCCTCTCCGGCTTATCAGAGCTTCGAGCTTCGCAAAGGCTTCAAGCTACGAAGCGACTTTTTCTTCCGAACGTAAGGTTTTCTCCGGTGGCTTCCATGGCCTGGGACAGATCTGCTAGGTCATTCGAACGGTGGTGAGAGAATGAAAGTGTATTTTCTGATGGTGATAGAATAAGAGAGGAGAGAGGGTAAGGAATGTTCACCTGAAAAATGAATTGTGATTTAGAAATTAGGTTAAATAAAATTGGTATATATAGGAGGAAAAACAGAAAAAAGGGTAGAGTGGTAAAAATAATTCTTAAGTATAGTGTTAAAATCTTAAGAGCAAGACCAATGGGGTCTTCAAATGTTATATTTGAAGACCTAAAAGTAGAATTAGATGAAAAAAGCAACACCAATGGTAATTTTAGAGACTAACCAAATTTAAAGATAGAGACTTGATCTTTATATTTTTTGTCATATTTGAAGACACATATCTATATTTAACTTTGTCAAAGTCATAAAAATATATTATCAATAAAAAATATATATGTTAATTTTTCGTAACCCATATTAATTAACTAATATAAAATAAATAATATATATTTTTATTTACTACCAAACAAAAAGATTAGATTTTATTAATATTATTTTTTGATTTCATGACAAGGAATATTTTGTAAGTTCATAATAATCATTAGAAATAAAACTATATATCAAATTAATTTTATTTTTTATAATAAAAATCAATTTAATCTTTTATTTTTATAAAACAATTTCCATTTTCATTATGTATTTAATTTTTATTTTAATAATAATTAAATTATAAAAATATAATATTAATATTTAATTCATAAAATTTGAATACTATAAAATAATACAAAAAAAAATTAAATAATATAAAGTAATTTTTAATTTCCTTTATTTTTATAATAACATTTATCATTTTTCAACACCGTTTTTCAATATCAAATTTATTGTTATTTATTTTTATAGTCCTAATAAAAAAATATATTACTATCTAAATAAAAATCTATTAATATTAAACAAATTTATTTAAAATAAAGTATGAATAATCAACATATATATAATTATTAGTATATTTTATATAGAGACCAAAATTTAAAACTATACCATTGATGTTGACATTGATATAAAGACCTAATATTTACAATGCGTCTTTAAATTGAGTTTCTAAATATAAATTTGAAGACCTAAAATAGAGACTCTATTGGTCATGTTTTAAGAAAAAGAAGTTTGGTTAGAATTAGATGATGGGTGTTCAATACCTTGGTCATAATCTCGTCTTTTTAAAACTCAATAAACAAAAAAATAAATAAGAATAAGAATAAAAAATTCAAAACTCATCTCTTCTCCTATCAAATCCATTCTGCACAGTTCTTCACCCTCGAAGAGAATAGAACATCGAAGTCTCAAACTCATCTCTTCACACTCACTCCATCCACCCCCACCACCAGCCGCTCGCTTGCACAGTAACCGCGACCAACCGGAGATCATTCTCCACCATTACAACACTGCTAAACCAGGTAACCTTTTACTTCTTGTATTTCCTCTTCTTATTATTTGGGTATTTTCTATTGGTGTGAGTTATGGCTGACTGTTCATTTTGATAGACTTAATGATCTAGGAATTTTTTTGTTTCCTTATGTTTAAATAGACACTTGGTAATTAGGGATTTTGGACAAGACATAGGGCAGTTTTGTTGAAATTTAATTTTTGATACAATAGGGATCTTAATTTTTTTATTCTTATACTCGTGACTATCAATTCTACTTTTTGGACAACAAAGAGCAATTTTGTTTTATATTTCAATAGGGATCCAGTTTTGGCTTTTCATTGTATCTTAATGGGTGAAATCTCAGTCGCTTCCCAAAGACAACGCCAAACTAATAGGACATATTCCACCAGTTAGTGTCTATTGAAGTAAAAGTGATAGTCTTGACTGGATTATTGTGTTTAAGTGAGGTGTCAAATTCCTAAGCAAAATCTTGGTTGAGTAAACAAGAAAAATATATAGAGAAAAGATAAACTCTATATAGGATTTGGCTTAAATATGTTGTGTGAGTATATGATTGATATCAAATTATAATAACTTTATTTATACTCTCATACCTATAGTAGCATATTTTCTCTTTCTCTCATATTTATACTCTCAGACCATCTACCACCTCGATGGTTAACTTCTCTTCGTAGTTGTCTGGTAAAGTTTGTGAGGAGATCATGGGTAGTCCTTGTTTGTTAGCTTTAAATAGAATGGTGGAATTTGTGAGCGTCCAACTGTATGTACTCCTTATCTTCTTACCTTGGTATCTACAGAGATCTTGGTGATCTTCTTCGTCTTGGGGTAGATATGTTGTCTATTGGGTGTATAAGCTTATAATACAACCGTCTGAGGTTTGCGTAATATATTCTCCATATCAATAGTAAAGTTATTTTGCATAAATTCATAAAAGTTGACTAGGATAATAATTGTTTAATGTAATAATGAAATATATTAAATGTTATTTTCTGAAATATCTTCCTCATTATCCTTGTTTTAGAAATGATAGGCACAAACAAAATAAAACCCAAAAATAATTAAGAATTAAACATGTGTATATAAAAAATTAAGAGGAATATCGTGTTCTAATACCATTTGTAACATTAATTAATAGATTCATAGTACCTTTTACAGTGGAAATGAGTTTTATCGGGTTTGAAAGTAATCAAAATTCTTCCAAAACATTATCTTGGTTAGATAGATAAAAAGATTATATAGGATGTATATGTTTCAGTGTTTTTTGTTATTGTTATTATAGATGAATAATTGTTTTATCTATTTCAAATACAAAAAATGCTAAAATGGCTATATAAACCACCCCATTTTTAATTATAAATTAAGTTTAAAGTTCCACAATAAAACCATAATAACTTGTGTATGGGTCGTTCAATCATGTACGCATGACCCCCCAAAGTCTTACCCTTGACAATCCACCCCAATCTTCAAAGACAACATAAATGGATGAAAGTGATCATGTATATAATTAAAGATATCAGACTATTTAGAGTTATCTTATTTTACAATCACATTCATAATTATAATAAATCTTACAATACAGAAATAGATGTTTTAAGACAAAATACATAATGAATTAAATAGCGCACTCATTTATGTCCACTGTTCGACAGGTTTGTTTGTCAACTCAGATGAATTAAATGGTGGTGCGTGAAAAATTTCATAAAAGCCAGTATCTTTGACTATCCAAGTACATACAGCATCCTCTTTCAAAGGTTTTCCACAAACCGTTTCTTGATCTTCATTGAAGACATCAAACCTTTTATCATTATTACCCCACCAAAAATGACAGAAGAATAATGTTGTTTCCCAAAAATTTCCACGAAAACTCCAATTGAAATCCTCATTTACAGCTAAATTGTGATATCCCAAATCATTGTCTTTTGATGCACAATGAACGCGTACGATACCAGGAAGGTTGTTGATAACATGGACTTCATATCTAGGGGTGAAATGAAAACTTTCAGCTGGGGAAATAATTATAAGAACAAGTATAAGTAAGAAAAACAATGGTTTAGTTGTAGCATAACTCATCTTTCTTCTTATATTAGGTTGAGACCTTCGACATAAACAAGAAAAATGCAACCCTTTATAGCATTTAGAAAAATTTATAATTATATTGTAGGATAATGTCTATCAATCGTAGTTAATACGTTAGATATTAGGTGCCCATTTTTCACTTTTATTAAGAAAAATCTTCAAAAACGACGTTGTGATACCCATATAATTTTAGTTATTTTTATATAGAGTAATGTTGGATATCACCCCAAATTGCATCACCTTTATATCGCTTCTTATGTGGACCAATCATAAAAGAGAGAGAAAATGATAAATCAGGAAAGAGAAATCACATGATTGGTCCAATTTAAATCCACATAAGGGACGATATAAAGGTGATGCAATTTGGGGTGATATCCAACATTACTCTAAATATAATTTCTAATGATTAAATCAAATTATTTTGTTGCCAAATATATTAATACGTGAGACCTATTTAGAACATAATTATTCTTACATATATCTTGTGTGACTAATAATATATTTTCCAACTTTTAGGAAACTAAAGTTAGAAAATTACATAAAAATATATTTATAAGTTTGAAAAGTTATCCATAGCCATGATTAACTTACTTAAAACTCATGACCTTTCCAATTCATTCCACAAATCTTTATTTTTGTCACTTATCCATTAAACTAATGAATGTTGCACCTAATGATTATCACACGTAAAACTTATTTTGGCTAAGCTCCTTAGGCCACTAATTATATGCTACACGCAAGAAAGGATAATATATCATCCTCAATAACCTTCTTTCATAAAAATTGTCTATTTTTCCTAATTTAATAATTTTCACTTAAAAAGGTATGTAACTATATTACGTTTATTGTAGCCACCTATTAGGTATAATCTCCTCCATCTTTATAGTATCCTTATAGCATTAGAAGATGACCAAAGAAGCCAATAAAAATTATTATATAGTTATTTTGTAATTAGGTGTGATTTAAATGGTGGATCCCTTTTAAAGATTGAAATTATAACGGTCCCGGTTAGAAGCGCAACCACTTGATAAATTACATGCAATAGTTTCGTATAAGGTGAGGGATTTAAATAATGTCTAATATGGGGAAGAGTGAACAAATACTACAACACAAAGAAAAAGAGAACGAAATATTAAAAGGATCCCTTACAAGAAAAAAGAAATAAGAAATATGCAATAGATATTAGATATAATCCATTTTCAACACTACAAAATATATTAAACAATCTATAATATTCTAGTGTTTTGAAGAAGCCAGAATAATAACTTGTTCATAAAGATGACTATGGAAAACCCACTATCCATTTCCTTATTAACATAAATAAACAAGCATGCAAGAACACAAAGAATGTTGGAGAACTAACTTTGATAATAATAATCACTAATATGACGCGATACACGTCACTTATATGTGATACACCGCGCCTAGAGAATCAAAGCGGGCTGGAAGTTTGTGAACACGGAGAACACTCGGTCCATTCAAAGGTAAGGATAGGTGCGGTACACCGTACCTAACCGAAGTGTATCGTTCGACATGTACTTGTAATGTAGCTGTAATGTACACCGTACCTAACCGCGGTGTATCTTCCTCCCACTTTACCTTCTTCAAGACACTCCATAACTCCGTTAAACCTCCACAAAATTCTCCCCAACCTTCATAGAAACTCTTAATCAACATCAAAACACACCTAAAAACAATTTCCACGCTAAATTAAAGAAAACTCCAATACCAAATATCGCTCGAACACCACGAAATTTCTTCTACGAATCTAAAATTTTTCCAAATTTCTCAAGAACAAAATTTGATAAATTCATCCAAAATCATCTATCCCACATTAAGAAACACCACACCCACTTCATATATCACCATTAAAACATCAATTAAGAACCCAAAAAATCAAAATACAACAATTATTTCAATTATTTTTGAAACCCCAAATTTCATTCAAGAGATTTTGAAGTGTTTCGAGGTTGGAATCCACAAAGGAGTCTTCTACGAAAAAAATTCCACTCACACCCACTCATTCAAGTCGGTAATATAGCTAAATTTCAATTCTTACTTTTCTTAGTCATAAAAATTAGGAATTACTTGGAGATGGCTAATTATTAAGTGTGTGAATCAATATTGTGTTATTAACCTTTGTTTGCGTTGTGTTCAAGTTCTCATTTTAGGTGATAATTGAGTTAAGGATGGTTCATGTTTGAGAGATTTTTATGTTCCTATTATTCCACACTACAAGGATAACCACATGCAAAAGATGACACAAAGAACGATAATACTTGCTGGTACGCAAAACAAAGGGAAGGCGATAACCGAGGATAAAGATGGTTTGAGTAAGAAGAGAAAAGAGAATTTGAGTAAGGATTAAAATCCAAAACTGTGTCCAAAAGCAATTGTGATTAGGGAACAAATTCTAAGCCAACCCATTCGTGAACAAAGAAACATGAGTGAAGATG
Organism: Nemophila menziesii; assembly: GCA_029959085.1. Lineage (NCBI taxonomy): Eukaryota > Viridiplantae > Streptophyta > Magnoliopsida > Boraginales > Hydrophyllaceae > Nemophila > Nemophila menziesii. The sequence continues at coordinate 23,193,054 of JARWIR010000021.1, forward strand.
AAACCAAAGAGCCAAGAAAATCACAACAACTCAAGGCAAGAACCCAAAACGGATTTGGGAAGAACAAATCGAGAATAGAGTGGTTCGGTAGAAGTTAGATGTTGGGAGAGGATTTTCGAAAGAGATGGTAGAGGGTGAACACAAATATTATGCAAAAATTTGCGATGAAATTCTTTTTCAGAGAAGGAGCTATTGTATGTATTAAATATTGTTTAGGAATTATACATTGCTCTATTCTTCGCGAAAGAAAAAGATATAATAGTAAAAGGAGAGAATTTTCCCTTCTCAATCAAAAGAAACTGTAAACTCTTCAAACTCACAGAGTTGAAAGGTCCATGTAATTACCATGAAACAGTCAACAATGTATTGGTCTTCAACTACGTTTAGCATAATATTCACAACACCTATGCAAATGTCTTCTGTCACTACCTCTTCCTCAATTAGTTCTTTTAGTTAAAATATTTCATGTATCGATTAAGGTGTAAGGTTCTCACTCAGCAGAGTGGAAGCATGATAGGGCTTGTTACAACTCTCAGTGATGCTAGAATATTGTTTTTTGGCATTCAATATGTTTGACAATTGTGTCATATTCTAGTGTATCATTTCTATTGTGGCCTCCAATTACAACTTGTCTACTTCTTCTCCTTCATTTCTCTCTTGATGTCTTGCATATTATTCATCGCACTGGATTTTGAATTTTGCAAGCGTTTCATTCAATTGGGAGCTTGAGGCCTATGTGGAGGTTGATGAAATTTCTAGGCCCATTGATTGTTCCATCCTTGCTATAGCAAGTTTTGATAAGATGTTTGGTAGAAGTTACTAAACCATAGGTTATATCTCGAAGAGTCTTCCTTATAGTCAAATGGTCCTGGATTTCAAAAAATATCCTCCATTCGTATCTAAAGAAATCGATGGACTTGCTTCATTGACCTAAGTATAACACGAGTGGAAAAAAGAAACAAACCAAAGAACAAGCATAAAACAAACAACGAAACTCCTACTACACTAAATAAAAACACAATAATGACAAAATAGTCCCCTTCAACGGTTAAGGACAATCCAAGTGCTCAAGAGCAAGCAATCGAGATTTTCAAAGAGAAGACACCACAACCTCTCCATGTCTAGATTCCTATACCCAAGATGTGCGAAACTTCTAAGGCCTTATTGGTTATTTGGAAAGAAAACATGCATCGATTAGCACCTAATCATGAGGGAAAAATTGAAAAAGAAGTTGGAGAAGGAGGCTACAAGAGATTTTAGAGATGGGTGAGAGATTGTGATAGACCACATTTACGATGAGGCATTCAAGATTATGTATTGAGATAGTTTTTGAGTTCTATCTAGGCCTCTTTAGCCGAGATAGTTAAGGTCGAGTTCTAGATAGAGGAACGTTAGTTCCTTTCACAATTGAAGAGATGTGGAACCACTTCGAGTTTAAGAAATTGGTTGGACCAGGCAAATATCATGAAGCGGGGAAGAGAATCAACACTTTTATTGGGACCTACTATATGAACATGTTTTGAGTCGCAAAGTGTGCAAGAACAAAAAGGAAACTTGAAGGGACCTTGGCTTTACAAGGACCTTCAACCTGATGCGAGAATATGGCACAATTTCCTCACATCATATGTTTGGGGAAGCACTTGTACCTCGAAAGGAAGTAAGAACTTCACTCTCTTTTTGAAGTTACGAGAGGAAGAAGTAGATGTAGCGCAATTAATCTTTGATAAGGCTATGAGAAAACCCAACAAATATTATCTTTTGCACTTGTAGTGTGATGTAGCGCAAGTAATATTTGATGAGGCTATAAGAAAACCCAACAAATATTATCTTTTGCATTTTTAGCATAATTGATGTCTTAGAAAATCCAACAAATATCATCTTTATTTTTGTCTTTAGTTTAACAATTAATTTGTACTACGCTTTCTCATCTAAACACTAGTATGAGCTAACCGATAAATCCATGCGAATGAATCATACATATCAATTATAACTTGCAAACGACCTGTGCACTTGCAGTGAGTTTTTCGTAGTTGTATAAGCTGTTTGTTCTTTTATTTACTTCTTATTTTATCACACCTCTGTCGCCACCACAATCTCTAAAGCTGATCTTTAATTTTTACCCGACAACCACTTGTTACGCTCTTGAAGATAGAGTGTCATGGAAAGCATGATAGTTAGTGGCATTAGAATCAGTTTTACGCTATATGTGTCTTATTTACATATCTAATAAACCTCGGAGTCGGTCAACCCATCATAGGTGGGTAGTTGTGATTGATGAAAGTGGTGATCTAGTGATTCGTCCATGAACTCCAAGTGAATTGGATGTCTCGATTTCTCCTCTCTTCTCGGTAATCACTAACTAGTGGCATTATTCGATGATCTTCTATTGATATTTAGGGTTTTGGGACCTCAACCGAGCTCGGAGGTTTAAATATGGGACCGTTCCTCCCTAGTGCTTGCTTATGCAAGGTATGCATTAAGCCTTCTAGCGTTAGAGGATTCAACTAGATCTTAGGTTGGGGTTAATGCACAACTATTTTAATGTATGTTCCAAAAGGACTAACTTGTAATTTCTCCAAAGGGGTGATTCATATATAATTTTATCAACATTCCTACAACAACGGGCTCTTCCAGGGTTACTACTTCAACTTTGGGTAGTTAGATGATCACCTTAGCTGGGTGTCTAATTATTGAAACACCACATAACGTCTAGTGTCTGATATTAGTCTTGACAACACTGATTCTAACTAGATAGTCATTAGGGTATATTTTAATCACTATCACCATGTTTGGAATTGATTTGCTTAGGGCCTTGGTAGCGCTTGATAACCCTATTTTGAACAACCTCGTAATGTGTCTGTAGCCCCCTTAGTTGCTCTCAAGGTCTAAGAGAGGGAATTTAGAATCCTGACTAATAAGAGCTAATTATCGCCCTTATTAACTAGAATTTGATAGAAAGAGTGAGAAGGATTAGTGCATACTAGCAAAACCTAAGCTATACTTCTCATCTCATATTTCTTAACTTTTACTTATTTTTCTTTTAATTTATTTAGTTAATCAATCATCTTCCAGTTTATTCTTATTTATTTTCTGTCTTTTAATTAATTACTTTCTACTCTTAATTATTGCTCATTCGTGTAACACACTAAGTCCCTGAGAACGAATCTTCTTATCATTAAAACTTGCATACGTCCTGTAATACTTGCAGTACCGTGCTTGTCTAGGGTGCTTTAGTGCATTGTTTTCAGCGTTTATTTATCATATTTTTATCACACCCTAGGCGACACCACCTTTACAAACACTAAAAGACAAAAAAGAGTGATGTCACTGTTCATCTCTCTCCACTGGCCACCTACCTCCGTCTACCAACCACCTACCTCGGACCACCGACCTTCGACCTCCGACATCCGACCACCGACCACCGAACACTGACTTCCGACCTTCGACCACCGGGGGAAAAATGATGAGTATTATAAAAAATGATGAGTACACTACAAAAATGATGAGTATTTATAAAAAAAGTTGAGTATTATGAAAACAAAATGATAAGTATTATAAAAAAAATGATGAGTATCATAAAAGAATAATGAGTGTTCAGTAAAAAAGATGGTTATTCATTAAAGATGGTGAGTATTGTATTACATTTCAAAATAATTTCAAAAAAAATCAAAAAATAAACAAAAATACAACTACAAGAATAAAAAAAAAAACTAATTAAGTTGACAAGATCTGGTCAACAAACACACAGCTACACATGTACACAGTACGCATTTCAGAAAAAAAAAGACTCCGGCTAGCTGTAGAAATCAATGGTGATGAAGCTCGATCTGGAGCAACGAATGGTGATGAAGCTCGCCCATTACAACTAGCTGACTGGAGCCGGAGCTCGGAGATCTCACGCCAGAGTCTTTATCTTCTCCAGAAAACAACAACTTGAACTGGAAACACCATGGCTACAATCTTCACCGTCGCCACTTTGCATCGCCGCCACGTCGGAAAAGCGCGAACCGGATCTGAACTCCGCTTCGAACCGGAGGAGAGAGGCAAAAAAGGTGAGGCTTCTTGATTCGACGGTGGTGTGATGCTCGAACAGAGGAGGCTGCCAGAGTGCTCGAACGGAGGATTCGTCTCTGGCTTGGATCTGCTCGTCAAAACTCGTCAAAGCAAGGGATCTGCTCAACAGCAGCTGCAGCGCTTGAACCAGTGCTCGTTGGCCTGGATCTCGAACAGAGGGGGCTGCGCTCGAACTAAAGAGCTTCGTCTCCGGCTTATCAGAGCTTCTAGCTACGCAAAGGCTTCAAGCTACGAAGCAACTACTTTTCGGAACTGAAGGTCTTCTCTGGTGGCTTCCATGGCCTGGGACGGAGCTGCTAGGTCATCGAACGGTGGTGAGAGAATGAGAGTGTATTTTCTAATGGTGAGAGAATAAGAGAGGAAAAAGGGTAAGGAATGTTCACGTGAAAAATAAATTGTGATTTAGAAATTAAGTTAAGTTAAAATTGGTATATATAAGGAGGAAAAAAAAAAAGATAGAGTGGTAAAAATAATTCTGAAGTGTAGTGTTAAAATCAATTAAGGTCAAAAAAAACAAAAGAAAGGATTTGGTTCAGACTAGAGGGTGGGAGTTTAATACCTTGGTCATAATCTCTTCTGTTTAAAGCTCAATAAAACAAAAAAATAAATAAGAATAAGAATAAAAAATCCAAAACTCGTCTCTTCTCCTATCAAATCCATTCTGCACAGTTCTTCACCCTCGAAGAGAATAGAACATCGAAGTCTCAAACTCATCTCTTCACACTCACTCCACCCACCCCCACCACCAGCCGCTCGCTTGCACAGTAACCGCGGCCAACCGGAGATCATTCTCCACCATTATAAACACTTGTGAACCATTCAGGTAACCTTTTATTTCTTGTATATCCTCTTCTTATTATTTGGGTATTTTCTATTGGTGTGAGTTATGGCTGACTGTTCATTTTGATAGATTTAATGATCTAGGAATTTTTTTGTTTCTTTATGTTTAAATAGACACTTGGTAATTAGGGAATTTGGACAAGACGTAGGGCAGTTTTGTTAGAATTTAATTTTTGATACAATAGGGATCTTAGTTTTTTATTCTTTTTTCTTTTTCCACACTTACACTCGTGAATATCAATTCTACTTTTTAAACAACAAAGAGCAATTTTGTTTTATATTTCATTTATCAAGATTCCAGTTATGGAGGTTATGAGTAATCATATTGTTTCCACATTGTTATACAAAAAAAAACATGAAATAAAACGAGGCGCTGAATCTTAAGTTAAATCAAGGGGTTTACCCAAAATAATACTAGGATTATACTTTAATGTATATATTTGGAGGTAATATTGATTATTCTTTTGCAGTTTTCATCAGTTAACTAGAGGGAAAATGACCACAAATGTTAAAATTCCCATATCAGAAAGGCCCGAATGGGCCGACATCAAGCCCATCCCACAAGATGAAGGCCCAAACCCAGTAGTATCAATTGCTTACACAGATGAATTCACCGAAACAATGAACTATTTCAGAGCAATCTACTTAGCTAATGAACACTCCACTCGTTCTCTTCAACTAACTTCTGAAGCCATCAAACTCAACCCCGGAAACTACACAGTAAATAAATCATTCTCTTTATACATAAATCAAATCAAATAAACTATAAATTCATAATTAAATTTTCATTATTCCTTAGGTATGGCAATTTAGGCGTTTAATTCTCGACTCACTTAATACCAATTTGCACGAGGAGTTAGATTTTGTTGATCAAACCGCCATAGCCAATAGTAAAAACTATCAGATATGGTAAGCCAATAAATTTTTAACTTTATCATGTTTCTTCAAAATAACATTAAGGTTTAAACAGGCATCATAGAAGATGGGTTGCTAATAAACTTGGAAAAAATTCAGCAAGTAGAGAACTCGAGTTTACTAAAAAAATCTTTTCTCAAGATGCTAAGAATTATCACGCCTGGTCCCACAGACAGGTTATATACATAATCTTTTTTCATATTTATTAACTTAATTGAAAAACTGAACTTAAATTTTTGACATTTTAGTGGGTACTTCAAGCACTTGGAGGATGGGAAAATGAACTTGATTATTGTCATCAACTTCTTGAAGATGATGTTTATAATAATTCAGCTTGGAATCAGGTGATTTTTCATAATTTAATTTAATTAAATTACTTGATTTTTTTTTTAAATTTATTTTGTTTGCAGAGATACTTTGTTATTACGAGATCACCTTTATTAGGTGGGATAGAGGCTATGAGAGTATCGGAAGTAGAATACACAGTTAATGCTATTAAAGCAAATCCAGGAAATGAAAGTCCGTGGAGATATTTAAGGGGGATTTATAAAAATGATATTCAATTACTAGCTAAGGATCATTTTTTAGAATCAGCTCTATTGGAGGTTTTTAGTGTTGGAAATAACTATTACACTCATGCTTTAAGTATGCTTTTTGATCTTCTTTGTAATGGTTTTGAAGCAAGTGAAGAGTTGACTAGAGCTGTTGATGGTATAATATTAGGAGGATCTGAACCGTTAGATTCGAATATGGGGAAAAGAGTTTGTTCGATTTTGGAATTAGTTGATCCAATGAGAGCTAATTATTGGAAGTGGCGTAAGAGTATGAGTATTATGTCTGTTCCAACATCTCAACTTGCTGGATTGACTATCTAAAGTTGACCCAAAGTCAAACTCATGTTTTGTGTTACTCCAATAATATTTTAACCTTTACTTTGTATGCTTATGATTTAAGGTTGGTTACTTTTGCTTTGTGGTATAATTAATATTTTTATTTTGTTCTAATTTGAAACGAATTCCTAATGCAATCAGTCGATGATTTAGGTCCCACAATTTTATTACTATATATTATAAAGTCCGAAAAGATGTAATTTTTTTCCCGTTAAATAATGGACTATAATGATAGTAGATAGTTTATAGAAGAAGCACAAACCAGAGGATTCTTGCTATGGAAGTCGAAGACGTGCACGTGAATTAAATTTGCCTATTGATATTATAACTAGTGCTTTAAATTTGTCTTGGATGGTATGACTGTAAAAATATCAGCAAAAAAAAGCTACCGTTCCAGATGAGGGCTTATGCGTGTTTGCTTGGATTATTGAGAATATAGCAGCCAAATATTCAGAATCTTGCACTTGGTTCCCTATCTTTTAAAAGTTATCATATCAAGCTTTAATTAATTCATTTTACATAGTAATTTTGTTTCTTTTTATAATAAAATATAGGTTATTTTGCACAATGTAGGGACTTATATAATATAATTAATTTATATAAACTAATATCAAAGCCTATAGGGACATATAGCTCAATTTACCAGGAAAATATAAGGTACATATAGTTGATGTTATTGTGAGGTATTTGAGGGGGAACATGAATATCTAGTTGGCATTATTGAGTCATCAGATGAGCTCTAACTTACCCCAGAGATCTAAAGATTTATTTTGTAATTAAATAGAGAACCTTTCAAGAAAGAAAAGACAAGTTGGATAAAGATTTAGTAGAGTATGGAGAATCTAATTTACCCCAGAGATCAAGTGCAGTATCACATCTATTTATCTTTCTTATTAACAAATCAGGTAGATTAAAAAATAATATATTAAACACCTTTTCATTTATTTTACTAGATTTGTCCAGTTGATTTTAATGCCACATTAACGTTTTCATCTTTTTCAGCCAAACACCAAAATCAATTTTTCCATCATCAACTTACATCTCAATGCGAGTTGTATCCACCAGGTTAATACTCAAGAAAATAGATCTATATGTACTAACGGTTTTGAGAAGAATTTCAAAGTAATAAAATACTTTTAAAATCACGAGTTTATAAACCGACTGGATCTTGGAAACAAAGTGGTGTCGCCTAGGGCGTGATAAAATAATAGACAAAATAAACGCAAATAAACATCCTAGGCTACTACAGTTCTGCAAGTATACATGACGTATGCAAGTTTTACTGAAATAACTACCCCGCTACAGATTATACTTGTTAGTCAACAATATTCAAATAACCAACCAAAACCCTATCAACTATCACTAATCAATCAACCCCATACCCAACTACGTTGGATATCTTAAAACGAATCAAGTTAATTCATGTAATACACAGATTATAGTAGCTATTACAATGTGCACGCTTTGAATCTACCTAATAAGATTAAACCCTATGTTTGTATCTCAGAGGTGAGAATGAAGATTGAAAAAACTAAAACTAAAAGAGTTAAGTGACATCTGAAGTTTAGCGACTTTTATATAGAGGTAGGTAAGATTTAGATCTCATTTGTCTATCGTTATTTTGATCAATGGCTCACAATCACTGCTCATTACTTAATAAAATGTTGTAGTTTATAATAAAAGTCTACGCGTCCAAATAAAGGTGAGAATGAAGATTGAAAAAACTAAAACTAAAAGAGTTAAGTGATTTCTGAAGTCTAGCGACTTTTATATAGAGGTAGGTAAGATTTAGATCTCATTTGTCTATCGTTATTTTGATCAATGGCTCACAATCACTGCTCATTACTTAATAAAATGTTGTAGTTTATAATAAAAGTCTACGCATCCAAATAAAAATCCAAGCCCGTATAAAACATATTTGACTAAATCAAATATACCAAGTCACACTGCATAACGTATATAACACCAAATACAGCATAATTTTTTAATTGTCAATTAATATAATATTAAACCTAATATATTGACTTTAAAGTATTTTATATATTTTTTATTTTAGTAATATCACACTTCATACTTTATGCCACACTCTATCTAATAACAATGGTTCATGAATTTTTCATTTCACCTTAAAAAACAAATTATTCGTTAATAAATTGTGTCCGCTTAGAAAAAATAAGCTAACAAACAAGCTTTGAAAAATCTATCTCGACTCGTTAAATTTGAGTTCGACTCAACTCGAAAATCTTAACAAATAAGCTTGCACATCTAGTACTCGGTTCGATTCAATTCGTTTACAACCCTAACCACGTGGCTAAATTTGCTTAATCAGCTAGTCAAACCTTTAATTAATAAATGAATTAAAATGCCTAATTAGCTTAAAACCGATGATATATAACACATGATACTAAAAATGGTTGGAAGAAAAACCAACTAACCAAGATTACAAGTTGAAGATACTATACAGATATTGCTATTCTCCACTTAACAAACCTCACAATCGTAACAATCTTGCAAACTATATAAGACAACTCTCAATAGTAAATCTAGGTTCCAATATTCATAAGCCATCACGGAGTAACAGGTTGTCTTGGACCCATCTTAGCAAAACGTCCTTTTATCCTTGTCCTACTTTCAGCTCTAACCTTCCTTGACTCGTACCTAATGTGTTTCTCGTACCTATTTAGCAGCTAAATTTCATTAAATCCAATTCACATAACTCTACAATTCTCAAAATTGTGAAAAAGACAAGACATAAAATTACCGTCTAGTTTTCTTCTTCTCTTTGTATCGTGTAATAGCAGAGACTCGTTCTTGACTGTTTATTTCTCGAACAACAATTTTTGGAATAATCTCAATATTCTCTGTATCAAAATTTTTCTCGGGAATGGCAAAGTTGTCTACCAAGGTAGTAGGGAAAGTTTCCTCTGTAATGTCACCTACATTACTGGACCATGGATATGCATTTACTTCATGATTGCTTTCAAGATCTTCATCCTTATCATTCAAATGACTGTTTTCTTTAGGTAAAAGACTTTGAAACTCAATTAAATTAACACATTCATCCAAGTTAGGTTCTGACTTTGACATTTCACGCAACTGCTTGAGTATTTCATCTTTGTGTCGTCCACACACTGCATTCCTGTTCTGCTTCAACAACAATACCACCAAACAAGTTAATGTATATGGTTACATTTAATATTTTTGGAATAATATAGAGGTAATTGCGAAATTGAGAGACATAAGATAACTGGTTAATTAACAATGAGTCTCATCCTTTACATGAAATGTAACAAGAATTAAGTTGAACAAAAAAAAATGTAACAAGAATTTGAGACTTATTATAATTAACTCATAACCGAGCCCCTCGTGACACATAAGTTAACAATTGAACTATAACATACCACAATTAACATTTTACTGCTAGTTAAAAAAAAGGGAATTTTGATCCGGAATAGTAGATTTGAAACACGAGATTACATTTGTTCACTTCATGGTATAATTGCCTAGTTTGAATAGCACATGTACTAAAGGCGCAATTTAGCCGAAACTTAGTTACCTTAGGCAGGGAAGGAACTCCCATGGCTTGAAAATTATGTCCACAGGTGGCATCATTAGAAGCTTTTACCTCGTTGACACTAACAATAGATGGACAATCCCAAGTCGATAAATCCAAAAACCCCAAATCACCCTCACTGCTATGATCACAATTACCATTATATCCACTATCATCATCATTGTCACCAACCAAGAAAAGGGTTTTTTTGTCCACACCATCAAACCCAAGAATTGCTAAAAACTCAGCGACAGAAGGGCAACCACTGAACCCATCAAGAGGTCTACGATCATGAAGGCCTGAAGAAGAGGGGCCGAGCTTATGAGCCTCCCAGTCACAGTTCTGGCAAAAGACAGACTTGTCCGTAGAACAAAAGATGGAGACTGGGGAGGAATCACATGTATCGCAGAGCAGCCACCTTGTGTGCTTGGTGAAAAGTTGATTAGTTGAATGGACTTGACGGTCACAAGACAAACATAGCTTTGCTGAGTCAGCTCTACAGTATAAAATTGCTATTCCTTCTTCGCAGAAATCACAGAGTCGGCTTGTTTCCTTCTCAGTACCCATTTATATCAACTTTAATTGCGTTTTTTTAATTTTTATGTGTATGCTGTTTACAGTTTGATGAAACGTGTTTCTTTTTTCTTGTGTTGTGAGAGAGAAAGAGAGTGGGAGAGAACGGAGAAGAACACTTATCACTTTTGAGGTTGTTGTTGTGTCTTAAGTCAAGATAGAGACAAACATCGTGAATGTGAATGAAAGACGGGAAGAGCCTAGAATTTCTGCAAGGTGCATTAGATTATAAATTTTAGATTTTAATATATTAGATCTTTACGTGTTGCTTTTCAGATTCTTTGGTGATGGTCGATTTGATTTTAGATAGATTGCTGGCATGTTCGGTACCGGATGATCATAAAGTTTGTGCTTTCCTTTTTCCTTTTATTTTCTATTTTATTAGTTAGGCAAACAGTTGTTTTAAGAGGAAATTATTTTTAAAAGCTCCAAATTCAGCAATTTTATTTGAAATTTTGACACCTATTCCTAATCTTAACTTAACCTCATTTTTTTTTTCTCACTAAAGAGTTTAACTAGATTTTAACACTCTAGATAAAATTTCATTTACAAATCTACCCTATTTTGTTTTTCGTTTCCTATATATATATATATATATATATATATATATATATATATATATATATATATATATGGTATTTTATATCAGAAATTATTTTATTTAAACCCTAATGGCTATACTCTTTTTCATCTCTTTCGTTAGCCTCTCCTCTCTCATTTGTTAAAGCTTCTCACGTAGGAGAAGATGGCTACCGTTCAGCACCTCCGAAGCAACAACGAAGCTCCAAACTGTCATGGCTCGAACTCATACGAACTCAGGCGACATATCTTAACGAACTCAGGCTACAGATCTTACCGGAGCTCCGTTTCGAGCTTGATCCAGATCTCGCAGGTCACGGAGCCATGACTTTCCTCCTGAAGATGAAGCTTAGCTCGAAGCTCGACCTCATGCACAACCAACGTTTAGGATCTATGAAACTTATAAGTTCAAAGGATCTATGTTTAGGATACCAACGTACTAGGTTTGTTGTGCCTTTAAGGTACCTAAATATTCATTTAACGACACTAATATGTGACTTCCTATGACAAGACTAAAATCTAGCACAAAGACATATAAAGAATATAATGTCGGGTCTATAGGCGGTAAGATAAAGTAAACTTCCAATCATATCGCTATAATTCATCTCATCAACATCTTCATCATTCTCATCTTTGTCAAGGTTTGTGGTTGTGTTCATGGGTGTTCCAATTTATTTGTCATTTGAAAGTCCAAACATTTTGAAAACCTCCTTGACATATTTGTCTTGGTATACATAGATTCCATCATCTATTTGCTTGATTTGGATCCCAAGGAGGAAGTTTAACTCACCCATAATTCTCATTTCAAATTAACTATTCATAAATTCTAAAATATCCCCACAAAGAGATTCATTAGTAGCACGAAATATAATGCATCCACACAAATCTGAACAATAAGCATATGATGTCTCCCTATTTGTTCTAATTATTAGCCCTCTGGAGATATCCTTTTAGGTGAATAAATGACTTATTTGATAGACTTTTAGGCTTAAGTGATCATATTGCACTTTCTCCCCTTGGAAATTAACTATTTGCAGAATCTGAGCTTTTGTGCGTAAATTTGACTATTTTTAATGCAAAGTTAATCGGTTCTTGAATTTCATGAAAGACCAATCCAAGGAGAAAAAGTGAGAATAAAGTCTTAGTGTATTTTAGAGTGTTAGGAATGATTTTTACTCGAGTTTCTATTTTTAGAGTACACTTTCCTATTTCGTTGTCTTGATTTATTCTTTTTAAGCATATGCGGTTTAATTATTTATTTAATGTGAAGCTTTAAAAGATAAATGGTAATTACTTAGAGACCAAGTCAAGATAAAGATTAAAGGAAAGAAGATTTACATGGAAATAAGAAGATTTAGGAAAGATTTATTCAAAAGAGGAAAATATAAAGCTGCCTTTTGAAATCTGAAATTCCAGCCACGTTTTAAAGATTAAATCATAATTAAAGATTGGCTAGGATTCTGGATGAGTGGTCTGCACCAATAGAAATCTCTTTCCAAGACAAGCAGTTTCATATATTGGAACTTCTCAAACGAATAAGTATTGAAAAAGATATGACCAAATCAAATCAGCAGAAGAATCTTACCTTTCCTAGAATTTAGAGCTACGAATTTGAGAGTCCTTGACTTGTCTTCCACTCCAAGAAATTCGACCTAGGGTCCTCCAACACCTATAAATACACCTCTTAGACCTCATAATTCAGTACCTCTCACAATTCATTCAATATATACATCCTTAGAGAGAGCGTCAAGAGGCGGAAGCAAGAGCAGAAGCTGGAGACTGTCTATATCTCCAACAACAGTTCAAGCCAATTCCTCTATCTAGGTTCTTATTTTATTTTTGTTATTAGGACATGTATATTATTAATTTCTTTATTGTTTTTACTTTTAATATGAGCTAAACCTTAATTACTTGAGAATCGTAATGGGATGAACCCTAATTTGTTTAATTCATGTATTTCAATTTGGGATTAGTTTCTAGTTTAATTTGAATTAGCTATTTCATATTGTTTCTTATTTTATATTAATTTCACTATCAATGAATTAGCTAATCGGAGATAGGTCATAGTAATTAAGCTATTCACTTTGGTGGGGAAGTGATCGCCTTGACGGGGGTTTTAATTACTGAACTAGATAATAAACGTAAGGTAGAAATTATTGATCCTGACGGACTTAGTTAACCTTATAGCCAATTGGGTAAAATAGTATTCATTCGAAGGTGGATTATAATCGCCCTGACGGGGTTTGTAACATCTGAGAATAGCTCCTAGGTCCACCCTGACGGGGGCTAGGAGATTATAGAGTCCCGACTAATATAGAAATATCTGTTCTGCCCTTAAAGAAAGCATTAATTAGGTAAGTTTAGGTGATTCCCTAGCGAGACTCAAGTATAGCTCATATCTGCATCTTAGTCCTTTCGTATTTATTTTCAGTAATTTATTTTCTTGCATTCTTATGATTAATATAAAAACCAAACAAATATATTTTATCTTTTATTTTCTGTATTTGCAATTACTACTACTTGTTTATTGAACACTTGGGTTATACCAGTCCAATCCCTGAGAACGAATCCGACTGATCAGAGTATTACTTGGACAACCGTACACTTGCGGTATTGTGGTTCCTTTTATTTCAGTACTTAATTTTATAACACACAAGGACCCACCAGCATATCATCAAGTTTTCTTGTACTAAACAAGGTAGAATAAATTTTTCTTTCTTTGAAAACAATTTTGAACAAGAAAAGATCTTAACCTCTCATACCAAGCCCTAGGAGCTTTTTTTATACATATACAACTATTTAAAGTTTAAAATCATGATTTAGAAAACTAGGATCTTCAAATTAGGGTGGTGGTTTCACATAAACCTCTTCTTCAATAACACCATTTGGAAAATCAGTTTTGACATCCATTTAATATACTTTAAAATCCATGTAACAAAAAAAATAAAGTACCATGCAAATAGATTCTAACTTAGCTAAGGGAGCAAAAGATATATTGAAATCGATACCTTCTTCTTGATTTTACCTTGGAGCGCAAGACGGTCTTTGTTTCTTGTTACAATGCCATAACAATTGAGTTTATTTCAAAATACCCATCTACTTCTAATGATAATATGATCCAAGGGTTTTTAACAAGATGCCACACTTTTCTTCTTTCAAATTGATTTAGTTTCTCATGCATGCCATTGATCTAATGATTATCAAAAGGAGCTTATTTGATGTTTTTGGCTCTAATTGAGACATGAAAAAAGCATGGTAATCACATAAAGCATTAATATTGGAACGCGTTCTTACCCCTTTACTTGGGTCATGAAAGCATGGTAAGAACATAAATTAGTGGTAAGCTCAAGGTGAAAGCAATTTGCTATGTGGGATCAAATGTGAATTTTATGCCCAAGTTTGTGTTCTATAGGCTTAACATCAAGAAGTCGGATAAGGCTTCCGTGAAACTACAATTCGCGGATAGCTCGATAACAAAGACATGAGAAACAGTGGAGGACGTTCACATTCAAGCAGGTCATTTAACCATCCCTACTACTGTGTTATTCTTGATTATGATGCAAATAAGTAGGTTCCAATCATACGTGTAAGGATGTGTTTGGACACAAGTCAAAGCATCATAAATTTCCAAGAGGGAACAGTAACCCTCCGCGCTAGCAATGTATTTGAGACATTCTATGCCTTCGGTACTAAGCCAAGGAAGTTATCCCCTACAGTCCCAGTCATCCACATCGGGACCAAGAACAAGATCCCATAAGAAATCCACACGAAACCTGTCGATACTAGACCAATGGGTGAGTTTATGGTAGGAAATAAAGTTGCATAGATGGCCCTTAAGCCTGAGAATAGGCCACGAGGTTACAAGAACTCGTGAATGAGGCCATTTGTCATTACACAAGTTGTTTTGTCAAAATATTGAAATCATAACCAAGAGGGGTAAAAAACAGAGATTGGTTGATGTTCATAGCCTCACCCGCAGTTGGGGAGGCTACATACTCAAAAGTTAGAAGAGTGAACACATCAAACTTTAAAATACGTTAAACAAAAGTGTTGTTCAAGAGACAACCCGCAATTTTTTATGTTTTTATGTTTTAGTTTTTGTTTAGATTAGTTTTTTTTAAGTATTGCAGTAATGAGGAAGGTACTAGTGTTTTTGATGTGTAGGCTAAGTAAAAATTGAGTTTGGGGTGTAAAAAGTTTGAGAAATACCCAAGTCACGCACAGCGGACCGGCATACCGGTCCCACCACCGGCTTACCGGCCCCACTCCAAGGGTCGGCGATGGTCTTCAACACGGTTCAAGTCAGAAAATTTTATGCTCTGACCAGCATGCCGGCCATATGAGCGACTAGCCAGTCCCTAGACCGTGTCGTCATTCGCGTCAGATCGGTCGCGACAGTGTAGGTCAGAGAGTTGACCGGCATAGCGGTCCTACGACCGGCTCGCTGGTCCCTTCCATGTCGAGATCCTTGAATTAAGGGTCGCGACGATTTGATGTCAAAATCATTAAAGAATTGGACCACCATACCTGTCTCCTAACCGGCCAGCCGGTGCGCGCCACGACAATTTTCTTGAAGAGAAGGTTTGTTCATATTTCACTTTATATCTTACAAATTTTAAGCCTCCTTCTTCCCCAAAGCACCCAAACTCCATGAAACACCATTGAAGCTTTACATAACCTACAACTCACATCTAAACACCACCAAACCACCATAAATTCATAATCAAATCTTTCCTTACATTCCTACAAACAAGATTCAAACACCCAAATCACTCCAAAACACCTAGAATCCAAGAATCAAAACCAAAATTTCAAATTATTCTTCCAAAATTTCTGAAGCCCATATCATCCAAGCAAGATTTCATCATACCCACATAGAGAATCATCATCCTTCCACTTTTCCTTAACCCAAATAATACTTTTTCAACCCAAAATCAAGGGGTAAAAATTTCAAGAGTGTTCAAATCTTTGAGTTGGAGGTCAATTGAGATGACAAAAAGAACAGAGACACTATCTAGTGCTAGGGAGATTAAGATTCAAAGCAAGGTATTGGGTGAGATTGATAAGAAATCAATTAAGAAGGGTGCAAGTTCGGGAACAAAGAATAAGGGTAAATTGGGTCAAGTAAGTAGAGAGAGGCACGCAATGGTGAAATCAAAGAGTAAAGCAATTACAACTTTCAAGGAGAAATCACCATAACCTCTACAATTCAAGATTCCTATACCCGAGATAAGTGAAGTTTCTAAGGCCTTATTAGCTACCGTCAAAGAAATTTTGCCCAAACTACCACTAACTCATGAGAGAGTATTTGAAAAAGAAGTTGGAGAAGGAGATTACAAGAGATTTATAGAGATGGGCGAGAGATTGGGATGGACTATATTCATGAGAAGGTGTTCAAGATTGTAAATTGAGATTATTTTCGAGTTCTATTTAGGCTTCTTTAGTCGAGATAGTAAAGGTTGAGTTCCAGCTAGAGGAAAGTTAGTTCCTTTCATAGTTGAAGAGATTCAAAACCACTTTAAGTTTAAGAAATTGGTTGGTTCATGCAAATATCAAGAAGCGCTGAAGTATATCAACAAATTTGATTGGGACCCACGTTTTGCACATGTCTTGAGTCGTGATTTAGTGCAATTACACAAAGGAATGATTGAGGGCCTTGGATTTACAAGCACCTTCAACCAGAAGTGAAAATATGGTACCACTTCATCATCACAAATGTTTGGGGAAACACTCATACCTCGGAAGTAAGTAAGAAATTTGCCTTGTTCTTGAATTGTGTTATGAGAGAGGGATAAGTAGATGTAGCGCAAGTAATGTTTGATGAGGTCATGCGAATAACGATCCAACCTACAAAGGGTTTTAATATTAAATACCCATCAACAATTACTAGCCTACTAAGGAAAGCGATGGTGGAACTTGGTGATAAAGACTTACTCATGTATGACATTAGTACCAAATCGATGATAAGTGGATCAATTCAAATTTGAGAGGAGCAGTTGTAAAGATTCCTAAAAAGGTAGAGGTTTCTCGTGAGAGTGAATCTAATTCAAAAGAAGAGGATCTTGCATGGTGAGAAAGAGTAGATGAGAGATTGAATAAATTAGAAGTATCTCACACTTTCTTAGCCGATGATGTGGCACAAATCAAAGCAAATAAAGTGCAAATCATGACACTCCTGGAGAAATTAAGGCGCGATATCACGAAAGATCCACCTCCCATCTCGAATGTTGAGAATGCGAGGAATAGCCTCGGGAGTATGTTTTCTTTTTTCCTTACCATTTATTTATGTGAAATATTTGTGTTAGTTTTTAATTTTTATCAGGTTTATTTCGAGTCATGGGCAAACAAATCACTTTGAGCTGGGGATGGGGATTCGTTGTCCCTCATCTCCATTTTTCGTGATAAACTGTTTTTTAGAAGAAAATAAAATTTTCGGTAAATGGAATTTGATGTAGATTGTGTTTAATGGCTTAAAACAATAATTTAGTGACTTAATGATAGTAAGTAATATGTTTATGAGCTGGTTATATTGTATGCTTAGAGTATGAACTTGAACACACGTTGATAAAGAAACGATTAGTGAGCAATGCGGTAGAAGTATGTTTGATCTCAGGGCGCCTTGAGGGGTGTGTCGGTCGTGAGATCCGAGCTATTTGATAAACCCATTTAATGAACGTTCTAGAGGTGAGAAAGTAACAAAATTGAATAGTTTATAAAGTGATTAAGTTAGTTCTTTAATACGCCTATTGCTGCCTTTAACTTGTTGTCCATTTATTATATTTATATCCTTCTCAGTCCCCTCTATCCTTTCTAAAGCTTTTTATGAACCAAGTTATAAGCCATACCCCTTAGATTGTAGGACTTTTCCTTATGACCCGCACTCGAATCGCGATGCTTAGACAGTCGTTTTAGAGCTTGAGTTTGGGGCGGTGGATTCACATTATATGAATCATTATTGGGTTGTGTATTTTTTGAGCTTATGTGATTTTGCTCTTGATAATGATTCCTTGTTTTATATTGTAACCCCTTACCGGGGCAAAAGAGAAAAAATGTTGAAAAGAAAAGAAATATATTGAGAAAGAAGTAGCATGATATCTCACATCAAAAAGAGAATCATAGCTAACTCAAAAAAGAAAAAATTGATATAAAAAGATTGAATTCGAATTGGACCGACAAAGTGGAATTTTTATGTGATCATCTTAAAGATTTATTATTGGGTTATTTGGGATGCTAATTGGTGCATCAAATCATTGGCTTGAGTGAGAACATCTTATGAGAGTAACTCAAGCTCTAGGGCGATTCATTGATGGCTAGTAAGGAGAAAAAATCTCAGTCTAAATTATCCAAATATATGATCATACCGTCCCTAAGAAAACATTACAACCTTAAAGACCTTATGATTCTTTGTTATGTGATTTAGGAATAATTGAACCAATAGAGACTAGTTAGATGGATCATTGGATACTAGTTAGGCTCGATGAACAATCTATAGCCTTCATGTTAAACTAAGTGAAGAACCTCTCCTTCGTGCATTAAAAAGCTAATCTAATCTTGATTTTAAACCGTTTTGATTGTTTATATGATAAGTGAATAGGTAATTTAGTTTGTAGATATTATTACATGAAACTTGCTAAGTAGTTGCTCTGAGATTATTACTCACATTCTTCTATCTTCTTCCATTTGTGTTTGATTGACTTAAATATATTTTTAGAGTCCTCCCTTTGTTCTTATTCTTTATTGTATCGGGATGGTACAACTTTGAGTTAGGGGTCTTGATGTCTCCATATTTGTGATTAATTAATATATTCATGAGATATTATTTTAGGTACATTATATTACTTGTTAAGAGATTTTCCCCATTATATGTTAGTTTCCTAATTCATGACTTAGTGTCCGTTTGGAAGTGCTTTTTTAGAGAAGCACTTAAAAGTGCTTTTAGCATTTTAAAAGTTATTTTGACTTTGAAAAGCACTTTTTTGAGAAGCACCAAATAGGTGCTTCTTAAAAAAAGCACTTAAAATAATTTTAGATTTCAAAATTATTTTTAATAATTTTTTTAAATTTTGAATTTTATTCTAAAAGGACTTTTTTAGTCTAAAATAAGCACTTCCAAACGGGCCCTTAATTTGGAGATTTATTACTTTTACAGCATTTTTGGTATAATTTACGTGTTAATGTGAAGTTCTTAGGTAAAAGGAAATATATTTGATGCCAAGTCAATTGCAAGGAGGTAAGGGAAGAAGATCCAATGCGAAATCCAGAGTTAAAAGGAAACAAAATTGATTTAGGAAAGGAAAAGCTCCCAAATAAATCTGTTATGCTGTAGAGATGTCCAGTATTTTGAAAACTGCAGAAAATCCATAAATAATTTGAAGGATCCCTTTTAGTGTCAGATTGGTCTTTTAATTGCGGTCGTTTTGATAGGTGGTACACTGAATTTGGCCGAGTAACGAAGGAGATATCTCATATCAATATCCAGTGGTTATCCTATCCTACGACTTAGGAATATGAATTTGAATTGGAGTTTGACACCAATAACTTGACCCATACTCCAAGATTTCGACCTATCACCTATAAATACTCCTATTTACCATTGTAAACACGTCTTTTATCATTCATTAATTAATATTACACTCAGAGATCCATAGAAGCAAGTCGACAAGTATGTATCTATTAATTAGTTTATTTCTTTCTAGTATGAACTAGTTTTCTCATAGCTTAAGTTTACATACGTATAATCTTTACATTCTATTTCTTTTTTTTTATTTGGGAAAGTACTTTTAAATTGATAGAGCTACTTATTTATTTTACATATCTCCTTTATGTGGTTTGATTTAAAGACTGTAGTCCTTGGTAGTGCACGAGTATAGGGTTACCCCATTAGCAGTTGGATTGTCACCTCGACAGGGGAATCAATTATAGAAACACCACATAAATGTCTAATGGGTGGTAGTGATATAACGGGCTTGCCTAACTAGATAGTCATTGAGGTTTGATTTAACCACCGATCATTGCGCATGGTCTCCTTACCCAAGTCCCATGGTAATTGTTAGGGTTTCCACCTAAGTCCACCTTGTTAGGGGTAGGAGGAATATAGAATCCTAACTACGTATACCAAAGATCTTTAATCACCCTTATAACTAGAATATTGATTTAGAAGGATATGCGCATACTAGCAACCCTAAGCTATATCTCTCATCTCCACTCTCTTAGTTTATTAATTTGCATTAGTAGTTAATTATTATTCTCTCCAATATATATCTCTTAATTTGTCTTTTAGTTTAAGTAATTAAATTCTTCTACACTTCTATCTCAAACACGATTAAATCGAGCAGACTAAATCCCTGTGAGCAAACTTTACTTATCTTCAATAACTTGCAAACGATCGGTGCACTTGCAGAGAGTTTCTCATGGTAGTAGTAGGTGTGTGTGCTTATTTATTGTCTTTTATTATCATTATTTTATTACACCTATCCCCTACCAATATCGCTAGGGAATCACCAAAGTTAACATCTAAATCAATCACTTAAGAGCAAAGTCGATATTTGATATTAGTCGGGACTTTAATATCTTCCAAGCTCCCGTCAGGGTAGACTTAGGAAGCAATTCTACGGTATTAATGACCTTGTCAAAGTGACACTAAGGGTACTTTTGAATGATTAAGATTTTAACCCAATTGGCTACATGGTTAGTTAAGACCTCCAAGTTCAATAACACACACCACGCGTCTATATTCTAGTTTTGTATTTAAACCCCCTTCCAGATGATCACTGCTACTGGCGAATAGCCTAAATACTAAAATCTATCTCTAATTGGCCAAATTATCAACAGTAAATAATCACAAAAATATAGTCAATATGAAATTACTCGACTTAATTTAAATTAGAACAATCCCAAATTCAAAAAAATTAAATTATACAACTAGGGTTCATCTTATGATATGAGTCTAGAGTATTAATTGTTTAGCATATAATCAAATAAAGAATAGTAGTATAATTAAATTAATACATAATTCCTAAAAAAGAAAATAAATTGAAAATAACCTAAAGGATGGAATGATTGAGCTGTTGTTGGGGGAAAGAATGGTTTTCTCCAACTTCTTCTCCTTTGCTTCCAAGCGTTTTGTCTTTCTCTCTCTCTCTCTCTCTCTCTCTCTCTCTCTCTCTCTCTCTCTCTCTCTCTCTCTCTCTCTCTCTCTCTCTCTCTCTCTCTCTCTCTCTCTCTTAAGTAATGAAGTTTACTGATTAATGAGGTCTAATGAGGCTTTTATAATGATTAAAAATGGATTAGGCCTACATGGGCTTAAGTAAGTGATTAAGGGGCCCAAATTCGTTTTCAATTAATCGCACTGCACTACACCACTTCAATAAAAAGGATGTAATTGTTGCATCGTAAGTCCAATCTAATGATTCGACTTCTAAAATGTCACTAGCTACAAGGACCATATTTTTCATTTGAACCAAAAACTCTGAACCCTAATCGTTTAGGCTCGGGAAGTGTAACAAGTGACGACATGACTCAATCTAGAACTCCCCCACCTTCACTAAAGTGATTTCTTTTGCTCATTTAACGTTTTTTATTGTAATTTGACTTGAATCTTCACTTGTTATCTTCATCTTGATGCCTCCTAGTATCCATATACCTAAGTACTTCACACTAAACACACGAATTAATGCACAAAAGCTCTAAAAGTACAAATAATTCTAAAACGAAGGAAGAAAGTGCATTATCGCAAAATACGATTATTAATCTCATACCTAAAATGATGTCTCCTAAGAAGATTTTTCTTTCACAAATAGGGAGACATCAAGACCCCCAACTCAAACCTTTGTCGTCCCGACAAAGTAAGAACAAAAGTAGAGGTCTAAGGTAAGAAGCAAATGCAGATTCTAAAGAATGATTCCAAAGCAAAACTTAAAATAAATCTAATATAATACAACCTAATAACTAATGCAGACATATACTTATCCTACAAAATCAAACACATAAATTTCAATTCCAAATTAATTTCACAATGCTTAAAGGTTACACTTGATGCTTAACTCGAGATGGTGGCTATAGGGTGTCATCGATCCTTGCTTGCTTTTGAACGCTCTTACTCCCTATTAGAAAAAATTTTATTCCACTAAGTATCTAAGAATCATGTGGTCTTTATAGTTTTAGCATAGACTTAGGGACGGTGTGGTGTGTATATTTGGGAAATTTGAAGTGAGCTTTTGCTCTCTGCTCACTAACCATCAACATACTGTCCTAGAGTTTTAGTTTACACTCGAATATATTCTCCCTCAACCCACTTGACACACATATTCTGCGTCCCCACATAAAACCAAACCTATCAATATTATTACAGTAAAAATATTCCTTTTCCGCCTCTTCTTTTTCAACATTTATTTAATCTTTCTTTTTCTAAGTTAGACATGACATTATTTTTGATGTGAAGTGTCATGCTAACTTATTTTCTCATATTTTTTTTCTCTTTTTTTCTGTAGAAATCGGCGAAGGAATTTACAATAAAGTGCATAATTATTCAAGCACATCACAAATCTACCCAACAAATGTAGTACCAAAATATTCCCTCACCCTAAACTCAAGCTCAAGGACAACTAGTCTTAAGCATCGTGATTCAAGTGCGGGTCATATGGTATAGTCCTAACATCTAAAGGAGAAACTTGTAACTGGCTTTAAAAGAAAGGATTAAAGGCTTAAAAATGGGGCTAAGAAGGATATAAATTAATAACTTGTTAGAAAGCTAAAAAAGTCTCAAGTGGCTATCAAAGAAATGCCTCTATCATTTTCCTTTTTACATAGTTTCACTCCATTCTCACCTCTAGTTCATAATTAAGTGGGTTCTCAATTTATTTAGATCTCACGTTCTACACACCACCCATTCTTACTAAGTTCAAGAACCATTCTTTTGCATTGTTCACCAATTTTTCCTATGTACAATATAGTGTTTGCATGCATTCAAGGGCGTTATGCATTAACTCTAAGGTCTACTATTTTCTATCATTAATTTTCAAAAATTTCTCTTTTTGGGCAATTCAACGAACTCTACA
Organism: Nemophila menziesii; assembly: GCA_029959085.1. NCBI lineage: Eukaryota > Viridiplantae > Streptophyta > Magnoliopsida > Boraginales > Hydrophyllaceae > Nemophila > Nemophila menziesii. Next base: position 23,216,534 of record JARWIR010000021.1, read on the forward strand.
CCCAAATTAGCCCTTTAACTAATTTTTATTTAGTTTTTAATGATTTTTTCAAAAAGAAATAAAACATGTAACACATAAAATAGGGAATGAGGACAACGAGTACCCACCCCAAACTCAAAAGTGGGTCGTGTCCCTACGAGTCCAAAAGACTCTATAAAGAAAATAAACTAATATACACTACTAATGAGAAGATGGTTAAGGAAAAATATCCCAATCGGCACTAGGCCGATCGCTATCAATATCGTGTTGAGGTTGTGAATTCTTCTTGATTAGGGTATAAGTGGTAAATTGCGTTCTGTTTACCCTATCTAACGCATTTTCATAAGCACCAACTCTCGTGTCATCTTTCCTATAGATGCACTCATCTTCTCATGTTTCTCCTGTAATTTTCTCATTCGCTCTATCACCTCGTTCTCTGACATCTTTTCTTTTTCTTGATGGAGGTTTAGCACCTCTCTCTACCCCAAAGGGCTTATCTAGATTAATACACATTTTATCAGATTCTTTATGAATCTATGCAATTGATATATCTGTAACATCTTCTCCTTTCTCTGTGAGCTCGTCCTCTTTATTCATGCGCGACACTTTAGCTTTCAGACAGATCTCTGAAACTGTGCATGGAGATTTGTGGTTGCGTTGGGGAATAGGAAATTTTAAAAAAAATCCATTATCTAATCATAGATAACACAAGCTACATCTATTTATTTCTTCTCAAGTACACACTTAATAAAAATAAGTTGCTCTCGTGTTACCTCGGAAATATGGGTGTTGCCAAAGAACGTAGGAATAATGAAGAGGGACCATACTTTAGCACGTGGTAGCAAGTTTCTAATTATACATGACCTTGATATCTTTATCCTTCTAGAATGGGTTCTCGTCCACAAATCGACACTTGACTGTAGAAAGGTTTCCACTCAAAGTTCTTATCACTAATCGCTTCATGGTATTTGCATAGGCCCTTCAAGTTTGGTAATTTAAATATCTCATGAATATGATCTATTGAGAAGGGAACTACCTTTTTTTGTAACTGAATTGCGTCTACATTCGCAAAAACCAACTCTTTGTACAATTCTCAAACAATGGTTGGAATTTACAGTAGATAGATAGACAGATAGATAGATGGATAGATGGATGGATAGATAGATAGATAAATAGATAGATGAATGGATAGATAGATAAATATATAGATACAGAGTTGAAGGCAATGTTAGTTAAAAAATGAATAAACAATGCAAAAGATGGAATAAGATGAAGAAAAAAAAGAATATCTCGAGGCGTAAGCTCCTGTAGATGTGTCCAAGGTGTACACCCCTGAAGCTGGGCCCTTTAAAGAAATATGATCCAAGGCATGAGCTCCCAAATATTTGTTCAAAAAACTAGACTCCCGTCTCTTTATTTGTGATGAATAAATCCGTTCAAGAGACATTATTTTGGGAGTTTATTGGGCCTAAGTGAGGAATTTTTCCCTATTATTTGCTATATTGCACTTTTACCCTTTGTATTGGACACTTTGCTCTTTATAGAGATTTCGTGCTTAATCCTTTGTTTAGTGTGTAGATTTTGGTACATTCTTGATACAATGATCCAATATGAAGAGGAGAAGTCAAAAGATGAAGAGAAACTACAAGCCAAAGCGGAATTTGAGCTTCGAGCCATAGTGGAAAGTTAGAACTTTTTGCAGAGATTTATTGCACCTAAGTGTTTCTGTTACTATGATTTTTGGGTTAGAGCTTTGGACCTGAAACCTTTTTGGTTGGAAAGAGCTTGAAGTTAGGGTCACGTGCCAAGTGACGACACTAAATTCGGAGTTAAGACAACGAAGTTATGCTAATAACCGTTGCCAGGGTTCGAACTTGAAATCTGTTAAGTAAAAACGGGTTTGGGCAAGTTTAACCTAATTTTGAGCCCATGGAATTAAAGCCCTAATCCTTTTTAGCACTTACAAAAACCATTTTCCAGCCCCATTTCATAATCTTTGGAATTCCACCAGTACACAACATTATCCAGAGGAGAAGAGGGCACCATTTCAACAAGAGGAGAAGGGTTTATCTATGAACCCAACGATTATTCTCCATCCATGATCCAAATCCCTTCAACCCAAAGAGTAACTTCACTTTATTTTTCCTTTTATATATGAATTTCGTATTAGTTTTCTGTAATTTTAATTTTGCATTCATGAACTAACCTCATTGTTTGAGGACTACTATGTTAATACACTTTGTTTAGCTTTTTGATGATGTTAGTCATGTTGATAATTAATTGAGTTTAGGTTTTAAATTCAAATTTCATTGTTTGTATACGTGTTATAATTACTCGATGTGCTCCAGCGCTAAGTAGCAAGAGTCATCATAATCGGACTAACACCGGCGTGGAGGGAAAGATTACAGACCTAGTATACGAGTGCTTATTTCCTTTTATCAAAATATATTAACATGCTAGGTAGTCACTTAAGGTAATATGGACGTGAACCAACCTGAAAGCCAAGAGACGAGTAAGGATAGAATTAAGTTCGCCAAGTTTACCCTTGGGGAGACTTAATCACATTAAAATCCTGACTAGTGAGAATATTAAACCACCCGCCCTTATAAATAACAAAGTTAATTAGTGACATAGTTTATTAGTAGCAATTCCCTCAAGAAATTACCTCATATAGTTATCTTTTTATTTCATTCTTAGTGTAATCTCATTTTCATTTATTTTACTTCTAGTTGTTGATCATTGAAAACCAAACAAATTTCATCTTTATTTGCATCATTTAGTGTATTTTTATTTATATTACAAACTTCACATATTTTGTATTAGAATATAAACCTTGAATCGCAGTAATCCCTGTGGAAAACGATAACCCTACTTATCGTTCTTGCTACCTATGCTCCGTACTCTGCGGAGTCGATTCCCGTATTGTTTGTTGTTTATTTTATTTAAACAGGACCACAAAGGTCATCCACCAATAACATGATATGAAAATACTTTCCTCAGGAATAGAACGGTCCAAACTGCCAACATGTCACCAAGAAAAGGACAATTTTTTTTATCCTTACCCAAGCTTACAATGACCGAACATACAAAATCTAGTAAGAGGAATATGAAAAGGAAAATATTAAAGTTATGGAAAGGAAAAGAGTGAAGCATATTTAAATATGCACAAGAGAAAACCTGGTGGTTTATTAGAGGAATGGAAGTGAGATGGAGGCAACAAAAGAGAAGATAAGTGATGTCTCCTCATTTGTGATAATATAATCTATTTCTGAGACATCATTTTAGGCTTATTTATTAGTTTATAGGTTGATTTTAGCTTAGTTTAGTGCACTTTCCTATTTTGGGTCTTGATTTATTAACATAATATTTTTAGAGCATATTGGGTTTAATTGTTTATTTAGTGTGAAGCTTTAAAGATAATTATGGAGATTAATTAGAGTCCAAGTCAAAGACTACAATATATGGAAAGAGATATGCATTGTAATTGGAGATAGAAGGAAACAGAGTTCAATTAGGAAAAGGAAAAGCTGCCTAAATATGAATTTCTGCAGTACACGCCTAAAGAAGTGGTTATTTACCTAAGAAATAGGCCGATTTTGGTAATTTCCTTTCATAGGGACAAAGATAATTCTGTTATGATTCTTTTGGTATATTATGGAGCAAAAACCGACCAATAACGAAGAAGATATGCTCAAAACGGTCCAGTGTTTATCTTTATTTCCATACGAATTTGAGTTGGGCTAGAAGTCCATTACTTTCCTTCTCCTTCAAGAAAACGAATTAGGTCTTCCTATACCCTATAAATACAGCCTCTTAACACTCTAAAATCATCCTTGGCCAGACCTTAAGGCCAAGAGGAAGCTGCAACACAAGAGAAGAAGTCTGGAAGGAGCAGAACACCATATGTCTTCTTCAACCTCTTATTTTGTAATTCTTTTCTCTTCTTTTCTTAGTATGAATTAATTCTTTTTAGTTTGAGTTTTAGCATATATGTATGAACCCTAGTTTTGAGTTGACATCTATCTAATTTGGGAACTTAATGTTTTAAATTGAATTATAGTTTTTATTCTCTGTTTATGTGTTTGGATTTATATTCTGTGTTCTTGTGGATGCGCGCCCATATAGAATTACCATCTAGTAATTAGGTCACCATTGAAAACGGTGTTTAATTGCATGTTTAGCACATAACGTCTAGTATTAGGTCTGATCTGACAATCCAACCTAGCTAGATAATCACTATGGTTTAGTTCTTGTGACTATTTACCAATTACAGGAAAAGTTTGCTTAGGAAGCCTTATTGACACAGGTAAATCCTATTTGAAACTACCGATAGCGAATTGGGACCGATTAGGGAAATACTACATAATTCACCCTTACATGTTTAGAACGGCAAAACTAGTGGGGATTGCATGCTAATTACTCAAGCTATAACTTTCATACTATCTTCTTTCCTTTTCTTTTATTTAGTTTCTGTCTTTATTTTATTAGTTTAGTTTTATTATTCAAAAATTAAATAAATATTTGTCTATCTCTTCTTCCTACTAGCGTATTATCTTTTCTATCTTCAATATTTGCACTTGAATAATTGGCATAAGTTCTTCTCAACCTTCGTAGTCCCTGAGGAACGAATCTTACTTATTCATTAAAACTTGCAGAACCGTGTTAGCTTAGGGTGTTTATTTGCACTTATTTTATACATCTTTTTATCACACCTTGGGCCACACCAATAAGTAAAGGTGGCATCCATCATCTTATGCCACGTACAATGGACGACAATGGAAAAAAATGTGCCATATATAGGTGATAAGAAAGTTTCTAAAGAAACTCGATACAAATATCTCAAAAAACCTTTGGGAAAGCCAGGACCTGCATCATCAAGGCACCCAGGGAAGAAAGTCTCCAGCTAGGTCTTGGGTGAAAATGTGTCAAGAAAAAACTCTCAGCAGAATTATTGCAAGTCAAAACACTCCCTCAGAACCGAGTCAAATCCTTGAGAAAAGGCGTTACGTGAGAATAAAGAGGCATAAGGGAGAGGAAACACTTGTATATTCATTCATAAATTTGATTACAACATACAATATAACCTAAAGGTATTCATATTACCTATTACGATGATATGCTATGGCTAGAAATATGCAGAAAATGGACTAAAAGAAAAGAAAACTATCCTCGGGTCGTCGATAGACTATGAGCTTAGAGGTTTCCTTTTGAAAAGTTGGGATCTTGAGGGATGCAATGTTAAAAATGATGCGAGAGCTTGGGAAATATTTCTGACAAATACCTTGGAAGTAGTTCCGATTCACATGATTGAGAAAGTCAGCATTAAGCATCCCCGGGAACGGTGAAGTCCATCAAAAAGAGGACAGTGAGTCTGAATACTCCGAATACTTAAAAGATATCCAACCCAGTCTTTGCCATCACTTGTTAGGATAGTGAATAACTGCATCCCATTATCAACAAACCAACTCCTGATATTGGTTAGGACATCGTTTAAGCTCAACAAATAATAAGAACTAACACGTTGTAGCTTTACCATCTAAGAGAAGATTATTGGTGGTCAAAGTATAGGCCTTATGAGCCCGAGGGTTCCCAACTCCGTCGGGGAAAAAGGAGAGGGAGTAAGATATTATTTTTCTTAGAAAAAAGATGAAAGAATACCAACTTCATTTAGAGGCTTAGAAGGTCGACTCTGAGAAATAAAGGCCAACGAGTTAGAACTATTTGTTGGGATGAGAAAATTCAATGTTGAGAAGGACTAAGAAGAATGGGGTGACAATGAAAGAAAGTTTATACCATCTTTATATTCCATAAAATGACTTTTCCTATTTGCAAGGTAAATAAGGAGGAAAGACATTTCTATATCCCAAGCAACCGTAAGGCCAAGTAGTCTCGATGGTCAATCTTATTCGTAAATCCTACGTATAATCAACATTCAAAACTATTTATAAGACCTACGTAGCCTCATAATTGAGAACTATATGTAAGACCGACATAACCTCGTTAATTAGTGTTATTCAAAAAAACGACATAACATTAGCGTTGAGAGTTATTCGTAAGACATATGTAACCGAGAGAGAGAGAGAGAGAGAGAGAGAGAGAGAGAGAGAGAGAGAGAGAGAGAGAGAGAGAGAGAGAGAGAGAGAGAGAGAGAGAGAGAGAGAGAGAGAGAGAGAGAGAGAGAGAGAGAGAGAGAGCCTTGCTAAGTAAAAAAGAGTGAGAAAAAATAGCAAGACCGAACTATCCTCGACAATCAAGAGGTAGAGAAAAGTTTGATACTGATGTAGCTTCAACAATCAAGTATTATTATTGAAACGGAGACAACATTGACAGTTGAAGTTTGTCATTCATGCAAAGATTGACATTCTATCAATCCCAACTGCTGACACCCTCTAAGAGGTGGACTCCTAAAACATAGTTTAGTAGTAGGAGGGAATTACATGTAAGACTAACGTAGGCTTGTCGATAAGCCCCAAAGCAGCTATTGGCAAGATAACCCTTGTAAAAGACTGACCCTAAACCTCAACCTCGTATCAATGTAAAGGATCCAAAAGTAATGAATTATTTTTTACAACATCCCAACAAGAGATATTGATCTTATCAATTTAAAGGGGTATTAATAATCTAAAATTTAACGTTGATACTTGGCCTATCCTATAGAGTTCTCTTCGACCCTAGCCTAGGTTACAACATTGTAATCCGCAGGAAGAGCCCAATTTAATAAGGAAAAGGAATGCCACTCTTATATAGGGGCAGGTTTTCCAAGTACTCGTTGAAAAACATGTCTTGCCTTATCCTACACATCCATATTCTAGGTAAACTGTGCCTCCAATAATATTTTGTGCGTTTATAAATACACCCCCTCCCCGCACACTTCCACAATAGAATGATGCACTCTGATTACCCCATAAAATCTATGTCCTTCTCTATCTAAAAATGGATGTGGTTATTATACGATTGCATTAAGTCTCCATAACTCCTCAGGTTGAGTAATTTCCAATAGAAAAAAATGCTAATGTTGAGCGTCAGAATGGCATCGGAAGTGCACCTCCCTGTTGTCCTGACTTAGTGTATGGTTTCAGGAAGGTTCAGAGAAGCAAGAAGGTCCTCAGATGAGAGTTATCAAGCTACCTCACGAATAGATCATTGGACGATTGAAGATAAACTTCTCGATAGTGATGTAGAGTAAGACTCGGAGAAATAAAATTGTCCTCGAGTAAGAGTTCTCAAAAGTAGTCTTGGACCCGAGCTTTAAAAAAGATTGAAAACTATGTAATATTTTAGTCAAGATTAAGTATTATAGAAATGCGTGTAATATTTATTTCGCTTTTGTACCTAAAAAGAAAAACCGTGTGATTGATTGGGTGACATAATAAAAGTTATACGACTTTTGTTTAACCATTACGCGGCTTCTCTCCCGTTCCAATTAGCTAGACTTATAGCCCGTGATTTCGACCTTTTCGGGATATGATGATCTTTTGTCTTTGTGTTTCTTTCTAGAGATTTATATATTTGACTGATTTTTTATTAAAAAATAAATCATTTGACAAAAAAAAGATTAAAATACATAAATCATGACTATATATCATGTTCATGTCGTCACAAAAAGCTAGAATTTTTAGATATTTCTCTGTCAAAGTAGTAATGGGACCACAACTAGTTTGATCATTTTTGTCTTGCGGTCCAAGTAAAGAACGTGTTAATTGGAGATGGAATTTTAACATTAGTGACTCTACACTAAGTAAATACGAAAACTTCAGTTATAAAATCACAATTATAATCATGGTTTTGCACTATAAAAATATGTTTCGACCCTAAATACTTTATTTACAGAGCGATTTAAGTTATAAGAAAAAGTTATGTACAAGGCCTCTAATTTTTTTTTTTTTTACAGAAAAAGGCCTCTTAATACTCAAAATAAATATGATTATGTAAGTCGGATCTGATCACATTTCAAGACCCACATTTCAAGATCAACTCTCCCGTGTCACTTGAATTCGCATAAAATAAGCATTTATTTTTTGACTATGGCCAATACCTAAATCATCAACTTGATACACACCCACCTAATGTGCACTGGTATGAAAATGATCCTACTTTATTAGTGATAGTGACAGGCATCTATTCACTTCCAGCCCGCTTAAATACATTTGCAGTATTAGGTCATCTTGTCACATGTATTCTTTCCTTTTTGAGGTAAAATACGACTTTAGTAAAAAGGCAAGAAATGCCTTCAAAAGTTACAAAGTTTGGTATTACATCCCGAAGAATCAACCTATCTAACTAAAGGTTTGGGTTAAAAGCCTGATAATCGAACGACATCCATTGAATTGTTGTTTGATTATCCATTCAATACAAGAAGAAGTTAACGTCTCTATTACAAACAAAGTTACCAATTATTGAAAAAATCTAACAATATCTGAAAAAATGAAAAATAAATTTTATAAATATAAAGATTATAAAAAAATATATAATACGACATCTATTACAAGAAAGTGAAAAATCAGAATATAGAAAGTCAAAAAACGCTCTCTGCAAACAAACTAGTCGTTACATCACCATCACCATTGCGACTCCCTTCGATGCCAATTGCTCCGCCGGATAAAATTGAGGCTGCACCATCACCACTAAGGCAGAACGAAAGCCTGCCGAACCCGGTAGCTATGGACACAGAAGGAGCCCAATTGGGCTCAGCGAACATGGAAACTGACGGGCTCGCTGGTCTAAAGGAGGAGTTTCCACTGCTCGGTCAGCTTGCTAGAAAATCAATGAAACGGGCTCGTTCAGGCCAAGAACAGGTAGCGAACACTGATGTGGCGCCTCAATTGCATCAGGCGGTGGAGGAGGGTGGCTCTTTCAATCCACCTAAGAAATTTTCTGGGTGGCACAGTGCTTTAACTGGTAAGAACCTTGTAATTCCTACTATAATAGATACAAAGGAGATCAAAACAAATAAACATAGTGGGATAAATGAGGGGTATTTAAATGCATTTACGGATGATTTACCAATAGAGAATTGTGAATTCCCACAAGTGCTAAGGTCTCGAGATGAGATTATTGAGGGTATACAATTGTGGAATAACACGGTAGTGGTTAGATTATTGGGCTATAAGGTGGGGGTTTAATTACCTAGCTTCTAAATTACAGCAGATATGGAATCCCAAGGGCATGATTAAATTAGTAGACGTAGGGTATGGGTATTTTATGGTGAAGTTTGCGTTTAAAGAAGACTGTGAATTCGCTTTAGAAGGAGGGCCATGGATGATATATGATCATTACTTAATTGTTAGGGAATGGTCCCCATAGTTTAAACCGCAAACGGATTCGATTACTACCACCGCAGCATGGGTCCGAATTTCGAATGTTGGAATGCACAATTATACTGCCCGGATTCTTCGGAAGATGGGAGATCGAATAGGGAAAACAGTTCGAATCGATCCTTTGACGAAAGCGCGGAAAAAAAGAAATTATGCGAGAATAGCCATAGAGCTCGATTTACAAAAGCCGCTAGCGCCGAAATTACATATTGGTGGAGAGACTTGCTTAGTTGAATATGAGGGATTACACATGATATGTTTTGAGTGTGGGAAGTTTGGCCACCAGAAAGAAAAATGTGGGTTATATACACTGCAACAGGCTCCACAAAACACCGAACAAAATGTCATAAATGTCTCCGTTAATTTCGAAGAATAACGTGGCTAAAGACGCGACCTACGGGGAGTGGATGACGGTGAGAAGGGGTGAAAGGGTGAATACTAATAGAGGAAGTAACAATAACAGTAACCATTCAAAAGGAAGCTTTAATAACGGGTTGGGGAAGGACCTGGGTTCAAGATATGTGGCCCTTTATGTGGAAGAGAGTAATATATTTGCACCGATATTCAGCGCGAGACAAGGGAATCAGAATAAGGGGGCTGGTAGTATGAGTGGAAGAGGTCAGAAAAACATTACTCAGAGGATAGGTGCTGCAAGTAGTATCCGACCCGGGGGGCACAAGATCATAGTGGCGCCTGATTTTGAGTCTCGAGAACAAGTAACCTCGATACCTGAGACTGAAGTTATGGCGAGTAGGGGCAAAGAACACAATAGGTCAGGTACAAAAACAACCTTTGCTCGGAAGATCAATTAGGTTATCTTGGTTGATGAATTCATTAACTTGATAATTCTATCAAAGTTTGAATCTTTTTACCTTGTTTTCAGAAGTTCAAGATATATCATTAAAATCTCTGATGAAAAGAGTCGGGATATTGACCTTTGAGTACCAAGCAGATGAAGAATTCCATAAGGCGAGTCATTCGTTGTCAATTATTCGGAGCATAAACACAAACCAAGTACCAAATAAAGTTATTAGATCCCATTAATTCCGCGATTACAAAAGAAGCTGAAGAGCTTAAAACTCTTAACTTGACAGAGTTATTCCACAACAATAGTAACCCCCCAAACATAAACGATCCTCCTCTGGGTTCGACCACATGCAAATTTTTAAAAGATTTAAAGTGCTTACAAGACGCTAACTTCTTAGATCTAAGCTTAGACTCTAGTAGACATGCAATAGAAATATGAGATTTCGAGACTAGGGACTTAAACATATTTTTGGTCGAGGGTGCCCTTGCTCCCCGATAATTCCACACTAACACACTTTCCATTGAACCCGACCCTATTAAAGGATAGGCCATCATCCCTTCTAGCAAAACTAGGCAGACTACGAGAACCCCCTGTGTAATAGTCCTCATCAATAAAATGTGTCTTCACTCGAACCACCATCAACGTGACCTTGACAATCAGTACCCTTGCAGAATACTAAATTATTTTTTCCACCCTCCTCGATGCCTTCTTCTCCGTAAAACCTCTCTTCAACATCTTTAACATTAAGGAATTGTCCCTTAACTTCATAAAAGCTTGAATATAACTCATCAACAAAGATTTGTATATCACTAATATGCCTTTCCACGAGATTAAAGTCACTCTCGCAAAGCTTCTGTATTTTATTCTTAGAACCTTGTTGATCAGAAGTAGGTGCTATTTTACGTTTGAGATTACTAGGCCAATTGAATCTTTCTTTAGGTCTAAAAACTCGCATTCTTGGCTTAGTGCGCCAAGTAATCTCCTAATCATTCTTGCTTCTTGGAAAATGGCTAAAATGTATAGATTGAGAATTTGGCATGGCTTCCTTGGGTTCAAAACTGTATTCCTTATCCTCAATATCACCCATTATACCTTTCCCTTTGTAGTCAATTTGAATTGTCGAAGGGAGATCATTGATGTTAATAGCAGAAGAAATAGCCTCGTGTTGATTAGTAGCAGCATCTTTATTGTTCAAAATAACATTACTTTCGAAGAAACCATGGTGGTTATTAAGAGCAGCGGTATCACTGAGTAGGTTAAGAGCAGAACCACCGACTTCAGAAGAGTAATTAGTATCGTTAGTGAAGTGTGTTACATATGACACAATTCGATTCTTAAATATCTATATGAGTTTTTTGTATCATATAACACCTTTTTTTTTTCAAACCCATAAATTTGAATTAAGAATTCAAGTCTTTGTAGTTCTTTTAGATTTTGAGTCGTTAAAATTTAATCTAGCCTTCAAGCCTTTAAAAATTCATATAGGTTTCGAATCTTTAAAATTTAATCCAGACTTCGCCCGTTAAAAACCTAACCTAGGCTTCGAGCCTTTTAAAAAGTTGATATATGCTTCAAGTCATTAAAATTTGGTCTTGACTTCAAATCTTTAGATAATTTATTCAATACTTTGGGCATATAAATTATGTTCTAGACTTTAGGTCTATAAAATTTGGTATATGCTTCATGCATACAAAATTCGATGTAGTTTTCGGATCAATAAAAGTTGTCTTATACTACCGGCATATAAAATATGATGTAGGATTTAAGCCTGTAAATTTTCTTATATGATTTTTATATATTTATTATATATTTTGATGTCTATAAATTTTCTTAAATGCTTATAGAATTTGTTGTAGGTTTCGTGTCGACATATTTTATTCACTTCAAGTTAATACAATTATTCAAGAATTAAATATCATTCGCTTCAATGAATTGAGTGTAATAATTTATATCCAATAAAGTTCTCTTTGTGAAATGAATGAACGTTTTTATTTTAGAAATTAAATTTCATTCATTAACTCTTTTGTGGGAATTATAACAAAATCGATATATGATGCAATCCTTTGAAATTTGATCTTTTTTTTTTTTGTCATTACTTTGAAATTTGATCTAGGCTTCAAGCCTTTAGATATATTTTTTTCCAATGCTTCGGGCATATAAATTATTTTCTAGGCTTCATGCCTATGAGATTTGTTTTATTTTTCTAACATATAAAATTCGCGATAGATTTTCGGCCTATAAAATTTGTTATATACTTTTGGAATATAAATTTTTCTGTTACCTTCGGGCTTATACAATGGTATATGTTCCCGATAATATAAATTTCTACGTAGGTTTCGGGTCTATAAATTGCAGAATATGAATAATATATAACAAAATGTAGAATTGTAGAGTATATTCTTCAAATATTACTAGTATAAGACAAAGTAAATATATAGTCTAGCGGTTATAGGTTATATGCAAATACTCTACTATCTAAGGTATCAAGTTCAATTTCCTCATGTTACTCAAAATTTTACCGATTTTTATTTTTTATTTTGAGATGATAAGTAAATCTACATATGATATCATCCATTTTAATCGAAATCTAGACTTCGAGTCTACAACATTAATCTTATCTTCGAGATTTTGAATTGAAATTGATACCACGAGTCTACAATATTGATATTAGCTTTGGGCTTTTAATTTTTATTAAAGGTTCGAGCCCTTTAAAATTAAATATTAGCTCCAAACCTTCTAGACCACATATAAGCTTCTACGAGAAAAAGATTTATTTGTGTTGATAACTTGTTATAAACTTAAGAAGAAAATATAAAGAGAGAATTTATTTCTTGTATTCCCAACATCACTAGTCTTGTTACAAAAGCATGAGCCTTATATTTATGAGGTAATCAAAAACTCTTCACTTGCCATATTTATAAAAAATAAATAAGAAAAACCTTTGACCATTGGACATCCATCTAATTAAATTATTTATTTATAATAATTTCTTTTTTTATTATGCTTCCGTTAAAACTAGCTCTTTCCTTTCATTATCTAGAATTTCTAACGGATTATTATGGGTATCATGTGTTAAGGTAAGAAACTAAAGATTCTGACTCTTTTTTTTCTTTCTTTTAATACTCTCTTTGTTTCACTAAATTTGTTCACTTAACTTTTCACATATATTAAAAATAATAAATGCATTCGCCATTACAAAAATATCCCTAATAAAGTATATTGATATCTTAAATGTGTATTGGAAATATAAATTTTAATATTTTAATAAAGATAATAGTGAAAAAAGTAGGAAAAAAAGTATCTTGAATTCCTAAGTGGACAATATATTTAAGAGATAATTCTCAATTAATTACACTTCCTCACTTTTCATTCTCAAAAAAAGGAAGGAGGAAATTACTTTCTACTTACTCACAAATTTTCAACTTAATTCTAAAATAAGCACATGCTCATATTTACCTTCCATTATTGCCCTTATATGTTTTTTTATTTTATTATATATTTATATTATATTTCTATATTTAATATTTGAATTTATTTTTTCATTTTTTTCGATTTTTTTTTAATTTTTTTTTTCGAAAAATATTTTTTTTTCTGAAAATATTTTTTTTTGAATTTTTTTTTTTGAATTTTTTTTTTTTCGAAATTTTTTTTTTCGAAATTTTTTTTTTCGAATTTTTTTTTTTTCGAAGATTTTTTTATTAACACACAAGTCCATACTGTTTTGTGTTACTGTAACTCATACATCAAGCGATTGTGTGTTACATTAACACACAATCAGATTTTCAGACTATCTGTACACTATTATCTATTTCTGTATACAAATATTCTGTATATCTTATTCTGTGTTCCTGCAACACACAATTGTTATTTGTTGTGTGTTTAAGCAACACAAAACTGTAAATGACACACAAGTCCATACTGTTTTGTGTTACTGTAACTTACACATCAAGCAATTGTGTGTTACATTAACACACAATCAGATGTTCAGACTATATATACACTATTATCTATTACTGTGTACAAATATTCTGTATATCTTATTCCGTGTTCCTGCAACACGCAATTGTTATTTGTGTGTGTTTAAGCAACGCAAAACTGTAAATGATAAACGCATTGTGTGTCTTACCAACACAAAATCCATACTGTTGTGTGTTACTGTAACACATACTTTCAGCAATTGCGTGTTGCATGAACACACACATGTTTTGCTATATATAGTTTAATATCCATATCTAGGGGTCAAATATACCCATTATAAGGTGTTGCAAGTCAATTCTATAAACTATGACTTTATCTCACAATATCTCACAATAATAAAATAGTTCACAACACTTTCGACCTTTTGTTGGGCAAATAGACATATTATATATATAAAAAAAAGTACAAAGAATTTAACCTATACATGATCAGTTAGATCGAAGATAGGGATCAAATAACAGTATTTTGACAGAAAGTTACATCTCCTGGCCAGGCTCTATATTTTTATTTCTAAATACGTAACAAATAGAAATAAAAAGGGTCGATTACAAATAAAGTCATTGTGACTCAAATAATATTTGCTCCCAGAATAATCCAAAAAACAACATTTATTTAAACTATTACGTTTATCTTTTTTCATAAACATCATAAATCCCTTTTGACTCAAACAAAATTCGACCCTAGAGAAGTCTAACCACTAACCACTAGAGTGACTAGATTTTAGTTCTCTTTTATTTTTCACCTAATAATGTTAGTAATGATCCTATATGCGTGTCCTTTGGACCACACAAGCATAAAGATTTGCAATATAAAGAAAGAGATGGCCAAAATTTCCCTGCTCTGATATTTATTTGAACTTCATACAAATGACATTTTCTGTTGTTCAATGGGTATATTTGACAAAATAAAATGAGTATTTCATGCTAAAATGCAGAGCTAATTGTTATGCAGATCAAAATGAAACAATAAATCCACAATGAAAACAAATTAATCCACACCAAAAAGGGAAGAGAGAAGAATGTCAAGTACATAACAAGATCAATAGCTCCTATAGGAAAAGCTTTTTCCAAATATAAACGTAACATTTCATACTTACATAACTTTCATGAAACGCACCTTCTCAAAACAATTCAAGAAGTGAACACATGATCACACATCATTCTATTACATCTATATCAATCAGTTTTTCCCCTTTTTTTTAGCTGACAAGTATATATACCATCATACCATAACTCTCCACTTCAAAGGATATTACATGAACATCCATTCTGCTTTTTCCCATTCTCTAACCTCTTATCTAAATCAAACACAAAAACAAACTTTATTACAACCTAAAACACAATATATACAACTATTACAAATAAAAAAAAAACAAAAAAAAACCTGTTTTTTGTTTAGCAAGAGGCTGTTGTACAACTACATGCATAGTAATAAGCCCACTCGGAATATCACCAACAAGTATTCTACACTCTTCAAGTGTTTTCCCATTCTCCAATACTTTTCCAGCGTGTATAAGTTTCATATCATTAACTGTTATTGGTGCTACAGTTTTACCTATAAATCAAACAATTTGTAGTTAAATTAAATAAAACATTATATTAACAGATTTATTACCTTGAGGCCACTCAGTAATGAGTCTTTGCTTAAGAGAAGCAATAGTAGTGGAAATTGCATAGTTAGCATGACCTATATCTGTTCCATCATAGATCCTAAACTTAAGCTCTATTGTATTTTCACCCATAATATTATCCCTTCTCTTCCAATGATTCAATACAAAACAACGTAATCTCTTTCAATGCTCTATTTACCTGCACATATTTACATTAATTATGTATTTATTCACAAATATCACAAGTTAGTACAGAAGATTTTGTTTTATTTATAGTATTATCTTTAAGATATGAATTAATAACACTGTATTCAGATTTAAAGTTTTTATAAAAGAAATTAAATTTGATCAAATAAAATAAATATCACTATATTCACGATATCAATTACTTGTTTTGAAAACCTTGATTAATACATCGAATATTACAATATAAATGCAAACTGTACATTTGAATTAATATCACCAATAGATGAATGAAGTAAGCACTTCATATGATCCAACGACACACCTCAGTATGAACCTTCCAGGAGCCTCTGTGATAATTAAAAATCTATTTAATTAAATTAATACGAAACGAAATAAAAACCTAATTTCAAACTAAATTCAATTATTTAAAATGGAATTAGGAAGAAATAATTAAGATGATTTGTAAAGTGATTGAAAAATTATTACCTGATCAAAACGGCATCTATGAAGATTTAGAGCAATGGAGGAAATGAGAAACGCCTGAGATGATGGAAAAAGCGGAAGAGAATAGGTGGGGGAAAAAGTGCTCTTCGGCGCTGCTTATCTTTATCCACTTTCTCGTTTTTGCACTAAAAATTATATAATACTATTTTTTTTTGTTTATTTCGATAATTATCTACGTTATTTTTACCTACAAATTATAAATAGAAATCATTAATTACCATGTACTTATTAAAATACCCTTTATTATTATAAAAAAAATACCCTTCACCAAAAAAATATATTTATATAAACACCTTAATAGTACTACATATCATCGATAAGTCAAAATTAACCCCAACCAACCCACCCACCGTCAACAATGCTAATGTTCCTTATTGTGTCCCTTGTTAATAAAAGAAGGTGGTCATTAGAACTCTTTATCATGTTGAACTTACATAATAAAGGGTACATATACTAAGTCGTAAGTTTAAGATATAGATTGCTAAAAATATAAAATAAATTTAAGAAGATAAATTTGCTAAAATGTATGAGAATGAATACCTAAGATTTTGACTTATCAAGAATGAATCTCAAGCAAGAAACATCAAGACAATCATTTGGCTTCAGCTTTCTACATAGATGACTTATATGTAAACAAAGTTAAACACTTCATAATAAAGGTACTCACTCACACCTCTACACTTACGCAATTCTCTATCTTTCCCCTCGCATTGGATCACATCATTGGGGGCCCTCTTACACGTTCCTCACATTTACTTAAGTGTTGGAGTGTTAACAGAAGAACACCTCACTTTCGTACATGCACATGTATTTTATAGGTACGCCGAGTAGCTGATGGGTTTCGTAAGGCTGCCAATTTCTTACAAATCAATAAAAATCATACTACAAGAAAATATCATTTCACTATTTATAATTCCTTTTTAACATTACATGGTGCCAATGGTCGATCCTTAGAAAATTAGAGGTAACTTAGCAAAGTCTAAGTCTAATTCTACGAAGTTGGGGTTTTCTTGATTTGGGTGATTCTGACTATTAAAACCGCAATAAGTACAAAGTGATTAATCAGAGACAGTATTTAGAGTTTTAGTTTTGTATAGAGTAATTACACAAATAGGATTGAATAAAGTTATAGAGCTATGTACATTTACATGCAAAATCATTGAAATTGAAGCGCTAGATATAGAGGTAAGCTGACAGAATTTGCCTTTCACGATGATATACAATTATGTCTTGGCGAAGTAGTAGAATTAAAACGTAAGTAGATATCTCATGGAAATACAATATGCTAATACACCCAAACCCTAATCTGATAAAAGCACTAATTCAACCTTTACGGTTGTATGACTTATGTCAATACATTAGTCAGTGACATTAAGGGTTTGCTCACAAGTATAAAACAGAAACTACGCGTTTATATCTAATGAACATAAGTTCAATTTTTGCAACCATAATCTACCACTGATATGAAACATTTTTCTTATTAGATTTTTCTTGAAATAATTGGGTTTTATAGTGGTGAATCAGAGTGTTTGGACGAAGAAATAAATCATAAGTATTGAACTAATTGAAGAGATAAGCAAGATGAGTTAGAGAAAATAAACTTTATTAATTACATGGCTTGAAATTGCCGAGTGATTACATGGTTGATACAAGATTATAGCGGATTTATTAATACTACTGTATTTACTATTTCTCCCCACCATTTCAACTAGTTTGAACTAATTAGCTTATGTTCCTACGCCTATTACTAAAACAATGGGCACCATTCGTGGCCCACGTCCGTTGAGTAGCAATGTGAGGTTCGTGGGTAGCCTTGGTTTGATGTTTGAGGCGGTGTACTAAGGATTACTGAGCTTCCTGACACGTATAGCTCTAGTCTTCTTACCTTGTCATCTTCAAAGGTCTTTGCGTCCTTCTTGGACTTTACTTGGTATATAAGTCACAGATTTGGAACATGAGGTGGTGCATTTTACCTCCGAGGTTTGCATAATATTTTTTGCTTATCATGTACTCCTTTAAATCATGATGATCTTCTTATCTAGAAAAGGGTATAAATTTTAACTTTTTTTGATCCTGCTTTGCGCTTCGACTAGTGATGTCTCCTTTATTGTGATAGATTATTCTAGCCACAAGACATCTTTTTAGAAGTTAATTGTACTTTTTTGAGGGATCATTCTCTATATTTTGATAGTTTCTCATGTATTGTCTGTTTTTTGGGAAATTGTTACTTCTAGAGTTATTTGTGCATAATTGGTGTGTTAAGTACGCAACTCTTAGGTACTTGGATGATATTAGATCCCAATACGATGATAATAAGTCGAGAAAGAAAGATAAAACCCAATTCAAGGTGTTAAAGGACCAAGAATCCACTTTCGGCAAGCGAAAGCAGTTGTCGACTAGATTTAGAAATTGACTTGTAGGTGTCACCACATGCAATTGATCAAGATTCTGGAGGACCCATTTAATTTTTAGATGGCACTTAAAGTTAGGAGCACGTAGAAACTTATAATTAGTGATTTGGAGCTGAATTAAGAAAGTTATGAAAGTTGCATCGGTCGTGGCCCGAACCAGTCCACTCTTCCTTGATAACGTTTTGGATTGGATTAAGTTACTTAAAAGGGGCCCACAACCCATAAAACGTGACTGGACCTTCATATATCAGTTTTTAAAAATTAGAAAAGGGTTCCAATTAGTTACCAGTTCATTATTACTAAGTCACAAGTCTGGAGAAGAGAGAAAAGTTTCAAAACTAGAAGCTGCAGCCCTACTACACCACTTCTACACCATTTCATCTTCAATATTAGGGTAATTAACATTAGTTTCTTGTCTTAAACATGATTCTAATATTTTTACTAGTTATTTTTATTTCTTTAATGATGAACTAAATTCCTTGTAGCTTGAGTTGCTTTATGTATGAACCTTGAATGGCTATTGGATTATCTTAAATGCTATTTGGGACTATTTAATTTAATTGAATTAGGTTTAGTAATTGTTGCATAGGAATTGAGTTAAATTATTTTTTATATAACTTGATCAACTATAGATTGCACTTTGTATCTTAAACTTTTACCATGGTGGGGGTTTAGGAACATATCTGGTTTATATCAGTCTGTTGTGCAGAATTGACCAGGACGGTCTTGCCTAGCCGGATTGCATAGAATACTTCCACCTGAGGACTCTAGTATTAGTTAGACAACCTTCTAGGCTACCTTGGCTGGAGTTAGAAGGAAGTTAAAATCCTAATTAACAAAGTATTACCCAAAATCCACCCTTAGCTCTGGAATCAATCATTTTCATAATAAGGGATTACTTGCAACTCGAGCTATACTTTCTCATATCTATTCTTCATAGTTTATTTACATTCTTATTAGATAATTAATCTAGTTCAAGTCTTGCAGCTTAGTTTGAAAGAAATTCAAATAAAAATCGATTATTTCTATATCTGTCTTATAGTTATAACACCTAAATCATCTATAGTCTTTAAGAACATGATCCTAAAATTAACGACTTTAGTCCATGTGGAGAATGAGATTATTACTTGCGAACGACCCATACACTTACGGGGAATGATTTCTAAAGGTGTTGATTTGTTAGTTATTTTTATCACACCTTGGGAGACGACAAGTTTTTGGCGCCGTTGTTGGGGAATATATCATTAATTGTTGTGTTTTTCTTAGTGTAGAAGAGTTAGTTTTTTCCTGTCTTACGCTTGTCTTTTCTTTCTATCTACAAATTCTTAGGTTTGGTGTATGCTCTCGAATCCTAAGAAGTTACTTCGGGCTCAAAGGAGTTTAGAGAGGGAAAGAAATAAGCAAGAAGCTATGAAGAATATGATCAGAATATAGATGCTGATGGAAATATAATCCCAAGAGTAGAGGATACACCACCTAGGAAAAATTCAATCCATAAAAATCCAATTCCCCTAGGAGTGAAACCACAAGTGGGAGCCAATGGAGGATTTATACCTAATAATTAGTTTAAAGAGCAAGGTCTTCCTGGACAAGGAGAACAATTTTGTGTTCACCCGTTAGGGATTCACCTTCCAGTTATTCAAGCTTCTCGATTAGGGCATCTTGAATCAATTAATGAGTTATGCTAACTACATTGGTGATGCACACCAAGTTCCGCCCCGGTCCATTCAGAAGTTTATGCAGATTTGTGATGCCTATATTACTCAAGGTGTCACTTGAGAGCAAATGTATTACATCATGTTCAAGATTTTATTGACCAGAGGTGCAAACAAATGGTTGGATCATGAACCATATGATTAATTACATCATGCGACAAACTGAAAGCAAAGTTCCTTGATCGGTACTATCAACACAACATGAGAATGAAGGATCTGATAGGATTGGATAATTTCCCACCGAGAAGGTGGATAGAGAGTATAGGAGAGACATGGACGAGGTTTCAACAAAGGTTAAAAAATGTCCAATTCATGGTTATAACACCCCCAAGATTCAATTAGAAATGTTCTATCAAGGACTCAACTAGAATTTACGATTGAGGGTAGACAACCTTGGAATATGAGGTTTTGTGTTCGTGGATCCTACTGAAGCATCGATTGGGATGGAAAATAATGTAGAGACTGAGAGAAGGTTTTGTATCCATGGATCCTATTATTAATATCACTAGAGGTACGCTATGCTTTGATAGTGGCACTACTATAGATGCAAGTTTTCTTCGCTAGCAAATCAATAGAAGCAATTGGCACTAGTTGTGAAAGAAGGTCTCCAAAGGAGACAATCAAAGTAGAAGGTAATTCAAGATGGCACAAGTTTGTCTTTGATGTGGTTGTGCTGGTGCCTCTATCTTTGGTTGCTTTCAATAGGCTCATCAAGGTTGATAGCCTTTTCAATTGTAACTCTAGGCAAATTTTTGTTCTTCCTTAGGATTGAACACTTCCTCTTATAATTCATAGCATCTGTTCTGTTTGTCATGTCTGATTGACCCACAACTCAAGTTACACCAAGGATGGAATAAAGTTAAGAAAGATTGGTGTGGCTTGAGTTTCTTGCTTGGATTTGATGATAGAAGAAAGTTTTTTTATGATTCTTGGAAGAATTCTTGATAGCTTGATGATCTTGGTGGTGTTTTATGGTGTAGTGTGATGAATTTGATGAAGAATATGTGTTTATGGAAGAAGGAGGAGAGGATTATTGATGTTGTTGTGGAGGTTTAATCAAGTTTCAAGGTCTATTTATTAGGTTAGGGTCTAAAAATTCGTTTTGGAGAGGCTAGGGTTACTTCCTGATAAGGTAAGAAGTGGATTTGGTAACAACTTCTTCAAAACCACCATCGGACCGGCATACCGGCGGAATCGCCGGCTTACCGGTGCTGGAGGTCTTCTTTTTGTTGGTCTCGGCAATAAACCCGAATTGACAACCCGAGTCCTCGTGTTTTTGGGCGCTGGGATACCGGTGGTATCAGCGGTATACCGGTGCGCCATTTTTCGAAAATTCTTGCTTCGGCAAAATACCCGAGTCATGAACCCCGAGGGCTCGTGTTTTTCCTCTGGGCGGCATACCGGTGCGCTCGGTTTTTCTTGGACACGCTCTTGGCAAAATACCCGAATCCACCAACCCGAGGGCTCGTGTTTCCAACCGGCACACCGGTCAGTGGTCCAGATTTTTCCCATTTTTTTTTCTTTTGACCCCAAACTCATTTCTTGCACAATAACACACTACCTTTCTCTCCTATTAGCTTGTAAACACATTTAAAAATATACACTAACTTAGAAATATACACTACATAACATAAAACTAATCTAAAGCAATTAAAAACAAGGGGTGTCTCCCAAGACCACTTTTGTTTAACGTCTTTGAATTAGACGTGTACCTAGGGCTAAGCGTGTTCTTCGAGAAGGATCGTCTCCTCTCGACCAAAGTCCTCACTGTCATGGTATAACTTCAAACGCTGGCCATTCACCATGAATGTCCTTTGCTCGGTTGGATGTTCAATTTCGATTGCTCCATGAGGTGTGACTTTTGTAACAATGTAAGGTTCTCCCCAACGGGATTTAAGCTTACCCACGTAGTTCGAGAATCTAGAGTTGTATAATAAAACCTTTTGTCCACTCTCAAAAGTCTTTGGATGAATTCGTTTATCATGCCATCTTTTTGTTTTTTCCATATACAGACGCGAATTTTCATAGGAAAGGAAACAAAATTCATCCAATTCATTTAGCTACATCAACCTCTGTATTCTGGCCAAGTTTGGGTTTAGATTTAGCGTTTTAATAGCCCAAAAGGGACGGGATTCAATTTCAATAGGAAGATGACATGCTTTGACGTAGACCAAGCGATAAGGAGATGCCCCAACTGGTGTTTTAAATGTTGTTATATAAGCCCAGAGAGCATCATCTAATTTTAATGACCAGACCTTCCTCGTCTTGTTCATGGTCTTCTCAATAATAGATTTGATTTCTCGGTTAGAAACCTCAGCTTGACCGTTACTTTGAGGATAATAACCGGTTGAAGTGCGGTGTCTCACCCCCAACTTAGAAGAGCAGCTCTCAACTGAAAGTTGATGAAGTGGGTACCTTTATCACTGATAAGAACAAGTGGCGTAACATGTCTTGAAAAGATATGTGATTTCAGGAATTTTATAACTGTTTTAGCATCGTTCTTTGGTGTTGCCACTGCTTCTACCCACTTGGATACATAATCTACTGCTAGCAAAATATGAAAATTACCATGTGAAGTGATG